>JAIWYR010000005.1:0-2400000 GCA_022818075.1 Armillaria altimontana | reverse complement strand
TTAAATAGTGATTATTGATTGCCCATCACATCCAAATCCTCAGGTATGTACATATATATGCTATGCATACTCATAGATGAACATCTCAAACACTCATGGGTCCTTGGAGTAAGTAATTTGAGCAGTGGATGAATCTTGAGCATTCATTCCACATACTCGATTGCTGTGGTCCTTCCAACCAAGCAGTGATCAAGTGGCTATGCAAGTTCTTTTCTTCCCTTTTACCCACCAACTCTCACCGCTGTGACACCTATCCCCCAGCTCAATGGCCCTTTCATGGGCAGAAAATGGTATGTACATATTTATTTTGATAATCACTATCCCTTTAGATATTTTTTAAACATCTGGTGAGGTGCTCAGTAACAGCGAGTGGCAAATGGGCTAGTGGCTGGCAATGAACACCAACAAACACTAAACCTATCACAAACTCTACACTTATCACCAATGTATTGAATTCAGGTGTTTCAAGTATGATAGAAGCACTCTGCAGACTTCAATAATCAAGGAAAGTTGTTGAAAGATGTTTTATTTGTTACTAGTGAGCTATACAAGTGTACTACTTGCACTAGCAGGGTTGGTAAGACACAATTGGGTGAGTAGTGACTTGGTTTGAGCTACTACACTCGCTCTGACTGGGACTGCTTTGAACTAGTGGCTCTCTGGCCCTATACTGCTTCCTACAAGTGATAAACACTTGATTAGTTGCACTCTGGGCTGACTAGTGGCGCTCTTGGCCTAAGAATAATATTATAAACTTTGAGAACTTGCTTGAACTAACTTCAAAACACTCTTAGCCTTTGCAGGACATGAAAGATTGCTCTAAGACACTTCAATTCACTCAATGCTATGGGTAACTTAGCAACTAGTAGCCACTTTGTCGAGGTTAAGCACAAAAGCCTTTAATTGAGGCACTAGGTACTGACTAGTAGGTCACAATTGCAGGGATGCCTTGCCTAACCCACATGTGTGTCTAATCTACTACTTATATACTGACAATTAAGGTACAATCAAGATATAAATAACTAACTAGAGGGGTATTATTGATAAGGATTTCTTGGCTAGTCATGAATAATGGTGAATAACCATGCAATAGTCGGTCTAGAAACAGCTGCTTGCTGACTAGTGGGCCTAGGAGCTCCACTAGTGATGATATTCCGTGTCCTTGGCCTGGCAATGCTCCACTAGTGTCAAGGATAAAGGACTAGGCCAGCAACTGTGCCTGTAGCAGCTGTTGATCGTGATTGAAGGTGCAGCCTGGCTATACTAGTGCCAATCGTAATGGATCTGTATCACACTAGTCAGATCTGCCACAAGATTAATCCATTGCTAATTCATTTCTAAGTCCTGCTTGGAGATTGCCACATGACCAGTTAACCTGACTTAGGTATTTGTGCCCAGATCAGTCCACTAGTGACTGAACTTCATGAGATTTGTGTCCTCTGCCTCTTGTTTGGTGTGCTAGTCATGTTACTTGTCTGCTAGAGGCCATGTTTACTTAGCTCTGTTAGCATTCAAGTCACTAGTATGGCTGGCTGGTAGATTTAACCCACTAGTGGTATCACATCTAAGTCCTGGCTCTATTAGCTGCATACTAGGCTAACTATCAGCTTGAAGCCTCAGCTATAGTCCTCTAAGTATCACTAATGTAAGATAGATATGCAATAGTATTATTATAAAATCGCAAAATCTAGGTGTGAACGCATAGACGGCGTATCACTGGGACTATCCTATAATGATCTTATATGAAAACTTGCTGAACTAGTCCTATACTGATACTAAGTCTGCTCAGAGACTACCCAAGTGGGCGATGATAATGATGGCAAAAGAGAAAACATGAAAAGTCCAATGGTGTGAAAGTGAAATGATGCTGCCTGGTAAAAGAAAATGTGGGTGAGGTATGGCACAGTAATCACATACTGGCACAATATGTATGTGTACCAATAGTGTTAAGAGTGAAGAGAGAGTGTCAAAGAACTCTTCACAGTTAAAAACTGTGAAATAACTCTAGTGAGTGAAAGAGTTGACCTGCAGTCAAGGATATGCTGCGATAAACAATGTATTGCCATAGAATCATGGATAAACATAGTTTATTAGCAATAGACTGAGGTGAATGGTGATTGTTTTGAATAGTGATGATAGACTCTAAGTGAGAGATTGTAAACTGCAGGTCTGAGTGGTAAACTAGTTCTAAACAATGTTTTCTAGCTAGCTTTTATACTACAAGTACAAATTTATAGATGCTTCTTGATCTCACACCGCCACTAGCTCAATTTTTCCCATGCCCATTTAGCAGGCAAAGGAACAGCTGGTGGTCATTAAGAGAAGGGTACATAGTGTAGACACTCATTCCATACACTCTTTTGAAAGCGATATATGTACCCTACTCTCCCATCACTGATAGTGCCCTCAATCAGTGCCAACATTGTAAAAAATCTGCCCAAAAACAACCAATATGCACTGCGACCACAGTCAACTCAATCCATACCAAAGAATGCTTCAACACCTTCCCAAGAAGTTACTGGAGGACAGTTGCATCCAGCTGAAAGCAGGACAGACACTTCAGGAAAGTGAGGGGAGGAGGGACATGTGTTAATGCCATCTCCTCCACCTCCTGGTGGCAGGGACATGTTGAACACTCCAAGTGTGGATACAGAACTGACAAAAAGGAAATTAGCAGGCCTCATCCCCCTTCTCTCACAAGCAGCAGCAACTGTACTGACAACCTCATTCCCTCACCAAGCCCAAGCAGCAAAGGACCATAATGACATGCCTCTCCTGCTTAATGTAGCCCATAACTCAGGTTTGGATCCCAGTGCCATGGGCATGCGAGGGGAGGTAATGCTAGCACCAAGAGCTTGTCCCTCCCACCCTCACAAGCAAGGGAAAGTGCATCATCACATTCTACACCTCCAATTGTTAACCAGTTTTCAAGCTCCAACTCAGCGCATGCAACATTCCAAGGCTATGTGATGGATGACACTGCAGAGGTGACACCAGCAGAAATCACCAGCTGAATCACAGTGCAAGAACTGGGGACCTCAACACTGGGAGCAATTACAGCCATCCGTGATGTCCTTCTGGCCTTGATGAGGATGAAGAACAAATACAGGCTCAGTGCAGAGGCAACAGCAGCTCTCATAGACCTGTGTGAGATGCAGCTGGCAACGCTAGCAATAGGGGCAGGGCAGGAGGGGAACATGAACTGAAAACAAGATGGGGGAGGGGCAGAAACAGTCACAGACCACTTGAAAGTGATGGAGAGGTGCATATTATCAGCAATTGGACCAAGGGGAGGATTGACTGACCACCTGAAACAGCATATACACCACTCACCGACAGCAAAACTGTGAGGAACTCTGCCTTAAGAGAACCCTCGCATACAAGAGCTGACCACTCCCCCACCGAAGCCAAAACATCACAACATCATCATCTCTTTGAGCAGCATGCACGACACCTTCCACCTAGCTGGAATCACTCCCTGTCAACTCTCCCTATACACTCAGGAAGCAGTCTGTGGCTGTGGACTCCCATCTTTGGAGCAAATGACTATTATCAGAGCACAGTTCACTAGTAAGATGAGGATGAAGGTCTTTGTAAACTCAGAAGATGATGCTCATGAACTGCTCCAATCGTCCAATGTATGGATCTCCAAACTAGCCCCAGGAGCTGTCTTAGTTGTAAGAACATGGAGCATAGTCATTCACTCCATCCCCACCACCTTCTGTCCCTAGAACCAA
Organism: Armillaria altimontana; assembly: GCA_022818075.1. Lineage (NCBI taxonomy): Eukaryota > Fungi > Basidiomycota > Agaricomycetes > Agaricales > Physalacriaceae > Armillaria > Armillaria altimontana. The sequence continues at coordinate 2,396,263 of JAIWYR010000005.1, read as the reverse complement.
AAAGATCTAGCCTACCTATACAAGCATAACCCAGAAGTCACACTGCACAACCTTTGACATGTCAGATGGCTGAATGAAGATGTGGTGAAGAACAAGGAGAAAAAGTTTTGACAATTATCCTGGCCCTATCAGATTACCAGGTTGCAGAGGAGGTGGCATACTGGGGTCTATTCCTTAAGAACACTCTATGCAGAGGCGACTGGTACCATAAAGGTCCAGACCTATGCTACAAGTGCCAGAGATTTGGACACCAGTCATACGCATGCCCTTTCCCCCACTTGATCTGTGCCAGATGTGCAGGCCATCACCTCACTCAGAAATGCCCTTGCCTGCACTCGACACCTTGTCAGGAGACAAAACAGTGCAAAATTAGCTTTAAATGTGCCTGCTGTGATGGACCTCATTGCGCCTTTGACTGAACATGCCCACTTCAGAAGATAGCCATCCAACAAGCCTCAAGCTTAATGTACGACTCAAGAGAATACTTGTCGTATCATGCAAATTAATGCAGAGCAACACCCACACCACCCAGAAGACCAACCTATGTATAAGAAGCCTCAACATAGACAAGTCTCCCACTACACTTCAATCACTGTTACAGGCTATGAATCCTAATAACACTGACATCTTATGCACCCAGGAGTGTCTAAAATTCCTCATGCATCTCCCCTCATTAAACCTATCCCATTGGACCTGAATCCTCCCTTCGAAGGTGACCACTGGCCATCTCCCATATGGTTGCACAATGTATGTCAATACACTGCTCAACTTGATGTCATGGTCTGCAATAGACATTCTGAGCACCCATATTACGGCGATACACATCAAGACAGCAAACATGGAATTCATCCTCTGCAACATTTACAACATCCCTAACTCTAACAACACAATCCATGAACTATGTGACTTCTTCTCCAGTCATGACCCTAATACCCCGGTTCTCTTCATCAGAGACTTCAACAAGCACCATGCCCTCTGGGCAGGGCCACACCACCCAGAGTGGTGTGCTACAAGCAACACTGAAGACCTCCTGCAACTGCTAGCAAACCTAGAAATGGATCTATGCCTCCCTGCAGGCACCCCCACATATGTCTCAGCCACTCACAAATCAACATCTACCATTGACCTCATCTTTGCCACATGAGACACCCTTGCACCGTGCATAGTAAAATGCGACGTGGTATTGGGGGAGTCAGCATGGCATAAGATGTTACAAGTGGACCTCAACCTCAACTTGGCAAGAAACCAACCTCCCTCGCACCTACTTTTCAGAGACACAGACTGGGAAGACTTCAGCAAACACCTTCAAGAACACTTTTGCCAGCACCCCATTGACACTTCAAAGGAGGCTCTCATGACAGTAAAAGCAATAGATGACATTGTTGATAAACTCATCGCAGGTACTGAGGAAGTCCTGTGCCAGGTTGTCCCAATGTCAAGACCATCGAAGTACTCGAAACAGTGATGGACGAAGAATCTATCAATACTGCAGAAGAAATATAACAAGGCCCAATGTCAATGGTTGAAGAGAGGGACAATGGAGTGATAGGAGGAGATGATTGATCTAAAGAAATGGTACTGCAGGGAGATCAAGAAGCAGAAGAGGGAGCATTAGCAAGGCTGGCTAACTGAAATCCTTGACAGGGGTATATGGACAGCAGCGAAGTATGCCATGGAGCCTGGTGAAAACTCTGGCCTAACTAAAACACCTGCATTGAAAGACTCCAGGGGGCAGGTACAAGTAAACCCTGGAGCAAAAGTGAAGCTCCTTGCATCGTCATTCTTCCCAGAATGTCCTAACCTCGAAAGGAGAAGAAACTCATGAACACTTCCCTATCTTCCTGACCCAGACATCAGACTGGAACACATTACTATGGCAATTCAAAGAGCAAACCCCTATTCAGCACATGGCCTCACTGGGATACCAAACATAGCACTACAGTCAGCCATCAACATTTTCGCCCCAGCTCTGCTCAGAATCCTTCAGGCAATACTCACACTCGGCTACTTCCCATCATGTCTCAAAATCTTCAAAACAATTGTCCTGTGAAAACCAGGGAAAGACAACTACACGATCCCAAAGGCATACAGACTGATAGTGTTGGAGGAGACTCTAGGCAAGACATTGGAGTCAGTGATGGCTAGCTGGATGACAGATACTCTCAAAGAAGCAGGACACCTACCAGATCACCACTACGGCAGCAGGTCGGGGAGGTGTACAGTTGATCTGCTGCTCCAGCTAACCCAAAGCATCAAGGACAGGTGGAGGGTGAAGAAAGTTGTGAGCATACTATACCTGGACATCTCGCAAGCTTTCCCGAATGTGGTGCATGAATGGCTTCTGGAGAGAATGGAGAACATGGGGCTTGGGGAGAAAGTGGTAAACTGGATGGAGTCTTTCCTGTCTGGCAGATCTACAATGCTCGCCTTTGATGACTATGCCTCTAACCCATTCCCAGTGCCCACAGGCGTACCGCAAGAGTCCCCACTCAGTGTTATACTCTACCTCATCTACAGCTCAAGTCTCTTGGAGATCAGTGACACAATCAAAGACAAGGATGACAAAGTCTTCAGCTTCATTGATGACACAGCTTTGGTGGTCATCTCAAACAGTGTGGAGGAGAACATTGTCAAACTAGAGAGCATGGTGGAGGAAGGCCTGGTATGGGTGAAAGACTCAGCATCGTCATTCAACATCACTAAGTATCAACTTGTTCATCACACATGCTGATCTGACCCAGTGGAGGCCCAGCATAGGACAATCACAGTCACAGGCAAGGTGATCAAACACAAAGAGAGCACAAAGTATCTAGGAGTGCACATCAACAGATGCCTAACGTTCAAGGACCATATCAAATATGCTGTAGGAAAAGGAGTAAAGGCTGCAGTAGCGCTCACACGACTTGTGAACACAAAGATGGGGATGCCTCACAAGTACATCTGTCATTTGTTTATTGGTCTGGTTGCACCACAAATGGAATACACCCTACCAGTGTCACGCCCGCAGCGTGTCTAAGGGTGTAATTTTGCAAAAAGTCATACTTTACACCATAGCAAGGCAGAGGCAGAGTGAGTGGGCTGACAGTGCAAGTGGCACACAAAGAAGCAAGGTCACAGAGGCAGAGAGCTCTATGATAGAAAAAGAAGCAGCGGAATTAAAACATAAGGACTTCATCGTTGCTAAAGATCTTCACAATTGCTGGGTATTTGACAAGTACCTGTGGATTAACCGGCATCCGTATCCGGCAGGTGAGCATCCGCAGATGTCACAGTATCCGTGACACCCAGGTGTTGCGCAGATGGCAGGTATGGCTCTGGGTGTGACAGGTACCCATCACAGGTACCTGTGCAACTGGAATACTCTCTCATCCCACCACCTTGCCCTCTCATGGATCCTCCTAGTGTCCAGTAATGGCTCTCTCAGTCATTTCACCTCAGCCCTTGGTCCTAGAGTTCAACTTTTAACTCTCACATGTCCACAGACCATACTTCTTGCTCATAAGCTCAGATCAACATCTTGTCACGACGATTTCTCCTTCGTTTTTCACCCGTTTTTCTCGCGGCTGGAAGCGTTGGAATGCCCTGGCATATGGCTTCAAAACGATCCCCTACTCGGTAGAATCGGCCACATTGTTGCGGAGTTATGAAGGGATCATTGTTTTGACAAAGGATGGAGAGCATATTCAAGCTATCTTGGGTTTGGATGGGTGCTTCCCTACATGCCTGGTACCGTCTGAAAGCTCTATTTTGATACATTCTGACCCCCCCCTTAGTGTCCCTTATCCATTACCATCTCACAGTGCTGCCCTCTTATCATTACCATCACTGTCCGATTTAGCCATCATTTTGTTTTGTGCATATCTTTGTCACTTTTTGACCGTTTCTCTCGATTGTTGGAGCGTTTGAAAGCCCTCTTCAATGCCTTTCAGACGACTCCAGCACGTCCCCGTCCCGTTTCTCCTTGCTGCGTCAGTGTCACCATAACTGTAGGTCACTCTCTCCTCCTCCTCATTCACCATGTAGGGCTAGTTACATGCATAGTGTAGTCTATTTAGTGAGAATTGGATGAGTATGATACAGGTACTCGTGTAAATACCTGCAGGTACCTGTATGTATCCGGGTAGGTGCAGGTACCTGCCATGGATGCGGGTACCTATGGCACGGGTCAGATCATCCATGGCACAGATGTTGGCACAGATGATGGGTATGGACCTTTGGCCATGGGTACCTGTGCTCACGGATGCGGATGTATCTGGGTATGCAATCATGAAGATCTCTAATCATTGCACTGTACCTTATGGGCATGCACAGCAACAAGGCTGAAGAGTGAGCTTGCTTGTGAAACCATCCATTTGCAGTAGAGAACTCAGCCGAGGTGGGATGCGCTTGTACACGGGCTGAGACTAATTTAGATAACTATGCATCGGTAATCTATGACGTGTGGTCCCTGGAGATCCAGAGAAACAATATCACATGCAGGGTAATCAAGAGAACCCTGGGCATGGCCTAGAAACAGGATCCGGCCAATGGAAGTAGTGAGCAGGCTCAAAGTCTGAAGCATTCCTTGGTTACCGAGCCTGGAATATGATGCTGTCACCATTGGAGCAGACCCAAAAGCCAAATACGAAGTGTGATCGGTGATCGAGGATTAAGCAGCTATTGAGTGCATGCTCATGAGCTACTCTGCTGCTAGGGTGAGCGATGTTGACATCGCTTAGCTCTTTGAGACTACTGAAAAGAGGAACAAGCGGTGTGCTGCCTAGAGCACTGTACCACCTCGGACAAGGAATATTTGGCCGACAAAGAAGTAAATTACTAAAAATCCATGTGTAACAATCAATCTCCCATACTATAAGTAGAGTAGATTTTCATGTATTAAGCTAAGCTACCTACCCCCCACATAACATAATAAAGTTTCAGTTTGGATCTGGACTTGTTGCACCATGTAAGAGTTAGTAACTTTGAGTCTTGGCTATAACGCAAGTTTAGTGAGCTCACAGAGAAATTGAATAAGAGAGAAATTTTGAATACAAACTTCGGTTTACTTGAGATAAGAAAGAGATTCGGAAGTAGTGATGCTGCGCCAGTCTTGAGAGGTTTACTTGGTTACATCTGAGAGAGAGCTCTGGTTCAGTGTAAGAGAGAGAGAGATTGTATTGTGCCGGCCTCTATGTAGGCCTAGAAGTAGTTGCAAGGGAATCAGCCAGATTGAGCTGTTCTAGCAGTTGCACAAAGTGTGACAGGTGTGCACAGTTGGACCTCGTGGCACCATTGCTAGAGCAAGCACACTGTGTGTGAGGACTTGCAGGGACAGTTTTAAGAATAATTGAGAATTGATTGGGAGTGCCGAGGGCCTCTATCATGACAAATTTGGAAGTCAGGTTTAGCAACTTAGAGAAAGGCAGCATCGCATGCAGATTAGATCTTGTGGCAGGTCATACTTAGTGAGCTCACTGACCAAACTTAGTCATTTGCAGATCTGCATATCCATGTGTTTTGTTTATTGGAATATCCTTTGCCTTGAGGGTTGCATGGTTCACCATGCTTTCTTGTAAAAGCTTTGAGGAAATAGAGAATTTGAGATCAGCTTGATAATACTACATTGTTTTGTGCATTGTTCTAGCGAGCTCGCTGAAATATATTGAGATACTGTTGGTGTGCAAGTGGAATTAAATTCCTTGCTCCCCTCTGCACTTATAGAGATTGTGTGTGTGTGTGTATTTAGTGGGATTGAGTATAGGGTTAGTATATGTTCATGCTAGGCCATGCTTAGTTTCACTGGTGCCCGTCACCAGCCTCATCACCAGTCTGGTACAACCCAGTATGCAAGGGTGAAGGTCATTGGGGTGGCACAGTGGGGATTGCTTGCAAAATAAGCAAACCTCAATGCCTCGCATGCAAGGTGATGGCTGGTGGTCTGAGGTCAATGTCAACAGACATCTTGAACTATCATGCCAATGTCCTCCCAACCCATCTATGGCTAAACTTAGTCGCTTACAAATTTGCAGCCCATCTTTGCACACTCCTGCCATCACACCCTCTGTACAAGACAATTCAGAGATGCAAGTGTCAACCCCACTTCCACCAGTCACCAATCCACCACCTACTCAGCATCCTCGATGACTTCCACAAAACATGGGAATAGATCAACACCACACCAATCCTCAAGGCGAACTGCTTGGAGTTCAACATAGTATCAAGCAAAGAAACGGTGGAAGCTAGAGTGGGCAACACTCTGAGAGGGTACAGGCTCATCTTCTCAGATGGGTCAGGCTTTAAAGCTGGGATCGGGGCAGCTGCATGGATGCAGACAAACACAAGTGCCCCACTTGGAGAAGTCTATCATCACCTTCATCTTGGTCCAGACACTTACCACATGTCTTTGAAGCAGAGCTAATAGGAGCGATTCTGGTGTTGGTCATCATAAAGAGCACAGCAAGACTCATGAAGGCCATCATACTCCTAGACTCCCAAGCTGCCATCCTTGCCCTTCAATCAGGATGTACAAAATCTGGTTGTTGCCTTGTGGAAGAATTTCACAAGCAGGTGTGGTGTCTACAGTCCAAATGGAAATCACTGAAGATTTGTATTCAATGGGTACCTGGACACATGGGTGTAGCTGGAAATGAAGCAGTCGATGCTGAAGCAAAGTTGGCAGTGCTGGGATTGATGTCTTCTCTCTTTGACAAGAACACAATTCTCAACAGACCTCTCCCAAGCAGCAAGGCAGCAGCACTAGCATCATTCAAGAAACATGTTCAAGTGGAATGGGCAGAGCTGTGGACATCCTCACCCGAAGGCAGCTTCCTCAAAAGCTATGATCGCTCTCCCCCATCTCCCAAGGTCCAACGAGCATTCAAGAACATGACCAGAGCTGAGGCCAGCTTATACACACAGCTGTGCACAGGACACATACCTCTCAATGCCTATCTCTTCTGCTGCCAATCTGCTCCTTCCCCTAAATGCACCTATTGCGGAGTTCCTGAAATGGTGACTCACTACTACTGGCCTGCCACCGCTACTCAGGTGCATGCCAAGCCCTTTGACACCACAGACTAGGCAACCTACAAATATGCCACCTTCTATCCATCATGTTGAAACACACTTTTGCCACATTATCCTATGTCCAGCACACCAAGTGATTCTCTGGCCAGATCAACATCACAGGTGGTCCTCCCTGATTGATGAGGCTGGTGATGGGCACCAGTGAAACTAAGCATGGCCTAGCATGAACACACACTAACCCTACACTCAATCCCACTAAACACACACACACACAATCTCTATAAGTGCAGAGGGGAGCAAGGAATTTAATTCCACTTGCACACCAACAGTATCTCAATATATTTCAGCGAGCTCGCTAGAACAATGCACAAAACAATGTAGTATTATCAAGCTGATCTCAAATTCTCTATTTCCTCAAAGCTTTTACAAGAAAGCATGGTGAACCATGCAACCCTCAAGGCAAAGGATATTCCAATAAACAAAACACATGGATATGCAGATCTGCAAATGACTAAGTTTGGTCAGTGAGCTCACTAAGTATGACCTGCCACAAGATCTAATCTGCATGCGATGCTGCCTTTCTCTAAGTTGCTAAACCTGACTTCCAAATTTGTCATGATAGAGGCCCTCGGCACTCCCAATCAATTCTCAATTATTCTTAAAACTGTCCCTGCAAGTCCTCACACACAGTGTGCTTGCTCTAGCAATGGTGCCACGAGGTCCAACTGTGCACACCTGTCACACTTTGTGCAACTGCTAGAACAGCTCAATCTGGCTGATTCCCTTGCAACTACTTCTAGGCCTACATAGAGGCCGGCACAATACAATCTCTCTCTCTCTTACACTGAACCAGAGCTCTCTCTCAGATGTAACCAAGTAAACCTCTCAAGACTGGCGCAGCATCACTACTTCCGAATCTCTTTCTTATCTCAAGTAAACCGAAGTTTGTATTCAAAATTTCTCTCTTATTCAATTTCTCTGTGAGCTCACTAAACTTGCGTTATAGCCAAGACTCAAAGTTACTAACTCTTACATGGTGCAACAAGTCCAGATCCAAACTGAAACTTTATTATGTTATGTGGGGGGTAGGTAGCTTAGCTTAATACATGAAAATCTACTCTACTTATAGTATGGGAGATTGATTGTTACACATGGATTTTTAGTAATTTACTTCTTTGTCGGCCAAATATTCCTTGTCCGAGGTGGTACAGTGCTCTAGGCAGCACACCGCTTGTTCCTCTTTTCAGTAGTCTCAAAGAGCTAAGCGATGTCAACATCGCTCACCCTAGCAGCAGAGTAGCTCATGAGCATGCACTCAATAGCTGCTTAATCCTCGATCACCGATCACACTTCGTATTTGGCTTTTGGGTCTGCTCCAATGGTGACAGCATCATATTCCAGGCTCGGTAACCAAGGAATGCTTCAGACTTTGAGCCTGCTCACTACTTCCATTGGCCGGATCCTGTTTCTAGGCCATGCCCAGGGTTCTCTTGATTACCCTGCATGTGATATTGTTTCTCTGGATCTCCAGGGACCACACGTCATAGATTACCGATGCATAGTTATCTAAATTAGTCTCAGCCCGTGTACAAGCGCATCCCACCTCGGCTGAGTTCTCTACTGCAAATGGATGGTTTCACAAGCAAGCTCACTCTTCAGCCTTGTTGCCATGCATGCCTGTAAGGTACAGTGCAACGATGAAGTCCTTATGTTTTAATTCCACTGCTTCTTTTTTCTATCATAGAGCTCTCTGCCTCTGTGACCTTGCTTCTTTGCATGCCACTTGCACTGTCAGCCCGCTCACTCTGCCTCTGTCTTGGTATCATGTAAAGTATGACTTTTTGCAAAATTACACCCTTAGACATGCTGTGGGCATGACACCGTAGAATGTAGCTCAAGATGAAGGACACTTTACAAGCTTGTGCCTCACTTGGGCATGCGAAGGGGAGGAAAAGTTTGCAGACTTTCCTCCCACCTCCTTCATGGAGGAGAGTACCCATTTATTCTTGCTAAATGCATCCACTAATGTGATACCATTCTATAAACAAGTAGCTTCAACAATGCCCCAGGCAACTGCGAAATACCCATCCACCTCAATATCCACTGTGCACCCAACTCCACACCCCCAATAGCCGTCCATGTCATGGCCACTCCTTTCACACAAAGTTTCTCCCCCAGTACACAAACACCAATACATACGTACCCACCCCAGCTCAACACTTAAAGAATAACCCCCATAGTTTTAAAATATCCTCGTTACCTTACAATATGATACAATACATACACATAGATACCTTACCCTAGTGATTCATAGCACAAGATGTACACATAGGTTCTAAAGAGCCTTAGGTTACTCTAAACATGACAACATCATCATCAGTACAAATTTATAAATAGTGTAAATATGAGAGACTTAGTAAGGCTGTAAGGCCTTGGTTTAGTAAAACTGTAGTAAATATATGGTCTTTCGCCTTTGAAAGTAACAGCAGCTCTTTGATGTTGCTGTGTATGGATGAAAACTATATGATTTTATTGAGTGATGTACAGATCATTAAAAGCTGTTTAGCTGTGGATTACCGAGCTACAGTTGTTGTGCTGAGGAATACATGTGGACCAATGTTTTCTTAAGGTCTTGGCATTTTAACAGCCCTAGTAAATGCAGTCTGTAGTTGCCATGGGCTGTAATTATCATAGCTGGAAGGGTACTTACATCAATTACATCATTTCATTAAGTGATCAAGAGGCACATCAATTTGGTGCTTCAGAGTGATGTGGCAATTCTGTTTTAGAATGATTATCAATCAAAGGTGCCTTGCCATGATGGAATATGGAAATTATGATGTGTAGTGAGATGAGATGGATAACAAAGTGCATAAAGAGTACAGTCATCACCTGGTCCATTGTACAGGCAAACTTCTGGCGGATTTTAAAGCCTCCCTCATCTACCTTTCATTCAGAAAAGTATAGCATAATGTCAACAATATGTTTAAGAGTGTACATTATAAGTTTGGGGTGATTCCATGATGATTTGTTAGTGTGGTAAATTTTTTGCATGAAAATCTAAATTTATCAGTTACTGGGACCTCTGTACACTGGTTTCTGTGTGCCAAATTTGAGTGACTGTTTCCCAATTTGGACTAATTTCTCATAGCTCCGGAGAGTGGTTCTGGCTCATTTTGCCTATAGCACCACAACAAGTAGTCTCTGGCCCATGGTTCTGCAGGTGAAATATGTTCTTATAGCTAGTAAAATGATTTCAGATACAAATTTATGCAACCCAGTACCCTCACTCTTGTCTAAATTATATGTATGTTTTTCAAAAATTCATATCAGTCACTATTGATTTTTTCCTGACCAATACAAGTCTCCTTGATTTCATTTTTGTTAGTGATATGATGGCCTATATTGTACTCTGTAAGATAAAAATAAAATTGAAACCATAACACAGCAGAAAGAGAAGCTATATTTAAATATACAAAGGACCAGATGATGACTGTAGTTGCTATAGAATGAAAGTGGTAGCAGCATGTGTGTAATCTTTGGTTTACTGAAAGTCCATCCAATAAAGACTGCAAGTGCTGCCTTCAAATTTTTATCTGGTGGCTGAGAACAGACTTGCACAAAAAGCAGATATTTTCAATCCCTCGTGAAAACATTGTCACCCACATTCTCATTGCCTTCCAGAATGATCAGCTTTACCTGCCAACCCAAAACTACTTACAGTTTGAAGTGATTATAGCTATCGCCAGGGCATCTCTTGGTGGCTTTTTCATCCTGGCTGATATCACCAGCACCCCCAGGTTGGCCAATGATGGACTGTATAGGTTCACTTTCTATTGCAACAAACCAGATAATGCAAATGCCAGAAGATGAGCTCTCAAGTGCTAAGCTCCTGCAGCCACTAGCAGATGTGGGCAAGAAAACTTTCTGGATCAAGTCTTTCAGGTCCACATATGAGTTCCAGACTTTTTTTGCAGGTTTTAGCATTTTGAGTAAATTTCCCCAGAGACAAATTGCTGACCAGTAACGCACTGCCAATCAATCTGGCAATAATGAAGGAGTCGGATATAGACAAGGTCAGGCCCTCCCTGACCTTAGTATTTACAGCGGAGCAAAAATGTTAGGCCCATTCCTCAAGACACTGTCAGTATATTGCAACTAAAGTTTTGTTCATACAGTTTGCTCATTGTATGCAAAGCAAATATGCAAAGGAGCATAAGTGTCCTTTCACAAGATGCATCAGGCCAAAGGCCTGTCACATCATTGAATGCCACCATGGAAACAAGCCATGTGAGTTGATCATTGAATTGACCAATGCAGTGAAAAAGAATGTGAGAAGTTGCTATCCTGAAGCCAACATAACCCCTGGTTCCCAACCCTAAGGGCTCCTCAACCTTGGATTCCCTACAAGTAGTTGACTTGAACAGTGATAAATGGAAGGAGTGGAAGTTGAAGGATATTGTAGACATGCCAGCCAATAGGATGATGCTGGAAAGTAATTTCCACAGAGGCTACAACTGATACTGGTGGTGTTTCTATATGGACATATGTGTCCTAACTTCTCTGAAGTGCTGGTTTAGGAACATATAGCTGGCATCCAATAGACAGGTTTCATCTGCCTTCTTCCTCTCCTTTTTCACCATGTCATTGTCATGGTTAGCAGGTAAAATTTGTGAATTCTGAGCATACAGAGCCTGGAAGCTCATCAGCAATAGTGCCAGTTTTTTGTCCTTCTACAGGTATCACTTGAAGCCAGGAACTGGCTAGCTTGAGTAAAAGCTCACTGCAAATCACAGTGATTATGCTGCCACCACTGTAGGTTGAAAACACAAGGAGAGATATAATCACTGAATTGAGTAGTCATTTCACCTGAAACAACAGTTAAGATCCCAGTTCATGCACATTTCCCTGAATCCAGTCAAACCCTATTTATTGAATTCTATGGCTCACCAGATTCCCAAGTGCATTCATCTAATCCCTTTTTACACATCTCAAATTTTGCAAGCACTCCAACAGTCATAAGTAAGGGTCAACTCCTAAGACAAGCACACAACCCATGAAACTGGCTTGATAGGAGTTCAGGGAAAATCAGTGATACAAGATGCCAAGCTTACACCACTTTTGTGAAAGGTATGATTAAAGCATGAGAGAACCTTCAGAGTCTATCAGGACAAGTAATCTGCAGCAAATCTGAGATCACATCCAAGGCACAATGTAATGCCTGCAATCCTGATGATCCAGTATCCTCAGAATCAGTTGAGGGAGGACCAAAGACTGCAGAGATTCCTCCAGAGCTCACTTCTGTCTCAACCATAATAAATGATCTTGATATATCACCAGAAATATCCACTTAGCAGCTGCAGCAAGTGGAAGCAATAGTCTTCAGGAATCAAAATGCATTCAGATTAAATGGAAGATTAGGTACTCATAATGCAAGAGTTGAAATATGCTTGAAGCCAGATTCAAAACCAATTTCACTACCTCCTTTTCCCATTTCACTGGCTAATTGCAATGTGCTGCACTACATCAATGTGTGCACCAAATTTTGGCTTTCACCTTAATACAGCGACAAGGTGCCATGCAACAACTACCTTCACTCACCACTCCTCCAGTCTCACTTCTCTACTACTCAAGAACAGAATTCCTGCAGAATCCACCCAGGCAACTGCCCATCCACTACACATCCACCAAGACATGCACCATGCACCAGGCCATATGCTATCTGCTACAAAACCACCCCATTTCATGGGTTTTGACTAGTTTAGGCTTCAGGAGCTGACTGCTATCAACCTGAAGCACCCATGCCAGCAGATGGCAGAAGGTTTACCTTTGAAAAGTGGACAAATTGGCTGATGGTGGATAGCCATATATGGCTATTCTCAAATCAAACCAGATGCAGAAGGTGTTGCAGAATCTGCTCAGTGACACTGGAGTAGCTTGCAAGCGGATCTCAGTGTGCTAGTTCATGTCAAATATCAGCTTTAGAAGATATATTCAGGGCTATCAGAGCAGGCGGGTGTGGGAGCAGGGAGCTGGTTTGGATCCGCTACTATATAAGCATGTACAATGTACTTAGTACTCAGTTAATCTCACTTGCTTAAAGCACACTAAAGGAATAAATTCCACTACTCTCCTGAGCATATTTAGCCACCTCTGAGCCTAGCATTGCAAGCAGATTGCCAGGAATCCTCCTCCTTTCTCTATTTTCACACAACCACTCTCTGTTCAGCATCCTAAGCAGACACTTGGACTACTTCTCTCTATCTTATCCACAGATGAAGCAAATTCTATTGGATCCCTTTTGTTAGACCTGAACTCCTATCAAGAGTAAATAACAGCTGTCTCATGTTCGGGCAGTCACCGTTAGATCTCTTTAAGTGAAAGGAGATAAGGCTAAGTCTTTAGTCTTAGCGATAGATTAAGCAATAGAGTTTGGTATAGATTAAACGTTAGCTCGAAGCTGGGGTACATACAGCGAGAGCTACTACTTAAATACTAAGTGTGAGGGTCTAACTATAGGTCGTTTGTGAGAGATAGAGGCCAGAGCATGCAATAGCGAAGCGATAACATGCAGTTGTCATGCGGTTACTCAGTTGCCCCTATGGTGAACGGTCTGGTTCAGCCCGATGAGATAAGATAAGGGAAAAAGTGAATAAATCGTAACATTACCCCCTTCTTAAGGCAGGTGTCCTGACTGCTGTTAAGGTATCTCTGTTGGTTCAAAGGGCGATTTTGTATCCATTGATGGGTTGTCATGGCCCCCTAGTAATTCCCACATTTCGTCTTCGTCATACCACACCTTCTTCCCGGTCCACGGATCTGTGTAGGACTGCCAGTTTGGTGGTTGAGTGTTTATTCCGTTGACATGTTCAGTGAGAAATTCCTCGATCAGTTCATCTGCATCTATGTCATCCTCCTGCACCCAGCTGTTTGATTCTGGTCCGTAGCCCTTCCATTTGACAAAGTAGTCTGTTGCCGTTCTCAATGGCTCTCCCTGTCTTCCTCGAACTCTCTGTTGTCTACTGTTTAAGACCTTTTCAACTTCGTAGAGTTCATCACCGTCTATTAGGTCTGGCAGTGGAGGAGGTGGTTGTTCTTGATTAGGGAATGCAGGTGGCATGTAAGGGGTGAGTAACAATTCGTTGAAGGTAGGGTGAATTTTCCAGTTGGTTGGTAGCTTTAAGGTGTATGCTGAGGCACCCTTCTTGTTCTTTACTTCGAAGGGACCTGTGCGTTTATCGTCAAGCTTCTTCTTTGGCCTGGGAAGATGAAGGTTGGTCGTGTCGAGCCAGACCTTGTCACCTACTTTATACTCGATGGCTGGGTGCTTGTTTTTGTCATATTGCGCTTTCATTTGTGATGCAGCCTTTTCGAGTGATTTTTGGGCAGCGGCGTGGATTTCTTGCATCTTGGAGACAATGGTGTCAGAAGCAGGAGTGTGGAAAGGGGTAGTGGGTTTCATTCCTGGTAGTACGTTGGGGTTATAGCTGTAATTGACTTCGAATGGACTTTTGCCGGTGGAGGAGTGTGTGTGGTTATTGTATGCGAATGCGGCGAGAGAGAGCCATTCTGCCCAATTGATCTGGAGATGATTGACAAACATGCGAAGGTATTTTTCAATTTCTTGATTTACCCGTTTGGTTTGTCCATCTGTCTGGGGATGATAGGCGGTCGAGGCATTTCCCCTGATTTGGAGGAGGTCGAAGAGATCTTTCATGAACTTGGACATGAACACGGTTCCTCGATCTGAAATAACAACTTGGGGCATCCCGTGTTTGGCATACACTTCGTCACATAGAATTTTTGCCCATCCTTCTGATGACAGCTCTGTGGAACACACGACAGGAATGATCTCTTTTGAGAAGCGGTCTACAATCACAAGAATGGCATCGTGACCGTTGCTCTTGGGTAGCCTGGTGACCATGTCTATGGAAATATGAGTCCATGGTTGAGATGGTATCTTGTTGGGATGTAATGGTGCTGCTTTTGCTTGATTGCTGCTTTTTGCTCGTTGACAGGTTTCACAGGCCTGTACATAGGTTTCGATGTCTTTTTTCATCTTTGGCCACCAGAACTCTCGTAGTACAAGTTCTTTTGTCTTTTCGATGCCCAGATGTCCAGCGGTAATGTGGTCATGTGAACGAGCAATGATGTTTCCGCGAAGGGTATGATCTCAGGGAACATAAATCCTGCTGTCATACCAGATGAGTCCATTGTCCATTTTCATGCCACGGTCGTGGTTAAGGGAGCTGGCAATGGTGTTATCCCAGAGATGGGTGTTTTTTGTGGCAGTCTGTACATTCCGATGGGTTTCTTCGATGGTGGGCATGATCATGCTTCTGAAATGCTCGGGAGATAGGACTATTACTTGGTTGTTGTCATCCTGTCCCTGGTCATGGTCAGCTCGTCGAGAGAGGAGGTCAGCTTTCTTGTTGGCGGTGCCAGCTTTATGATGGAGGGTGAAGTGATATTCCACTAGCTCGGTGATCCATCGAGCTTGGCGTCAATTTACTTTCTGGGGTTTTCGGAAATACTGGAGGTTTTGATGATCCGTCCAGATTTCAAAGTCTTGGTACGCGCCCATAAGGTAATGCCTCCATTCTTTGAGGGCGAGCATAATAGCAAGGAGTTCCTTGTCATAAATCTCGTAGTTACGTTCGGTAACTGAAAGTGACTTCGACAGGAATGATACGGGTCTCCATTTGCCATCCTGTTCTTGAGAGAGGACTGCACCAATGGCTCCTTCGCTAGCATCAGCTTCTACTCGGAATCTCCCCTCGTTTGTCGGTATCGTGAGTACGACGTCCTCTGCCAACTGCCTCTTTAGCTGTTCAAAGGCCTCCTGTTGAGCTTTGCCCCATTTCCACGCATTGTTCCCGGTTAGCTGAGTCATGGGTTTCACGATTTTTCTATAGTTCTTGATGAAGCGTCGGTAGAAATTGGTGAATCCCAGGAAGGATTGGAGTTCCTTCTTTTTGGTAGGTACTGGCCAGTTGAGGATGCCTTTGATTTAACTGGGTCCATGCAAATGCTTCCTTCACTGATGATGATGCCTAGGTATTCTGTTTCCAGGACTTCAAACTCGCACTTTTCAGCTTTAAGGAATAGTTTGTGCTTCCTTAGAGTCTTCAAGACCTCCCGTGTTATCCGGCGATGTTCCTCTTTGGTCTTGGACATAATGAGGATATCGTCAAGATAGATGGTCACTTTTCCCGAGGCGATGAGGTCCTTGAAAATATCATTCATCATCCATTGGAAGGTGGCAGGTGAATTGGTGAGTCCAAAGAACATAACTGTTGGTTCATATAAACCACGATTTGTTCTGAACACTGCCTTCCACTTGTCCCCTGTTTTGATGTGAACATTATTGTATCCCCACCAAACGTTGAGTTTGGAAAAGTACTTGGCGCTGTGCAGTTTGTCCATGAGTTCTGAGATTAAAGGAAGTGGATAACGGTTTTTAATCGTCATTTCATTGAGCTTCCGATAATCTTGGATGGGCCTTAGCTTGCCATTCTTTTTTTTGACAAAGAAGAACAGCGATGCCATGGGCAACTTGGAAGGATGTATTCTCCTGCTAGACAAGTTCTCGTCAAGGAACTTGTCTAGTTCCTCCTGTTCAGCTCAATTAAGTGGGTAGACCTTGCAGTCAAGATTGGCGTTTGCATTTGGAATGAGTTCAATGGCATGGTCCCAGGGTTTAGGTTCTGGGAGTTCATCAAAGTTTTCTTTGTCAAATAAGTCTTTGAAGTCTCTGCACCATTCAGGAACCATTTCTTCGAACGTCTTAGTCTCCTTTTTCGCATTGGCCTTGGCTGCTAAGTTGTTGGCTACATGCTGCATTGCCCTGATGTGAATGGCTTCTTCAAAGCTTATCGCCAGGATAGTATCGCCCTCTTCCAACTCTTCGTCCCACTTGTCATATGGATCTGCATCTGGTAATGGGATCGGAGTGTGATGGCATTGGCATCGGGCGAAGGTCATTTTCCCTGTTCGCCAATTGATTAGCAGGTTATGCCTTGCTAACCAGTCATGCCCCAGGAATACGTTGCGATCTTTTAAGTCAGTGATGGCCAGATTGATGCATTTGGCATGATCCCCAATGATGATGCGTACTTCAGCGAAGGCAGTAATCTGTCCTGTGCTGTTTTTTGATCTGTCCGCATTATAAACGGTGATAGGCACTGCTGTCACATGGGTGGGGATGTTATGTTTCTCAACAAACGCTCGGTTGATGGTGCTACTAGTACAGCCGCTATCAACCAAGGCTGAGGAGGAGATACGGGTATGACTTTCTAGCATCTTGATTTGGACATCGGTCGTTAGAGCTTTCTCACTTCTGCTTATTCGGCAAATGTAGTGTCTGGGCTGGCGTAACTCTTCCATCCATTCCAACACATTAATGTGCATGGCTCTTCTCAGTCCTTCTATCATTTCGTCGACCACCTCTTTGACTTGAGCCTTGTGAATCCAGTTCTTCAGAATTGCTTTTGCTTCCGACTCTGTTCTGGCTTCTTTTATTCCGTGTAAGGTCCATTCGGCTCCGAACGGTTTGAGCCACTCGTGCGAGACCTTCTCAGTCTTCACACCAGAACCTATTGGTTTGGCTACCGTTGACTGGGTTACCTCAGGGGCTACAGAAGGGGTTCAGTTAGCTTCTTGACTTCGCCGGAAACTCGTGTCATCCTCCTTGTCAGGAATCTCCTCTATCTGTACCTGATGCCCCCTTTTCACTGCCTGGGCGCTAGCAGCTTCCTGTCCTGTGGCAGTCAGGGCCGTTGCGCCTCCAATGGTTCTTGTCTGGCGAGTTTTGTCGGGATCGCCCAGGGGAGTAGTGGTTCGTGGCAGCAAGTCCTGCCTGACTGCAGAGCCACTCCTAGTGTCGCATCAGCAATCAGGGGCAGTGGGTTGCATTGGAGTCGTCACAGAAGGCGAAACAACCTCACCCTCTTCCGCTGGACTATAGGGATCGTTCTGCCCTCCTTTCCTGGGGCCTTCACTGACCTGGTGCCAACCATTGTTTTGCTGTTGGCTAGCGCTCCTGAGGCCCTCTTGTCAGGTTTGCCCGCTGTGCACGGTGTTCAAGTCGTCGCTCCTTGCGGTGTTCCTCAATCGCAAGGCCGCCTCAGGGGGAAGGTATCCCTCTGCTTCAGGGGGGGGCATGTCCCTCCGATGGAGGCGCTTGTTCCCCTGCCCCATCCAGTCGCTCAATCGGCGCTGTTATGATGGGTAGCACTATGGTAGGTGCTTTTTTGTTCACTGCTTTCACTCGGAATGAGTTACTTGCCAAACGTTTAGTCGGTGGTGTTGTTCCGATGTCCTGTTTTGATTCTTCCTTAGTTTCTGTTTCGGTAGTTAAGTCGCAAGTGGGTATATTCGAATGCGCGGTGGATACTACAGAAGTACAATAAGCCTGACTAGCAGGCGACGAGTGCATACCAGATGAAACTAAGTCCTTGGCCGAGTCAGTCAAATCATTTACTGCTCGGCCCCATCTTTTACCTCCTCAATTTTCGAGTCTGTCTTTTCCTCCGTTGCGAGACAGTCCCAGTAATAGTTGAGTCATCGTAGCGCCTCTTCCTTCGATTTCGGGGCTTTGGGACAATCCCATTTGAAGTGTCCAATTTCTCTGCATCGGTAGCACTTCGCCTTTGCGCATGTCCTGTCGATTTCCATTGGCATGCCCTGTCCTCTGTATACCGTGCCAGTCGCCGTCTTCTTTTCTGGGACACTGGCCTGCTGCTGCTGATTTCCTTTCGACAAAGTGGTTGGTTTCGCCTGCTGTTTCCAGTCTGCCACCTTGATTCCTCCACCTATTTCTGCCTTCTGCGTTCTCCAATTGTGATCGATCCGGAGTATGCGTCGTTTCCACTCTGCATAAGTAGTTGGGACATCTCCATCCGATGCGTAGATGATGTCCTTGGTGGAGGATCGACATGCCTTTTTAACCTGTGCCATCATCATTTGGTCGATGCCCAGAATCTCGGCCTCAAACCCAAGTGACTCGAACTGCTGGAAGAACAAGTCGCCATCGGGGAAGTTGCTCTGTTGAAGCCTTTTCCATTGGGCGAACTTTATCTCAGTGTTCACATCCTTCCAGAACCGTCACCTGACTTCTTCTATGAAGTTTTCATATGCCAGGTAGACCTGATCCCCATTGACGTTCCTCCCCAGTTCCCTTGTGCATAGTTCCCACCACACCTGGGCATCTTTGCTGAAGCGTGACGCGCAGAAGATGACCTTGTGCGGGTGGTGGCGGAAGTACTGGTTGAACATGGAGAAGTACATGTCACATTGGGAGAAGAACCAGGCAATATTGTTGGAGTCGCCGTTAAAGTTCTCGGGTTCTTTGACCATGTTGGGTTTCAGCACTGCCCAGGGTCCCTGATTATTAGGATCAAGGATCCATGGGGCGGGTGGTTCTGGTGGTTCTGGCGGCAGAGGGTATTGAGGGGGCACCCATCTCCTAGGGGCAGCAGGTGGCGCCAGCGGTTGTGACGGTTGCGGTTGTCCAGCAGGAGGTTGTGGTTTGGTAGGTGGCTGGGGTTGGTTTGATGGTCTGGCACTGCCATTGGCGGCGGCAAAGAGTCTAGATGGTCCTTGTGTGCCTGGCAGTCCATATCCTCGGGGGTAAGTGTAGCTCGGCATCATGCTTGCATAGACGGGCATTTCAGCCTGTTGTGGTGGCACCGGTGGCTCATCTGCCATGGGTTCAGGGGTAGTTATTGCCAAGGGTAGATTGATCTGGGGTCATTGATAGCGAGTGGGGACCTGAACGGGGTGATCTTGATGGATCATATTGTAAGCCTGACAAGCGAAGTGCCTGGCTTCTTTTTTTAAGATATAGCTATATCCATAGTAGGTGTAATCGATTCCAGCTGGGGTTCTTGCCCAATCTTGATCCGCTACTAGTTCTTCCAAGAAATGATTAAATAAGTCGATCAGGGGGACACGGAGAAGTATCTCAGGGACTCGGGCTAGTTTACCTGTTGCAAGGAGGTACAGGGCCCAGGGGATGGTTATCGGGGTGATCAGCCAGAGGAGTATTGGGGACTGGCGGTGTTGGGACTGGGGATGGAGAGGGACTTCTCCTTCCTGGAACACCGTTGGCATACTCTTTGATGGGGAGTACCTCTGTTCTGGTACTGTTGTCGGAAGAGTATATGGTTTCCCACCAACTATTGAGCCTGACATTGGGCTGTTGCTCATCAATCCTTCTGAATGCTTCTGCCCGCTCTTGCTCTGCCCGCCTCCTGTCTCTGTTGTACTGGTTGAGTGGTTCCTCGCTTCTTTGTGGGATGGTGAGCCTGGCTTGTGTGCTTGTAGAGAGTTGGGGCTCGAACTCTGGTGACGACTCTCTTGTTGGCTCCGGCGGAGTGGGAGGCTGCTCAGTGATCTGTACGGGCTGGCCCCAATGTATGACGGGGAAGTCGGGATCTGGGGACCAGGCTCAGTAGGGATTTGCTCGCCGGGGAAGGAAGGCAGAGAGGGGAAGATTGAGGTTATCTCAGAGGGCACTGAGATCGTATGCGGAACCGGCTGGTGAATCTGGTGCCCTGTCATTCTCAAGACGACTGATGGCAGGTTGCTCTGTGGCTGGGGTTCCTCGTGGGCCTTCATTTTCCATGCCGAGTCATATGAGGTACCTTGCCAGGTCTGCTGCATCAGCGGTAGGAGCGGGTCATGCTGGAGGGGGGTATTGCCAGCACTTGAGTGATGGGAGGATTCATCGTCCATAGAAAGCTGGATAAAGGGGAGTCGTGCTCTGGCAGGACTTCCATCACCTCTTTCTTGAATGCCGACCTCCATCTCCCTAAGAACATTTTCTTCATCTCCCCTGTGGATGAAGTGAGGGTACTCGTCAAGTGTTGATGCTCAGTGTGATAGTACAGGTGTGTGGAGGTGGACCAGTGGTGGCTGCTGTGGGTAGACATAGTTTATGGTGGGGCAATTGTTGTACTGATTAAAGTGGTTTCGGGGAATTACTCCATAGTAGTGTAGGATTGCAAGTATGACGGCTGCAGCGAAAAGGGCGACGCTAACACCGAGGTATGCTGCGAGTAGGACTGTTTCAAGTGTGTTCAACATGAAGGCTCCGGTTAAGGAGCAAAGGGAAGCTTTGAGCTAATTGTTAGACCCGAACTCCTATCAAGAGTAAATAACGGCTGTCTCGTGTTCAGGCAGTCACCGTTAGATCTCTTTAAGTGAAAGGAGATAAGGCTAAGTCTTTAGTCTTAGTGATAGATTAAGCAATAGAGTTTGGTATAGATTAAACGTTAGCTCGAAGCTGGGGTACATACAGCGAGAGCTACTACTTAAATACTAAGTGTGAGGGTCTAACTATAGGTCGTTTGTGAGAGATAGAGGCCAGAGCACGCAATAGTGAAGCGATAATGTTACGATTTATTCGTTTTCTGACATAAGCGCCTCTTATCTTATCTAATCTTCAGCACTTATCTTATCTTATCTTCAGATCCGCGACTCCACGGAGTCTTCACCTTGCGACACAGTCACACTCGTCAGAGTGGAGTATTATTCTCGGTCACCGTGTATTTGCTGATTCACTTTCTAACATGGTGTACCCATTATTAGACCCTTGACTTTAGTATATAAGTAGCGTACTCAAAGCTGTATATTCTCTAGCTTTGAGCTAAAGTTTATTCATACCGAAACACACTCATTCTTGCTAAGCGCTAAAGACTTAGTCAGGCATCTTAACTACACGGGGACTTAGCGGTGATTGTACAAACACGATACAACCAACTATTTACCTTTGTTGAGAGGTCAGGTCTAACAATTAACTCAAAGCTTTCCTATGCTCTCTAACCAAGAGCCCTCATGGAAAACGATGATGCTAAAGTCATAGCAATCTCACTAGGAATACCCAGTGCTACTCTCCTTTCCATCGCTCTCATTCTTGCAATCAGGTTTCATTACAGACCGAGGCAATGAATAGGGACACCCCACACTCCACCCTCCACAGTTGCTACAACCTCTACAAATGAACCCAATGGCATCCCGCTCGAGCAGCTCCCACCCCGAATCTTCGCACCCATACCATGGAGACCGATCCCAATCGACGAGTTCTCTAGGACAGGAATCCACGAAGAGACGGAGGACGTTTCTGAGTCGTCTGCTCCTGTCATCCCAGAGAGAGCAGCTCCTACCTCTCCCCAAAGGCGCACGCCTATTATCACCATCGCCTCCACCATCCCTCTCTCTCCCGAGTATGTCCAATATATCCCTCGTACTCCCTCACCCGACACGTATGCCCAATTTGCCAAGCGCGTCGGGGGATTTGGCATGGGCCGCAACACTAGACCCATCACCCCAACCACCGATTACGATCCTTGGGCAAATAGGAATCCCACTCCACCACCCGCAGCCGGTATCCCCTCTGAGGAGTTCTGGGATAACATCACCATTCCCCTCAGTGCCTATTTCGTCTTCTCCGGTCGTGAGGCACTCAGCCACCGCACCCTGACCCCAACAGGAGCAAGGAACCTCACAATGTGGGATCAGCCCGTACAGAACCCCGAGTGGACATCCGAGCCTGTACCAACCGTCGAGGAGCCAGTCGCTGGTCCCTCCACCCTATGCCCACCAAGGAACAGTGGTTGGCGAAGTGTCATGTCCCCAGTCAGGTCCCCGTGCCACCCCCCTCGAGCAACTGCCTGGGAACGACTTGCCCAGCGACTCAGGGAGCAGCCAATGCCTGAGCACCCCTGTAGTCAACCCGAGTCAGCCTCAAGCACCGCAGTCAACTCACCACCCCAGCCCCCGCGTCCCGCAACCCCTTACCCCTCACTCACGATCGATGGAATCCCAGAGTCGTCCACTGAGTCGGCGCGCGAGCACACACCCTGCAACCCCCGTCGTAATGATGCTAACTGATGCCATCAGAATCTACGAAGAAACAGCAGATGACCTAGATATAGGTATACCAGCTATTTTATGACAGGTGAACTTCCAGGAATTATATGTATATTTTGCTTACGAACTCCCTTTCATTTCGGCCTGGGGGAATACCCAAGCCGGGAACGACTATTTTATGAAGAAACAGAAAGGACTCCCATCCGATGACATACTACAGTACGAAGCGGAGCGAAACGCTTGCTTCCTGTGGAACGAAATACACCCAGACACCATAATAGAGGAATTTCCCCCTTACGAAGAAGCTGCAGCCGAAATCGAGATCCAGGAGCCGATGCCGGATGAACCACCGGTACCACCTCCTCGGGCAACAGTAGGAACCTTCTCCTATGTCAGGGGACAGGAACCACCAGGAACGTACACATGTGGCTATGTACCATTTGCCGGTGGTGGTCACGGAGCCGCTGGAGCTGGCAGAGCACCCGCACAACCGGCGCAACCTCCCGCCCCTCCTACAAGGTACATACTTCCACGTTACCCCGCACCACCGCCGCTGCCAGACCCACCAGTACCCTGGCAACTAGTCGACGGAGCCGTCGCCCCCTACGACGAATTTAAACCTAAAATTCTAAAGGAGGTCGACGACTTCAAGGGTGATTCTAATGACATCACCCGATTCTTCCTAAAGTGTGAGCTACACTTCGAAGTGTTCAACCGACACTTCCGCCACCACCCTCACAAGGTCGTCTTTTGCATCTCGCGACTCACAAACGATGCTGAGAAGTGGTGGGAGTTATGCACACAGGTCATAGGAAAGGATCAGGCGACTGGGGACCAGCTCTACCCATCTTATGACGACTTCAAAGCAGAGCTCGGTCAGAGGTTCTGGAAGGATGCTGACGTGCAGCTAAAGTACGCGCAATGGGAAAAGCTTAGGCAGGCAGACTTCAAAGACGGTGACCAGTTCTTCCAGAAATTCGAAGAACTAGCCTACCACACCAAAGTACGCGACAACGAGCAAGTCATGCTCCATCAGATCAAGAAGGCTGCCCGCCAGACAAGTAAAAATACTATATACTCAGCTGACGGAGAAGTGCCAACCGATTACCAAGGATGGAAGGCCCGCCTACTCCGAATCGATTACAACTGGCGCCTCAAACAGGCAGAAGGAACGACAACAATCCCAGTACAACCCCAGACACAGAAGATGACCACGCCCGTTAGGGGTGGTCAAACAGCAGCTCCAGTACCGACGACGACGATGGCTACAGGAATGACATTTGGAGGACACGGCAAACTGATGGACATCGATGCTGCTAGGGCAGCGTCGACGTGCTTCCGATGTGGCAAAAAGGGCCACTTCAAGCACGACTGCTCTGACATGCCTAAAACCTGGGAAGAGGTGTTCCGACGGTTCACAGCATACTGGGACCATCACCCGGCGGAGGAAAAACTCCCTGCCATCACAGAAGCAAAAGAGAGCGCCGAGGAGTAAACGATTCAACTCACTCGGCCAAGGACTTAGTTTCGGCTGATACGCTTATCGCACTTCATAACTGTACTTATACACCTGTAGTATCCACCGCGCATTTGAATATACCCACGACTTCGCAATCAGACCAGAAACTAAGCAAGAATCAAATCCCAGCACCAGACGTCATGGTAATTCGACTACCAACGACTAAATGTTCGGCGAGTAACCCATTACGGGCGAAAGCATCGAACGACAAGTCACCTACCATAGTGACACCCATCATAACGGTTAGACCGGATGGGGCAGGGGAACAAGCATACATCGCCCCCCCTGACGAAGCGGCTCTATGGAGTCCCAGCCTCACTGGGAGTTACGAGGGAGTAGCTTCAGCAAAACCTCCTCTGGTAAAAGAGAACACCGTATGGCTACCAACAGCCACGGATGACCAGAAGATCGAGGACGAACTGGACTCAAGTAAGGGCCCCCGACCAGTTGCCAATGCCTGTCGTGATGCAGGGCGACTCGAGGATGGGGGAATGACGAAAGCAATGAGGGATCCGGAGGCCATAGCAACCACCAGCTCGAAGGAACCAGGTGAAGGCGACCATCATACAACAGTGAGAAGCGAAGGCAATCGCTGTGTGACAGCGTCAGCCCAACCTGTTGCCCCTTTACGGGGTGACGCCTTCAAGAAACGCACCTCACGTTCCACGACTGACCAGAAAGCCGCATTACAGGAAGCTGCTGGCACCCAGGCAGTGCAAAGGGGGCATCAGGTAACTTCTGAGGAGGTACCTAACGACGAGGACATTACAAGTTTCATGATGAACAAGAAGGCTAAATTAATACCCCCTTTAGAAACAGCGGTGACCTCGCCGACGGTAGTCGAGCCCTCATGGGTCAACGCAAAGGCTAGAGAGGCCCCACAGATCTCACACACTTATACTAGTGGTGAGACCTATAGAGAATGGCTTAAACCATTTGGAGCTGAGTGGACTCTGCACGGCATAGTACAAGCCAAGACAGAGTCGGAAGCGAAGGCGATCCTGAAGAACTGGATTCACAAGTCACACATGGAAGAGGTAGTCGATGAGATGATCGAAGGGATGAGAAAGGCGGAATGAATCAACACCCTTTGGCGGCTCGAAGAACTGCAACAACCAAAATTATACATCAGCACACTAAGCGGGAAGGGAAAGGACCTAGTCATCCCTGTTGAAATCTGGAAACTAGGAACCATTCCCCAAATTTCAACCACCACACTAGTAGACAGCGGATGTACCAGTAGCGCCATCAACCAGATGTTCGTCGAACAACACCACATCCCGACTCATGTGACGGCCGCACCAATCCCAGTCTATAATGCTGACGGAACCAAGAATTCAGGAGGATCAATTACAAGATACGCCGAGATCCAACTGACAATCGGAGATCATTCAGAACGAATAGATCTAGCCGTCACGGATCTCAATGATTGACAGATCTTCCTTGGTCACGATTGGTTAGCCTGGCATAATCCGATCATCAATTGGAAGACAGGAGGATTAACGTTCACGCGGTGCGAATGCCACAAGAACCCATTCGTATTACCCGATGCAGACCCCGACGACAGGTGGGACGAAGAACTGGAGGAGGGAGATACCATTCTTGCAATAGATTTCACGCAGGCTATTCTCATACGCGCTCATCACGCCAATGACCTAGCTGCCACGGCCAACGCAGACAAAAAGACCAAGACGTTCAAAGAGATGGTCCCAGAGTGGTGTCAGGATTTCAGCAATCTATTCGACAAAGATAGTTTTGATGAACTCCCTGAGCCAAAGACGTGGGACCACGCTATCGAACTTATTCCAAATGCGAGCGCCAACCTTGATTGCAAGGTCTACTCTCTCAACCAAAATGAGCAGACAGAGCTTGACAAGTTCTTAGATGAAAACCTCTCAAGCGGATGGATACGACCCTCCAAGTCACCCATGGCTTCACCTTTCTTCTTTGTCAAGAAAAAGGACGGCAAGCTATGACCAGTACAAGATTATCGCAAGCTCAACGAGATGACGATCAAGAATTGCTACCCACTTCCCCTCATCTCGGAGCTTATGGACAAACTACAAGGTGCCAAGTACTTTTCCAAGCTCGACGTTCGATGGGGATACAATAACGTATGCATCAAGAGCAGTGACGAGTGGAAGGCGGCATTCAGAACTAATCGAGGGTTGTTCAAACCCACGGTTATGTTCTTCAGGCTTACCAATTCCCCCGCCACCTTCCAGTGGATGATGAATGACATCTTCAAAGACCTCATTGCATCTGGCGCCGTCACAGTCTACCTCGACGATATCCTAATCATGTCAAAAACCAAGGAAGAGCACCGTCGTATTACGCGCGAGGTTCTAAAGGTCTTACGAAAGAACAAGCTATTCCTTAAAGCGGAGAAATGCGAGTTCGAGACCCTAGAAACAGAGTACCTCGGAGTCATCATCAGTGAAGGAAGCATCCGCATGGACCCAGTCAAAATCGCAGGGATCACGAAATGGCCTGTGCCAGCCAAGAAACAGCAGCTCCAGTCGTTCTTAGGCTTTACCAACTTCTACCGATGTTTCATCAAAGGATATAGCAAAGTCGTCAAACCTATGACACAGCTAACAGGAAACGATCTGTGGAAGTGGGGAAAAGCGCAACAGGACGCGTTTGAGGAGCTAAAGAGACTGCTGGCCAAAGAAGTGGTACTGGCAATACCCACAGAAGGAGGCAAGTTCCGCATGGAGGCAGACGCAAGCGAAGGAGCAATAGGTGTGGTACTGTTGCAGGAACAGGATGGAAAATGGCGCCCAGTCACGTTTCTATCCAAGTCTCTCACAGTGACAGAGCACAATTACAAAATTTACGACAAAGAACTGCTCGCAATCATGCTATCACTGGACGAATGGAGACACTATTTAATGGGAGCAGCTCAGGACTTCAAAATCTGGACGGATCATCAAAACCTCCAGTATTTCAGGAAGCCCCAGAAACTCAACCGACGACAAGCACATTGGGTAACTGAGCTGGCCGAATACCATTTCTCGCTGCACCATAAACCAGGGACAGCAAACAAGAAAGCTGACTTACTGAGTCGACGAGCAGATCACGAGCAAGGAAAGGAGGACAACGATGAGGTTACAGTCCTCAAACCCGAACACTTCCGGGCAATGGTCATGCCGACAATCGAGGAAGTTCATATTAAAATCAAGCAAGCCACGCTCGACCACCACCGATGGGACAAGAACGTCTCTGCGTCTCTCAACCACGATCGAGGGATGAAGCTAGATGACAGTTTGATCTATTACGATTGCCATATCTATATTCCCCAAGATCATGCATTACGAGGGGAAATAATCGCGAGATCTCATGACCACATCACGGTGGGACACCCTGGCATCGAAAAGACCAAGGAACTTGTCTTACGAGAATACTGGTGGCCCAGAATGAAGAAAGACATAGAGAACTACATCCGCGCTTGCGAGACGTGCCAATGAACCAAGTCAAGCACTAAAGCAAAAGCGGCGCCCCTTCATCCTAACACCATACCCTCCCGACCATGGACTCACATCTCCATCAACATGGTCACTGGTTTACCAAAGTGCAACGGTTATGACGCTATCTTAATGATCGTCGACCATTTCTCTAAGGAAATCATACCGATAGCATGTACCACGGAGATGTCATCGGAAGGGTGGGCCAAAATCTTATGAGACGAAGTTTACGCCAAACATGGAATGCCACAAGTCGTCATCTCTGACCGAGGCACTGTGTTTGTCTTCAAGTTCATGCAAGATCTCTATGACTTGCTACAGATCAAGGCAAACGTATCTACCACCTACCACCCCCAAACAGATGGACAGACTGAACAAGTCAATCAAGAGGTTGAAAAATACCTCTGAATCTTTGTCAACCATCTCCAGAATGATTGGGTTGAATGGCTCTCCCTTGCAGCCTTCGCCCATAACAACCGCACTCATTCCGCAACGGGCAAAAGTCCCTTCGAGGTTAACTACGGCTTTCATGCTGACATCCTCCCTGGCGCCAAACCCCGAGCACCCTTCAGAACACCGGCCTCAACTACATTCGTTTCAGAAATGCAGAAAATCCACGAAGAAGCAAAGCAAGCCCTTGACAAGGCCGCCAACCAGATGAAAGCCCAATACGACAAAAAGAAACGACCTGCAGTCGAGTACCGAATAGGAGACAAGGTCTGGCTCGACACGACCAACCTCAATCTCCCACGTCCCAAGAAGAAACTCGCAGACAAACGAACAGGTCCATTCCCAATTGTTGCAAAGGTCGGAGCATCAGCATACAAACTGAAGCTCCCGACAGGCTGGTGCATCCACCCTGTATTCAATGAAATACTCCTTACCCCATACACACCACCCGCCTTCCCTAACCAAGAACGACCGCCTCCACTGCCACCAGATCTTATCGACGGTGAAGAGAATTACGAGGTCGAGAAGGTCCTCGACAGCAGAGAACGCAAAGTCAGAGGAAAAGCGGGTGAACCATCGCCCTGGGTCACAGACTACTTTGTCAAGTGGAAAGGCTATGGACCAGAGTCAAACAGTTGGGTACGGGAGGATAACATGGATGCTCAAGAACTCATCGACGAGTACCTAGCAGAAGAAGTAAACCGCACAAACACCAAGATCGTAGATTGGCAGTCCTATACGGATCCATTCACGGGAAGAAAAGTGTGGTACGACCAAGAGCTAGACTGGGATCAATTTGGCGGCAATGACGACCCTTCGACATATTCGAAATCGCTGTACAAACCAACAGAAATTCCATAGTGACATACAGGAGTATTTGGCTCGCCTTCACCTCTCCTACTACCACCTAACTGGCACTCCTCCTCTTCGTTCGCCCCCCTGTGTATGGGGGACAAAGAAAAGAGGTCGCACATGGTTAGGCTGTGGCTCTAAGGTTGAGTCCGGCATAGTAGTAATGTTTAGGAAGCGCAAATTCACCAAAAAAATCGACGAGACGATCCATAACAGCAGTCGGGACGCCTGCCTTAAAGAGGGGGTAATGTTACGATTTATTCGTTTTCTGACATAAGCACCTCTTATCTTATCTAATCTTCAGCACTTATCTTATCTTATCTTCAGATCCGCGACTCCACGGAGTCTTCACCTTGCGACACAGTCACACTCATCAGAGTGGAGTATTATTCTCGGTCACCGTGTATTTGCTGATTCACTTTCTAACATGGTGTACCTATTATTAGACCCTTGACTTTAGTATATAAGTAGCATACTCAAAGCTGTATATTCCCTAGCTTTGAGCTAAAGTTTATTCATACCGAAACACACTCATTCTTGCTAAGCACTAAAGACTTAGTCAGGCATCTTAACTACACGGGGACTTAGCGGTGATTGTACAAACGCGATACAACCGACTATTTACCTTTGTTGAGAGGTCGGGTCTAACAGATAACATGCGGTTGTCGTGTGGTTACTCGGTTGCCCCTATAGTGAACGGTCCGGTTCAGCCCGATGAGATAAGATAAGGGAAAAGTGAATAAATTGTAACACCTTTAGAGCGGGTGGTAACCCTCCTTGTGTATACAAAAGATCTTGCAGATGCAGACATGACTTTCTCTTACCAGAGAGTTTGCTAGCCTTACACTGGAAATTGTGAGGATTGACTGCTGCATATTGACTATCCCCTTCTTTTGAATAGATGTCCCATTGTCTAGTGAGTGCATCTGGTTTTTCTCTGAGTTTCCACAGGCAGAAGCAGATTACTAGATTGAATTGGGATAGATATTCAGACCACTGGACTTGCTGTCAGGTCAGAATCTTGGTGGTAGAAAAGTATTCAAGATTCTTGTGGTCTGTAACAATGTCAACAGGGTCCACAGAGCCTTCAAGGTAGTGGCACCAGTATTTAAAGGCTTCAAAGATAGCTAGAAGTTTTTTATCATGGGTATCATAGTTGAGTTTGGCATTGTGAAGACTCCAGGATAGGAAAGCGATGGGGTGTATTTTGCCATCTTCAAGGTAGATAGAGAGGATGGCAGCAATAGCATAGTTAGAGGCATTGATCTCCATGACTAATTGCTAGTCAGAGACCCAATGGGTAAGGATAGGAGTGTGAGTGAAGGCTTGCTTTAGTTCATTGAAAGCAGCCGTGCACTTGTCATCAAATTTCCATGGAGTTCCTTTGCATGTGAGCTGAGTTAAAGG
Source organism: Armillaria altimontana (assembly GCA_022818075.1). NCBI lineage: Eukaryota > Fungi > Basidiomycota > Agaricomycetes > Agaricales > Physalacriaceae > Armillaria > Armillaria altimontana. The sequence goes on along the minus strand of JAIWYR010000005.1, from coordinate 2,365,690 downwards.
GATAACAATGTCACTGTACTCATGGATAAAACAGCAGTAGAAGTTAGTGAAGCCAAGGAAGGATTGAATATCCTTAACTTTCTGTGGAACCAGCCAATCTAAAATGACCTTGACCTTGATCTCAGACATGCAGAGGCCCTCCGGTGATAGAATGTAGCCTAGATGTTCCACAGTCCTAGTGAAACTTGCATTTGGATCCTTTGCAGTAGAGTCCATTTGCTCTTAGCCCACACAGAACTTCATGTACGTGTTCCCAGTGCTCTGTGGGGTCATTGGAATAGATGAGGATGTTGTCAAGGTATACAACTATGGAAATGTCAAGCATGTCAGTGAAAATATTGTTCACAAGGCATTGGAACACCATGCCAACCACAGGAGTGTTGGTGAGTCCAAAAGGCATGACATGCCATTCGAAAGAGCCATAACAGGTCCAGAAGGCTGTTTTCCATTCATCACCTTCGACTATGTGTACAAGATGATAAGCATGTCGAAGATCAAGTTTGGTATAGATGTGAGCAGAGCACACAGAGTCAAGGAGATCAGAAATGAGTGGAAGGGGGTAATAGTCTTTCTTGGATATCTTGTTTAAGCCATGGAAATCGATGCAGAGACAGAGTTCACCAGTCTTTTTCTTGACAAAGAGTACTGGAGCTCCATGGGGAGAACGTGAGGGTGTGATGAATCCACTACAGAGATTATTGTCAATAAACTCACATAGAGCTTTGAGCTCAGACTTCAAGAGGGAGTAAATTGGCCCAAGCAGGGGGGATGTTCCTTTCTCAATATTGATCTTGAGGTCATATGGTTGATGCTCAGGGAGTTTCTTGGAGAGCGAGTCACTGAATACATCAGCAAAATCATGATATTCTGCTGGTACATCTGTTATATCTGGCAGGGCCCACAGAGCTGGTCATACCACTGATGCTAGGTGCAGAAGGTTGAAGAGTATATTGTTGGGCTCCATCTTCAGCACATGCTTGAACAAAGCAGCCATGGAGATGATCAATATCTTGGGTGTCACCGTTTCAGAGAAGGAAGGGATGGTAGGGTAGGAATAGATGGGTTCATATGGCAGCGGAGTCTGTCAGGATCTCAGAGTTGGCTTGGAAGTCAGGAATGGAATAGGAATAAAAGTTGGACAAGGGATGTCCGCACAGATGAATACACTGTGAGTTCTTTATAGAGTCAGTGTACTCTTTGTAGAACTTTGGTTCTTTGTTGCAAGTGCATGTGCTTGTGTTGTAATCCAGTCCATGCACTCCAGAGCAAGTACACTCTTTGTAGACTGTTAGGTCTTTGATTGTTTGATTGTTAAAGCTTCCCTAGTTAAAGCCTTACCAGCTCTCCTAGACAAAGTTGTTTTGAGTCTAAACCACTCAAATTATACCTTACAAAACCCCCACATCCATATACCTCACTATCGTGATTAGTGTATCTCGTGTAAACACTTCTAGACTTGAATTGAAGTTGTTTTGAAGCAAACCCAATTGATTATCAATATCTAAGTACACCACAAGTGCTTCTACCATACTCACCCTCGAACTTAACATTGGTGATTGTGTGTGTGTGTGTGATTTAGTATCTAGATTGATGATCTAGACACTTGTTGCATTTGCATGCTGCCCATTACTGAGCACATCACCAGAAGGGAAATGGATTGGAAGAGTAATAGATTGAGAGATATGAGATCCAGTGGAGCCATCAAGCAGCCAAAGTTGAACAGGAGAAATAGGTTTGGTAGGAAGGTTGTGGTCCTCAACATACTTGAAGTTGATGAAACAATGGCTAGAACTGGAGTCAACCAAGGCAAGAAAACAAAGGATAGTAATGATTGGAGAGCCATTAGACTCTGTACTGGAGCCAACTTCAGAAGAGAGTGATATAGTTAAAGAGTGATTGGAAAGAGCAGTGACATTGAGGGTGACAACCTCTAATATGTGATTACAGTCAATGCAACCCTGATCTCACACGGAGGATACAGGGCTGCCCTTTAGTTTTCTGACTCTGTTGGAGCCAGATCTTCAACTTCTGCTGCATGGCCTTGCATTTGTTGCAGTCCTCAGTCTTGTGTTTGCTTCCACAGAACATGCAGAGACTGTTCTTCCAGTGGTGGTCCTTCTCTTCTTGAGTAAGATGGCCGTCTTTGCCTAGCTTATCAGCATAGGGCTTCGGATTAGAAGCAGATCCCAAGGAATTGGAATCTGAAGACTTAGGAGCCAAACTAGAGGCCAAAGAATTGGAGTTGAAATTGGAACCCTTGGATTTAGGGTTGTTGGGATATGAACCGGAGGACTTGTTTTCCTGGTTTTCATGGGATATCTCGGTCCTCCAAGTCCAATAGTGAGCATTGAGTTCTTGGGCTAAGAAACACATGTCTCAGAGATTGTTATGTTTTCCATGATGAGCCATATCATCCTTGATGCAGGTACATAGTCCATGGTAAAAGGCATGATGGAGGGAATTATCGCTGTAACCAACTTGTGAGGTGTATTGGTTGAACTGAACTATATATTTCATGATTCAGTCTTTGTCATGCATCCTGAGATGCTCAAGGGCATCCTCGGTGTCTCCGATGGCATCAAAAGGACCAAAATTGGTTCAGAGTTCATCAAGGAAGGTGGTGTAAGAGTATTGCCATGCCAGCAGATTCTGTGGGTTTGGACAGAGGATGTCTGGTTCAAACCAGTCAAGGGTGGTGCCGGAAAGGAAAGAGATGGCATAGTTGACTTTACTGGCATCTGCCACAAAAGCAGTGGGTCTGTCATTAAAGTTTAACTGAAGGGAGACAATGAAAGCCTTGAGTTTCCACAGATCAGAGCCATCAAAAGTATCAGGTTCTTTAACCTTGGTGCAGATGTTATTAGGTTGAGGATTGTTTAGTGAAGTGGAAACTCTGCACAACAGATTCATAAATTCTTGCAAGAAATCTTGCTCATTGAAATTGTTGTTGCCAGGTCCACCAGGTCCACCTAGTCCTCTTGGTCTGCTGGATCCTCCTGGTCCATTTGAGCTACCAGGTTGGGAGTTGAATCCATCATCACCCTGGTTGTGCCAATTCAGAGTGTGAGTGGAGGTATCAGTTTCACTTCTGGAATTGTCGGATTCTAGGGCCTCCAGTTGCCCTCTGTTGAATGTGGGTTGAGGTGCTGGGGTGTGTGGATCCAGGTCCTCTCAGTATCTGTCAAATATGCTGGTCCTTCGGTGGCATAGGAAGTCATTGGGTGGAGGAGTACCAAAGGGGTTAGGAGACCCATAGTGGTTGGATTGTCAAGCGGTAAAACTGGAGTGACTGTAGGTTTTCCTACGGAATGGTTGTCCTCCAACAGAGGCTGAACCAAAAAGTTCCGGATTTTCCTTTGATGTGGATGCTGTTATATCTTCCATGGAAAATATTGGCATCTTTTGTTTCAGGCCTTCACCTGTTTCTGGGGGGTAAGTGTGTGTGAGTGTTATGATTTAGAGAAAAATTTGACTCGAGGGGTTGAGTTTGAATATACTGTTAGGGATGTGCCAAATAGACAAGATAACTTGCATGAGTGGAGGTCCACAGAGTGCATGGGCATTGGCGAAGCTATTAGCAATGTCACCCTTGAGCCAAAGCCCTGAAGTTGGATTATGGAGTGGAGTCCATGAAGAGCAAAGGTTGGATAGAGAGTTAGAGTTAGAGAGTCCAACAGAGTGAAGGCCACAGACTTGGAGGGCAATAGATTAGACTTAGAGTCAGAAAGAGATTTGGCTAAACCAAGTTGATATTCGAACTGAGTATCTACAAGTAATTCTACAGTATATATATGAGTAGGTAGTCTGAGTCAGAGTCCAATGGAATCTGATGGAGGTCTGTTCACTACTAGATTTGGATTCCAGATTTAATATGTGAAATAGTAAAATGAAACAGAAATGAAATATTAAATGGAGCAGAGTAAATGGTAAGTGGCCAGAGGCTGCGGAGGTCCGATGATGTGATCTGTTAAGGTGAAGCCTATGCTTGAAGTCAGTGTGAAGTGAAGGTCTGTGGGCATGTAACACACTGTTGATCCATCAGCATCCAGTCCAGCCTCCTCTGTTATCTCTATTATCACAGGGAATGCCTATCTCTCCCATTCAAACAGTCTTCATGAAGAGGACAGGACCATCTTGGTGTCCAGGCTGAAGGATCAGGGCCAGAAGATCAGGTGGGGAGAGTGTGTGAAGAGTGACAAGATTTCTGGTATTGCCCATGTCACTCATTTAGAACATATCCATGGCTGGTATATTTTTTTTAATGTTTCATATTTGGTTTTTCCAGATGATGCTATGGTGGTACTTTGCACTCACATTTGTGATGTTGACCTATTTTTCCATTGACATTTGGAGGCTATTTTGTAAATTGTGATTAAAGCCTGCATGAATCTACAAGTTGTCCTAGTTATAGGTATTTTATATATAAAGGAGGAGAGATATTTGATCAAGATATATATAAACTGTTTGCCATGTCATACTATATATTAGCTCTGTCTGTGTTATTAGTATGGTCCATAGTTGAGTCCCCGACTACCCCTGTGTTCTCTAAACCCTCAGTTCTTCTTCCACCCCCATGCATATCTTGTTCTTGGTCGGGTCGAGTCTCATGAGCTGAGATGCAGTGAATGTCAAGGACCTGAAGGGCATTGAAGTCAATTGTGGGTGCATTGTTGCAAGTAGCAGAGTGGGGTACTGGGCCATGCCATCCTGGGGTAAGCAGGTAGGGGCAGAGGAGGGTTGGGTGGTCAATACCATAGCAGAGCATACAATAGAGGTGTTTGTGGTACTGGACACCTTTACTGTGGATAGCCAGATCCACATCAAAGGGGAGGAATCCAACAAGGTTGCACCAGACTATGTAGATGTTGAACATGGTTGTCAGGAATGTCGCATATACTGCTCATGTTTGCTCTTTTTTCCTTTGGCACTAATGAGATTCATCTTCCTCACATTTACAGAGCTGACTATGACACTCAGAGCTTGTTTGGAGGATAGGGATGATGAAAGGGCATCGTGGTTTCTGATTATGAAGGCCAAGACTTCAGGGGAGTTCTAGATAGCCATTTGTACAACCTCAATTACTCCCCTAGCACCAGCCTCAGTGTCCGGGTGGGTCAGCTTGTGGATCATAGTGATATATGTTAGTGGTTTAGGGTGGAATGAGATCACAAAAAAGGTAACAATGTCAGTTGACCAGCATTGCTGGTTTCCTGACTGTTCTCAACCACATTTGACAGGTTGATTGCTGTTCCCAGCTTTGTCCAGCCTTGTATTGCTGGGAATCTGGCAGTGGAGGAGAGGGTGAAAGCAAGAGTGTCCATGATAGTTTCATCTGGGTTGGGTGTATCAGGAGTATAGTTGGTCCCAGAAGACATAGAGAGGTTAGAGATGAGGATGGCTTGGATGGCGTCTTCATTGTCTAGATCTGAGAGGTCCAACTCTATGGTTGGATTATTTTGTTGAGTGGTTAGGTTGGTGTGGACAGATAAGCTAAGGTCTTATCTAGTCAGGTGAGAGTTTCCCAGAGTGGTGCCTTATTGTTGTGAACATATGAGTTTCTATCATTTGGGAGGGTGGATGTGGTATAGTCTAGGCTTGGGGCTATTGGGCATGATATTTATGCAGATGTAAGGAGGATTCTGACTACAGTTGGCACTTCATTAGCTGTGTCATTGGTCTGTGCAGTGGCTTGGGTAGCTGTATAGTTCTTAGTCATCAGCACTTAGGCTATGTGCTGCTTGTTTGGCATGCAGTATGCAGTTTTGGTGAATATGTTTTTTATTGGTGATAGTGTTTTGTTCATGTAAGGCTCAATGGCTTCAGTCTCTTGATGGAGGCTGGATGCACAATGACATTCTTCACATGGTAGTGATAAGGTCAGCATGATGGCTGGGTATTTATGCATACACTGATGGAACTTCAAGTATGCATTAATGTTATTTTAGCCACAATAATAATGTACATGAGGTAGAAAGTGATAAACTTCTTGTATGATGGTGCATTGTCTTAGAGTGTAGGCTGTCAGTTGTCTGCAGGTTGAATGCAGATACTCAGCCACATGGTGGTACAAGATCAAGAGTCCCCCTGGGGTTTATTTTTAATAGTGCAATAACTGTGCACACAGTATATCTTTGTGCATAACTGATAACACACTCATTATTTCAGAGTTTTGACATATGAACCTTATGGATGATTGGTGATTCTAAGGTTTTTTGGGTCCAGGAATCTGAATCTGATAGTCCCCAGGCCATAGGATGACCAGAATATCAAAATCTGAGAGGTGCTTCTTCTTATTTTCAGAAAGATCTCCTTATATCTCTGCCAATACATTTCAGATCATCCTGGTCTTTTATACAATATATATTGTGTATTGTATACCAGAATCACCTTCCCCAACATTCAGAAATGCGAGCTACAGAGTATTTCAGAGATTTTGGCTATTGCACTTTTATCCATGAATTCTGAAGATTTGTAATATGCATCTGGGGTGTTCTGGAGGTTTTTAAGGTCAAGAAATTCATTGGTAACAACTCTAAAGCTTTCTAAAGCTTAGAAATACAAGTATTCAAATATGCTTCTCCTGAACTGTTATATTATTATGATAATTAATACTGAGACTCTAAAAATAAAACTAAGAGTTGTTTTGGGGTTTTAAGATCAAAAAATCCATTGGTGATGTCCCCAGACCAGTGCAATGCCTAGAAAACAAAATAATGTGTATATATCTCTCAATTCCCTATTTTTCAGTGTTCTGGTAGTCATATATAGCTAATGAGAATGTATTATAAGGTTTTCATAGTGTAGAAATTGATTGGTAAAGTCTCTGAAGTGATCTGATGCATGTAGCACTATAAAAAGTGAATATTCCCTATTATCCCTAACTATAAAATGTGCCACATGTACTGTAGAGAGGTTGTTTAAGGGTTTTCAAGACCAGGGAATTCATTGGTCAAGTTTTCGAAGCAATCCAATGTATGCAGCATCCCCAAATAACAAAACTTTCCACTTATTTTCACTATTTTTCACTATTTTACCCTTTTTACCCACTCCCCAGGACCTCTATATCTCACTGGAGGGTTTACTTTTATATTATTTATATTTAGGCATATACTAGTGCCATCCCCTGGCCCATCCAGTATCTAGAAACCACCCCAATACCAGATTTGTCTGAAAATAGCCTGATATTGATAGCTGATCTCATCAATTGGCTGCACTGTCACACTACATCCAGTCTCCTGAGGCTGAATCCAGCCTCCAGGCTCAAGAGAGGTGGGGTCAGCTTACTAATCCATAATATATTTTTAGAAGACCTCAAATGTTTAATTTCAGCCTAAAACAGCAAAACAGAAGGGCAGAAATAAGGCCCACAATCATTCTAAAGGCATTTGAAACAACTTTTTTTTTTAAATTTTAAAATAAGCACAACAGTGAAAGAGTGGATGGAGACCCTAACAATGAGCAGAGAAGAGGGTGGCAGTGCAACAGCCATCAAAGAGGAGGCTGTGATAATGTCCTGCTCTAGTCACAGTAACAGAAATGCTTTATTTAAATAGCCAGTCAATTGACATTAATTGATATCATCAATTGACTGCTATGGCTGTGAATTGTCAACACCAACAGAGATATGTGGCTATGTGAGTAGTGTCCCTCTCTCATGTATCGGTTGATTTTACTATTGTGGCAGCCACTGACCAACTATCAACTTGTGAAAGTGTAACTGTCAATGGGCTAGGTAGAAGCATGGTGCTAATAAAGAGGACCCTCAGCCTGACATCTCTTAAGAAATATCAAGGGAGATTATCTCTGGTGAGATTCCTGCAGTTGCAGAAAGGTGAGCTAATTGATTCTCTTCAACGCTACCCTTTACTCAGAGTGCATCCAGCATGGAGCCTCTCTCTCTCTCACAGAAACATCTCAATCACATAACCACACTATTTACTGATTACCGAATATTCATGCTGCTACCACTAAGGGACTTCCTGAATTATTTGGTCTCAGATGCATTGGAGTGTCAGGGTATGCAACCATATCACTAGATTGACATGTTCCATGATCGCTTCACCGACATTCTGAAGGCTGCTCATTATGCAGAAGGATGGCTCTACTGGTGCGACAGAGCCAGTGACTTGTTTTAGCAAGGCACATCTATGGTGCAGGAGATGGGTTTTTTCCATGGTTACATCCTTGATATACTTATTTATGTGCTGGAAGGTTGGGAGGCTCTGAACAAGGCATTCAATCTATGAAACTTGTGCACCAAAATGCTCATATCTAGATATCTAGATACCAATGTATATATTTACATCAACCTTGCTCCCTATTTACTGGCCCAGGCTGATCTTGGGCTGTGCTATACTGCTTACTAACAACTGTACAGTGGTTTTTTTTTTTTTTTTGTAGGGCGATAATGACTCTTGGCAATCAACAAAGTTGACCCTGCAAGTCTGCTTGATTGGGTGAGTTTACCCAGGCAGAGTGTGTGATTGGTTATATATGTGAGGTGCCATTGCCAAAGTAGTCCACAGGGGGAAATGCTGTTATGCACAGACTGTACAGTTGTTCAAGTCTCCTAGATATTGCTGCAATCACACAGAATTCTAAAAAAAAACTCCAGCATTATTAATATTTCCAACTGCAGAGATGGCAGCACATATACTGTACCATTTCAATTGATTCATCAAGTTGTGTGACCTGTGACTGCGCTGAAAATTTTTGATTTCATCAATTGCCTAGGTTTGGCACTGCAGGCACTGAAAATTTGACCATAAATTACCTTTTTAAGTCAGATCTAGACAACTTACAGGCTCTGTGACCTGTGACCTGCACTAAAATTCATCACCATCAAGGGGTCCTTGGACACATGACCGATGAATTGATTGAAATAGTACAGTATTTCATTATATTCTTTATTCTGAACCCTGACACTCTGATCCAGCCCCACAATTAGCACTATTTCAAGTATATATGAGATCAGCTAGTTTTCATCAAGTTCAATGCATACAGTCACAGTCAGTATGAGGCTCAGGGACAGCCCACTGAGCTTGATGTGTTTCTCCACCATTTCTTTCTAAAGTGAGATCTGCTCTATCTGGAAAATCTCACCAGTGATGAGGCTGGTGACAGACACTTGTGAAATTAAGCACGGCTTAGCATGAACACACACTAAACCTACACCCAATCCCACTAAACACATACACACACACACACAATCCAAATTCTCTGTTTCCTTGAAGCTTTTACAAGAGAGCATGGTGAACCACACAACTCTCAAGGCAAAGGATATTTCAATAGACAATACACATGGACATACAGATCCACAAAACGACCAAGTTTGGTCAGTGAGCTTGCTAAGTATGACCTGCCACTAGATCCAACTGCATGCAATGCCACCTTTCTCTTAGTTGCTAAACCTGACTTCCAAACTTGTCACAATAGAGGCCCTCGGCACTCCCAATCAAATCACACAATCAATCTCAAAGACTATCTCCACAAGTCCTCACACACAGTGCACTTGCCCTAACAATGGTGCCATGAGGTCCAACTGCACACACCTGTCACACTTCATGCAACTGCTAGAACAGCTCAATCTGGCTGATTCCCTTGCAAACCACTTCTAGACCTACACAGAGGCCAGCACAATACAATCTCTCTTTTACACTGAACCAGAAAAGAAACAGAGCTCTCTCTCAGATGTAACCAAGTAAACCTCTCAAGACTGGTGCAGCATCACTGCCTCCAAGTCTCTTTCTGATCTCAAGTAAACCAAAGTTTATTATCCAAAATGTTCTCTTATTCTATTTCTCTGTGAGCTCGCTAAATATGTGTTATAGCCAAGACTCAAAGTACTAACTCTTATGCCCTGCAACAAGTCCAGATTCAAACTGAAACTTTATTACTGTATGTGGGAGGTAGGTAGCTTGCTTTAATACATGAAATTCTATTTTACTTATACTACAGGAGATTGATTGTTACAAACAGTTTCATAGTAATTTAATTTGTTGTTGGCTGATAATTCCTTGTCTGAATTGGCACAGCACTCTTGGCAGAGCACCACTTGCTCCTCTTTTAGTAGTCTCAAAGGGCTAAGTGACATCTACATCACTTGCCCTAGCAGCAGAGTAGCCTGCAGGTGTGCACTCAATAACTGCTTAATCCTCAATCACTGATCACACTTTGTATTCGGCTTTCAGGTCTGCTCTGAAGGTGACAGCATCATATTCTAGACTTGGTAACCAAGGAATGCTTTGGGACTTCAAGCCTGCTCACTACTTCCATTGGCCGAAGCCCATTTCTAGGCCATGCCCAGGTTTTCTTGATTACCCCACATGTGATATTATTTCTCTGGATCTCCAGGGACCACACATCATAGATTACAGATGTATAGTTATCTAAATTAGTCTTGGCCCACATACAAGCACATCCCACTGAGGTTGAATTCTCTACTGCAAACAGATGGTTTATCAAGCAAGCTCACCCTTCAGCCTTGTTGCCATGCATGCCCATAAGGTACAGTGCAACAATGAAGTCCTTATGTTTTAATTCTGCTGCTTCTTTTTCTATCATACTGTAGGTGGTCGGGAAATGCAAATTTTTGATAAATGATTTTCTGTAGCCCTCACCTGCACTCCGTTTTCTTATAAATTCTATATTTATCTTCCTTTATCTGTTTTCATGCTAAGATAGAAATCCTCGGAAATCTCATGAAGTAGAGCAAGCGTCGGATGGTGGCCGAGGTGCAAGTGTCAAAAAATCGCTATATGCAAAATTCCATCATGGCAACTGTTACGGTCAAATTGGAAGTCCGCCGTTGCCAGCTATGGCTTGCTGATGCTCACGAAGAGCTCGCTAAATCACTCCATGTCTTTCATCAATGCAGAAAATGAGGTTACAGTGCAACAAAAACTGATAGCATGTGAATTTATCTATGGTACATATGAGGACTAATGTAAGCATGATTCCCAGCAAGATCTGTACTAGGAGTAGCCTGAGAGCTAGAGGGCAGTATGTAGTATTGGTTTGGTGGATAGGACAATGATGAGTGGGAATGGGAAACAGCAGTCGAAGGGAGAGCAAAGGAAGGCTGTGGTACAGGGTAAAAGAATGAACCAGGCTGCTGGAGAGCATGGGAATCAAGTGATGATGATGAAGATGGTGATGGGACATTCAATGGGATTGTTTCCAGGTGACGTCTCTGTGCGGGAGAAGGCTGCATATCATTGTTGGCATGATTTGCGATGTTTTCACTCTCTACAGGTGCAGGCTGTTTACGAGTACGTGAGAAGATACCAGAATAGCGGCGGTCTTCCTTCATTTCCGGATGGTCATTGAAGTATTTGAGAATTTCACTGCGTAGTTTAGAGACAGTGAGTCCCTCCGTTTCAAGACTTAGCGCTGCTGCAAGATCACCAAGGTCTGTCTTGTTCTTCAATGTCAAACTTCCACTGAAAACCATTGTTTCGGCCTGCATCAGTTGTCGAACCAAATCCTCATGCTCTTTTCTCTTCTTCTCCTGCTTCTTCTTCTCCACAGCATCCACCTTTTCTCTCTGTGCTTTACTATGCTCCTTGACCTCTTGGTAGCCTTCCTCTGCCATCATGACACATGAAGAAGTCTGTACTTGGGCCGACTTTTCTGCTTGTGTCCCCTTGTGCTTGTTCAGCTTGTACTGGGCCACAGCTGCAATCCGACCAGCAAATACTGCATGCGTCTCAGCAGCATCTCGCTGAGCCTCCACCTCTGCAAGTAGGAGCCGCAGATCCCAGTTTTCTTGCTCCAGGGATCGTCGGTATTGGGTACCTACAAAGGGCACACCTGAGACAGAGCTCAATGATGAAGTTGGATGAGACGAAGAGTGCGTACGGCGCTGACATTCAAGGAAAGGATGTGGGACAGAGTCCAAACGACTGCTTTGAATGCTAGTTGATGAACTTGGCCAGGATGTTGTCTTCAAGTTGGAAGTACGAGAATATGCACGAGTTGCATGACTGAAGATAGGAGATGGAGCTCGAGAGGGTGTAGGCATTATTACCTGAATTTGAGGTGCTTCAGGAACGATGTATTCATGAGCAAGCGTAGGATTGAGCCACCGTGGTCGAGCTGGTGTGGTTGGAATTGGAGCACAGATCAGAAGTGTCATTGAGCGGCTCTCGGCTGACATTGTCGGCGGAGCCATCAATCATGCCTGGTCTTCTCCTTCTCTTGAACTGCCTCCATCTTGAACCATCCTGTGTGCTTGCTTTCCATTACTACCCTCTCTGTTTTGGTCAGAATCACTCTCCTCAGATTCCGTTTCACTCCCTTCAAGGATGTCAACATATTCCGAATCCAATGAACCGGTGTCAGCGGCAGCCTGCTTGCTTGAGTCAAACAATTCATCGTCAGAAGATGTGTCAAACACAGAGGGCATCCTCATGGGGAATGAATCTGGCAGATGCACTTGTGTTGATGTGGAATAGCTCGGTGCGTAGTCTTTTTCTTTGAATATGTCAGGATTGATTGGCCTGATACCAGACTTGCACCAGGCCTGGAGGATTGTCTCCGGTTTGAATGATGCTCGCCGTGCTTTCATGTATTCTGTCACCACATCTCGGAGCTCCATCGCCTCTCCGGTGGTTTCCAGAAGCTCGTCACATTGGTTGAACCACACATTTTGAAGCAGCCCAAAGATACCAACATCGAGCAGCTGTAGGCAATGTGTCGTATGTGGGGGTAAGCAAAATAAATGGATGTTATGCTCCCGTGCATGCTCAATCCATTATAGTGTGGTATGGGAGCCATGTCCATTGTAAATGAGTAAGATCGGTGCCCCAGTTTTATTTTGAGCCGTTGCACAAGGTACAAAACCTTGTTTGAACCACTCCAGCCCCACATAATCATCAGTCCAGCCATTCTCAGAAGTCGCGATGCTAGATTCATTATGTGAGCATTGAGCCATCTGTCTGATTTAACACTCACATTGTATTTGGCTCAGTGAACCATTCAGGAAACTTTGTTGTCCCTGTGAAGACAAACCCTGGTGGTATATCACTACTCCCATCTGCACAGACAGCTTCGATGATGGTGACCAACTGAAGATCATCGCTCTTTAACTTGTACTTTGACTTGTCATCCCATGAAAAGAAGAACTTCTGCTGTGAACCCCTTCTCCCACCTCTCAGCTGGATCCCTTTCTCATCCATATTGTATACATTTTCCCAGGGAATATTGTAAGTCTCCATGTGCTTCTTCAGAAGTTTGAAATGTCCCTGAACTGTTGTATAATTGAAGGCCTTTGCATGTTTAAGATCCAGTCCGGACCCCCATCCTAATTTCAGCTCAGGATGTCATTCCAAAAACTGTCGGATCCATGCTTTTGATGGGCTATTCATAGGTATGGCCTTTCCCTGTTCACGCATCAAAGCCTGTACTTTTGGCCTGATAGTGCGCTTGTTGATAGGGTGGCCTGTCATTGACAGATACTGGATCCAATCCACCATAGCAGCCTCGGATGCAGGCTGAAGAAGAAGCTGGTCAAGGTGGGCCTTTGATTTTGGTTTTGTCTCTCCTCTGATCCGTTGTCGCAGCGTGTCGTATGGTACATTGAACTCGGCGGCTGCCTTTCGAATATTCTTGCATCTTCCAAGCCTGAATGCCTGCTGGGCTTGTTCTATGTGTTCTTCAGTTTCTGGAGTGATGACCTGTGTTTTCCTCCGGGTTTTGGGTGGATTTCGACAGCGAGACGAGGTCATGGTAAGACAATGCTGAAGCACAGCGGAGTGTTCAATGTTGGACTCGTCGCGATGCTTCATTGACGCTGAAAGATGGCAGAGCGGACTTTAAAGCTGTCACATTCTGTAATGCTGAATCTAATGTATCTCTCATTCTTCGTGCATCCCTCAAGTGATATGTCCGGATTTTTTTGTTTTGAACCCTTACAATAAGCCTTAATCATGCCCCCAAGTCTTTCCGAGGCTGTTCAACGCTATAGATGTGAAACCGGAGGTAGCCGGTCATTACAAAGGCCAATTTCGGTCACTTTTTGCTCCCTCGCAACGCTTCCTCTAAGCATACCAATAAAAACACTGCATAGTATTAGTTATATGCATTCATTGAGGTATCAAAAAAAAACCTGAAGTCAACAGCTTGCTAGAACGTGCTGAAAACCGAGATTTGCACATCACAATCCATTTGCACATCGTGATCACCTATAGTAGAGCTCTCTACCTTTGTGACCTTGCTACTTTGCATGCCACTTGCACTGTCAGCCTGCTCACTATGCTTCTGTATTGCTGATGTATAAGGTATGGCATTTCACAAAATTACACCCTTAAACATGCTGTGGGCATGACATCCAAATGTCTGCATCCTCAGCATGCCACAGGGCAGTGAATGTGGCAGACAGATGATGCTGCCTCAATGCCTGGAGGTCAGCATATGCTGTCACACCCTCCCCCAACACCACATCACAGCCCTTCTATGGAATTTGCCACCTCTCCCAGCATTTCACCTGGTATTCCAGGCTGACACAGACCTGTCTCATCTCTTTCTGAAGCAGTGCTTTCCCAAATTCCTGGTCCCCTCAAACTCAATAATGCCTTATGACCTCAGTGATACTTCTCCTCCACAAACTTGAAATGCTCAATCTGTCTTTCCACCATTGACCCAGCATGAGTGAGAGCGACCTGACCATGGATATTCTGATCACGATATGTGTAGAAAGCACAAAGCATACATTGGACATTTTATATGGTTTCCAATCCGTCCAAACATTCAGCCTCCCAAAGCTCCTCCTCCTTTTCTGTCAACTCTTTGTAGCAAGCTTTTGGCTGCAATCTTGCACTGAAATCTGACAGCAACCAAATTTTCTCATCCTCCACCTGTATCTCCACCTTGTGAGCCATGTTCTCCCTCAATATCTGTATCATAGCTCCAGGGATGTACACCGCTTGCAGCTGTGGAAAAGGTGCAAGTTCTTCTGTAAATGTATGTGATGCCTCTTCAGATCCATAGCCTCAGCCTGTGACAGGACTCTATCTCCATTTGCTAAGACATGTATGTGCTGTCTGCAAACCTGATCAGCTCTTCCTGAGGATACCACAACAAACAGACCTACTGTTGGTCCTCAAGCTGCAACCCAAGCCACAGGCAATCACTAGGGCTGGTATTGTGTATCTTATCACTTGCTGCCAGATGTTCTTCCTCTTTGAGCCACTCTCTTACAGCTATCATGGTCTCATCTATAATACATGAATACAGATCACTGAATCAGGAGCAGAACACATATGCTCAATCACCATCACATAAGGACTAGGCTTGGACATATTGGCTTCCTACTCCCTGACTTCAGCCATCCACTTCTCTGCCAGACCAGCAATCAGGAGACACTTTGTGAATAGCTCATGAACCTCTATCTGGTGCACCAGCTCCTCTCTGGCCTTGATCAATTTTCATGCTAACATGATCCTTGCAGAGCATTCAGCCTCATAATCAGCAAGTGCTGAATGATGAATAACATACCAAACAGTACAAACTTTCTCCAGTTCAGGAAATCAAAATGGCAATCAAATGTATCCTACTGAGACCTGGGATCCATCTCCTTGGTGCTTGATGCACACCCATTCATTATCGCTCACAGATGCTCAATACCCTCTCCATGGAGACATCCAACACCTGGCTGTATATTCATTGAATATTGACACTGACATTCAAGCTTATGGGCTTGACACTGTAGCTTTGGGACCCCACAGTCCAGTCAAATTTCATGATAGATTCAAAGCTCCTCTGGGAGAGCCTTCATGTGGTCAGCAAAGCCAGGAAACCACTGGCAAGTGATGTCATATGTGAAGAAAAGTGAGGTCAGGGCACAACCAAACAGAGCTGAGCAGATGATGTAGTCAGTATTGCAGTATTTGAAATGAAATGGTCAGTTCAGTCCCCAACATCTAAAAGCTATATACACACCTTTCCCCCTTTTGCAGATCCCCCACCAATAGCTTTCCGACCATCTTGTGATAACCACAAATACATATTATGACTCCTGTTGTTAGACCAGGTACCTGTACCGTAGACACGAATATTAGCTATCTAAGAGTTTCTGTTAGAATTGCATAGGTAGGTAAAAAGGAAAAATATACTGACCTCCTCAGGGCTCAGGAATGGATAAGCGACTGAGGAGGGAAAGAAAGGAAAACTGGTATTTAAGTGTCTGCAACATCATGTGAATATCATATGACTAAGAAAGCACAGCACACGTCAAATAAAAGGAAAATAAAGTAAATCATACGAATAAGGACCTAGGTCTTCTAACACACCCCCATTCGTATGATGGTCTTTTATCTCTTCACAAGTCCCAAAAACATGCAGTGCTTCATATGGAGTGGAGATGCGAGCAGTTTGGTGAGGACATCGGCGGTCATATCAAGAGTAGGAATCCAATGTGTAGCGAAATTCGAAGTGCATAGATGCTTGTGTATAAAATGATATCTGATATCAATATGCTTCATGCACGACATCAATGAGTAAGAACCAGCGACCTTGAGAGAAGCCTGATTGTCGGAACCGAGTGGAAATGGATGAGGAATAGGCAAATGTTGCAAGTGCAGGAACATTCAGATCCATAGGAGTTCCTTGAGCACATGAGTCAAACCCATGTATTCCGATTCCATCGAGGATAAGGAGACCGATTTTTGCTTGACACTCGACCACAACACCAAATCTCCAAAAAGATTAACTGCATAGCCCGACATGCTCTTTTGATCTCTCTCATCAGAAGCCCAATCCACGTCAATTAAAGCCAGATCTGAATGCACAACCGCATCAGGTCCAACTTTTTCCTTGTGATACTCACCCCCATACTCCAGCGCAAAATCTGAAGTAGCGTTAAGATATCTCAAGACACCTTTTGCAGTGGAAAGAAGGGACCAAGTGGGTGCAGTGTTATACTGACCCAGAGCCATAGCCGTGAATGCAAGATCGGGTCTGGTGGTGACTGTGAGGTAGATGTAAGAACCGGTAAGGCTTTGGTAGAGAAGTTGGATATCTTGGTCAGCGACATCAGGCAGTGCATTTTTGGCTAAAGGTGGGAGTTGGTGCAGCTTTGTGTGGAGAGGAACAGATGATTTTGTACACTGAAGCATGTTGTGAGTTTCGAGTAGGTCCATAACAAAATGTTTCTGCATGAGCCACAGTTTACGTGTGGCACGATCTCTCTCAATATGAATCCCAAGGAACATAGATGCAGGTCCAAGATCCTTGATAGAGAATCATTTGTTCAGCTCTCTAATGAGCCAGTTGTAGAGAGAAACAGAGTTCGTAGCCATCAAGCCGTCGTCAACATGGATGGGGAGAATGATGAACAGATCCGAACCATTACTTGGCAGCAGTACCACAGGATGTGGATGATCTTTATTCCAACACCCTGTGAAGACAGCTTCATCCACCGGACACGGATCGAGACCCAGAGTATGTAGCACAGAAGAAAATTCTCTGAACCACTTGTGAGGTGACTGCTTTAGACCATATAAAGCTTTACAAAGTTGTTGAAAGGCTTTAAGATTTTCCAGTTGGTAGCCTGGAATCTGGCGAACGTAGACTTCATGATGGAGGGGAGCATTCAGGAAGGCGGTGTGAACATCAAAAGTGAATAGTTCCAGGTCGACCTTAGCAGTGTAAGTGAGAACCACACGAATACTTGTCATCTTTGCAACAGGAGTGTATGTGTTTCCACAGTCATCCGGTTGTTGTGTATGACCTGAGCAATAATCCGTGCTTTTGCAGTATGCCCAGTATCAGCTTCTTTCCAGCTAAACACCCACCAAAGACCAATTGCCTTCTTCCCTTTCGGCAGTTCTACCACCGGGTTAGGGTTGAAGACACCGTTCTCGTCCATCACACTCTTTTCAGTTTCCATAGCGGATCTCCATTGGTCAGCATCCGGCCTCGCAACGGCTTCTTGGTAGGTTACAGGAGGTTTGGTCAGATCCCATGTCCTCAGAGCCATGGATCTGTAGGGTAATGATTGGGCAAGGAAAACAGTAGGATGTGATGTTACCACCAGGGAGTCAAGGGAGTCCAGCGAGAAGTATTTGTCGGTAAATTCTATATCATGTAACACGATCAGTGCCGAGGCATCAGCAGCAGCCTTTGCTGTCGCTGTCTATGCAGCTTCTCATTTGTATCCGCAACGTGCTTCTGCCATGCAAGACCCTTCTCTGTAGGTCGACTAGTCCTCGTTGGTCGAGCCTCTGTATCTTCAGCGTTATCAGTGACCTCAATTATGTTACCAGGAGTATCCTCAGCAATCTGTTCTGCCATCTTTTTCTTGGAGCTGAGCTTTCCAGGTGTTTCTTCATCAAATTCGACGTCTCTGGAAAAATGGTACTTCCCCTTCAGATCATGGACCCACCAACCGATCCGATCATTCTTGTATCGCACAAAGCTGCCTTCAAACATCTTCAGTCCGCCCTTCTTATGTTTCTCTTTGGGAATGGTTACCCAGCAGCAACACCCCCAGACCCACAGGTGGGAGAGATCTGGTTTTTTCAAATAGAGTTCCTCGTACAGTGTCTTGTCTTTAGGTAGAGTTGAGCTCGGCAATCGCATATATAGGTATGCCATGGTCAGGATAGCATCACCCAGGAAAGACATGGGTAGGCCTGAATGCGCAAGTAGCGTCAACGCCCTTTCCTCAATTGTTCGTATGAAGCATTCAATCTTCCCATTCTGCTGGTGTGCATATGGTATGCACAGTTGATGACATATGCCTTTCTTCTGGAGAAACTCGCCCATTTCTCCTTCAGAAAATTCAGGTGTGTTGTCCGACCTCAAGAACATTACCGGTCATCCAGACACTTGTTCCCATTTCACCACAGTGCTCTCAAAAGTGTTGAAAGCCTCGTTCTTCCTCTTCATCATGTGTACAGCAGCAGCAGTTGTTTTATCCTCCAGCATCGCAAAGAAATACTGTGAGCCTTGTGGTGTTGCAGTGGGAAAAGGGCCGCAGGTATCAATATGGACTAGCTCGCACACATGTTCAGCCTTATGTTTGTGTTGCTCATACGGCCATTGTGTGTGTTTTCCAATCAAGCACAAGGGGCAGACCAGCTTCGTATTCGGCCCATGAGACACTATCCCAGTTACAACGTTTCCAGTGATAACAGCTGTCATTAGGTCCTGCCCAGGGTGTCCTAATCGACAGTGCCAGATATGTCTCATGGGTTTTGTATGCTTGAACGGTTCCGGCATCGCCATTGCACATGTCGGTTCGATTGAAGTATTGTTCAGGTGATCTGCTGGAGGTTCCAGTATTTCGCACTCCAGGAAGGAAAGTCGTTCCATAACATGCGCAGCAAACTTTTGGCCAGCAAGACAAGGATGTTCTTTAGGAAAATGAATACTAGTCCATTTGTTTCCGAACAGTAGAAACATGTCCCTTTCAGTCAACGCTCTGACTGATACCAGATTCATCGGAACGTCTGGTGCATGTAAGCAATCCATGAGGCAAACCACAACATGGGTACCTGACAGACATTTCACATGGATGTGAATTTCGCCTCTTGCCTTGGTGCTGAGGACACTGCAATTAGCTGTCTTCACATCAATGGCTTTATCTTTGTAGTATGACCAGAAATATCGTCGCTCCTTGGATATGTGAGTGGTACACCCTGAGTCCAGTAACATCTTTATCATCTGTGTCAACAGAATGTATGCCTCTTCATTCATGACATCAAGGAAATGGGTGGATGCCAAGAGAAGAGGGCTTAGGGTAATTGCACTCACACAAATGAAAAGCTCGTCGGTGTTATACATATCAACGTTACATTCTGTGTCTGATGTTACTTTGGCAATAGCGGCATATACTTCTTCATCTGAGATGACATCAGTTTCAGGTACTGCGGGTGCGGTCGATTCTTCAGCAAGGTTTGTGCGAACAGTGTTATTATTACGATCAGGAGGTTGGTTTGACATGCAAGGTGGAGCCTGTGAGGTACAAGTGTTCCCAGCGTTGTCTGGTTGACGTTGTCGAGAGTTATCATGTTGATCTGTCATGTGGCTTTGTTGTCCACAGACATCACACTTCGGTCGAGCAGTATGAGGACGAAGATGACGACTCAGTTTCCACTGAGTGTCCAGGTCAACAACACGAGTGAGGATCGACTCAAAGTAGACAAAATCAATCCTATCGAAAGTGAGCATGCAGTCCCTCGTCACTTCCTGCTTTAAAGCCATGTACCACCCATGATTGTCCTTGGGAAGATTTCGAACGAAGTTCAAGACTGTTTCCATGTAGATGATAGGGTAATTCTCTGCTCGTAACGCAAGTATAGCAGAGCGCCATTTCTGGGCATACTTCACGACATTCCGCATCTCTGTGGTGTATGTGCGTAGTGATTCTCTGGCAGCATGCACCTGAATCTGATCACCCAGACCAAAATGCTTCCGAAGGATGAATAGCATTTGTCATGCAGTCATACCTTGATTAGCCGAAGCAAAGTCATCAATCATAGGTAAAACTGCAGAGACTTCAGGCGATAACCTCGACGTAATGATGTGCATCATTGCCACGTCCTTTCGTTGCCAAGTGTCATACGTCTCCCAGTCTTGTGGGGTTGACCACTGTGTGATGGGGGGCGGATATGTGGCCTGTCATAATGGGTTCTGTAGAACCATACCTGGAGGCGGCTCGTCCAGGATGTGCGAAAGTATCCCATTGACCGTGGCAACTGATTTGACTCCGTGGAGCCACATAGCCCAGTTGTTCCTCCCCATAAGCTCCGGGATGGACATCATCGTGGGTATTCTAATCTGTGTAGTAGTAGGAGAAACGTAATTGTAGTAATTATAAGTAATAGGTAAAGGCTGATTTTGTAAATTGTTATTAGGAGGAGGAGGAGGCAAAGGAGGAGGAGGCGGAGGCAAAGGAGAAGGAGGTGGAGGCGGCAAGGACAGTGGTGCCACTTGTGCTTGCACTGGCGCTGACACCGGTGCAGGCACTGGTCCTGGTACCAGTGGTGGCAGCAGTGCAGGGGGATTATTATGTACTATAGGTGGAGAAATTTGATATCCTAAGTTATGAGAAAAAGACGGTTGAATTTGTGTGAAAGAACAAGATGGTTGAATTTGTGCGAACGAAGAAGGTTGAACTGGTGCATAAGTAAAGGTCGGTTGAATTTGTGAGAAAGTATTATCTATGATAGAACCCTGATGTCCATCCTGGGGCAAGGGAAAAACAGTGGCAGGGCGAGAGTAGAGATCTGGCCACAATCCATGTGAATGCTGGTATGAGAGCAGTGTAACCGGTGACTGGTGAAGAGACTGATGCAAAGACTGTTGAGATGGCAAAGGCGAGTAAGGCTGAGGGTAGAACACATCTGGAGCGACTGAGGGACGAGGCTGAGGCTCTGTCGGCAGTGGGCGAGGCTGCGACAAGTTGTTCTGCAGCATCCTCCACATCGGAAGGTGGCTATATGTGCCTAGAAAATCAGCAGTTCACAGGAATAGTTGTCCACGACGGCAATTTGACCAAGGGAATTGTCGTCCGTGGTGCAAACGAGTTGGATAAAGGGAAATCCCATGGAGGCAAATGACGCATCATCGAGATTGCACTGTGGGGTAAAATTGAGTCATGAAAAAATCCCGAGTCATGCATGGCAGAGGTCCTGTCTAAAGACAACAACCCATAACCTGTTAGATCAGGTACCTGTACTGTAGACATGAATATTAGCTATCTAAGAGTTTCTGTTAGAATCGCGTAGGTAGGTAAAAAGGAAAAATATACTGACCTCCTCAGGGCTCAGGAATGGATAAGTGACTGAGGAGGGAAAGAAAGGAAAACCGGTATTTAAGTGTCTGTGACATCACATGAATATCATATGACTAAGAAGGCATGGCACATGTCAAATAAAAAGAAAATAAAGTAAATCATATGAATAAGGACCTAGGTCTTCTAACACCTGTCACTCTCAATCCAGTTGAGTTCTTCATCTCCACATGAGAAAGTGTTTTAAAACTGCTACAAGTGCTTATCTGAGGAGTATTAGCAGATTCTTTTGGCAAGCTATGCCAAACCCATGTGTAACCCAGGATCTATTATGTTGTCAGATCACAGCAAGTTTTGGAGCCAGAAATTTGTGTCAATGGTGACAAGTTTTTAGTAGAGATACCTGCTCAAAGGTCAGTACCACAGAAAGTGGGGAGTATGTGTGCTCCAATATACTGGAGTAAAGGTGGTGCATCTCACCAGTCCTCAGGCAGGTTCACATGGGGGTCCAGACATGCAGGACATTCCATTGCAAGTTTGCCAGGTGCCACTCTGCTTGCTCCATCACATTTGTTACCCATGCCTGCTTGCAGCAGCAGGAGATGTTGATATTTGCAGACTATCTAAAGTAATGGTTTGTAATGGTTCTGGAATGCCCATCAGAAATCAGCGTGACTCAAAAACCAATAATCTTAGTGTACCTTGGGGATATCCAGGCTGAGTGCATCTGTCAGATAGGTCATTGCCTTGTAAAAGCCAAACACCAACATCTTTCCTGTAAGTGTACACACCATGAAGAGATCCAGAGCCTGAAAAGTCATAGCCAAGCAAGGCAGGAGGACTGTTGCTGAAAACCATTTATAATACAGCATCTGTTGTCGGTGAGGTACTGTCAACCAGCAATTGCAGAAGTCAACTGCAACCTCATGCAATCCATTGATGAGGCTGATGACAGGCACCCATGAAACTAAGAGTGGCCTAGCATGAACTACACACTAAACCTACATTCAATCCCACTAACACACACATACCAATCTCAAATAAGTGTGGAGAGGAGCAAGGAATTTAATTCTATTTGTAGTATCTCAATAAATCTCAAGAGCTCTCTCTCAATAGCCCAATGTAACACAAAGTCACCAGCAATATCTCAAGTTCTCTTTATTTCTCCTTGAAGCTTTTACAAGAGAGCATGACAAACCACACAACCCTCAAGGCAAAGACTTTTTATATAGTATACAAATGGATACACAGATCCATGACAATGACAAAGTCTGCTCAGTGAGCTCACTAAGTAAGAATTGCTGCTAGGTCCAACTGTGCACAACTTTGCCTTACTCTAGTCCACTAGACCTGAATCCCAACCTGTCACAAATGAATCCCTTGGCACTGTCAAACAAAACACAATAAACCCTCAAACAACCAGGTCTTGCACACAGTGAGCTTGCTAAGTAACAAGGTACCACTGGATTTCTCTCAGCCAGCATGTACCTACTACACCTTGTGCAGCTGTCACAGAGCAGCCCAATCTGGCCAATTCCCACATGAAATGCCCTCAACACACAACACTCTCTTACACTGCACCAGAAATGGAACAGAGCTTCTCTCAGATGTAATCAAGTATACTCTTGAGACCAGCGCAGCTTCACTGACTCTGAATCTCTTATTTATCTCAAGTAAACCAAAGTTTTATATTCAAAATGTATCTCTTATTCTATTTCTCTGCGAGCTTGCTACAACACACAAGCCTGGAAGTAAACTAATGACTTCCTTGCCAAAATACAAGCTCTTGGCACTTGTCTGTTATGATTTCCAAGGCTAGCAACTAGTAGGCTCACTATGCAAGGCAGGAGACTCACAGATTCTGAGCTAAACCTTTTCAATGCAACTCAAGCCATTCACACTGTTTCTTAGTGGTGAAGAGGGCAAATAGTAACTTGAATTGTACACTAGCTAACTGAACTACTTATATACTATGAGCAAAAAATGATTACAAACAGTCCATGAGTAAGGTAAATGGTCTAGATATTTTGATGTGTTTCTATGTTTTTCAATATCAGTCCACCACAGCTGCAGTATTTCTTGGCAGGTGAGTCAGACTGTCTCTGATTGGTCTCTTCCAGGTGTACCCTATGCCCTGCAATGACAGTGCATATCAAAAGTCACCTCCATGGGCTTAGAACCTTGGCAACTGATGATTAAGTCCATGGCATCTCTCTTCTGAAGCTCTTTTTTGGCGGACTGCTCCTTTCTTAGGCATATTAGCTATCAGGCCTTTTGGATTCCTAGCAAACTTGCTAATCTCTTGGCTGAAACCCTTGTACTAGGCCTGCCTCATGATATCTCTCCATTTCCTTCCTCACATGAGGTTATCTCCAGATTTTCAGGCACCATACTCCTTTCATTAAGCAAGCACATGACTATTCTCATTATTATGTTGTGATCCAACTCTAAGTTCATCCTACTGATGCAAGTGCAGGTCAAGCTTATTGGAAAGAGTGAGCTCGCTAATTGGCCTTTCTGTCAAGCCTGCCCTTCAGGTACAGTGCTATGACCAAGTCCTTGGTTAACCCTGTTGTTTTCATTGACATACTGCGACATTGCTTCAGTAATCTTGCTTGGAATAGGGATCCACATGTCTGCTTAGCAAGCTGCTACATGTAGCCTATAAGCTAATGCCTAAATATCCTGAATCATGAATTTACATGGGTAGCCATGCCATGAGTATGACACCATTGACATGAATGACTGTGAAGTGGATGTGGCCATGCTCAGGATTGAGACACCAAGACTCATCCTCATGACCCAACTGCACCCTCAGTCCCAAGTCCCTCAGCAACATCTTCTGAAAGAAAGTCCCAGTCCATTTCTGCAGAACAAATGAGTATTCCACATCACTCAGTCATAAAGATAGCTTACCTGAATAATGTGCAATGGCATAGTCTCATGCCACTGAACACAGCAGTTCTGACACTCCAAATGCGATGCAGACCATTCTGTGCAGTGAAACAAGGGTATGCCATTGTGGCAGGTAGGGCACATCAAGGGAGGGTTACCACCACATCCTTTCCGATGCACTAGCTGCTTCAAATATTCCTGGTGATAGCTGGGATGGGCTTTATCACCCACCCAGAATTTCAAAGGGTTAGACTGAAGGCTCAGTCAGTCATGGTCTCAAACCAATGGAAATTTTGCTCACCAATGCAATAGATGCCCTTCCTCAGTGATTCTATTTTGCTTTGGCTGACACTGGTGGAGGAATAGGCAGCCTTTGCCACTCCTGGAAAAGCAGGTCCCTTCTCAGGGATGCTGTTATGCGCATGCCGTGGATCTCTGCTTCACACTGACTTCAAGCATAGGTTTCATCTTAACAAACCAGACTATCGGACCTCTGCGGCCTCTGGCCGCTTACCATGTACTTTGCTCCATTTAACATTTCATTTCCGTTTCATTTTACTATTTCACATATTAAATCTAAAACCCGAATTCAGTAGCGAACAGACCTCCATCGGACTCTGACTCGGATTACCTACTTGTAGATACTCAGTTCGAATATCAACTTGGTTTAGCTAAAACTCTCTCTGACTCCAAGTCTAAATCTATCGCTCTCCAAGTCTGTGGCCTCCGCTCCATTAGACTATCTTTTACTCTATCAAAACCTTCGCTATCCGTGGACTCCGCTCCACAATACAATCCTAGGGCCTTGGCTCAAGGGTGACGTTGCTAATAGCTTCGCCAAAGCCCACGCACTCCATGGACCTCCACTTGTGCGAGTCCTCTTGTCTATTTGGCATGTCTCTAACAGATGCTAGCACTCAAGGCCTGTCCATCATGTGACTGTCAGACCACATGGGATGCTCCTCATCTAGCCCTGATGTGACCCTGTGATGTGACATCCAGGGTATGCATGTGAACATTTTGGTGAACTGAAGAGTTATGATCAAGGAGATGTTTTCAGCAAAAACTCATAGTAAGTAATGAGTGATACTTTAGTCCAAACCAACCAGGCTTGTGTTTGTCATTGTTTAATCCTCAAGCCTAAGCAACTTTAAAAACTGGGATAATGTGTGTCCTGTGCCTACATTCCTCATTTATGAGCACTGGTACTGAAAACACTGAAAACACTTCTTTCGATCTGTGAGTCCTTCTCCGATGATCTGATTACTAAGACAGATGTCATCAGATCTCCTGAGATGCCAGCATAGAGTACTCCCAATACACAGGGCTCTGATGTGCCAGCTCAGAGGTATGTCATTTGCCCCTATGTCAGTATCATGCAAATCTCCTAATTAATCTCCTCTAGTCTACCCAGTTTCTTCCTCACCCCACTCTGGCCAATCAATATTGCTTTGACATAGGAACAACACAAACACCTGGAGTCTGTCAGTGAGGACTGGGAACAGGTGGTAATCTCCAACAGTCACTGCTGGGGCTTGCCGGTGTTTTTGCCTCAAAGACTGCTAGTAAACACCGGCATGTGTTTACATAGATCTTTTCCAAAGTAAACACCATACAGTAAAAATGTAACGAAATACCATTGGTTTTACCTCCAATCTTTAATTCCGTGTTTCTGCCAGTATTTTCCTCATGAAACACTCAAATAAGGACATATTGTCATTAAATCAGTCATTTTCATCATGTGTTTACATGACCAGATATATCTGGTTTTTACTTGCTTTGTTTCCGGGTGTGTTTTAAAGAGTCTTTGTGTGCATAAATACAGAATGAATCACGTCATGTGTTATGATGGGTGTTCATTGAGGTGTTTCTTCAAAGAAACACCTCAAGAAACAACAAAGGAAACACCAAAACAAGGACTGGCTGTGTTTCAGAAAGTTTCTTTATATATAACACCCCCGAGTCCCTCAGCGACATGCAAGCGATTCCCTCGCGACACAAAAGAGACTCGACAGCGACATGCAAGAGACTTGACAGCGGCACGCAAGGGACGTGGCCGGCGCTCGCCAGTGATGCACCATTGAGTGGACCCCAGACACGCCTCCCACTCTTGCCACTCACGGGATTGCGACTCACTCAAGTCTGTTTTTTATTTGAGTTCGGCGGTGGTCAACTGCCTACAGAGGTAGTGCGCAATGGCCTTAATATCCACAGACGAAAGGACAGGGAGGACAGCGTCGAGCTAGAAGAGAAAGACACTAGTAAAGGTTTGAAGACGACTGAAGGAGGAGAGAAATAGCTTAGGATGTAAAAGAACTCGACATCATTGTTCCCGGAATATGGCTGCACAATCTGATAAAGCCGGCGTAAGAAAGTGGACTCTTACGACAACCTGAAGGATGTACTATTGGGATCACTGACTTCATCTATAAATGACGAGCGTGTAATGTATCCTGGCCTATCTTGTACATCAGACGGCAGACAGGGGAATTCAAATGATGAAGATGTACATTTTCTGCGGACTTCCAAGAAGATACCAAGAAATGGTTGTAACTGATTGATACATCTGAGTGAAAGATTCAGTTATTCGCGGACTTTTAGAAGGAAAACGGCCTACTACCCTTCCATAGTCTTTGGCTTTGAAGGTCACGGCAGTTTTATTGGCCTTACAGACCCATGCTTCACTGCCCACTCCCTTATTTGCCAACTCTGTCGTAAATACCATCTCTCCTGCCACGTTGAACCCTATTATGGTATAGGGTTGAATTCAACTCAAGTTGTGTGACTAGTGCCATCCCACGCTGTCAATCGTTAAGACGGGACGGTTGAGATTCTCAATGACTTACGATATTGTGTGCATGCATGCTCCCGACCACCAGATCTGAGTGCCAAAGCGACGAAGAGTTTCAAGGGTTTGTTTTGTCCTGTCCCCCTCAAACAAGGGCTGCCCTCCGATCGACTGCTGTACATAGAATGTGGGCTTTAGGACGAACATGTCTACAGCGCAAGGATAAGACGCCCAAGAAGAAGAACGAGGAAATACACACTAATGCTTCTGGCAAGCGCAAGATCCACGATTGACTTCAGACCCTAAGGGAAGACACGACTTAGCCCTGATGAAGCATGGATAGCATTCCACTCACCTTCGCAGAAAACCAGTACGACATCGAGGCAGAATGAAGCCAAGTGGACAAAGCCAAGAGACAAAAGGTCAGAAATGAGAGAAAACTAGTGTGGTAAGCCAACCACAGCATGAGAAAGACCTTACATATTGATATCAAGGCAGTATCAAGCACAAATATATACAAGGCCGCTGGTTTGAGTTTCAATGGGTACTTGGAGAGATGCAATAAGCTAAGAAGACTCGAAATGACGCGTCCAGTCAAAAATTGTGGTTCCAAAGGTAGGCTTCTAGCGAAGAGATGTCCTACCATCTGAAGTTTGAGTATGGTTTCACGTCGAGTGAGCATACATGCTGGTTTATGAATCAGCGTGGTTCTGAAGACACACACACAGTATACGAGGTAGAGAACGTGTCATTGTATCAGTTCAATCTATGGGAAGACAGTCAGTCTACAGTATTAAGACAGCGAATCAGAAAAAGATACCGACATATTGGTTCAAACAACATCGTCCTGGGCAGCTAGGCTGACATCCCCCTATCCTTTGTTTGCGCACACAGGAAGCTTCTAGGTCCTGTGATCCCACGGTGCCTCTTCATTACTTCAATGTCCAATGACCTTAATATTCACAGGAAATTTGCCTAAATACTATGGACATGATGGTAATTTGTTCTCACTCTCCCCTATATACATGTATATAGCGAATCACTTTGATGATTATTCTTGCATATGTAGCCTACACCAGCTTGACCAAATAGTAGCCTCCATGTGTGCACATTGAAGCCCGACTGAAGTCGGGTGATCGACCACCTCCCACCTCCAATAGACGTGAAGAGTGCTCTCAACAGGGTTTACAGCCAATGAGGAACAATCAAGGGTGTTCCAAGGTATAGAACATGTATGCTCCCACTGGTCAGAGGATGATTCGTGCCGGCTGCAGCCGTGGTCTTGCAGAGGCGTATTCTCATCACAACAACCACGAGATCATCGTAGTCACGATGAGAGCGAAATCCGGTCGCCACAAAATCATATTTTCAGATCTGAATGTTGAATATTGGTTAGCAATGCAATGGGACAGTTAGACGAGGCTAACCTATGCTGGGATCGAGTATTTGAGATGCTTGTGAGTCATGATGCCAATGCATGGGATAGCTCCTGCTGTCTGCTCGTCAGCGCAACCATAGTCACAGGTGGCTGACGGGAGGAGGAATGGCAGTGTCGAAAGATGTGTGTATGTGTGACAGGGAAGGCATCCCTCACAAAGGGTTCCGCAATGTCCATCCCACCGAGGGACAATTCTAGTACAAGTATTGGCAATTTCAAGCAGCAAGGGGGTAGAACTGATCTTTGGCATCTTGTCGCGGAGTTGGATCTAAAACTAAGAGAAAGCTGCAAAGTGAAGAAGTGGAGAGTCAGAAGGATCGGTCCGGTCCATGAGAGCAGGGCTTCCCAAACACCATCGCAGGTTTGAAGACACTCGAAGGTACTCTGCACAGTCTGCTAGTGACAGGATAACACCCAACGATAGACTCTGAAGGTGCGCGAGTTTAACTGGAGACGAGAGTCGCTGGGCGAGTCATCAGCACCTTCTAAATATGGATGGCCTCTGGTTCGAATCCCAGTCATGACTGCTCCCTGAAGAGATGTGCGACATCCTGAGTCGCTATACAAAAAATCTGAATCAGTAAGAGTACGATCAGGTAACAATGGTGGACTGATGATAATTCATTACGAGGCCATCATGTTCGCAGCAGTCTTCATCGCACATCGTGTTCTGGTGTCCACACGGCAAATATTTGTACCATGTCCTGCGATTGGTCCTCCTCGGCATAAGCAAAATGAAGACCATCCTGTACTACTTTTTCGGGGGTGGTGAAACTGCCTTTGGCATGGGTACGTAATCCAATGAGATCTTTACTGGTCACATTCGAGTTGCGAAATATCGAGAGAAGGGACATCGGTGTTCATCGGAGAGTAAGGACAGAACACGCTGACAACGAGTTGGCCAAAGTCAAGGAGAACGGTGTCAACGTATAGCACACTACAGAAATGGGATCAGCCTGAGGTGTATTTCCTCATGAATAATGAAGGTAACACACATATTTGTCAGTGAATTCGAGACTATCTTCCCAGGGCATCGCAGCATCCTTGAGTGTCGTCAATTCGACATCAGCTCCTGGCCCGTGCAATGACCTTCATAGCGACAATAAGGGGGCAGCCGATATCTGGGAAGAACAAAAACCATCAGAAGGTCAATCCCGATATCTGTCCAGGACATGGGAATGCACTGGCATCGCTCTTCATCATCCCTCTCTTATCCATCCCCATCCAGAAAATCGCTGCAATTTCTATGTCAGTAAAAGCCTCAAGTGAGACGCACAATCTTACCTGGTACATGTCAATTCCTGCATATTCTCCTTGAGAACAACAAGAAAAAATGGATTTTAGCCAATAACTGAAGCGCTGAAATTCAGTGCTACATAGTGAACGCCGGTAACAAGAGAGGAAAACCGTGGGAACGTTCTCTCTCAGCTAGATTTGTTAGCTGAATTTCTTGACTCCCCTAAATCCATGGCTTGAGGAGATAAGCAATTTCATGCCTGATCTGGCTCCCGCCTTTTCCCCGTTGCTTGCTTCCTATTCATTGAGCCTTAACACTTGCACCAGTTAGATGTCACCGTCAAAATTAATATTCTCGTTTACTACTTATCAGATGTTTTCTGCTGCAGGACCTACCTTTTACACGCACTTCATGCTCTCCAACCGCCGGTCCCTGTTCAGTTACCATTCACTTTTCAGCCAGAACCGCACAAGCCAACCAGTTCTTTGTTCACAAACATACACAGAAAAGTGGTGGTGGACGTCTAAGGACTGACCTGTCATTTAAAGGCCACACTCGGGAGTCAAGCGAGTGAAGCGTTAAACTTGGAGCCGCTCGCTCCACCGTCACTGTAATACTGAAACATAACTTCCAACACTCTTCCATGCTGGTCAGAAGTAAGGACATCGACAGGATTATGCTTACAGATATCTGTGTACTGTACTAGTATTACGACTGGGTATTGCGAAACATGGCTCGTAATGTGAAGATCCATGAATATCATAACACGTAACAGAGACGGTACATATATTGTGTTGGTGTAAGGGTATTCACTCTACAGCTTTTCATACAATATTGGCGGACTTGAAAATCTCGAATATTCTATATAAGAGCTGACAAACAAGGAAAAACGGTAAGAGTATGGACAAGAAGCCTAGAGGATAGATTTAACAAATGTCGCAAAGGAACGCCAGGCATCATAGGAGACTGAGCCGCTACCATTAGCAGAAACTTCAGAAAAGGTCTTATGATGATCACTCACCCTGGATGATGCGTTCATGGGTCACAAAGAGAAGAATGAGGAGGAGTATGCTGGCCAAGACATCCGATGTAGAACCTCCCGGGGGCCTCTCCAAGGTGGCCAGTTGTTCCTCGAGAGTGCGAGACTGATCATTTGCCTCTTTTTCAGCCTTAGCAGCTTCCACTTCCTCTGCTAATTTCTGCTGCCTCTGACACTTCTTGGAGGCCCTGAGATCCGTCTACAGGATAAAGGATCAGAGTTGAGGAGAAAAGCCCAGGAACCCACTACTCACAGGCTTTTCCCAGATATAGATACATGGACACTCACCGCCCGTTTCTCTGCTGGTGATAAGATGTCGATTACGAGAGGAATATGTCTGTAAAGGCGGATCAGGTCAGCGCATCTCTTGAAGATGAAAAAAGTATCTACCACCACACAGTAGATTGTACTCGTGTCTGATCATGTCATCATTCGGATGGACTAAAGGGATCACATTCAATTGGAACATACCACTCTCATACTGAAGACGCTGCACTAGCTTTCCTGTAGCAACATCAAAGATGTTGACCGTGCCATCTTCGCCACCACAAACCAGAGCCCGAGCATTCTCCTCTGTGAAAGCGCATTTTTTAGGGTACCTGTGATGTGCACCTGAGTCAAGGCTGTGGGTGGGATGGGTAGTGTCCATGGGTTGATAGACATCGAAGGTGTTGCTTTCCAGATTATGGATGGCCATGGTATTGCGGTCGGGAGAGAATGCTGCAGATCTGCTGAACAAAGTCAGAATGGAACACCCCGACGACCATGGGAAAAGGAAAATGTCTTACACCCCACCATTGAGCTCGATTGGAGGTGAGAAGCTGACTCCAGTCAAAGCATTGTACAAAAGCCTAGTAAACTTCATTTACACGAAGACGGATAAATCATTTATACACAGATAACTTACAATTCACTATTATAGAGCATGTGTATGATGATTTGCGCATTGTTGTTGCCTTCAAAGGCCAGGTTGCAGGGAATATCCCCCACATCAATCTCCCAGAGTGGGATTACAGTGACTGTAGCAGAAATATCAGGTATTAGTGCTGGCAGGCTCGGGAAGTAACATACCAGAGTCCTCGATGGAAAACACCTTGACCATTCCTGTATGGCTAGCGACAGCGAAATGGCTATTAGCAGAGTCAACCGCTTGGCATTCGACCAGGCTGTCAAATACATTGGTCATTGTAGCCTTCTGTGTATTGAACTCCTGCATCGTATCAGGAAACGATATCCTTCCAAACGAAAAAAGAGGCAGCCGGCGACTCACAGGCATACATTTTGACATGGGAATGACTGACACCAGACCTCTACTGGTGCCAACAAGGAGCACGGTTGGGTTTGACACGGCAGGACGAGGGTCTTCATATAGGTCTATCGCCGTGACCTGACCCCACCGCCAGTCCCGCACACTTTGACAACATTCGCCACTTTTGAGATCCCAGCAGTGAATGGTCTGGTCGTCACCTGCAATCTGAGGTTACATGAGAAAATATGGATAATGATTAAAAGCTAGGTATTAACAGACCTCCGCTGATAAGTGTGTCCCCAGCATGCCAGAAAATCAGACAGTTGATGGTGTCATCTACGTCTAGAGACTGCATAAATCGATATTCCATGGTGTCTGACATTGAAAGGGATAAGTTGGGAGTGAAAGAGAAAACTTGAGTGCGAGGATGGATGAAAGGAAGATGAAGAGGCAACAGATCCCGGTATGGGAAGTGAGTGGTAATGAGAGTGACAATAGCAAGACACGTGCATAAAAATACATTGCCAGGATTGAGCATATGTAGCCAGGGCCATCTAGGGCCAAGTCAGTGCAGCGACTTCCCAAAAGAGATTCGAGGATAAAGGAACATTGAATGATGAAAACAGCCTTGTTCCACAAAAGGGAATAGCAAGCATCCTAACAAAAGAATGTTTGTGCTTTTGGAACCTGTGGAAAAGATATTTAATTGAAGTCGAAAGTGAAGAGCTTGACACTATGCCCATTTCCCAGTCACTCTTTCTAGTCCAAATCTTGTGTAAATCTTCTTAATTCTCTCTGAACAGATGTCTCCTTACATTGAGCGCCATCTACCCCTCATCACATCGCGAATCAATTTTCAACGCATCTCTTCCCAACCACTGCTGATCATTACTCCATGAATTGACTTCAACCACATTGCCTGACGAAGAGGTGCTCGAAGGCCAACACCCGTTGCATTGGCTGGCCCCATCCACATAGTACCTGTTACGATTTATTTGTCTTTCCTTATCTAAGTGCCTCTTATCTTATCTAATCTTCGGTGCTTAGCTTATCTTATCTTTAGATCCGCGACTCCACGGAGTCTTCACCTTGCGACACAGTCACACCCGTCAGAGTGGAGTACTACTCCCAGATCACCGGGTACTTGCTGATTCACTTTCTAACACGGTGCATCCATTATTAGACCCTTGAACTTAGTATAAAAGTAGCGTACTCAAAGCTGTATATTCCCTAGCTTTGAGCTAAAGTTTATTCATACCGAAACACTTAAAACTCTCGAGCTAAAGCCTTAGTCTTGGCAACTTAACTGCACGGGAACTTAGCAGTGATTGTTCGAACGCGAAACAGCTGACTAATTATCTCAGTTAAGAGGTCGGGTCTAACAATTAGCTCAAAGCTTACACTCACGCTCTCTAACAGGAGCACTCATGGAAAGCGACGACGCTAAAATCATAGCCATCTCGCTGGGAATACCTAGTGCCACTCTACTCTCCGTAGCCCTCCTCCTCGCAGTCAGGTTTCGTTACAGACCGCGACATTTAATAGAGGCACCCCGTACTCCACCCCGAACTCCACCCTCCACAGTCTCTACCACCCCTACCCCTGAGCCGAATGGCATCCCGCTCGAGCAGCTCCCACCCCGAGTCTTCGCACCCGTACCACGGAGACCAATCCCAATCGACGAGCTCTCTCGGGCAGGGATCTACGAGGAAGAGGTCGACGTTTCTGAGTCGACCGCTCCCGTCATCCCGGAAAGAGCAGCTCCTGCCTCTGCCAGAGGCAGCGCGCCAGTCATCACCATCTCCTCCTCCATCTCTTCCTCGCCTGAGTACGTTCAGTACATCCCGAGCACTCCCTCACCCGGCAGAATCGCCCGCTTCAACGATTGCGCCAGGGGATTCGACGTGGGCCACGACACCAGACCCATCGCCCCAACCACCCGTCACGATCCTTGGGCAAATCGGGACCCTACTCCACCACCCAACGCCGATATACCTGCTGAGGAGTTCTGGGATAACATCACCATCCCCCTCAGCGCGTACTTCGTCCGCTCTGGACGTGAGGCGCTCAGCCACCGCACCCCGACCCCTGTTGCGGCAGGGAGCACTATCCAGTGGGACCAACCTGTCCAGAACCCGGAGTGGACACCCGAGCCTGTACGAGCAGTCGAGGAACCCGTCGCCGGCCCTTCCTCCTTACGCCCACCAAGGAACAGTGGCTGGCGAACTGTTACGTCTCCAGTCAGGTCCCCACGCCGTCCTCCTCGGGCAGCCACTTGGGAGCGGCTCAATCAGCGAGCCGAACGAATCGGCGAGCGACAGTCAATCGAGCGGCACCAGGCCCGCATCAAGACAGAGTCGAGCACAGCCGTTGAGTCGCCGACCCAGCCCCCGCGTGTCCCGACCCCCTACCCCTCGCTCACGATCGATGGAATCCCAGAGTCGTCCACCGAGTCGCCGCGCGAGCGTCCCCCCCGAA
Source organism: Armillaria altimontana (assembly GCA_022818075.1). Taxonomy (NCBI): domain Eukaryota; kingdom Fungi; phylum Basidiomycota; class Agaricomycetes; order Agaricales; family Physalacriaceae; genus Armillaria; species Armillaria altimontana. The sequence goes on along the minus strand of JAIWYR010000005.1, from coordinate 2,330,830 downwards.
ATCCCCATAGAGATGACGCTAACCGACGCCATTAAACTCTACGAGGAAACGTATGATGTCCCGGAAATGGGAATACCGGTTATTTTATTACAGGCAACCTTCCAGGAAATATATAATAGGTTTGCCCTGGAGCTCCCTTACGTTCCAGACTGGGGAATTAGCCAGGCTGGGAACGAGTATTTTATAAAAAGACAGAATGGATTCCCAGCAGACGACATACTACAGTACAAGGCGGAGCGAAACGCTCGCCTCCTGTGGAACGAATTACACCCGAACGCCACAATGAGTGAACTCCCCGCCTATGAAGAAGCTGCGATCGAGATCGAGGTCCAGGAACCGATGCCGGATGAACCACCGGTACCGCCTCCTTAGGTAGCGGTAGGAACCTTCTCCTACGTCAGGGGACAGGAACCACCAGGAACGTACACACGCGGCTACGCACCATTTGCCGGCGGCGGCCATGGAGCCCCTGCTGGTGGTGCAGCCGGTGGCGCTCCTGGAGCCGTAATACCCGCGCCACCTCCCGCCCCGATCAGATACGCGCTCCCACGATATCCCGATCCACCCGCACCACCAGACCCGCCAGTACCCTGGCCGCTAGTCGACAGAGCCGTCGCCCCCTATGATGAATTTAAACCCAAAATTCTCAAGGAGGTTGACGACTTCAAGGGTGATTCCAACGACATCACCCGGTTCTTCCTAAAGTGTGAGCTACACTTTGAAGTGTTCAACCGACACTTCTGCCACCACCCTCATAAGGTCGTCTTCTGTGTCTCACGACTCGCCGACGACGCTGAGAAATGGTGGGAGTTATGTGCACAGGTCATAGGAAGGGACCAAGCGACCGGAGACCAGCTCTACCCGTCCTATGAGGAGTTCAAGAATGAGCTCAGTAATAGGTTCTGGAAGGATGCTGACGCACGGTTGAAGTACGCGCAGTGGGAGAAGCTGAGGCAGGTGGACTTCAAGGACAGCGACAAGTTCTTCCAGCAATTCGAAGAGCTTGCCTACCACGCCAAGATACGCGACAACGAGCAGGCTATGCTCCATCAGGTCATGAAAGCCGCCCGCCAGACGAGTAAAAATACTATATACTCGGCTGACGGAGACGTGCCAATTGCCTACCAAGGATGGAAAGCACGCCTGCTCCGCATCGACTACAATTGGCGCCTCAAACAGGCAGAAGGTACGACAACAACAACAATCCCAGCGAGGCCCCAGACGACACCCAAGACGACCACACCTGCTAAAGGAGGTCAAACCGCTCTGAAGCCACCTGTACCGACGACGACGACGGCTACAGGGACAACATTCAGAGGACGCGGCCAACCGATGGATATCGGTGCCGCCATATGCTATAGATGTGGCAAGACAGGCCACTACAAGCGGAACTGCCCTTTATCGCCTCAAACCCGGGAGGAGGCTTTCAGACGGTTGACAGATTACTGGGACCGGCGGTCGACTGAAGAGAAAACTCTCTCTACGATCGAGGAAGTAAAAGAAGTCGCCGAGAAGTAAACGATTCAACTTACTCGGCGATCCAGGACTTGGCTATGGCTGGTACGCCCCCCGCACTTCATAATTGTACTTATAATCTTGTAGTAGCTACCGCGCATTCGAATATACCCGCGACTTCGCAATCAGACCAGAAACCAAGCAAGAATCAACACCAGGACAACCCAGACGCCGTGGTAGTACGACTACTGACGGATAAACATTCGGCAAGTAACCCATCGCAGGCGAAAGCATCGGACGATAAGGCACCTACCATAGTGCCACCTATCTTAACGGCGCAGCACCAGTCGAGGCACTTCCCAGAGGGAACCACCGCAGTGACGAATGTGCGACCGGATGGGACAGGGGAACAAGCACCTCCTTTGGAGGGTTCCGCCCCCTCTGACGAAGCGGCTCTACGGGGTCCCAGCCTCGCTGGGAGTTTCGAGGGAATAGCTTCGGCGAAACCTCCCCTGGTAAAAGAGAACACCGCAAGGCTATCGCCAGCTACGGACGACCAGAAGATCGAGGACGAACCGGACTCGAGTAAGTGCCCCCGACCAGTTGCCAATGCCTGTCGAGACGTAGGGCGACTCAAGGATGGGGGAATGACGAAAGCAACGAGGGATCCGGTGGCCATTGAAACCACCGGCTCGAGGGAACCAGGTGAAGGCGACCGTCAGCCTACGGTGAGAAGCGAAGGCAATCGCAGTATGGCGGCGTCAGCCCAACCTGTTGCCCCTTCACGGGGTGACTCCTTCGAGAAACGCACCTCACGTTCCACAACCGACCTGAAAGCCGTGGGACAGGAAGCTGCTAGCGCCCAGGCAGTGCAAAGGGGGCATAAGGTAGCTTTCACAGAAGTACCTGACCACGAGGACATTACCAGTTTCATGATGAGCAAGAAGGCTGAATTGACAACCCCTTTAGACTTAGAAACTGTGGTGACCTCGCCGACGGTAGTCGAGCCCTCACGGGTCGACGCAAAGGCTGAGGAAGACCCACAGATCTCGCGCGTTTACACTAGCAGCGAGAGCTATAGAGAGTGGCTTAAACCATTCGGACCCGAATGGACTCTGCGCGGCATAGTACAAGCCAAGACAGAGTCGGAGGCGAAAGCGATCCTGAAGAATTGGATTCACAAGACACGCGCGGAAGAAGTAGTCGATGAAATGATCGAAGGGATGAGGAAGGCGAACCGAATTAATGCGCTTTGGTGGCTCGAAGAATTACAACAACCAAAGCGGTACGCTTGCGCACTAAGCGGGAAGGGCAAGGATCTAGCTATCCCCGTCATACTGGGGAAGCCAGGAACTCTTGGCCAAATTCCAACAACTGCGTTAGTAGATAGCGGATGCACTAGCAGTGCCATAAACCGGGCGTTCGTCGACCAACATCGCATCCCAACCCATGCAACAGCCGCGCCCATCATAGTCTATAATGCCGACGGAACCAGAAACTCGGGAGGATCAATCACACAATACGCCGAGATCGAACTGACAATCGGAGATCATTCGGAACGAATAGATCTAGCCATCACGGATCTCGGTGATAGACAGATCTTCCTCGGTCACGATTGGTTAGCCCGGCATAATCCGATCATCAATTGGAAAACAGGAGGATTAACGTTTGCGCGGTGCGAATGCCACAAAAACCCATTCACACTACCCGATGCAGACCCCGACGACAGGTGGGACGAAGAACTTGAGGAGGGAGATACCATTCTCGCAATAGATTTTACGCGGGCTATTCTCATACGCGCTCATCACGCTAATGATCTAGCTGCCGCAGCCAACACAGACAGGAAAATTAAAACATTCGAAGAAATGGTCCCAGAATGGTGTCGGGATTTCAGCGATCTATTTGACAAAGATAGTTTCGATGAACTCCCTGAACCAAAGACGTGGGACCACACCATCGAACTTATTCCAAATGCAAGCGCCAATCTTGATTGCAAGGTCTACCCTCTTAACCGAAACGAGCAAGAAGAGCTCGACAAGTTCCTAGACGAAAACCTCTCAAGTGGACGAATACGACCCTCTAAATCACCCATGGCTTCACCCTTCTTCTTTGTCAAGAAGAAGGATGGCAAGTTGCGACCAGTACAAGACTATCGCAAGCTCAATGAGATGACGATTAAAAACCGCTACCCGCTTCCTCTCATCTCAGAGCTCATGGACAAACTACGAGGGGCCAAATACTTTTCCAAGCTCGACGTTCGATGGGGATATAACAACGTACGCATCAAAAGCAGTGACGAGTGGAAGGCGGCATTCAGAACTAATCGAGGGTTGTTCGAACCCACGGTTATGTTCTTCGGGCTCACCAATTCGCCCGCCACCTTCCAGTGGATGATGAATGACATCTTTAAAGACCTCATTGCATCTGGCGCCGTCACCGTTTATCTCGATGATATCCTCATCATGTCGAAAACCAAGGAAGAGCACCGTCGTATCACGCGAGAAGTACTAAAGGTCCTACGCAAGAACAAGCTATTCCTTAAAGCGGAGAAATGCGAGTTCGAGACCCTAGAGACAGAGTACCTCGGAGTCATCATCAGTGAAGGAAGCATCCGAATGGATCCAGTCAAAATCGCAGGAATCGCGAAATGGCCTGTGCCAGCCAAGAAACAGCAACTCCAGTCGTTCTTAGGCTTTACCAACTTCTACCGATGTTTCATCCAAGGATATAGCAAAGTCGTCAAACCAATGACGCAGCTAACAGGAAACGATCCGTGAAAGTGGGGTGAAGCGCAACAGAACGCATTCCAGGAGCTAAAAAGACTGCTGGCCGAAGAAGTAGTACTGGCAATACCCACCGAAGGAGGCAAGTTCCGCGTAGAGGCGGACGCAAGCGAAGGAGCGATAGGCACGGTACTGTCGCAGGAGCAGGATGGAAAATGGCGCCCAGTCGCATTTCTATCCAAGTCTCTCACTGTTACAGAGCGCAATTACGAAATTTACGATAAAGAGCTGCTGGCAATCATGCTATCGCTGGACGAATGGAGACACTACCTAATGGGAGCGGCTCAGGATTTCGAGATCTGGACGGATCATCAAAACCTCCAGTATTTCAGAAAGCCTCAGAAACTCAACCGACGACAAGCGTGTTGGGTAACTGAGTTAGCCGAGTACCATTTCACGTTGCACCATAAACCAGGGACCGCCAACAAGAAGGCTGACTTACTAAGTCGGCGAGCAGATCACGAGCAGGGAAAGGAGGACAATGATGAGGTTACCGTCCTCAAACACGAACACTTCCGGGCAATGGTCATGCCGACAATCGAGGAAGTTCATATTAAAATCAAGCAAGCCACGCTCGACCACCACAAATGGGACAAGAACGTCGCCACCTCTCTCAACCATGATCGAGGGATGAAGCTAGATGACGGTTTGATCTTATACGATCGCCGTATCTATATTCCCCAAGACCACGCGCTACGAGGGGAGATAATCGCGATGTCTCACGACCACATCACAGCCGGGCACCCTGGCATTGAAAAGACCAAAGAGCTCGTCCTACGAGAATACTGGTGGCCCAAAATGAAAAGAGACGTAGAAAACTACATCCGCGCTTGCGAAACGTGCCAACGAACCAAGTCGAACACTCAAGCAAAAGCGGCACCCCTTCATCCTAATGCCATACCCTCCCGACCATGGACTCATATCTCCGTCGACATGGTTACCGGTTTACCGCAGTGCGACGGTTACGATGCTATCTTAATGATTGTCAACCGTTTCTCTAAGGAAATCATACCGGTAGCATGTACCACAGAGATGTCATCGGAAGGGTGGGCCAAGATCCTACGAGATGAAGTCTACGCCAAGCACGGAATGCCACAGGTCGTCATCTCAGACCGAGGCACCGTGTTCGTCTCCAGATTCATGCAGGATCTCTACGACTTGCTACAGATCAAGGCGAATGTGTCTACCGCCTATCATCCCCAGACAGATGGACAAACGGAGCGAGCGAATCAAGAGGTTGAAAAATACCTCCGAATCTTCGTCAACCATCTCCAGAACGATTGGGTTGAATGGCTCGCGCTTGCAGCCTTCGCCCATAACAACCGCACTCATTCCGCAACGGGCAAAAGTCCTTTCGAGGTTAACTACGGCTTTCATGCTGACATCCTCCCTGGTGCTAGACCCCGCGCGCCTTTCAGAACACCGGCTTCCACCACCTTCGTTTCAGAAATGCAGAAAATCCACGAAGAAGCAAAACAAGCCCTCGAGAAGGCCGCCGACCAGATGAAAGCCCAATACGACAAAAAGAAACGACCTGCCGTCGAGTACCAAGTAGGAGACAAGGTGTGGCTCGACATGACCAACCTTAGTCTCCCACGTCCCAAGAAGAAACTCGCGGACAAACGAACAGGTCCATTCCCAATCGTCGCAAAGGTCGGAGCATCAGCGTACAAACTGAAGCTGCCGACGGGCTGGCGCATTCACCCGGTATTCAACGAATCCCTCCTTACCCCATACAGTCCACCCGCCTTCCCTAACCAAGAAAGACCACCTCCACCGCCCCCAGATCTTATCGATGGCGAGGAGAACTACGAAGTCGAGAAAGTCCTCGACAGTAGAAATCGCAAGGTTAGGGGAAAAGCGGGTGAACCCTCACCTTGGGTTACAGACTATTTCGTCAAATGGAAAGGATACGGACCCGAATCAAACAGTTGGGTACGGGAGGATAACATGGACGCTCAAGAACTCATCGACGACTACCTAGCTGAAAAGTTAAACCGCACAGACTCAAACGTAGACTGGCAATCCTATACGGAACCATTTACGGGACGAAAAGTGTGGTACGACCAAGAGCTGATGTGGGATCTACTAGGCGGCAATGACGACCCCTTGACATACTCGAAATCGCCATACGAACCAACAGAGATTCCCTAGACCAGTAGCTACATCAATGGAACCGTCATCTCCACGATCAGGATATGCGCGTATTTGGCCAACTTCCCCTCTCCTACTTCCACCTAACTGTCACTCCTCCTCTTCGTTCGACCCCCTGCGTGTGGGGGACAAAGAAAAGAGGTCGCACACAGTTGGACTGTGGCTCTAAAGTTGAGTCCGGCATAGTAGTGATGCTTAGAAGGGCGCAAAAAATTGTTCAAGAGCAACCATACAGCAGTCGGGACGCCTGCCTTAAGAGGGGGGTAATGTTACGATTTATTTGTCTTTCCTTATCTAAGTGCCTCTTATCTTATCTAATCTTCGGTGCTTAGCTTATCTTATCTTTAGATCCGCGACTCCACGGAGTCTTCACCTTGCGACACAGTCACACCCGTCAGAGTGGAGTACTACTCCCAGATCACCGGGTACTTGCTGATTCACTTTCTAACACGGTGCATCCATTATTAGACCCTTGAACTTAGTATAAAAGTAGCGTACTCAAAGCTGTATATTCCCTAGCTTTGAGCTAAAGTTTATTCATACCGAAACACTTAAAACTCTCGAGCTAAAGCCTTAGTCTTGGCAACTTAACTGCACGGGAACTTAGCAGTGATTGTTCGAACGCGAAACAGCTGACTAATTATCTCAGTTAAGAGGTCGGGTCTAACAGTACCGCAGGCCAGTCCTTCGATGAATCCACAAGCGGCGAGTCCCGAAGCTGGTCCGAATCCACAAGCGACGACTCTGAATCCACAAGCACCGACACCCAGAGCTGGTCTGTCGAATCCGCAAGCAACAGCTCCACAAGCGGGTCCCTCTAGTCCCCTTGAGGATCCAAAGTACAAAAAACCATCTAGCGAGCCATCAAAGGCATATAACTTGGAAAAGAAGCTTGTGGAGGAATGTGGATGGTCATCGGAGGAATTTGAGTGTATCAAGGTAAGCAATATTATGTGATCATCATTCCTCGAATCTAATCTTTCGATCCTGATCAGGGTGAAGTCAAGGCTTGGGCATCCCAGAAAATAGGGTTCAAGCTTTGCTACAGAATGCCAGCCTTGGCTGCTAGATTTCTACTTAAATAGTGTCAGTTGACACATACTGAAAAGACAATATGAGCATCAGTTGAAAATATTCAATTTCTCAGGATTATATGATATATTAGTCAGCAGCCCAACTCATGACATCATGACATCATCAGAAAATCCGGCAGACTCGGGAATTGAACCCAAGACCTTAAAAAAATTTTCAGCAATATCACATGACTTTTCCAAGCAAACATGCTAACCACTATACCATACTGGCATTATATATTTATATATTCATGTCTCTATATGACCTTCCTCCCTTATATTTATAATATCCCAATTGGGCCCTCCCTTTGGTGCGCTTTTTTTCCTTATTGGGTTGGTCAAATCGGCCCATCAATTGCACCTAGAATTGGCTCTCCCATGGCATTGATGGCATCAATATCAGGCCATTTTCGGACAAAATTCGCATTTTGGCTGATTTTGGGCTTCCTCAGGCTACTGGGTGGGTCAGGGGATGGTACTAGTATATGCATAAACATAAATAGCATAAAAGCAAACCCTCTGGTGAGGTATGGGAGCCCTGGGGAGGGGGTAAAAAGGGTAAAATAGTGAAAAATAGCCGAAAATCACCGAAAATCCGCGTTTTGGGGGTACTACGTGCATCGGATCGCTTCAAAAACTTGACCAATTAATTCCTTGACCTTTAAAACCCCCAAACGGCCCCTCCACAGTACATCTGGTGCATTTTATGGCTAGGCATAATCGGGAAAATTGGCTTTTTATGGTGCTGCGTACATTGGATCGCTCCGGGGATGTTACCAATCGATTTCTACACTATATAAACCCTAGAATACATGTCCATATGCTATATATGACCACCGGAATGCAATGAAAAATGGGGGATTAGGGTGGAAACACGGTTTATTTTGTTTCTTAGGCATCGCGTCGGTCTGGGGACATCACCAATCGATTCCTCGACCTTTAAAACCCCCAAGCGACTCTTGGGTACATTTATGGGGTCTCAGGAACGATGGAAATAATGATGTAACATTTTAGAAGGAGCACATAGGGAAACTCACATTTCTGAGCTTCGGAGAACTTCAGAGTTGTTACCAATGGATTCCTTGACCTTGAAAACCCCCAGAACACTCCAGGAACACATTTAAAAGGCTTGAAATCCGTGGTAAAAAAGATGATAGTGAAAATATGTGAAATACCATATATCTCGCATTTCTGAATGTCGGAGAAGGTATTTCTGGTATAGAATACACGATATATATTATATAATAGTGTGTACAAAAGCTTAGGGTGATCCGAAATGTATTGGTAGAGATATAAGGAGATCTTTCTGAAAATGAGAAAGAGCACCCCCCAGATCTCGATGTTCTGGTCATCCCATGGCCTGGGGACTATCAGATTCGGATTCCTGGACCCAAAAAACATAAGATTCATCTTTCATCCAAGGGGTGCAAAGCGCACCAAAGGGAGGGCCCAATTGGGATATTATAAATATAAGGGAGGAAGGTCATATAGAGACATGAATATATAAATATATAATGCCAGTATGGTATAGTGGTTAGCATGTTTGCTTGGAAAAGTCATGTGATATTGCTGAAAATTTTTTTAAGGTCTTGGGTTCAATTCCCGAGTCTGCCGGATTTTCTGATGATGTCATGATGTCATGAGTTGGGCTGCTGACTAATATATCATATAATCCTGAGAAATTGAATATTTTCAACTGATGCTCATATTGTCTTTTCAGTATGTGTCAACTGACACTATTTGATCTGTTAAAGTAGCAGCTATAGGTGAGAATGCAGCTGAAGAAGAACCCACTTAGGATTGACCATATTATTGTGAAGGTGAGACTTCTTACTTACTTGCCATCAGCAAGTTTCCTGAAATCATGCATTAAGGCGCAGAGCAAATACCCATGGTTGAAGCCATACGATATCTGCTGGCCAGTTCATGCTATGCTTAAGATCATCCTCAAGAACGGGTCACAGAATTATCGACAAAGGCGTCGTATAAGGGATGAGGTGAGTGGTGCTCCCCGGTCTTGGCACCATCCTAACTCTTCCCAGTCTCCTTTTATGGAGGGTGAAATTTAAAGCTTAGAAAGTTAGAGAGCACTGTGTCACCATGTTTGGAGCTGTCATCTTGTAATATATTGTTTCTTCTCTGGTAGAGGATGTAATTAGCGTACAATAATCCAGAGATAATAAATACTGTCATTCAGCCATACAATAACAACTAATGTCAAATTTAAAATGCGTCATGTCGGTATGTTGGATGCATGGAGTCCGATTGATTGTGTTCAAACTTCGGCGAGGAGAGACGTTTCCTCTGGAACGTGACACGATGCATCTGACTGCAAGTAGGAATATGCAACGAATGTCAAGGCCACTCAGCGGTGGGGCCCCACTCTGAAAGAGCAGTATAGACCGTAAATAGTGATATCTAACGGGGGCGACGTTGGAGATTATGATAGCAAGCAAGGGGGGAAAGCGTGAGAAAATAATAGCTGGAGCCAGATCAGGCATGAAATTGCTTATCTCCTCGAGCCGCAGATTTAGGGGAGTCAAGAAATTCGGCCAACGAATCTAGCCGAGAGAGAACATTCCCACAGTTTTCCTCTCTTGTCACCGGTGTTCACTATGAAGCGCTGAAGCGCTAAATTTCAGTGCTTCAGTTGTTCATGTCGTTCTTGAGATGAATATGCAGGAATTGACACATACCAGGTAAGATTGTGTCTCACTTGAGACTTTTACTGACATAGAAATTGCAGCGATTTTCTGGATGGGGATGGATAAGAGAGGGATGATGAAGATTGATGCCAGTGCGTTTCCATGTCCTGGACAGATATCGGGATTGACCTTCTGATGGTTTTTGTTCTTCCCAGATATCGGCTGCCCCCTTATTGTCGCTATGAAGGTCATTGCACGGGCCAGGAGCTGATGTCGAATTGACGACACTCAAGGATGCTGCGATGCCCTGGGAAGATAGTCTCGAATTCACTGACAAATATGTGTGTTACCTTCATTATTCATGAGGAAATACACCTCAGGCTGATCCCATTTCTGTAGTGTGCTATACGTTGACACTGTTCTCCTTGACTTTGGCCAACTCGTTGTCAGCGTGTTCTGTCCTTACTCTCCGATGAACACTGATGTCCCTTCTCTCGATATTTCACAACTTGAATGTGACCAGTAAAGATCTCATTGGATTCCATACCGATGCGAAAGGCAGTTCCACCCCCGAAAAAGCAGTACAGGATCGTATTCATTTTGCTTATGCCGAGAAAGACCAATCGCAGTGTATCTGGTACGAATACTTGCTGTACGGACACCAGAACATGATGGATGCGAACAAGGCTGCACAACGAAGACTGCTGCGAACATGATGGCCTCATAATGAATTATCGTCAGTCCACCATTATTACCTGATCGTGCTTTTACTGATTCGGATTTTTCGTATAGCGAGTCGGCATCTGTTTACCTATTGCACGTCTCTTCAGGGAGTGGTCATGACTGGGATTCAAACCAGAGGCCATCCAGATTTAGAAGTCACTGATGACTCGCCCAGCGACTTTTCCTCCTCCTCCTCTCCAGTTGACCTCACGCACATTCAGAGTCCAGCTTTAGGTGGTTTCCTGTCACCAACACACTGCGCGGGATACTATCAAGTATCTTCAAGCTTAAGCCCTGCTCTGCTCATGGACCGGACTGATCCTTCCGACTCTCAGCGAGTCGAAGGAGACTTGCATACGGCGACAATGCTGCAATCTCTACTTTTCTGCCTTGTTTAGTTTTGCAGCTCTCTCTGCCTTTGATTTCCAATAACTTATGGGTATCGTGCAAAGGCAACTCCATTTGCAATTGGTCGCCTTTTATAGCCAATGGGCAGGGTCCTTCGAAGTTCCTTTGTATGTGAGCTATAAAAGTGAGTGAAATCCGTCTTTCACATCTCTGACCTTGACCAATGCCTCGAAACCTGTCCACCAAATCTAGTCCCCTTCGCTATTCACCTTTCAAAGTCACCACTCGATCTAGATCGACATCCTCCAACCTCTCCAGATGCGATGCGGCACATTCGCCAAGCTCCTCCCATATGTCTTCCGGCTACGAAATATCACCGTCTCGCACATACATACTCACTCTTCCCAATGAGCTCCAGCTTGAGATTCTTTCATCTCTTCCCACCCACGAGCTTTTTCGGATCGCCACTGTCTGTAAACAATATTTGGATTTCATTGTCTACATCGTTGCTCAATGTTGTGAGATGTGGGCCTCACCGACCTCTATCTATGTGATCACCAAGACCTACCACACCGCAAAACTCTGGCTCTCGTCACAACAAGGGTGCGAGGAATCCTCTTTATTCACACTTATCTTCCTCACTTATAATATCAAAGAAATTAAATGCTCTACAAAATTCCTTTCCCTAGTATCCGCTAAAAGACGCCAATTTCCCACCATATGTGTTCGTTTGTCTCTCGATCTCGCTCCTTCAATGGCAGTCGAGCGGCCTCTCCTCGAAAGATTCCTCACCCTTATCCTCCTTTCATCCCACTCAACAATATCCTTTACTACAGCGGGAAAACCACTCCTCCCCCATCGTAGCGGATTGCAAGACTGCGCGTGCCTCTCCCTCCCTTCCTCCCAGTCCATCCGCAATATCACTATTTATGATTCTGACTCTTTCCTATGCAATTTGATGCTATGCTCCTCGCCAAAGGTCAAACAGTTGACCATAGCTGAGTCGACTCGGAGCCCCGAGAGATGGGACATCTTGGCCAACTTGTGCTTCAAGAATTTGTCGGAGCTTCATCTCTCGATCAAGCTTCCAGTGTATGTGGTCCGAGCACTGGTTAAACATCATCCAACGCTTGTATGCCTTGAAACTGAATCTGCGATGATTGTTGATGATGATTCGACATCCCGCTCTTTGTATGGCCTGAAAGGGCTCAACCATGGACTCACCAAAGCGACAGGTCCTCCAAAGCTGATGCTGCCTATGCTCCAGTCTGCAGCCTTTCCCATGCTTGAATGCCTGGAGATACATCCCGAACATGAGCCTTATACCCTAGATGCGTTCCTTCAATCGGTATTGTCCGGCTGCTTCTCTTCCGGGGGCAGTCTGGCTACTGCGGTCCACCTAATTTTACCCTCCCCCACACCCGGTCAATCTCTCCCAATGTCCACCCATACCCCAAGACCCCGGCATATGTCAAAGGGCTATGGCTAAAATTTCCCAAGTTCAACTCCGTCGGAGATATTTTGGTGAGCATTCCGTTGACGCTACGTTGCATGATACTCACAGAGATTTTGGCAGCGCGTGTGGGCATTGTGTTTGCCTTTCTTTACAACTAACCTTGTCGTTGTTGATGTGCCTCTGCTTAAAGAGACAGCGATAAATTGTTTACTTCTCTTTGCCAAGATCAATGTCCTTCCTAAACACGATTGCATAATTGTGATTGGCGAGACAGAGTCTAGGTTATTAATGGTGTAACGTATAACTGCAGGTGGTCATGTACGTTAAAGCAATAAGTAATCAATCATGGCTCTACACACTATCCACATAGTTATTGCTTAATAACCAGTACTATAATATGTTTCTAGACATCTAGTTGTTCTTGATTGGTTTCTTCTCTTGCCTGCTGTGAATGTTCGATCCGAAGCCATTCCTGATGAAAACTTTGAAAGCAATCCATGACTACATCCACCCTCTTCGCGTGGCTATTAGCTTCGACTCCATCGAAGATAATTTAGTGACCATTCTGTTGAAGTTAGGTTCTCTGATACTAACAGAGATGGGGACATTGTGCTTGCCTTTGCCTGCAGGTGATTATGACCGTTTTTTCTGTTCCTCTTTTTGCGATAAATGAAATACTTGTTTGCGCCTGAACCAGCCTGAGCCGTTATGCAATTGTGATGGATAGACAATGTCTAGGACTTTGACAACACGTAATGATACAATGGCTCAATGGTGCTACGTATAAAGAGAGGCAGCTTGCATACTACAACTTGATTCATCGAACATCACCTACCAGAACTTGCGAAAAAGGGAGGCACTGTATAACCACCCTGTTCGGTCTAGCTTCCGAGTGGATTGGGAGGTGGAGAAAGTGCACTGGTAATTGAATGGGTATGGCAACGTGAAGTTGAGGATAGGATGCGTGATGTCACGAAGCGTACACTAAAGGGTCAAGGCAAATCTGAAGTGGAGAGTCCCTGCGATTGGCAACGAAATAGACCAGGGAAATATTATTATCTAGCGAGTGCCTGGTCAAGAATGATGGGGCAGAAATGATGATTATTTCGGCCCATATGGTAATGGGTTTGGCTTGAGTCCTTGTCTGAAGAGGGTCCACCGATTGGAGAACATCAAGGGCACATAAAAGGTAGGTGCAGCAGCAGCAAAGATCTAATAAGAAGCAAACAAGAATATTGATATACACTGGGACATCTAAATAGGGCAAATTTGAACACTAAGTAGTACTTACTGCTGGGTGTTGGGTGTCGAGGCTCACTGACAAGCAGGCAAGCATTTGGGCATGCAAGGCATGAGAAATTGATGGCTGGAGCCAGATCAGGCATGAAATTGCTTATCTCCTTGAGCCACAGATTTAGGGGAGTCAAGAAATTCAGCCAATGAATCTAGCCGAGAGAGAACGTTCCCATGGTTTTCCTCTCTTGTTACCGGCGTTCACTATGTAGCACTGAATTTCAGCGCTTCAGTTATTGGCTAAAATCCATTTTTTCTTGTTGTTCTCAAGGAGAATATGCAGGAATTGACATGTACCAGGTAAGATTGTGCGTCTCACTTGAGGCTTTTACTGACATAGAAATTGCAGCGATTTTCTGGATGGGGATGGATAAGAGAGGGATGATGAAGAGCGATGCCAGTGCATTCCCATGTCCTGGACAGATATCGGGATTGACCTTCTGATGGTTTTTGTTCTTCCCAGATATCGGCTGCCCCCTTATTGTCGCTATGAAGGTCATTGCACGGGCCAGGAGCTGATGTCGAATTGACGACACTCAAGGATGCTGCGATGCCCTGGGAAGATAGTCTCGAATTCACTGACAAATATGTGTGTTACCTTCATTATTCATGAGGAAATACACCTCAGGCTGATCCCATTTCTGTAGTGTGCTATACGTTGACACCGTTCTCCTTGACTTTGGCCAACTCGTTGTCAGCGTGTTCTGTCCTTACTCTCCGATGAACACCGATGTCCCTTCTCTCGATATTTCGCAACTCGAATGTGACCAGTAAAGATCTCATTGGATTACGTACCCATGCCAAAGGCAGTTTCACCACCCCCGAAAAAGTAGTACAGGATGGTCTTCATTTTGCTTATGCCGAGGAGGACCAATCGCAGGACATGGTACAAATATTTGCCGTGTGGACACCAGAACACGATGTGCGATGAAGACTGCTGCGAACATGATGGCCTCGTAATGAATTATCATCAGTCCACCATTGTTACCTGATCGTACTCTTACTGATTCAGATTTTTTGTATAGCGACTCAGGATGTCGCACATCTCTTCAGGGAGCAGTCATGACTGGGATTCGAACCAGAGGCCATCCATATTTAGAAGGTGCTGATGACTCGCCCAGCGACTCTCGTCTCCAGTTAAACTCGCGCACCTTCAGAGTCTATCGTTGGGTGTTATCCTGTCACTAGCAGACTGTGCAGAGTACCTTCGAGTGTCTTCAAACCTGCGATGGTGTTTGGGAAGCCCTGCTCTCATGGACCGGACCGATCCTTCTGACTCTCCACTTCTTCACTTTGCAGCTTTCTCTTAGTTTTAGATCCAACTCCGCGACAAGATGCCAAAGATCAGTTCTACCCCCTTGCTGCTTGAAATTGCCAATACTTGTACTAGAATTGTCCCTCGGTGGGATGGACATTGCGGAACCCTTTGTGAGGGATGCCTTCCCTGTCACACATACACACATCTTTCGACACTGCCATTCCTCCTCCCGTCAGCCACCTGTGACTATGGTTGCGCTGACGAGCAGACAGCAGGAGCTATCCCATGCATTGGCATCATGACTCACAAGCATCTCAAATACTCGATCCCAGCATAGGTTAGCCTCGTCTAACTGTCCCATTGCATTGCTAACCAATATTCAACATTCAGATCTGAAAATATGATTTTGTGGCGACCGGATTTCGCTCTCATCGTGACTACGATGATCTCGTGGTTGTTGTGATGAGAATACGCCTCTGCAAGACCACGGCTGCAGCCGGCACGAATCATCCTCTGACCAGTGGGAGCATACATGTTCTATACCTTGGAACACCCTTGATTGTTCCTCATTGGCTGTAAACCCTGTTGAGAGCACTCTTCACGTCTATTGGAGGTGGGAGGTGGTCGATCACCCGACTTCAGTCGGGCTTCAATGTGCACACATGGAGGCTACTATTTGGTCAAGCTGGTGTAGGCTACATATGCAAGAATAATCATCAAAGTGATTCGCTATATACATGTATATAGGGGAGAGTGAGAACAAATTACCATCATGTCCATAGTATTTAGGCAAATTTCCTGTGAATATTAAGGTCATTGGACATTGAAGTAATGAAGAGGCACCGTGGGATCACAGGACCTAGAAGCTTCCTGTGTGCGCAAACAAAGGATAGGGGGATGTCAGCCTAGCTGCCCAGGACGATGTTGTTTGAACCAATATGTCGGTATCTTTTTCTGATTCGCTGTCTTAATACTGTAGACTGACTGTCTTCCCATAGATTGAACTGATACAATGACACGTTCTCTACCTCGTATACTGTGTGTGTGTCTTCAGAACCACGCTGATTCATAAACCAGCATGTATGCTCACTCGACGTGAAACCATACTCAAACTTCAGATGGTAGGACATCTCTTCGCTAGAAGCCTACCTTTGGAACCACAATTTTTGACTGGACGCGTCATTTCGAGTCTTCTTAGCTTATTGCATCTCTCCAAGTACCCATTGAAACTCAAACCAGCGGCCTTGTATATATTTGTGCTTGATACTGCCTTGATATCAATATGTAAGGTCTTTCTCATGCTGTGGTTGGCTTACCACACTAGTTTTCTCTCATTTCTGACCTTTTGTCTCTTGGCTTTGTCCACTTGGCTTCATTCTGCCTCGATGTCGTACTGGTTTTCTGCGAAGGTGAGTGGAATGCTATCCATGCTTCATCAGGGCTAAGTCGTGTCTTCCCTTAGGGTCTGAAGTCAATCGTGGATCTTGCGCTTGCCAGAAGCATTAGTGTGTATTTCCTCGTTCTTCTTCTTGGGCGTCTTATCCTTGCGCTGTAGACATGTTCGTCCTAAAGCCCACATTCTATGTACAGCAGTCGATCGGAGGGCAGCCCTTGTTTGAGGGGGACAGGACAAAACAAACCCTTGAAACTCTTCGTCGCTTTGGCACTCAGATCTGGTGGTCGGGAGCATGCATGCACACAATATCGTAAGTCATTGAGAATCTCAACCGTCCCGTCTTAACGATTGACAGCGTGGGATGGCACTAGTCACACAACTTGAGTTGAATTCAACCCTATACCATAATAGGGTTCAACGTGGCAGGAGAGATGGTATTTACGACAGAGTTGGCAAATAAGGGAGTGGGCAGTGAAGCATGGGTCTGTAAGGCCAATAAAACTGCCGTGACCTTCAAAGCCAAAGACTATGGAAGGGTAGTAGGCCGTTTTCCTTCTAAAAGTCCGCGAATAACTGAATCTTTCACTCAGATGTATCAATCAGTTACAACCATTTCTTGGTATCTTCTTGGAAGTCCGCAGAAAATGTACATCTTCATCATTTGAATTCCCCTGTCTGCCGTCTGATGTACAAGATAGGCCAGGATACATTACACGCTCGTCATTTATAGATGAAGTCAGTGATCCCAATAGTACATCCTTCAGGTTGTCGTAAGAGTCCACTTTCTTACGCCGGCTTTATCAGATTGTGCAGCCATATTCCGGGAACAATGATGTCGAGTTCTTTTACATCCTAAGCTATTTCTCTCCTCCTTCAGTCGTCTTCAAACCTTTACTAGTGTCTTTCTCTTCTAGCTCGACGCTGTCCTCCCTGTCCTTTCGTCTGTGGATATTAAGGCCATTGCGCACTACCTCTGTAGGCAGTTGACCACCGCCGAACTCAAATAAAAAACAGACTTGAGTGAGTCGCAATCCCGTGAGTGGCAAGAGTGGGAGGCGTGTCTGGGGTCCACTCAATGGTGCATCACTGGCGAGCGCCGGCCACGTCCCTTGCGTGCCGCTGTCAAGTCTCTTGCATGTCGCTGTCGAGTCTCTTTTGTGTCGCGAGGGAATCGCTTGCATGTCGCTGAGGGACTCGGGGGTGTTATATATAAAGAAACTTTCTGAAACACAGCCAGTCCTTGTTTTGGTGTTTCCTTTGTTGTTTCTTGAGGTGTTTCTTTGAAGAAACACCTCAATGAACACCCATCATAACACATGACGTGATTCATTCTGTATTTATGCACACAAAGACTCTTTAAAACACACCCGGAAACAAAGCAAGTAAAAACCAGATATATCTGGTCATGTAAACACATGATGAAAATGACTGATTTAATGACAATATGTCCTTATTTGAGTGTTTCATGAGGAAAATACTGGCAGAAACACGGAATTAAAGATTGGAGGTAAAACCAATGGTATTTCGTTACATTTTTACTGTATGGTGTTTACTTTGGAAAAGATCTATGTAAACACATGCCGGTGTTTACTAGCAGTCTTTGAGGCAAAAACACCGGCAAGCCCCAGCAGTGAGTGCACTTCTCCACCTTCACCACTTCATGAAGAGGTGCTGGGAGATCTATGGCATGCAGGAGATGGAAGGCTTCTTCAAGGAAGAGCAAGCCCAGATGGTAATCTACACTGAAAAGGTGTGACAAAGGTGTGATGAGTAGCATGTCTGAAGTCACACGAGATAAGAGATTAGATAAGACTTTTGAGTAAAGCTTAGATTTCAACCAAGTGACAAGGTATTGGTGTAAAATTGTGAAACCTGGATTCTTACAGTATGAGTTAGCTATATGGTATAGTAAAGTATCACATGCAAGAAAGCCAGAATAAAAAGAAAAGAACTAAATAGAACGATAGTCGTATGAGTTGGACACAGAGAGCCATAGGTATATAATGTAAAAGGAGTGTGGAATGATTGGCTAGAGAGCCATTGGAATAAAGTATACCAGAAAGGAAGGAGTGACAGTAAGTAAGTGTGATGAACTGGGTATCTTATTACATTCACCCTCCAGAGAAATCACCGAGTTCTCTCCAATCAAAACTGATCAGCCTCCATGGAAGCACTATCTCCCTCAGCCATCTCTTTGTCTCCCAATTTGCTGGCTTGCTCCTTGTCAATGTAGGCAGCTGTTAGGGACGTGCCAAATAGACTAAGATAACTCGCATGAGTGGAGCCCAGCAGAGTGTGTGGGCTTGGCAAAGCTATTAGCAACATCACCCTTGAGCCGAAGCCCTAAGGTTGGATTGCAGAGTGGAGTCCATGGAGAGTGGAGGTTGGATAGAGTAAAGATAGTCCAATGGAGTGGAGGCCATGGACTTGAGAGTGATAGAGTTTAGACTTGGAGTTAGAGAGGGATTTGGCTAAACCAAGTTGATATTTGAACTGAGTATCTACAAGTAGTTCTACAGTATATATATGAGTCAGTAAATCTGAGTCAGAGTCCGATGGACTCCAGCAGAGGTCTGTTCACTACTGGATTTGGGTTCTAGAATTAATATGTGAAATAGTAAAATAAAATGATAAATGAAATATCAAATGAAGCAGGGTAATGGTAAGTGGCAGGAGGCCATGGAGTCCAATAGCGAGGAATGCTGGAGTTAAGATTGAAGTTGGAATGGGTGTGAAGTGGAGATCGATGGCATGTGCATAACAGTGGCTTTCTTGACCATCAACATCTTCTTCCAACCCTTTGGCCTAGGCTTGACCAGACGAATAAAGGCAGCATCAAAGCCCTTGATGGTGGGCTCAGCTTGTGTCTTCTGCTTCTTTGGCTTCGAGCCGCTGGCCTTGTTGTCACTTCCCTGAAATGCTTGTGCACCTGCCATGCCTGCCAACTCTCCTCAAATTTTGCCTGGCATTTACCAGCCTGATGAAGCTGGTGGATGTAGATCTTCACATTGGGGTTGGACATAGTTCTCAAGCCAAGCTTCTTGAAAAGGTATGTGGTGATGCTCTGGAACTTGGCATTGTCGATGGCTTTTATGGCTTTGATGCCCCCTCAGATCTTCTTTGCATATTTGTCATCGTCACTGAAGAGGTGCTTGAATTTGACTGGCTCCCCCTCAATAACGACTTTGCTGGTGACGCAGTTGGTTGGAAGCCAGACCATGCGATAAGGGACATGGAAGGAGATGCAAGAGTTGTTGAAGATACGGGTGAGATGAAAGTAGATGGCAGGGATGGGGTCACGGCAGATGTCGAAGCTGCCCTTGTAGACGCGCTCACTGAGGAGGAGGCACATATGGATGGACTTGGAGTTGGTGAGGAATTTCTGGTTCTCCTTGCAGTCGTTGACCATCCAAAGTCCAGTGCTGTAGGAGTCAAGACCTAAGATAGTGAGGTGAGTATTGGCAGGAGGGTTGGGAGCCATTGTAGCAGAGGATTGGGAAAGGAATTGGTGGTGAGACTGGTGTGGAGATAAAGCAGAGGGGAATAATGGAATATTAGGGTGCGTTGCAGTCATTTTCTCCTTGAATTTATTGAGCTGAACAACAGAGGAATTTTCCCAACCAGGATGAACTTCCATGGTGGACACCCAAACCTCTGACAGCTCCAGGATGTCTAATTCATTGTCCTCAGGAGCTGGTGCTTGGCTGTCTCTAAGCTGTGAGATATCTGAAATCCCTAGCATGTCGAAATATTCTCCTAGTGCATCTAAATGGTTGGCCTTTTCATATGGCAACCATGTCAAATCTCCTGACTTTCATTTCACTTTGAATAGGGAGTCCGTTTTTGAACTAGAATGTCCTATGATTTGCTCTACAGCCCATTCCCCTGATGTCTCATCAATCAATCCCATTTGGTTTTCTGCTCTGCCTAGGAATAATCGGTCATCATTTGGGATGTGGACCCTCAACAACGACATGTGAAATACATCATGAATCCCTCTTGCCTTCAAGTTCAATGGGAGCTCAACTCTAAATGACCCATTCTCAAAGTCCTTTAAGATAAGATAGGGACCAATGTATTTGGGGTTTAGCTTGCAGGCTAGACCTTTCGGAAAGGATATATTCTTGGTCAAAATGTATACCAAGTCCTTTTCCATGAACGGAATGGTGTGTTGTTTCCTATTGGCATCCCATGTTTACTTAACCCGTGATTCTAGAATTGAATCATGGGCAGAAATGATTGCTTGCTTCATCCACATTGCAAAGACACGCACGCCAGGATATTCAGTCTTAGCAGTGTTATCCCATATCATTGATTGTGGCATCCGTCCACTATTCAAAAAGAAGGGTGCGTAACCAGTAATTTCTGAGTGAGCCGGGTTGATCGTGAATTCAATAGCAGGTAACATTGTGACCCAGTTCTTTTGATCAGCCAATATGCATCGTCTCAGCATAGCTCCAATAACTCTATTAGCCCTCTTGGTGGTGCCATCTGTCTCTGGATGATAGGTGCTAGACATTTTCAACTTGGACCCAATTAACTTATGAAGATGGGACCAAAAGATACTGGTAAAGAGCATGTCTCAATCGCTCACTATACCCTTCGGCAGTCCATGGAGCTTGTATACCTCCTCAAAGATCAGTTCAGCTACTTCTTTCACCTTGTATTTCATATGGCTAGGTACTAGATGTACCATACTCATTAGTTTATCAATGATAACAGTCAACATGTCAAAGATTCCATCTCTATTGCTGGACTCTGGCAAGAAGTCAATAAAATTGATTCTGATGATCTCCCAAGGATAAGTGGGTGGCATCAAGGGATGTAATAAGCCATAAGGTTTCTGAGTGTTATCCTTTGTTTGCTTACATGTTACACACGATTTGTAGTAGCTTTCAACATCGCGAGCAATTTATTTCCACCAGACGTGGTCTCAAAGATATGCTAAGGTTTTATGGGTACCTAAGTGTGCCAATAATGAATGTGCTTCATCAATGACAATTTCCTTAACACTTCACCCTTTGTGCATGTAGTCAGGAATGCACAGAAGTTCTCAGTCTTCAAGTTTCAAATAAATGAGTCCCTTTCTATGTTTGAAATTTTGAAAGTCCTTAGGTTTGGCTAGAATTTTTCAAAATAAGGTATCACTGGCATACCAATCTCTGAGTACAAAAGCAAGATCAATTTTGGGATGTCCATTGAAAAGTACATCTGTGAATGAAGTATTACTCAGTAAGTTTTCATGTTCTTCAGGTGGCTGTGCCAAGAGTTCCTGATGCTTGATCAATGATGAGAGTGAAATAGCTTCCACTAGCTTCGTCTCATCTTGTATGTCCACTTCATCTTGCGCATTCATAGGTGCAAAAATCTTGACCTCTGGTACTGCTGTCTGTTTGGCTTTGGACTTGGGATAGGATTTGGAGGATTTGGGATTAGATTTGGGCTTAGGTACATTTTTCTTTGCACCCTTGCCCTCCTTCCATGGTCTACAACTAGACCCAGAACTCGACTGCTGGTTTGACTTCCCAGGCACTAAAACATTATCAAGACCTCATGCCTGTGCAGAAGGTCGTTGATCCGAATGGAGGGACATAGCACTCAAGTCCAAATGAACGCCCTCTGGGATGAGGCAAGCAGCCTCCAACCCCACAAGAACTGGCATCGAAACACCATGTGTCTCAATAGAGTCGTTGTTGATAACATCATGGTACGTATATACACCCCATGCCCTCACCATTCCCAGAGACTTATTGGACCACAGACAGGACAAGGAGTCAGTGAGCACATTCTGTGCCCCCGGAATATACTGTACTTCAAAGTTGAATTCACCCAATTTCTCCATCCACCTAGCCTGATGGCCAGACAGAGTTTTCTGGTTGTAAAGGTGGATGAGACCCTTGTGATCAGTGATCCAGGTGAAGTGCAAGCCCTGCAATATATCACAGTGTCGCAACATACATTCAACCCCTGCTAACATCTCTATCTCATGTACAGGATAGTTCTGCTACACGGGGTTCAACTTCATGGAATAAAACGCACACACAACACCTTTTTCCCAGGTTTCACCTTGGATAATGTATGCGGCAATCCCAGTGCCACATCCATCGGATACCAACCATACCGGCTTTGCATCCTTCAAATAATCAATGGGTACTCTATGATTTGAATGACAAGCACTCGCCAAGGCTTTTGCCTCTTCAAACACTTGCTGTTCCATGTAGGTCCAGCGAAACAGGGTAGTCAAACCAGTCAATGCTGACAACTGGCCCATAGGGATACGAACTTTGGCGACATCATCTGCCAGCCAACCTAACAATCTGAGAAAGCTCAGCAACAAGTCTTTGTTAGTAGGAGTGGGCCATTTCAGTATAGCATCCACTTTCTCCAGATCCATACAAATTCCATGGTGGTCGACGATTCGACTGAGGACCTTCAACTCCTTGGCCAAAAAATGAACCTTGTTCTCACCTAGGTAGAACTTTTTCTTCTTCAGAATGTCAATGATGAGTTTGACGTGTTTCAGGTGATCCTCCAATGTGTTGGAATACATGATAATATCATCCAAGGATACATCCATAAAACAGCTGATATATGAGGAAAAGATATGATTCATGATTGCTTGGAATGTAGTGGGGGCATTACAGTCCCCCTGCTGCATTACCAGGCTCAACATATTATCATCCAGGGTGGATACTGCGGTTCATTTGACATGAGCAGGCTCAACATGAACCTGCTCATATGCATCACTTGAGTCCATCAACAAGAAATACTTTGCGCACACAACATGTCTCAAGATACCATCAATGTCTGGTAAAGGTGAGGCCAATTTTTTTGTATTCACATTTCGTGCCCTCAAATCCACTACAGTTCTGAGCAGCACTGATGCCGGATTCTTTATAAGTAGCATAGGAACTGTATTTGAAGCCATTGTGACTTTCCAATGCCCCGTCTCAATATATGCCTTACATTTCGCATCCCATTGTTCACAAAACATCTCTGGACAATGAGATGGTCTCCATGGGTAAACCTTATCAGGCTCAATCAGAGAGATCTGATGATTGATTGCTCACAATGGTGGCAACAGAGTCTCACTTGCTTTCTTAAACAATGGTCTGGCATACTCAATCAGGTCTTGACGGTATCCCATGAGAGATTCCTCATAAATAACAGTCACTCTTGACTCCAATACACCCACTGCAGGGCCCTGCATTGGGTGTGGTATTATGGAGCTAATAATGACCTTTGAGGAATTGAATCTGACAGTCACCTCATGCTGATATAACCACAGGGTGCCTAATATTACATCATAGCTCAACAAATTTGCTATGTCAAAGTAACATTCTCTCCTTAACGACTGATATTCAAAATTGCAGTGAACCTCGCAATTAATTTTGGACCTAGTGCCCTGGACAGCCATCTGCAAGGGCAAAGGTATGGCCAAAACAATTCTCTTCAATCCCAACTGATCCATGATTGTCATAGAGATGAAATCTCCCATCAACCTGGTATCTATCAGTGCTCGACACGGATGTCCATTCACCTTTATGACTATTGCGAGCATACGAGGTATCTTTCTCCTTGCATCTCACACATTAGCCGAGTTATGCTGCACTGCTGTGAAGTCGCCTTTTCAAGCCTGAGTGGCATTGAGCTCGAGGCACTCAAAAAACTGTTGTCGTTTGAAGTTGTGTAGTATTTCTGCTGAGATCAGGCATTAACATTCCAAGTCCAGATCCATTCTATTCATTTTGACCAACAGATAACCCCAGATGGTATACTCAACATTGGGATTATCTCATTCATCCCAAACATCTATGGCATTCTGCTTTTGATGCTCATGCACCAACCAGGTGTGGTACCACCTTTCCAAATCAAAATGGAATTTCCTCAGCAAAGATTGGGACAAAGCCTCGAAACATTTGCGGTGCCTGTCTTCCAGGATCACCCATTCATCCCCATAGTCCAGGGGCTTGCACCGAGCATGTGGCCAGTCATCTGGCATATCATAGAAGTCAACGATATGGAAGCAACCTTCCTCGGATCCTCTCCAATCAGAAGAATCGAACTTGTGATCTCCAGGGAACCAACAATTTCTCAGGTAAGTAATCACTTCAGATTTAAATGGTGGTCACATCTTCTCACCAGAGATCCAGTGACTCTGGGTGGGCCAATCTATCAAGGGAATTCCCACTATGATGCTCCTTTCCTATGCATACCACATGGCCAGCAGGAAGTTTTCAGTTTTCAACCAGTCAGTCCAGATCAAAGTTTCGCAAGGAAAATGCATCCCCAAGTATCGTCTATCCATAATTACATAGTGCATGTTCAAATATCTTTCCACTTGGAATCATCCCCAAGGAGAAATAATGTCACATTTATTGTCTAGTACACTCACATGATCATCTGGGTAAGGACCATGATAATCCAGGACCCACTGGGCATTCTGGGCCATGGTATCTCCAAACGAATGTGGACAGGAACTTTCGTTCCACCCATAGGAATGTATAAACAAGAACTTCTCTTCAAAACTATGTGGGTAATCATTGCTGAGTTCACTATAAAACCACAGACCACTTTGGGCTTCCGGTTCTATCGACTCCCTAGGTACGAAAGGTAGCAACTGCATGGGAGGAGGCCATTTCATCCCATTTGCCATACAGCGGACTATGCAGCAGGGGAGGGACAATGTCAAGATCCAGTTCATCACTGTTCAATGATTCAACTTGGTGATGCCAAGCTTCTATGTCTTCACTTCGATCTGACCTGCTGTCAACAGGGTTGGAGACATGTTCATCAACCTCAGGGATAGGATCCAATCAAATAGCAGTTTCTGCTACCAAGTAATGAATAATTTCAGCCACATTTTCATTCTCAGGACACAAATCCCCATCAGTAGGTGATGTGGAACTGGCATCCATTTCCATCAAGTAACTGATAACATTATTCAAGAGCATCTTGCAGATGGATGCTGCATTGACATCAGAATCATCATTGAGGGCATTCATACCCAAGAGATCCCAGATGTGATTGAACAATACTTGATATGGGATTTGACGCTTAATCCCTTCATCTACTTTACCAGGGTCAGTTTTACACCAGTCCAAGCTATGGCACTTGACACAAGTATGGCACTCACACTGGGATGATTCAGAAGAATTCTCAGATGACAAGACAGTTTCCCAATCAGAGGGATCTCCATCCTCGTTGATAGATGAGTCATCCTCATCTGGCCATGTTGATGAATCATCATCTGATGAGTCCGACTCACTTGAGGCCAAGACCATTTGGAGGTCAGGGCAGTTGTCCTTGGAGTCGATCTCATCAGAGGTGGATTTGTTGTTTATTGGCCAATGCATCATCCCAACCTTGAGTTCATGCAAGTCTTCAGTTGTATCAGCTAACCCACACAAGTTTTCAAAGTTCACATTGGAGGTCAAAAAACCAGGGAGTTTATTGTTTCTCTTGGAAGGTACATTTTTTCCATCAGGGCATTGGCATGCCATATGACCTGTCTTCCCACAGCGATAGCATAATCCCTCGCTCTTAAAGCAGGCCTTTTCTTGCTCAGATAGTTCTTTCCACTTAGGCGGGCTACCCTTGCTTGAACTACTGGTATATCTTCCAGGTTTCAAACCACTAGGCCCTTTGGAAGAGAAGTTCCTTTTCTCAAAGGGTCGCTTCTTCTTAAAATGAGTCTTGGCTGAGTGGGCAGAGTGGTGATTTTGAGATCCACCTGCATTGTTTCCTGAAGACATCTGAGAATCTGACTTGTAAGTCTTGCTTCTTGATCCACCTTTTGGCCTATCAATTGATTTGATAACCTCAGTTAACTCTGCTGCACAAAGAACATCCTTATATCTTGAAAATTCAGGGTGTAGTTTCTCCCTCCACAACCCTTTCTGAATTTTGACTTGTAGTCCAGTCCACAAACAATTGACTCGTTCTCTTTCGCTAGTGATTCCAATAATGTTCCACAGCCGACGGAGGGCTGCATCATACTGCTTCACAGTGAGTTCATTCTGGAAACATTTCTTCAATTTACGCCGCTGCTCCATTCTGTATGTTACAGGAAAACAGTAATTGTACAGTTCTTTGAAGAAGGAGGTGAGTCTCCATTTGCATGTGTTATCCTCCACAAGGTCTTCATAGAAATCGGCAGCTTCTCCTGTCAAGAATGCACACAGTTTTCGAACACACTCCCGATGAGGAACTCCACCTTCATGAATGTATGCCGTCCTGTCATTCAAGAACTTCAAGAATTGACATGAGTCTGCCTCCCCATTGTACTTGGCAGGCAGCACTGGCTTCAGTATCATTTTCCTCTTGGGACGGTGAGTTCTATTTTTTTCCTGAGAGCATCTCCAACGAAGGCTGTGATTAGCTGTTGTTAAATATCCATCTTCCTCTGAACCAGACGAGTTATGGGATCCCACACCCGAGTCATCATTGGAGAAATCACTCTCTGATCCTTTCGAGGAAGAGCTTGAAGACAAGGAGGAGCCACTGGGAGGATCACCCCCCATGGCTACGGTTGACCGTTGATTCAATGCCTTACCCAAGTGGCTATCTGGGTTGATTTGGTCACTAGGGCTTATGAACTTTTTAGGAACCTTAGCCGATTTCGATTTTTTGGATTTCGAAGGGTGATGAACTATCTGCTCCATCTGCTGCTCCATGAGATTGGACAGGCGAGCAGAGGAGCTTGGCCGCAATCCTTCAATATCATTCGCCTTGGGTTTTACTGAAGGCTCGTGACTTAAGACCTTTGGCTTTGCTAAAGGTTCATGACTCAAAGCCTTTGAGTCTTGCTGAGCTCTTACGTTCCTTATGAGGTATTCAATCTCATCTTCATCCATCACCTCCTCAATGGTAACTGACAGTTGTTTAGAGCCCTTCCCTTTGGGCTTGCCATGCTCATGAAAATGAGTGTATCAGGAGCAGGCTCTGGGACAGGCTCAAAAGGAACTTGAATTGGTTGGCCTATCAATGGCGAGGGGATGTTCTGTTTGGGAGTGGAAATCCTAAGGCTCAGCTCATGCGAGACTCTAACAGAAGTATTCATGGGCATCGGTGGAGGGGCCGACAGCAATTCTTTCTTCTGCTTATCGTAGGCTTGCTGTATTGCCTTTGACTTGTCTTTTTGTACTTTATTCCAAAATGCCAACACTTTTTGCTGCACATCTGCATCTGTCTCGTCCCCATTGAAGCAAACTGCTCCCCAGTTTCCTAGGTCAATACCTTTCCCTTTCCCAGAGGATGGGCCCTCCCCATGAGAAGCGGAATCGGTTTCCCAGGAACTCTCATTTCCTGATTCATCAATGAGAACAACAGCTTCTGTCCTTTTATGGATAAGCTCTTGTTCAGCTAAGGTTAGCATGGCCTTAGCAGCACTAATTGGAGTTTCTTGTTCTCCATAATTCTGAGCATTGTTAATGCTTGCATGCAGTTGCTTTCTCACTCTGGTTACAGTGGATCCCGAATACTGAGATAAATTCAGAGTAGGTAATACAGGACTAAAGGTACGTTTACAATGTCCGTATTGTACTACCTTTCACGGAGTGGGATTGGTATCTTCTTCCTTGAAAGGAATGTCAGAGCCACCAGTGTCAGAGCCGATGGGTGAAGAAACAAAAGGGGTTACAAAACCCACTGACCCATCCTCAGATCTAACAGACAGCAAAACTATGCCTATCAGGACAGGGATGGGAGAAGCAGCCTGGCTGAAAAGTGGAATAGGGCTGCTTGACTCTTGTTTGACCAAGGGAGTATCATCAAGCGGGGTAAGTGGAGAATTAAATGGCAACGCACCTAGACACTCTGTGGCTCTCGACCATCACTGTCGGGGAGCTCTGGGAGTTCCTTGTGCCACTCAGCAGTTCCTAAGATAATAGACTTTGCTAGGGGTAGCCATAGAAAATTATTGTTGGATAAATGATTTGTCAAAATTAAAATTGTCAAAAGTGTTGGTATAGATGTCGACGAGGAAGGCTGGGTTGATCAGACCAGGATGATCCATTGGTGACAAGAAAAGAGATTAAGAAAAAAGCATAGAGTATATCGAACTTGTCAAAATATGTGATGGAGGCATGATGAGTAGCATGTCTGAAGTCACATGAGATAAGAGATTAAATAAGACTTTTGAGTAAAGCTTAGATTTTGACCAAGTGACAAGGTATTGGTGTAAAATTGCGGAACCTGGATTCTTACAGTATGAGTTAGCTATATAGTATAATAAAGTATCACATGCAAGAAAGCCAGAATAAAAAGGAAAGAACTAAATAGAATGATAGTCATACAAGTTGGATGCAGAGAGCCATAGGTATATAATGTAAAAGGAGTGTGGAATGATTGGCTAGAGAGCCATTGGAATAAAGTATACCAGAAAGGAAGGAGTGACAGTAAGTAAGTGTGATGAACCAGGTATCTCATTACAAAAGGTACCTTCCTTGTTCTGGGCCATTTTTGCTTTCTGATTCTTTGCAGTGTATCCTTATCATGCTAACCCATTGCCTAGCTAGTCAATGAGAGGAGAGATGTCATGATGGGAATGAGGGTTGGCTCATGACCTTTTTGGAGCTCCTGTTATGTGCATGCTGCCAGACTCCACTTCACACCTATTCCAACTTCAATCCTAACTCCAGCATTCCTTGCTATCGGACTTCATGGCCTCCAGCCGTTTACCATTACCCTGCTTCATTTGATATTTCATTTATCATTTCATTTTACTATTTCACACATTAATTCTAAAACGCAAATCCGGTAGCGAACAGACCTCCACCGGAGTCTATTGGACTCCAACTCGGATTTACCTACTCATATATATACTGTAGAACTACTTGTAGATACTCAGTTTGAATATCAACTTGGTTTAGCCAAATCTCTCTCTGACTCCAAGTCTAAACTCTATCACTCTCAAGTCCATGGCCTCCACTCCATTGGACTATCTTTACTCTATCCAACCTCCACTCTCCATGGACTCCACTCTGCAATCCAACCTTAGGGCTTCGGCTCAAGGGTGATGTTGCTAATAGCTTCGCCAAAGCCCACGCACTCTGCTGGGCTCCGCTCATGCAAGTTATCAGTTACTGGACTCCAACAGATTCATTGCTATCCTCATAGTAATCAACCGTGCAAGCAAGCAAGCCATCTTTATCCCTACTCATGACACCATTAATTCCGAAGAACTCACCCAATTATTTGTCATCCATGTTTTCTCCAAGCATGGTGTCCCTAACCACATCACCTCTGACCATGGCTCCAAGTTTGTCTCTCAATTCACATGCGCTCTTGCTAAAGCCCTTGACATGGAACTACACTTCACTTCCAGATACCATCCAAAGGCCGACGGACAAACTGAACGTGCAAACCAAACCTTGGAACAGTACATCCGCATCTATTGTTCTTATCAACAAGCCAACTGGGATTTACTACTACCCATTGCAGAATTTGCATACAACAATGCTCCAAACACCTCCACCAGAATTTCTCCATTCTTTGCCAACAAAGGTTATCATCCTAATATCACTGTTCATCCTGAACATGATATCGCCTCCGCTTGGGCCCATGACTTTGTAGTCAACCTCGATGAACTACACCAATTCCTATGTGACGAAATCACTCAGGCGCAGTCTCGCTACAAGATCCAAGCAGACAAGCACCCAAATCCAGCCCCTCCTTTCAAAGTAGGTGACAAGGTCTATCTTAGCTCTAAGCATATCAAGACTACTCGCCCTACTGCGAAATTCATGGAAAAATTCCTTGGCCCATTCGAAATCATAGCTCAGCCAGGCTCCCATTCCTTCACTCTCAAACTTCCATCAGACCTCCATGCCATTCATCTTGTCTTCCATGTATCACAACTCAAACCTGTAGAAGAAAACACTATTCCTAATTGCACTCAACCTCCACCGCCTCCAGTGGAAGTTGATGGTGAAGAGCAGTACGAAATAGCTCAGATCCTAGACTCCAAGCTTGACCGCCAGTTCCGGTGTCCCCTTCTCTACAGGATTCAACGGTTAGGCTATGAAGGCACTGATGAGGAATTTGCTTGGCTACCAGCCACCGAGTTCTCCATAGATGAATTCATTCAAGATTTCCACCATTGCTATTCAGACAAACCAGGACCATTAGCCAAGGTTACCATCCGGAAGTCCACAATCTAACTTCCGCTTCTTGCAAGACCGTGGGAAAAACCTCACTTTAGGATAGCGCTGGGTGAGAATGCTTTTTGGCAATGTATTTAATATGACAATGGTTTCACCCCCATGTGAGGATTATCCTCACATGTAAATAATGGTGATTTTGCCTTGACGTCATCGTGCACAGTGCGGAGATTTTTTGGTTTTTAACATGTAAATAACATGTTAAAAATGTGTGATTTACATGTTATCTTACTATGCGGTCAGGAATGACCATATATGTATGAATACAAGGTAAATTGAAATATATCATCATGTATGACAACAAGCTCACTGCCTACAAGTGGTCATTTTGGTAATGGACAATGCTTGGTGCCCAACCAGAGCCTTTGAAGATGCCGCTCTGGAGGCTCATCCAGCCAAAGTTTTTCACAGAATTTCACACCGCCACTGGGACTCTCCAATGTTTTTAACGTTACATACATGTTATTTTCATGTGATTTACTGGGTATGTTATTAACGTCAAGCATTCTCACCCAGCACTACTTTAGGATGCACCAACACCACACTTATGCACACTAAAGTGACAATTTACCCAGGGTTACATAACTCTTCCTATCCACTCTTCCATCTCAGTTTCTGCCAGTCCTGACCTCTTCTATTTCAAATAGAATCCACAAAAACTATTGCAAATTCATTTCTTAATTGAGACCGGACTCCAGCAGAAACCATGCTCTGTATTTCATATTCAATTATTGCTTTCTATTGCAAATTCACACTCCTATTCACTCTTCCAAATTACAAGCCAACAAGATAGGGGCCTTGTGGGCCCTGAATGCATTCAAACAAAATACAAAACTTATATATGCATATAAAAATTCAAGAAGAACGGCGACCAAAGGAATTCAGGCACTGGAGCCACCCACAGCATTCACCACCTCTGCCATCTCCACATCATCTGCCTCCACCGGTACTCCTCCCTTAATCTTCATGGACTCTGACTCTTCTCCACTATCCTCATTCTCATCTTCATCACCACTCATGGGTTCCGGTTCCAGAACAAACAAGTCGTTAAGGGCAGGAATGCCCAAGTCGTCTCTGTATGGCTTCCACACTTTTTGCTCCCTACCACCCAGGACCTTCTCATTCAGATCTGAATCCTCCACCATAAAGTCTTCGCAGTGTTTCCTGAGGTGGTCCTTCCAGAACTGCCATTCGGTCCGGCAGCCTCCCAACTTGTAGAACTTGTTCCTTGTACCCTGGAACAGCTCACGGTGTACCTTCATCACCTCTATCATCTCTGGACCTCTGATACCATACCAAAATTGGCGATTGGCAATCTTGTATAGGTCCTTCGGATTTACCTCCTCAGGCTCCAGTGGCCCCTCTTGTCTCAGCTGTGCCATATCACGATCCAGACAGAAGCCCATCACCCACTGGAGTGCCTTGGTGTTCACACTCTTCAAGTCATGCAACTCTGCACACGATGCTTTCCACTTCTCAGTATTGGACTCCAAGAGAAGATCCTCTGGTGACTCCATATCTTCAGTATGATAGTCGTCACAAAGGTCACCAACACAGCTCCGAAGGGAAGCGACTTGTCCCGTTAAGTTGTCAACTTTTCTGGCTAGTACAGCCACAGTAGCCACCAAGTTTTGAAGAACCTCTGAGACCTCATTGGAGCTGACAGCGAGTGAGGAAGACATTCCCTTGTTGAAGGAACAGGCAGCCTTCTTGATTCTGCAATGCAAACAAGTCCGCCCCTGAGCGGACTTTTCAGAGGCCGGTTTCATGAAACACTTGGCGCCATCCAGACAACACCGCATACAGCATTCTGGAACCGAAGTCAGCATCTGATAACCCACTGGAGAAATACTCACTATTACCCATAAACTCGTCCTCACCCTCCACAGGGCCCGTCACCTCCAATTTAACCCTCTTATTAGGGCCAGATGCTCCTTCCTCTCCGCTCTCCACCACACTCACAGATTTCGTTGTACGTTTCCATTTCCTTCCCTCCACAGTAGGTACTGCGGAATCCATCGCTCTCCACTTTCCCTTGTGTTTCTCCCTCAATCGCTGAAGGACCACTGCCTTGGACGCCTCCAACAACTCTTCCTCGGTGTCTGCATCCATCCTTTTTTCCTCTTGCAACTCAGCTGTAACCCCACTGGACTCCGAACCCTTTGCGGCCTTCTCCTTCTTCTTCTGCTCTTTTCTCAACTTCCTCTTATCCTTCTTCAAATCATCTTTCTTTTTTTTCTCCATGGCATCTGCAATCTCCTTGTCCTTCCTCTCCTTGTCCTTCAACCATGCTGCCTCATCAGCCTTCACCTTCAGATCTGCCAATCTTTGCCTCTCCTTGGCCTCCTCTTTTTTCTTTAACAGCTGGAGCTGTTCCTCCTCCTGTTGCTTCTCCTCTGCCTTTTTCTTCTCCTCAGCCTTCTGCTTCAAGGCCTCAACTTTTGCAGCCCACGCCTCACGAGCTAACTTCAATGTCTCCTCTTGTTCTGCTGCTGCCTTTGCCTCCTTCCAAGCAGCATGCTTCACCATGGCCTCCACATGTTCTTCCTCTGTGGTGGCCTGAGCTTCAATCTCCTCAATTGAAATGTCCTCAGGGGTTGGGGCCGACTCATAGGGCTTGGGGGTTATGGAAAGGCGGTATTCGATAGATTGCGACATAGTTGGCAGTGAGAAGAAAGAAATTCCGAGAGAAGGGATGGTGGTGGTAGGAAGTTAAGTGACAAAATTCCCACACTTAAAAATTTCTGCCAGGCATACCATAATGATCGGCCATCAGGATCAGCGCTCTTGAGGGCAAGAATGCTAAGGGGGGATACTGTTATGTGCATGCCGCCGGACTCCGCTTCACACCTATTCCAACTTCAATCCTAACTCCAGCATTCCTCACTATCGGACTCCATGGTGTCATGCTCACAGCATGTCTAAGGGTGTAATTTTGCAAAAAGTCATACTTTACACGACAACAAGGCAGAGGCAGAGCGAGTGGGCTGACAGTGCAAGTGGCACACAAAGAAGCAAGGTCACAGAGGCAGAGAGTTCTATGATAGAAAAAGAAGCAGCAGAATTAAAACATAAGGACTTCATCGTTGCACTGTACCTTACAGGCATGTATGGCAACAAGGCCGAAGAGCAAGCTTGCTTGAGAAACCATCTGTTTGCAGTAGAGAACTCAGCCTCAGTGGGATGTGCTTGTATGTGGCCCAAAACTAATTTAGATAACTACACATCGGTAATCTATGATGCGTGGTCCCTGGAGATCCAGAGAAATGATATCACACATGGGATAATCAAGAGAACCCTGGGCATGGCCTAGAAACAAGATTCGGCCGATGGAAGTAGCGAGCGGGCTCAAAGTCTGAGGCATTCCTTGGTTACTGAGCCTAGAATATGACATTGTCACCTTCAGAGCTGACCCGAAAGCCGAATACAAAGTGTGATCAGTGATCGAGGATTAAGCAGCTATTGAGTACACACTTGCGAGCTACTCTGCTGCTAGGGCGAGTGACGTCGACATCGCTTAGCTCTTTGAGACTACTAAAAAGGGGAACAAGCGGTGCACTGCCTAGAGCGCTGTGCCACCTTGGACAAGAAATATTTGGCCAACAAAGAAGTAAATTACTAAAAATCTGTTTGTAACAATCAATCTCTCGTAGTATAAGTAGAGTAGAATTTCATGTATTAAGCTAAGCTACCTACCCCCCACATAATGTAATAAAGTTTCAGTTTGGATCTGGACTTGTTGCACCATGTAAGCGTTAGTAACTTCGAGTCTTGGCTATAACACAAGTTTAGTGAGCTCACAAAGAAATTGAATAAGAGAGAAATTTTGGATACAAATTTGGGTTTACTTGAGATAAGAAAGAGATTAGGACGCAGTGACACTGTGCCTGTCTCGAGAGGTTTACTTGGTTACATCTGAGAAAGAGCTCTGTTTCTTTTCTGGTTCAGTGTAAGAGAAAGAGATTGTGTTGTGCCAGCCTCTGTGTAGGTCTAGAAGTAGTTGCAAGGGAATCAGCCAGATTGAGCTGTTCTAGCAGTTGCACGAAGTGTGACAGGTGTGTGCAGTTGGACCTCGCAGCACCGTTGTTAGAGCGAGCACACTGTGTGTGAGAACTTGCGGGAACAGTTTTGAAAATAATTGAGATTTGATTGGGAGTGCCAAGGGCCTCTATCATGACGAGTTTGGAAGTCAGGTTTAGCAACTAAGAGAAAGGTGGTGGCACGCGCAGATTAGATCTTGCGGCGGGTCGTACTTAGCAAGCTCACTGACCGAACTTGGTCATTTTTCAGATCCATGTATCTGTGTGTTTTGTCTATTGAAATATCCTTTGCCTTGAGGGTTGCATGGTTCACTGTGCTCTCTTGTAAAAGCTCCGAAGAAGTAGAGAATTTGAGATTGGCTTGATAATACTACATTGTTTCATGCATCGTTCTAGCAAGCTCACTGAGATACTTTGAGATACTGTTGGCATGCAAGTGGAATTAAATTCCTTGCTCCCCTCTGCACTTAGAGAGATTGTG
The DNA here is from genome assembly GCA_022818075.1 of Armillaria altimontana. Lineage (NCBI taxonomy): Eukaryota > Fungi > Basidiomycota > Agaricomycetes > Agaricales > Physalacriaceae > Armillaria > Armillaria altimontana. Next base: position 2,295,563 of record JAIWYR010000005.1, on the reverse strand, counting down.
TGTGTGTGTTTTAGTGGAATTGAGTGTAGGGTTAGTGTGTGTTCATGCTAGGCCATGCTTAGTTTCACTGGTGCCTGTCACCAGCCTTGTCAACAGCCTCCGGCTGTTTACCATTACCCTGCTTCATTTGATATTTCATTTATCATTTTATTTTACTATTTCACATATTAATTCTAGAACCCAAATCCAGTAGCGAACAGACCTCTGCTGGAGTTCATCCTAACAGCTCCTCGATGCTCTGAGAATAATAGTTGTGGAGCAATATCCTTCTGACACTGTGCTGGGTACTAGTTTCAATGTTTAATATCAGTATTTACCTAAAATATCTGTATTCTCACCTCATAACAGTTAAGTACTCCAGCAATAAAGTATCCAAACATTGAGTATTCAATGTGCAAGCACTTAACGAGAGAGCTATATTAATGAGGACCAGAATTACAAATCATTACTATTGCCCACTATCACTCTGATCTCCCTTGGGCCATGTCACCTGAATCAATGTCAGCCTACTCTATCATGGGTCCTCCATTCTTGGGGTTCTCATGCTCAAGCATATCTTTGTACCCAGTGGAAAAGGGACCCATGATGGCATGACCCTGACCCCCCTTGACATGTGTGTATGCAGGATTGGCTGTTTTGTACTTTGCTGAAGCCTTTTCTCAATAGACAGTGCCCTCCCTTCATACATGGTCCTGTTCCTGGGCATAACAGAGCTCCAGGTGCCTGGCCTTGTGCACTGCTGCTGCTTCCTTCACTGTGAGGTGAGCACACTGTTTGGCTTCAACATGCCTCAAAGCAGGCATGAGGTGGATCTAATAGGTCCAATGAAGTATTTTGACAAGATCCTATGGTGATGTCATTGAGTGTGATGGAAATCAGCCACAGTCAAACACACCAGCTTTCTAGCCTGTCATTGTGCCTGAAGCACATCCCCAGTGTCATGCCTGCAGTGTGTCTAAGGGTGTAATTTTGCAAAATACCATACCTTACACATCAGCAATACAGAAGCATAGCAAGCAGGCTTACAGTGCAAGTGGCATGCAAAGTAGCAAGGTCACAAAGGTAGAGAGCTCTATGATAGAAAAAGAAGCAGCAGTGACACACTTGTAAAGTGTTCACATGTGTAATTTTATGAAATGTATCAATACATACATTTTATAAAACCTAGATACCAAAGCAATGAGAGATACCTTAGAGTGCAATGTCCTAAGTGCAGGCAAATGTAATACCTTGAGTGACATTTGGTGGAGTGCATGGCTTAACTGTAGAGTGATACTATAAGGGTCACACTAAGTATAAAGTCCCAGCACTTGACACTGAGTGCACTGACAATGCACAGATGACACATGCTAAGAATAGAAACAGAGAAGCTCAGGAGATAATTAATACTTCGCATAGCCTTGATCTATGATGCACAAGGCACTGCCATGCTGGTAGCTAGCGCTCTAGACCTCAGAATGTCAGAATTGGAGTAAGACTGATGTCTCTGACTTCAGCTGATGTGCACGAGGCCTAGACTAGGAGCTGGTTGTCTTAGAAGACCATGGAAGTCACTAGAAGATATATTATTACCAGAAATGTGAGTTGCATGGTAGGCTACAACTCTGAGGAGATACTAGGCGACGTCAATACATGTGGATAGCACGGCTAACCAATGTCGCACCACTGAGAGACCAGGATCTGGCCCCGAGCCGGAGCTCAGAGTAAGCGCCAAGCAATGGCATGATTATGGCAACATGCGCAGGATCCAGGAAAGGAAGTTCTGCAAGCCAAGAATTACTATTTAAGGTTGTATTAAATTGTAGAGCACATAGTATATAAATACCGTAGTATAGTAAGTACAAGTTTCGGACCCCCCCTGGTTGGAGCACGAAAGCCCTCAGCTTAGTGCTCTAGCTTCGGGATTTGTTTGTAACTTCGAGCGAGAGCATAGACCTTTTATTGATAACATTTGAGTGACTTGAGTATCATGCGTGAGGCATAGAAAGCTAACGCAGGACTTGTGTACTGTTTGAGTGATTGATTGACTTGCGCTCTAATCTGAGAATAAGAGATTTGTGTCATTGTGGACACGCTCTTGAGTTTTGAGGTTTTCTTGTGACACGAGGTGCTACAGGCAGCAGAGGTTCAAACCCTTTGGTCTGGTTAGTATTCGTGCAGAGACCCCCCTCGTAACACGTGGTGTTACAGGCAGCACAGGTTCAAACCCTGTGGTCTGATTAGCATGCGCTTGAGGGTTCTCATTTTGTTAGACCCAAACTTTAATCAAGAGTAAACAATGGCTGTATCACTTTTGTACAGTCACCATTGAGTCTCGTGGCAATCAAAGATCAAGACTAAGGTTTTTAGCACTTAGCAAGAATGAATGTGTTTTGGTATGAGTAAATGTTAGCTCAAAGCTAGGGAATATACAGCTTTGAGTACACTACTTATATACTGAAATGAGGGTCTAATAATGAACGCGTCGTGTGAGGAATTGGTAAGTGAAATGTATGGTGAACGAGTAGAAGACATGTGCATCGGGTAATGCATCCTCGTCATGTGAACATAACAACGTGTCATGTGAGTATGACCATATCACAATGTGAAGACTCCGTGGAGTCGCGGATCCTAAGATAAGATAAGATAAGCGCCGAAGATTAGATAAGATAAGAGGCGCTTAGGTAAAGAAATGAATAAATCGTAACATTACCCCCTCGTTAAGGCAGGCGTCCCGACTGCTGTTATGGTATGCTCGTCGGTTCGAACGGCGATTTTGTCATTGTTGAAGGGTTGTCGTTGCCACCAAATAGGTCCCAGAGTTGCTCTTGATCGCACCACACCTTCTTTCCTGAGAAAGGATCCGTATAGGGTTGCCAATCTGTTATTCCGTTGTTGATTCTGTTTACACGTTCGGCAAGATACTCATCGATGAGTTCTTCTGCATCCATGTGGTTTTCACATACCCAGCTGTTTGATTCGGGTCCATAGCCTTTCCATTTGACGAAGTAATCCATGACCCAATGCGATGGTTCCCCGGCTTTTCCCCTAACTTTGCGTTCCCTACTGTCGAGGACCTTTTTGACTTCGTAGTGTTCCTCCCTGTCAACGAGATCTGGCGGTGGCGGGGGTGGTTGTTCTTGGTTAGGGAATGTGGGTGGCGTATATGGGGTGAGGAGTGCTTCGTTGAATGTTGGATGAATGCACCAGTTAGTTGGGAGGTTCAGGGTATATGCTGATGCTCCTTTCTTTGAGACAATCGAAAACGGCCCTGTTCATTTGTCTGCGAGTTTTTTCTTTGGACGTGGGAGATTAAGATTGGTCGTGTCGAGCCAAACTTTATCTCCTACTTGGTACTCGATTGCAGGTTGTTTCTTTTTGTCATATTGGGCTTTCATCTGGTCAGCGGCTTTTTCGAGGGACTGTTTAGCTTGTTCATGAATTTTCTGCATTTGTGAAACGAAAGTGGTTGAGGCGGGGGTTCGGAAAGGTGCTTGGGGTTTGGCTCCGGGGAGAATATAGGCATTATAGCCGTAGTTAACCTCGAAGGGGCTTTTACCCGTAGCGGAATGGGTGCGGTTGTTATGAGCGAAGGCGGTGAGGGAAAGCCATTCGACCCAGTTGTCCTGGAGGTGGTTAACAAAGATGTGGAGGTATTTTTCAACCTCCTGGTTGACTCGTTCGGTTTGCCCGTCGGTCTGAGGGTGGTAAGCGGTGGAAACATTTGCTTTGATTTGGAGCAAGTCATAGAGGTCCTTCATGAATTTGGAGACGAATACGGTCCCTCAGTCAGAGATGACTACTTGTGGCATTCCATGCTTGGCATATACTTCGTCATGTAAGATCTTGGCCCACCCTTCCGATGACAGCTCCTTGGAGCATGCAATAGGTATGATCTCCTTTGAGAAGCAGTCAACGATCATTAAGATTGCGTCATAGCCGTTGCACATTGGTAAACCAGTGACCATGTTGACGGAGATGTGGGTCCATGGTTGGGAGGGTATAGTGTTGGAGTGGAGTGGTGCCGCCTTTGCTTGAGTGCTCAACTTTAAGGCATAGCACGGATCCGGATGACCCACAGATATCCGAATGGATATCCGAAAAAATACCTGTGGATGTGGCTGTGCCCGGATATCCGGATCCGTGGCATCCGGATCCGCCGGATGTGGATATGACTTGAGCAACTTAGTATATCCGCGGATGTTCTTTTTACATCTGCAGTTGTATCATTCTCCACTGGTAAAATAGGCGTCCTGGTGTTTTTGAGGTCGGGGAATCCGAATCTGCTGTCCGATCAGCGATCGGAGGTCATCCGGATCTGTGGTAAGCAAACGAAGATTTTCTTGATTTTCTGTCCAAACTTCCTTTATTATTTATGACCATTATTTGGATGGCGAAATTAATGTGGTAGGGGCGTCCTAGTGTTTTCAAGGTCAGGAATTTCGAATCCACCGTCCGATTTTTAATTGGAGGTCACCCTGGCTCGTGGGAGTCAATCGAAGATTTTAGTGATGTTCTATTACAGGTCTTTACATTATTCCAGCAATTGCCTGGACACTAATATTGAGTATTCAGATGTGTCCTACCATTTTCGAGGTCGGGGATTCCGAATCCACCGTCCGATTTTAAATTGGAGATGATCCTGGCCCATGGGTAGCCATCAAAGACTTTAATGATATCATAAATACTGTATTTCTTCTGTATTTTCTGTTCCCAAATTTTAGCATGATCCAGTATTCAAACATAGCGTTTAGGTACCTCTCATAGTGTAGAATTAGCCTTCCAAATCTCAGAATAAACGAGCCAATACCGGTCAACATATGTGAAAATCTGTTTTTTGGACAAAATAGGCAGATATCTGCAGTGCGGATGTCCCGGATACGGATATCCGTGCACAGCCACACCCGCGGATGCGGATATGACCTCTCAGGTACCCTGATATCCGCAGGACGGATCCGGATCCATCCGCAGATGCATCCGTGCTATGCCTTACTCAACTTGGTTCGTTGGCACATCTCGCAGGCGCGGATGTAATCCTCTACGTCCTTCTTCATCTTGGGCCACCAGTACTCTCGTAAGACGAGCTCTTTGGTCTTTTCAATGCCAGGGTGTCCCGCCATGATGTGGTCGTGAGATCTCACAATGATTTCTCCTCGTAATGCATGATCTTGGGGAATATAGATACGGCTATCATAATAGATTAGGCCATCATCCATCTTCATCCCTCGATTGTGGTTGAGGGACACGGAGATATTCCTGTCCCATCGGCGGTGGTCAAGCGTGGCTTGTTTGATTTTAATATGAACTTCCTCAATGGTCGGCATGACCAGTGCCCAGAAGTGTTCAGGTTTGAGGATGGTAACCTCGTCATTGTCCTCCCTCCCTTGTTTGTGATCTGCTCGTCGACTGAGTAAGTTGGCTTTCTTGTTTGCTGTCCCCGGCTTGTGATGAAGAGAGAAATGGTACTCGGTGAGCTCAGTCACCCAGCGCGCCTGTTGGCGGTTTAGCTTCTGGGGTTTTTGGAAATACTGGAGGTTTTGGTGATCCGTCCAGATTTCGAAATCCTGAGCTGCACCCATTAGGTAGTGTCTCCATTCGTCCAGGGCTAGCATGATGGCGAGCAGTTCTTTGTCCTAAATTTCGTAATTTTGTTCTGTGACTGTGAGGGACTTGGACAGAAATGTGACTGGGTGCCATTTTCCATCCTGCTCCTGCGACAATACAGCGCCTATCGCCCCTTCACTTGCGTCCACTTCAACACGGAACTTGCCTTCCTCCGTCGGGATTGCCAGTACCACCTCTTCTGCCAATAGTCTTTTTAATTCCTCGAATGCGTCTTGTTGCGCTCTTCCCCACTTCCACAGATCGTTTCCTGTTAGCTGTGTCATGGGTTTGACGACCTTGCTGTATCCTTTGATGAAATGTCGGTAGAAGTTGGTGAAGCCCAAGAACAATTGTAACTGCTGTTTCTTGGCTGGTACGGGCCACTCTATGATTCCTGCAATTTTGACTGGGTCCATGCGGATACTTCCTTTGCTGATGATAACCCCAAGGTACTCGGTTTCTAGGGTCTCGAACTCGCATTTTTCCGCTTTAAGGAATAGCTTGTTCTTTTGTAAGACCTTTAGAACCTCGCGTGTAATGTGACGATGCTCTTCCTTGGTTTTAGACATAATGAGGATGTCATCCAGATAGACTGTTACAGCACCTGATGCAATGAGATCTTTGAAGATGTCATTCATCATCCACTGGAAGGTGGCGGGCAAATTGGTGAGCCCAAAGAACATGACTGTGGGTTCGAACAACCCTCGGTTAGTTCTGAATGCTGCCTTCCACTCGTCCCCGCTCTTGATGTGTACATTGTTGTATCCCCATCGTACGTCAAGCTTAGAAAAGTATTTGGTGCCTCACAATTTGTCCATCAGCTCTGAGATGAGAGGAAGCGGGTATCGGTTCTTGATTGTCATCTCGTTGAGCTTACGATAGTCCTGTACCGGGCATAGCTTACCATCCTTCTTTTTGACGAAGAAGAAAGGTGAAGCCATAGGAGATTTCGAGGGTCGTATCCGTCCGCTCAAGAGGTTCTCGTCCAAGAACTTATCAAGCTCGGCCTGTTCGTTCTGATTAAGAGGGTAGACCTTGCAGTCAAGATTGGCGCTAGCATTCGGGGTGAGTTCAATGGCATGGTCCCACATCTTTGGCTCAGGGAGTTCATCAAAATTCTCTTTGTCGAATAAATCATTGAAGTCTCTGCACCATTCCAGGACCATCTCTTCGAATGTCTTGGTCTTCTTTTCCACATGGGCCGCAGCAGCAAGGTCATTGGTGTGATGGGCACATATGAGAATAGCTTGCATAAAATCTATTGCGAGAATGGTCTCCCCTTCTTCTAGCTCCTCATCCCACTTGTCATCGGGGTCTGCGTCTGGCAACGTGAATGGAGTTTTACGGCATTCGCATCGTGTGAACGTTAATCCTCCAGTCTTCCAATTGATGATCGGATTATGCTGAGCTAACCAATCGTGACCAAGGAAGATCTGCTTGTCCCCGAGTTCCGTTATGGCTAGATCTATTCGTTCCGAATGATCTCCGATTGTGAGGCGGATCTCAGCATATTTGGTAATAGATCCTCCTTGATTTTTGGATCTGTCAGCATTATAGACCGTAATGGGTGTGGCGGTTGCGTGAGTCAGGATGTGGTATTGTTCGACGAACGTTCGGTTGATGGCACTACTGGTGCATCCGCTATCTACCAGCGCATTTGTGGAGATCAGGGATCGGTTTTCTAGCATCTTGACTTTGATGGGGATAACTAGATCCTTTCCCTTCCCGCTTAGTGTGCTGATGTATAGCTTTGGTCGTCGTAGTTCTTCAAGCCACCAAAGTGCATTGATTCACTCTGCCCCCTTCAGTCCCTTGATCATTTCATCGACTACTTCCTCGACTCGTCCCTTGTGAATCCAATTCTTTAGGATTGCCTTTGCTTCTGACTCCATTCTGGCCTCCTTTATGCCGCGCAGAGTCCACTCAGCTTCGAATGGTTTAAGCCATTCATGTGGGACCTCTCTAGCCTTCACGTCAGCCTGCAAGGGTTCGACTACCGTTGGTGAGGTCACCGCGGTTTCTATAGAGGGTATTAATTTAGCGTTCTTGTTCATCATGAAGCTAGTATCATCTTCGTTGTCAGGAACTTCATACATACTGACCTTAGGTGTCTCCCGCCTTGTTCAGGCCGCCTCTTGGACGGGGCCGGTTAAGTCCTCGGTCTTCGCCGAAGCCCCTTGGTGTATAAGGGATTTAGACTTTGGCATCCGTACAGTGATCTCTTTTACCAGAGGAGGTTTCGCCAAAGCTATTCCCTCGAAACTCCCAGCACGGCTGGGACTCCATAGAGCCATTTTGCCAGGGGGGGTGCTAAGCGCTTGTTCCCCTGCCCCATCCAGTCTAGCCGTTATGATGGGTGTCACTATGGTGGGTGACTTATCGTTCGATGCTTTCACCCGTAATGGGCTACTTGCCGAACGTTTAGCCGTTGGTAGCCTAACTATCATGGTGCCTGGTCCTGTGGGTTGATTCTTGCTTGGTTTCTCTTCTGATCGTGAAGTTGCGGGTATATTCGAATGCGTGGTAGGTACTACAGATATATAAGTACATTTATAAGGTGCAGCAGGTGTACCAGTCAAAACCAAGTCCTTGGCTGAGTAAGTTGAATCATTTACTCCTCAGCATTCTCTTTTACCTCCTCTACCATTGAGAGGGTGGACTTCTCCATTGTTGGATGCTTGTCCCAGTAAAGATTGAGTCAGCACAGCGCCTCCTCCCTTGTTTTGGGCGCTTTTGGGCAATCGTGCTTGAAGTGGCCAATCTGGCCACATCGGTAGCACTTCGATATTGCCCTGGCTGTGTCGATATCCATCGGTGTGCCGCGCCCCCCATATGTTGTTCCCATTGCCGTTGCAGTTGTTGGTATGGCGGTCGATGTTTGACCCCCCCTTTGGGGAGTGGTCGTCTTCTGTGTCTGCGTCTTCGAGTCGGTTCATAGTGCCGTGGTCCCTTCTGCCCGCTTGAGTCGCCAGTTATAGTCGATGCGGAGTAGACGGGCCTTCCATCCTTCATAGGAGGTTGGCACTTCCCCATCAGCAGTGTATATGGTGTTTTTGCTCGTTTCGTGGGCGGCTTTCTTGATCTGGTGGAGCATCACTTGCTCGTTATCCTGTACCCCAGCGTGGTAGGCCAGTTCTTTGAACTTCTGGAAGAACTGGTCGCCATCTGGGTAGCCTGTCTGCCTGAGCTTTTCCCACTGCGCATACTTCAGCTGTGAGTCGGCGTCCTTCCAGAATCTAGCGTTAAGTTCCCGCTTGAAGTCTTCGTAAGCAGGGTATTGCTGATCCCCATCGGCATTTCTTCCTATGATTTGTGCGCATAACTCCCACCATTTCTCAGCATCCTCGGCGAGGTGCGAGACACAAAAGATGACTTTGTGGGGATGGTGTCGGAAGTGTCAGTTGAAGGCGTTAAAGTGCAGTTTGCACTTTAGGAAGAATCGGGAGATGTCGCTAGAGTCTCCTTTGAAGTCATCGACCTCCTTCAAGAGCTTGGGCTTGAAGTCATCAAAGGGGGCAACATCTCCAGTGGTTAATACCCAGGGTGCTGGTGGGTCTGGAGGCCTTGGTGGATCAGGGAAGCATGGAAGTGTCCAGCGCTGAGGTGGGGCGGGTTGTTGCGGTGGTTGAGCGGGTTGTCTGCCCCCTGATCCGCTTGGGTCAGCTCCGGCAAATGGTCGGTAGCCGTGTGGGTACGTTCCTGGTGGTTCCTGTCCCCTGACGTAGGAGAAGGTCCCGATTGTTGATTGGATCGGTGGTACTGGTGGTTCGTCTGGCATTGGTTCCTGAATCTCGATTTCAGCAATTGCTTCCTCATAAGGGGTGAGTTCCCTTATAGGAGCATCTGGGTGTATTTCGTTCCAGAGGAAGCAGGCATTTCGGTCCGCTTCGTACTGTAAGATGCCATCTGCAGGGATTCCCCTTTGTTTTTTCATAAAATAGTCATTTCCAGCCTGGGTTTCTCCCCAAGCCAGAATAAAAGGAATTTCATAAGCAAAATAATTATATAGGTCGCAGAAGTCGGCCTGGTTGAGTACACTTGGAACTGGGGCATTGTTAGTTCATTCTTCATAAAATTTGATGGCTTCAGGCAGAGCCATCGCTAGGAGGGTCAGGGTTGCATGCCTGGAGCGGCGGGAGGGGGGACAACTCAGGAGACTCGTTGTTGATATAATTGAGGGGCTGTGCCCCGGGGGATCTGCCGGTTGTGGTGTCACTCTCCTCGCTGGTGGTGTAGTTGGCGTTGATCTCTTCAATGGCTCAGGGAGGGGGGGAGCAAAGGTGCTGCTCTGCGACATTTTGCCAATAGGCAGGGATGGCGGGGCAGGGAGATCGAGAGGGGTGGATTGTTCAGGAGATAGGGTCGGAGGGACTGGCAACAGGCTCCTCAACCTCCTGTACAGGCTCGAGCCACTCCGGGTTCTGGACAGGCTGGTCCCAATAACGGACATGTCTGTAGCCGACCGGGAGAGGGGTTCAGTGGTCAGGGGAGCCATCATGCGGGGAAGGGAAGTAGGTGCTGTATGGGAGGGTGAGGTTATCCCAAAACTCCTGATTGGGATCACCTGTGGCTGCGGGTGGTGGAGCGTAAAACCGGTTAAGCCAGGGATTATGGTCGACGACTGGGGAGACAGGTCGGTTGTTGCGGCCCATGCTGAGTCCCCCCTCCACGCTCGGCGAACCTCGCATACTCGCCAGGTGAGGGAGATCAAGGGGTGTATGGGGTAGAGCTAGTAGAACCGGGGGGGGGAGACGATGATGACAGGCTGGCGCCCTCCGGTAGTGGAAGAAGCTGGTCTCAACGGGATGACGGGAGAAGACAACTCAGAAACGTTCGTTTCCGAGTCGACTCTAGCGAGCTCGTGGAGCGAGATCGGTCGTCGTGGTACGGGTGTGAAGAGGGGTGGCTGCTGCTGGAGTGGGATGCCATTGTTAGGGACAGGTGGGTTTACGATCTGGTTGATGGTTATGGGTTGGGCTCGTCCCCTGGTTCGCTCCCTCTGTCGTACTGCAAGTATGACTGCTGCTGCGAGGCAGGTGCTGCCTACACCTAGAGCGGTTCCGAAGATGATGTCTGTCACTGTGTCTGTCATGAGAGTTCTGTTTAGGAATCTCAGGGAAAGCTTTGAGCTAATTGTTAGACCTGAACTTTAATCAAGAGTAAACAACAGCTGTATCGCTTTCATACAGTCACCGTTGAGTCTTGTGGCAATCAAAGATCAAGACTAAGGTTTTTAGCGCTTAGCGAGAATGAATGTGTTTTGGTATGAGTAAACGTTAGCTCAAAGCTAGGGAATATACAGCTTTGAGTACACTACTTATATACTAAAATGAGGGTCTAATAATGAACACGTCATGTGAGGAATTGGTAAGTGAAATGTATGGTGAACGAGTAGAAGATGCGTGCATCAGGTAACGCGTCCTCATCATGTGAACATAACGATGTGTCATGTGAGTATGACCATATCACAATGTGAAGACTCCATGGAGTCATGGATCCTAAGATAAGATAAGATAAGCACCAAAGATTAGATAAGATAAGAGGCGCTTAGGTAAAGAAATGAATAAATTGTAACACATTTCCACAAGTGGCAGAGGTTCAAACCCTTTGGCTTGTCGGATGGGGTTTATTTGGTTATTGTGTCTCTGGATCACATAGGTTCAAATCCTGTGGGTCTACGATTGGTTTGGAAGCTTGAGTGCGTAGGTTCAAATCCTGTGGCTTAAGTGGACAATTTGTGAAGGGTTTCTGCTTAGAGCGCAAGCTTTGAGTCATGTTTAGGGTGTGTTTAAGTTGTTTGTGGTCACCTGTGTGTGTCGCGCGAGACTTATTGAGGGTTTTGTTGGTGTGTGGTGATATGCTGTGTATTGTAGTACACCTTTGCCTTGAGGCCCAGCGACATCTGTCACCCCTCTTGTTATAAAAGCCTTTGGACTTAGAGAGATCTAGATACCCTATGAGCGCTATTGCTATACATGTGTATCATATATTCTGAGAGTTTAGTTGTTTTGCTTCAATCTGCTTCTATCACATAATATCCCCCCAAGAACTTGAGGGTTTGTGTGTGTAGTGTTGGGTGTGGGTGTGATCAGTGTCTTCAATGCTGTTGTATTTCTAGCCTGCATGCACAGAGTCTCTTCAGCAGAATTAAAACATAAGGACTTCGTTGTTGCACTGTACCTTATGGGCATGCATGGCAACAAGGCCAAAGGGCAAGCTTGCTTGATAAACCATCTGTTTGCAGCAGAGAATTCAACCTCAGTGGGATGCGCTTGTATGTGGGCTGAGACTAATTTAGATAACTATGTGTCTGTAATCTATGATGCATGGTCTCTGGAGATCCAGAGAAACAATATCACATGCAGGGTAATCAAGAGAACCCTAGGCATGGCCTAGAAATGGGCTTCAGTGTTATGATTTATTCACTTTTTCCCTTATCTTATCTCATCAGGCCAAACTGGGCTGTTCACCATAGGAACAACCGAGTAACCGCATGACAACCACATGTTATCGCTTCGCTATTGCGTGCTCTGGTTTCTATCTCTCACGAATGACCTATACTTAGGCCCTCACTTTTAGTATTTAAGTAGTAGCTCTCGCTGTATGAACCCCAGCTTCGAGCTAATGTTTAATCTATACCAAACTCTAACGCTTAATCTACTGCTAAGACTAAAGACTTAGCCTTATCTCCTTTCACTTAAGAGACCTAATGGTGACTGCCTGAACGCGAGACAGCTGTTATTTACTCTTGATTGGAGTTTGGGTCTAACATTCAGCCAATGGAAGTAGTGAGTGGGCTCGAAGTCCAAAGCATTCCTTGGTTACTGAGTCTAGAATATGATGCTGTCACCTTTGGAGCAGACCTGAAAGCTGAATACAAAGTGTGATCAGTGATCGAGGATTAAGCAGTTATTGAGTGCATGTGTTACGATTTATTCATTTTCCTTATCTAAGCACCTCTTATCTTATCTAATCTTCGGCGCTTAGCTTATCTTATCTTTAGATCCGCGACTCCACGGAGTCTTCACCTTGCGACATAGTCACACTCGTCAGAGTGGAGTACTACTCCCAGATCACCGGGTACTTGCTGATTCACTTTCTAACACGGTGTATCCATTATTAGACCCTTGGACCTAGTATATAAGTAACGTACTCAAAGCTGTATATTCCCTAGCTTTGAGCTAAAGTTTATTCATACCGAAACACTTAAAACTCTCGAGCTAAAGCCTTAGTCTTGGCAACTTAACCGCACGGGAACTTAGCAGTGACTGTTCGAATGCGAAACAGCTGACTAATTATCTCAGTTAAGAGGTCGGGTCTAACAGCATGCCCACAGGCTACTCTGCTGCTAGGGCGAGTGATGTAGACATCGCTTAGCCCTTTGAGACTGGTCTGATGGTGTGATCTGTTAAGGTGGAGTACATGCTTGAAGTCAGTGTGAAGTGGAGGTCCACAGCATGTGTGTAACAGTGTGCCAAATTTAAGCCACTGTTTCCTGATTTGGACTACTTTCTCATGGCTCCGAAGAGCAGTTCTGGCTCATTTTGCCTATAACACCACAATGAGTAGTCTCTGGCCCATGGTTCCACAGGAGAAATCTGTCCTTATAGCTAGTAAAATAATTTCAGATACTAATCTATGCAGCCCAATGCCCTCACTCTTGTCTAATCCTGTATTTGTGTTTTTCCAAAATTCATATCATCCACCATCGAATTTTTCCTGACCAATACAAGGCTCATTGACTTAAATTTTATTAGTGATATGATCATTGATGGCCTATAATGTAGGCTATAAGATAAAAATGAACTCGGAGCCACAACACAGCAGCATTCTGCCCAAATCCTGCCAGCCAGACAAATGCATGCCATGTGCCAGGTGTGGGCGATGCACACCAACAGATGACCTGTTTTCACTCCCATCAAACTTGTCAGTGCGGGCAAAGGTGGTGTTAGACCGAGGTAGAAGCGAGACAGTGATTGGGGCCATCTTCAAAGAGACATCGGACAATCTGAAGAAAGGACCTGCAAATGAGCAGCGGTACTTCTGCAGAGTCCAGGATACGGGACGTCTCCGTAATCAGGGTTTGTGTGGCATGTTGGCGGAAAGTGTGATACGCAGGACACGAAACAAAGACGTGATGGACGGTTTCCAATGCATCAGGGAAAAAGGAAACGAGCGTACCGGCACGAAGTAGCCGGCACGAAACTCCTACACTTTGTTAACGTGATGTGACCCAGTAACGCAATGAACTTGGCTTTGACGCCTCCATGGATCGCCCGGTAACGTCAAAGTCTCGCGGAATCTGCAAGTACTACAAGGAACCTCGAGGCTGCTTCGCTGGAAGCAAGTGCAAGTTTCTCCATGATGAGCCAAATAGCCGAGGCCTGACCCCCTACGACCAAGCAAAGACTTGTCGTTTCTATGCTCAGGGTGCGCCATTATCACCATATATCTATGTTCATCTTTCTGATCTATGCAGTAGGTTATTGCAAGAGAGGAGACAAATGTTGGTTCAAGCACACACCGCGACCGCCCAGTCCTGGCGTAGAGGACGAGGACGAGCCTTGTTCCATTTGTTTCGAACAGCCCGTTACATATGGCCTTCTCAGTCCGTCGTCGTGTTTTCTCCCGCTTATCCATTGCTGACCCCATGTTAGTGGGTTGCAGTCACGTCTTTTGTATGTCGGTGCGTCGAGCCCTCCATCTTTGCCACTGAATACTGACCCCTCCTTGCAGTGCATCAAGCAATGGCGAGATTCATCCAAGCAGAATAGAGATCCGGGCCCATCCAAAGTCACCAAGCAATGCCCAATGTGCCGTGCTCCTTCCGCATACATCACCCCGTCCTCCGTCTTTTACAAGAATGAAGATCCCAGAAAGGAGAAGACTATAATTTCGTACAAGGAGAGCATGGCCAGGGTACCATGCCGGTGCGTACCGCTGTGGTATCTCATCGATCTAGGCTTATCAGCTTTTATCCAGCTATTTTCAGACATCCAAGAGGGAAGATGCTACCAACCCATTTTGTCCCTTTGGCAAGGATTGCTTTTACCAGCACTTGAACGACGATGGAACTCCTCACGTTTTCATTCAGGGTGTCGAAGCGTGTATGAGGGTACGTCGCATCATTCGCTTGTCTGACCGGACACTCAGAAGGCTACAGATTTATGCACGGCGTCGGGCAAGACCTGCGAACGGGTTTCCGTTCCCCGGCCGCTATCCAGACCCTGTTGAAATGATTGGATTGTTCATGGACACCATGGACAACCACTTTAGCGACATGGGAACGTTTGAAGGCACCCTTGATGCTATGCGAACAGAGTTGCGGCGATTGGGATTTGATAGTGACGATGCGCCAATCGGTCTTCCCCCAGCAGCGGCCGTGTCGCGTTACATTGGTGATTTACTTCGTCCTGTTGGGCCGCGACGACCACCCGTTTCGGTAAGCAGTTACTGTTGGCATAAATGAATACCAACTAAATCACCGATATGGACAGGAAGAGACTATGCCGAACCTTGAACCAATCATTTCACATTCATCCCACGGAAATCGCGCAAGAGAAGGCGGAAGAAGAGACATGCATGATAGCGACGACTCCATGCCTCCACTAGAGGACGTTGATGAGACTGACTACTCTGACAGTGATTGGAGCACAACCGATGATGATGATGATGATGATGAACCACGTCCTGTTCCGGCTTCTAGGTTTATCTTTGACACTCTCGAACCGTCTGTTGCTTGGACAGCTGGCGGAGACGTGGACTTGGGTATTGATGTTGACGACGAGACTCTCAACAGCACAGAAGATTCGTTGGATTCAACACCGGATGGGGGACAGTCTAGCATGGAAAATGGGCGACCGCCATTTGTCACGGATGGAAGAGGACGAGTAATTGGGGCGAGTGAGGAGGAGCAAGACAATTATCGGTCACGATCATTTTTTGGTCGTTTTTTCTTCTCGTAAATTCGTGTCGGAATATTGTAGATATGTATTTGTAAGGTAAAGAGACGTTCTAGTCGCAGGCTCCGTCCTTCCATCTCTCGTCCGTCTTTTCTAGTGAACAATCAAACTTTGGCTTTCCGAGCTTCAAGTTGACCTCGTTGTGTCTCTCACACAACCACCGACTCAATCCTGCCCTGCTGCTAACATCTGGCGGATGCACCTGTATGTCCTTTCCAAAATCGTCGGCGCAGTAG
The DNA here is from genome assembly GCA_022818075.1 of Armillaria altimontana. NCBI lineage: Eukaryota > Fungi > Basidiomycota > Agaricomycetes > Agaricales > Physalacriaceae > Armillaria > Armillaria altimontana. Next base: position 2,279,782 of record JAIWYR010000005.1, on the reverse strand, counting down.
AAGCACGGGTACAGAATTGGGAGTGCTCTGAGGAGCGTGAGCATATTGGCGCGCTGGTTGGGCGTCGGGCGGTCGGGATAGTAGGCAGCTGTGACATGGAGGAACGTCCACGTCGCGCGACCGAGTTGCTCGACGTCGGGAGGACAGTCAGCTGGTGGTGGTGGTGTTACTGGCACTGGCGCCGTCGCTGTCGCTGTCGCTGCTTTTGTCGCTGCGGTGGGTGGTCTCCAGGCCCGAAACGCGGCGCCGCTGCTACAAACTCTGCAGGGCTTGCCATCTGGACCTATTACCATGCCTGGGGGAAGGGCCCCATCCTGCTTGGAAGGCGAACCCATGTTGGTAAGAATAAAAAGGCGTGGCTGTGCAATTCGGCTCTGACCGTGACCACGATGTCTGGATTCAGCTGGACAGGATGTGAGCTCGTCCTCTGCTCGTTGTTTCTGCTGCTCACCCCCGTCTAGCTCGACCTCGCTGCTTTGTCTATTGGCAAGAGTTTTCCAAATGCTACTCCCAAGCAGATGTTCCCCAGCAATGCGCAGCTCAGTCCGCTGATTACCTCGAGTGTCTACATGGAGACAAAGAGGTGAGCTTCGTCTGTTGCCTCTGCCGCCTGACTAACATCGACTAGGCCGCCCGTACTGCTACAATCGCCGCCGAAGCTACTCGACAGGGCGCCGCAAAGGTGCAAGAGGCGGCAAAGGAGGAGGGCTTGCCCGTTGGTGTTGGCCTCATACAACGCTCTTAGTTTGTGCAAACCATGTCACTCGGAATTCCTTTGAAATCAAACTACGAATCACTATACACACAACTTCCAAGAAATATTACAAGTCCAGCCGAAAGGCACAGGGTAAAAATAACGATACAATACTTTCATCCCTTAGTCTGTAACATCCTTGGTTGAATCTTCACCAGAATCCAGCAAGCTATCGACATGTATCAGCATTAGAAGACCAAAGACCAAAGGAGCGCACCTGAATTGCTTCATCAGAGAGCACTCGCCACCATTTTCCAGGTCAATGTTATACGAGTAAAAGTAGCCCTCAGAGGAAATCACCATCACCTGTGGCATCGTCCCACTCAGCGCAACCACACATCGTGCACCGCTCGTCGGTAACCGCAAGAAAGCAAAATCTCTGGACGGCTCCCACATCTCCGTTATGGTGTTGGGAAGATACCCGCCCATCGAATGTGATAGGCTCTTGGTGACCTGTAATGACTTTCTCCTCAAACTGGACGACACTCCACTGCCCTTTTTCTTCTCGATGAACGCCTCGTACCCTCCATCGAGTTGTGTCGTCTCCCTGCTGTCGACAGACTCCGCTGGACTCGCCATCCCATCCTTCCTCTGCGTGTTTCCGCCACCTAGTCGAAAGATGTGGACTGTATCATGCGCTGAGCTCACCGCCAACAGCGACGAAACTAGATTGAAACTGATCGAATAGATTCGTGCTTCGCGCGTCCCCCGCCGGAATTGGTAAAGTTTCTCGGCACCTGGGATGCTCCAGACGCGAATAACAGTGCCCTTGTCGGAAGCGGTGGCTAAAAGAGAGCCAGAGGAATTGATGGACAGAAAGGATATGGGCGATTTGTGAGCTTGAATAACATTCGCGACGGTGAGAGAGCGGGTAGAGAAAAGCAGAACGTCGCCAGATTGAGTTTGCGGCTGCGAAGACGAAGCGACTGGTGGTGGCGCAGCGAGCGGTGATGTTGGTGAAGGTACAGGCGATGGATACGCCAAGTAGGAGCTGTCGGCCGAGGGAGAAAGGGCACAAATGGCTGGGACCATCAGTACATGCTTCCCATGAAAACACGCTGGAACACACCTTCAGGATTCGCTGTCGTCTCAATAACGTGTAACAACCGCATGTTTGAAATATCGTATATGTAAATCTCGGTTTCCAGCACGATGACAAGCGTTTTCCTGTTCAGCTTGACGGCGAGAATTGACGACGGGAAGAGTAGCTCGCATATCATGGATTGCCTCTGCACTGAGTTGAGTGACGACGAAGAAGAAAAGGGCCAGTAGAAAGCACCTTTGTGTTAACTATCTGCAGTTTCCTTGGACTTGAATGCGGTTGGTCTGCCGCCCCGACTAGAGCTATCAGTGATGTGCAGAACAGCATCTCTACTATGCCACGAGCACCATCATCTGTATAGCAAGGTCAGTAACAGGCGACCACGGCGCTTAACGACGGACTCATCGTGTAGACCCTCCCAAATGGCTCGCAGTTGGTGATGCTGTAGCCCCTCCGAGTGCCGACGGACACGCATCTAACAGATTCTAAGCGTTTTTGCAAGTACATTCGACTCGAACACTCAGAAACTCACGAGAAATCCTGATTGAAATTTGCAAAGAGCATGTTGCTGTTCGTTCGTTCAGCCATGGTGGAGGGATGCAGGGAAAGGGTAACTTGCCAAAATTGTCCGTGAGCTTCCACGTGCGTGCTTATTTCCTTATTCGGTCTACTGAGAGCAAGTCATTCTACTTCAATTCTACACACATAAGCTGCTGAGCACTGTAAAGGGATGGCTCCCCTGCACAACTCGTCAATATCTCGGACCGAGTTGCGCGCCCCACGGCGACCACTGATTCAAGCGAGGCAATCGATCCTGTGAGATTCAAAACAGGAAGCGAGCGCCATTCCGGCAACGTCTTCTCTGGCAAGTCCAGTAACGCAAAAGAGTCGGTACCGCCCTGCATCAACGGGAGGAGGAACAAATCCTGCTTCTCCTTCGATCGGTCCTTCACATGGGAGCCAACTTCAAGGTGGTTCGTAGACAGCGAGACGAAATCAGCAAAGTTGGGATAAAGCATGACGTAGCCGCGAAGATATATCAGCTCGATGAAGTACTTCTTCCACGATTTTCGCCATTGGTTCGAGCGAACCTCAGGAACGACGGTTGCGTCGATTTTGAGAGATATTTCGGAGAAACGAACAGATAGATAATCATGGAATTCGCGCCAGTGTTCCGGGAAGTATACCGCGCCCCAGCTGCAGGGGATCTGTGAAAGATATGGTGATGACACCGGAAATTTCAGGCTTTCGAAAAGGGCGCGCGCATCAAATTGTCTCCGGCCGTCAGGATGAAGTTCGATATGCTTTTGCTGATACAGGCTGACACCGAACAGCTGCGGCGACACGTTGCATTCTTCTCCGTAGCTAATGCATGCGTCAATTGGATCCATCATCGAGGAAAACATTACCCACCGATAGCGAAGGATGTTCATCTTGATCCATGCATAGAACAACGGCGACAGTTCTACGTCATCCTCCAGCAAAAGACCGTAACTGTGATCGGAATTTGGATACCAAGATTCAACCACCGCAGGTAGCAGTCCTCCATGAATGACTCGATGATGTACGAACACGCTACCGTGAGTCCAGTGAAAATTGCGAGTGAGGTGCATAGTCGCCTCATCGGACGATTGTTCTAAATTGATTCTCAAATGCAGTCGGTCGCCATAAAATCTCCCGTTGGATAAGGAACTCAATAATCGAGCCAAGGAATGCGGTCTGTCTTTAGTGATGATACTAACATCGACTTGTGGAATGTTCCAATCTAGTCGAGGATTGAGATTTTGTTTTGGGCGGATGAGAGAACGTACTTCGCCATTCAGAAATTGAGAGCGTCCCCATCCATGCGCAATATGGCAGGTCCCGCCGGGATAAACGCACTCTGGTAGCAGACGTGGTGGCAAGTCCAAGCTCACTCAAAGATAATACGATATCCGAGCGACGACCAAAGATGCGATAGACCTGTAAGGAGTAGTCCTGGGGTTCAGGCAGGATGCTGTATTGGATGACGCACGATCCATGATGGATCGACTGTTTCGGGGAGGGTGACGTGATTTCCAAAGAATACACCACGGCATATACCAGGAATCCCTTTCCCTGAAGCTGACAGGGAACGGGTGCGAATGCCTGCAGGTCGCCCAAAGTTGGAAATAGGATGACAAACACTGGTTGAGGTTGGTGGTCCATGATAGCAGAGCAACGAGACGATGCATCAATGCTATCGTTTCTGGCGATATGTGAGCCAGTAAGGAGACTATCCAAGGCGCCGAAATTTTGTTTGAGTTTACACCAAGCGGAATCTTCCTCTGAAGAAAATGGTAGCACAACTCCGCCGTGTTCACTGTTATCCACAGATGCGATGTGAGTTCCAAAGTCACGCCAAAAGTGAGAATCGGAAGCGCGGCTGGTGGAGTGGGCTAGAGACCTGGGCATCACGAAAGGCGGCACCAAGTACGAAGCTGATTGAGGCGCTTGGGAAGGAATAACACAGGATGTGCGAAAGCCTCTGGGTCCTACAGGTACAGAAGAGTAGGGCGGGTTGAGAAGTACGGTTCGAATCTCCGCATTGATGGTAGAGAGCGCAGTGTCGTCAAGGAGCAAAACCCAATCGGTAACAACTTGTGACGCGACTCTGAGAGCAGCCATCGGGCCATGCGCGTCTCGCGGCCAGATGCGAAGGGAGAAATTCGGGTGATCTACATCGTCCAGTGACGAAACGAAATCGCGTATTACAGACTGAGTGGCCGCGATGTTGGATTCTGGTGTGACAAGAACAACTTCACTTAGACGCGAGGCGGATAAGAAAGGCAGAAGCAGGTCGATGAGAGTTGGGGTTGAAGAAGGCAGAAGAGGCAGAACGGCTGTCAGCGAGCGCGGTTCGATGGTTCGAGACATATTGAGATTGACGGCGTATTGAGAATGAGAAGGGACATTGATTGAAGTACTGCTTATGGATTGCCGCCAAAAAGCGAGCCAGATGAAACACGGAAGAAATAAAAAGAGAGAGGCGGGGCGTTGCGAAATAAACGAATGCATTGAACGAAAGTTGACAAGAAGCGGTCAAGTCGAAACACGCCAAACCCGGCCCTAAATATTGTCATGTGACCACGACGCTGGCAAACGTTGTGACACGGACCGTTCAACCATCGCAACCACCTGCCTCCCTTCTATCCCAGTCGCTGACCCTCTGCTATGCACCGACGAGGAAATAAGTCCAAAAAGGCGCGTCGTTTCCTCTCACTATCTGTCATTTCAGTATTGAACTGTCGCCCTAGGTTCCTAATGTCAAATTACGACCTGCGCAACCCAAATCATCCTCGTCAAAGCGAAAGGAAGCCGAGGAGAAGTTATGGGCAGAGGAGACTCAACTAGGAAGCGAGGACACGAGCTATACGGACCGTTGTCCGAGGCCGCTTTTAGGAATGGTCATATGTGCAACGGGAATTCAGGACAAGGCGCGTCGTGTTCAGCTATATAATTTCCTATTTTAACATCGCCACCAGCCAACCCTGTTCAGGAAAGCCGTAGAACTTGGTGCTCAGACTGCTCAAGCATTTACAGATCGCGTCACCCACCTTGTGGCCAAAGATCACGGTGGAGCAAAATACCATGTATGTCCTATGCACCTTTTTGTGCCAACATTCGTTTACACCGTCTAGTGTGCCTTGCAACTCAAGATACCTATACTGCAACCAGAGTGGATAACTGGATGCTATGAGGTCTGGCTGCGAGGAGACGACATTGACGTCCAAGAGGTGCGTGATTGCTCATAAACATTGTCCACTCATCCCTAACGCACCTCGTAGAGCCTGGAAAAATATCGTCTACCAGTTTTCTCAGGCGTGATTCTATCAATATCAGGCATAACGGACGTGGAAAGGCGGACTCAAATCAACCGACTACTAATCCAGCAAAAGGGTGTCTATGCCAAGGAACTCGAACGACCAGTCAAGGTAACACATTTACTGTGTTCTGGCGATGATGAGACAGATAAAATGAAATATGCCGAAAAATTCAATCAACGTAAGGAGGCCAATATACATCTCGTGTGGGAAGAATGGTTTTGGGATTCATTGGAGTTCGGTGGTAAGTCTCCGCTTGTGCAAGGATTCGCAGCTCTGATGAACGTTGCAGGACGATTCGACGAGGAAAAGTATCAAGTCCGGCGACCACGACCAGAGCGCAAGTCCATCATTGAACGTTCGTATTTTAGCCACCTTTTCTAAACGTCAATTCACCTGCTTTTCTCCCTCAGCTCCTCCTTCCTCCTCACCGGCAACAGAACCGGAGTCCACAATGTCTTTGCCCAATAACGCCGACGAAGAGGAAGAGCTAGCGTCAATTAACCGCATCCCTGCCGTGACTATTAAAGTATGGCAGAGCCTTCTTCAGCACAGAGGATATGAGGTCTCCGGTCAAGGCCGTCTTGTCCGAAGTCCAACGAAACCCCAGCCTACTAAACAACCTCTCGAGGATCGACCGCCCTCACCGACGGGCGAAAGTATCATTACCAAATTTCGTCGAGTCAACTCCTTTGCGCCTCCGAAACAGGCTACTGGCGAGATTCCTTTCGCCCGGAGTCATTCCGAGCCTGTAGCCGGACCTTCTTCGGCTCCGGCTACTTCAACGTTATTCGCAGGCATCAAGTTCTGTGCTCTTGGCGAAGCCAAGTCGACATCTGTTAAAGACGCGATCGAACGGTCTGGCGGCAGCCTCACTTCAGAAGAGGACGATGCGGACTATATACTCGTACGCCTCGTCAGGTAAGCGCTTGTCACTTTTTTGATGTCACTGTCTCATCGAATTGTAGCGGCAGTAAATTCTTTCGCTCGGAGATGGATCAGGAGCAGAGAAAGAAGTATCGCACCGAATGCTGGCTTGAGAGGTCTATATTTGAGGAGAAACATTGCGACCCTGAAGCCCATGTATCATTCACGCCTCTCGGAATCGAAGTCCCTCTACCCAGTGAGTTCACTGATCCAACGTTCCGTATAGGACCATTGACAATATACGCATTTAGATGCCGAAAAAGTACTTATCAGTTTCTCTGGTTTAGATGAATCGGAAGCCTATTTCACCCGTCGTCTTGTGCGAGCTCTTGGCATGACTCTTGCACCTGTGTTTTCTCGCCAAGCGACTCACCTTCTATGTCCTTCCGCTACGGGAGCGAAATTTAACAAAGCTCGCGAATGGGGCGTACCCGTTGTACATATGGGATGGCTGACGGAGGCTGTGCGTACGGGGAGTGTTCCAGATGTGCCTGCTTTCCTCGTCGCGCCGATGAATATTGATAGAAAGGGCAAGGGAAAAGCTGACGATGATTCTGCAATGTTTGATATTACCAATGGTGAGCTCCTACTCAGGCTTATTACCTGGCATTCATACTTTGTGTCAGGCATGAAGCTAGCTTCGCAGTCTTCAACGAAGGGACAAAAGGTGTGCTCCGACCCTGAGTCATCAGGACTTCAACGAGCCTTGGAAGCATGTCCTCAATCTTCGTTCCGACAGCCGCACAACGCTCCCATCATACCACCACCAGAAATTTCATTCGGTAAACCTCGAAGCGGACTACTGAACTCTAATACTTCGGAGCCAGTGGAACGGGGAGAAACGCCCGCTTCCAGCATTCCATTGTCTACATCTGGAAGCGAGGTTTCTGCGCAGGAACGGCCGCCAGTTTCCCCGAACCTCCTTGGAAAGCGGAAATCGGAAGAAGGTCCTAGCAGGGTAGCGGAGAAGCGATTGCGTCCCCGCTTGAGGTCAAAACCTCGGTCGAGGCAGGAGGATATAGCTGACGAGGTGGCTGCAGTGACTGACAGGGTGGCTGGCTTTGATGAAACGTTTGACGAGCTTGGCGGTGAAGGATTGGAGAGCGATGTGGTAGGAGGCACGACGAAGGGCGACGCACTGGAGAGTATGCGGGTGATGTACGAAGACCCTGCGCAACGTGAGGAGAAACGGAAGCTCTTGAATCTACTGAGCGGCGGAAATATCCAAGAACAGTCAAATACCACTTCTAAAGGTCAGACTCGAGTAAGAAGGCGGAAGGGCTCGAGGGGTTGAGATCTTTATTACTATTTATTTATTTCTGTCTGATTTGTGAAGACGTGGATGTATTGTGAAGTATATACACCCAGGGAGAGGTGTTTCTACGCCCTGGGAATATTGTGGAAGGAACGACAGTGTAGAGGACCCAGAACATAAGTTATACCTCATTCCTGGCTTCGAGAGCCTCTAGCCGCGTCACTTGTCTACATTTCGTGAGGTCATGAAAACACCAGTAATACAAGGAACATACCGATCTCTAACTGCTTCCTGCCATCTCTGTAATTTGGCAATCTCGTTTACTTGGAATCCATAGATTCTCGGTCTGTACCTGTCGGCTTTGAGCGCGACACTGGCAGTGCTAATGCCTTCTCCCCCGTCACTCGCAACAACTTCTTGCACCTCTTCCCGAACCCCCCTTCTTCGTCTCCCGGACGAATCGACGCCTTCACGGGAGCTTGTAGCACCTTCTGTTGGTGGGCCAGTCTTGGGAGGAATTAATGTGGGGTATACTAAGAAGAGTAGGTGGGGAAATGTCGTTCCAAAGTAGGCGCCATCGATGGATCCATGTCGGGAAGACTTGGGCGAGTATATGTCTTCGCAGCGTCCACAGTACAGTTTGACCGACTTTTCGTATGGAACGTCAGTCAGACCTACGGGGAGGAGAGGCTGCTGTTGGCAGAGAACACGTGGACACCGTCCGAACTCGATGCGTTTATACTTTTCGAGCTGCAGAAAAAGATCGTTATTTTTAAGGAGAAGAAGGAATGCCATAAGTGGACCGACCATCTTGGCTAGGCCCCGTGTCGTAACGATCCATCTGGCATGTATGAGGCCATACAAAAGTCTGGCTTGAACGTCGAGTGAGGCGCGGAAGTCGTCTTGAATGTCATCATCTGCAAGAGGCCTCAGCGCCGCTCCCCAAGCAAGAAAGGGCGAGGAGAGACTCACCAAGATTGTCGGTGATAAGGTCCAAAGCCTGGGGGTAATTGACGATCTCGTTGTTCAGGCCAGTCAAGTTGAATCGGTCCAGAATGAAGTCTTCGTCCACTTCGCAGAAGTACTCGTTGCCCTTGGAGGATAAGAACCAAGATATCCACTGTGCAGAGGCTTAATGTCATTGGAGAAATAAGGATACAATGAGGACGTGCCGAGCTGAAGGCTGTTGAGACAAGGGTATTTGGTAGAGCAAGAAAGCATACCTGGAGTAATCTGAATCTGATCCTGTCGAGATCTCCTCCACTGCACGATGAAGCATGGTAGTCAGTGTTGACGACGGTGCTAGGCAGACACGAACTTGCGAAGAACAACGCTTGTGCAAGGAGTAGGAGGTAAAGTAACGTTATCGTCACGTCACGCTCTTGTTTTCTTGCACTTTTACCTCAATGGTCGAATCACGACTGGTCGATGCAAAGGCCACATTTTCTGCATTTTCGCACCTTCTCGATGCGCGTCTTCTTCGTGCTCTGGCCGATATGGGCTTCGCTCGCCCCACCCTAGTACAAGCAAAAGCGATTCCACTGGCCCTCGAGAGCAAAGATATCTTGGCCCGCGCTCAGACTGGAAGTGGAAAGACTGCTGCATACTGCATACCCATCGCGCAAAAGATACTTAATGCAAAAACTGTGGGTGAGCTTCAATGGCATTATGCAGGAAATGTCGTTAATATTGAATACAGTCTCTGGACAGAGAGGATGCCTTGTACCAGGCGACTCGCGCGTTGATATTGGTTCCAACCAGAGAATTGGCTCAACAGGTTACTACCTCATTGAAGGAAATATTAAAATATTGTGAGACGGAGATTGGGTGTATAAACGTTTCCGCTGGAACAACCTCGCATTTACAACGGTGAATCTTGCCAACTTTTGGGTTCTAGGACAACGAGTAACCTTGAACATCATAGGACTCTTCTTTCGGACAAACCTGACATTGTAGTCGCTACACCAACCCGGGCATTGGCGCTCCTTCAGTCCAAGGTAGGCCTCATCTAATACCTTCTACGCGATACTGAAGAGTTTCAGACGCTGTTTTTGACGGCTCTAGAGTCGCTGGTCATTGACGAGGCAGATCTTATCCTTTCTTATGGCCACGACGAAACCGTTCGGCAAATATTCAGCGGAATGTATCTACCAAAAGTATTCCAGTCATTCCTTATGAGCGCCACCATGACAGAGGACGTCGAACTCCTGAAGGGATTAACACTGCGCAATCCAGTCCGTTCATATTTTTATTGACATCTAGCTTATATCTCACCTTCTCCGTAGGCCATACTGAGATTAGAGCAGGGTGAAGATGAAGCTGCCAACTTGACACAGTACTCCGTCAAGTGCGATACATCTTTTCGTGTCCAAGTTCTTGAATTCTAATCGGTTTTCAGATGTTCAGAAGTGGACAAATTCCTTCTTACATATGTTATCCTTAAACTCAGACTCATCAAAGGAAAATGCATCTTATTTGTCAACGACGTAGACCGGAGTTATCGGCTCAAACTCTTCCTTGAGCAGTTTTCCATCAAAAGCTGTGTTCTCAACTCGGAGCTTCCGCTGAATTCGAGGTGAGTAGACGGTTTCAGTAGACTGGATGTCCGATTTGACTAGATGAACAGATACCATACGGTGCAGGAATTCAACAAAGGCGTCTATGACTACATTATCGCCACTGATGAAAGTGGAACCCATGGAGCAGACCAAGACTCCGAAGACGAGGAGGGAGAAGTGGAAGAAGAAGAAGAATCCAATGACGAGAATGAAGAACCTGAGCAGCAATGTATGTTTTTTTTTCAGCATTGTAACGATTTACTCATCACGTTTCAGTTACATCCACTCAGCGCGAATTGGAGCCTGTGCCTGAAGAACCGTCAATAGCCACTGGTTCCCCAAGCTCCTCGCGCAAACGCAAACGTTCTTCTCCCCCGGAGCCTGCGCAGAAGTCAAGGAAACGAAAGACCCGAAAAGACGGAGGTGATAGAGAATATGGAGTAACCCGCGGAATCGACTTTGTCGACGTTGCCTGTGTCCTAAATTTCGACCTACCTGGCAGTTCACGATCATACACCCATCGCATAGGACGCACTGCTCGCGCCGGACGGACCGGCATGTCATTGTCATTCGTGGTTCCACAAGACCAGTGGGGGAAAAACAAGGTCGTGGGATGCCTGCCTAGTGCTAAGCGAGATGCTGTGCTGTTTGAAAGAATTGAGCAGGAGCAAGGGGCGAGAGGCAGCAAGATCAAAGACTATGTTTTTGACATGAAACAGGTCGAGGCGTTCAGATATAGAATGGAAGATGCTCTTCGTTCAGTCACAAGGACGGCGATCCGAGAAGCTAGGATGAAGGAATTGAAAACTGAAATACTGAATTCAGATAAGCTGAAAGTACGTTGTCGCCTCCTTTGTCTCGTGCATGCTCACTGTCTCCAATCGCAGGCGCACTTTGAAGATAATCCTCTTGACCTAGAATATCTACGGCACGACAAGGTTTTACATCCAACTCGAATTCAGCCTCACATGAAGCATGTGCCAAAATATCTCCTTCCACGCGTTGCTCCGGTGAATGGAGCAATGGAAGGAGCGACGTCAACCGAAAAGTCTGTTGGTTTCGTGGGTTTCAAGAAGAACAACCGAGATAGTTCGCGACACCGAGGCCGTGGTCGCGGACGTGGTGGCAGCGGTGGACGAGGCGGGAAAAGAAAGTCGGATCCTTTGAAGAAATTTGGTCGATAGATCTCCTAGAGTAGATTAGACAGTAACGCTAACGTGACTGTCACGTCACCATTCACCTTGTCATGTCCCTTCGTCTAAAGAGAAATAACCACAACTCAAGGACGAGCAATTCACCTCCTCCCTTCTCCTGGGATGCCCCTGTTCATCCACCACCAGCAGACTTGGCAGCGCCAGTGCCACCCACAGCATGGCTTCCCTATCACACCATGAAGGTATTTGGCGCCCAGCCATTGACCTCGACAACAGATATCGGTGTCGTTAGATGCAAGGACTGCGAGAAACCGATCCTTCGCAGCTGTTTCAGCGAGCATTCAGGTCAGACACTTCGCTCTGAACCGTCGTACTGCCCATTTACACCTACCAGTCACTTGCGCGAATATTCGCAGGAGAGAGGCGAAGGCCAAGGCCGATGCTGAGAGTCAGTCTATTCGTAGACGCGTCCAATTCGACGATCTCACCATTTTCTGATTAGTGAAAAGCGCCAAGAAACGGAAGGCTTCTCTCGAGCCTGTGGATCCCTCACAACCTGCAAAGAAGAAGAGCAAGCCCACTCCCAAGGTCACCAAGGGTCGCGTTAAAGGCCCTGTTGACTTTGATCGTCAATGTGGTGTCATCAACGACAAGGGACTGGAATGCTCTCGCTCTCTGACCTGCAAATCCCACTCTATGGGCGCCAAGCGCGCCGTACAAGGGCGTTCACGACCATACGACGAGCTCCTTCTCGACTGGCAGCGCGCCAATAATCCCAATTTCGTCGAGCCCGTCAAACGTGAAAGCAAGGCCGAGAAGAAGGAGAAACGCGAAAAGGAGAAACTGGAGAAGAAGCGACAAGCAGAGGAAGCTGCCGCAGCGGCGGGCATCGATCTCACCAAAAAGTCGAACAATTCTTCGTCCAAGAAGAGCGGGAAGAAGTCTGCTGGTGCTGCTGCTGGCGCCGCTACCAAGCTTGTGGATAGCAATGCTGGAGAGATCGAGGAGAATCTAGATGATCTTGATTCGGAGGCAGAGGTGGACACGCTGATTAACTCAATACGAGTCGCACGGGAGAAAGGGATCATTGCACGGCCACTCGCCGTTCCCTGCGATGCGAGCAGCTGGTTCGTCCAGCGGCGGGAGCGCGCGAGATGTTGTAGGGAGCTCTTGGCAGGAGCATTAGGCGGCAGGGAACTTTTGTCAAAGGGCGAAACCGTAACAGGTTTGGGAATGGCACGGACGGCATCAATGGGCTTGACAGTAAGACAGGCTTGAATGGTTTATATTCTCATGTTGTATTTTTATTGACTGTACACACTTCGGAATACATGTACGCCGGACTCTGTTTTATGACATACATTGTATGTACGTAGGCCAGGATTCAATCTATCTACTTTTCGGAAACAAGCCCAGCCTGACTTGCCAAAGAATAGAATATTGAATCTGGCTTTGATAGTAAAGCTTGAGGTGTGTCGAATTCGGCCATCTATCAGTGCGTCAGAATTAAACGAAAGTTACACGCCATGGAAAGTATACCTTTCCCGCCTCCATAACAAGAACGCGGTCAGACTCGATGATGGTATTCAAACGATGTGCGATTGTCAGAATGGTAACGTCAGTAAAGGCCGGGCCGCGAATGATATCTTGAATCGCTTGGTCAGTATCCAAATCCACGGCCGACGTCGCTAAAACATGGTCATTAATTGATGAACAGTGGCCCAAGGAGAGATATCTACCTTCGTCCAAAACAAGGACTTTGGATTTACGCAAAAGCGCCCTAGCAAAGCACAACAGCTGTCTCTGTCCTGAAGATAAAGAAGATCCTCCTTCTCTGACAGGCGCATCAAGACCTTCGGGCAAGCTTTCGACATAGGTTTTCAGGTGAGCCTGTGCTTACTGTCAGTGGGAAACCGAGTCGGGTGATGCGGGGAAATCCTACCTGACCAAGTGCAACCCATATGTCTGCATCGACATGTTCACCAACTGGATCGATATTTTCTCTCAGCGTCCCTTCGAACAGATCTGGTGACTGAGGGACAATCGATATGGACGAGCGCACTATGAGAGTCAGTGGTTAGGAACACCGATCCTTGAATATAAAAGCGGAAGACCCACAATCATGCAGCCCAATTTTCGTGATATCAACGCCGTCAATCAGTATGGTTCCTTCCGTGGGCTCGATGATTCGGAATAGGGCCAAGAGAAGCTATGATAGAACTATTAGCTTCATGGTTTATCGAGTCTGACCAAGACTTGCCGATGACTTCCCAGCTCCAGTCCTTCCGCAGACACCGATCTTCTCACTTGGTTTCTGCAAAAATCAGTTCATTGGTTCACCTGGGAATTTAGAGATCAACTCACTATGGTCATCGTAATATCTTTTAGTACTGGGTCGAGATCAGGCCGATATCGAGTAGAGTAGTGACTTGAATGTTATATCATGAGAGAAAATGCCAACAATTAATGCCATTTCGCTTACCTGAACTCGACTCCGCCTTTAGAGGGCCATGGTCCGTCTGGTTTTGAATCAGGCAACTCGTGAGGCGCTTCTGGCACTACTTCGCTCTGATGCAATATCCTTTCGACGCTGACGATATTCTGCTCTACTTCACTTGCAGATCTGACTACCCAATTCTATAGCAAGTCGTCAAAAAAAAAACACATGACCGTACATGAAAAAATAACAGACCAAAGAGGATGTCGCGTTCAGAGCGTATGCCAGGACAAGGCCCACCAATCCAGCGTCGACGCCTGTAGTTATTAGCGCAACCATAGCCAAGGTGGCCACCAAGAATATGATGGTGGCGCCCACTGCCTCAAGTCGCACTGCCAACCATCGGTTGACCGAAATACTTGAAAGATAGCAGATTTGATTGCGATCAACGCGACGCTGGTTCGCGGCAATGAAGAGAGATCCTTGATTGAAGGCGCGGATGGTCGAAAGACCAGCGAGTGACTCAGAGAACCACGCAAAGATGGGTGAACGAGACACCGCATCGAGGCGCTTGAGTTCTCGAGAGGTAGCAAGATAGTATCTGCACGATATATCAGAGGCGCATTCGCCGAAATCTGAATGTGGATACGTACTTCATAACTTGCAGGTAGAAATATCCCAAAGGAATGACGGAGAGAAGGAAGAGGGGGAAGCTACTTCCAATGACTAATACTATAAAAACGCAGACGGCGAGAGTTCTGCATAGATTTTGAATGGCCCGCGCCAAGATCTGGTCAACAACATATGTGTCACGAGAGAAAAGATTCAAGATGCTGTGGGTTTGCTGATTGAGTCTTTATCATAACCACTGATTTAATACTAACCGGCCAGTAGGGGTCAACTCGAAGAAGCTAAGCGGTGCATGCATTAGAGACTCCAGCATCTGCAAAAAATCCGTTAGTTCGTTTCCAGTGTTCATAGGAATGACTGACAGCATCATGGAGTCTCTTTGCACTACGCAAAGAGCATAGCACCCACATCAAAATGGCAGCAGCCCCTCCCAAAAGGATGGAAGATAACGACACCACGCCATAGATGATCAAGTACTTCAGCATTCCGGCGTTGCTTCCCATTTCCCTGTTATGTTCTCCCCAGCTTCGAAGAACAAGATTTCCCAGCACGGATGACGCTTGTTGAGCAACAATCGCAGCTAAAAAGAGAGAGAACCCTGTCTTTGAAGCAGCACGGATGTATTCGGAATAAACGTGGGTCTTGACTCGGCCCTGTTCCATATGTTCCCTGCTCAAGCCAGTGGACTCGGGCGACCGAGTCGGAGATGGTTTGGCAATCACTGCCCTGGAGAAACTGGATCGGTCCCTAAGTTTCTCAGACAAGGTGATATCAAATTTGACTGCTTCAAGGTCTTCCTCTACAATTTTGGGTGTAGTAGCACCACTGCCTCCGGTAATGAATGGCGTCGAGGTACCGGACGAGCTTGAGCTCCTGCCATGGCCGTGTCTGTCCAAAGATTTTCAGCAATAGTAAAGAAGAAAGGATCTTCACGTACACGAGTCTGCTTAGTTCCCCCTCAGGCTTGGACATCAGAGAATCATAGCTTCCGATTTCGAGTATGATACCCCGGCGTATGAATGCGAGCTCGTCGAACTCTCTAACAAATGCTATACTGTTGGTGACTAAGATGCGAGCCTTGGATGCAAGTATTCCTTGGGGACCGATAACATTTGCTGCAGCGATTGAGAAATGATTGATAAAAACTGGTAGCGACTCACTGAATATGTGTCGTGCAACATGGCTATCTACCGCTGCTAAACAATCGTCAAGAAGCACGCTGTAACCAGAACTTATTAGGGAATATGTGCAGAAAACAAGTAGAAACTTGCAGATCAGCACGGGCGTAAACAGCGCGAGCCAACGCGAGACGAGCTCGCTGACCACCGCTGAGCTAAAATAAAATAAAAAGATACATAAGAACGCTTATCATAGTGTACTTGGGAAAGGACATACTGTAATGCCTGGAAAGAAAGTCTAATCAGGATGAGACTATTCAAACCCAAAGAATTACTTTCCTTTTTCTCCGACTTCTGTCAGATCACCTTGAGGCAACAACGCTAGATCAGGTACAAGAGCACAAGCTAAAAATACAGTTAGGGCATGAACAACACGATGTACATGCAACTAAGGCACCTTCAATGACCAGATTGTAAAACACTTCATCATATTCATGAGAGAAAAGAATATTGTCTCGGACAGTCGCTGATAGAATCCTAAATATGAGGTAAGTTTGAGTACGATGCAAGAACCAAAGATGTGTATACCAAGGGTTTTGTGGACAATATGCAACAGTGCCATAGACAGTGAGATCCCCCTCCTTCCTAATCATGTCGCCAATGATGGCAGACAGCAGACTCGTCTAAAATGCAGAATTAGGGCTACAACACGTAACTGCGAAGCGAAGGTTACCTTTCCGCATCCCACTTTGCCGAGGACTCCCAACAACTCTCCTTTTCGAACAGTAAGGTTGATGTCTTCCAAGACAGGCTGAACGGCTTCTGCGGACCAACTAAAATCCGCATTTCTGATGGACAATACCTGCAACGTTACAACATTAGAAGCGGGCACCAACGAATCATGACAAGGCCACTAACTGTGTCACCACGCTGCAGATTAGGTTTCTCTATCAGTTTGCGTGCGTCCGCTTGTAACTCATCTGCTTCTAAAAAGTCCGAAAGTCGCCTGATCGAAACAATCGCTTCAATGAGATTCGAAGTCACTTGGCTGAACTATACGGTGGTCAGACGGAGGCTAATGTCGAATTGAAAATTTGCTTGCCATTGCCAATGGAAATTGAAGCAGCATGAAAAGTGATATGGCGGGGAAAATGACGTCAGATGTTAGCGGTTTAGAGGAGGTTAAAGCAGCGACAGCAAAGGAACTGAACGCCACAAGTAGAGGGATACCAGTCCATAGCATCATGTTGAGGGACTGAATCTTCGTCAGGAACAAGGAAGCACAAGGTAGAATGCAACTAACTGTGGCGATGCCTATTTTCCTCAGCATTTTCAACTCTTTCTCATTCCGGACGGTCAATATCTTTCGTAAAAAGGCGTATTCCCAGGCATAAAGCTTGATGCTCTTGATGTTAGACAGTAATTCGCTCATCAAACGCGTTCGCATATCACGGTTCTTCATTTGTGTTTCTTGCATGCGTTTCAGGATACGAGCAATGACTAGAATCAGGGGCGTCAAAGTTATGATTTTTCGATAGGTGGGTACACTTACAGGTGTTCAGAGGGACCGAAAACAGCATTATAGCAACACCAACGAAGGCGGGCCAACCGAGCATGTTGTATAGAGAGATAAATGCCAGTGTAATCTTAAAAAGGTCGTTAGGACGCTGACTTGCAGTGAAATGCACTTGAGATACCTGGAAAGGACCCGAGATAGAGATCAACCCAAACTGGCAAAAGTCCTGCAGTCTCGTCGCATCAACAGACATCAAATTGACAATGTCGCCAGATGCCCGTCCTCGTTCGTCGTTGGAAAGGACTAAGGCCTTTGTGTAAATGACGGAAACGAGCCCTGAGCGTACTCTCAGTCTGAAAGTGGAAGTGAATACTTCATCACGACAACGAACGTTGAAAATACCTACCCAGTTTCAAATGCAACTTGGAAGTACTGCATGAATTGATGAGACACGAGGGTTCCTATGTGTGAAGCGGTGACAGTCATACCTGGTTTAAGATGACAGTTTGAGCGACTGACGCAACGAACATGAGTACAGCTATCGAGAAACCTTCTAAGGGGTGAGGCTTGGTAGAGTCATCGGCATACCGCGCGCTTTGGCATATCGATATGTATGATAGAAGCCAGCGCAGCAGTTGTGGTTGCAAAAATGAAAGACAATCCTGAAGAAGCTTCATTCCAGCTGCTAACGCGTAAGGACCACCATATGAGATGAAGAGGGCTTTCCATAAGGAACTGAAAGAAAGAATGTAAGGACTTGGACTGCATTTAATAAAAGGTACCGACTGTTTTTGCAATGTATCATGCAAGGTTTGCCCGAGCCGCTCGGAAGCATCTTCAGGACGTAGAGATGGCAAGTCGTTCTCAGAGATATATTCGGAGGCACCTTTCTTCATAAGGGGCGTCATCCACATAAAGAACTACCACAGACCAAGTGAATAATAAGCTGAAGAATTGGTAAACCATGCGTACCCATCGACTGAAGACATTCGCCGTGATGATCGGGTTTTCAGCGTGCATGCCCTCAGAAATCTTTTCCTCCGATCCCACTTCCGGCCCAACGCATTCCAGAAGGAAAGACAACACACCAAGTCCCGCTATAATGGACTTGAACGTGAATAGAATATGGTTGAAACCATTTGTCAATACAGTTCGCGTCCAGATAGCATAGACGAGAGAATGGAGAGGCCAATATATGAGCAGAATAGTGGACGAATTCCTGGCTCGAGTATGATTGAAAAACGTCAGAACAACGGCTGCTGCGAGCGACAGAGATTCAAAGATATAAGACTGGAACACAGGTACTGATATCTTTGCGTATACAGCGTAGAGAAGATTGGCGACGCTGACGGAGAATGCGAGGGTAAGGAAGAGCTGTGTTGTGTTAAGGAACAGGACGTGGTGAAATGATGAGGAACTCACGATCTTGATAGCGAGTATCCATCGACTCTTGAGCGTCCTCCTCCTCGATATTTGTGCAGAAGAAAGAGATAAGCATTTTGCAGCGGCTATCGCCAGCAGGAGCGCGTAGAGACTGGAGAAGAGGATACCTTCCTCAAAACAGAGAGTGAGATCAAAAGGGCGAATACGAGAAACGATGTTCCAGCCCTCTGTGTCGCGACAGGTAGCCATGATTGCGCGTGATTGCGTGTGCGACCCAGGGAAGAGAAAAGGGAAAGGTCCAGCTTATGAAGAATCACTGAATGATGCCTTAGTAATGGTCGCTATTATTCGGCCATGTTTCGGTCCGATTTATCCGCATCCGTTGCTAACTGATTAGGGTCCGAATAACGTACATAGCGTTGAGCGCGCGAATGATTCTACGTGTACAAAGTGTCATGCTTCTACCTTTATCGATAAAGTCTGTTTAGTGAAAAGCTCAGTCCCAGTTCGTCGCGTCTACTTTGCTCCCAACTTATGCACGGCTTCTAAAAAGTCCAGCAGGGTGCTTGCGCTCCATGCTTGGGTATTGCAAGAGTCATGGCAGTACTGCCCATTCTCGTTCATTAGCTCAGGTATCCCCGCCCAAGGATCGCTGCGGATGTGTTGACGTGGTGTCAGCAGAATTTGATGCAGATGATGGAGAGTTCGCTTAATATCCTGTTAAACACACATGTTAGTAAGAAACGCCAGAGAAGGATAGGATTCATACCGTTTTGCCTTCTCCCGCACGACTGTCGAAATCAAGATACGCCCTCAAAAAGAAGCCCAATGGCCATCCCCATTCAGGACCCTGTACAGAATATCAGAATCCGTCAATATGACTTAGAGTGCACTAACATTGTGATAATTCAGTCCTTTCGCGATGGATGCGTCGTTCGAATCATTCGAGTTGTCGTAGACCGGGCGGTATTGAAGGTCTTTCGGATCCAAAGTCTTCATACCGAGGGGTGCCCGAAGAACCTCCTCGGCGATTTGTAGCGCGCCTAGACCATGCTGAGGATCGAATAACTCTGGAGCAACCGCCATAGCAATAGGAAAGTTAGGCCTCAGTTGGTAGTCAGACCACTCTCTCCCGACTCCAGATCCATACACGTCCTTGTATATACCTCGTCGGTTCACCAGGTTAGACATGACATTGTACTTGGTATCAGCGGATGGGTCTACCCATGATGATTAGCCAACCATTCGAGGAGCACGAGGAATATAGCTCTCTCACCGAGGGGGACGTAGTAGCACTTTTCGAACGAAGACTGAATGAGATCTGACCATTGCTTGTATGTGATGAGACATTCTTTGCCGTCAACTGAAAAAAATAGCGTTTGAGGAGAACGTAATTCAATAGAAACAAGGCACTGACTGGTTGCACGAACACCTTTAAACGGGAATTGACCCGCTCGAGATAGTTGATCTAACCAACGAAGTGCGCTTTTTAGCAGTCCGGTGATTTCGACAGGGGCGCCATCTCTGGGAGTCCCTGGAATACCCTTCGTTCCAGCCTTGGTGGATTCGCCCATCTTATCCATCCACGTCCCGCAGTTGTAACGATTTCCTCCAAAGATTAACCCCGTACTCCAATCAACCTTAATATCAATATTGAATCCTTCGTCCCTCATTTGCATGTCAAGATTAGGACCTGCGTTGTACTCTCTGAAGTGAATACCATCCGCGTGCCGCTGGAGAATTTCTTGTATGATCTCAGCAACTGTGGTTGAGTATGCGTATGCGCGGGTGTCGTCCCAAGATACCCATGTGTCGTCCTTCGGGAATCGACGCTTCACTTTCTCGGAGAGAAGGGACAGTCCATCCGGAGCGCTGGTAACATAATCTTGGATGTTTTGAAGCATCCACCACGGTGAATCTCGAGAGTTGTATCTATATGAGGATGAGCAAAACGATCTCTATGACGCACTGACAGCTGACCTAGGACTGCGAAGCGAATCCAAAAGATTTGGTATCAAGCCATGTTTCAGTGTTGAAGCAAACGCCAGAATATGCTTTTTGGCAGCAACATAGTTTCCAGTCGTCAGGAACAAACCTCGGAGAGATATGAAAACGTCACGACCCCAGCATCTCGCCCAGCCAGCTGCGAAATGAGGGAGTCCAGCTGCTAATGACGGTGTGACAACACCTGGATCAAGAGACGCGGATTGAACAATGCCGTACATCTGAACTGCACACAAAGCCAGGTCCTGCGTAAAGTCATGTCCGTTCGAAATGAATTCCGAGCATTGTTCGACCACAGACCGCCTTGCAGCTTTGTACGCCTCAGATATGACGAGCGCAAAGTATTTTGGGCGTAAGAAAGGAGGGACAGTAGCCTTGACACGTTCAAACCTTTCGCGGAACCATTCAGCCGCTTGTTTGATTTTAGGCATTTTGTCGGCTTGTCTGTCAAAGACAAGCTCAGCAGTGTTAAGCAGGCAAAATATCAAGGACCTACTTGAATAGACGAGCGTGAACATAGTCCAAAGCCCATGACCCATCTCTCAAATGACCGCATAAAGGGTGACCGAGATCGTTGTATCGCATGATATGCCTCAAGGAATGCATCCAGCCTTCGAGGCCACAATAGACGGCCTTTCCCAGACCTGGTACCTCATAAGCACCGAACTCTCCACCGGTCGCATCACGTTCTTCTCCATCCGCGCGGTGCAAGATAACGTTTAATTCAACGAGATCGAGTGCACCAAACACTTCCTGCGCCCCAGAGGCGCAAAACGCGTCCAAAGATGCATCATGATCTTTCAGATGTGTCTTGAACAGCATGATACTGCCTGGTGGGAAGTAGTCAGGAACGACTATCTCGGAATACGGGCCTTCGTGGTCGCGGCCTTCGGAAATATTGAGAGGAGGCATCTCGACAATCTTTACAGGTAAGCCTGTAAGGGTCGTTGGATCGCTAGGAATTTCATACGACTGAATGTCGACGCTGGCACCCAAAACGAAGTCGACTTTTGTTCTTCGCATTTTGATAGGTGATACTAATCGAACGTCAGCACAAAAGAAGCTTGTAATTAAAAAAATAGGACGTACTACAGCCTCTATCCTTTGACCCTTTATGGAAAGCGGTGTGAGCGACGAGTAGGTATCCTTTCTGAGTTCCAGGATGGACACGCGAAAGAACGATGTACTGCACAAAGGACAAATTTTAGTGTGTCTTGGATATCTGAAGAAAAAAACTTACATCTCCTTCCTGATGTACATGGCCTTCCTCGTAAGCTCCCATGACCATTTCAAGATGAAGAGAGTTGAGAACCCGTTTGACTTTGGCGATACCGCTGCCTTCTCCAAGCCCGGTAATCTCATACTTCCTCTTCTCTCCGACTAGATTGAGCAACTTTGGATATAGGTCATCAAACCCTTTGACAGATCCTATTGCCGAATAACTAAAGGTGGTGAGAGCTCCAGTCGACAGGGCATCTTCTGCGGAGCGCTTGTCCATGGGTGACTCGTTATCGTGCGTGAGATCGTATAACAACGCGTGGGGCATCGAACCATTCAAGGACCTCACAATTGCCTTTCGAACAGGTCCTTTGCCAGTTGGCGATGCAATTTCTTCCAAACTCGTCAGACACGCGCCATCCATAGAACCTGCAAAAGAACATTAGAACGTGGAGCGCGCGAAGTCAGAAGAAGTGAATGCCTACCGACTGGTTTTCCAACGCCATGCCTATACAACAATCTAGAATACTCCTTTGGGTCCCAGCCATTTCCGCTTTCTCTGATGAGGCTGTTGACACCCAAACGTTTCACAAATAAGATGTCCATCTCTTCACTACCAGTGAAAAGCTCGGCGCAGACGTAGAGATTAGGATTGACGACACGAGCCGCATCCAACATCCAAACACCGACGTGAAGAGGAGTAGAATGGCAGTTATCAATCCGGAACCCGTCGAATGTCTTCGCCAGAGCAGTAACATATTCAGTCATATGAGACCAAAGCCATGGATTGTCAGCTGGTCCATTACCATAGCGTAGTTTGACGCAATCACCCCAGACGATGACTTCCCGGCGGAGATACGCCTTGGAGGGAAGTTGGGCAAAATTTTGTAAAGGATCTGCGGCCCATATCCAGCCGTTGTTGGCCAAAGAGTACACGAGAGGATCTGCGTCAGGTTTGGCGAGACGAGTAAAATAAGGTTCAACGAGCGGCGACCTAAAGTAAAGTGTAAGTTAGCTGAACGAGCACGAGAGTTCTGCACCCTACGTTTTAGAGATCTCGCCCAATCGAGGTCCGTGCTCGTCCAATCGCGTGTACGTTAGCCGATTCTTAACGCTGGACACAGCTACCCGGGTATCATCTTCCCATTCCTCGTACAAGGGCACATTTATAACGTCCACGATACGGACCCAAGCATCAGCAAGAGCGTCGATGTCATGAACGTCACGAAACGCTGCCTTAACGAAGCCTGCCGCAACAGCGGGTTCGACGTGTACACCAAATCGCGAAGTCAGTTTTCCCAAACCGACAATCCTGTTTTCAGAACGAAGGATCTCTGCCAGTGTGACAACTGATTTCCCTTCAACATCCGCTCCCGACCACGCGATAATTTTCTGCGAGTCGAAAGCCGACTTGACAGAATCCCGCTCGCGTTTCGGATCAAGGACATAGTACTGCCAGAAGTTCAAGTTTCTGACGACATCTTCGAACTCTTTCATAAGAATGTCCACATCTTGAGCAGATTTGACCCAAGTAGGAAGACCTTTCGATTGCAGAGCGCCGGAGAATTGAATCATGGCAGTATCAAGTTCTAAAGCAGACGTCAAATGGGGTGAGTTCGCCGGGCTGAAACCTAGGAGAACAATGAGCTGAGGCGTGCGATGAGCCGGAACACCGTACCTGCTTCGGGATGATCAACCAACCATGGACTGTCGTTGGCAGTATGATTCAACACCACATCTGTCAAGCTCAAGAGGCCATACTGCTCTCGTGCAATCTTCAAAATAGTTTCTACTTGTGCTTTTCCACCGTCGGCACCGCGTTTCCCCCCAAACATAGTAGAATCGTACTTGAGCTGCTCACGAATCGAGTAAGGGCTGTCACTTTCACCTCGTTCCTGTAAAGGCGTGTAATGCAACATCGTGTACCCTCGCTCTTGGGCCTCTTGGAAATGCTTGTGCCAGTCAGACAAGGGACCCATCCATTTGGATACGACGGTAAGTATGGACAATCCGTCGAGAGGTAAATCGACTGTTTCCTGTTGTACAGTGGCCCCCGAACCAGCAGGCAAAGGCGTGAGGTCAGAAGCGAGAATGGGCGAGCGTGATTTGATGCGCAAAATTGGATCGATGTTGAAATAGCCTTCTCTGCCCTTGATACGCTCTCCAGTATTTTCGCCATCGTATTCCACCCAGAAAACGAATGCTCCGGCGTGAGATATGGGTAGATCGACCTGGATGGGTTTCGAATAGTCCGAAGGAAGCCTGTGAAACAGATTTTGTTAGTTACCCTACGGAAAATGCGCATATATGCGCGTGAAATGGCATACCTTCGCTCGCAGAAGTGGTCGCGGCCAAATTGGCCGCCGTCTAGAGGAAAGTTGGTCTTGAACACGCCGTTCCTTGCCGCGGGGGTACCAGCGTTCATAGAGACACGTAAAATGTACGGGGAATAAGCCGGTGGAAGACGGATGTACTACAAAGGCATCGTTAGTGAAGAAAGCGCGATTAATCAAGGCCTCGTGCTCACCGAGCTATCCTTGTGAGGACCACCATCCGCCTCAAGTTGTAATTCATAAACATGTATAGGCGATTCCCCAGGAACTGCATCGGCTTGGAAGAATTCTATGCCTTCATCAGCAGGCGTCTTGGGCGTTATCGGAGTGACGGGGCTGTTCGATGACGGGGTTGTTGATGGCGAGGCTTTGCTCCTCTTGGGAATGGAAACAGTAGGCTTGTTTTTGCCTTGAGCGGTTTTGCGACCCTTAGCCATCGTGTTACACAACGGAAGGACGACAAAAATGGGTGAGATGGTTGTGGTTCAAAGTGAAGAGGCAATCAAATCGCCAGCAAACATATAGTACGCGAAAGAGCGATGATGTCACTATGACCACGATCAGGAGGCAGAGTAGACTTCCATTTTAGGATGCGACGCCGACAATATCTCGTTACCTTGCGTTACCCATACTCCCGGAATCTGCCAATTTACGATATACATTTGTCTCTGTTTGCTTAGCTCTTCAATTCGCCAACGTCGAATTCGTTCAACAAGCTACGACCTTCAGGGTCTCTCCCAACAAATGGAACTTGACGATCGTATCAGGTAGCTTCAAGACGTCAAGGCATCATGACCAACGACAAAGACGTTGGACATGAGGTGGTGCAGAAATACCAGAAGCTCACCAGCACGATGATGAGCTGGGACACGGAGAATGCTTTACTTTCTTAACAGTCCACTGTTGGTCTGTATGTTTTACGACGACGTCCCGACGCGTGACATTGCTGGGTTCAATGTGCTGGCGAAGACGACATGGAGGCGTATCTCAGAACCCCTGCTATGTCTGACATCTAGCCCTCACTCTACATCTATCGATATTATCATTTCCGACGCCAGTCGCAAGCGTCGTCCGGCGATGCCACCCAAGTACTACGATAAAATGCCTTCAGCTCCCGACAACCTCAGCGAATACGGCGATCCTCAAATTATCATTCGAACTCATACAAAAATTCTCTCTCGCAACCAACAGCCCTCGACGCGTGACGATCGAGCGTATCAATGATAGTATCATACAGTTATCAATGCGGAATCCAAGTCGAGTACCTTCCACGACTGTCATCGCCAGAATCCCCCCAATACCGAAATCCCACCGGCAAAGCTACGTGACACCCGTATTACACTGATGATGCCGTATCTTTGAAACCGGTGCGGAGTACGCGTAGATATCGCGGTTCCAGACATTCAGGCGAGGAACCAGACACTTTCCATGCCATCCTTGGCTGGACGTCGTACTGACACGTCGAATGCTAGGTTCCAGGAACAACGGCCGACGAACTGGAAGATGTCAGATGAAGGTTTTTATTTATTAAAGGTCAATCCATCAGCAGAATGTCATGATGGAAGCGTTCGTAAGTGTAATCAACACCCTTTGGAGAACACCATCAACCAACTCCATAAGTCAAGTTACCTTACGACTACGAACTACTGCGCTGGTCGAACTCCTTTACTGTTTCCTTTGACCAACTATCTATAGTGATACGGCCGTGACCGAGCTCTTACTTTCCGATCCACTGCACCAGCCCGAACCCAGAGGTACTCGTCTCGTGAAGTTGTATTTTGCTCCCAAATACTATGAGGTTCATCTATGCAGTCCATCTCACCCGCAAAGAAACCAACTGAGCTCTAAAATGATTAAAATCACTGAAGGGCAACACGCAACTAGGTTTCGTTCTTTCCAGCGAGGTCTCTGTCACCGGCACCGACGCGGGCCATTGTAAACCTGACTCAACACTCTGTATGAAGAAAAGTCGTTCAATTAGCCTCCTCCCAACCTCCTCCTTTCGTTCTCTTGCTCCAATTCTTCTGCTATCACTTGTAATTGCTTTTCTTTTTCCACGTCAATCCACGCTCCATCTTCAATGCTCCATGTTTCCGTCCTTCCGTCTTCTGTCGCTCGCGTCTCCCCGTCTTTCCTGCTTAGCCGCCAGCCTATTCGTGCCTTGACCTTGCCTAGATATCCTACCTCGCCGATACCCCGCCTGGACACCCTATCGTCTTCTCTCTGCTGAGATGTCATACGAACTAGAGCGTCCGCCGGTGGACCCTTCCTACCCCGTCGCAAAGTAGCCATGAGTACTTCGCCCTTCCGTTCACGCTCGCGCTCTCTCGTTTTGTTAGCAATTTTATTCCTACGCGCCTGAATTACGCGTTCAAAGAGTTCTTGCGGAACAGGGCCATTTGCGCGAGCTAACATGCGGTCAAAGTATACCTGGTTCTTATTCAAGGCAGCGCTGATTTCGCGAGCTAGACAAAACAGACATGAGATGGTTAGAGGCAGGAGCAGGTTGCATACGCACACCATTCCCTCACCGATCCACCATAGTCGGAATCGCTGACACCAAGCCCTTCCTCCAATGCGACCTCGCCTTTAGCATATCGAAGCTGTTCTTTTAGCTGTAGTGACAGAACTTGCCTAGAACAAGTCAGCCATCAGACAGAATAGACTGTAGCTGAACGCACCGGTTCTCATAGCTTCGTTTCCTTTTTGCAATCATTCTTGAAATCTTGATCGGCTGAGGTTTCATGCGAGGAAGCGCGGGATGCCACAGAGTGGGAAACATGAGACCACCTGTAAGCATGGGTCGGTTACGCATTCGGTTCTCTTCATTCTGAGCACAGACAATAAGTAAAAAAGGGGAAACTAATCACAAGAAAAGGAAAGTTCGCACCAATACTTCTAACTCTTCCCTCTCCAATACGGCTTTCTTTCGCTTCACGGCCACAAGTCTGTCATACCGCCGTAGTATTCCCTGAGTCTTTATATCTCTGGAATGAGCTGATTCGAATATTTTAAGCCACTAGACAGCATCAGCTTCAGTCGTACAGATAATGCAACAGGACGTACTTTATATCCAGTCCTCAGTGCCGCTGTCACCGTTTCCGTCCCCGTCTTGTGCTGATTCAAGCGAAAGTGTAGACCAACGGAGAACCGTATCTGTGCGTGGTCAGCAGACCTTCTTAACAAGAAAAAAACGCGTGGTTACATTCTCCGTTGGTGCGAACCGCAAAAGGCGTCTGAAGAGCCTAAGGGTTGGTATCCGATGGGCCGGGAGTTCCCAGAAGGGTCTGTTCGGACGAACACGTCGAAGAGAAGAGATTGAACAGGCAAGATTAGCTCGAAATAACAAGGACGCTGGCGACGGACTGCTCATGTCATGGTAAGAAGGAATGAGCAGGTGGCTGTGCTTTTCGACGACCCCTCCCAGACGGCCGATCTGTCAGACCTCGATCGACTATCATCAAGTTTCAAAGGTTCGAATTTTTCGACCTTGAGCTACCATCATTCGTAAAAATTCTACTTTGACCTATCCCACTACTTCCTCCATCCCCGGCACCGAGCACAATGTCCGATTTTCGCGTTCACGATTTACAATCCATCATTGATTGCAATTGGATTGCAAACATTTTATCCGTTATGGCGGGACCGTTTTCTGGATACATATCAGATTCTCGTCGGTTGTTTGCGGCGCTCACCCTGGATGGGTCCAACCTTGACAATACAACACATGCACCATCATTGATCAGTCTACTCTAGCGGCTCTCGTGATCTTCTCAATTCGTCGCTAAAAAGGAATCCTACGCCAGCATATCTCCCTTACTGACAGTCACTTACGAAAGTCTCTGCCCACTTTGGCGTAATTTGCTCTTTGCTCACTGGAGGACAACCCCCAGTCCAGTTATTCAAGGGTTCGACTCGGATCAAATTGTAGCAATGAATATTGGAACTCGAACTCAAAGGAGATGAACATATTGTGCCTAGATCCAGACTCGGACGCCAATCCCCAGAAAGCGATGGAAACCGAAACCGACGACACTTATCGCCCAGAAATTATGTGGTCGGGAGCTCTCACGGAAACTTCCTTCCCCGACTGCTCACCTTGGTACATCAACATTCAACCTGAGTTTGGCAAGTACGTAGCTCCAGCAGAGCTTCTCATTACTTGTTCGATCACTCCCTTCAGGTTTGCCAGCTCGGAATGACCCAGTCTATATTGATATCGGCATATATTAGTTCGGATGATGGTATGAACGCATATGAAAAGGACTTACATCTCCTTGCTTCTTTCTCCCTTTCGCCTTCTCTCTCGCTTACCAGCTAACCACTCGCTACCTCCCCTTTGTATCTCAAGCGTCTGAGGGCGTCCTTCGTCGTTTACGCGCTTCGCTGTCCCTGTCCAGTATTTGTACGGAAATTCCCTCTCCAATACCACCAGGACACGTTGTCCCTTCCAGCATGCGTCAAGCACCTTTGACCGCCGACATCGCCATCGTAGGTGGCAGTAAGTTTCACCTTCCCGCCCATCTACCATCCAGCCTGAGTCGTCTGCAGGTATCAGTGGACTCGCATGCGCATACGCTCTAGGTCGCAGCGGCCATTCCGTACACGTCTTTGAGAAATGCCCCCAACGTCACTCTGTACGTCCACGTCCTTCGTTCTCGTGAGAAACCCCCAACACCAACACCTGCAGCGTTCCGCTGGTATCCGCGTTCCTCCAAATATGCAAAAGTTGTTCGTTGAATGGGGAATAGAGAAGGAGCTTGAGAAAGCATCCGTGGCGCGAAGAAGTGATATGTATGGAAGTGAGTATCATATTCGGAATCCTGCGTTCTCGGCAATGATTGATGAGCCCTTTCAAAGTGGCGGACGACGAGTATCAGGGGTTTCTGCTATGGCAAGCCGACATTTTAAGAGAAGCGGGAGGCGAATTCTCTACCATGCGTGTATGTCCGAGTTCCTCCATTTTTATCTGTGACGATTGGATGACGGTGAACGGACAGTGGGACGAGCTGTACGACTCATTGACCGCTCTTGCGCTATCTGTTGGTGCAAAGATCACGTACGGTGCTAACGTGGTTTCGGTCCATCCCGATGCGAGCAAGAGACCGGTGTTAGAATTCTCGGACAGGACGACATATACATCAGATGTCGTGGTGGGCGCCGACGGAAGTAAAAGCAAGCTGAGAGAGATCGTTGATAGGCATATGCATGTGCCCGATGTCCCAAGGCACCACAATCGTGTGGACATCGCCGTATACTCGTGAGTGGCGCTTCTTCTGTAGTAGAGAGTTTTGTTTGACTCTGCTGGAGAATTATCGTTCCTGTGGAGAAGTTGGAGCGTGATCCCGACTTTAGGAAGCGGATAGATGCGGTACAGGCAAGTAGCATTCTCTTCTGACTTTAAGAATACTGATTTGGATGAATATTGACAGGGACGATTCACTGTGTGGATGGGAGATAGGAAGTGGCTTATCGGTAAGCAACGATGCATGCTATGCGGCAGAATTTACTGACTTTCGGGGACGCCTAGGATATCCGGTGGTACGTCTCCAGCTATGTTCTCTCTGAGCGCCTCTGACCTCGAGATAGAAGAAGAGTACAGAGTACTCCATCCATGCCTATTTTTACGGCGAAGAGGTTGAGGATTTTGATGGCTGGAGCTGTACGGTCCCGACAAGCAGCATTGATTTTACCGGATGTCATGAGATGTGAGTAAACCCATACAATGATTGTTGCGTTATTGATAACAAGACATCAGGTTCCGTCGAATATTCTCAGAGTCTCCAACGGCGCTGAAATCCAAATATATCGATACTCACGTGGAGGATTGGGTCGACGCGTCGGGACGAATAGTACTAGTAGGGGAAGCAGCGCATCCGACGAAGGTGAGACCTTTTCAGTGAATTCCCAGTGAACAATGCTTACATGACAGGCGTGGTAGCCATGCTGTATTCATAGCGCAAGTCTCGTCACAGAGGACGCTGTAGTCTTAGGCACGCTGTTCGAGCGACTAGCCCATCGAGAACAGATCCCTCAATTACTCGAGGCATTCTGGGAGTTACGGCAAAACCGGTGTCACCTCGTCCACACATCTGAATTGGCCACGTCGACAGTATTGTCGTTACCGCCGGGAGAAGACCGGGAGGCAAGAGACGCCAGCTTTCGGCTATCATTAGTGGAGGAAACATGGGATGAAGACAAACTTTTGGAGGAGTGGGATGTGATAGCGGCAGTGTTTGGATATCACGCCCGAGAGTCAGCAGAAGATTGGTGGATCAAGTGGGGAAAGCTTGATCCACGCGTACCAACGGTGCCGATGAATTTGCCAGTGACGCTGGAAATTAAGCATGAATAGCGGAGTGTTATTCGTGGTTCCGAGGTGAAGACATGACAATACTATAAACTCTGTTACAGAATAAGGAGAGCACGAGAACGATGTTACATGTAAAAGTCCGGTTTCCGAGAGTTGATGCCATACTCTGCAAGTGCAGAGCTGAGATCTTCCATAGTCAGTGTCGTACGCGTCCGGTCCTAGAGAAGAAGAGGAGTGTTGAGTATATAACATTGGATTTACAACGTTCAGAACCTTGACAGATCCAGGGCCAGTGAGCGGTTGGTTAGCTCGCGCGCGTCCTCCTGACGCATTTGTGCGTATCCGAGCGTGTTGATAAGCGTCGGCCGCGATGTCAGAGACGAATTTTTGGGCAGCGAGAGAGAGAAGGCGCTTTCTGTAGCAAAAATGGAGGAGGAAACCAGGCGCTTAAAGGGGGCCACCTACAGCCGAACGTCTTCACATTCAAACCCGACCCGCTGCAGGTAATAGTCTGTGACTTCGTTGGGTATCTGTACACATATCAATGGCGAGGAAAGAGAGATAAATGAGCAAAGACCACCAATGGCTCATAATCATCGAGCATCAAGAGGAACTCGGCCAATGTACGGTCCTTTCTTGCATCCTCTGCTGCCTGGCGTGACTGGGGCTGGGCTGACTGAGTCGAGCTGGACGACGATGACGGATCCTGGGGTGTCTGGGACGGACCCACTGGGTATGCAAAGTTCTGAGTCTGCGACATGACGGTAAGAGAGGGTCCACTGTTTGCTGACTAAGCGCACAGCCGCCCGGTGCTGTCGGCAAATTCCGACGTTGCTTGTCCATGTTCTCCTTGCTTCGAGCACCACGGCGGTGTCAAGTCCTTGTCTTCAAACGGACGCTCGCCAACGTCCTCTCTGAAAATACAGCTCTCAAAGTCTACGACCCCAATGCCGCCGCCGCTACCAACAAGCCTACTGACGAACCCACCCCGACGCCCACAACAACTCAAAAAATAGAAACATCCAAAACACATGGCCTGTATGCCTTTTTCCGCCGCAAGCAGGGCGAGGACCTTGTTGGGGAAGACCAATATGATGTTCTCGGTGGACTATATGAGGAGGACGTCGTGAACCGGAGTGGTGCGCCTTCTTCTCCCGACTTGCTCTCGATGCTCACACAATCTGGCAGGACGCGCGTGGAAAGCCTCGGAGCTCCGGTTGAAGAGTTTCACGGATCTTCACACGCTGTGGTATGTTCTACTCCGCGAGCAGAACCTCCTTGCCACCCAGGCAGAAGAGGTCAGACGCGCAGGTATTGCTCCTCGCATGATTCAGCTAGGTATGGGGCCTAAGAAGCGGGAGGTGTGCAAATATGTTTTGATTTCCTGGCTCAACTATTGACACCGTGTTCAGTGTCGCCTGAGTATGGCTCGTATCAAGGTCGTGATGAACGAGCGTCGACTAGCTTACCTCGGTGCTGTGCAACTTGCTGAAGAGGAGAAGGAGGCTGAGCTCGATAGGGCCGTATTGAAGCACCAAATTACGCAGTTCAACCGTGGCCGCAAAGCTCTTCGGACACTCCAGGAGAAGCGCGTCGCTGCCGAGAGGAGAAAAGAACGTCTCGCCCGGCAAAAAGACGAAAAGATAAAACCCACAACCGTGTCTGCGTAGATTTCTTTGTCATAGAGCAAATACATTATTTTGGGCGCTTAGTTCCGGCACACCCCAAGTACCGCTCTAATTTCAGAGGCTTCACAAAGGATATTTCTGCTCTACCCGCTTTTTGATTATCATCTTTTTATCATTGTACATGATTTTCACTCTGGGTAACAGC
Source organism: Armillaria altimontana (assembly GCA_022818075.1). NCBI lineage: Eukaryota > Fungi > Basidiomycota > Agaricomycetes > Agaricales > Physalacriaceae > Armillaria > Armillaria altimontana. Next base: position 2,247,465 of record JAIWYR010000005.1, on the reverse strand, counting down.
GGCCGCTGCTGTCATCGTGGTACTGAATTGTACCGGCGGTGATGGTACTCAAGGCCGCTACGGCGGTACACCGGGTATGTTCTATGCTGGTAGACCATCTTTTGTTGCATTCGTTAGTCAAATCCTCGGATTTTGTGGCTGGTTTGGTGGTACCTTAAGTCCACGGAGATTGGAAGAAAGGGAGCTGCCAGCTAAGCATCCACCTGTTAAATACTGAGCCTTGGAATGCAGTTAAAGGAGCAGTTTCAGTTGACAACAAGATGCAGGAGGCAACCTGTTCTGAATATAGACTTGATCGAGTAATGAATAACATGCCGATAACATTGATAAACCGGGAATGAATATCTTTCTACCCCGAATAACTCTTTCCTGCCGGCCTTTCTTTCCTCCCAACCACCATGACCTCAGATCACACAAGGAGACCAAGCGAATCTACTACTACTTCGAGGAAATCAGCTTTATCTTGCGCTGAGTGCCGGAGGAGTAAGCTACGATGCGACAGAGTATTTCCTTGCCAGTCATGTATCAGGCAAGTCACTATAACGACCACCATAGTCTATCTCACTCTTTTTCAGGCGAGGATGTGCCGGGATATGTCCAGACGGTGCGTACAGCTGTCCAAAGTCAATCTACCGCTCCTCATGATAATTTTGCAGGCACACTGACTGCCACCAAGGGCAACAAGTACGGACGCGTTCTCATCTTCATTGCACCTCTCTTACGCGATGTCTAGAGTCATCATGGCCCACGCAGAAAAGCTCGCTGAAGAAGTCAAAGTATTGACTGCTCGCATACATGATCTCGAAAGCGCCCTCTCCTCTCGTGACGGTGCATCCCATCCATTGTTACAAGGGCGAGATTCCCAACGAGACGAAATAGACGCTCTCTACGAGAAGGGCCTCAACGAGGTCTCGGATGCAATTGGCTCCCTTTCAATTGGCTCTGATGGCCAGGCAAAATACTACGGCGAAACTGCTGGCTCCGAGGTATGGTCTGATCCTATATTGGTGTGTATCTTGACATTCATTTGGAGGATAGTACTTTGGAAGCCTACTGCCCGTCAGTTGACCGCCTTCTACTTACGCTATACCCCGCTAAACCAGCTATACAGGAAGATGAATCGGTACAGGAAGAACGCCCCAAAGATCTCGACCTTCCTTTGGAGCTCCTTGACCTAGTCAACGCGTTCCCGTTAGGAATGAAAGATTGCAACTATTCAAAATTCATTTTTGCACCCTACCTTCCGACACAAGAGAGGGCAATGTATCTGGCAGAACTGTATTACCAGAACACCGCTTGGATGTGCGCTCCCATCGCAGCAATTTTCGGTATATTCTCTGACTCATTTTCTAGGTACGACCCAATCGTTCAGCAAGATTTTGTTATGAACATCTTGACGCCATTATATTTCGCACCGGGGTTTACGACCCTAAACACTATTCATGCCCACAAATTGGCGGTCTTTTTTATGGCCATGGGCGACGGTGTTCTCTACGACAGCAGCCCTGACTCGGCTTATTTGTCGGAACAATATCACGCTCTTGCGCAGGCGGCGATATCCATCGAACCTTTACTCATTGAAGCGACTTCCGCCACTGTCCAGGCATTGTTCATGATGTTTCGGTTCATATACAACTCGGACCGGAAAAGCAACGAAGCTCGATGGATTTTAGCTGGTCTCTGCGGTCGTCTAGCACAATCTGTGGGTTTTCTTCCTTGAATTCGCCGGCTCTCCTAACCGATGCCGGTGTTTAGATTGGCCTCCGTAAGCTCCCCTTGTCTGAAATACAACAGCTGTACTGATCAATTTACAGATCGAGATAGCTCGGGATGGAACCTAAACTCCGAGGAGCTTCAACGACGTCGAAGATTGTTTTGGGAGCTGTATACACACGATGCATGGACGGTGAGTTCACATTGCGGACGTCTACGTAGCACAGTAACTAACCCGCATACAGTCTATCGTCAACGGGCGGCCACCAGCTTTGATGATCCAACACACCGACTGCCGTTTTCCTGACGACCTAGATCCGATGGTCAAACCAACAGGGGAGGTGGAATTCGGATGTATGTTTTTCCAACTCATTTAGCCTCGATCGATCTGACTGGCGGCGATTCAGGGCACGCTTGGAAATTCAGATACTCAGCGAGCTGCCTTTCCATATCCATACAACATATCTTTACGACAAGAGCGCCCAATTATAAAGCCCTCCTCGACTTGGACAAGAAAATTAGAAAATTTCCCGTCGCGCATCATCTGCTCTCTCCAATAGAGACGTCCGAACCTGGGCGTGCATGGTCATCTAATCGAGTGCATGCCTTACAACAGTATTGTGTGGTTTGTGAGAGAGAATCAAGCAAGTCCCTGCATCGTTTCACAATGTGTCCTTAAATAACGTTACTCCAGATCTTTTGTATATTCACCGAAGCTATTTTGCGCAGGCCATACAGGGGCAGTCTCGTAACCCACTACAGCACATGTATGCGCCGTCAGTACTGGCAACGTACCGGAGTGCCTGCCGCCTGATCTCCAGTCTTCGTGGCCTGAATGTTAGCCATCCCAATATTGCTGCAGCTACTTGGTTCTTTTGGTCGGGAATCTTTTCATCTTGTGTACGTGAATGCACATCCATTTCCACCGGGTTAGTCATTAAATGGAATTCAGGTCGTTCTCGGCGCTCTCGTCGTCGAAAGTCCTTCGTGCAGCCTGTCCCAAGATGCGCTAATCCTTCTCAATCAAACCATTCCCTTCTACGACGAGGGTTCCCGGCGCTGCCGCCCTGCGAACACTCTGGTACGTGCTCGTCCCCAATGCGTCTGAGCATGACCTTGACTTCATACAGCCCATGCTTCACAAACTACGGGACCGCGCCAATCACGGCTTTTCTGCCTTTACAGCCACAGGACAGTCACTCCCGGATGAACGACTTTGTGCCGACCCTGATGCTCCCGATGAGCTTGCCGTCCTAGGCGGGCGGAAATCTGTAATAAACAAGAAAGCTTCATCGCATTCCCCAAGCTCGAACGACTCGCACCAGAACCTTTCAGCGTCCTACCTATACGGTGATGGGAGCGACTCGGGTAGCAGCCCGCCTGCGAGCCATGACAGCGGTAGCGGCACTGGCGGCGATGCGCTGATGGACTACTATGACGACCTGGGCACGTCGGGGCTCAGTCCCACGTACCAGGCTGTCCCTATTCCTGATGGGCAGACGCACAATGGATACGATCTCTCCCTGGGCAATATCAGCCCGCAAAGTGCGCAACAGTACGTCCAGCCTCAGACACCGTCGTATAGCATGCAGCCCCGTGGGCAGGTGCAGCAGATGTACACCACCCCGAATGTGCAATCGGTGCACCCGTCGTTCCAGGCGATATCGGTGGACCAGGCGTTGGCGCCGATGGGGTATGCGTTTAGTGCGACGCAGGACCAGACACAAGATGATATTTGGAGGAATTTCGTGCGGGAGTTTGGGTTGGAGCATATCTGACTCTCTTCTTGATGATACATATAGCAAGTTAATATCTTGGCAGTATTTTATGAGGTGTATGTATGTAAATTTTATTATCCTGTATCAAAAGCGCAAGAAGAATTAATCAATCGAAACACATATTAGAAAGAGTTCCTGCTCGAAGAAAGATTCACGAGCGCGTTCTGATGCGCTTCATTGTCGTTACCATTTTTCCCTTTCACCTCCGTATTCCACTGGATACATTGTGCTCTTTGGGTTCCATTTCATAACACTCCCATAGCCACATGAATACCCTATCAGTTTAAAAGCGCAATGTAAGTATTGATGTGCCTAGGATTTCGAGACCCATAGACAACTCTCCGTCCGAAAGTTTACTTACAAGAACTTAGAAGGCAAGGCGCTACAAAACACATTAATTCAATCATCGCGTACTCATGACCACATCCAATCCTTTTGACCGTAGCGCATCGAGCCTAGAAAGAGCTGTAATGCTTTCTTTCTCCATGATCGCCTTTTCTTCCGGTATAAACCCATTTACTTGAAATCGGCAAAGATTCACCGACTTGAGGTGCCGTGGACGACATGTCCACCGAGATTCGACCATCTGTACATAGACTTCCCCGTGAAAAGTATGAAGATAATCGCTGATATGTAGCGTGTGCAGGTCTGGAACGAGCGCCGGGACCTGCGAGTCAGATTCTGTGTCGACTCTACGAGCGAGATGATTAAGGACTTCGTCTGTGATTCCACTGGTATTCGTTAGTCGCAAATCCTGGAGGGTGGGCGTGTTAGAAAGAATATAAACGAGGTCATCTGTTATGATTGTTCCGTCGTTGAAATAAAGAGATGTAAGGGGACTACGGGAGCGTTCGATGAGTTGGCGGATAGAAGTAAAGGTCCCGGCGTCGTCTAGCGATGTGAAGCCGACCAAGCATGTTACCGAGAGATCCAGCAGCGCAGGTAGTATAAGGGAGTCGATTACAAAGGGGATCATGGGTGGCAAACCAAAGCCATGTCGATACACAGATGAAAGCGTGAGTGAGTGTAATTTGCTGAGAGTCGTCTGCTCAACAACCCCAGTCACCAGGGATTGGAGGTCAAGGGAGAGACGACACACGGATACACGGGACATCATTTTTAAGACATTCAAAGCACGAGGAGCGGGTAGCCCGCGTCCTGCCTCCACATGCATATTTGTGAAATGAGTAATTTGGTGCCAAGGGAGGGATAGCTTGTCGACGTCGCTGACGTCCGTGGCATGGAACACGCGCAAATTTGGCAGAGATAAATGGAGGTGCTGAGCAACCTCCGAAGTTTCGGCCGATGAAAGAAGAACAAGTTCTTGCAGAGTGGGGAAAGATAAACTTCGGAGCGGTTGCATAGAGGGAAAGTATCTGCCAGGGAGGCAAAGATGGAGGGTTTGTACCCTACGACGGCTGACTGATAAGAGGGCCATTAAGATAGCAACAGGAAAGACACCCAGCCTGGTAACTGAGCCGCTGTCACTGTGGCATATCGAGACTGATAATGAACACTGTTGAGAGCGAGAGAACTGATTTCCGATATAGTGGGTGTAAGTAAGGGAAGAGATTCGATCGATGAGGATATTGACATAAGACCACAAGTTGGGGAATGTGTCAAGAACGTCCTTCCAGTTACGGGACACCAGTTCAAATGACAAGAGTGGATGTCTACTGGCAGAAAACGTCGACCAATCGCCCAAATTCCTCAGGGCACTCGAGGGCTGTACTCGTGGGAAAGGAAAAACAAGAGCGTGAAGAAAGATGTGAGCGACGATTTCTTTGGGCATACGACGCAAAGCGCTGAGAAGAGGCCGTCGTTCTCGAAGACTTTTAGAGAGGCGTTGCCGCTCCTTATTCAGCTTCGCCAGCTCTTTGTCCACACGTGTGATCGACTTTGAGAGCTCCTCCTTCAGCACCTTCAACTCTAAGACGTGGACATTGATGGTGTCGATGCGCTTTCCGGAATCCGATATCATTCCCTGAAGAGTCTTCTCTTCAGGTGGGGTAGGTACATTGTTGGAGCGTGTGAGCTTTCCAAGGTCTGGATGATTAGCAATGGGACTATCTGCATCGGTGACAGAAATTTTGTATGATGGGATGCCGTGGTTCAAGCAGGCACATCCTTTACAAGGGTGCCAGTCGGAGGGAAAAACAACAGGCAATGCCATGATCTGTGATGAGCTAGCTTAGTGTTTGTAGATGAGGCGAGATGTCGAACTTGCCAGTCAGTTTGGGGACGTATCGATTGAGCGTACGAGTCGAACATGAGTTCGAAACTTCGAAACGTGTTCAACAGCATCTCGCTTCTCAGATTCTAATTGGACGGCACGGGTGCCAGAATGGCAAATCGATCGCAATCGATTCAGGTCTGTGTGGCTATTAGTATTGCAGATTGCCCAGGCATTCGTCAGTCCTACTTCTGTTCACTACCTACGACGGTATGTAGCGGCCACAGGCCGCGAGCACTGCACTAGTACTGACAAACTGCCAATAGTCATGGGCGACAAAAGCTGTGAATTCATTACCATGCAAGCGCTCAGTAGATCCTGCGTGCTCGGACAGCTCTACGACGCGCGATCGAATAATCTACTCCCCGGATTCCGCCTGTTCAATGAAAAGGACATCGTACCGATCAAGGTCGATGTCCGGAAGAGCGCGATTGGCTACAAGGAAACCAGAAACACCAGGGACAGAGCTCACTCGCTCAACATCTCTGCCTCTCTCGAGGTCTCCATCCTTAGTGGCTCGGTCATTCTTAGCGGAATGGGATCCTATCTCAATAGCACCTCCGAGACCAGCGAGTCCACCACGGTTGCCTGCGTCGCCCAGTACCTGACACGTACCGAAAGCCTGGACGTCAACTCTCTCCGCCAGCTTCAGGCTATGACTCAGACAGAGCTCGCAAAGCTGCGAGCTACACACGTGGTTGTGTCCATCGCGTATGGAGGCAACGTTGTCGGTAGCCTTACGCAGAAAAGTGACTCGTCGACCTCAACGACCGATATCAAGGGTAAGTTCACGCTCGAAGTCTTCAAAGGGATGGGCAAGATTTTCGGCGCATCCGGGTCTGCGGAGCTCTCGTTGGAGGAAAAGGAGAAACTGAACAGTTACAACCTCGACGTGAACCTCGTCGCGGACTTTAGCATGGCCGACGAAGACGTACCTACGACTGCACCAGAGATGCTCGCCGTCTTCAAAAAAAGCGGGAAGCTTGTCGGCGACGGGGTTCCGGTCGAGATCACGCTTGCACCGCTATCCGTGTTCCAGGACGGTATACCCACTTTCCGCGAGCTTGCTGAGGCAGATCTTCTCGAGGTCACCGAGCTTTACGACCGTGTGGTGATGCTAGGGAACAACCGTGCGTGGCTTGCAGCCGAGGTGGACAACAAGAAGGACCTATTCCCGACCTTCCTTGTTGACTGCCGCTTGCGCAACTTGGAAGTGTCCCGTCTTGTCCAAAAGGCACGCGGAGAGCTTCGAGAATACCTGGAGGCGTATCGTGCAGCGCATGTGGATGCAAAAAGCCATCCGAGTTCCGTGACCAAGTCGAGAAGTCATTCACCGACGAAATCAAGCGATGGGAGCAGCATCTAACAGCATGGCGAGACCTTGTGCAGCGTTTACGCGCCGCACAGATGCATTGCTTTCCTCTCGTCAGTATCAACGACCTCAGCACAAGGATGAACAGGTCCGACAAAGGCTACATTGCTGCTATTCTCATCCCTGAGTTTGTTAGTTTCGCAAACCTGCTAAACACGTATCGTGTTCTCGCAGACGACATCCGCACCTGGCGCACGACTCTCGACAAGCGCGCGACCCAGTACAACCAAAACTCACCAGCATCCGAAAAGACCGACTTCGTCTCCGTATATGCAGACAGCCAACTGGATACCGCCTTGTTGCAGTTAGATGATCGCACAAAGTCCCTTGCCAAGGCGCTCGAGGCCGTGCGAAGGAACAGCGAGCCGGTCTTCCTCACGTACGGGCTCTCAGCGAACAACCTAGCCCAACTGGAGTGGAGCATCCTCAATGAGGAAGGATGGGGTATTATTGTCAACCGGGTCGAGAACTGGCGCTATATCGGAGGGGTACATAAAGGGCTGCCCCACGGATCTGGAGTTGTCACGTACGCAGACAAGAACAAGTACAGCGGAGCATGGGTAAATGGAAAACGAGACGGACGTGGTGAGCTGTTGAACACTGAAGGATCGGTGCAAGAGTCGGGTGTATATGTCAACAACTTACTTGCACCAGACGGTGTGCTCGTGATAATCACTGTCTACAAGAACAGTGTTCCGGTCCAGCATGGAGAAGCAGCATTACGGGCAAGCGACTCGGTGAGGGCACATGTCGATAAGATCGGAAAAGTGATGGGATGGAAGATTGGCCAGAAGTACCGTCTGTATGTACAGTCAGGAGCGTCTTCACCTGTGAACTCGAGTGTGAGAGTCAATGGTTCGATGATTGATCCTGAGGAGGATCCGGAGGTTTCTTTTTCTTCTTGGTCGCTGGATACAAATAACAAGAACGTAGTTAAAGCACACGTTGTATGATAGCACTACACCAACTCTTTGCAAGGAATGAATGATATGAATCGTGCACTATTGCGGGATAGACTTACGGGTTCACGTTCATGTGGCAGTATCACGAGTACCACCTCGGTCCATTGTGAGTGCAGCGAGTAACATCACAGCTGGCTGGCGACTATTTTGGGAGGGTCAAAATGCGTGCAAAATTCATGAAAGCTGCATAAAGTTTTAGCACCGGATTTTGCCGCATGAAAATGAATAGTTTTGAGTGAGTAAAATGTAAATAAATTATAAGATCTTGCTGGTATTTGGACCCCCGGGAATATATTAATTTTGCAGTAGCCGGAATGAAAGCAGTATTATAAATTCACCGGTTTTTCGAAAATGGTTTGTTTTGCTATCCGGCAAAATGCAGGATCTGATCCGTATTTTGGCTGATCCGAAATACCTTATATAGACTGTCGGACAAAATACAACTTTTTGCCGATCGTAAAATGGACGTGGGCGCTTAAGTGACCCACTGAGCAAGCCACTAAGTGATTTGCGGAAGCCGGGGACTTTTGTACATGAAGTGGTAGGCCATCGCGGGGCGTGGCAGGTCCGAGTCCTGTGTAGCCATGAGAGGCAGCCTAAAAGAAAACACTTAGTATGTATAGTCTCGGGACTCCGCCACCAAGTCAAAATTCTGCTCGGAAGTGTGTTATTCTGCGATGACGAGACGGCAACTTGCTCAAACTTGGAAGGCTGGCCGCTGGCAAGCCACGGCACGTAAGAGTCTGAAGGTGCGACAACAAGGATGACACGCTGGGAGGCGCATTGAATTATCGAGAATTATACTGTGGAAGTCGGGAAATCATGGATGAGGGGATCAAACGGGTGGGTACTAAAAACTTGAATCTGGGGGTTATGCCTAGCCTGACGCAGTGACGCTCTTACAAAAAGACACTCTTACCATGATACCAGCTATGACACACGCACTGAGAGATCTTGATGAATGCGGTAAGGTGGAGACTGAGGTGGTACTCGCAGCGACGGATTTTGTAGCAATATGCTCAATAGGGAAGATGGTCGACCTTAAGAGCGACATTAACTGAGACTCTCAGGAACAGGCTTTGGTTCTTTCACGGTCGTTGATGTACAGAGTGTAAATTAATTCTTTCCATCAGCAGCATTGGCTCAGGGCTGTCTCCATTTGTCCACGGGAAAGTGTGCTGTCATTGCGATATCAGAATGGAGGAAGCCCGCTGAAGATAGATCCAACATCCTAGAACCTGTGGCGTAGGTTTAGACTATGTATTTGAGTCAATCACATCGGAATTTAGGCGTACCACCAATGTACCACGATCCATCATCCCAAAATATATCATAGAAGTCGTTGTGGATCTTCAAGTTATTATTGCATACCGCTGATTGTATGCCATTCGTAAATTTGAGGATGGTAAATTAGACCTTGCCCATGCATTGGACTGTGAACATGATTCATGTATACGATCTGGTAGTACTGCCAATGGGATTGCAGCAGGAGTTTGATCCATGCTCAAGATATAGCTGATAGGCGCCAACACCTTCAAGTATCGAAAGTGATGGTTAGCCTTACAGAGTGAAATGCACACGTACCAGCGTCAATGCCATTGCCACTGGTCCCACTATGCGATGATGAAACCCGGTCACCTTTGCATTCTCAGGAAATGGCTATCACTCATGTCAGGTACATCATACTAAGCCCGAACACAATTGAATTGCAACAACAGCCGGCGATGGTTCTGGAACGAGACGATTGGGCGCAGTCAGAGTCAATGACCGGACATACCAACTTGGTCGTTGCATGTATACGGAGGAGTGTGGGGATTCAAGGCACCCAAGACATTTGAGGAGAGAGAGAATTAGTCTGATCGACCTGATGGATAAGAACGAGTCTTACATTGACTATTACACAACTTTCATAGCCATTCATGTCTTCGACCTGATAAAACATTCCATTTAAGTAATGTAGATTAGATGCAGAACTATAAGACAGTGGCCTTATCCGTGTCTCCGCAAATACACTCGTATGCTAGTCTGGTACGCTATCGGCACAGAGAGAGTGAACGATACATAGCAAGAATTTGAAAGAGAACGCAGAGAGAGAATGTCTAAGCGAGCAGAATGATCCGGCAATCAAATCAGCTAGTACTGAGCGCTGAGCGGTTGCAACATATTGGATACAATAGCGACATGAAAGGAAAACAGGAAAGACAATCAAATAAGCAGAGAGAGCAGAGGTCACCCGAACGGCATCAATGCTCAGATAAAAATCGCGAAAGAAATAGTATTACTAATGCCGAGATATGCCGGAAAGGATCATCCCGATATAGGCCGAACACGGAGAAACGCGGAGGTAATGAAAATGCACCGCCATCCAAACCCTCAGGACCGCATAAGACCGAGACCTGTATACACAGGACTCGGAACATCGAGCTGGAATTCACAGTGAATTCTCCCCATAGTTCAATAATCATAGAATTTTCAAGAAACACAATGAGAGTTTAGAAAACCAGTATGCGGTCCCAATAAGGACCGCCAGAGTTCTATGCCTCCACGAGACGTGTCACAGACCGTAGCAATTCACCAGGTGCGAACTGGAAACATCTCACACGCTTAATGTCACTAAAGGGACCAATGGATTAGAGCTGTGTGTACCACGATATACATACTTGTACTGGTTGAGACCCCAAAATTGTAACTAAGCATGCGAAGTCTCCAAAGCACTCCCATAGGTCAGCGAGCATGGGGTATATAGCATACGCGTCGGTGAGAACAAGACGGCATAGGTCCACCTGCACAATGAAGAAGAGGATGCACCTCATCCTCCATGGCGACCTTGCAAAACCATACCGCCACTCGCGTGGGATCCTGGGGCGATGTAACGTTCTCAGAACACCCCGCTCAGATGAATGGCGGAGTTTGCTTGAATCGATCACCCACAAAGCTGGTCAAAAAACCATGTCCGATAAACGATGAGAGACAAGAGAAATGAGATCAGACAACACACCATTGAGTTGTCGGCAGTGGCGGGACAAAGTGTTCAAAAGAGTCATACTCAGGATAAGTAAGGAAGAAGTCGAGATACACTGTCTGAGCTTTGTACCTTGAATCTGTTATACCGTCCACATCGGAATGGGCCGACCTGGAGGAGGAATCACCAGAAAAAGAAAGAGCACCGGTGACGAAACACTTACCTCGCTGATTTTCTTATTGATACGCCAACAAAAAGGTCAGGGTTTATGGAAAGACCGGAAACAGAAGCACTGCATACAAGCAAACAAAACTTACTTGATCACAAAGAATTTCGTGAAGGAGAAGGTCAAGGATAGCCTCGACACGACCGTCTTGTTCGCTTCAAACAAGAACAGACACCGTCGCGAGATCACCAGCATCCACCGGGCTGTCCGTAAATACCCACTGTTTGACGCTGCCACTACTGATGTTCCTCAGGTGGCCATCGCATTCCCCATCCTCTGCAAGTACAAAGCGATGTGGCCCGTCGACGACCTCATCAAACTGAGGCTCAAGTACATGTCGGAAAGGGCACGCGCGGCGGCGGTGACCCCCTCTGCAATCGCTGGTGGTAGTGGCAAGCATCAGCAGGTTGGTGCTTCCCTTCAAATCTTCCTCTCGTGCACGATCTTGATTGCAGATGTGTACCAGAAAGGAATAATAGAGATAATGTTGGTCCAGCTGATGGGATAAATCCATGAGTGTCATCGAATCCTGCTGCTATAGAGGTAGCCTGGGTAAACCCTGAGCTGCCACCGTAGAGGTGAAGTGAGCACTGCAGAAGAATGTATGGACCCACTGTTTGGCTGAAGATTGTTTGGCAACAGTCTCATCTACCTGCTGCCGTTGCTGCCGACTGTTTTGACTCTTTACTCTTGCTTTCAGAGTCGTTTCATGGCTCCACGGGGTTTACCCTGGGAACCTGGTTCGCCATTCCCTAAAGATAAAACTACAGCTAATTCTCTCTGACTACCGCTATTCTTTGCAAAATGAGAGCGTCTTGGGTATGCGCAGCGGGCGACCCTGCCTAGAGCACCCTACAAATCTGCATACGTGAGTCTTCACGCTCGCTATCTTGACAATGGAATCAACAAAACTTACCTCTTTATCATCCAATCTGACAGGTGTCTGTCTCTCGACTGCATGTTCGATACATACATACCTTCAGCAACACCTATGCGCATCACAACGATATCGCCGTGCCAGCTTCTTCCACCGATGTTCGTGGTGGGAAGATGGTAATAGTCCTTCAGGAAGACGCAAAATCGGTAGAGCCGGTCTCCCTTTGAAACCTCGACGATCTTACATGATGAAAGGCATACCATAATACGCCCTCAACAAATGGGAGTGGTTGTTGGACGGGACGTGCGTGAGCACAGGAAGGAATGCTGTCACGACGAAGTGGGTTATCCCCCCCACCCCGATTGCAAGGCCTTCAGGTATCTTGACATAGGGTAAGTTGGTTTTTCTGATGTGAAGGAAGCGCACTAATGTTGAAATTATCAGAGTCACCCTGATCTTGCTTACTCATTCTGTGGTACATGCCTCAATGGCAAAACGCTCCCCTCGCCCACATAAACATCTCAATTGGTCCATAACAAAATAATTATATCTCGAGTATTGTTTCTGCAGGTCACCATGGGTATGGCTCTATTAGCAAGGACATACTAGGTCCCACACCAGCGAAAATGTAATTGCTGTGAGATCAGTTTGTGCCAACTGCGCCATTTCCGTGTCCGTCGCAATACTGCTCCATTGAAGGTGGGCATAGTTTTTCTTTCAATTCAGAGGGCGCGCGCTGAGTTGCCTCAGATCTGGAAGTCATGGTGAGCTGACACCGAACGTTAATGAATGTCACTGTGTGGCCATCGCTGTACCCTTCGAGATACAGGAGGTTCTGCTCATGCCCTCTTGTTGAAGACTTTTTCTTATCCACGTGGAACCACGGCCGACTGCTTCCAAAGGTCTTATTCCGTCACCGTACTCCGCCACTTTTCACCTGGCCCTCTTACACCCATCTCTCGTTATACTTTCTTCCGCTACTCCTCGACGCACTGCAAAATCAGTATTGAAGGCTCAGCCAACCGCATCCAAACTGTCTCAACCTCTCAAATCTAACCCAAACTTGTCTCAGCCAGCTGGACAGAGGAAAGCGGTTGTTGAAATCCCATGCAGGGCTGGCACTCGGAACGTTGTCCAGTCTGATCAAGAGGATAACATAGAAGGTGGAGATACGTGGATGGTCTCGCCATCATCTTTAGGATTGGCCTGCGAGTACAGTTGTACAGGAGGTGTCTACAAAGTACATCCTCGTTGTCTGTATGCACCATCTTTTTGCTCTCAACTACCATCTTCCGCCCGAATCACCTCCCTTCTTGGAGTGATGAACATATTCTTTGAAGATTTCAGACGCGCTTTCGCATGGCTGCAGGTCCATCCCAGGCGTGCATATCCTCCTTCTTCCTCCTCCTTCCCTATCCCTGGTAGGAAGATGTCTTCACGTCTTTTCAACCAATGGGAAATTCCGTCGTTGACTACTGGCTTCTTGACATCTTAAGCTTACCGAGTGCAAAGTGTGTGAGATTTTGAGATTGGTGGCATGGTCCACCTGTCCCTCGAGGTCCTTGATGAAACAGTCCACGTAAAAATGGCTTCTCCTCCACGGTCTCTCACAAACCTATGTACATGCATATTGGAACTCACCTCCAATGCTGACAGGTTGTTGGACTTGACACTGTGATCACTGATTATGTACTGCCCTCGACGCGGACAGTGAATGCCTCTACATATCTCCAAGACAGGGACATCAGATCTATTATGTCCGCCTTGATCTTAGCTCATTTTTGGTTGTGAGATCACCCTCGACCTCACTGAGCGCACAGGCACGGAGCTCAACGAGGTCTCCAATGTATTTCTCCGACATTTCTCGGGCGTCCATGAGAACTCTGCCGATGCATTTCTTTGCTCTGAAATGGGTATGATCGGTTCAATCCCGTCCTGACTTAGACACCCTTGCTCGTTGTCTTTCTCGCTTTATTGCACAGGCACACTCCTTCCTTACCGGTAACTCTTAGTCTTATCATACTTGCAATATCTTATTTTTTTTTTACCAGAACGCACCAAGCCTACCTTGCGCTACGAGCATCCCTGTCCTTGGCAAGGAATTGACGCGTGTCTTGGTCTGCGGACCTATTGCACGTTATACGGCGCCTGCGTCGAGAAACTATCCCTCATGTGAGCCCTATAAAGAGTATAGGCATTGTAATGTCGATAGGTGTCCATGGCACAAGAGCCAGGGCTTCGGGCATTATACATTACGAGGACATACTGACCAAGGTGGTTGGCGATGACGATAGAAAATGAAGACTAGGACTATAGGCACCTACCAAAATGACAGAGTGGACGATTCTAGTACAGCATCACCTGAAATGGTACAGCAAAATGGGAAAAGACTGAAGGCCACTCGATTTTTCTATCCAGATCAACATCAGGTGAGTCAGTGCGACCCTTATATCAGATATATCAATTGACTTTTTTCAGGCCGTATTTAAACAGACTACATTGTGCCTTTTATATACGTTATGAAGCTGACATACATACGCATAAGCAAGAGAAGCCTACTCCCATCATAAAAAATCCACTGTCGTGTCCCGCCCATATTCCTGTACTAAGGATAAAGAAGGCTTACAACCATCGAATGATTCGCTCTCACTAGACTCTCCATTTAAAATCATCCTCATACCTTGCACCCATGAGACTCTGTCGATCTTCAAAGCACGCGGCTACGTCCCATATCCCACCGACTTTGTCGCCTTTACCATAGTACTGGTCCTGTATTGTTGCACACAGAATACAGAGTTTTTGTTTGTTTCAAATTGAAAATAGGCAACTATTGTAAACCCCATCTCCCAGAAGGACATTCTGACGGTTATCGGACCGAGCGTTTTCATTCGGAACGACAAGACCGTCAAATTTCCAGACACATTCGTGCCGTCGTACAAGCTGAGGCCATTGATAATCAGCGACAGCGAAGGTGGCTCACTCATGTATAATCAGATCTCGAATCGAATATTGTGATCCAGGAACCACGACACATAGCCTTCCTGTTGCAAGCCCTCTTCACTGATGGATGGCCCCTAGAACATTTCTCAGATCTACAGCACTGATCACCTTACACCACGGTCGGCTGGTCCATAGTCATCAGGTCTGCGCATGCTGCAAAAACGGGGGGAAATGCAGGGCCGTCGAGGACGAGACTATTTTAAACAATATTGTGGTAACCTTTCTTTCATTCTGTTTTGTTAATATCACACACTGACAGGCGTATGATAGATCGTACAAGGGAGTATAAGTAGCTCAAACCTGGCCCACCGTCTCTTCATGAACAGCCTACGTTCCAGGCCAATCCCTCCAACCAGACACGTCCTCACAAGTCTTCTATGTCTGTACATTCATCAAATGTTTCGTTGTGTGTTTGTATTTGTCCTTGATGCTGGGTTTTAATCATATTTGAAGCTTCCTTCTTGTCGTGTTCCTTTACCTCTGTCCCTTTCCCACTCACACTCATCCATAAATCCTCTAGTCTTTCTCCTCCGGTTTTACTTGCTTCTGCACCAATGTCATCCTGGTTGTCACGTAAGGTGAGTGGGATGATATTTGTACTTTCTTGGCGCTCAAGTCGTGTTGTGGTTCAGGGTATGAAGACCGTCGCCGAACTTGGGCTTTCCGGGGCTATCAGTACATGCTTTGAACTTTCATGTTCTTCTTGGATCTCATATCCTTGTGGTGCAGATATGTTTGCACATAAATCAGCTTTCTATGTACAACGGTCGATCGGTAAGGGGTCGTTCTTCGAGCGGGATAAGTCGAAGCAAGATCTTCATGGCGAACGTGGTAGGCAAATGCATTATTAGACGGTAAGGGAGAGCGATTGTTCAGTTCACATTTTTCCAAAGAGATACTCGGTAGTGGAATCCAGGGTGAAGCAATTGGCAACATCCTATCGTTGTTACGAGAAGGTCATTGTACAGACAGATCCATCGGGGCACTAACCTGAAAACCTACAGGATATCCCTCCCTTAATCTCGGTTTGATTTGAAAGATCGCACTGGTGGCTTGTCTCTTGAAGATTTCAAAATCATAAATTATGTCAGAGAGGCCTCATCGTTGTCGATGAAACCTAATGGAATGCTCAGTACAAGTATGAACTTTCTATGGAGAACGGAGAGCATACTTACATATTGCAAGACAATGCTGAGCATCTGGCTGAAAAGCTACCATTGATCACCTATGGCTTAAAGTTAAAAGCTGATAATTCAACCGTAAACTAGAGCTGTCGTACGTGTCAGGCGTCTCGTATTTATGACGACATGTCGATGGAACTTTCTGAATCATCTTCCGATTGA
The DNA here is from genome assembly GCA_022818075.1 of Armillaria altimontana. Taxonomy (NCBI): domain Eukaryota; kingdom Fungi; phylum Basidiomycota; class Agaricomycetes; order Agaricales; family Physalacriaceae; genus Armillaria; species Armillaria altimontana. Next base: position 2,230,999 of record JAIWYR010000005.1, on the reverse strand, counting down.
TGGCTTGCTTCCGTTCTGTTTCCTTGCTTGGAAGTATCCGAATCGCCACGAGTCGTCCTCTGCAAAACCGTCTCTGAGTCTGGCATGCACAGGCAGAACACAGGAATAGTACAATTCCAAAAAGAATGTTGCTGACATCGTACAACAAAGGAGATTGTACACGTGAGAAAACTGTTTACTCGCAATCACCATTATCAGACTCTACCCACAAAATAAACTAATCCGTTCCTAACAATACCTTAGGCATTGAGTCTAGAACAACGTCGCAAAATCAGAAACGACCGCCAGGGGAGACGATACCAATCTGGCACGGACCAAGGTCACAGGTTGGAAGGCACTGACTGATATTCTGAGAAAAAGAGAACAACCCAGCGTACTAGTACTGTCAACAGTATGACAACCACCGATTTAATACCGACTAAGTACTAAAATCAAGGTGGAGGTCAAGCTGTCTGTTAGTTTATTTGGCACATTTGTTTCTAAGAAATAAAACTTAAAACTTCCAGTTTCAAAATGTCGCACATAAGAACGGATCCTCAAACTCGGACTCGTAACCAGAAGCATGTGTTGTAGTGTTTATGAGATACCTCATTTAGTTTCTAGTTCTTTGTATTGTAATTTGCGGCTTTCGGCTGAACCTTCCTGGTCCTTCCAAAACAAACATGTTATTACACTGGGCTTGAAAAACACGAGTCGAAAAACATTTATGAAACCCAATCCAACCATGTGATAGCTAACTTTGAGATGCATCCACTTCATGATGTTCCTGCCGGTGAGTGTGTTTTAAGATCCACAAAATATGGCAAATGAGACTGACGTACTCGTGCTTGCGACCCTATTAACAAAAACTCCTTGTTCTCCCAGCTGATTTCTAGGGCGGTAAAGTGTGCAACAATCGAAGAGAGCTGAACAACAGTAAGCTGGTTGACACTGCGACTCCACAGCCTTTGTTGAAGTATGTCATAATAAGGCTGATAGGGGTCATGGCGTACTTCGGCGGGCTTGTGTTGTTGAACAGCGATGAGTACACAGTCCTCCGCCATCCTCACTATGTATGTGATTTTGGCCAGAGCAAGGTACCCCCACCGGTCCTTTATGAGGACACAACTGTTGCCTAGGTGCTGCTTTGCGGTTGAAAATGTGACGCCTTTCATGGTAATGTTGCGGAAAAACTTGGCCTTTTTTGGCGGAAACCCTAGAAAGTCTTGAAGAGGGGTGTACAGTTCCTGAGGTATCGGAGTTGAGCCTTCAGCCGGGTTCGTATACACGGTCAAGAGATCATCGTCACCGTCAATCTGCGCTGAGTGCCATGCATGCATGTCTGTGAGGAAGGTGTTTCTTACTCGTGGATTGATGAGTTGTCCGAATGCGGCTTGGCACTCCCGTACAGCTGCTGGGCAGCCTAATTTGCTGATAAGTGCCCAGATATTGGCGGAGCGGTTGAATGAATACGACATAGTCTGTTCAAGCTCTCCTAGTAGGCCATCAGTCAAGATGCTTCCAAGGGACAAAAGGTTTACCTTCTTTGAAATTAGTAGGTATTCGTTGCAGCATGCTGATGACCCGCTCAAATGGAAAAGTCCACCATGAATGTACCGGCCCATAAAAGCGAAGGAACTCATGGATATGGACTGCCATATGGTGGTTTGGACGGAAGTTGTACTTTGGAAACAGCCTGTGCACTCCGTCCATGTAGCTAATGACCAAGGCCAAGTATCAATCTGCATTTGCCTCGGAAGCAACGCGAGAGGAAGCTACAATGACGGCAAGGAGTAGCGACATGGTTACTTTGAGGATCTCGTTGCGCCGTTTAGACAGATCATCTGTACGACCCCCTGCAGTCCAAAGGCGAATTAAGGTGGATGGAAAGTAGGTGGCACCTAAGACTCTCCATTGATCCGCTTTCAGCTTTCCATGTGCTGCCTCACCCAGATCTTTGGGGACTGGTGTTAGCCATGAAGGGGTTATCATGGAGGAGATATCTTTCCGTATTTCTTGAATCTCTGCCTTTGTAAAGACTTGCTCATGGTGAGAAACGGGAATGCTGGCATTCAGTGCTTCACTCTGGCTCTGGCGCTGTGAAACATCAGGGAAGCTCCTGACACCACTGAGATTTCGGCGTACCCAAAATAGGAGCTCATTTGTCCAGTGAACCTTCCGTTTTCTTTTTTCTTCTTGTGGCCTAGTGACGATTGGACACTCTAGCTCGGAACAAAGAAAGATGAGGACACTTCCTTGAAGTTTGTTAAACCGTTTATGCCATGTTTTCCAGCCATTGTCGGTTTTCAAATTCTCTCGCAGTGGCTCCTCCAACCACCCAATGGCCTTTTGGAGACTCGACTGCTCTCGGGGATTGAAAGTTTTCTTCCAGTGATTCGAAATATCGATGCTAAGGACAATGGTGGTGTTCTTTTGATTCTTCTTTTTAGAGTCCTTTGGGTCCAGATGAAGCCCTAGAACACCTTCAAAGTGCTCTTTGATCAGTCCGAGGAAAAGGTTGTGCATGGCATTAACAACAACAAATCGTGTAATGTCAAAGTACTTCAGACGAAGTAACTCCGACCAACGAAGACCCGTGGAGCGGAAGATATCCTTTTTCTGCTCTTTTGTTTTGCAGAAGGCGTAAATGTCAGCATGTTCTCGACACTCCGCACCGGTGCGATATGTCCAGTTCCGATAATCCGTATTTCTGTACCCATGCACCTGCCTAGTACATTTACATCGTGAACAGAATTGGCTGTGAGTAAATGTAGCCAGACCCGCTGTCTTGCGGGCGGCAGGGAGATCGCAAACCACAGCGACTATTGCACATCGCACCAATCTGCCATTGGGGCGTTTGTTAGTTCGGGTGAAGTGAACGCCTGGAGCCCAAAATTCACAGAGCTCGTCGACGAGGGGCTTCAAATAGTGATTGAGGGCATCCAAGGGAGGTTCTTTTGGGCCTGGAACTATTCCAGCCAGAAATATATTCTCTGGTTTATAGCGTATGTCAGGCGGAAGGTTGAGACAGACAAGGGAAACCATCCCTATAGACTTCTTCTTCCCTGCTTGTCTGTTACCTCGGGGGTTGAAAGAGTCAAAGCTTAAGGAGAACACATAGCGACCTTCCCCGTTGCCTATGGAGAAATGGAGACCATCGGGACCTTTAAATTCACGAAGGATTTGGCCATCGAAAATGTCCCTCATTTCCTGAGTAACGCCATCAACCCGCGCCGCGTCCCATGCAGCATCCATATTCTCTTCAAAACCTTCGCGCGATAGCAAAGACCCTAACCAGTCCTTGAAGTCAAAAGATACGAAAGGTTTGATGGGAATTTCAATCTTTTCTTGACGTTCATTATTTTCAATCTCCAGGCGTTTTGGTCGGGTAAGGCAGGCATTGCAATGCAGACTTCCTTTATAACACTTGTATTGGCAATATGTGGGGTAATGTGCAATGGGAGAACTGCCGTGGAAAATAGGTTTATACATGAAATGACATTGCGGATTGGGACAGACAGCATAAATGGTGCATTTGCTGTCCAAGCGAAACTTCTCCACCAAAATGCGGATATCAGTGGGAAAGTCATGAAGAAGAGCTTGATCGCTAGCTGTGAGGATGTTGCCTCGCAAGAACATAACGTTATATATAAGTGTATGTGCCATCGACAGCAGAAATCGGCAGCCACGGTGCCCAACGTTGAGAATGATATTCATGGCCAGAACCGTGAAGAGAACGATTTGAATGGTGGGTCTGGCATTGCCAAGGACAGGTTCAAAATGATGATCTGGCAAGCAGCTATGAGACATTTCATAAAACATTGAGAAGAGTGTCTTACCTGTATTGTACCTGGTCCCTGCCTGATGATCCTCTACAGGTTTTCCTCGTTCCCAAGCCTCCCGGTTGGTCTGAACGCAGGTAGAGAAAGACTGAATATGCCGAATTATATCGTCCTTGGCTGCCAACACGCTCACGTCTTTGTAGTTTACAGTCGTGGTTGTCAGGCCCCGTCGTATTGAATCGCATCCTTGCTCCAGATCGCTGAAAGGCCAAGGATGGTATGAATCTCCGGTGGGAAAAGAAGCTCCTTGTAATCGGGGTAGCCCGTCAGCTATGAGTCGGGTGAGGGACTGATCAATGGCGCAGAGATGGTCTAGATGAACCTGAATCCTTTGTTTCCTCGATTGGTCCGAAACAGTATATCGAGGGGGGGAGGAAAGGGGGGGGGAACTTCGTCACCCAAAGCACCTCTCTGGTCCTCCGACTTTGGATATGAACGAGCCCATGCTCTGCCTCCAGGAGATTGACTCGTCTGAAATGGCACATCCGACAGGGTAGTGGTCGTTAGATATGCGGTTATGTCGTCCATCGTCGCCTCCAGGGTGGCATCGCGAATCCGAGAAGCATATTGATAGTTGTCATCTATTGCATGTTGGCGGGCAGTGTCATCGTTGAGAATAACACCATCATCATAATTGATACAACCGTACACATTGCATTTGCAAGTTGGCATTACTAAAAATCCACTTGAGCCGAATGAAGGGTGAATGAAACAGTTGGGACGTACCGCCGTATGAGTCGCAGAATAAGGAAGATAGCTAGATGAATGCTTGGGTAAACCCAACACAAACGTCCAGGTGGTAGCTGTAAAAGGGGGCACCCAAGGTTAACGTTGTACAGACGTGGAATGGCTTTATATCCTGTAGACTTGTTGCCCCTTGAAAAGAGATAGCAACCACGAACAAGGCTGCCGGGCTGGATGGAGACACTCATTGTAGTTCTACAATTGGAAACGGTACAAGAGTCAAGAATTATAACGTTGAAAGGACAGCATCCGAAAGGAAGATGGGTAGAAGCGGTCCAGAAAGGCTGACAGTTGGGGAGGATTGTTTTACGTACGATTGGCGATCACAGTCAAGAAGCAATAACTAAGTACGATCTCCCTGTTTCTTCAGAGAAATGAGTAGGGAGAACGAACTATAGATTGGTCGGGTCACGGAAAGCGCCGCCTTGCCGGAACAATGACTATCTGTAGTACAAGCGACGTTGAGTGTGGTATGGTCGCACAATCTCCGATAGATTTGCTCATAAATCATCATGGACGTAACACTTGTATGAGAGCAGATGAATCGTTCATTTCGTTGTCCTGTCCCGTTTTGTGACCCATAATTCCGTATTAGTTTTTCTTGCAACCATTCTATTGTTATACATATCGACCAGAAATTCTATCGCTTTCTGTTGCGAGCAGACAATGCAAGGTAGTCTGCGCACATGGCCAAGTATGCCGTAAAATCTTAATGCGGATGAAAGCCTGTACCATTGTTCGTAGCATTGGCAGGTGACTCATTCAGCCCGATGGGTCTATAGAGACCGATAAATCACCGGATGCACTCACAGCGGGAAAAGTGGAGGCTCCGGGAGGGGATATCACGCACAGGGAGGATATGGAGTTTTTGAACGGAAAAATGTGACTGAATTAACACATTTTATTGCTGAATTCGTGGCTAGATTTCGTTATCAGGAGAGGAAAATACATAAGTGTGGACCTGAAGCAAGACAGACAAGTTGGTAGCATACTAGCAACACTTCATAGACCCCAAGAATGCCGTCGTCCCGCAAACAAATGTTTCCCAAAACCAGAGTGAGCACTGAGTTCCATTGGCCTGTATGCCGCGTAATCACCACTACCATATGCGCCTAGGATCGATACCTGATGCGAGCAAGGATATACTCGTCTTCAAACCCAGGTGGAGCTTTCAGTCCTATGCTCACACACATCCCGTCCAACAACCACTCCCATTTGTTGAGGGCGTATTATGGTATGCCTTTCATCATGTAAGATCGTCGAGGTTTCAAAGGGAGACCGGCTCTACCGATTTTGCGTCTTCCTGAAGGACTATTACCATCTTCCCACCACGAACATCGGTGGAAGAAGCTGGCACGGCGATATCGTTGTGATGCGCATAGGTGTTGCTGAAGGTATGTATGTATCGAACATGCAGTCGAGAGACAGACACCTGTCAGATTGGATGATAAAGAGGTAAGTTTTGTTGATTCCATTGTCAAGATAGCGAGCGTGAAGACTCACGTATGCAGATTTGTAGGGTGCTCTAGGCAGGGTCGCCCGCTGCGCATACCCAAGACGCTCTCATTTTGCAAAGAATAGCGGTAGTCAGAGAGAATTAGCTGTAGTTTTATCTTTAGGGAATGGCGAACCAGGTTCCCAGGGTAAACCCCGTGGAGCCATGAAACGACTCTGAAAGCAAGAGTAAAGAGTCAAAACAGTCGGCAGCAACGGCAGCAGGTAGATGAGACTGTTGCCAAACAATCTTCAGCCAAACAGTGGGTCCGTACATTCTTCTGCAGTGCTCACTTCACCTCTATGGTGGCAGCTCAGGGTTTACCCAGGCTACCTCTATAGCAGCAGGATTCGACGACACTCATGGATTTATCCCATCAGCTGGACCAACATTATCTCTATTATTCCTTTCTGGTACACATCTGCAATCAAGATCGTGCACGAGAGGAAGATTTGAAGGGAAGCACCAACCTGCTGATGCTTGCCACTACCACCGGCGATTGCAGAGGGGGTCACCGCCGCCGCGCGTGCCCTTTCCGACATGTACTTGAGCCTCAGTTTGATGAGGTCGTCGACGGGCCACATCGCTTTGTACTTGCAGAGGATGGGGAATGCGATGGCCACCTGAGGAACATCAGTAGTGGCAGCGTCAAACAGTGGGTATTTACGGACAGCCCGGTGGATGCTGGTGATCTCGCGACGGTGTCTGTTCTTGTTTGAAGCGAACAAGACGGTCGTGTCGAGGCTATCCTTGACCTTTTCCTTCACGAAATTCTTTGCGATCAAGTAAGTTTCCATTTGCTTGTAAGGCTGCAGTGGAACTTACGCGAATATCATCCAGTTTGTCGTCGAGCTGGAGGTCAGCCAAGGAATACTCTTTGTGGATTTCTCCCTTTGGCTTTGGGATCTTTCCATCAGCATTGGCACGGATGGTGATGATAGGTTGGGAGGACAGGATCTGTCTTGGCACCGCTGTTTCTGAGGTGGAGGGTTCTCTCTGATGCTCCCCTTGAAAATATCCTATGATGACATCCCAGCCCATCCGCTGGGTGATTGGAGCATCACTCGCAGTGAACGATGAGAAAGAAGATCTTTGGGTGATTGCTGGTGGGGGAATTCTGACTCGAGTGCGCATCGCTGTAGGAGATCTATATGGCAATGAAACATGATTGTATTCTGCCTCTTATACTCTCCTGTGGGATGTGAATCCAATCCTCTTGATGATGAAACCTGCATAATTGAACACCTCTTCATCCGCCTTGGGAGGCGCTCATTTCTTTTCCCCCATCCAGCCTCCCTCGTTCGCTTCTACCCGCTGACAGCCTTCATCCTGTTTGGTTCGCCCTTATTTTTCGGGTGATATGCCCAATTGCGAGATATTTTTGCTTTATTATTTTCACCCGTGCACACGGTCGTTTGACCCTGACCTACATCCAGAACTTCTAATTCCTCTCTGTCCAAGTGTATCTCTTGCACCCTGTTAACCCCTCCATTGTTCATTCACCATGCATGACGTTGTGCAGCATTGGGCACAAGGAAATGAATCTGGCCTTCTGCGACGATCAGGTACTTATACTGGAGATTATCCCTCACTCTTAAACCATCGATATCCAATTCCTCCGTCTCTTTCACATTGCATCCACTGCAACTGAAGCTCTCATTGCCATGGCATTCCTAGACCTTTGCTTTTGACGCCACATAAGTCATCGTTCACGGTCTGTAATACCATGCTTACTTTTGATGCAGGTATATCATTCTGTTGCTCGTTTGCATGGGCATCGAGGTGCGATCAACGCCCTCGCCTTCACGCCAAATGGACTAGTCCTTGCCAGTGGGAGTACGCGCCTTTATTACCCGCATTTCAAGCTATGCCAACGATATTTACGTCTAGGCGATGACAAATCCATTAAGCTCTGGTCGACAGAGCGCGCCATCTGTCTGCAAACCTTGATTGATGGACAAGAGAGTTTCGGTGAGGTTAAGGCTCTTTGTTTCATAGGTGCCGACGGGCAATGGCTTGTCTCCGGAACTGGCCGAGGTCTTGTTTGTGTCTACAAACGGACCTTAGGAGGGGTAGGTGGATTGCGAGACACGAAGTTTGGAGCTCACAGAGAATGTAGCTTTACTACCAATCGACTTCCATCCTTGGCATGTCCGCTTCCAATGACCCCGTTGAATCTCTTGCCTTCGACCCGGCATCCCGATGTCTCGTGGTGACCAGCCATAATGGAGCCATTGCCGTATATATTCCTGACTTCACTGGTAAGAAATGGTGCAGTGGTGACGGCATTTCACTCACTGTTTTCTCTGTAGGAAATCGAGCTGCACTATGCTTGCAATGGTCATGTGATGTTGCCCCTATGATTCCTCGATCCTGCGCCTTTGTCAATGCCGGAAAGGATCTCTTTGTTTTTGGTCTCAATACTGGGGATATGTGCATTACAAACCCCATCAGATGAACTTGAACACTGATTGATGCTATCAGAACAACGCTGTCAGTGACCACAGGGGAGATGGTTTCCAGGCATCACCTGGGATGCCCCATGTGAGGCTTGAGCTCGCATTTGCCTTTTGCGCACCCTCTGACATCAGAAATAAAACAGAGGATCTGCCGCGGTCGACAGCAAGGGTTCTGTCTTGCTTTTGCAAAACGTTGGTGATAGTTTTGAGCTATACAATATCAGGAACAACAATCTCATACACATCATCCCTGCGGATTCTACCATACCATTTTTGACTGATGTAAAGTTTACAAAAAGTGGAGCCATAGCTGCTGGAGGCAGCGCAACTGGTAAGGTCTGCATTATCCATGTCAGCAGCGGCTGTGTTGTACAGGAACTTCACCATGGCAGAGGTATTCTTCTATTGTGTAGTGTTACTTCGCCCACTAATGAGATGGAATTAGGGCCGGTGCAAGCACTCGACGTAAGCCAGCATTATGTAACTCATGCCATTCATTGCCACTGTATTTTAGATGGCCTCTACCCGCATGCTGGATATAATTGCCAGCGGATCTTCGGCCGATTTACATGACATCAGACTTTGGGTGAAGCCAGTAAGTCTATTACTGACACTCATGGAACAAAGACTTATACATTTGCAAGACAAGGCTGGTGGTCATGATCACTAGATCCCTTTATATTGTGCTGCTTGCCTTATCTGTGTATTACGCATTCCAAATGTGGATGCCTTGGTTGAACCAGGTGAGGATCAATCTAGATTGAGATCGGATTTGGCTCACATATCTGTAGCGGCTCTCTCTAGAGGTAATACTTCCAAACGTCACCCGTTCCAGATTTGGACCTCCATTGGGCGTGCTGTTGTGATGGTTACGATGATGATACACCTGATCTCATGGGATGGGTATTGCAGAGACATAGTATGCAAATGCAGGAACGTGTTGTTACTGAGGAATAGTCCAACATAGTCTCCCTTAGATTCCGGCGTTGTCTTCTCAGTTCCTGGCTTATATCTCTTTCATTTCTGACCATACCGGTTTGAAACTCAAATATGTTGTTCAACACATATAAAGAAGATAAACAAGTCGAGAGCGGACAATACTGGCTCTAGCAAGGAAACAGAAAGAAGATAACATACTCAATAAACATTCTTTACACTTTTAAAAATAACATTGTGGAGTCTCAAAGCGATACGATAAGAAATGAAAGAGATACGACGCGACGAAACAACGATGATGTTGCGACGATGGCAAAAAAAAGCTACCGGAGACGGTGACATTTGCACTTATTTGGCACCCTGTACCGGACTGCATGTTAACCAATTCTACTTGCTGCGCAGTGCGCTCGCAATCATCCCCGAGTCGTTGGCTTTTCATTTCCAGTAGACTGGAAAAGCTCTCTCATTTTTTGCATCGTACACTGTAGTAATGCTACCTCACGTTGGATGTGGTAGTGTCGAGGTCAATGATTTTCAGAGCGACGACGTTCCCGGTAGGTATATGGATGTTTGTAGAGACAGAACCGTAGACGGCTCTGCAGAATAGTCCCGAGACGCTTGTAGAGAGTGAGGACAGACGGCTGTGACATCCGCGTACATGGTCATTTGAAGCCCAGTGCGCTCGAAATGTAACTTGACTTTAAGCCCTGCTTCTGCACCACCATCATTGATCTTGATATATCGCTGACCGCCGCGGTCACGTCAGAAATATCGCTAATGCCTGAAAGAGTACCCCAGTCGGTCTGAAAGCGATAAGAAGACATTTCTTCTTTATAGGCGCCAGAGATGAACCTCATGAAGTGTGCAAAGAGCATATAAATTCATTATTGCGAAATAGTAGCTAAAAACGATGAACACTGGAACGTATATAATGTGGCCAGGGTTGCACCAAAGTTGCGGAAGGAGCTTTGCCATTCGCATTCGGTGTTTGGAAGATTCTGAAGAGTGTTCGACGAGGACCTGGGTCAACTTCAATCGGCTTTACATCTGAGTGAGGTAGACAACGAATCCTGAGATACATTGAGTTCAAACCATGGAGTAAAATCAGTTTACGTACCAGTAGAAATTCCGAGTCCTGTGTATACAGGTCTCGGTCTTATGCAGTCCTTAGGGTTTCAGTGGCGGTGCATTTTATTATTTCCGAGATTTATCCGTGTACATGTCATTTTTGCTCGGCTTGTCTCAGCATGATCCTTCTCGGCATTATACTGGCATTGGTCCCCTCACATGTTAAATTCTACTCGCTGCACTCGCAATTAAATCCGCCAGATGGGGAAGCTTGTATGCCTGGAAGCGCACGTGCAAACTAGAATCTAATACTACTTTGGGTACTCAATCCTACGTGTTATCTATTGTTGACAATATCGACAACTCGAGTATCATCTGGTGTAATCGGAGGGAGTTGTTGAGATAGAGCCCCCTGTACATCGATATGATGATGCCGGAATTGTATCTGAGAGATGAGTTTTCAGGTTTTTACGTGCACTACGTGTTCCGCATACCTTGGGCATATCATCTGTCACAAACCACCGCCGAGTTTGGAGTGAAATAACTAAGTAAGGCTGGTGAGCGGCAAGGCCCGCTACCTTGCACCACATTAGACGGAAATATACGGAAGATACCAGGGTACTAATTACTGCAAGGGGCTCAATTTACTGATTAAGTAGATGGATTTAGCATCGCTCATTTTACAGGTGTATGTACATGTAGATAGCTACTGAGATGGATAACCTCCAATAAAGTTTATCACTAGATGAGCATACTAAAGAATATGAGCAAAAAATTTGTTGTGAGACAAGATAGTGGCTTACATGGTGTTCAACGAGCATTGCATGCTCGGATCGAAATAGACCTGGTAGTCACGTATCTTCCCCTCGAGTACAAGTTCGAGTACGCATGCTGCCCTGTGGTAGATGTTGTCGGGCATGAAATTCGCGCTATTGGGAACAAGGGGGTTGACGTGTAGGGCCCCAAGAAAGTGAAAGTATAGGTCGTATACGTGGATGGTCATTTCAGGATGACAATGATCTGGGATTCTACTGTATGAAAAACAGGTCAGACTGTAAAGCGTGAATGGGTGTACGATACTCACGCAATGGTACAGATGAAGATTTGATACCCTCCACTATAATTATCGATCACTTGCCGCTTGAGTTGCAGAGCGTTGTTCAGACAGGCCACCAACTGATTGCGCAAGGATGGGGTCATGGGCCAGCTTTTGTGAATGTATGTGAAGAAAATCATGGAAACTAAAGGACAGATTAATGATAGATTATAGGCTAAAAAATCTAGGACTATACCTATCAGTGGTGGTGAAGGAAGAAGCTTGAAGAGATTTGCTTAGTTGTCAGGGCACTTATTCGTAGGTCCTTATAAGGACAAAACAATGCTGATGGCCGTTGTCTGGTAAGGTCAAGCTGGCACTTTGTACTGACCAGTCGCTTAATCTCTAGAGCTACAGTAATGTCCTCGATGCGATTTTAAAGACAATAAAGAGAAGGTACCCACATGCAAGGACCCTGAAGCATCACCGACTTGAGCTTGGTACAGATCAGGTGTCGGGGAGGGACAAGTACAGCTAATTGATGGGCAGAAAGGTAGCAGAGAGATTTGAAAGGCGAACCAATTGAGTATTCACAGCAGAATATAAGCAGATTATATTGAAGGTAGTACAAATCTATGCAACGGATAGTTAGAGGTGTTCTTTATTAAAGGTAAGCATTCACTTACAGACTACATGAATGACACGCACAAGCCATTGTTCAATAGAGACTCCCACCCAGGGGTTATAGGTTTGCAAATGCTCAAGAGATCTGAGCGGTGCAACCTTAGCCTACTAATGGATGTGCACTCAAGAGCACAGCGATGACATCTCAACATATCTGCAATGAATGCGATATCTGTTTCTTTCTGCAAGTCCCAACACAAAAATGTGATATTGACCAATATCTGTGGCTTACCTGGACAATACACCCGTAATTCCATGTATTTGTGTGAAGAACAGTGAGATCCTGTGTGCATCCATTTACATTGATGTACACTACTTTACATCCATGTACACGCCCTTTTCCATACCTCGCAAAAGCAATTCACCTGCATTTGCAACCAATCTCCCAATGTATTAGCTAAGTCTCCAACCATGAAGTGACATGCAAACTTCTGGACAAATACCTCTGTGTATGTCTGTGTACATCCATGTACACTCATCATGCTCCCATCATGCACTCTCAATCACTGCCGATTTCTACAGTGCCACTTCCCTTAATTACAGCAGATTACAGGCCCCACCATCATCCATCTCTTGTTTCAGCCACTTGTCCTGCAGCTAACCCCCTATTATCCATCCCAATGGCGCAATCTCCCATTTGCCACTCTTCTTGGTGGCGTCCTTCAACACTTCAGGACATAGGGACGAACCTGCATGGCATGCAGGGCCAGAACCTGACTGTAAACTGCTCCACCAAACCGAACACTCATCCTTGCATCGCAGATTCAGGCAAGCAGTGCAGCAGTGAGAATGTACAATGATGCAGGTGTGCTTGATACTGGACGTGTCCCCAATCCTATGTGTTGCTCACAGCCATTTTCAGATAATTCGGTGAGTATTTGGAGCAGATCTCAATGGCAGAAGCAACAAGCCAAGGAACAGCGGGTGTTTATACACGCACACGCAGCTGGTAGGTCAAACAGCAATTTGCTAGACGGTTGATGCGCACTCACTACAGCATGCATTGCCGAAGCTGCATGAGACGCAGAGAATGACCGAGACTCTAAACTCTTTGATTGGGTTCCGACAGTGAAATGGCAGCCAGACGTGTGTGCGGATGATGGAACTACGTGGGTTTTGTCGGAGAGAGAAGGGCAAGGGACACCCGTTTCCGCTTGAATACCAGGTCAACTGTGGATGTAACCAGTTATACAAATGACACCCAGCATGGTTATAACCCATGGGCTTTAACCAGTCAGAACCCCCAAACCAAGGTTCTTCCACTTACAGTATATCCTACCTAAAGTAATTGCTCTCTCGTGCCCAATGTGACCGGGTACTGGCCAAACTCAATCACATTGAAACTCGCTGACGAAAAAGGCAATTATATTCAAAAACACTAATTACACATAAAGGGCTCCTCGGGCTCTGCCTCAGATTCCGATCCTTCCTGTTCTTCCTCAGCAATGACCTCGTCTTCCGGCATGTTCCATAATATACGGAAGTGCTCTGCGAGATGATGGTACATGTCTGCCTGCTGTCAGGCACATGTGCGGACTCCCTCCATGAGTGATACATTCATGCCTTGCCACCCGCTACAACGCTCCTCCCATTCTGCCACGAAATGTTGCAATGTAACCTGGACACGCTGTTTCTCCTCCGTAAGCAGGAGCCCCTCCTCTCTCCAGCGATGTGCTCTTGTGTGGCTCTTCAGCCATTCCAGTTTGACAGCTATGCCATAGAATCAGCCAAATCACCCTAATAAACCATGGAAGATCCTACCTTGTGTCAGTGCCTTATCACTTCCGTCTCCAAGCGCTCCTTCCTGTGTCCAGATCCACGACATCTCCCTGTGACCTTCACCTATCTCTCTGGTCGCTCCAGTCCTGGCTCACTTGTTTGTGCTACTGCTGTCATTCATCTCTTCTTTGTCCTCCTTGTCGTCGATTTCTAACACAGAGCCATGGAGCGAGGTCATGTCAGACGCTCACAGCTCTCATAGAACTTCCTCCCATGGCCCCGCACCATGCAATACCTTCAATGCAGAGTGTGCTGCATTGTACTTTGCCCCCGCCAGGCAACACTGCTTATCCAATTGATGTGCTGTCTCCGCCACTTGAGTATTCTGCTTCTGTCCCCGGAAATTCTTATTGTGCCGGCTGAAGAGACTGTGATGGGCACGAAGAGCCGAACGTAGGGAGGTAAGGGCATCCCTGCACTGCGCCTCATGGAGTGGCGTCTCCACCTCAGCCAGACCGGATACACAACCCTTCTCCCATAACCGAATATCCAGCTCTGTTAGACCCGAACTTCAATCAAAGATAAACAACGGCTGTCTCGCGTTCGGGCAGTCACCGATGAGTTCTTTATACGATTGAGAGTAGAGGCGTAAGTCCTTAGCACTTAGCGATAGATAAGACGATAGTTTCGGTATAGATTAAACGTTAGCTCAAAGCTAGGGTATAACTAGCGAGAGCTTTACTACTTAAATACTAAAAGTAAGGTTCTAAATATAAACCATTCGTGAGAGTGGAAAACTTGAGCACGCAATATCGAAGCGATAGACACTTCAACCTGGCACATTATCACACGATAAGGTGCAAGGTGGAAGTGGCTACTACGCCATGTAGTGCGTAGTGTCGAAGCCACTGCTCGGTGTCTGTCTGATAAGCGGTCCGGACGGTCCGGTGACCCGGGTTATGTAAGTAAAAAGAATAAAAGTGGTTAAATCGTAACATTACCCCCTTCTTAAGGCAGGCGTCCCGACTGCCGCTACGGTCCGCTCCAGTCGTTGGGGAAGTCTTCTTGATACATTCCTCTAGCCTCTCCTCCATATGGGTCGTCGATGAGATCTTCGTCTCCGATTGGTGGTTCTCCGTCGTCGGATTCGTTGTTCCAGTATTCCTGTAGGAGTTTGCGCCACTCAAAGTTGTAACTTTTGAGGGCGTTGACCCACTTTTGGAATCCATCCGTTCGCTGGACGAGGTACCGGACATTGCCATCGCTATCGTATTCATGATCTAGGATCATAGTGATGGCTTTGTTCGGGGTTACGATTTTGGTTTTTACCCCGTCGACGTGTTCTGCCAGGAATTCCTCGATTAACTCATCTGCATCCATGTCGCCTTCGCGTACCCAGCTATTTGACTCTGGTCCATAGCCCTTCCATTTGACGAAATAGTCCGTTGCGATTCTCGATGGTTCTCCCTGTCTTCCTCGAACGTTTCGTTGCCTGCTGTTCAAGACCTTTTCGACTTCGTAAAGTTCGTCGCCGTCGATCAGGTCCGGTGGTGGTGGAGGCGGTTGTTCTTGGTTTGGGAATGCGGGTGAGATGTACGGGGTAAGTAGTGATTCGTTGAAGGTAGGGTGAATTTTCCAGTTGGCTGGTAACTTTAGGGTGTATGCTGAGGCGCCCTTTTTGTTTTTTATTTCGAAGGGACCTGTGCGTTTGTCGTCGAGCTTCTTTTTTGGACGGGGAAGATGAAGGTTGGTGGTGTCAAGCCAGACTTTGTCGCCTGTTTTGTACTCGACGGCTGGTCGTTTGTTTTTATCATACTGTGCTTTCATTTGTGACGCAGCCTTTTCGAGTGATTTCTGGGCGGTAGCATGGATTTCCTGCATTTTGGAAACAAAGGAGTCAGAGGCGGGGGTGCGGAAAGGGGTGGTGGATTTCATCCCAGGTAGTACAGCGGGATTGTAACCGTAATTGACTTCGAATGGGCTTTTACCGGTGGAAGAGTGTTTTCGGTTATTGTGCGCGAACGCGGCGAGTGAGAGCCATTCTGCCCAGTCGGTTTGGAGGTGATTGACGAACATGCGAAGGTATTTTTCAACCTCCTGATTTACGCGTTCGGTCTGGCCGTCTGTCTGTGGATGATAGGCGGTGGAGGCGTTTCCTTTGATTTGGAGAAGGTGGTAGAGGTCTTTCATAAATTTGGATACGAATACAGTTCCCCGGTCTGAGATGACGACTTGGGGCATTCCGTGCTTGGCATATACTTCGTCACGTAGGATCTTTGCCCAGCCTTCAGAGGATAATTCCGTGGAACATGCAACCGGGATGATTTCCTTCGAGAAGCGGTCGACGATTACGATGATGGCGTCGTGTCCGTTGCTCTCGGGTAATCCGGTAACCATGTCCACGGAGATGTGAGTCCATGGGCGGGACGGTATTTCATTGGGGTGTAGTGGTGCTGCCTTGGCCTGATTGCTGCTCTTTGCTCGCTGGCAAGTTTCACAGGCTCGTACATAGGCTTCGATGTCTTTCTTCATCTTCGGCCACCAGAACTCTCGTAGGACGAGTTCTTTGGTCTTTTCGATGCCTGGATGCCCAGCGGTGATGTGGTCGTGGGATCGAGCAATGATTTCTCCACGGAGTGTATGATCTCGGGGAACGTAGATCCTACCGTCGTACCAAATGAGTCCGTCTGCCATTTTCATACCTCGGTCGTGGTCGAGGGAACTGGCGACAGCTCGATCCCAAAGGCGATTGTTTTTTGTGGCGACTCGTATGTCACGATGGGTTTCTCCGATGGTGGGCATGATCATTGCTCTGAAGTGTTCGGGAGACAGGACTACTACTTGGTCGTTATCATCCTGTCCCTGATCATGATCTGCGCGTCGCGAGAGGAGGTCAGCCTTTTTGTTGGCGGTGCCGGCCTTGTGATGGAGGGTGAAATGGTACTCTGCCAGCTCGGTGATCCATCGAGCTTGGCGTCGGTTTACTTTCTGGGGTTTTCGGAAGTATTGGAGATTTTGATGATCTGTCCAGATCTCGAAGTCTTGGTATGCACCCATGAGGTAGTGCCTCCATTCTTCGAGAGCGAGCATGATTGCGAGGAGTTCCTTGTCGTAAATTTCGTAGTTACGTTCTGTAACCGAAAGTGATTTCGATAGGAAGGATACGGGTCTCCATTTGCCATCCTGTTCTTGAGAGAGGACTGCGCCAATGGCTCCTTCGCTGGCGTCGGCTTCTACTCGGAACTTCCCTTCGTTCGTCGATATCACGAGTATGACGTCCTCTGCTAACTGCTTCTTTAGCTGATCAAAGGCTTCTTGTTGAGCCTCGCCCCACCTCCACACGTCGTTCCCTGTCAACTGGGTCATGGGCTTCACGATTTTGCTGTAGTCCTTGATGAAGCGTCGATAGAAATTGGTGAATCCCAAAAAGGATTGGAGTTCCTTCTTCTTGGTAGGTATCGGCCAGTCGGCAATGCCTTTGATTTTGACCGGGTCCATGCGGATGCTCCCTTCGCTGATGATGATGCCTAGGTACTCCGTTTCTAGGACTTCGAACTCGCACTTTTCGGCTTTAAGGAACAATTTGTGCTTCCTTAGAGTCGCCAACACTTCTCTTGTGATACGGCGATGCTCCTCTTTGGTTTTGGACATGATAAGGATGTCGTCCAGATAAATGGTCACCTTCCCTGATGCGATGAGATCCTTGAAGATATCATTCATCATCCATTGGAAGGTGGCGGGCGAATTGGTAAGGCCGAAGAACATAACCGTTGGCTCGTACAGGCCACGATTCGTTCTGAAGGCTGCCTTCCATTCATCTCCCGTTTTGATTCGAACATTATTATATCCCCATCGCACATCGAGTTTAGAGAAGTATTTAGCGCCGCGTAGTTTATCCATGAGTTCGGAGATTAAGGGAAGAGGATAACGGTTTTTAATCGTCATCTCGTTGAGCTTCCGGTAGTCCTGGACGGGCCTTAGCTTGCCATCTTTCTTTTTGACGAAGAAGAAAGGTGATGCCATGGGCGATTTGGATGGGCGTATCCTTCCACTAGACAAGTTCTCGTCAAGGAATTTGTCGAGCTCCTCCTGCTCCGCTCGGTTAAGCGGGTATACTTTGCAGTCGAGGTTGGCGTTTGCATTGGGAATGAGTTCGATGGCGTGGTCCCATGGTTTAGGTTCGGGTAGGTCATCAAAGTTTTCTTTATCGAATAAATCTTTGAAGTCCCTACACCATTCGGGAACCATTTCCTCAAACGTTTTGGCTGCCTTCTTTGCGTTTGCCTCGGCCGCTAGGTCATTGGCCACATGTCGCATTGCCCTAATGCGAATAGCTTCTTCAAAGCTTATCGCTAGGATAGTGTCGCCTTCCTCCAGCTCTTCGTCCCACTTGTCATATGGATCTGCATCAGGTAAGGGGAGTGGAATATGACGGCATTGGCATCGGGCGAACGTCATTTTTCCGGTCCGCCAATTGATCAACGGGTTGTGCCTGATTAGCCAATCATGTCCTAGGAATATATCCCGATCTTTTAAGTCAGTGACGGCTAGGTCTATGCGCTCGGAATGATCTCCGATGGTGATGCGTAATTCGGCGAAGGCGGTGATCCGTCCTGCGCTGTTTTTTGATCCGTCCGCATTGTAAACGGTAATGGGCGCTGCCGTGGCGCGGGTAGGGATGTTGTGTTTCTCAACGAATGTTCGGCTGATGGCGCTGCTAGTACAGCCGCTATCGACTAGGGCAGAGGAAGAGATTCGGGGAATACAGCCGGACATTTCGATCTGGACGTCGGTTGTTAGGGCTTTCTCGCTTCCGCTTACTCGGCAGATATAGCGTCTGGGCTCCCGCAGTTCCTCCATCCATTCCAGCGCATTGATGCGTGTGGCTCCCTTCAGTCCTTCTAGCAATCCATCCACCACTTCCTCTGCTCGTGCCTTATGAATCCAGTTCTTTAAGATCGCTTTCGCCTCCGATTCCGTTCTGGCGTTTTTAATTCCGCGCAGCGTCCACTCGGCTCCAAACGGCTTCAGCCACTCGTGTGGGACCTTCTCAGCCTTCGCACCGGAACCTGCTGGTTCGGCTACCGTCGGCTGGGTCACCTCAGGGGCTACAGAAGGGGTTCAATTAGCTTCTTGACTTCGTCGGAAACTCGTGTCATCCTCCTCATCGGGAATCTCCTCTAACTGTACCTGAGGCCCCCTTTTTACCGCCTGGGCGCTAGCAGCTTCCTTCCGTTCGGCTGTCTTGGTCGGGGCCGTTGCGCATCCAACGGTTCTTGCCACATGTGCGCCTTCGTTGGGATCGCCCGGTGGTGTGTTGGTTTCTAGCAGCAAGTTCGTCTTGACCGAGGAGTCGCCGCGAGTAGCGACGACGGGCTGCACTTGGACCGTAGCAGAATGCGGAACAGCCTCACCCTCCTTCTCAGGACTATGCGAAACGTTCCGCTCACCTGTCCCGGGGCCTCTGCCAACCTGGTCCCAGTCTTTGTCTTGTCGCTGGGTCGCGCTCCTGGGGCCCTCTTGTCGGGTTCGCCCGCTGCGCACGGTATTCAGGTCGTCCTTGGCCGTAGAAGACCACGCGGTGTTCTCTGTTACCAGGGGAGGTTTCGCCGAAGCTATTTCCTCGATACTCCCAGCGAGGCTGGGACCCCGTAGAGCCGCCTCAGAGGAAGCCGGTTCCTCTGCTTCAGGGGGGGCGTGTCCCTTCAATGAAGGCGCTTGTTCCCCTGTCCCATCCAGTCGCTTATTAGGCGCTGTTATGATGGGTAGCACTATGGTGGGTGCCTTTTCGTTCGCCGCTTTCGCTCGTGATGAGTTACTCGCCGAACGTTTAGTCGGTGGTGATGTCCCGACATCCTGTTTCGATTCTTCCTTAGTCTCTGTCTCGGTAGTGAAGTCGCATAATGGTATATTCGAATGCACGTTTGAAACTACAGAAGTACAATGAGCCTGACTAGCGGGCGACAAATGCGTACCGGATGAAACTAAGTCCTTGGCCAAGTCAGCGGAATCGCTCACTGCTCGGCCCCGTCTTTTACCTCCTCAACTTTCGAGTCTGTCTTCTCCTTTGTTGCGACGTGGTCCCAGTAATATTCGACCCGTCGTAGATGTTCTTCCTTCGTTCTGGCGCGCTTGGGACAGTCCTTCTTGAAATGTCCAGGCTCCCCGCATCCAAAGCATTTCGCTTTGGTGCGTAGGGCGTCGACGTCCATGGGCTTCCCTCCGCCTCCGTATGTAGTGCCAGTCCCGGTTTTCTTTTCCGGGGTGCCGGCCTGCTGCTGCTGTGGCTGGTTTCCTTTCCATTGCGTGTTCGGCTTCGCCTGCTGCTTCCAGTCCGCTACTTTAACCCCTCCGCTAGACTCTGCTTTCTTCGTTCTCCAGTTGTGGTCGATGCGGAGTATGCGACGCTTCCACTCGGGATAGTTACGCGGGGGGTCTGCGTCCGACGCATAGATGACGTCTTTGGTGGAAGGGCGACACGCTTTCTTTACTTGTGCCACCATCATCTGGTCGATTCCGATAACCCCTGCTTCGAACGCAAGCGAGTCGAACTGCTGGAAGAACAAGTCGCCGTCAGGGAAGGTGCTCTGTCGCAGTCGTTCCCACTGTGCGAACTTGATTTCCGCATTGGCATCCTTCCAGAACCGTCGTCTGACTTCGCCTACGAAGTTCTCGTATGCCGGGTACAGCTGATCTCCGTTGACGTTCCTTCCGAGTTCCCTGGCACACAACTCCCACCAGACTTGAGCGTCTTTTCCGAATCGTGATGCACAGAAGATAACCTTGTGCGGGTGGTATCGGAAGTACTGGTTGAATACGGAGAAGTACATGTCGCACTGGGAGAAGAATCGGGCGATGTCGTTGGAGTCGCCGTTAAAGTTCTCAGGGACCTTGACCATCTCCGGCTTTAATGACGCCCAGGGTCCTTGAGCGTCTTCGTTGAGAACCCAGGGGGCGGGTGGATCTGGTGGTCCTGGTGGCGGGGGATATTGCGGTGGTGCCCACCTCTGTGCTACGGGGGGGCTACTGGTCGTGCAGGGTCGGGAAGTGGCTGTTGCGGCGGACTGGGCGGTCCGGCATTGTCGTCTGCGGCAGCAAAGAGCCTAGGCGGCGCTTGCGTGCCTGGCGGCCCGTATCCCCGGGGATAAGCGTAGCTTGGTACCGGGTAGCGGGGAAGAGGTATTTCGGCCCGTCGTGGCGGTACCGGTGGTTCGTCTGGCATTGGTTCGGGATACTTATAATCGGGCCGTTGGTAACGAGCGGGGACCTGGAGAGGTTGATCTGAATGGATCATATTGTAAGCCATATGGGCGAAGTGCCTGGCTTCTTCCTTTAGGATATAGTCATATCCGAAATGAGCGTAATCCATTCCGGCTGGGGTTCTGGCCCAGTTCTGATCCGCTAATAATTCTTCTTTGAAATGATTAAATAGGTCGAGTAACGTGGCATAGGCGAGTATTTCGGGGATTCGGATTAATTTACCCGTGGCGAGGAGGTAGAGAGCCTGGGACATGGTTATCGGGGTGATCGGCCGGCGGGGTATTTGGGGGCTCTGGAGGCGGGGGAGTTGGTGAGGCGGTGGGGCTTCCCCAGGGATTCCCGTTGACATGCTCTGCCTCGGGGAGTACCTCTGTACTGGTTCCGCTACTCTGTCCCTCGCTGGTTCGTACCGCGACCGTTCTGAGCCTTGCGATGACTCGCTCTGCCCCTTGTCTCTCCCTGTTGTACTGGCCGCGGAAGGTGAAGGGGTCATACCCGACATCTCCTGCCCTAGGCCTAGGGGTGTCTGACCGTGCCCACGCGTCGTCGATCCGGTTTCTCTCGGCTGAGGTGAGCCCGGTGTCCGGATCGTACCCGACGCTATCCTCTCGTCTGTACCTTCTTCGAGGTGGGCGAGGCGGGCGGAGTCTAGCCTGGCTCGAACTCTCTGGTCGCTGCTCGAACTCTGGCGTCGACTCTCTGGGCGAGATTGGGGGTGTTGGAGGCTGCTCTGTGATCTGAACGGGCTGCTCTGGTACACACTCTGGCTCCGGAGTTCTTCGTCGATATGGATTTCCTCTTCTGGGGTAAAAGGCTGTGGGTGGAAGGTTGACGTTGTCCCATAGCTCGGCAAGGCTGAACGAGGGTTCGGCTGATGAAGTCCCAAGACCACCGCTGGCAGGTTGCTCTGGAACTGGGGTTGCTCCGTCGCCGACTTCCCCCAGGCCGAGTCGAACGAGGTATCTTGCCAGGTCTGCTGCGTTAGCGGCGGGAGCTGGTCGATGGGGATGGGGGGTATGGCCGGCGGAGCCGGTTGTAGAATCCTGTGGAGAAGAGTGCCTTGCTCCGGCAGCGTCTCTAGAGCTTCCTTTTTGAACGCCTGCTTCCATTTCCCCAAGAACGTCATTTTGCGTGGCTCGCCGATTGAGGACGCGACGGTACTCGTCGACTGCCTCGGCTCTTCGCCCAAATATGGGTGGGTAGACGTGGAGCGGTGGTGGCTGCTGTGGGAGGACATGGTTTATGGCGGGTGGTGGGTAGCGTATTTGGTTTCGTCGAGGGCGAGGGTATAATCCGTACTCATGCAATACTGCTAGCACTACTGCTGCTGCAAAGACGGCGGTTCTGACACCGAAGAAAACTGCGATTAAGATTGCCTCGAGTGTCGTTAACATGAAGGTTCGGTTTTAAGGAACCAGGGGAAGCTTTGAGCTAAGTGTTAGACCCGAACTTCAATCAAAGATAAACAACGGCTGTCTCGCGTTCGGGCAGTCACCGATGAGTTCTTTATACGATTGAGAGTAGAGGCGTAAGTCCTTAGCACTTAGCGATAGATAAGACGATAGTTTCGGTATAGATTAAACGTTAGCTCAAAGCTAGGGTATAACTAGCGAGAGCTTTACTACTTAAATACTAAAAGTAAGGTTCTAAATATAAACCATTCGTGAGAGTGGAAAACTTGAGCACGCAATATCGAAGCGATAGACACTTCAACCTGGCACATTATCACACGATAAGGTGCAAGGTGGAAGTGGCTACTATGCCATGTAGTGCGTAGTGTCGAAGCCACTGCTCGGTGTCTGTCTGATAAGCGGTCCGGACGGTCCGGTGACCCGGGTTATGTAAGTAAAAAGAATAAAAGTGGTTAAATCGTAACAAGCTCCAACAGTAGCCAAAGCTTCTGGTGTTCAACGTCCCAGGAATCAGAGACCATGTGGCATAGTTTGGCCTTCACACAGGGCATATACTCGGCCTGCATACTGCGCAATTGGGTCAGATGCTTTTGCAGTGTCACTCTTTTCTTGTGAATGTCTTTTGCCACACCAACCATAACCTCATCCTTTTCATCCTGAATGTCTTGACGCACACGTCGCCTAAGGTACAGTCAGTGCTACGTCATCTGGAGCTCTGGAGCAACCACTTACTGGAGGTCCTCAACAGTCAGTTCCAGTTCAACACAAGCAGTAGCATTAGACTCATCGACATCCAAACCATCCTTGAGAGCAACACGGCACTCCTCGTCCTTGAGCATGAGTAAGACTTGCACCTCGGAAAGATCTGAGGGCCTGTGAATCACTATTATCACCGACCGGGAGATAAGACCTACATTTAACTTTGATGAAGTACGGACTGGGTAAACTGACATTCCCCTCCCAAGCCTCGATTTCCGCTGTCCAAATATCCTTGAACTTTGGATCTGGGAGAACTTCTGTCAATGCCAGAAATGCCAATATGTGCCTCACCGCCTTGTGCCGTGCCTTCACATGTTGTTGAGCTAAAGACTTGCCTGAATCAAACCGTTAGCTCGAACCCAATCCGAAGGGTTTGTACATACCCAGACCAGAAATCTTCTTCCAATTATGCCATGTGAATTGGACATCCAGGGTGTCGTACCGATTCCCGGGCCCCATTTCCTTGGTACTATTAGTGACCACATTGATCTCGGCCCAACAACGCTCAATGCCTTCCCTGTCCTTATGTCCGACCACATGAATGTTCATGCTAAAATAACATTGACAATGAAGTTTATGGCCCTTGCAGTGACATTTAGGAACCCTGTATTGGATCTTGATATCTTCAGGTAACTGCATTTCAGCAGGGAAAGCGGTCATCTGTTCCAAGAATTTCTTCTTCCACTGACACGCGATATCGTAGGAGAAAAAAACCCGCTTGACTTGGTAGCCATGTTTGGCCATGCCATTGAGAGCAGAAAGAGCTATATAATCCATGTTGCAATAGCTAGTGCTCATCAGTAACCATTTTTAATGCAGTCAAATGTGCTCACCATTCTCCCTTCTGCAAATCTGCCACATCTAGCGGCCGTATGACCTCATGCCATGCATACACTGACATACCCACTCCCGTCGCTTGCAGGCCCATGGCACTCTTTGATTCTGCATGCAAGAGCATCCTGAAGCCACTACACATGCTAATATCCTTTTGCGACGCATACTTGCTAATATGTTCCAGGTACTTTGTCGGCTCAACAAAGTACCCTAGACCGGTGTGCAAACCGGGGTCCTTTTCAAGGCTGGAGTGGTAGAGGTTTCGTAGGCAAAAGTTGGCGTCGAGTGCAAGGATCAATAGATAAAGAAATCTTTCCTTGTGATCAGTTCCAACGTTCACTGTTCACTTGGGGACAACTCACTGGAACTCAGGTGGGGCTGAATCCCAATCTGGAGGCAGATTGATACCAGGGATGGGACAAGCAGGACACTTCAAGGCCAGCTCCCCGGGTGTTGTCGACTGGATGCCAGCCTCGACATTCCCTCAACCCGAACGCTTCATCATTTTGAGGTGGGCGAACTGACAAACCAAATGCCTCAGAGATTTGTATTTACACTGCCGAAGACCGTCAGTATCTTTTGTCATGTTGGGCACCAGCACGTACCTTCAGCTTTCGAACCCCCGTCGCATCCGTCAGATGCCTCAAAGCTTGGTGATACTCATACACGGAGATCTTCCCGCACCTGGAAAGAGCATGGAATTGCTCAAGCAACCGAAAGCTAGCACAAGTCTTTGGCTGGTCAATGGTTGCAGGGAAAAGCTCAGCATGCATGAGCTGCTTCCAAGGAGCCACATGTCGGTCACACCAACAAAAGTCAACATGTATGTTGTGTTGACCATTGACGTGCAGTACGGTAAAGTTGGCAGGACCAGGACGTGGATTCACACACCGGCTCGAGGGGTGATGGCCCAGCTGGACACGTAGGCCCAAGTCGCGCAGGAAAACCTTCTCGAAGAAACTGCCATTCCAACGCTATGTTGGTTGTGAGTACACAACCCCACCTTGCCAAGTCCGTACTCACCTGTATAACATGGAAAGGATTCGTCCGATGCCTTTCTACGATGCACTCCTGACACTCTAACAGTGTTCCCAAGAATTCCTTGCACCAAAAGATAGGTGACGTCGATTTCTCACTACGACGGCATGACCCACAGCAAGGATCCCCAATCAAGTCTCCCCGCCCCTCGTGCCGCATTAGTTCTTCTAGAGCCTCCTGGCGGTAGCCTTGCCTCCAGTACAACATAAGCCAGTCCTAGAAAACATGTCAGTGCACGAACATCAGTCGAGCCAGTCATTGACCAACAGATTTCAGGTTGCACCCAGATTTGGGCTGCTGTACCTGGCACACTCGGGCTTTGGCAGAGGGGTCATAATCGTTGTTGGGGTCGAACTGGTATACCCAATCTCCCTGAGCAAAAATGGGATTCTGGTGGACAGGCACGTTTTGTGGAGCTATCTTCAAATGATGATGGCAACCTTTCTGGACGGTAATGGTACGAGTGTGAACCTGACTGAGACATTGGTCGTCATTGGAGTCATCCGCATGAGACACATGAGAGGGCTTCCATTTTGGAGGCATTGGCAAAAGCTCATCCAGGAAAGGTAAACAAAGCCTGGATCGTGTCAAGTGCTGTGTGTGATACACTGACTAAGCACAGCTTTTTGCATCCAAACCACCTAGGTGACTGCACCCCGGCATATATTTTCTCCATTGGTCTGATATCATAGTTTTTTTTAGAATGTTCTCATGTCAGCAGTACCTCTGGCTGAATGCCATGGTCCCCTCCTACACCGCCACCATTCACGACAACACCCTTGAGCAGGAATTCCCTTGCCTCATGGCCAGCTGGTTCCGTTGTTTTTCATTGAAAACGAGGACGATGATGATTTCTTTGAGAGTCAACCGCAGTTGGTAGATAGTATGAAGCACCTTTTTGTGGAGGTGAGTGAGCCTTGGCATGGATCATGGAACAGTCGCTGACATTTGGGTGCCAGCGCATCCATGCCTATCTCACCAATGCCACGAGGGAAGAGAACTGAGGGTCCTATTGTAGCTGTACACCACGCAGACAATAAAAATTATGTTTTGCCATCTTTCTAGTGATAAATGAAGTCACGTTCAAGATATATGAGAGCTAAACTAATTATAAATTGGATGGTATATATGGTAACTAAGACACGATTACAGAACATAACACGACAACAGAGCAAGATAACACAACATTGACAAGTCCGAACTGAGTAGCTAGCCATGTTCATGGGCAGCCTGATAACTGTCCCAGTTTTGAAATGCCGACGTGACACGCTCTACATGCGCCTCTCGTCCAATTTGGGACCAGGATCGCTGTCTTCCCCATGGACTCGGTTCCATCTCATAGATCTAGTGTACATGAACCAGCCAATCATCAAAGGTGTAAGGCTTGGGCAATGGAGTGCCTCCCCACTGGTCAGGGTTGATGTCCAACAGATGACAAGGGGAAGGTTCATGGGTTATATCATGGCCTCAGATAGCATGCTGAGGGGGGGTGAGAGGAAGAGGGGAAGAAGATTGGGTGGGAGAAGAAGAGGGAGGAGAGGAGAACACAGGAGCCAGAGTAGAGGGTCTGGACAAAGCCATGGAACTGTGAATTTGGCGTCTCGGAAGGACGGTCCTAGTGGCCGACACATGCGACCTAATCCCTGCAGGATGAGCGTAGGGCATGAGCCTCCTCTTAGGCCCTGGCGGACATGTCGGGGGGGCCTCGTCGCCGCTGAGGCCCTGAGAGTCGGCCCATTCTAGCGCTTCTTTCAGTTGCTGCAATTGGATGAGCTCCGGTACATGGATAGTAGGCTAAAGTCTTACCTGATGAAGTTGGCCGTCCCTCCATGCACTCCATGCGAGGCATTCGTGGGGAGTATGTCGATTGAGATCTTCCTTGCTAGTCTGGAAGGGATACATATCCTCGAAAGCCAGAAAGAGCTGTTCCAGCAACACCTTCAGGGAAACCGGGCCATCGCCTCACTTCACGAGTTGGTACAGAGAAACCCAGGGGGTGATGAAAGCCATCTTGGCAGGTCCAAGGGTCTGATTGCACAGTCAGTCAAGGGTTCGATCACCGCAACAGAAATGCTGGCATACCTCTGCAATAATAGACATACTGTGATGGAAGATCTCATTCTTGAGGGAGGGAAAATATGTTCTTGAGGAAGTGAAAATAGAGAGAAGTGCTCACGAGGAGGAATTTCTGGCTGGTACTCAGGCCAAAAATTCATGCGTAAGCCACTAACCTGCAGCTGTATAGTTGCACCGGAATGTGCCACGGATCAGGTTAGGCAGAGGCACTGCCACCAAGATAAGATATCTCCATAAATTGCTATGTCATTACTGGAATCTCCGTACGGATCTAGGGATGCTGTTGGTAGGTGAGCAATTGTGCTTGACGAGCTTCCTTCAAATCACCCTCTAACGTGTGACAGACAATATCCTCCAGAAAACCAATGACCCTTTTGAATCGCTGGATCGCTCCCTCCGCCTCCCTCCACTCCTTGCATAATCCTGCAGCAGAATAGATGCTGTCATGAGCCACAGGTGGATGCATCTCTAGCCCAAATGCCATGGATATATCCATACAGCTCTAGCCCTACAACATGGATAATAACCATGGTTAAAATAGTGCTACTTACAGTAGCAATTACTGCTAAAAGGCCACCCAATACAGGTGATTATGCTATAAATCCTGATATTTCCTCAGAGGCTCATTGAGAAAAAGAAATTCGCACTGGCAATGCTGAGTCAGCCACTGCCACACCCAAATTCGGCACTATACACAATCATTGCAGTGCTAAAAACCTAGGTACTCAAATTCCTGTTCTTGCGCTCAGTAATCAGGCACACAGAACATGATATGAGGAGAGAAAAATATATTCAAGGATGTACCGTATGACGCCCGATGTAGCACGCACAACGGAAGATGAATGCGACGTCGTTGTGCTGGATTACCTTAAATATTAGACATGGTACGATACACACAAAAATAAGTGTTTCGAACCAGAATCAAACACTCATCCATTGAACCAACAGTAATATATTGCACAAGGTAACAGTTACACCAAGACACCATACATAAGTAATGAATCGTACACAATATAACAACCTAGTAGAGCAAGGAATATCCCAAAAAAAAATAACCCACCATTGTAGGGTGCATGGCGGGGTGTTGACAAGCTTGGAGGGGGCAGGCATAGCGTCGTCAGCGAGGTGAGGACCTTACTCGATGGGATAAGAGGTCGTTGTGTGGCAGGCAGGGAAATTGCGCATATGCAAGGCGAAACAAGCAGCAGGTTGGGGGCGGTGACAGGTCGACAGCGATTATGGGTCAGAGAGAGAAATGGTGTGCGCCATTAAATTCCCAGTGGTCGATAATGAGGGTGGTGATGTTATTTCGAGCATGGCGAGACCGTTGCGGGCGATATGAGACACAAAGGGCAGGCGTCGGGATGGTGAGTGGGTGCACAGCGACCCCGCCATCAAAAATGAAAGGTGACCACAGATTCGTTATCCCCTACTCATACAATGGGAGATGCACGAATCTGGGATGGGTAGGAGGCCTGAGTGGTGTGGGAGAGCCCGATGTTGGACAGGAATGGGTGGGCAGCGGAGCAGGTCGTGGTGGTCGTACCGCCTGGAATTCAGGTGCGTTGGGTGCGTCTCTGAGTCGTCCATTGATGTTCAAGAAGATGTAGCAAACAACATCGTTGTTGACCGTCAGGACCCTGACCTTCCTCTCGCCATCCCGCTTGATCTGTCCAGTCCTTCCCCGCACCTCCATACCCTTGGATATCTCTCTACAGCACAGTCCTACTCCACAGTATGACCCTTCACTGTGTCAGAGGCTCCCTGGTCCCTCCTGCCATCATTGTTGCTGTCCAATTCATTGTTGCTGTCATCATCATCGCCATGGCTGGGTTTGCTTCGATATGCCCTCATAGCTGCAGATGGTGTGGGATACGGCATCCCTC
Source organism: Armillaria altimontana (assembly GCA_022818075.1). NCBI lineage: Eukaryota > Fungi > Basidiomycota > Agaricomycetes > Agaricales > Physalacriaceae > Armillaria > Armillaria altimontana. Next base: position 2,201,772 of record JAIWYR010000005.1, on the reverse strand, counting down.
TGCCAATTCATGGCTATTTTCATCAGAGAATCTCGAGGGCAGTAGCAATTGGCCCCAATGTTGATGCTGGGGGCGGTGGGTGGTTGAGATGCGGTTGGAAAGCACGATTTGGGCTGCAGTGGGCACTGGTGAACTTCGCCGTCATCTGAAAGTGTCCTGGCTGCGTGTTGTGTCAATCGTCATGCAGGGTGCAGCCTCATTCAAGGGCTTGCGCGCGGCGGTGGGGAGGGTGCAGTGGTCATTGTCCCGAGTCTTGGACAGCCGGGTGCATAAAAAGGGCCTAAAAAGAAGAATAAGTAACAAAACACTTCATACATACCTTTTTAAGCCCAAGAAACGCCTGTTGAAGGAGCAGGCGGGTGGGTAGTTGTCAAGGAGGTGATGGCAAAAGGCAAGAAAAGAGGTAGCACAGCCACTCAATCGTTGCCCGGTTGATCAGACCGTGGCAATCGAGACTGCAAGGTGGATGCTTGGGATGGCCCTGTTGCTCGAAAAACACACTCCGACGTATTATGAGCATTCGGGATGTTGAAGTGTGAGTAGATATCATATGTTTATGTACAAATATATATATTTGAATGCAATAAGAAGTCAATAATTGACATTTAATGATGAATTTCCGACTTTTTAGAGCTTTTTCAATACTATACCCCCTCCATGTACTTCTCCATGTTCTCTGACTCCAGAATGATTGTCATATATTCATATTAGATACTGTACTATTGCAAGGACACTTCTGATCCATCCCGATCCACTAATACATGTGCATATGGAATGTACGAGTTTTCGAAGCTGCCTACTGTACATTCATCAGTAGTTCTTGACTCACTTTGTATACTGACTTTAATATGACTTTAATTAAATATGGATATTGTAGCAGATACGCTCAACTGTAAGATATAATACTCAAACAGCATCTTAATATACCATCTTTTAATACTTCTAGATATTTTTTTCTCCATCAGAAATTGTAGTCGATGCACATTGAAGCCATTTGTTTCGCAAATTCGGACTCAGTCCAAATCTCCGCATCTGTGGCAAAGGCCGAACATCATCAAAATTCTGTTTCTCTCCCTAAACCACAGATTCACAACACTAGATACACTAGTAGAACTATGTGCTTGACTTCTAGATAAATATCATGGCTGTACAGAGTGTTCATAACCTGAAGAGATGGGCCAAATTTCAGTAGTAAGTTTTCAAATTTTTCTAGCTACCGGATTACAATCCCACGATAAGTACATCCTGGCTTGCCTAGACCCATCCACCCAAAACAAGCAGCACACATGCGGGGAGAGGCCATAAATACAATGACATATTTTTTTCAAACCCATAGATTTTTTTTCGGGACCAAATGATGAGTGGGAGGGCGGGAATTAAGGTGCCAGCCACACCAGTGCCAGGCCAGCCAATTTGGGCCATGGCAGTGCATTGGGAGCATTACATAAGTACATCCGTATGCTAGTGAAAATTATCTGCCCAGCTAGGCCCAATAAATGATATCTAGAATTAATCACCATGGCTGCCCAAATGGGTACCAAATGGGCCCCAAATGCTACCTGAAAAAGCCATTTTTGCTGCCTTTTAGCTCCATGGATAATATCCATGCTGTAGGCTAGAGGGTCAATGGATATATCCATAACCTGTAGGGCTAAACTTACAGCTATGCCTGCGTGAGCATGAAGCACTGTGTCCTGCATGCCATTCAAACGTGTGAGTGCATCCTCAACAATCGTTGCCGATTCATCCTTCAATGTGGCCTCGCAGATCCATGCTGTGTACTTGCTAAGAGAGTTGTCGGTTAGAGCCAGAAGTGTCACATCCTCATTGCGAATTTGATGGGTGAGCTGGGTGATGGCCAAGTCGGTCTTGGGACTATGGAAGGGTGACACAGGTGAGATGCAACGGAGTGTTATGCACTTATGGCTCCTTCTCCACAGCTTTGGGCAGTTTCGTTTTGGATTGCTTATCCTTGCCAACCTTCTGGGCGTATTTGTGTTTCATTTTCTTGAGGACTTGCATATGGTTGCTAGAAATTAGATGGCCGATTGAGCCCAGCAGTCACATAAAGCATTAGGTGGCATACCGATAATAGTAGTCCAATTTGCGAGTTCGTGCAGCTTGTAATTTTTCCTTGGCGGTATTGTAGAGTTTAGGATGTCCCATTGGTATTTCCAAACACAAGTGGAGCCAGAGATGTAGCTGGAGAACTCGAATGGAGTGAGGATGAAGGTTAAGTGCCAAATCCATAAGGTATCTACTTGAGAATCTGAGGTTCTTTGGACTTTTATAGGACTTTTTTGTTTCCGGGATTTCTGGGTCAGGGGATGATTGTAATAGGTATCATTGAAGTCCTAGCATATCTCTCAAGCAAATTCTAGGGTCATAGAGGTGCCAACAAAGCTATAATGAGAGGAATAACCTATGAGGAGGAGCTCCGGTACGATTCGGCTACCGAATGACCGGTCTCACTTGGGTTAGGGGTGTGGCTGTGTGTGGCACGACCTTGCTGCGGCATGAATTTGTGCCCACATGTTGGAGTGTTTTTTTAATTTGGAGTCGCAGTAATTACATTTTGGAGTGTTTGCGCAGTTGTGAATACATACAAAGAAGTTTTTTTAAATTTGTAGTCACAGTAAATACATCATAAAGGTGATTTTAGAACAAGATGCAGTGCTGAAGCCGGATTTTAGACTATATATATATACATTTTTAAAGTAAAAAAAATGGTCTGCGTTCAGCTGATCTGTTCTTGGTAGAAAGAAAAGTTAGAAGCGCATCTTGCTAGTGTGGAGGGTATTACTTACAAACATGGGTGGCAGCGCTGGCTCCTACACTGCCAGGGGGGAATCCTCAAGGTCCTCCCATAGGCCCTCCACCTGATCCTCCGGGCCCATGGCGCAAGTCCCAGAAGGACGGTTTGGGAGGGGGGAGAAGTGCGCACCTGCCACATGCCAGGGCACTTTCAACATGTTCGATACCCTCTTCATAGCTGGCCACCGCCCAGTAGGAGTTTCCCTCTACACGAGTGACCAGCGGCGAGGTATTCTCCCTGCAAAGCAAAGTGTTAATGTCGAGTTGCTCCCTCTAAAGAAATGAAGACTGACCAACCACTGAATACCCCAACATCGGTACCATGAGTGACGATGTAGAACAGCTCTTCCTCTCCTGCCAAGGGCACATGGTAGTCAAAGGTGGAATCCAACCATGTAGGCATTGAGACAATGGGAGGGCCAGAAACAGGCATTGGCGGGACTGGAGGAGTGGGTGCCGAAGTTCTGCCAGATGCACGAGAGGCAGAAGCAAGGATGGGCAGGACAGGGGGAGTTTGTGCCGGGGAGGGGGCAGGAATGTGGGGAGCAGAGGCGACGGAGTTCTGCAATACAGCACAAACCACGTCGTTTGCCCCGGCGTCGGTGAGGGACAACCCATCAATGAGTCGCAGCAAGACTGAAGATATTAGGTCAGTGAGTATTCAGTAGACGAGGTTTATTCGAGGCTTACCATCCAAGTTGGAGAGCGACAAGTGTCCTGTTGGCTGGCTGGCGTTGGTCATGATGGAGTGGTGAGTTGTGAAGGAAGAGAGGAATGGGGTGCCCAATGTCAGTGAGACGTGTTTTTAAGGGCAAATCCGAGAAGCAAGCAATGAGGCCATTTTAGGCACGGAACTGGATTCCTGTAACTGTATCAAGCCAAAGAAGGCTGTTGAAGGTAACAGAAGGTTTGCCGTCCATTGGAAAAATACGCTGGAGGAAGTATTCAAAGGAGGATGAAGGAGAATGAAACACTCAGGAAGGAGGCAGTGGGTGGTAGAGAAGGAAGGGGAGAGAAAACATGTGAAAACAAATGTTCGAGCCACATGTATTGTATTTATGGAAATGTGAAATGAGTCAGCATATTTGCGTCAGCACGAAATAGAGGATCCTCTCCTCTGAGAGAGGGGAAGACCATGAAAATATTTTTGATCGTCCTCCTCCTACCATTCCATCGCTTTCTGCCCTTCATCGCAGTAAAAATTCATTCAGAGATGCAAGAACAACTTGAAAGTGTATGGCCCCTGATTTTGAACTTGTGAGTGACATCATTGTGATTGCCTTTCCCTGGAAAAACAAACAGATCATTTGTGTTTCTAGACCATCACTGTCCTTACCCAATCTCCAAAAGGGTTGGGCAAAAAGCGAATGCCGGGGGTATCTGGATCAATGTCTCATCTCCTATACCAAGAAAAAATTGACCAATGTCAAGAAGGCCACCGAATACGCTAACGCGATGGTCGTCAACAAATATTTCAATCTGTTTTATTGGGCGCTACCTCTTGACCAGGACCTGCATAAGGATGATCCTCCTCGCATTCCCGAGGAGCTGCTCTCTGATGAGCAGCGGGCTGTCAAGGGGGCAATCATCAAACAGATGGCTAACGTGAGTGTGATTGTGCCAGTATATTTATTCATTCTTATCTGTGAAAAATAGGCTATAGTGAAATGGTTAGACTATCACACCGGCAAGGTCACTTCCCCAGCAATGATGACCAAGAAAGAGAGGGTACATGATCCGATCGTGTCATTTCTCTCCTGTCTGGCTGGTGTGGAGGCCATGCGTGGGCGAGCTCTTACTGCCAAGCAACTGTTCAGAAAAGATAACGACGATATCAGCCGACGTTTTGATGCATTATGGGTGGCAAATGGCGGGAAAGGCAAGGATTGGCCTGCAGCACATGTGGCTTTCATTGCCAAGGAGTTTGTCAAACTCTCGGAGGAAGATCAGCTGAAGTGGACGGTGTTGGCAGAGAGAACAAGAAAAAGAAGGGTCAGGGTTGGGTGGAACCAACATTACTTCCGCCGGAGGATGCTCAAAGGTGAGGCAACAATTTGATTGGGGTGACGCGAGATATTGATATACTATGGCTAGGGTACTTGACACATTGGGTGGTACGATGCAACCTTTGCTCGAGGGCTTGTCCACTATGTTAGGTTGTCACGTATCATTGGCGATTGCAGGGCCTGAACCTCGGAAAGGAGGACAGGTCAATATTATTATGTGAGTTAATTGTTTTAAAGTTAGAGATTTTAGGTGCTGAATGGTGCTGTAGGATTCACAAAGGGGTGGATAAGTCTCCCATACCGCAGCGTTTCCACAAAAAGGGGGGGAATGGTACAAACTTTGGCTTGCAGCGCTGGGCGAGTACATTCTGTCATGCTATAGTAAGTGCCGGTTTGCTGGAACAAAGTCTGTCAGTGCTGACATATTACCTTCAGCGCCAGAAGAGCAGAAGTCGCATGCACTGACCGGGGTTGGAGCGCCGTCTAGTCCTCCATTGTTCTGGCATGCTAACCCTCCTTGGAAAGAGGGTGTAGCTGGACCTGAGGACGTGAACCCAATGCGCAAAGCCACGAGCCCAACACAGAGAGACGCCAGGGATGGCAGCGATGATGACGATAACTCCAAGGAGGAAGATGGAAGTGAGGCAAAGAAGTCTAAGAAGAAAAAGAAGACAAGAAGCAGGAAACAAGCTTGGGAGACATCAGACGCGGAGGCGGGGCCAGGCAAAGCGAAGCGCAGGAAGGGAAAGAAAGGGAGCACTGAGGGTGACGATGACAAAGAGAATGAGGGTCGTGTTGAGACTGCACCACCAATACGAGCATCTCAGCGACTGAATGGGGTGGCTAGTACCACAAAGTCTCTGTCCAGTGGAGTTGGATCGGCTGGGCGTGGAGTCTTGACTGACATCACCAATACAATCATGCCCATCCATCGTGTCACACCCGAGGATGCGAACTCTATCGATCCTATGCTCCTTGCAACAGGCATGTCCCCTGGCTCTCTGATACCCAACTGTGGTCCCAATGATTGCCCAAACCCATTCTCATCGCAGTCAGGATCGGGGCCAGAGTCTGAGGTCGAGCGTCAACCTTTGGTACCTGTAGAAGCATTCACAGTGTCTGCAGAAGACCTGCCAGTTCCTCAGAGGTTTCCAGAATGGTTTCAAGACGTATGGACGTATCTTGGTTGGTTCAAGCTGGGGCTGGAGTGGGAACGGTTGGTGGATGTACTGACCATCATTGAAGGTTTGCGAGGGTTCAAGCAGTCTGGAAGGCCACTGCTGTGCACACACCACCCCTCCCAGGTTTCTTTGTGGATTCAAAATGCTCGTGCGCATGATCTGACCCCATTGGGAAATAGAGAGACTTTAGTGAGTGGATGGTGGCTTTGGTGGAGGTATATGCAGCCAGAGTCACGGTATTTGGCAGATGGGGAGGGACCAGTACCAGCCAGCACGCGCTCAGATGACGGAGACTGGGAGAAGATGGATAGACCTGGTCTGAATGGCTTGTATAGCGTGGTGGTGAGCCTGGGGTGGTGGGGCGATAGTGTCCAGTGGAGTCCGGCCGCATGGGTTGAATGGGCTTTGGCAGTCGAGGATGCACTTTGGGCTTTTGGTCATGTAACATCAATGTCCGCAGGTAAATAATATTTGGTACTTCTGTATGTTGCAATAGGGTCTTCTTGTTCGTATGTAGTTGTTGGCGATACAAGAGGTTCAGTGGCACTCCATCATATATTAGGGGAAGAAATTTTTTTTTGCAGCTAATATGTTACATTGATGATGGTGGTATAATGTACGATAGCAGCGATGGTCAGTGGCAGAGTGAAATATAAGAGTAGACTTAGAAGGAAAAACTCTGAGAGGTCCCATTTTGAAGAAATGGTAAGACGCACCTGTATCCGCATCCTACTCTCCATCTCCGGCAACTCGACTGCAAATGGATGTATTGAGCATTCATCCCCTCGATTATGGGAGTGGGATTGTGTGTAGTGAGCAAGTCGATGTTGCGAGCGGTGGTGCAATGGCAAAGTGGTCCTGAAGAGACCTATTTGGGAAATTTTGCATGGAAAAGCACAATTTTTTCCCCCCGGTGCTGGCACGCGATTTTTTGGGGAGATATGGGCACAGCCACCATATTGTGGCTGTGCTTATAGCCAGTGAGATGCCATTCTATAGACTGGTTATATCCAGTCTGTAACCCCTCAATCTTACAGAAGGGCCTGCAAGGGAAGCGTTATAGGATTAAAGGGTGTAACTCAAGGCTGTGTGAAGGCATCATATGTGTACCGTATCCATGTTCTCCCTCTCCAAGACCTGACCGAAGATAGTGCACCAATGACATCGTCGCCGTCCCCCCTCTGGTATCGACCACAGCACCCACGTTGCTCTCGAAGGCACAGGTTACTGCACTATTGAACATGCTCGCACTGACTCTGAGTGGCCTGGATTCTTCCAACCAGATGCATATGCCAGAACACTTATAACTTTGGCAATAAAGACATGGAGATGTGACTTCAATTTGAGCAACAACAACCATAAATCAAATACCAACTCACCCTCAAGTGTCGAGATCTATGACGAATCAAACCCGAGGTCGAAACCCAAATGGGTGCCCAAATCAGGGCCAACACATCATGCAGATGCTTTGAAGTTGAGAGTCTCCATCCTCGCTCTGAGTCGAGCCACCGGCTTACTTCCTATTCAATGTGCACAACGACATGGCTTTGACAGACACATATGTTGGAGGCACTCCTGGAGCCGATGTCTTCAAGAATTGTGTAGAAAAGGCCATACCTGTTGATGTGGGAACACTTACTCAGAAGGAAGTTTTCGAAAGATCCATGGTATGAGTATTCATGAAACATGGCACAGGATGCTGGGATTAGGATGCTAGGATTTGTACCTGTAAGGTTGAGGACCTACAGAATATTGAGACCAAGAGATGTGAGCAAAAACCATGAGCTTACTGTGTCTCACAGCCATTGGATGGTGTTCTACCCTTGTTCATTCAGAACCCAAGTACCCTGTACAGTACAGGCCAAGCCCTTCCACCGGTCATGACATGTGCCTCCTCATAGTAATATCCTAGCCAAACAAATAGCTTATTAATGGACGCAGACTCAAGAAAACAATGTTGCGCACCTGGGATGACTAATGGAAGGGGGGAAAAGGTTTCCTTCCATGGATAGCCGTTGGCCGAACCCATAGAGTCTCCGTAGTGGAATAAACCATGTGAATCATCTACATGAATGGCCAGTCAGTTGACAGAACGAGCAAGTGGTCAGCAAACACTTACCATTCACACTGAAATCCCAGAGACCCGTCGTTCTGCCCATATGGCGGCCTCGTTTCGATGGGTGCTAGGTGATAGCTCCAGCCCATGGAAAGTATTTACCATCCCATCCACACATGCCATCCATCTCCTTTGTCCCATTCTTCATCATCTTCGCCTAAATTGGCGTCGTCTTGGCACCAGCACGAGGTCCTCCTAGTGAAGGATGCATACTGTAAGGCAATCCGGTGGAAACACGGGAGGGAGGGAGGGCAATACGAGGTCACCCCGTTAGGAAATAAGCGAGTTGAGGGGCTGGAACAATTGGAGCAGGAAACATGCTATACTTCAATCGTTATCTAACGCAAGATGAGTAACCCTGAACATGTGCAATAACATGACTTACCACTCTCTGAAGTACTCCCCGCAACTCAGCGCAGACCCGCACCTACAGTCCTTTGTCGCCATGTCTTGGATGCTGCTCGCTGGTTCTGATATGTCGTCTCGACCCAAAATCAGGGGTCTTCCACTTAACGGCTTCTTTGTGAGGGAGGATTGGGGAGGATGGTGCCAACTATGTGAGTAACATTTGAATGCACTGTCCTCCTGCGCATGTCCAAACTCACCTTGAATACATCAACATTGAGCTCCTTCTCTTCGTGGGGGATCACTTGCTGCGGACAACATTTTCTGAATAGTTCGACTTGATATTAAGCTCTCACGCACTCGGAAAAAGAAGGCTAAAATCAACAGTCAATATCCTTCAAAACCATGTCAAATTGGAACTCACAGGATGTTTAAACATCAGCCAATGGCTTGAGAGCTGGTTTGAAGGGCCGTAGAGGGATGTAGAAAGAGAAGTAGGAACCGGGAGCATGGTGGTGGGAGGACAAGGAATGACTTTGATTTGCCGCCGGCAAGCAGACATCCGGCCATCCTCATCAATGCTCCATCCCCTACAATGTGTCCATACCACACTGTGCGATGCCACCCCTAGCATAACCACAAACATGATCATGGAGTGGGGCCGGGATGGGAGAGAAGAAACGGGAGACGGGTGAAGGTACGGGAATCAGATATTTCAGACTGCCACCACTGTAATGACGTATTCGAGGCCAATCAATTTACAAAGAATATGACTCTTGCCGCTAAGTTGTACGGGTGGGGCATCAAGAAAAGGGCGTCGTTCGATAGCAAAGGGAAGGTATTGTAGCTATGGATTGGTATATACATTCAGATTTTGTACTCGCTCATTCAGTATCCTCTTATTCCACTGTTGAATACCTGAAGAGACTGAACTAGACAAAGATTAATGTCATCATTTCATTAAACTAACACAAATGGCAAAACCTACAGCTGTGTGATGAAGTTCAATGTGTATTCGCAGGTGAGGTCGAAGCTCATCATCTCCAGAATATTATACTTGATACAATGAGTAATGACAATTTTCTCTGGTGTTACGGTGGTTCCATTGACACAATACAGCATGTCAATGAAAGTGGAGCATGGTTTGAAATTGATGCAGGTACCCAAAGGAGCCCAGGATACGACCCCCCAGAGACGTCCACCGTTACTGAATACAGCCGCAAGATTGTCCTCCGCATTGAGGGACAGCAAATCACTATATAACGGTCAAAGAGGTGTCAATTTTGAGGTGTCCAATGGACTATACTACGACGTCCAACTTGGCTACTTCATCGATCCTCTGTCCAGAGTTATTCATGGCCGGAAGGAGGCGTTTGAGAGCGTTGCCCAGATGTTGGTGCTCATCCGTGGTGTTGACATTGAAATGGGTTGTGGTCAAATTTGTGCTGTAGATATTGAACAACATCTGTTCATTAACAGTAATCTCTATCAATAGTATTCATCAATCATCGGAACGAACTTGCCCTAGTTCTGGTTGGTGTTGGAGTTTTCCTCAAGAACTGAAAGCTCAGAAGGCAAGGATGATAACTGAAGAAAGCAATCATTAGTACAGAAAGACAGCTCAATTTTGCAAGGAATAGAGATACCAATGATACTTGTGAGATATCAGAGTGAAGTTAGAAATGTGAGTAAGCTGGTGTGGCAATGGTCAAGGAAAAGTTCAAATTTTCACAAATAATAGCTTCTCACGATCGGAAGTGCAAACGGCAGATCTAAAAGAGGCAATGATCATTCCAGCTCCTGCAACTGAGCTTTCTGGGCCATGTCGTCGGTTCAGGCAAGTTCAATTAGTCACTTCGGTTGGTATATGTGTTCTTCTGGCATAGAAACCATCATATTAAAGTCACATAGGGCCAGAAAATCAACAGGTTGTTCTTGAATAGGACACCTACGACTGGTTAGTCTTCCTTTAACTTTAAAGAAAACAGAATACTCATACCCGACTATATCTCAGACCAAGGAGGAACGGTGAGCCGGCTGTATCAGCTGGATAATGACAGCATTTGGCGATGGCTTGATGCTAGATGGCATAAAGTACCAATAAGTCGTCTCCCCTTTTGCTACCTGTATCAATACGCTCACCCACTCAAGATTTCCCAGGTTTTCTCATTCCACGGCATGAACCGGTCTGGAAGCAGTGTCGGATGTCCCGGTCCGACAGATAGGTGTTAATAATGCACCACGGGAAGGTCTGGGTGACTCTGCAGATGGAAAATCCCCCAAGTCAGTGGCTACCACACATCATGGCAGTGCTTGTCACCTCATTTCCCGACAAAATGAACGGGTCTGTGTATAATCTTGTTTTAATTGTGTATATTGCATCAATACTTTTCAAGGCTCCTCTGTAGTCTGTCTCCTCCGTGGCTCATCTGCCGTGATTTGAAGCAGTGCCGAGCTTACTGCAAATCAATAGCAGTGTCATCTCCTTGTTACTGACGCCATACTCATGTACAATCAAATCCCTTGACTCCTGCACGCTTTCTGTCTCGACCGAGCCTCCCAGTCATAAAGGTACAGTGGAGTGCCATGCCGACTTCTACCAATGAAGGTTCCTGTTAATTTCACTGGAAGACGAATTCAGGCCTACATTCCAACCTAACAGACAAACGATTTCTGGATTCCTCCAGCTGAGAGACCAGACGTTGGAAAAGAGGAAACACTTCTTCACCCAAACCGTTTTGTACCAGCAAACCATTTATTAGACGACCGACTGAATAAATACATCGAAGCAGCCCTGTAATAAAGGAAAGTCAGATGCATTCCATGTACAAACACATCAACTCACATACACTACATAAAGCACACTTCCCCACCTCTTTTTAGGAGACTCTGAAGTGTGGGGGGTTATCTATTCACATACATTAAAAGCAATCGGAACAGTGCAACATTATTAACCTACCTACACATGCACACTCGTTCGCAGGGTGACATATTGGCGATATAACCCATAAATGCATCAATTTGATGCGAGCATTGATGAAACATTTTCCAAGATGGGATGCACCTAGTCAATTTGTATCTTCAAAAAATCGAGTTTGTGACACAGAGCCATGAACAGTGTTCGACACCATGATCAGGAGTCAAATTTGGAGTGAAAAACAATGAAAATTGGATACTACATATTTCACAAATTCTGTGGGGCCAGATGCGGTACATACATGTCGGGGATCGCTCATTTGTGGCAACAGGACATGGGAAGCTTTCCGAAGTGGGTGCTCAGGAGGTTGATTTGTTACATGAAACAGAACAGTGTTTCCCAAGTGATGTTGACCAATAATTTTCCCTATAAGATTAACATTTTCCTGCAGGGAGGCTGTTCTGTGGGTCCTGATGCCTGTAGACCCCAATGTCATTCTGAGCGGACTGGCCACATCTTGGGGTTTACTTACACAGTCAGTTAACCAGGTTCTTCAAGCCGCACGTGGTGACCCCCACCGTATCCATCTTCAAAGCAACGATCTCACCCAGTTCAAGAATGTATTCAAACTGGTAGGTCTCACCCAGCTTTCCCAATTTTTTGTACCTTTTCGCCCACATCCCTTTGCTAGCACTGTAACATCCTCGATATCAACTCTTGAATGAACCTCGATGTCAGCATCACTCAAATTCGTCACCTCCTTCATGAAGCCGCCCTTCTATCCTCCAATCCTCCAACAAGACCTCCAGCCCTTGTTCAAGCTCAGTTCAAGACCTCTGGCCGTGGTGGGCACCCTCACGCAGATATTAGCCCCCAGCTTTTGCAATCCTTGATGCAGAGCTATGGGGGTGCGGCCAAAATCACCACTCTTCTCGGCTTCCACCCATGGACGATCCAACATTATCAACTTCGATGGGGGCTCGTCTCCGCAGGGTTAGCTCCACATCAACTGGATTACATTGATGAATCTGGCCACACCCATTACCATCATCACTCGTTGCTACCAACCATGTCCTCGCTCACTGATGAACAACTTGATCATGTAATGGCCGAGATCCTGCGTGACTACCCGAACCATGGTCATAGACTCATTGATGGTGCCATCATCAGCCAAAGTCTTTGCGTCTCTAGAGATCGCATTGATGCCTCCCATTTACGTGTACACAGCCCTCCCCCTCCCTTCCACCGACACAACGTGGCTCGCACTAGTTACTCTGTTCCTGGTCCCAATTCCCAATGGCATCATGACAGCAATCATAGTAAGTGTTGGTCAATACACCGTCGTCTTCCCTACAGCCAGGCTTTGACTAAGTGTCCACTCCAGATCTCATCCAATGGAAAGTTGTTTTTCATCTCTTCGTTGATGGCTTCAGGCGCACTGCTGTTGGCATTCATGCCCATAACAACAATCGTCCGGTCAGTGTCCTCCAGTTATTCCTGGACGCAACCTTCCACTGGGGTGTCCCCAGTCGCATGCACGGGGATTGCGGCCTTGAGAACTTATATATCACGCAATGGATGGAGAACTATCATGGAGTCATACAGACTTCATACATTTGGGGCAGGTTCGGTTTGGTGCAGACTCTGCCGTGTTCTCTGAGCTGATAAATCCCCACTTCAGGTCCGTTCACAACACCCAGGTAGAACGTATGTGGGTTGACACCACCATTGGCTTTTCCAACAAATGGAAGGCCTTTTTCCTCTCCCTTGAACATGATCATGCCCTCAACCGTCACCTCGACCAACATATCTGGCTCATCCACCACCTCTTCCTAGCGCACATCGATCAGGATGCTCAGACCTGGGCCGAACACTGGAACAACCACAAAATCGCTTTGCAATGTCGGCGCACAACTCCTCTTCGAATGTGGATGGAGGGACAACTCCTCCTCGGAGCTCGTGGCCTCAAACATCTTGTGCCTGACGATCCCCAGCACACTGCGCCTTTTGCTAGTGTGCCCAACATGGGCCTCAACGACGACATGCTTCACCAGCTCCAGACGCGCCAGCGTGTACAGATTGTGGCACCAGACAGTGGTTGGTAATTTCTTCTCAATGTTCGGATTCATTGGGTCATCATGTTACATCCCCTAGTTCCCTGTAACCTTGCGTATGTTCCTTGCAAACCGCCAAACAACCCATTTATGCTGGCCGAATATGAGCTCTTTGCGACCCAACTTCTTGCAGCAGCCCCCGACGTTGATCGCCGCATGGAGTATCAGAAGCTTAGGTGGATTTGTGGGCTACCGCTTATGGTAGCTATTCTAGAGGCAAGAAGTCAGCCTCGAGTGGCCTAAGCATAGTCACTCTTACCTACACCACATGTATATCTATATCTCCACAGGGTGGCTCTGAACTCATTACTGAACCGATTTCGATGGCCTGCCTTTTGCTCACTATTATACTTAGTGACCACCTGTATATCTATATCTCCAGACGCAAATGTGGCGGGATGATCGTCACTCATTATGGAGCAGATTTTGATGGTGTACCGTTTGCTCAAAAAATGTACTTAGCTCATCTGCCCCTAGTTGAAGGGACTGTCTGCCTTGTGAGCACATGAAGGTCAGAGTGATTGCATTGATGTGAGCCCCCGACAGCAGCAACATTGAGAATCAACTACCCAATACTATTTTGCTGATCATGGCGCCACTTGACTTCCTGAAGAGACGTTCCTCGCCTCCACTCTTTGCGCAGCAATCAACACCGTCCAAGTCTCATATGGCATAGTATCCTTGAGAACCAACAATTCTTGATCAGTCGGCGTATAAACTCCCATCATGGCGTCGGCAAGAGGAAGTGTATACCACACTTTCAATCGGTCATACACTCGACGCCTGTCAATGGTGAGAGGAAGATTCTCCACTACCTGTCTCACCAGGTGACAATACACCAACTCCAAATCGTTCCACAGCACCGATACCCAGTTCTGAAATGTCCTCCACTCAACATGGAGATATCGGGCCGGACACTCTGCCAACCTGTCCAGCAACCAAGTCTGCATGGGGACCAAGCTATTGTTGCAGCCCCAGCCATAGACAATCAACCCTAGTTTCTCTGAAATCGCCACCACCACCTGAACCACAGCAAAATGCTTGTATGTTGAATTCCAGTCCTTATTTCCCAGCGTCACCAAAACATTGATCATTGTCGGGAACATTGTGTCCCAGCGTGGCCATTCATCCTCCCTGCTGCGCAGCGAAATCCATGGTATTAGCTAGGAAAAACATTTGCTCAAAACCCTGACCTGACCGAAAGAACAGGACACGTACTGCTCACCGACAAACTGTCGCACCCTCAGATCCCGAGGGCGGTGATGTGGAAGCCACTATTGAAGGAGCAGCCTTGCTCCTGGCTTCCACGTCTGTATTTACTGTACTGTCCCAATCCTGATCATGATGTGTGAACCTCTCTTTCAAGAGTTGAGAACAACCTAGATACTCACTGGAGAGGTTAGATAGAGCACATAGCATGGAAGCTCCTCAACACCACCGCACATCACCGCAGACATGTTGACTGCCTGTTTCTTGGGGCAGTCCAAGCAAGGTAAGACGCAGATGTTATCTAGGTAGTGGGATTCTAAAATCCTGTCCAGGCAGCCAACTTCTTGATAGGACATTTGTCCAGCCACAGTCACCTGCATGGAGGCCAGGGACAGCGGTTTGTTGTTGGTCCCCACGATGTACGAGGGGTTCTCTCCCATCAGGCAGTCCACCAACCGTCCTGTTCAGTTTTCCCACTCGTGGCATCGCACCAGCAGTCCCTCTGAACATGCCATTATTAAAGCGAGAGGAATTTCATGAGTGTCTCACTCACTGATACTTGTCGTGGGATTAACGCAGTCCTCAGTCACATTGACATGTAGGCCGCGTTCGACATACATGCCCGTCTGTCTATCTGGCGACTCATACCCCACAAACAGAGTGACCTCGGCAAATCTAAGTATTGTATTTCAATGGCTGCACAGACAGTCACAGAGAAAAACACTCACATCGTCCTTTGACTAGATGCATTGGGTAAAGCGTCCGGTAGGAACTCTCCATACATGTCTTGATTGTCCATGTCCTCATTGTCAGACAATGGTAGGGGCAGATCTTCAAGCACCATATCACTGGCTGAATTATTATTCAGAGGTGAGTGGGGCGGTGATGTGCTTTCTGTGAATAGCGGCAAGCATCCTATGACCTGCTGCGAGGTGTGGGACATCCTATCACGGTACAATGGCTCAACTGCGCAAACATACTCTGAAGATCTACCAGGATGGGTCAGACAGGTAGACTTGCCAGGCAAGTGAAGGAAAGGGCGCACCCAATGTTGGAGGCTCAATGGTCCCCAGTTCTCCAGATGATGCAGGTCCAGCCCTCCTGCTCAAAGAGTCAGTGTCACCCAGTTCAGGCTGCTCCTCCTCTACCGTCATGAGCTGCTCCCCCTCTACTGTCATGAGCTGCTCATCCTCTACTGTCGTGCGTTGCTCCTCCTCGTCTGGGAAGCGATGCAAACCATTGAAAATGGCAGTCAAGTCTGTATCCATATCCAACCACGTCAAGACCATTAGTCGCCAGAGACATCATTGTCACATACTGAAATCTCCCGACAAAGCAGGACCTTCTGCTGCTACACCTTGGAGCAAAGCGGTAGGGTGGCCATCGCTGTCTTCTTGTTCTACAGCCAGGATGTTGAGTACATATTTGTCATGACGGAGTATCCACATGTACCTGGTCCTGCAGTCTCCTCTGGGTCCTGATCTTCCAGCTCGGGTCCATCACTATCCTGGCCTGAGTTTGGTTTGTACAGGCTGCTAGCTGCATCATCGTCAGGGTGGGCGCTGGGCACATAGTCTGAACTCGGAGGGTTGCTCGTCCACAAAGGTGCCATGGGATCTGCCAAGCGAGATCTCATCAGAGCAGTCACTTCCATACATTCCTCTCTAGCAACGTACCCAAAGCCTGCACTCTCAATGTCGGACGCCTCTGGCGGCCATAGCAACTGAGTTCACCCTCCGCAAGGAAAGACATCGAGGTGAATAACTGAAGAGCGTCGATGATGCGTATCCCCCCACCCCGCTTGACTGCCTCTGCAAATAAATATGGGTTTGTCCACCTGCACGACAAATTTGATCTTGATCCATGGGCTAGAAATCGGGTGCCTTCCAATTAATCATCGTGTTCCAGATCTCGACAGAGGGGGGAGTATCCGGTCAAAACCTAATTGCCAACTGTCTGACATGGTCGGACAAGCTGCAGCAGATGCTCCAGCGACGTTTGTCCAGGCAGAGGTCGACATTACTGTCAGAGGAATGTTGCAAGCACTCATCAGCCTCTCAAAATTGGTTGCTTAGTCACACCCTGCCAGGAGTCAGCATGACAATATCCAAGTTAGTCATATGTGAACTATCTTATCGGACCTCTGATCCTTCCTCATCCGCCGCCTCGATGAGTATTCCATGATCCCCTCGCACCCTTGCTGGCCTCTCTGACATATGGTCCTTGAATATCATATGCAACCAAGGGTCAACCCAGAGATATCCCACCTTGCGCCTGAGCTTGTTGTTGCAGTCTCGACTCAGTCTCGCAAACTTGCAAACTTGAGCCCATGCTCTCTGGACCACCATGTTAGATACTGGCTGGCCGTTCCCACTCAAACGTGCACTGGTGAAGGACCTATCACACACCCTGTCAAAGAGTGCGTACGCCACCGGGTGGAAGACTTTCCCCATCGTGCGACAACCTTCTTCAGTCAATGTTCACGACTCTATCAAAAGTAAGTGGGTTTAAACACACTGATGACCTTCTCGCAACTGCCTCCTACAGACGTCCCACAGGTTAGGATAGGTTAGGATCGAGAGCAAACAGGACACTCACAAACAATCACCTGCATGCCCACATTTTCTTGGATGCTCGGTGTTTCCACCCCCTCAACGTTGGTTGTTGCAATGGGTTCGTCCTTGACCTGGAGTTGTTCAATGTGCATGTCTGACATGGGGGAGAGTAGACAAGCACTGTATGGCCCTGGAATTTTTCCTGAGCATCCCGTGGCATTGACACCCATGTACACGGATGTACATTAATGTACATCGCCAATTCATTTACATTGAATACATGGATGTACATCAATGTACATGGGACTCCATTACAAAACACCCTAAACACCCGCATGAGGTAAAAAGGCTAAGTTTCGATAAATTATTCAATTTCCAACTCCTGGTCCCGGCATAAACTTGTAGGTACTACTAGCATCCATTAGAACATCTGAGCGTGCCTCCCAGTGCTCCCCAATCGAACATTCACTGTCTGGCTCCATCCATCACATACATACTTGCTGGCACTAATTATTGAAGCGTCAATGCGTATAATTCTGCCAGTCCATCGCACAATTCAGTCGAGACACGAGACACCTCATTTGCACTGACTCTAAGCTCCTTTCATTTCTTTGCAACAAACCTTGTCCCATTCTTGTGTACTATCTAGCCGTGCGTTGCTAAGTACCCTAGTTTTTGTCTTCGCAAGGAATCCGACGAGACAGCCAACCCCATTGGCCTGTTTTTGGAAGTCAGGACCCTGTGGCGCATCAGTCATACACACAGAGCCAAAAGGCAAATGCCTCTGTCTTATCAGCCCTCATCGTGAACGACTCATCATTCTTGTTTTCTCTGATTCAGTGTCATTCTAGTGACCTCCCTCTCCTAGTATTGACACTGCTGTAAATTGCTCCAATTAGCCTCTGATATTTCCCATACTGACAGTGTCCGCAGCCAGATCACAATGTTTTCCCTCAAGTATTGGTTGGGCTGGCTCGGTGGATGTTCCTGTGAAGAGGAAGAACGGGATATAGATGGCAACGACCCGGACAGGGTAAGTGGTTTCCTGTGAGCACTGGCCATCACACCTACTGACCCACCCTGCAGAAGCTCGAACTCACTCTGATTGAGCTGCAGTTTGCCCAATTTAAGATTCGGGAGCTCCAAGCGCTACTGGCGATGCAGGTGGCTTTTACCAGAGCGGTACATACTTGTCCAATCTATCCTTGTTCAGCTGACATAGTTACACTCTCCCCAGCTTGGCAGACGACGTCGGAATGCCATCCATCAGGCTGGTCGTGCCAAGGACGCTCTCACCAACTTGATGCAGGCTCACCATCGTCTTGAGCAGGCTCTGGTTCATGAGCGAGAGGTAAACACTCTTTTGAGCATCCAGGTCACCTGGCAACAGATACACACTGTCAACACCTCGGTGCCCAACCGGTTTGAGACTCAGTGGTCAGTGTCAGTGTGTCTGTACGAAACACTTTTGCAGGTCTAACTTATGTCTACAGATCAACACCCCCTGCAGCATGGTGACCTATTCTATGGCTGAACACCCAGAAGGCCACTTGACTACACTCTGAAGGTTCACACCCTACAAATCAACTATCGTACTTTGTATTGCAGACAACTGATGTGTACATATATACCATATCTTGTTCGGCACGTCGACTGGAGGATATCAGGCAGGGGAAAATTAGCCTATACTTGTGGTACACAGTAATCAATTTTACCAACATTGACGTCCTTGTATCAACCTTGTATGGATGTCAGAGGAAACCACATGCTGTTCTTGAAGTGTAAATAACCTATGCCTGCGGTGTCGCCACTTGCCCATGAGTTCAGCTTCCCACTCCAAATGATATGAAAGTAAGCTTGTATTGGCTCAATGCTACATATCCATCACATATTCATGATGCATGACTGTGCTCATAAAGACTATCCCCTTGTCCTCCCTCAAACCATGAAACGGTTCCCATAACGCTTGCACCGTTTCATCCCGACCCATCCTGAGATAGAAGTGAAGGTGAAGACAGACCTGCTGGCCAACCGTGCCACCAAACAGTCTTATGATGCAATCATCACAGGCCCTTCTGTAAGATTGAGGGGTTACAGACTGGATATAACCAGTCTATAGAATGGCATCTCACTGGCTATAAGCACAGCCACAATATGGTGGCTGTGCCCATATCTCCCCAAAAAATCGCGTGCCAGCACCGGGGGGAAAAAATTGTGCTTTTCCATGCAAAATTTCCCAAATAGGTCTCTTCAGGACCACTTTGCCATTGCACCACCGCTCGCAACATCGACTTGCTCACTACACACAATCCCACTCCCATAATCGAGGGGATGAATGCTCAATACATCCATTTGCAGTCGAGTTGCCGGAGATGGAGAGTAGGATGCGGATACAGGTGCGTCTTACCATTTCTTCAAAATGGGACCTCTCAGAGTTTTTCCTTCTAAGTCTACTCTTATATTTCACTCTGCCACTGACCATCGCTGCTATCGTACATTATACCACCATCATCAATGTAACATATTAGCTGCAAAAAAAATTTCTTCCCCTAATATATGATGGAGTGCCACTGAACCTCTTGTATCGCCAACAACTACATACGAACAAGAAGACCCTATTGCAACATACAGAAGTACCAAATATTATTTACCTGCGGACATTGATGTTACATGACCAAAAGCCCAAAGTGCATCCTCGACTGCCAAAGCCCATTCAACCCATGCGGCCGGACTCCACTGGACACTATCGCCCCACCACCCCAGGCTCACCACCACGCTATACAAGCCATTCAGACCAGGTCTATCCATCTTCTCCCAGTCTCCGTCATCTGAGCGCGTGCTGGCTGGTACTGGTCCCTCCCCATCTGCCAAATACCGTGACTCTGGCTGCATATACCTCCACCAAAGCCACCATCCACTCACTAAAGTCTCTCTATTTCCCAATGGGGTCAGATCATGCGCACGAGCATTTTGAATCCACAAAGAAACCTGGGAGGGGTGGTGTGTGCACAGCAGTGGCCTTCCAGACTGCTTGAACCCTCGCAAACCTTCAATGATGGTCAGTACATCCACCAACCGTTCCCACTCCAGCCCCAGCTTGAACCAACCAAGATACGTCCATACGTCTTGAAACCATTCTGGAAACCTCTGAGGAACTGGCAGGTCTTCTGCAGACACTGTGAATGCTTCTACAGGTACCAAAGGTTGACGCTCGACCTCAGACTCTGGCCCCGATCCTGACTGCGATGAGAATGGGTTTGGGCAATCATTGGGACCACAGTTGGGTATCAGAGAGCCAGGGGACATGCCTGTTGCAAGGAGCATAGGATCGATAGAGTTCGCATCCTCGGGTGTGACACGATGGATGGGCATGATTGTATTGGTGATGTCAGTCAAGACTCCACGCCCAGCCGATCCAACTCCACTGGACAGAGACTTTGTGGTACTAGCCACCCCATTCAGTCGCTGAGATGCTCGTATTGGTGGTGCAGTCTCAACACGACCCTCATTCTCTTTGTCATCGTCACCCTCAGTGCTCCCTTTCTTTCCCTTCCTGCGCTTCGCTTTGCCTGGCCCCGCCTCCGCGTCTGATGTCTCCCAAGCTTGTTTCCTGCTTCTTGTCTTCTTTTTCTTCTTAGACTTCTTTGCCTCACTTCCATCTTCCTCCTTGGAGTTATCGTCATCATCGCTGCCATCCCTGGCGTCTCTCTGTGTTGGGCTCGTGGCTTTGCGCATTGGGTTCACGTCCTCAGGTCCAGCTACACCCTCTTTCCAAGGAGGGTTAGCATGCCAGAACAATGGAGGACTAGACGGCGCTCCAACCCCGGTCAGTGCATGCGACTTCTGCTCTTCTGGCGCTGAAGGTAATATGTCAGCACTGACAGACTTTGTTCCAGCAAACCGGCACTTACTATAGCATGACAGA
The DNA here is from genome assembly GCA_022818075.1 of Armillaria altimontana. NCBI lineage: Eukaryota > Fungi > Basidiomycota > Agaricomycetes > Agaricales > Physalacriaceae > Armillaria > Armillaria altimontana. The sequence continues at coordinate 2,180,590 of JAIWYR010000005.1, read as the reverse complement.
ATGTACTCGCCCAGCGCTGCAAGCCAAAGTTTGTACCATTCCCCCCCTTTTTGTGGAAACGCTGCGGTATGGGAGACTTATCCACCCCTTTGTGAATCCTACAGCACCATTCAGCACCTAAAATCTCTAACTTTAAAACAATTAACTCACATAATAATATTGACCTGTCCTCCTTTCCGAGGTTCAGGCCCTGCAATCGCCAATGATACGTGACAACCTAACATAGTGGACAAGCCCTCGAGCAAAGGTTGCATCGTACCACCCAATGTGTCAAGTACCCTAGCCATAGTATATCAATATCTCGCGTCACCCCAATCAAATTGTTGCCTCACCTTTGAGCATCCTCCGGCGGAAGTAATGTTGGTTCCACCCAACCCTGACCCTTCTTTTTCTTGTTCTCTCTGCCAACACCGTCCACTTCAGCTGATCTTCCTCCGAGAGTTTGACAAACTCCTTGGCAATGAAAGCCACATGTGCTGCAGGCCAATCCTTGCCTTTCCCGCCATTTGCCACCCATAATGCATCAAAACGTCGGCTGATATCGTCGTTATCTTTTCTGAACAGTTGCTTGGCAGTAAGAGCTCGCCCACGCATGGCCTCCACACCAGCCAGACAGGAGAGAAATGACACGATCGGATCATGTACCCTCTCTTTCTTGGTCATCATTGCTGGGGAAGTGACCTTGCCGGTGTGATAGTCTAACCATTTCACTATAGCCTATTTTTCACAGATAAGAATGAATAAATATACTGGCACAATCACACTCACGTTAGCCATCTGTTTGATGATTGCCCCCTTGACAGCCCGCTGCTCATCAGAGAGCAGCTCCTCGGGAATGCGAGGAGGATCATCCTTATGCAGGTCCTGGTCAAGAGGTAGCGCCCAATAAAACAGATTGAAATATTTGTTGACGACCATCGCGTTAGCGTATTCGGTGGCCTTCTTGACATTGGTCAATTTTTTCTTGGTATAGGAGATGAGACATTGATCCAGATACCCCCGGCATTCGCTTTTTGCCCAACCCTTTTGGAGATTGGGTAAGGACAGTGATGGTCTAGAAACACAAATGATCTGTTTGTTTTTCCAGGGAAAGGCAATCACAATGATGTCACTCACAAGTTCAAAATCAGGGGCCATACACTTTCAAGTTGTTCTTGCATCTCTGAATGAATTTTTACTGCGATGAAGGGCAGAAAGCGATGGAATGGTAGGAGGAGGACGATCAAAAATATTTTCATGGTCTTCCCCTCTCTCAGAGGAGAGGATCCTCTATTTCGTGCTGACGCAAATATGCTGACTCATTTCACATTTCCATAAATACAATACATGTGGCTCGAACATTTGTTTTCACATGTTTTCTCTCCCCTTCCTTCTCTACCACCCACTGCCTCCTTCCTGAGTGTTTCATTCTCCTTCATCCTCCTTTGAATACTTCCTCCAGCGTATTTTTCCAATGGACGGCAAACCTTCTGTTACCTTCAACAGCCTTCTTTGGCTTGATACAGTTACAGGAATCCAGTTCCGTGCCTAAAATGGCCTCATTGCTTGCTTCTCGGATTTGCCCTTAAAAACACGTCTCACTGACATTGGGCACCCCATTCCTCTCTTCCTTCACAACTCACCACTCCATCATGACCAACGCCAGCCAGCCAACAGGACACTTGTCGCTCTCCAACTTGGATGGTAAGCCTCGAATAAACCTCGTCTACTGAATACTCACTGACCTAATATCTTCAGTCTTGCTGCGACTCATTGATGGGTTGTCCCTCACCGACGCCGGGGCAAACGACGTGGTTTGTGCTGTATTGCAGAACTCCGTCGCCTCTGCTCCCCACATTCCTGCCCCCTCCCCGGCACAAACTCCCCCTGTCCTGCCCATCCTTGCTTCTGCCTCTCGTGCATCTGGCAGAACTTCGGCACCCACTCCTCCAGTCCCGCCAATGCCTGTTTCTGGCCCTCCCATTGTCTCAATGCCTACATGGTTGGATTCCACCTTTGACTACCATGTGCCCTTGGCAGGAGAGGAAGAGCTGTTCTACATCGTCACTCATGGTACCGATGTTGGGGTATTCAGTGGTTGGTCAGTCTTCATTTCTTTAGAGGGAGCAACTCGACATTAACACTTTGCTTTGCAGGGAGAATACCTCGCCGCTGGTCACTCGTGTAGAGGGAAACTCCTACTGGGCGGTGGCCAGCTATGAAGAGGGTATCGAACATGTTGAAAGTGCCCTGGCATGTGGCAGGTGCGCACTTCTCCCCCCTCCCAAACCGTCCTTCTGGGACTTGCGCCATGGGCCCGGAGGATCAGGTGGAGGGCCTATGGGAGGACCTTGAGGATTCCCCCCTGGCAGTGTAGGAGCCAGCGCTGCCACCCATGTTTGTAAGTAATACCCTCCACACTAGCAAGATGCGCTTCTAACTTTTCTTTCTACCAAGAACAGATCAGCTGAACGCAGACCATTTTTTTTACTTTAAAAATGTATATATATATAGTCTAAAATCCGGCTTCAGCACTGCATCTTGTTCTAAAATCACCTTTATGATGTATTTACTGTGACTACAAATTTAAAAAAACTTCTTTGTATGTATTCACAACTGCGCAAACACTCCAAAATGTAATTACTGCGACTCCAAATTAAAAAAACACTCCAACATGTGGGCACAAATTCATGCCGCAGCAAGGTCGTGCCACACACAGCCACACCCCTAACCCAAGTGAGACCGGTCATTCGGTAGCCGAATCGTACCGGAGCTCCTCCTCATAGGTTATTCCTCTCATTATAGCTTTGTTGGCACCTCTATGACCCTAGAATTTGCTTGAGAGATATGCTAGGACTTCAATGATACCTATTACAATCATCCCCTGACCCAGAAATCCCGGAAACAAAAAAGTCCTATAAAAGTCCAAAGAACCTCAGATTCTCAAGTAGATACCTTATGGATTTGGCACTTAACCTTCATCCTCACTCCATTCGAGTTCTCCAGCTACATCTCTGGCTCCACTTGTGTTTGGAAATACCAATGGGACATCCTAAACTCTACAATACCGCCAAGGAAAAATTACAAGCTGCACGAACTCGCAAATTGGACTACTATTATCGGTATGCCACCTAATGCTTTATGTGACTGCTGGGCTCAATCGGCCATCTAATTTCTAGCAACCATATGCAAGTCCTCAAGAAAATGAAACACAAATACGCCCAGAAGGTTGGCAAGGATAAGCAATCCAAAACGAAACTGCCCAAAGCTGTGGAGAAGGAGCCATAAGTGCATAACACTCCGTTGCATCTCACCTGTGTCACCCTTCCATAGTCCCAAGACCGACTTGGCCATCACCCAGCTCACCCATCAAATTCGCAATGAGGATGTGACACTTCTGGCTCTAACCGACAACTCTCTTAGCAAGTACACAGCATGGATCTGCGAGGCCACATTGAAGGATGAATCGGCAACGATTGTTGAGGATGCACTCACACGTTTGAATGGCATGCAGGACACAGTGCTTCATGCTCACGCAGGCATAGCTGTAAGTTTAGCCCTACAGGTTATGGATATATCCATTGACCCTCTAGCCTACAGCATGGATATTATCCATGGAGCTAAAAGGCAGCAAAAATGGCTTTTTCAGGTAGCATTTGGGGCCCATTTGGTACCCATTTGGGCAGCCATGGTGATTAATTCTAGATATCATTTATTGGGCCTAGCTGGGCAGATAATTTTCACTAGCATACGGATGTACTTATGTAATGCTCCCAATGCACTGCCATGGCCCAAATTGGCTGGCCTGGCACTGGTGTGGCTGGCACCTTAATTCCCGCCCTCCCACTCATCATTTGGTCCCGAAAAAAAATCTATGGGTTTGAAAAAAATATGTCATTGTATTTATGGCCTCTCCCCGCATGTGTGCTGCTTGTTTTGGGTGGATGGGTCTAGGCAAGCCAGGATGTACTTATCGTGGGATTGTAATCCGGTAGCTAGAAAAATTTGAAAACTTACTACTGAAATTTGGCCCATCTCTTCAGGTTATGAACACTCTGTACAGCCATGATATTTATCTAGAAGTCAAGCACATAGTTCTACTAGTGTATCTAGTGTTGTGAATCTGTGGTTTAGGGAGAGAAACAGAATTTTGATGATGTTCGGCCTTTGCCACAGATGCGGAGATTTGGACTGAGTCCGAATTTGCGAAACAAATGGCTTCAATGTGCATCGACTACAATTTCTGATGGAGAAAAAAATATCTAGAAGTATTAAAAGATGGTATATTAAGATGCTGTTTGAGTATTATATCTTACAGTTGAGCGTATCTGCTACAATATCCATATTTAATTAAAGTCATATTAAAGTCAGTATACAAAGTGAGTCAAGAACTACTGATGAATGTACAGTAGGCAGCTTCGAAAACTCGTACATTCCATATGCACATGTATTAGTGGATCGGGATGGATCAGAAGTGTCCTTGCAATAGTACAGTATCTAATATGAATATATGACAATCATTCTGGAGTCAGAGAACATGGAGAAGTACATGGAGGGGGTATAGTATTGAAAAAGCTCTAAAAAGTCGGAAATTCATCATTAAATGTCAATTATTGACTTCTTATTGCATTCAAATATATATATTTGTACATAAACATATGATATCTACTCACACTTCAACATCCCGAATGCTCATAATACGTCGGAGTGTGTTTTTCGAGCAACAGGGCCATCCCAAGCATCCACCTTGCAGTCTCGATTGCCACGGTCTGATCAACCGGGCAACGATTGAGTGGCTGTGCTACCTCTTTTCTTGCCTTTTGCCATCACCTCCTTGACAACTACCCACCCGCCTGCTCCTTCAACAGGCGTTTCTTGGGCTTAAAAAGGTATGTATGAAGTGTTTTGTTACTTATTCTTCTTTTTAGGCCCTTTTTATGCACCCGGCTGTCCAAGACTCGGGACAATGACCACTGCACCCTCCCCACCGCCGCGCGCAAGCCCTTGAATGAGGCTGCACCCTGCATGACGATTGACACAACACGCAGCCAGGACACTTTCAGATGACGGCGAAGTTCACCAGTGCCCACTGCAGCCCAAATCGTGCTTTCCAACCGCATCTCAACCACCCACCGCCCCCAGCATCAACATTGGGGCCAATTGCTACTGCCCTCGAGATTCTCTGATGAAAATAGCCATGAATTGGCAGAGGGATGCCGTATCCCACACCATCTGCAGCTATGAGGGCATATCGAAGCAAACCCAGCCATGGCGATGATGATGACAGCGACAATGAATTGGACAGCGACAATGATGGCAGGAGGGACCAGGGAGCCTCTGACACAGTGAAGGGTCATACTGTGGAGTAGGACTGTGCTGTAGAGGGATATCCAAGGGTATGGAGGTGCGGGGAAGGACTGGACAGATCAAGCGGGATGGCGAGAGGAAGGTCAGGGTCCTGACGGTCAACAACGATGTTGTTTGCTACATCTTCTTGAACATCAATGGACGACTCAGAGACGCACCCAACGCACCTGAATTCCAGGCGGTACGACCACCACGACCTGCTCCGCTGCCCACCCATTCCTGTCCAACATCGGGCTCTCCCACACCACTCAGGCCTCCTACCCATCCCAGATTCGTGCATCTCCCATTGTATGAGTAGGGGATAACGAATCTGTGGTCACCTTTCATTTTTGATGGCGGGGTCGCTATGCACCCACTCACCATCCCGACGCCTGCCCTTTGTGTCTCATATCGCCCGCAACGGTCTCGCCACGCTCGAAATAACATCACCACCCTCATTATCGACCACTGGGAATTTAATGGCGCACACCATTTCTCTCTCTGACCCATAATCGCTGTCGACCTGTCACCGCCCCCAACCTGCTGCTTGTTTCGCCTTGCATATGCGCAATTTCCCTGCCTGCCACACAACGACCTCTTATCCCATCGAGTAAGGTCCTCACCTCGCTGACGACGCTATGCCTGCCCCCTCCAAGCTTGTCAACACCCCGCCATGCACCCTACAATGGTGGGTTATTTTTTTTTGGGATATTCCTTGCTCTACTAGGTTGTTATATTGTGTACGATTCATTACTTATGTATGGTGTCTTGGTGTAACTGTTACCTTGTGCAATATATTACTGTTGGTTCAATGGATGAGTGTTTGATTCTGGTTCGAAACACTTATTTTTGTGTGTATCGTACCATGTCTAATATTTAAAGTAATCCAGCACAACGACGTCGCATTCATCTTCCGTTGTGCGTGCTACATCGGGCGTCATACGGTACATCCTTGAATATATTTTTCTCTCCTCATATCATGTTCTGTGTGCCTGATTACTGAGCGCAAGAACAGGAATTTGAGTACCTAGGTTTTTAGCACTGCAATGATTGTGTATAGTGCCGAATTTGGGTGTGGCAGTGGCTGACTCAGCATTGCCAGTGCGAATTTCTTTTTCTCAATGAGCCTCTGAGGAAATATCAGGATTTATAGCATAATCACCTGTATTGGGTGGCCTTTTAGCAGTAATTGCTACTGTAAGTAGCACTATTTTAACCATGGTTATTATCCATGTTGTAGGGCTAGAGCTGTATGGATATATCCATGGCATTTGGGCTAGAGATGCATCCACCTGTGGCTCATGACAGCATCTATTCTGCTGCAGGATTATGCAAGGAGTGGAGGGAGGCGGAGGGAGCGATCCAGCGATTCAAAAGGGTCATTGGTTTTCTGGAGGATATTGTCTGTCACACGTTAGAGGGTGATTTGAAGGAAGCTCGTCAAGCACAATTGCTCACCTACCAACAGCATCCCTAGATCCGTACGGAGATTCCAGTAATGACATAGCAATTTATGGAGATATCTTATCTTGGTGGCAGTGCCTCTGCCTAACCTGATCCGTGGCACATTCCGGTGCAACTATACAGCTGCAGGTTAGTGGCTTACGCATGAATTTTTGGCCTGAGTACCAGCCAGAAATTCCTCCTCGTGAGCACTTCTCTCTATTTTCACTTCCTCAAGAACATATTTTCCCTCCCTCAAGAATGAGATCTTCCATCACAGTATGTCTATTATTGCAGAGGTATGCCAGCATTTCTGTTGCGGTGATCGAACCCTTGACTGACTGTGCAATCAGACCCTTGGACCTGCCAAGATGGCTTTCATCACCCCCTGGGTTTCTCTGTACCAACTCGTGAAGTGAGGCGATGGCCCGGTTTCCCTGAAGGTGTTGCTGGAACAGCTCTTTCTGGCTTTCGAGGATATGTATCCCTTCCAGACTAGCAAGGAAGATCTCAATCGACATACTCCCCACGAATGCCTCGCATGGAGTGCATGGAGGGACGGCCAACTTCATCAGGTAAGACTTTAGCCTACTATCCATGTACCGGAGCTCATCCAATTGCAGCAACTGAAAGAAGCGCTAGAATGGGCCGACTCTCAGGGCCTCAGCGGCGACGAGGCCCCCCCGACATGTCCGCCAGGGCCTAAGAGGAGGCTCATGCCCTACGCTCATCCTGCAGGGATTAGGTCGCATGTGTCGGCCACTAGGACCGTCCTTCCGAGACGCCAAATTCACAGTTCCATGGCTTTGTCCAGACCCTCTACTCTGGCTCCTGTGTTCTCCTCTCCTCCCTCTTCTTCTCCCACCCAATCTTCTTCCCCTCTTCCTCTCACCCCCCCTCAGCATGCTATCTGAGGCCATGATATAACCCATGAACCTTCCCCTTGTCATCTGTTGGACATCAACCCTGACCAGTGGGGAGGCACTCCATTGCCCAAGCCTTACACCTTTGATGATTGGCTGGTTCATGTACACTAGATCTATGAGATGGAACCGAGTCCATGGGGAAGACAGCGATCCTGGTCCCAAATTGGACGAGAGGCGCATGTAGAGCGTGTCACGTCGGCATTTCAAAACTGGGACAGTTATCAGGCTGCCCATGAACATGGCTAGCTACTCAGTTCGGACTTGTCAATGTTGTGTTATCTTGCTCTGTTGTCGTGTTATGTTCTGTAATCGTGTCTTAGTTACCATATATACCATCCAATTTATAATTAGTTTAGCTCTTATATATCTTGAACGTGACTTCATTTATCACTAGAAAGATGGCAAAACATAATTTTTATTGTCTGCGTGGTGTACAGCTACAATAGGACCCTCAGTTCTCTTCCCTCGTGGCATTGGTGAGATAGGCATGGATGCGCTGGCACCCAAATGTCAGCGACTGTTCCATGATCCATGCCAAGGCTCACTCACCTCCACAAAAAGGTGCTTCATACTATCTACCAACTGCGGTTGACTCTCAAAGAAATCATCATCGTCCTCGTTTTCAATGAAAAACAACGGAACCAGCTGGCCATGAGGCAAGGGAATTCCTGCTCAAGGGTGTTGTCGTGAATGGTGGCGGTGTAGGAGGGGACCATGGCATTCAGCCAGAGGTACTGCTGACATGAGAACATTCTAAAAAAAACTATGATATCAGACCAATGGAGAAAATATATGCCGGGGTGCAGTCACCTAGGTGGTTTGGATGCAAAAAGCTGTGCTTAGTCAGTGTATCACACACAGCACTTGACACGATCCAGGCTTTGTTTACCTTTCCTGGATGAGCTTTTGCCAATGCCTCCAAAATGGAAGCCCTCTCATGTGTCTCATGCGGATGACTCCAATGACGACCAATGTCTCAGTCAGGTTCACACTCGTACCATTACCGTCCAGAAAGGTTGCCATCATCATTTGAAGATAGCTCCACAAAACGTGCCTGTCCACCAGAATCCCATTTTTGCTCAGGGAGATTGGGTATACCAGTTCGACCCCAACAACGATTATGACCCCTCTGCCAAAGCCCGAGTGTGCCAGGTACAGCAGCCCAAATCTGGGTGCAACCTGAAATCTGTTGGTCAATGACTGGCTCGACTGATGTTCGTGCACTGACATGTTTTCTAGGACTGGCTTATGTTGTACTGGAGGCAAGGCTACCGCCAGGAGGCTCTAGAAGAACTAATGCGGCACGAGGGGCGGGGAGACTTGATTGGGGATCCTTGCTGTGGGTCATGCCGTCGTAGTGAGAAATCGACGTCACCTATCTTTTGGTGCAAGGAATTCTTGGGAACACTGTTAGAGTGTCAGGAGTGCATCGTAGAAAGGCATCGGACGAATCCTTTCCATGTTATACAGGTGAGTACGGACTTGGCAAGGTGGGGTTGTGTACTCACAACCAACATAGCGTTGGAATGGCAGTTTCTTCGAGAAGGTTTTCCTGCGCGACTTGGGCCTACGTGTCCAGCTGGGCCATCACCCCTCGAGCCGGTGTGTGAATCCACGTCCTGGTCCTGCCAACTTTACCGTACTGCACGTCAATGGTCAACACAACATACATGTTGACTTTTGTTGGTGTGACCGACATGTGGCTCCTTGGAAGCAGCTCATGCATGCTGAGCTTTTCCCTGCAACCATTGACCAGCCAAAGACTTGTGCTAGCTTTCGGTTGCTTGAGCAATTCCATGCTCTTTCCAGGTGCGGGAAGATCTCCGTGTATGAGTATCACCAAGCTTTGAGGCATCTGACGGATGCGACGGGGGTTCGAAAGCTGAAGGTACGTGCTGGTGCCCAACATGACAAAAGATACTGACGGTCTTCGGCAGTGTAAATACAAATCTCTGAGGCATTTGGTTTGTCAGTTCGCCCACCTCAAAATGATGAAGCGTTCGGGTTGAGGGAATGTCGAGGCTGGCATCCAGTCGACAACACCCGGGGAGCTGGCCTTGAAGTGTCCTGCTTGTCCCATCCCTGGTATCAATCTGCCTCCAGATTGGGATTCAGCCCCACCTGAGTTCCAGTGAGTTGTCCCCAAGTGAACAGTGAACGTTGGAACTGATCACAAGGAAAGATTTCTTTATCTATTGATCCTTGCACTCGACGCCAACTTTTGCCTACGAAACCTCTACCACTCCAGCCTTGAAAAGGACCCCGGTTTGCACACCGGTCTAGGGTACTTTGTTGAGCCGACAAAGTACCTGGAACATATTAGCAAGTATGCGTCGCAAAAGGATATTAGCATGTGTAGTGGCTTCAGGATGCTCTTGCATGCAGAATCAAAGAGTGCCATGGGCCTGCAAGCGACGGGAGTGGGTATGTCAGTGTATGCATGGCATGAGGTCATACGGCCGCTAGATGTGGCAGATTTGCAGAAGGGAGAATGGTGAGCACATTTGACTGCATTAAAAATGGTTACTGATGAGCACTAGCTATTGCAACATGGATTATATAGCTCTTTCTGCTCTCAATGGCATGGCCAAACATGGCTACCAAGTCAAGCGGGTTTTTTTCTCCTACGATATCGCGTGTCAGTGGAAGAAGAAATTCTTGGAACAGATGACCGCTTTCCCTGCTGAAATGCAGTTACCTGAAGATATCAAGATCCAATACAGGGTTCCTAAATGTCACTGCAAGGGCCATAAACTTCATTGTCAATGTTATTTTAGCATGAACATTCATGTGGTCGGACATAAGGACAGGGAAGGCATTGAGCGTTGTTGGGCCGAGATCAATGTGGTCACTAATAGTACCAAGGAAATGGGGCCCGGGAATCGGTACGACACCCTGGATGTCCAATTCACATGGCATAATTGGAAGAAGATTTCTGGTCTGGGTATGTACAAACCCTTCGGATTGGGTTCGAGCTAACGGTTTGATTCAGGCAAGTCTTTAGCTCAACAACATGTGAAGGCACGGCACAAGGCGGTGAGGCACATATTGGCATTTCTGGCATTGACAGAAGTTCTCCCAGATCCAAAGTTCAAGGATATTTGGACAGCGGAAATCGAGGCTTGGGAGGGGAATGTCAGTTTACCCAGTCCGTACTTCATCAAAGTTAAATGTAGGTCTTATCTCCCGGTCGGTGATAATAGTGATTCACAGGCCCTCAGATCTTTCCGAGGTGCAAGTCTTACTCATGCTCAAGGACGAGGAGTGCCGTGTTGCTCTCAAGGATGGTTTGGATGTCGATGAGTCTAATGCTACTGCTTGTGTTGAACTGGAACTGACTGTTGAGGACCTCCAGTAAGTGGTTGCTCCAGAGCTCCAGATGACGTAGCACTGACTGTACCTTAGGCGACGTGTGCGTCAAGACATTCAGGATGAAAAGGATGAGGTTATGGTTGGTGTGGCAAAAGACATTCACAAGAAAAGAGTGACACTGCAAAAGCATCTGACCCAATTGCGCAGTATGCAGGCCGAGTATATGCCCTGTGTGAAGGCCAAACTATGCCACATGGTCTCTGATTCCTGGGACGTTGAACACCAGAAGCTTTGGCTACTGTTGGAGCTGGATATTCGGTTATGGGAGAAGGGTTGTGTATCCGGTCTGGCTGAGGTGGAGACGCCACTCCATGAGGCGCAGTGCAGGGATGCCCTTACCTCCCTACGTTCGGCTCTTCGTGCCCATCACAGTCTCTTCAGCCGGCACAATAAGAATTTCCGGGGACAGAAGCAGAATACTCAAGTGGCGGAGACAGCACATCAATTGGATAAGCAGTGTTGCCTGGCGGGGGCAAAGTACAATGCAGCACACTCTGCATTGAAGGTATTGCATGGTGCGGGGCCATGGGAGGAAGTTCTATGAGAGCTGTGAGCGTCTGACATGACCTCGCTCCATGGCTCTGTGTTAGAAATCGACGACAAGGAGGACAAAGAAGAGATGAATGACAGCAGTAGCACAAACAAGTGAGCCAGGACTGGAGCGACCAGAGAGATAGGTGAAGGTCACAGGGAGATGTCGTGGATCTGGACACAGGAAGGAGCGCTTGGAGACGGAAGTGATAAGGCACTGACACAAGGTAGGATCTTCCATGGTTTATTAGGGTGATTTGGCTGATTCTATGGCATAGCTGTCAAACTGGAATGGCTGAAGAGCCACACAAGAGCACATCGCTGGAGAGAGGAGGGGCTCCTGCTTACGGAGGAGAAACAGCGTGTCCAGGTTACATTGCAACATTTCGTGGCAGAATGGGAGGAGCGTTGTAGCGGGTGGCAAGGCATGAATGTATCACTCATGGAGGGAGTCCGCACATGTGCCTGACAGCAGGCAGACATGTACCATCATCTCGCAGAGCACTTCCATATATTATGGAACATGCCGGAAGACGAGGTCATTGCTGAGGAAGAACAGGAAGGATCGGAATCTGAGGCAGAGCCCGAGGAGCCCTTTATGTGTAATTAGTGTTTTTGAATATAATTGCCTTTTTCGTCAGCGAGTTTCAATGTGATTGAGTTTGGCCAGTACCCGGTCACATTGGGCACGAGAGAGCAATTACTTTAGGTAGGATATACTGTAAGTGGAAGAACCTTGGTTTGGGGGTTCTGACTGGTTAAAGCCCATGGGTTATAACCATGCTGGGTGTCATTTGTATAACTGGTTACATCCACAGTTGACCTGGTATTCAAGCGGAAATGGGTGATCATCAACCTCACCTAAACCTTGTGTGATACCCTACAACACAGGGAACTCGAGATGTCCTGATAGCCAGTGAAGCTGCACATTCAGGGACTGGAGCTGATGTGCTCCTAACCCCCCCAATGCTTGTCGAAGGTAATAAAGTTCCCCACCATCATCCGTGATGGCGAGGGAAAGGGTCAAGTGCTCAAGACCGACACACATGTACAGGTCGAGGTCGACATCCCAGATTTCGGAACAGTGATCTGTGAAAGAAGAGTCAAAACACATGGACATACTGATCATGGCGATGCTCACTCAAAGCCAAGTCAAGCACCCGTAATGTCAACGCACTGCCATCCAGGATATCCATCCTGCTCCACCAGCCTTGCTCGCCAGTCATACCCAGTTCCAGCTGCATCAAATTGGGGACCGTCAGCAGCCACTGTCCACCGCGATCGCCATTGACCGCCGCCCTCAAATCCAAATGGAGAGAGGAGAGTGTGGGCATGAAATGTTGTAGGCTTGGTTTGCTTTCAGCCAGACCCAGAACCGTAGGCAAAAAAACGGTATGCTCCCCATGGATTCTCAACCGAATAAGATTAGGGAGGGACACGAGGAGGGAATCCAACACTGAGAACCAAAGCCAACAGTGGACCAACTCAAGTTCACAGATTCCAGGCAAGGTGGACCTGTTCGAGTCCATGATGAGCCTAACCCTCCACAAGGAAAGCTTCTCCACATTAGGGAGGATCGTGCAGACCGCCTCCAGGGCTCGTTGCCATAGATGCCGCGCATACCAGTGAACCTCTCACATGGCTTGCCATTTGTAATCCCATCCCGGTGACGAGAAATGTGCCACCGCAGCCTCGGGGGTGCACCTGCTTGTAAGCGTGTCGCAAATGAGGATCCTTTTGTGGGAGCATTCTTGAGTGACGCCGTAGAAGTGATGACAGACTGCTGCGAGCTCTCCAGCCCATCGGGGGTCATCGATGTCAGCCTCTGCGAATATCAGGCGCAGAATGTCCTCGGGAACCTAGACTGGGGTAAGTGAACTTGTATTGGCAGCTATGACCATGGAACTTGACTTACATCCGTGAACGACATTAGATCGCTGGTGAAGAAATGTTCGCAATCTGTCTAAGAGTATGCAAACCAGGGTGACAAATCTCCCCTGGTTTGGGGGGGGGGGGGTTTGGGAATACGGTCTGATATATATCAGTCTGCTTGCTACTCACATTTGGTGCACATTGCAAATTTGCCAGATTGGCTGGCTCAAAATGTTGAAATGTTCCTATGCGTCATTGAGGTTGCAGCCCATTTACTGTAAGGGCATGGGTCGGCTACCTGTCCCTATCTCACCACTGAAATAGCACCTAGAGGTCAGCTCCCATCCACACTGAAGTACTTGTGCAGATGCAAGCGAGTGGAACCACTTCAAAATTGCTAGCTGAATGTGCCTGATGTCGCTCAAGTGCCTGCCACATGTGGTCATGATCCCTGTCGTTTTGTTAATTTATTTAGTTTCAGTCTTCAGATTTAGATCGATCTTTAATGAAATACTCTTGAGGCTGTGTGCCTGTTCGAGCACCTGGAGTATCAAGCATTGTGATCTGTCCTTGCACATCGCGTGTTGTTCCGATTTGGGCTGTAGTCCTGGAAATGTTTCAACCCAATAAATGGATATTTGTTTACCGACTTGGATGCACAGGCAGAGCAGAGCTTGAAAACCTGGCATGGGATGACAATCCTAACTTGCAAACGGCATCGCGACTTCACAATCAAAAATTGCATAACGGGCTGTAGCAACTAACATTTATGGGGTATCATAAAGGCTGGTGGTAGTTATGTGGATGTGGCAGTATGGAAGGCTCTCAACAGAGTGATATTCAAGTGCTTGAGGTGGCTGTAGCCTGGTGGCGTAGGTCTTCTAAAGTTGAGAACATTGCCAATCCCATCCGCCACCTTTCTTCCCACTTCTGTGTGGCTGCAGCATGCTCGCATGTGTTTAAAGATGCCCAATAGTCTTCGCTGGTTTGGAATCCATAGTCAATCCATCGGAAGATCCCCCTGGCAGTATACTGGATGAATGAGTACCTCCTCTCCTGTCGCCCTATGTTGGTGTTCGAGTGGCACAAGATGGCTGACGGTATCATTATCGTTGAGCCGGGGGGAAAATCAATTACCAGCTTCAGATCCCAGAGAACTAGGTGACCTCCGTGTCGATAATCAAACTGCCCCAAGGCCATAATGGCACACCACCCAAATGGAAGGTTGCCGCAGTCGGTGTGCCGAAAGCAGAGCGTCCTAGGTCCAAAATTAAATGTAGTGGCTGCAAATATACTACGTGTCCAGTTTAAAATGAGGGTCACATCATGCAAGAGGAGGTCACATAGGTGAAGGGCGTAGTAGTGGAACAAATTTGGCGCCCATGTTGCAAAGACGGCTGGCTCCAGATTGAGCACTCGAAGGAAAGTGGGCGAAGGGAGTGGCACTCACAGCTCGCAAAACAGGCCAGTCGGGTGAAGGCTAGGCAGTTGATAAGAGTTGTTAGGATAGTGGTATTTGCCTTGGTGTGATGAAGGTTTTGGGGGTGCTGCATGTGGCCGGGCTTCAGTGCCCTATCCTCATGACATAACCGGGGGACGAAGCTCTCACCGTTTGCCCGCCACCATAGGAGATTCCATAGCTCAAGGTGGCAAACTGGCCTTGTTGATGTGCATGCTGGTCGGCGTTGAACACACACTTCTTTCTCAGGCTCTCCACGCGATCAGCAGCTTCTTCATGGACCTGTCCCCAGTCAGGATCTTCAGGGTGGCCTGCGAGCACAGCGATAACTTGCCCGTCCCTGTTGGTCATGGGAACAGGCTCTCTAAAGACCTTGTTAGTTATAAGCAGTGAGGCGGTGTTTGTTTGGGACATATGATCTGGGCCATGGGTAGTGCGTAAATCCATAGCAAGGGCCCATCAGCTCCTCCAGCATTTGGAGATGCTTCCAACTCTCCTCTCAGGTTCCAACATAGGCCGTGGATGCATGGGGTGCCTCGTCAGTGTTGAAGGATGTCTGTATCGCCTCAGTATCTACCGTGTGCTTCATCCGTATCCTTGGGCGAGGCTTATAGTCCAGGGCTGATGACTCATCATTTTGGCACTTGCATTTATGGCGGTGATTTTCTTTGGACTGTTTCTTGGACTGGGCATGGGGTTGGGACCCTGATGGCTCAACTGCAAGGGCATCAGATCCGGGCGGGGGCAAGGAAAAGTCATCAATTTCGGCCGCACATGTGGGAATGTTGCCAGTGGGAACCAGCTCAGGAGATGATGGGGGCATCGATAGAGGCAAGCGGCTGTCGAAGGGGTCATACACGTCGAGTTGGGCCAAGTGCTCCTCTTCCTCCATCCGCTGCTTGACAAGTGCGGCAAAATCAAAATGAGGGTCAGGTACAACGATGGGGGTCGCATTCCAGGGTGAGAAGACACATTGAGAGTGCGTCTGTGGGCCGTGTTAGTGTGAGTTAGTCCGTGAAATATACTGCAGAATTTACCTGGCCCTTCCTGAAATAATCTTGCAAGATACCTAAGGGGCAAAATGTTGAACAAGTGAGCCTACAAGTGAGACGTCGACACCTGGAACCCTGATGCACCCCCCAGAAATTGGTATTTCTGGGCTCGAATATGCCCAATGCCAGGAAGCGCGTCATGGGTGACCAAGGCCTATGTCCAGAGGAAAGAACTTACCAGGTAGAGAGAACATCGCGATCGCAGGGATAGCTCCTCACATGAATAAGAAGAAGATGAAGGCAAGTGGCAAAATTTGCCCTTCACAATGACATCAACACACGAGTTCCCATCACGTGTCCATGTCATCAGCCTGTTCCCAAATGGAGACATTTGAACTTTGAAGTCATGTGGAATTGTCAAGGAGGACCTATGGGTTTCCAGTGAACAAACTTCTTCAATTTGGAGTGGAATAACGTGGAGATATAGTAGCTGTATCTAATTACAAAAATAACAAAGTTAAACAAGCAAAACTGTAAGCCCCAGCACACAATTGTCCAGATCGATAGTAGGCTAGTCTGTACCTATCCGTCCATCTCAGTGTGTTCTCATGACACATCACCCTCCACTCCAGACTCTGCTGCAGGAAAAAGCATAGCCCAGAGGGCTTTGTGTCTGACCAGGTCGGCTTCTGCATCAGGCATGTGGCTGCTGATCTCCTCGAGGACACAGTTGTGAATGGGGTGAACGAGAACAGGGTCTCTGCACTCTGGACAAATAGGTGGCGTTGCAGCACTCTGGCTGGCCAGTCTGAAACGGCGAATTAAACACTCGACATGGAAGCTGTGTCCACAATGCAATCTAGGTGAAGATGTTATGTTAACATATCAGTATGTACGGGGCCAAATTCAACTTACATGCATGCCTCTATGGCCGGCGAAAAGCACATGAAGCAGCGTACTGAGTCAAAAATAGTATCCCGTCTCTGTCGCGAAATACGATTGGTCATCAGTATATATACAGGCGGAGGAGCGTCACTTTCATGGCGCTCACCAGGCGATTCTGCTGATGCTCTGTGGCTGCCTCTTGCAAATGACGCCCGGCTTGGGTGTTCTCTTTCTGCAAAGCCGTGATCTCATCTTCGAGGTCACACACTTGTTGACCCATACAATGTTGGTACTAGCAATTTCGGCTCTGTCAGATGGAGCTGCCATGTCAAGAATAACTAGTCTAGCTTACCTGGTAGTGCGTCACCTGCCACCAATCCACCTTGGTTTGGCAGGCCTCTGCCTGTGCTTTCGCCTCCTTCAGTTCATCCTTGAGATCATCCACTTCCTGGGTTGAGGTCAAATCTGTGCAGTTGGTCGGTGACCAGGGCCTGTACTCACCTCTAAGAGTTTGCCTGCTCGCAGCCGCAATAGATCCAGCTCTGACTTTGCAGCAGACATTTGTTTGCTTATGATCACTGGTTGAGAATGGGTGTAACAAGTGGAGGTGAGCTAGGTTGTCTCCAAGAAACCGGATTGGAATCGTGAGGGTGTTCAAAGGGGTGTACTGTGGTGATTGGAAGGGGGCAAGCTTCCGAGGAGAGAAATGGATAAATTTGGAGGGCCAAATGAAGGCTTACCGAGGCAGTCGCCAGGCTACATGGGTGCATAAACTGTTCTTGGTCACACCAAGAACATTCCACTCTGCGAGTGTGATGGAAGTCAAGGGGTCCATGGCCTTGAGGACGGTTGAGAGAATACACTATGATCCGGTCATCATTCTTGTGAAAGATGTAAAAATTCTGTCCGTGTTCAAGAAGTGGGGGGAAGGACGTCAACAGAAGCATCCAGTAGTTTCAGATTGTTATAGAGGGGAAGACGTCACCCGGGCCGAAACCAAAGGCGTCCAGCGCGTCACGCAACATCTCTGTGAAATGGGAGAGAACACTACATATGCTGTGTCACTATGGCAGATCGGTTAATGTGCCTGTGATACATGTCCTAGATGCAATTTGAATTTTTGGGTGCTAGGTTTGATCCCCTGACTGAACATTTTTATTTTGGTTCTAAGAGCAGGGCCCAGGCATTGTTTTAAACTGTCTGAGATCCCACTGTGCTGGTCTTCGGTGTTCGCTGAGATGTGTGGACAGAGTTTATGTGCAGTCACAAATTTCTACTTAGATCAATTACATTGAAAATGAGAAACTACACTACATCTTTATGCAAGGACCATATGGTATTTGTCTGCAAGGCCAAAGAATCCATTCAGTGCATCCTCGCTAATCATGAAGGACCCATAAGCAGCGGACCCAGCGTCACGGCTGACGAGCGTGGTACACAGCCAGCCCATCAGGTTAATCGATCTGGGTTGGTGGTGTACATGCATTTCGCATATGGGGCACTTCAGAGAGAAGAGGTCCTCACGTTCTAGAGACGTGTACAGCTGGCAAATAACCAGTCAAATCAACGTGGGCTGTACACTGGCCCCCCTCTACCAGCTTGACTATTTCGGGGATGGGGACCATTGGGTCTAGTCTGGTGCCCTGATCCTCTTGCGACAGTGCAAAACGCAGCTTCTGAGAGGCGAAGCTGTTGAAGACACAAGCGACACAGACTACACAGCCGCACTCAACCAGCCTGCTGACAGTATAAGCACATGTATGATCGCGCCACACATACAGAGCACTTACAAAACAGCCGACCACATCAATCCTTGGCAAACTGAGCATCTAGCTTCCTTGGCGAGTGTGGCCCATGCCTAGAATGGGAGCTGTGAGTGCTATGATGGTAGACCCTCTGAGGAATTCCTCACCTGAGATTTCGGCAGTGGCTCATTGGAGTTCGCTGGCAACAGGGACCTTGGCTCACCCTGACATTCCAAACGTGACTCCAAACGTCCAAGCAACATGCGGTGCCCCGATTCCTCTGCCTCCAGTACTTGGACGTGCTCGGCCAGGTCATCTTTCTGCTGAAGAGCCTGGAAAGAAAGTACGGGTAAGACAAGAGGGCGTGGGCCCGCAAATAGACAGAGAAATGTACTTCTCGTACTAGGTCTTGTGCATGGCAGAGCTGCAATTCGAGCGGCTCCATCCCTCCAATGACCTGAATAGAACCATAGTCAGATGCATGCAAGGAAGGAATAAAGATGCAATGACCTCTGGGGGAGGGAGACCAGCCAGGATACGTTCCAGTCACGACAATCTCTCCCTGACGGTCCCCACCGCCCGTCCTTGATGCTGCACCTGGCATGGTACATCTTTCAGCATGACTTGACACAACTAGCATGGGCCAATAACTCACAATTGCCTGTTCCTCTGTACGGCGTCCATCGCTGACTGCTGAAACCAAAGAAGGCATCATCATTGACTGGTCAGAGTCTTGAAGGTCACAGCAGGCAGGATAGTAGGGTGGAAAAGACATAGTAGAGGTGGGCGATTAGGGAAGAGATCGTGAGGAGGCTCTTATGGAAGGACCAGCTCAGAAGGGAGGCACAGATCTTGGGGGACAGTCAGAGGAAGCGGTCCAGGCATGCAAGGAATTGCAAAGAAAATTCTGTGACATATGTCTGGCCCCTAAGCGCAGCACATATATTTTCGAGAGCTTCAAAATTTGAGGCCATGCGGGGTGGCGCGTAATATATCACATTGGAATTTTGGTGACATGATTGACAGTATTTGGAGATGTGACAATAGTCGCGCAATAATGGGCTCAAATACAATTAGACGAGGTTAGGAGAGGACAAGGGCCGCCTCTCCCTGCCGAAATCTTTCCAGGCAGGTGCCACGACATTGCTGTCGCAAATGATGGCCGGAAGCGGTCATGTGCATGCATACTAGTGTAAATAAATATTAAGTAATCACTTCCCAATGGGGTAAGATCATTGTCCATCTGCTCCTCGAGGAGATCGGTTATGATGATTGGCTACTTGTCAGATCTGCCATGATCTGTGAACCCCTGGTATATCTGGCATTGATGGCAACGCCATGTAAGTCTGTGAATTCACGTGTAGACCAATGCAAATGAACCGTGAACTTGATTGACTGGCGCATATAAGGACGGGATACGGTGGGGGAGTAAAGTAGGCTTGACTCTGTGCGAGCGAGGCAGGCATGAACAACCCGAGAATTGAAGTGGTACATTGCCTGTCCTTGGACCACTCGTGCTGTACACTGACACCCTATACATGTACATGCAGCTCATGGATCAGTTATTGGAAACCATATGAGTGGTGGCAATAGACCGCGATCCCAAACACCTTGACGCACTGCTGAAGGACCTAGGAGAGTATGCGACTCTTCATACTCAGGTGTGTATCCAAGTTTAGCTCGCTAGTTCAATAGTGACTGTTAGTTAGGACACAGCTCTTAATTACCCTTTGTGCTGATCGCCGCCGACTTGTGGAGCAGTCACTCATTCTCGTCAACGAGGTTGAAATGAAGGAATGCTATGTCAGACAGGTTCGCCCCGTTCGGACATGTTATGCTCTGGTATTGATCCTTATTGGGTACCAGGTTCTAGCAGGCCATCGCTGAGCCAACGATGCAGCTTGTGACGCTGAGCAGCGTCTGGGATGTATACGTGGGCAGGTAGATCGACTGTGGACACAGTTGAGCCCAGTGAGTAGACCGGCACCCTAGGTATAGCTTCCCTTTTACTAACAATAAGTCAGTTGCTCTAGACATGGCGCTCTGTTGAGGACAAGCTCACATGCAAAACCTGTTATCGCAAGATGTGGCAATCAGTAACGTGCATGTTCTGGCTCTGATGTATGCTCGTGTGGCCAACTAATCTTGGTACCAGTTTGATTCCTTGTGGGCATGCCACATGCACTGGCTGCACCTACGAGTGGTTTAAGAAGGCACATGTGACCCATGGTAAGCCAGCTTACAGATGTCTCTGCTGTAACGGTCATGTCGAGCAAGCACTGATTTGTGCATATACAATCAAAAATGCAGTGCGTGAACTGCCTCGTTTGGATGAGAGGGACAAAGAGCTCTCGGAGGATAGCGCTAAGGCTGCAGGTTACATTGATGAGACGAGCTGGGAATTGTTTTTTTTCTCTGATGTGATGCTGGCGATGCAGACGGGGGATGAATGAGCGTGTTTCATAGTAGTATATACATGTCTATACGCAGCTAAATGTGAGTTCATTTGTCTGTATCTACATCCGAGTGCGCGCCATACACAAAGATAAAGTAATGAAGCATTTTGTCCCGAAGCTAACCCACTGATGGGAGCCAAGACATGTCCTCTCAGCGCCTCTTCAACACGTCAAGGACATACCCAGAACCAGAGGTATTGACTGATGAGACCACCTCCTGTTGATATTGTCTAGGTAAGATGGGAGCATGACCAAAGTTCATGAAAAAGGAGTCACAATAGAAGGCAGCAATGTCAGTCTCGATGTGTTCTACATCGTCAGGCTTGTATCGGGCTTGATCAGATGCTGCAGACAAGTTCTGAGGGCACCTGGGCCAGTCCTGCATGCATCAACGCATGGAAAAAACATATGCTGCATGCTCCAGGTAATTCGAGTGCATGAGTCCATAATTAGCGCTTCCAAGTTGCACGCAGTGCAACAGATTCCACTTGCCATGGGGAAAGGAACCACCGACAAGGTCAAAATGTTGCTCATTGTGATGAGAGGACAGCTTCTGGTCAAGGGTGAAAAATTTGAGGTGAAAATTAATCTCGGCCAATTCCCAGAGAATCTCTTGAATATCATCAGGCCCCAAGTGGGAGACATCCTTCCCCTGCCATTGCACAACTCCATTTCCAGATACGTCAATGGTTAGTTCTTGGTTGCAACCTTCAAGAAATTTTGCCGCTTGATCTAGTCGCACAGCTCCCCCTCACGTGTTCACAGTGGCGCTCTGCTGGATGTTCGCATCAGCACTCTTCTGGACATTGAGCCAGTCCATCTGCAGAATGGTCCTCCAAAGCTGATGGTTCTTGACATCTACCTGATAGTGACAGTTGAAACGTGCTAGAAGCCCGACTCTCAGATGTAGCCATGACGCAAGCAATGACTTCAGCTTCTCCTCGCTTTGGACTGTGTAGAAAAGATCAGGGCGTGGTAGCACATAGCCGTGGGCTGCGCAGGGTGGTCATGCTTTGTCAGCATTGACGGTTTCTAACCCTAGTCGCCAGGTGTCAATCAGAGGAGGGAGGAGTGAATGTGTAGGGTTGTCAAAGTGGGAAGTTTGGTTTGACTTATTGATGGGGAGTGGACGACCATGCTGTGATTGATCAGGCCGCTTGTCTGGAGGATCAAAGCAGTCAAAAAAAAAAAGGGAGGGTGGCCTTGGAAAGGAACTTACAAGGCCGGTATCGTGCTTGATCTGCCACCCTTGGAGCAGGGTGCGACCTAGAAGAGGACGCTGGGTTATTGGAGAGGGCGAATGGATTGGGTGGGGCCAGATGATTATGTGTGAAGGTTTCTATCGCGCAATATTTGTCCTCGTCTGTAGCTGACCCAATGTAGACGGATTGCAGACAAAGAGGGGACATCTCCGAGGGGATGAGAAAGTCGGCGGGCGACTGAATAGGTCCCAGCTCATCAATACAAAGCTGATCGGCCTGTGAGAACGGTTGCAAAACCCATACGGGGATGCCGGCGAGGTAACATTCCTGTGGGACTGTGTGGTTGGCGGTGAACATGCCTACCAGGTAGTCGTACGCATGTTGTCCTTCCTGTTCTGGGTGATGTGTCAGCCCCATCATTCAAGGGCGGTACAGTTCAACATAGTCAAGATAGGCTCAAAGCTCACAAACTAGTCTTTGGGTTTCTGCGACACATAACTGCAGCCGTTCGAATACCATAGGGAGAGCAGCCAGGCGTTCCAGAAACAAGCGAATGTATTGTGAGTTGGTTATCAAGACACGTTGCATGGATGGCTCCCATTCTTTTGAGTTAACTTCAGTGAACATGAGTTCACAAATGGACCACAGCCTCTCCAGAGTGACTGTGTTCCACAAGCCTGGCCCACAAATGCCCGAGGCGGTTTCACTTTTGAAAAAGTCATGGCGGCGAACCGGCTGATATAAAACATCAAATGGTGTGCCACTGCCCGACCGTCTTATGCAGGCGAAGTGTGGATGACATGGGTTATAGGGTTGAGGCCAAATAAGGTGGTCGTCCTGTCCATATTGATAGTCTTGACACATCATGACTTTGTGATTTCGACTGAGGGGCGGTTGCAACAATCCTTGGCCGGCGTTGGGAGTGGTGAGGCTAGTGGATTGGTCCAGAACAGTGCCATATAAACCATCCCAGGCTTGGCGCGCTAGAGGAGGAATATTGGTGTCACACGTCAGGTCAGACAAGGGTGTAAGGGCGAGGCCATACTTACATTGTTCGGGCTGCCGCTTGTGCTGCAGGGGAGACGGATTGTGCTGCAGGGTTTGGTAGGTAAAATCAGCTGCCATGGACATTGTAGGTGGTACTCGGACATGTGGGGACACAGGTTCGACGAGGTTGATTTGTTCGGGCACTGTGACTATTGTCCAACAGTGAAGCAGAAACCTTGCGGTCAGCTGCTGTCAGGGGTTAATGATGAACTGGCACATGGACGAATGGGTGCAGAGATCGCAATGATGAGGGTGACAAGACCATGAGAATGGGTGCGGAGACAGTGTGGTTGTGTTGAGATGCTGGCTGATTGCCGTAACACATGACCCGAAGTCGAGACCGACAGCTAAAGTCGTCCTGCCACAGTTAAACTACAACCAAGAGGGCGCCCGACAGCAATGTCACATCAGCTTGAACGTCAGCTATAAGCACTCAGCTTGGACTTTGTCGGCTGAGAATCATAGGTTCGCAACGCCTCAGCCTGTATGCAAGTCACCTGCGATTGAGTTTGAAATGTCAGTCAGATTGTTGCACGTAATTGGCTGGTAGTTTTGACTGACACGGCAGATCTCAGGAACATTCTGGTTGGCGACTATCGGCAGCACTTGTGGGATGGTACAACGGGGGTGTGATGATGACCGAGAGTGAGTGTGACAGTACTATCAAATTGACTGTTTGGACTGATGAGGCAGAACCTTGTATTTCTGTGTTAACTACGATAGTCCTCGCTACAAGCTATACAATCAACCCTCCTCTCAAGCCCTGTTATACTATGTGTGGTCCACATTGAAAATGGTGTCAAAATATGCATTGATGGTGACGCCCTCCCATCGCCCCATGGCTAATATCTGAATGAGGCAGCTGTTGAAACCAATGTCCGCCCCGGACCAGCAAGCATGAACAAAGCTGTAGAGCAGCTTCTAACCCGAAGGTTTTTGGATATCCATTTTGAGATCGAGCTGGATGAACTTGAACTGAAGGCGCAAAAGGTTAGAGATGTCGCTGTGAAGGAGGGGGACTATGGATACCATGAGCTTGTCATTGTCACTTGCAGGAAGATAGGGATAGGATGTCATGGTCTGGAGTAGCCGTGTACCTCTGTTAACTACATCCTTGCGGAGGTAGCCCTTGAGAGCATACCAAAAACAACTGAGGATGAGGTCTGCAAGCATTTCCTCACCACCCACCTTCATTTGGCCCTGTTCGGTCTGGAGAATCTCACGATTGTCATAGTTGAGATACGGTTGGAGTTGTGAGAGGTCCTCAAGTTTCCTGTTGAACAGCCAATAGATGAAGAGGTGTTCAGACTTGTTAGCATCGTGAGTGGTGTGTTTGATAAGGGACGGCTAGGCAGGGATTTGAGAAAGTGTTCCCACCTCAAAGGATTACACGTACCAAGCTATCTGCTGAGGATTCGCCATTGAAGTAGGGACTGAGGGTCTGGTGAAATCTGCTGTGATAGGCACAAAAGGCAGGAAGGGACTCGAAATTGGCATTGCAAAACATGTGGAAGGAACGGATAGCCCGGTCATGGTTGACGTGAACATCAGGATCTTGTTTGGATCCCAGGCTGACTTCACTGGGCTGTAGGCAACAGGATGAGCATAAAAGATATCAAAGGGGAATGGGTACTTGCGGAGACAATCCCAGCACAGTGTCTCATGAGAAAGACAGGAACAGGCTCTTTAAGTCAATCAGTCCGGGAGGAATAAGTGGAGACAGGTTGGGTTTTCTTCAAGTCTAACCATGGATGGAGGAACCCTGCGAACATGGGATCAATGTTGTTGATGGCAGCGGGAGACCATTGGTCTAGCTGAAGCCAACAATCCTCTACCCATTTGGGAAGGAGAACATGGACGAATGGTGCAAAAAGCGGCAATGGCACCTGGTGAGTGGAGAGGAACCAGGTGGCCAGGAAGAAGCCCTGAGCCCACCAAAACACTGTTTGTTCAATGGTGAGATCATAAATGGGCATCCGGGGGTATAGATACAGTGAACCTCCTGGTAACAAGCCATAGTAGCTGTTGGGATGATCGGGATCGAGGAGGCATGCAAGAATGACAGACAATGTAGACTTCAGCAAGCTGTTCCCTGTCACTGGACTGTCATTGAGGTGTATCTCCGCGCGAGTGAAGGCAGAAGGCTCCCACCATGTATCCACTGTCGCACCAATGGGTAGTGTAGGCCTGGGATGAACCATGTGATCAATCATTTCACCGTGAGGCAGCGTGGATCGCAGCTGGCCCAGATGAAGAAGGACTTGCCAGAGAGCATCGGCTGCTTGGGGGATGCTGTCGGCCATGATGCCTAGGACCTCATCCCCGTCTATCTGGCTACTCTGTATGAAGCAAAGCTCTCTCCCAGGGTGGTCCCACTTTGGACACACAAATGGTGGAGGTGTACGTGGCCGATGCGTAGGCACGAACGGTGGTTGCATGACTGGTGGTATGGGCTGTGTGGGATCAGAAAAGGGTTGGTGAGAGGATGGATAGAGCAACTACCTGAGCTCGGCTATCGCTTGGATGCTGAATGATTGGTGAAGTTGTCCGCGATGGGTTAGCGTCGTCTGGTGTCCTATTGGGTGCGGAGCTGACAGACGGGTGGGGTAGCACAGGCACATGATTCTCAAGATGGTAGGTGGTTAACAGCTGGCTCGCTGACATAGTGTTGGAACTTACATTCATTTCAGGCGTGTGGGGGTTGATCAGACAGATTCAGACTCTAGCCACAGAGGAGAAAGATGGTTGTAGGTCTGGAGATATGCCACAACAGAGTTGGAGGGCGTGCTGATCACAACTGGTAGCCTGCTCTCCTAAGGTGCGCTCCAGAAACAAGAGGCCCCAGAGAGCACGCACCGCATAGCACGGATGGGCCATCACTGCTTTGACGGGATGAATGGGAGAGTTCCCGAAGTCATCGTCGAGATATCAATCAGTAACCGAGTGGATGATGTTTCCCTTGGCAGGTGCTGGGACCAGAAGAGGTGAGTTTAGCAATGAGATGGGTAGACAGTCACTTACAGATCATCAGGTAGTTTTTCAAGCCGTGATCTTCACCCATACCAGAATCCTTCGCAGCTTTGCTGAAGGAACAGTGTTGGGTGAGATTAGCCCAAGTGAAATAGCTCTTGCTGCGGGCACTGGGAGCGCAGACTAATCGTGACATATGCAGTGTTGTGCGGAATTGACGAAGGCACCATCCACTGTTGTCGGGATCGGCATTGGGGTCTGGATTGAACCCAGGAATTTTGGGAGTGTCGCTGCAAGCTTGATGGGCAATGCTTTTTGAAGGTCCATGTAGCATTTGGCGTTCTTATGCACGTTGACATGGACGACGAGGTTGAGTGACTGGAGGCGCACGATGAGAGGTCGGACGTCCGAGTGCACTATGTTGTAGTCAGCAGTCATAGGCTCATCAGGATGGACGTCAGTGTTGGGGTGGTGGCAATATCCATTGGGACAGCAGAGAGGATCAACGAGGACAATCAGTTCGATGACAACTGGTTGATTACCGTTTTGACCCATGGCAAGATTCTGCACAAAAGCACTTCTGGCTTGGATGGATTGTTGTCTCTGCTCATTTGTGCCATTGTGATTGCTTCGAACGTTGATGATGGGCCCAGTAGGCCCGGTGTACTGAGGAAACGAGGGTGGCGGATGTAGTCCAGCTGCGAGCAGGTTGTTGGTAGCAGCCTGGACAGGTGGCTGGCCTTCGAGACCGCCTCTATTCGCAAGCATTTGAGCGACGAGAGCGGCTGGATTGCTTTGGAGCGGGGTCTGTGGTGCGGCAGGAGCAGGGACAGTCTGAGAGGCTACCAGAGGGTAGGGGAGTGTAGAGGCGGGGGCCGAGGTGGGAGTAAACGGGGTGCTACTGTTGAAAAAGATGCCGGGCAATGCTGCTGGGGGTGTGTTGGAATGAGCGAGTGTGGGGGTAGCGAGCACAGGAGGGGATGTAAAAGTGGGTGCGATGGCTGAGAGCACTTCGTGCGCGGATTGGGCCATTACAGATGAGGTGGCTTGGGCAGAATGGGCGTCAGCTGCTGCACCGCACTGGCAGACGGGTGGGTTGTGGGGTTGCTGAGAGCGAGGTGAACAAAGCAGAAGGGGGAAGGATCTGAAACAATGGCTTACCTGTACTCGACCATGGCAGCATGTAGCATCGCAGACATAGACGATCTCGCCGGGTGCAACGTGAGGATGGTGACACGCATACAAGCAGGTGCATGTTGCACATCGGTTCTGTGGGAAAGGTATGAGCAGTGGACGTAGACATTAACAAGATTAGAAGGACCGTCAAATTTTGATAATCCTACATGCCCACGACGAAGGAGGAGCATGCCCTTTGACAAAGGAAACAAGCACTGCGGGGAGAGTTAGTTACTTCCATGGAATGTGAGGCAGTAGTGGAACGAGGAAAAGGAGTGTGAAAGGAGTGTAGTGGAAGGGGCTTTGATGGTTTTTTGAATGAAACCTGGAAACCGTTGAATGTCTTTGGAGATCTATTAGTGATTTGGGGTGACTTTCAGTAGGTATTTACAGATGTTTTGAGTATGTAAATGGCCATCAGGACTTGGTTGTCCTGCTAATTTGGTTATTGGAAATGCCACGCACACTGACACCTGACCATGTTCCAGGAGTCGAGCTAAATGAGAGGTATTAGGGGTTGGTGGCAAAACCGGACGTTTCATTGAATAATTAAGGTACATGGAGGGTGTGGGGTGTGTAATTGTACTAATTGATAGAAGATACTTCAGGATACTGTTGAGGGATTGGCAAATGCACTGACATGACAATGGTGTGACAATATCTGTGAGGTTCGGTGAACTGCCGTGAAGTGTGAGCGGTGACATGGCATGCAAACGCGTGCAACTGGAGGTGGGCAATCTGACTGATCGGCTAGAATTTTCCCACGGGTCTTGAAGCCCGGCCAAAAATTTCGACGTTGACCCAGTCGATTTAAAGACCATTCCATACATTAAAAATTTTACTTTTGGTGGAACAATATATTCTATATGTGATAACGCTTAAATTCTTTGTCTTTGTTGCTCAAAAAACTGTCCCAAATATATAAAAGCAGCACATCTGAGCTATTTTTTATAGGGAATCATTTTGTCCACGTCGAAATTGACAATTCTGTTACAAAGAAGTCGTAGTACATGTAAAAATATTGAACTCTACCTGTCTTCTGAGAAATTTCTTTGTAGGAAACTTTTGCTATGCTCCAAATATGTCAAGATAACCGTGTTTTTTCCCCATAACGGCTGCTACATGGATAAATAAAATTCTTCAGCTCAACTATATGACTTGTATATATGAACCAATGATATTTTGTCTCATATGTATGGGAATCTGTGCACTGTGGATGAAGAAATTCATGGAGACACGCTAACAGTAATTAAGTGTGACATAGTGTGACACAGCGTGACTTACTTCTCTGCACCTTCGTGTACAACCGTGTTTCCCACTTGTATGCTTATGGAAGGTCTTTCTAAAGCACTCTGGAACTATTCTGGCATTCTTCTGGTTTGATATAGCTGCTCAGCCCTCACTTGAAGCACTCTATTCCTCTCCGGTTTCTAATTCTTGGGATTGCTGTGTCAATATGCCTCGACAGCGTACCACTTCTCAGCAGGCTCATATTCGTGACCTTAATTTCAAAAAATGGCATCCGTTACAGGGCAAAGAGAACATACCACCTCATCCCCATCTATCATCTACTTCTTTGGTGCCACCTGAACTCAGTAAATCAAAACCAGTAAAACCAACGCGACTGAGTGAACTCAAGAGGCGTAACAAATCCCTGGAGGTCCAAGTTCATGAGGCAGCTCAGGAACGGGTAGACGATAAGGAGAAGCTGAAGGAGCTGGCTACAGAACTGGAACGGACGTCAGAAACACTGAAGAAGATTGAAGAGTCTCTTGCATTTGCTCGGCGTGCTAAAGAATCTTGCTACAAGCAGCTACGGGTTGCTAGGCGTAGCGTGCAGCATATGAAGGCTTCTAATGCGACTCTGAGGTCGAAACTCACCCAGTGCAAAGCCGCTCTTGTCGAATATACGAGAAAGCAAGATCAACTTACTGCCGAAATCACTCGTCTTCAGAAATCTGTTCAGGAGCGCGACAATATAATTTCTACCCTTCGCAAAAAGCTTCGATTATCAGGGAAGAAGACAAAAGCACTCAAAATGGCACTTGGATGAGCTCACATATCCCGGGACAAGGCACGCGAAAAGGCTAAGGAGGCAGCAATCCGAGCATCGTGGAATTTGGTTCAGAAGGGTGTCTATACACCTCAAGCCCGAGCACTTGCATGCGACTTGGTGAAGGCTGGTATCTCCCAGAAGCATGTCGGAGAGGTGATCTATCTGATTGCAAAATACGCTGGACTGTCTGTGAAGGGAGCGATGAGTCGCCGGACTGTGGGAAGGGCTATAACAGAAGGTGGAGCAGCTGCAAAGCTACAGCTAGCATATGAGTTGAATGGCGTGAAAGGTACGTACCATACACTATATCTTTGTTATGTTGGTAAGTGATTTACTGATTCTATCCAGGTTTTACTGCAAGCGGGGATGCAACCTCGCATAAGAGCACAAATTATGTTGACAAGGAGGTGGAGACTGTCAAGTGTCGTGTGAAGAATAAGCCCCAGAAGTTAGCAGAGATCAAGGCAGCATTGGAGCGCCGGGAAATTGAGGGTCGTACAATTGCAGAGGAAGAGTCTGGGGACCCGGAAACTTTAGAAGATGATGATATAGATATAGATGAATAGAATTTACCTTTTTCCATATACACCGTGACTTTTTTGACCCCAATCTGAAGCACGACAGAGGGCAAGGTCATGGAGTCCCATAACCCGGGACTTTAGGTGAGTTAGCGGGCTTGAGAGACTGAGTATGATATAAGAAATAATTGTATTGGACACTAAGAGATATGTTCTACACTGTATGAACATCGCAGGAGCGTCGAGGGAAGGGGGAAAGACAGACGTGTGAATGGGTCACTCTTATCGATCAACTCGCTGACTAAGCAGCACAGTTCCGAATGCGGAATTGCCCACCTCCAGTGCAACGCCGTGAACTGCCATGCAAAGTGATGTCACAGGAGCACGTCGTGTGGGGTCACGGGACTGAAAGGGTGGCAGTACCCTGCACGGAAGTACATGGCTTTTCACGGAATTTCACGGAATCTCACGGAATCTCACGGGTGTACATGAGTGTACACGGATGTACACTGATGTACATACATGTACTGGCATGATATTAGGGTAAAGTCCAGGGAATCCACAGGTAGACCAAACGAGGAAGGAATTTCGGGTTGTCACGTATCTCAGTGAAGAGACGAGTACAAAAGAATGGGAGCATGAGATTGAGGGTATCGACGTTCGGGAGTTGACGCAGGAGCACGATTGAAGCATCATCGTGATAGTCAAAATCATGCACAGATTCTGTGTAGGACAGTCTGAACGACGTGATGCCACAATCAGGAGACGATAAGCGAGGCCATGCGGGACTGAGGATGTTGCCTTCGTAACACAGCGACAATGTACAGAGGTTTTTTAGTTGGAGTAGGGACCACACCATGGGTAAACCATCAGGGGAATCACCATCTTGAAGGGTGAGGCTCGTGACGGAGGGAAGTTCAATCATACGGTTGAAAGATTTGACGGTTCCATTGCAGGTAAGTTCCAAACAAGAAACGCTACTCATGCGAGGCAGCAGTTCCAAGACTGCGGATGCTTGATTATACAGGTGGACCCAGAACACCTTTAAATTCTGGAAGGTGGCGGGGGACACCGCCAACGCGCGAAGAGGTATTTCTGCAATGGACAACAAACGAAGATTCAGGATGAAAGTGAATGCTGATAGGACAGTGTGCGTGTAGGCTGTACTCCCTGTACTCGCTATTCTCCCGTGGTAAGAATCATTTATGGCGAGACTGTTCAGTCCACCTAAAGACCCTGCGCAGTTATTCAAGGAGTGCCATACACCTTCAGGGGCATCCATTGAGAAAAAATGCCATTGGCTACATCTGCGAAGAATGCATTCGACGAGGGCATTTCCGGCGATTTCCAGGCGAGATGCAATGATGGTGACGTCAAGTGGGAGTCCGGCACAACGAGAAACGCGTTTGTCCAACACACGCAATGCGTGTCGAGCAGAAGGGGAATTTGAAAGATGTAGACTGTCATCAGAGACAAAGTCTAGGCGGATAACAGACCAAAGAGAAAGGACAGTGATGCACACGTCCCGCCATTGATGGCAAACTTGCGACTAGCTCCACAGGTTGTCTGCTGTAGAGACGCAGGCATTGTAACCACCCTTCCTGCCGTACATGAATATTTCTTTAAGGAGCTCGGGTGGCAAAACCTGTACGGGGTGTATAATGGCTTTACCTTGGGCATACCATCTGTCACAAAGCACCACCGAGTGAAATCGGAATCAAATCAGCGATGAGCGGTGGATGCGGTACGCGCCTTGACGACTTTTTAATGATTGGTGGTATGTTAGGTGTACAATGTGCACGTGTAGCAGATTGAGATCACCGCGACCTGTAGAAGATAGAGGTTGAGGATGACAGGAAAACCGGGGCTCTGGTCTACGTGTCCTGACATTCTTCCTTCTCTGGAGTCCGGGACATTCCTCATTCCATTGAGGAGCTGCTACCGCCATATCATGTTCCTATCGATATGCATAGGAGTTGGCTCTGGTGTGGTGCCCAGCTAGCAATCATAACATGGCAGCGGAGAGATACTACGACCAGACCACGACTTCGTGAGGCAGGGAGGACACTCGTCGCTTTCACCGCAATGGCAAGGTCACTGACAAGGATCGAACAGAAGGCCGAGAACCTTCGATCCAGTATGACCAATACTAGTGCAAGAGAGAGAAAAAACTCGATCATCAAAACCTGCAGGTTTTGCATCACGACACCGGCACATCCAAAGACATGACTAAGTACTAACACAGCAGCGATTTCACAGGTGAGAGCTATGGAGAATTATTCATAAGAGCCTTGAATATCTGATATTGATACTCAATTGAACAGAAATATAAGTTAGAAAGGGGCGGTTTTGGCATTGACTCGGATATCATTCCTCTCTTCCTCAGAGTCATCCACTTCAGTGAAGCCCTCAAGGCCCTCAACATCCATGCCATCTATGTGGTGCACAATCTCCTCTTCAAATTGAGCTCTCCATGAAAGGATGCGGTGATGAAGAGCGGTCTGCCACTCAAGAAGAGCTTGTCTGTGTGCACCCTCCAGGACGTCCAGATGTGCAGCAAGCTGAAGGAGAAAATTAAGACTGGCCCCCATGGCAAGTAAGTGGCCATACAGGCTAGCGATCGCTGCTTTGTTGGCGAATGTTTTAATACCTCCATCCTGGGCTGTTTGTAGCACATGGATGGCAGCAGCTGATGAGTTCTGAAATGATTGCAAGAAGAAGCCGCAACTGGAGGGGGGGGGGTGACATTCTCGGGTCGAAGGCGAGTCTATCTGAAATATATGGAGGGAAGTACAAGTTGGATGCCGCTGACTGGGCTTCCGTGGTACTGTTCGGGTAGGTATGGGAAGGGGCTGGAGCATCGGTCGGGGATTGGCTCGCGGTTGAGCCTGCAATAAATGGAATACTCGCGGGGTGCATTACTGTGGATCCCAAACGACTGGCTTCACAAATTGATAGGATGGAAAGGTGATGGCACAAGTTAATGAGATAGTCCTTGAGATGTAATTTTTCATGAAAACTTCACTGACAGAAATGGCCGTGGTTCGTCATGGCAACACAGGGTTTAGCGGCGTGGAATGGTCAAGGTAGGGACATACTTACCTTGTTTCAGGGCAGCCTGCCCCCGGCAGTGGAGGCGCACTACTTAAACAAGGGTGCCGGCATCAAATGGACCCAGTCGGCGAAGAGAGTGTGCTAAACGACTCGCATCATTTAGCCATCCCCAATGTTCTATTTGCATGCAAGTGTGCCTTTCGCCACCTAGATTTGAAGTACAAGATGGCATTCATACTTGTGCCCAATGCTCCACAACGACATGAGGAGAGAGATGAACGGGGTGCAAGAGATATGCTCGGACAGAGAGGAATTAGAAGTTCTGGATGTAGGTCAGGGTCAAATGACCGTGTGCACGGGTGAAAATAATAAAGCAAAAATATCTTGCAATTGGGCGTATCACCCGAAAAATAAGGGTGAACCAAACAGGATGAAGGCTGTCAGCAGGTAGAAGCGAACGAGGGAGGCTGGATGGGGGAAAAGAAATGAGCACCTCCCAAGGCAGATGAAGAGGTGTTCAATTATGCGGGTTTCATCGTCAAGAGGATTGGATTCACATCCCACAGGAGAGTATAAGAGGCAGAATACAATCATGTTTCATTGCCATACAGATCTCCTACAGCGATGCGCACTCGAGTCAGAATTCCCCCACCAGCAATCACCCAAAGATTTTCTTTCTCGTCGTTCACTGCGAGTGATGCTCCAATCACCCAGCGGATGGGCTGGGATGTCGTCATAGGATATTTTCAAGGGGAGCATCAGAGAGAACCCTCCACCTCAGAAACAGCAGTGCCAAGACAGATCCTGTCCTCCCAACCTATCATCGCCATCCATGCCAATCCTGATGGAAAGATCCCAAAGCCAAAGGGAGAAATCCACAAAGAGTATTCCTTGGCCGACCTCCAGCTCGATGACAAACTGGATGATATTCGTGTAAGTTCCACTGCAGCCTTACAAGCAAATGGAAACTTACTTGATCGCAAAGAATTTCATGAAGGAAAAGGTCAAGGATAGCCTCGACACGACCGTCTCGTTTGCTTCAAACAAGAACAGACACCGTCGCAAGATCACCAGCATCCACCGGGCTGTCCGTAAATACCCACTGTTTGACGCTGCCACTACTGATGTTCCTCAGGCAGCCATCGCATTCCCCATCCTCCGCAAGTACAAAGCGATGTGGCCCATTGACGACCTCATCAAACTGAGGCTCAAGTACATGTTGGAAAGGGCACATGCGGCGGCGGTGACCCCCTCTGCAATCGCCGGTGGTAGTGGCAAGCATCAGCAGGTTGGTGCTTCCCTTCAAATCTTCCTCTCGTGCACGATCTTGATTGCAGATGTGTACCAGAAAGGAATAATAGAGATAATGTTGGTCCAGCTGATGGGATAAATCCATGAGAGTGTCATCGAATCCTGCTGCTATAGAGGTAGCCTGGGTAAACCCTGAGCTGCCGCCGTAGAGGTGAAGTGAGCGCTGCAGAAGAATGTACGGACCCACTGTTTGGCTGAAGATTGTTTGGCAACAGTCTCATCTACCCGCTGCCGTTGCCGCCGACTGTTTCGACTCTTTACTCTTGCTTTCAGAGTCATTTCATGGCTCCACAGGGTTTACCCCGGGAACCTGGTTCGCCATTCCCTAAAGATAAAACTACAGCTAATTCTCTCTGACTACCGCTATTCTTTGCAAAATGAGAGCGTCTTGGGTATGCGCAGCGGGCGACCCTGTCTAGAGCACCCTACAAATCTGCATACGTGAGTCTTCACGCTCGCTATCTTGACAATGGAATCAACAAAACTTACCTCTTTATCATCCAATCTGACAGGTGTCTGTCTCTCGACTGCATGTTCGATACATACATACCTTCAGCAACACCTATGCGCATCACAACGATATTGCCGTGCCAGCTTCTTCCACCGATGTTCGTGGTGGGAAGATGGCAATAGTCCTTCAGGAAGACGCGAAATCGGTAGAGCCGGTCTCCCTTTGAAACCTTGACGATCTTACATGATGAAAGGCATACCATAATACACCCTCAACAAATGGGAGTGGTTGTTGGACGGGACGTGCGTGAGCACAGGACCGAAAGCTCCACCTGGGTTTGAAGATGAGTATATCCTCGCTTGCATCAGGTATCGATCCTAGGCGCATATGGTAGTGGTGATTACACGGCATATGCATGCAGGTCAATGGAACTCACTCCAGTTTTGGGAGACATTTGTTTGAGGGAGCCATGGAAATCAACTATGAGGTGTTTAATACTATCAGAGGTCTTACAGTGGATGAAAACTCTCCAAACATGGCGAGGTGGAAGATGATGGTAGTTTCTTAGTGGCATTGTTTATATTCTCCTTCCCCTTCGGTATTACGCCTTTACCCTATCGCCCTTTTCTTTTTGCTTTGCATTATCTCCGTTATCTTCTTTTGCTGCCAGATCACCACTACGATCACCTAACGGTCCCGTCGCACTTGATCCGGCATGTCAAGGAAAGCCATTTTGGATCGCAGACGTTCTCCATATTTTCAGCCATCTCGCACCCAACATTCATCTGAACTCATGCGTTGACAAGATCGTTTCTTTATCGAGGTCGTAGCAATGATTCATACTTTTCATGAACTTTGAACTTTGAACTTCTCCTTGTACCGAACTGGAGCGGTTTTGGTTCCTGATGAGAGTTCCTGATTTGCGGTACGCTTTTGCTAAATATGTTCATGATGTTCTCGATTTTTTTGCTACCATACCTGTTTATATACCTCCGCCCACTCGTTGGAAGAGATCTTGACTGGTGCTTGCTCATATAAGTATTAGTTCACACCCTAGTCCCTTCGCATGAGAAGCTTCATAGTTGCCGACACTAGGATGTCAGTCACAGTGGAGGGTGCTGAGTGGTCTGCGACGCCACTGTAAGGTAAACTGATGAGGTTTGGTAGCAACAGCGCAGAAAACATTGGCTGTTTCCTTTTTAGGGACCACCTGCCAGTGCGACGACTACTACTACCCATTTATGAAAGTTAGAGCAATCAAATATGTACATGAAATGCCTCAACCAAGTGGAACATGGCTGTAAAGATGCTTTCGACACCTATAGAGGCTTGGAGTGTCTCACAGTCGCGCGATTCGCGAGCCACCGATGCCAGCCAGCCTTTTGTTTAATGCACATGATCGCGGGAATCAGCCGTAAAGTGATTTCCATCTCCCAGCCCTACTCATCACTTCAATGACTGGAAAGTTATGGCACATGAGTCGACCCGGATGCTCGTTCCGTTGACCTTGTTACCTACTGTCCCATCAATCCATGGTACCTTCACGAATCCTTTGGTTGAGCTTTGACGATAGCCAGTGGCTCGGTTGGATGTGGAAAAGATGGCGCAAAGGATCGGAGGTGAGTTCTCTTCTCTGCTGAAGGATGTTTTCCTCACCGCCCTCGGGCAGCGTCGCTCCCTCTTTAGTGCTCAGTCCAAGCTTCGCGTACCCGCCCATTGCGGCGAGCTTACGCGCTAACAAGTCCAACCTCACCAGCAGAGTGTGACAAACGGCGTGTCAGCAGATCGCCAGTCGCTGCTTGAGTGTACCATGGCTACCGAGGTTTCAAACACGCGATCACCACTCTTTTTTTATGCGACTTACAATGCGAAGTCGGGGTGATGTCCAGTCCTACGTGGCTCGCCGCCTGGAGCTGATGAAGGGGCAACCAGGTTACGATTGTTACCCATGAAGAGTACAAGGAGGAGGTTGAGGGCTTTGGGTCTGAACACTGAGAGGCTGGTATTGACCCAGCTAACGCAGGCGTGTTGATGAAGCTGAGCGTCGAAAACGCGGTGAGAAAGTCCTTTCAAGCCAGCTGTTTTGCGTATTGACACATCGACAGGTTTATCTCCCGAGTTCTTCAAAGAAAGCCAAGACAAGCCAAGCGTCAGAAATGTCATTGGTTGGAAGCTTCCAGATATACAGCGAACAATAGAGCATGGTAACCTTCACAAAATGGTTTCAGATCCTCCACGATTTCTCCGCCGTAAAGAATACGTCTGCACGAGGTGTGGTCCGGCAGAGGTTCCCATTACGATTTGGAGCTGTCGTATTTCATGCGAAGGTCAAATATCTCCACCACCCTGAAGCTTTCCTCATGGTCGACTATTGACCATGAGATGCGTGGGCTCTGTCACCGTGTCGTCACAAAATGTGCCGAACATGGGATCTGCCTTTCATCACCACCAATCTACGTGGTCCACAAATGGCGTGCCGCATAATCGCAAATCAAGTCGCTGCTGAGGGTCGAGGAGTGGTCAGCAACCTTATGAGTACCTGGAAAGGCGTTGACTATGCAAGGGGAAAGGACCGCTCCAGGTGTTAGCCAGGACACAGTGTCTAATTCAAAGACAAGGTACCTTCCCTTAAAACTTAGCTTTGCACGCTTCAACTTCAGAGTCCCCAATCTTATCTGGTAGACCAGACGTTTTCAACAAAAGCATGAATGAAAAGCTCGGAGTCCACAACCTGTAAGAAGATCACCGTTCTTTGCTGGAATAACCGAGACTCTTTTTGACAGACCATCTGCGTTTAACACCGGTGAGCCTTCACCCGTTCACAGGAAGTCTTTTTGACGGGAGTAGTTGGCTGTTTGGTTGTACGGTGTCACAGACAATCTGTTTGAACACCATTGAGAGATGTGCTGACCTCTTGCAATTCGATTCCAATAGGGCGTCCGCCGCTTGGTGGTTATCGGGGCCTGGTTTCGTACATTCCTCCTCATAATTATGCTTATAATTAGTTAGTGGGAATAAAATCGCATGTAATCATGGAGCTTACGGGAACTTGACAAGATTATGTGATTCAAAATAGCTTGATCTAGAATCACATTTAGAGAGCGGGATGAAGCCCCTCTCCTTTGATTCGGCTGAAAGCTTGACCAACTTTTTACTAGGGATGAACGGAACATACTGAACCCTCACATCAAGGACCCATCACCAACAGCACATGAGGCAAGAGATTATGAAAGAGATGTGATTTGCGACAAGTTTATATAACACAAAAGAAATTGTACATTCAAAAATCGAGAAGTAGAGCTCTCCAGGAACTATTCGTTGTCACTACAAGCAAAAGTAAAGTCAAAGAAGGGCATACCTTTACTTTCCGCCATCATTCTGGTTGACAGTCTTCACATTGGCGTTCTGGTTAGCAAGGTTCTGGTTCATCTGGACCAGTGCCTCCAGGAATGCATCCCGAACAGCATCCTTCAACGCTACCTTTAATTTGTACCCCAGGGTCTTCCCCAACTCCGACACCAACGATTCCGTTCTTTCCTTTTCCTCTTTCCCCCTCCTTACCCCTTCCTCGCTTAGAGTTTTTGTTAGCTGGTCGAACTGGGCTGTAACAAGTTCTTGAGTCCTCTCCTGGCTTTCATTAAGTTGGACCTTCAGGTTGGCCTGCAAAAGTAAAATCAACAGAGGGAGAGGAGTAGAATTAGGACTACTCACCATGCTATCAAATCCATTCCCTAAAATGGGAATATAAATCCAGAGAAGAACGTGGGTGAACTGAGCAACGTACTCATCGTTGTAAGAAAAGGCCTAAGTCCGAGTCGATGAGACAATCTTTCAAAGCTAGCATTTTAAAATACTCACTCCTGGGCCTGATTCATTGTGGAGCGAGGGGAGCGGGGTGCGGACTCCATTTCGAGGGACTCTAAAGCATCGTCAAGAGAGGGGAGGGAAAACATAGTTGGTGCTCTTCCTGGACTGCCTCCAGTGGTGGAAGGAGCCATTGGTCTAAATAGTCTTCAGATGAAAGTGCAATATTGTAAAGACAATAAGGCTTACGATAGCCTCAGATCTACATCCATCCGCCGAGAATTGAGTGACGACCCAGAAGATTCTGAGATTACACTATGCATGCTGGAGCGGGATCGTCCCACTGATATGGGAACGGTGGAAGTCATGGTAGATGATCGAGATACTGGAACTAAAGATGTATGTTCAACGAAAGAAACAGAGATAAGAAAGTGGCACCCACAAGAGTATTTATACGCCAGGCAATGGCGATATAGAAGCAGAGTGTGGGGGTAGGAGAGTGCGGTGGTGTTGGAGGTAGACGACATTAGGTTGTCTTTCTTATAAGTGCATATGTACAGAGAATGGTTGCTAGAAAACAGGGAGCGAACAGACCGCAAACCAACCAGACAATGACATATGCCACATGCAGGGTCACATGACAATGGAACATCTTCCTCGCAACAAAGCTGCAAGCCCCATAAGAATCAACACCATATGCGTGGCCAAACTATTCAATTGATTACCATAAAGTTTATGCCAATTAAAGTTCATTTGGGACCCACTTTCAACGTAAAGCATGAAAAAGGCGCTACAAGAACCTGGAATGTTTGCTCTTTCCGCAACTTGATTTGATGCCTGTTTGTCAATCACCCCATGCTGTCGCCTCTAGTTGCTTCTGTGGCTGGTGGGAAATTAAACTGAGAATCCAAGCCTTTGCCCAGATGCGTGTAAGACCAAGCTCCGTGAGTTATCTAGTAATGTATATCAAGATGCCCTGCATTCGCTTAGGTAATTTCCAGATGAAGGAGGATACTGTACTAATTAAACTGTTTGAGTTACACATTATGCCAAGTGTTTCGATAATTCAGCTTACTGAAGCACACCACACGACTCAAGCTGAACCGCTCCCTGGACCCGCCATGGGAGAAGTGATTTTTTGAGTAGCGTCGGTGACAGGACCTTAAGTCCCGCCACTGTCGCAGAGTGTCGTCGACAAAGTCTTGAGTAAAAAGAATACAAAACTTGAATGCTTCAAAGCGGTCGAAATTACTGTACCATTTCGATCGATTCGTCGGTCACGCGCCCAAGTACCCCTTGACGGTGACGAATTTCGGTGCAGGTCACAGGTCACAGGGCCTGTCTACATCTGGCTTACATAGGTAATGTATGGTCAATTTTTCGGTGCCTGCAGCGCCAAGCCTGCCTGTATTAGAAATTCGTCAATCCAGTCACAGGTCACACGGCTTGACAAATCGATTGAAATGGTAGTATGAAGGAATAAAATGCCCGATCAAGGTATAACATACCATATTGGTAAGCATACTGCCCCCCAGTTAGCGACAGTTACCATTCGTAACCAGCCCCCCCGCTGATACAGCTCAGGTGAATAAGCATGTGGACATGCTTAAACAAGGGGTTACTGGAACGTCAAGCCCATACACCTCATCGTCATTATCATCGTCATAATCGGTCGTTGACCACAGGGTCCTTGAAAAATACCATATCAATTTTTTTTTGCGCTATTCAGTTCAAAGGCACGATGGAGAAGCAATAATTGATGTGAAATATAGAGATCTCACGGAGACTTTCCGCTCTGCCAGCTTGCTGATAAGATGGATTTGGTATTCCAGCAAAGTCCAGTCAGTCCAATCTAGTTTTCCAGTTGGATGGAATGCCCTTCATGATCGATTGCCTTGAGCCTTTGGAGGTGCAGCTTATGGTGGAGTGTTCTTTCCGCATTTATTTATTCACCCACCTCGAATTTGGCTTTCGTTCATGGATCCAGTTTATTTTTTTTCTCGCAAGGCATGAATCCGGATTGATGGCGGCATTACCGGCACATTCTAGCTAACCGTCTTCTTCCAAGAACTGCACCAGGAGTTTTGAACCTTTTTCTCTCGTTGAACTTATAATTAGCTACGGCAAATGATGCGCATCTGCCGTCACTATTCTAACTATTTGAAAAACGTAAAAGGTGAGGGTGTCAGCGAGAACTGATCGGGACCTTGACTTGCGATCATTCGACAGAAAAATAAACTGAAGCCATGAGCTTTAACGTGCCTGATCCTTTCCGACCACTGTTAATAGCTGTTGATCAACTGCACTGCCCCTGTATTCCTAGAGAGGACTATTTGTGTCGCTTTTACCTGGAGGTAATTGAAACATTATGCACAGGTAGCAACGGCGTGGTTGACTCATGGTCTAGATCCCGCTACTATCGCCCTCCCTTTCTCTCTCACATCACCGTGGCAGGAAAAGCTCGATGGGTTCTTAAGTTGATCTTTGCCGATGCAACAAATCGAGTTGGTAGCCAAGTCCATTTGGCAAATCCTGCCTATCTTCGGATCTACCCCCATTTATCTTCCCTAGACGGAAACTGGGCGAGCGGCAGTGGCATCCCTGTGGACGAGCTTGTGTCTGGAACCTCGTATCACTTGTGATCTACAGCCTGAAACCCGGCGAGCTCGCTTGAGCTTGTCACATCTTCTTTCCTTCCACAAGCCTCTACAGCTATAGCACTGCATGTTGTGGTTGCTATATGGAAATTAGATTGATTCCTATAGCGGCGGCTGTGTGCCTGTCCCCTCCTCCTCCAATTCTTTCCCTGTGATCCGTACCGTAGCAGCTTCATTTCTCGTTATCTGTAGTGCTTCTTTGTTGCTCCTTTGCTGGTGTAAGTCTAGATAGATTCGAGGAGCTGTAGTACCGACCCCGGCACGTTTATGTTTGAGGAGCAACATCGGGTAATAAAATGTTCTTCTTTCCAATCCGTTGCTAACTGTCACTGGCAGCACACCATCTCTCCGACCATCACAATGAGTCAACACAGAAGAATAGGGTGATCAGTCCGATCGAAATCAGGGTCACCATCTTGGAGAGATGACTGCTGACAGACGCAAGCTAAGGACATTGGTTGTGTGAGTCACTCTTCAACTGGAGTTCCGCCAATTGGATTACAGTTGGAAAAAGTAATAGGTAGGTTCGCCCCTCTAACTGCTCAAAGATGGCTCCACATGAATCAAGTTGAAAGGGTCGCAGCTTTCATGCATCATATAAGTTGTTTCCGTAAGAAGCACATGGACAGATGTTCACTTTGCAGCCTCGTTTCACAGAGATGAGAGATGACATTAAGCGTTCCATTTTTATAGCCCCGAAGGTCTAAAAGATAGTCCCATAACAATTGATGGACTTTCCACTCGTCGATCTTTGTTGTGGTTGATAGAAGGTGAAAATGCAATGAAACCTTGGTGTCCTCCGATTTGTCTTTTGCCATATCAAGAGACTGATACTAGGACATTTCTGGCCGTCCCTTACTTAGCCTAAGTAGGCCACTGCGAGCGGCATGGCAAGTACAAGTCCGAAGACCAGGCACCGGGCAGAGGCGGCAGCCAGGCACCCTCTCAGAGTCACAAGTCAGTGCTCACAGACTCTATAACATCGATCAAAAAAAGAAATTGCACACTACACTGTAGTTTTGCACCAATGTCAGCCAGAGGTTATGGTGATCATCAACGAGGCTCATCTGAGATGTGGTTTCATGGCCTCGCGCTGATGTCAAGGTGTCGTTAGGATTGAACTCGGAAAATGATCAGGCGATGCAGGGATCATTTACGTGTCGCCGGTGTTGCGGTAAGTTTCAGTGGTGTCATCGACGAGGAGCCAGAACTGCTCGTCATCATCCAGATATGCCGCTCCCAGGACTCATAAGGAAGCGCTAAAACGAGGGTATAAACCAGCATGTGAACCTGCGAAGCTGTGTGAGAATTTACCAGAAAGCGAGCTGCATATAGAGGTCCTGGGTTCGAGGAATTTCCGTGTTTTTGATCAATGAACCAGCTAAGTCTCTGATGTTCTTGATGGCCACTCCATCAGGTGTTTGGGATAGCAAAACCTATCGATTATGAGATACAGTCACAAGAGACTTTAATAATGCACACCTTCTCTTTGATCGTTGCGAAAAACTGGGTCAAGTGCTCTCGTGTAAGACTCAAAACTGCTGTAACCCATGTTGGTTCCGTATCAGGAGGGAGACCTTGAACTTGCAGCCCTCGCATGGTGCGCTGAGTAGATGATGAGATGGGAATATTGACAGGGAAGTGAGACCCACCAGGATAGAAGTGGCAATGTCACCATGGTACCTGATGAGGTTTGGGGATAGCAGGAAAACACGAACATATGACCAGATTTTATTCTGAATAATGACTTAGAGAAGAGTTTGAACGTGACAGCATAAGATGTGCACCTTTAATTCCGATGATAATTCCCAAGTCTTGCTCGCAATCTTCCCATATCCTGGTTAACGAGAAATGTTGTGTACAGCATGGCCAAGTGTTTGTCAAGTGCATGCGGCTGTTGAGAGAATTCGAAGAGATCAGTCAAGACTCAGAATCTGACATTAGCTGCAGAAATTATCCAGTATTAAATTTTCATTGAGGATGATAATAAATACAAAACGACCACTTTTCGCATAGCAGGGCGTATCCGACGACGCTTCCAATGCGCTCACCAGTGTCGTTGATAGGCAAACACAACATCATGAGTGGTCGCAGGCCACCCTTACACGGCTCTTCCACCCCATATACACTCTTGGCACCCTCCTTCGCCATCCAACACTCTCCTTATCCCGTCCGTCGCCCAAGACGCCCGCGACGAATTCTGTTGTCCAGGGAATCATCAGTGAATGCGATAATGGAAGTCTTGACTGCTTTGGCTCCAATGTGCCATACACGTTCGCCGGGACCATGTAGGGCGCATCGGTCTCTAGCAGAATCAGTTTGTTATCCGTGGCCGACATGTGCTTGAGGAGCTCGGTGGTGTTGAGGTTGCATACGTAGCAGACAACTGGTCACGCCGATGTGGAGATTGGGGAAGTAGTTAAGAAGGAGAAGGTCGAATACGGCT
Organism: Armillaria altimontana; assembly: GCA_022818075.1. NCBI lineage: Eukaryota > Fungi > Basidiomycota > Agaricomycetes > Agaricales > Physalacriaceae > Armillaria > Armillaria altimontana. The sequence continues at coordinate 2,136,892 of JAIWYR010000005.1, read as the reverse complement.
GGGTCAGTGAAGCAGTGAATGTGGAGCTGAAGATAAATGTGAAGGGAGACGCAAGGGCAGGAAACAAGTCATCACTGGACTTTAAGCCAAATAAGTCGCTGCAGCTATCTTGTTGATACCTGCTATAATTAGAAGATAATCGACCTGTCTTTGGTCGGCTTCTTACCCCACCACTATCTTGACAATATATCTTATTTTTCATCTGTATCCTGCGTCGGTCTATTCGAACTTAGTCAATATTTCTGCTGCAATGGATCATTGGCCGCAACTTAAGTGCCACGTCACCACATCGACCTCGAGCTCCTAGGCCCCTGCTGAGTTCACTTCTGACTTAAACCTCGACCACTACCTCACGAGACGCAGCTTGCATCACTTCAACTGCTCTCGTCTGGTGCCTGTGCGCAAACTGCAAGTGCTGCTAGTCCAGCAGCTCCTCCGAAGCCATCGAAAGGCTTCGAAGCCGTCGGAATTGATGGACAGAGTAGACTGGGTGGTGGGATCTCCTATCGTGGATGCGGAGAGTTGCATGAATGTTCTATTGAGGTTAAGATGTAGTGCGCAGGGTGAGTGCACTTGTATTCTTCTTTGAATTTGCTGGCATCACGACGTTACTGTACGTAGGGGCTTGTCTCCTGGATAACGAATGCTGTGAGCTAGTCATCATGAATCATAACAGCAGTCTACTTACGGCGTGGCCATGTCATAACGGGTGACTTATTCCTGCAGATCGTATGGAGGTCACGGTTCCCATTGAGAAGCTGCGACATGCTGTTCGATGAAGCACTTTGAGTCTGGGCATGACGGCGCAGTGCTTGCCCACATTCTTCTACTGTTGTCTTACTACATCTACAGCTTCCTTGCAATTGGGCCTGTACTCAATGCTCGACTTTCAAGGCGCTTGCTGGATGATTTCACCATTTGAAGTGGCTTGCTGATGCAGTGGGGTTCTGCAGAGGCTTTCGCGTGAGTCCCTTTAGCGGTACTTGTCAGTCGCACCAAAGGACTCATTGCACCATATCTCAGTAACTTGTCGATGGACTGGATATATGCTTGGAACGTCGGTGGTGGTAGACTTTTAATGATGGCACCCTGTCATATATATCTATAGTTTGAACTTATAAGAATCTGCTTTTTCGCAATAACTGGATTTGTCTCAAGGACCAAAAATACAATTATATGCTACGAAATACCACCCATACCTGAGTACAATATCTACCCAATATACATTCATTAGGTCATATAATAGTCCAATATTTATCTCTCAGACTATTCTGCTACTATATGTAGAATACAGCCTGTTTTAAAGAGATAGTGTCTGGCTACTATTTCGCTTGAAGTCCGGTGCATAGCATGGAGCAGAAATAGAAGTTTCGGACAAAAGTGTGCCGAGCACTTCTTTCACTCGAAGAGCCATCGTCGCTCGAATCCCTCCAATATCAAAATATCTCCCGGGTGGCATAGCAAATCTGCAGCTGAATCTTAGTACGAGAAGATGACAAAAAGCAATCGGTGGAAATGATGGAGAGTATTTAGGGTACGTCAGATTTGACCCTCCTTATGGCCCATAGTCTCAACCAGGATTAATGTCAGGTTCTCCGGCTGCTGCCATCTCAAACTCATCAACCGCCTCCAAGTTGAGCTCGTCGACAATAGAGGACAATAAATTATTCGCATCCCAGAACTAGGAACTTCGACTGCAACGTTCATCATTATGGGCCTCCATAAGCACATCATGAGAGCACAACCGGATCCTGCTGCTATAGACGTAGCCTGGGTAAACCCTGAGCTGCTGCCGTAGAGGTGAAGTGAGCGCTGCAGGGAAGAGTCGAAGAATGTATGGACCCGCTATTTGGCTGAAGATTGTTTGGCGACAGTCTCATCTACCTGCTGCTGTTGCCGCCGACTGTTTCGACTCTTTACTCTTACTTCCTCACTCAGTTTCATGGCTCCACGGGGTTTACCCCGGGAACCTGGTTCGCCATTCCCTAAAGATAAAACTACAGCTATTCTCTCTGACTACCACTGTCTTTGCAAAATGAGAGCGTCTTGGGTATGCACAGCAGACAACCCTGCCTAGAGCACCCTACGAATCTGCATATGTGAGTCCTCACGCTTGCTATCCCGAAAATGGAACCGACAATTGAGGGGACCTTCCAGATGTAGACAAGGATGATGTAGGAGATATCGTGGATGCTTTCGAGCCGGAAAAAGACTTAGTATTCTAAAGGTACGTCAGTATTACTGCTTGATCTTGCCATTACCGTTTTATTCACACCGACAAATTCAAAAAGCAACAGCATCGATGATGACCGGGTTGGTAGACATTAAGAATTTTGACCTTCGAAAGACGAACTATGTGTGTATCTTTCTTTTTTGTGTCAAACATTACTTAGGGGGAAACAGATCGCGTCAAGGATGTGCATACACCTAGTGATTATCTCGGATTTAGTTCTGCAATAATCCGCTAGAGATGCAGGCTTCAGATGGCAATTTCCAGTCTGTACTTTGGACATGTTCTCATCCGCAACCTGACTACTAATCTTAGCGTCAGGTACTTCGGCTGGATGACGTGCAACTTGTCCATTATTTTGGCTACAATCTGGTCTTAGTGATCATTTGAAAACTTCCTCGACCGCATAACAAAGGATGAACGGTATCCATAGTTCAGCCCGAATATCCTTACCGTGCCATTTCTATCAAGCTGGTCATCAGAACATCACCTTCTCCCAGACATAACATAACGAAGCCAGCATTAGTCAAGAAGTTTGTTCTCGGAAGGCTTGCGGAATAATTAGTAAACCCACCTCTTACACCTTGTCTCATCACATCGACATTTAGATCATATTGCGGGTTACAGCTGTTACTCAATGCAGTTCTGTGTGACGACTATACATAGTTACAATGGTGATCCTCAGCTATCGCATATTTTCCTCAATGTGTTCATCCCAGCAGCATCACAACTTCTCCTCGTCATACCTCAAAGTCAACCGTACCACCGCATCCATAAAGCAGCCAATTGGTGTGTGTTTCTTCATTATTTTATGTACATGACTTCGAACTCATCGCATACAGACACCAATCAGCGGGAGACAAGGGTATGTCATGCCTTCTTCGCTCTTCTCGCTCTTGTTATTTCCTCTAGGAATTGGGTACTGCAGGACCTTCAAATGTATGGCTGTGAACAAATTTATGCGATATTTTATGTATTCTCTACAGTCAGGAAATCGTGACATTGATATTGACAATACGGATGGCGATAATCCCTTCAATGGAGCCGACGATATTCTTGATGACAGCATGCAGTCTGACAGAGATGCTGTCAGAAGTGACGACACTGAACAGATGCGTGTAGATCTGCCTGGTAGCAACAATAGAGAAATGCCGATCCCACATGGTCATTGTCCAATTCTGTGCTAAAGATTAGCCTGGACAATCTTCAGGAGTGCCAGGAAATCATTGATTTTATTAAATCTGCATCCCTGGGTGATAGCTAGTGTGGTATGTCGGCAGACGACATCGAGAGTTTGTCAGAACCTGCAACGGAACGTCTTTTTGACAAGAATACTACAGACCAGACTTTCAACTTTCCCTTGACTGCTATTTGGCTTTAGCAATGCATTGCAGGATGTCTATAACAAGTTTCGCGATGCTATCAAGCGCAGGTACCCGGATAGCAAAATTCTCTCGTATAATCAGATTTTACGCCGTGTTCACAACCTCAGTGGTGTCATTCCTATTATAAGCAGCCGGTCAAAGTGTTACTTGCCCACAAAGGCACGGTGGGCCAGAAGCCTGCCTATTTTGTCACCATAGAAAGATTGCATGTGGTCTGCCTCTTCTAGGAAGCACAAACAAAACTTGCAAGTACTTCTTTTCCGAATTACTGACGCTTGATAGTACAAACTCCGTATAGTCGTAGTAGTTTCTTTTGTCCCACATCATTGAAGATGCAGGCTTACGTTGATTTCCTGTTGTAGTCAATGTCAGCGATAATCTATGAAATGCGAGTGTTTCCTCTTGGGAGCCAAAAGGAAATGAGGAAGAATGAGTTGACGTTGTCTCATCAATTCCCACCGAAGAACCACGCGTCAAAGCATCCTATACAACGGTGAATGCCTGTGAGACCTTGTTGCCATCTGATTCTTCTCAGGTTTCGACTCGCTCTGCCAAACCAAGGTGAAGAACTGCGACACACTGAAGATGATCCAAGATGGTCGAGTTCTGTCACATGAAAGTCGAGCTGGTGTAATTATGTGATTGTCGTGCATTATTTGGGACATGCAATAAAACTTACATACGGCTGTTTCGTTCATACTACCTATTGTATGGAACTTGTATTAAAGAGCATATCTCACTAACTTATGGGGCTTCAGAATGAGAGAAATGAGTAGAGGATTATTCCGCTCATCATGGTCCGATCAACCTAGCACTGATCGCTGTACCAGTCCTTTCTTGCCTTTGATCATCTTCAATGATGTTTACCACCATCCGCTCCCCAATACCTGTGGGCATGAAATGCGTATTTTATCATTCTTTTACTTTAACTTCTTTCAGGACCATTCTACGCATCTGGCGACCCCAAGAGCCCCGGATAACGTTCATTTCACCCTCCTCATCCCTCACACAAGGCAACACCGTGCAGTGACAGTCTACCGACGATGCATCATTCGCCTTCGACAGCGGCGATGCTGACACGACAATGCCTGCCAATGCCGCAAATATGCCCCCACCCATTCCGACCCACTCAGCAGCCTAAATCTGAAGAGTGTTGAACCTGACGTTGCATCGGTCGTGCAAAGAAGTGATGGGAAACATGCATTCCGGTTTATGTCCAGACCCAGACTCTGATATTGGTGCCACAGAGCTTCAAACCGGCTATCTTCTGTCGTGTAGACGCTAACCGCTTCCCCAGATCGAAGTGTGGTGGATCTTCGAGGTCCGCCTCTCGCCTTCCGCCTGCTCTCAACGACCTTTAAGGGCACTATCTCCGGAGCCTAATTCGTTCCGACACCTGACTTTGTCCAGGTTACCGATCTGAGCATCTGTTAATATTTGTGGAGGTCTTCTCTAAGGGTGCTTTTTTTGCCGGCGCGGAAGATCTGAAATCGTTACAAGCGATGCCAGAGGAAAGCTTGTTAGTGCTGATGGGAATAGTGAGGGGTTCATGTTTTCGACAGATATCATAAACTGACTGCATCGAATTTCAGGGTGTCTTCTCTGCTACTTTCGGGAAGCTCGGGCAGGTGTTTGAATGGGGAGTGAGTGGCGGATATTTTAAGTGAACACTGAAGATGTGACAGAACTTCATGACCGCCGACTGTTTTAACAAGGTTTATCTCTGGGTTTGTATTGGCCCGTGTATGGTGCGTTGAGCGAAGTATTATTCTCTTTCTCAGTCGGAAACCGTCCTTCAAATTCAGACGAAATACAGCTCCAATGCTATTCACTAGTTGACGTTAAAAGCGACCTCAAACCCAGCAATAAGGTAGGTATCAATGAGACCGTAATAAACGCCGCGAGCCTCTCAGGGAAGTACAGAACCATTTTCATTGGCGACACGAGAAAATAGAGCATCCTTCGTGACACGGGCCTTGCGGCGTTAGTTGCGACAGCTGTGATGTGTTTTGTACGTTTCATAAAGTTCGTGAATATGTAACTATCACACTTAAGAATCGGGACAGGTTCCACTGAATTTGAAGTTATACTTGTAGACCTAAAAAAGGGATATGTTCCAACAAAGAGTGATGTGTTGATGCGCGTCTAAGGTAGAGGCCGTCTCTTTCCAGCACCCTTATGTAATCACATCATGTGAGGACAAATTTTCGATTTCGAATTTGCACTGTCATCTTTTTTTGAGAAAATGCGACCACATCACATTTCTGTCATCACGGTATCAACTTGTACTATAATATATGCCTATTTTTAGCAGGATAAGGTCCCAATTGACTGAACAGATGGATTGTGGCACCCAACAGCACCAGTACGGCACCAGGTGTCAGACCAGTGATGTCATTTCTGTGACGTAGACAGTCACGTGACTGGACAAAATGCTCGGATGGATTTTTTGATATTGCTCCAAATCGCCGGAAATTCACTTTTGGACACTCAAAAAATACCCTAAAAAATTCTTACTAAAATGACTACTACTCTTTCAGTTAGACATTTATCAACAAAGTAGCTTCAGAGGAATCATCTCTATACATCTCCCCATCATCCTCTGGAAGTATTTTGAGTCAGCCGCCCGATGTGATGGAGGAGATGTTGGTCGAAAAAGTTCGCGCGCCTTGCTTACATAACACATGCCGGAAAGAGATGGCCTCTACCTTAGTAAGGATAGAAGTCTACAGATGGGTTTTTGGCATGGAGTCCAAAGCATGCAGATTCGCCGGCGAAGTGAAAAGCAATGCAACATCTGCATGGTTGAGAACAAACAGACAACAGGAATCGGAAGAGAACGGGTTCAGTACGATGGGAAAAGAAGGGATCCTAGTAAGCCAACCAGACCAAAACCAGACGATGCGAACGAATAGAAATAGTTCCTATATACATAGGACTTGGAATATATCAATACATTGTTAAGTTACTGTGATACGGCGAGCTTAGGCAGTACGTCCTACCGTGATATTGTATAAGTGATTGAGAAGTCACCATTGACAGCTCTTCTCTATAATCATAGTGAAGAATCGTACCGAGGCGACCGCACCGTCAGGGTGAAATTTGGCTCTAACTAAAATGTAATAAAGTCTGCTAACTTTTCCTGCTGGATCTCATCACCCTGAGTAGTAAACTTTGTAACCGATCGTCTTGAATGGGAAGGCGCAAGCAAGCATGATCAAGGCAGGCGTGTCCTGAACTGCATGGAAGCATAATGGCTCATTAATATGACTGCAGAAGCATGGCAGATGGAGCTAAAATTCTGGGGTTCACACGATGCTTTCAGGTTCTGGATTTGTTCAAATGTGGTGTTGGTAGTACTAAAGATCTACTAAAGATCTTCACGAGTGTCAGATGCCAGGCCTGTACCAGCAAGACCAATGATATCCGGCAATTGTATCCTTCACGTGGTCATCCGTGGATGCACCAACACTCATTGCACTGGAGTGTTGCACGAGTTGTGGTATGCTGATGCTAGCGGCGAGCACGAGTACTTATATACTATATACAGGTTTTTTTGTACAAAAAATAATGCATCGGGCGTCGACAGAGTATTCCAGTCTCAGAATCTAGAGTCTACTAACTGTAAGGTGTAGGAGCAGGAACGTTGTATCCGAACGGAAAAGGTGCTGTCATAGTATACTCAGTACCATCGGATTTTAACAGGATTCTTTCGACAGACCCACCGAAAGGACGTCGTCACGTGGAGAGGGTGCTCTTCAGCGATAAAGCTAAAGGCCTTGATATCAGGTCTGCTGGAGGTCGCCGTCGACATATTATTTCATTGCGGACCATAAGACCGTCACCGTCTCGATGAAGGACTACTGGGCATCCTGTTCAGTCATCTGACCAGACACTAGCAATCCACTCATCGTCGCCGCAACCAAATACATCAAGATAGTGTATTTGCAGAACCGAGAGGCCTAGGCAGGATCCTCCGATGCATTAAACACTGCGAAGTGAAACTCGGCGAGGCTAAGGAACTCTTCCTTGCTCGCGAACGTACACATGACAATGAAGATGTCTTGCCATTCCTGGGGGTCGGAGATCAATATCCTAACAGTCGTTGGCGATGATGGACTAGAAGAGTCGGGAGTAAGGATAGGTGTTGGTACAATATTCAAGTATAGCTTTTGGGGCTGTCACAAAAGCTCGGCACCTAAGTATAGCGTCTGCGAACCGGTACGGCGAGAGAGGATTGATCGGCTTACGGAAAGTGGCACCTTTCCGGAGCAACAGCCATCTGTAGTGCAAGTGGCGAGTACGGAACGCCGCACGGTCTCTGATAGATTTGCTCATCACGGATGTAAGACTGGTATGAGGACAAAGAAATCCCTCATTTCTTTGTCCTGTCCTGTATCGTCACCCATAGCCCCAGGGTGGTCTTTTGTGTAACCCTTTGCTATTGTTCGGAGCTACATATCGACCAGGAATTCTCTTGCCTTTTGTTGGGAGCAGAGGACCCAAGATGATCTGCACACACACGACCAGGTATTTGGATATCATTATGCTGATGAAAGCCTGCACCATTGTTCGTAGCATTGGCGGGTGACTCTTTCAGCCCAATGGGCCTATAGAGACCGATAAATCACCGGATACACTCACACCGGGAAAAGTGGAGGCTCCGGGAGGGGATATCACACACAGGGAAGATAAGGAGTTTTTGCACATAAAACTGTGACTGAATTAACACATTTCATTGCTGAATCATGAACGAGAGATTTCGGGACTAGAGCAACATAGACAAGTTTGGTAGCGACTCTCGATAGACGCTAGAATGCCATCATCCCGCAGACAAATGTCTCCCAAAACCAGAGTGAGTTTCATTGACTTGCATGCATATGCCGTGTAATCACCACTACCATATGCGCCTAGGATCGATACCTGATGCAAGCGAGGATATACTCATCTTCAAACCCAGGTGGAGCTTTCGGTCCTGTGCTCACGCACGTCCCGTCCAACAACCACTCCCATTTGTTGAGGGTGTATTATGGTATGCCTTTCATCATGTAAGATCGTCAAGGTTTCAAAGGGAGACCGGCTCTACCGATTTCGCGTCTTCCTGAAGGACTATTGCCATCTTCCCACCACGAACATCGGTGGAAGAAGCTGGCACGGCAATATCGTTGTGATGCGCATAGGTGTTGCTGAAGGTATGTATGTATCGAACATGCAGTCGAGAGACAGACACCTGTCAGATTGGATGATAAAGAGGTAAGTTTTGTTGATTCCATTGTCAAGATAGCGAGCGTGAAGACTCACGTATGCAGATTTGTAGGGTGCTCTAGACAGGGTCGCCCGCTGCGCATACCCAAGACGCTCTCATTTTGCAAAGAATAGCGGTAGTCAGAGAGAATTAGCTGTAGTTTTATCTTTAGGGAATGGCGAACCAGGTTCCCGGGGTAAACCCTGTGGAGCCATGAAATGACTCTGAAAGCAAGAGTAAAGAGTCGAAACAGTCGGCGGCAACGGCAGCGGGTAGATGAGACTGTTGCCAAACAATCTTCAGCCAAACAGTGGGTCCGTACATTCTTCTGCAGCGCTCACTTCACCTCTACGGCGGCAGCTCAGGGTTTACCCAGGCTACCTCTATAGCAGCAGGATTCGATGACACTCTCATGGATTTATCCCATCAGCTGGACCAACATTATCTCTATTATTCCTTTCTGGTACACATCTGCAATCAAGATCGTGCACGAGAGGAAGATTTGAAGGGAAGCACCAACCTGCTGATGCTTGCCACTACCACCGGCGATTGCAGAGGGGGTCACCGCCGCCGCATGTGCCCTTTCCAACATGTACTTGAGCCTCAGTTTGATGAGGTCGTCAATGGGCCACATCGCTTTGTACTTGCGGAGGATGGGGAATGCGATGGCTGCCTGAGGAACATCAGTAGTGGCAGCGTCAAACAGTGGGTATTTACGGACAGCCCGGTGGATGCTGGTGATCTTGCGACGGTGTCTGTTCTTGTTTGAAGCAAACGAGACGGTCGTGTCGAGGCTATCCTTGACCTTTTCCTTCATGAAATTCTTTGCGATCAAGTAAGTTTCCATTTGCTTGTAAGGCTGCAGTGGAACTTACACGAATATCATCCAGTTTGTCATCGAGCTGGAGGTCGGCCAAGGAATACTCTTTGTGGATTTCTCCCTTTGGCTTTGGGATCTTTCCATCAGGATTGGCATGGATGGCGATGATAGGTTGGGAGGACAGGATCTGTCTTGGCACTGCTGTTTCTGAGGTGGAGGGTTCTCTCTGATGCTCCCCTTGAAAATATCCTATGACGACATCCCAGCCCATCCGCTGGGTGATTGGAGCATCACTCGCAGTGAACGACGAGAAAGAAAATCTTTGGGTGATTGCTGGTGGGGGAATTCTGACTCGAGTGCGCATCGCTGTAGGAGATCTGTATGGCAATGAAACATGATTGTATTCTGCCTCTTATACTCTCCTGTGGGATGTGAATCCAATCCTCTTGACGATGAAACCCGCATAATTGAACACCTCTTCATCTGCCTTGGGAGGTGCTCATTTCTTTTCCCCCATCCAGCCTCCCTCGTTCGCTTCTACCTGCTGACAGCCTTCATCCTGTTTGGTTCGCCCTTATTTTTCGGGTGATACGCCCAATTGCAAGATATTTTTGCTTTATTATTTTCACCCGTGCACACGGTCATTTGACCCTGACCTACATCCAGAACTTCTAATTCCTCTCTGTCCGAGCATATCTCTTGCACCCCGTTAACCCCTCCATTGTTCATTCACCATGCATGGCGTTGTGCAGCCTCGGACACAACGACAACAATGTGATCTTCCGTGACAAATGTATTTGGAAGATAATACATCCTCGATGAACCCGACATCCGTAGTATTCGCCTTCAACGCAATAGGAACCCATTCAATGCACCCTATAATGGCCTCATTGTTCATTCAAGACACATGACCTAGTTCATCGTTGGATTGGTACACAATAAACCTCACCTTCAAGGCAAAGACAATTAGCGAATGAAGTACTTACGTCGGAGAATATCCTGGAGTCACATCAACCAAACACACTCCCACGTCCTTTTTTTTGCATTGCATTCACTGCAACTGAACCTCTCATGTATGCGACCAGAATGTTTAAACTATTCCTTGGCCTCTGCTTTCGCCGACAGGACGTAAGTTATGGCTCCAGGTGCTCTATAACTTGTCCTTAATTTCACACAGAAATATCACCTCATTGCCCATTTGCATGGGCACCAAGCGGCCATCAACACGCTTGCCTTCACGCCAAATGGGCGAATCCTTGCTAGTGGGAGTATGCACTTCCATTACCCGCACTTCGAATATGCTAATGTTACATAACAAGGTGATGATGAAACTGTCAAACTCTGGTTGACGGAGAAGGCTATATGCTTTCAGACCTTAGTAAACGACCGACAAAGCTGGGGTCAAATAACCGCGATCGTGTTTATAGGTTCTGATGGAGAGTGGTTAATCTTTGGTACCGGTCGGGGTCTTGTATGCATCTATGGGAGAGCTCCAGGCGGGGTATGTCACTTGCTGTAAAATTGAAGAAACTCAAGGAAATTTGTAGCTCTACCGAGAAATGGCCGCTGTTCCAGGTACCTCTGCCTCCAGAGACCCTGTTGAATCGCTGGTGTTTGACCGTGCAGCGCAGAGGCTGGCGGTGATTCCCCGCTCATTGGCGTTTGTAAATATAGGAAGAGACCTTTTGATCTTTGGTCTAAATACAGGAGATGTGTATGCGACAAGGCCCACTTCGATAAAACCGAGCTGATCCAAGTTTTAGTACAACATTGTCCTCTGACAAAGGAGAGATGGTGTCAAGGCACCAATTAGACTGCCCAATGTGAGCCTGAATTTGTCGCAACCCTCTGAAGTTTCTGACGTAGTAATACCAGAGGCTCTGCAGTCATTAACAGCACAGGAACGCTCTTTCTTCTGCACAATATAGGCACAGGATTCGCCCTCTACAACCTCGTCAATGCATCCTTGGTGCAGACAATACCTGTCAATTCCACTACGCCCATCGTGACCGATATAAAGTTTGGAGAAAACGGGGCTATAGCTGCTGGAGGCTGCGCAGAAAGCAAAGCCTACATTATCACCTAGAAAGCGGCCGCATTGTCCAACGACTCAACCATGGCAGAGGTATTCTTCCAGTCCATCATATCTTGCTTTCAAGACTAACGGTATGAAATCAGGGCCAGTCCAAGCCCTGGATGTAAGTTTTTACCTTCGTCTTCAATGCAGCACTCCATATCTCTGTTTCAGATGGCGTGCACGGGAGACTGCCATCTCATTGTCTGTAGGTCATCTGATGGTTTCCCAGACATAACGCTGTGGGCAAAACCGGTGGGTCTATTGTTGTTACCTGCATGTGGAGGTTACATGATTTCCAGACGAAGCTATCTGTGCACCACCGCTGGGCTGGTTATGCGCTTGAAAACTCGCTCCTCTGGCTTTGCATCTTTGTCCTCGCCGTCCTCACCTATCAAATGTGCGGGGCATGGGCATCATTTCTTAATAAGGTGAGGGTCAAGATGCAGGAGAAAGTGATTGGTACTAATCTTTCCAAGGAAACAGCATCTGTAGTGAGCGACGTCAACATCTCTGATGAAGCTGCTCATAAGGATGTCCAGGGGTCATCTGTCCCTGGCGTTCTTTACGGACCGACTACAGACATTGATTGGGAAGCAGTAGGAAAGGAGAACCGAGAAGATGAAGAAGAGAAGAGCAAGTTGGTTTAAGAGACATTCAGGAATTTCCAGGAGGGTGTTTGAGACCGGGTAAGTGATGTGTTTGTGAATTCAGTATCCTCCCTCACGCTAACAAAATAGGTTCTATTGGGTAGATTGCCGGTATGATTGCCGGTATAGCCGCTGGGAATGGTCCGAGTACACGTGGTGGCTGTGTGATGTGGGCGCTTGGGTAAACAGGTGGGCATGTCTGGTCTAATTGTGATGCACATACTGACAAGAACATTTTTTAGATTCTATGTACAAAATGAATGGTATGGATATAATACATTATGTTTGTGTAGACTGGCTATTATCAAGAAATATCGAGAGCGTGTGAACAAGGCCAAAATAACCCCTAGTGACCCAACGGTGAGTGGATACCGGTGCCAATGCTTGAATTACTTACCTTGACCTCAGCGAATGAAATGATACTGAGCCCGGAACGTCGCTCCAAACGATAAACGAATGTCCCCGCCGACGATGCGAACATCGCCATTCTCGAGAACGGTGAGCTCGAGGATAAAAGATACATGCTCCCCAAAGTCGTATCCTGCTGAGACGCTGAGGTTTCCCCTCGAGAGAACGACCTCTACCCTCAACAAGGTGCCTTCCCTGTCGATGTACCCAACGACGGTCACCTGGCTGCCCAAGCGTGTGAAGATAACCCGCTGTGGGTTGGAAGGTTCGGGGTCTTGCGTCAAGGCCGTAGTGGTTGATGCCATTTGCGCATCAAGAACAGTGACCGAGGGTGTGTCGCTACGCCAGACGTTTGAGGAGGATTGAGGTGGTGAGGGAAAAGCAGATACATACAGCTGTATTTCCTCAGACGAACGATTTCCCTGCTGTGGGTCATTGGAAGTGTTGGGGTCTTGCATCAAAGTCATGGTCAATGATGCCAGTTGCGCGTCGCAAATAGCGGGCAAGAAATTGTCGCTATGCCGGACATTTGAGGCTGATTGGGGGGCGAAGGAAAAAGCAGAGACATACAGCTCAATTTCCTCGGACAAGGTGGCCTGGTGTTCATGAATCGAGGTGCTCATATTCTAGGAGACCGTCAATACAGTATATGCCAAAAAATGGAGGACATACCTTCAAAAGGAGACGACGGATTGCAAGGAGGATGAACGACGATGATGGCAGCAATAAAAGGCTGTGGGGGTGGGAGTCGTATGCCGCCGGCACGTGTGGTCGTCGCAAGCTTTGCTTGCTGAGGGTGTTTTGGTGGAGATGTCTTTCCGCCTCCTACAGAGACGTCTCTTTCGCAACTATGTCAGACGTGTAGTGTGATGAATTTCACAAGTTTCACGAGTTATGGATTAACAATTGAAACCATCCAGGCACTGTCCATGTGGTGGCAGTGCAGGCCTTGTTTCTAATTCCAAAGCCACCATGGGGCCTTGTCTTCAATCTCCCACCTTTGTCGGCCACCTCCACCACTGCTGAACAACGAGTGGTGGGCATCTACTCTTCGGTCATCATATCCTGTACTGTCGCCACCTCAAGCCGCGTCTACCCTTCGAAGTCTCTTTTCCCTTACCCTTACCCCGTCTCCTTTACCCTACCTTCCGAACCTCTTCTATCCCATGGCCGTATCAGCGAGGTGTGCAGAGCGTGATGGTGACGATGTCGACGTGTCGTGAGATAGGTGTCGATGATGATGACCGAATGTTTGGCTTGCCGGCAGCAGGTCAAACACCATGATTACTTTCCACTCTTGCCATCATGTCGCTGTTTTCTACCACTCTCTCCTCATCCGTCATGGACTCAAGGTGATTCGAGTTTCCTCTCAAGGGGCTGGGAAAAGTCTAAGCCTCATGTGAGTAGAATTTCGCGCTGACTTTAGGATGATATTTACCTTTTATTTCAGCCGACTTTTTCGACCACCGCAAAGCTCAAAATGAACACCGAAAGCTCAAAACCTTTTGCCCCGCCGAATCCACTCTGATGAGGAGGACTTCAACAATGGCATAGGGTTAGCGTGCGAGTATGCAGAAGGGCATCAGGGAAGCCCCACCATGCAATGCGAGTCCACTCGTGTGCGTTGTATTGCATTTCGCTGAAGATATTCGTCCCACAGCACGGCCACCGTCACCTTCTCTCAAAGCTGCCAAGACACCCCCCACGACTATCCCAGATCCATGATTTCCCTGTCAAGGACACCATGTCATCGCATTGAAGGACCCAATTTTGCCCAAAGACGATGTATAGTGATCTGGCGAGCGGGATTGCTGGACGTGGAGAGAGCATGCGAGGGTGGTGGACAGAGGGGCATGGGGCTCGGGGATCAAGGTGGGGAGTGGCACGACTGGTAGGTTTCTTTACACCTCATGCACATTTAGGGGCACTCACTCCCCGCAAAGATCGAGTTCCCCGAGATCCCTCCATCCACCTCATCGATTAACACGTGAAAATGTGCCCAAGGTCCTGCGCCTGGAAGAACAAGTGATTTTGCTTCGAGACGATGGATCTTCTTCCCGTGAGCAAGCATGGATGGCCAGAAGGGAACGAAATGGAGAGATGGTGAGAATGGCAGAGGGAAGATGGCGGATTCGTGGGGGAGGGGTAAGTCCTTCTCGTAGACGTGCGTAGACGATCACTCACCCATCCGCAGCCCAATCACATCCCGACCGCTCTGTTGTTGAAGCGATGACCTCAAACTTGGAGTATTCGCTGAAGACGAGCCATGTAGGCTGCGCTGTTGGAAGGACTTTTGGCCTGACACAACATGTCGTCCGGCGAGCAGGACCCTTGTGAAGCCAAGGGGATGGGTATGTCCTTGCGTTTACTTGTATTCATGGGTACCCACCACTTCTGTAGTTCGCCCGTTGCACACGGAACTGCCTCCATCGAATGACCACCTCCAGCTGGGCTCAATTTTGCTGTGAGACGATGTATTGACATCTGGCGAGCAACTTGCAAGTGCTGGGGTACGACGGTATTGGGGACAAAAAACAGCATGGGTTAGGAGACGTCGCAGGCGTCAACAGATGCGTGCAGGATGGTGAGTCTTTTCTGTTCACCCAAGTTTCAGGCTACTTACTCTGTCGCAGAAGCGACTCTCTCTCTGAAACGACACTTGAGATTTCATGAAGACAACATCATTTATGGCATGAGCATTCGGAGAGCACGGTACATAGTATTTTGGAGGATTGGGCGGTGTGGACGAGTCTGTAAGTAGTATTCCCCTCTCAATATCTGCACCACACTTCAGCTATGCGCTGATCCTTGGACGCAGATGTAGAATATTGTTTTAGTGTATAATACATGTCTTCAATAATAAAGCTGGCTTCTTAGAATTAAAGCAAACCTTCCCTCACAAAACAAGATAGAGCTTCAGAAGAGCCTCTGCACAAACAATCCTATGGTGATGGGAGGGAGATCTGTAACTTTCTTCTCCTCTCAATCTTGCTTGCAGCTGAATTTACACTAGACATAAGATATTCATTTTATCTTCAAAAATAGAAGAAAAATCTACCTCAGTCTCCCTTGCAAAATAGTCCTTTTCAGAGTCCAAAATCGCCAAAATTTCACCCCGAACCATGGTCGGGAATGGGTGTTCTGAGTCCTGTGTATACAGGTCTTGGTCTTATGTGGTCCTGAGGGTTTGAGTGGCAGTGCATTTTCATTATTTCCAAGTTTCTCTGTGAATATGTCAGCTCCCCACACATGCTTGTTGGCATGTTTTTTTTTATTAACTTTATATTTTGAAACTGCAACCTGTAGTCTATGTACAGAGACGTGGTAGCACTTGCTCATGGCTAGCTCCAGTAGCTAATGTGGGTGTACATAGGTATTCTTGGTGCTTTAATGGTATAGTTATCTAGTATCTTTGCGTGTTGAGTCCTTGGTGTCTAGGGGAGGGTCAACACCACCATAACTTGGGCTACAGGGCACAATGTGGTGCATGGAGCTGGTTTCTTTGGTGTTCTTGAAGACATTGGTTTTCTGTCCATTTCACTGGGTGTTGCATGCTCCAAAAGGAGCAAAAAGAATGAAAATAGTGAAAAATAGCGAAAATAAGCGATAATTCGCGTTTTGGGGGTGCTACATGCATCGGATCGCCAAAACGCGAATTATTGCTTATTTTCGCTATTTTTCACTATTTTAGCCCTTTTAGCCACTCCCCAGGACCCCCATATCTCACCAGAGGGTTTGCTTTTATGTTATTTATATTTAGACATATACTAGTACCATCCCCTGGCCCATCCAGTAACCAGAAACCACCCCAATCTCAGATTTTTCTGAAAATGGCCTGATATTGATGGCTGATCCCATCAATTGGCTGCACTGCCACACTACATCCAGTCTCCCGAGGCTCATCATCATATTACATGACATGGTCCACTGTAGAGATGGCCATGGTGCACGGTACAAATAACTAGCTAGGAAATCTATATACTGTACTACCCAACACACTCACAGGTGATGAGCTCGCCATGTCGCAGGCTGTAGATCACAAGTGATGTGAGAGGTTTGAGAGACAAACTAAGCATCCACAGGGATGCCACTGCTGCTTGTCGAGTTTGAGATTGAACTGTCTGGAAGATAAATGGGGGTAGATCCAAAGATCTGTAAGATTTCCCAAATGAACTTGGCTACCAAATGGATTGTTGGACCGGTGAAGATCAATTTCTTAAATCCAGCCTCCAGGGGCTCGGGAGGCATGCGGTCAGCTTACTAATCCATAATGTATTTTTAGAAGACCTCAAATATCTAGTTTTGGCCCAAAACAGCAAGCGGGAGGGCAGGAATAAGGCCCACAATCATTCTGGAGGCATTTGGAGCAACTTTCCCAAAAAGGAAAAAAGCGCAACAGTGAGAGGGAGGGTGGGGGACCCTGATAATGAGCAGAGGGGAGGGTGGCAGTGCAACAGTCATCAAAGAGGAGGGTGTGATGATATCCTGCTCTAGTCACAGTGACAGAAATGCTTTATTTAGGTGGCCAGTCAATTGACTGTCTGGATTTATCACAGGCTCAGTCAATTGACAGTGTTTGAAGCCATCAATTGACTGCTATGGCTGAGGTGGCAGAAATGATACTGCTCGTCTGACATCGATCTGAGGATACATGAATTGCTGGAGCTGTTGGGGCAGCAAAGGTTTCTTGTGCCCTAGTCTGGTTGTATCGAAAAACTTGGTGACTTCTCTTGTGGGACATGGCAGAGGCTAACCAAATGCATGTTGTTTGTATCTGTTGGGTGGTACCTTGTCAAAGGCTACAATCTCCAGTGACAACGAAGCCATCGAAATTGTCATGCTTGTTGGGTACAATTCAGGGAGAGGATGGGACTTAGGATGTGTTAGACCTGAACCCCAATCAAAGATAAACAACGGCTGTCTTGCATTCGGGCAGTCACTGTTGAGTTCTCTTAAGTGATTGGCATTAAAGGCTAAGTTCTTAGTCTTAGCAAGAGATTAAGTGATAGTTTCGGTATAGATTAAATGTTAGCTCGAAGCTAGAGTACATCTTAGCGAGAGCTACTACTTAAATACTAAAGTGAGGGTCTAATTATAAGTTGTTCGTGAGAGATGGAGACTTGAGCACGCTATATTGAAGCAATAGTGTGCCAGGTTGAAGTGGCTACTACGCCATGTAGTACACCATGTCGAAGCAACTACTCGGTTGTCTGCATGATAAGCGGTCCGGGCGGTCCAGATTAAGTAAGTAAAAGAATAAAAGTGGTTAAATCGTAACAGGATGACAGGAACACAGTATGTTAATTGTCATATGTTTGTTCCAAATTCTGATCTTGGCATCAGGTTTATCTGTGAATCGGGCTTGGCAGGGGTAGTAACCCTGAATGATGCTCAGCTGGAATTTATTGCAGGCTGTGTGCAAGAGTTTGAGTGCAAACTCTTGTGACATCAACACCACGCTTGGCTCTGCCGTTTCTGGCACTGATGGGAATTACTTTATGGGCACATTGACAATGAAGAAGGGAACAAAGCCCTGCTACTGGTGCATGGAGTTAGGACACTGCTTTCCTAGTTACTGAATTCTGTCTCAGTGTGTGATACAGACCTTGACGAGCAGGTTAAATGAACGCTGGCGCATGAATTATCCACCCACAATTCCAGCTCCAACTAGAAAGGAAATACTCACATACTTGCATGATTTCATCACCCAAGAATATGTGTAGCATAGCAACAAATGGAATTGTTTTGGGCCTAGACAGACAGACATACAATTGAGTAAACTACTGATCACACATCGGCATCAGTGTAGCCCAAGAGAAACTCCATGTGATGGACATCTTCCTCAAGATCTATCTCCATGTTGTTGAGTAGTGTGCTCTGTCCTGTGCGACCTAGAGAAATCAATCAGCCTCAATCAAAACACTTAATGAACAAATCTCATACCATTGCCAGATGACAGCCCCATCTCCTCCTCATCACTCAGAAGCTTGAATGGCATATCAACCATGCCTAGGGACTGAGGCGGGGGGCCCTTGTGCCAGGTAGTCTGCATGGGGTTTTCTGTGTGGGATCGCAGGCGGAACTGAGCATCAATGCTAGCCTACAATAGTAATGCCTCCTTGTCCATGTGTTTGCGACGGTTCTCTAGATGAATCATACGAGCTTCATTGTTCTCCTGAAACAGACACGTGCAAGAGGAGCAGACAGCCTTCTCCATGCTCAGCCACATCCAGTATTCCCACTTGAACATTTTGATGAGGTCCTGCCAGGCAATCCGAAGTTAGGTAAATGCATTTGTATCATACAAAGTGTAACCTACCTTCTCTTGGGTGGCTCGTGCAGCTTCAAGGTCGAGCCTAGTGAGAGTGTTGCTCTCTGGATTGAGCAGGAACCACTCCACATAGAACTTTTCCAGGAAAGCAGACAGTGCTGCAGGACCTGCCTCTTCAGCCTTGTGGTAAAAAACCGTGTTTTTGCACAGATGGGCATGTTGGGCTGGGGTGTATGCAGGTCCCTCGGGCTGTGCATAAGTCGGCAATCAGTTCAGTTATCATGAGGAATTTGTTGGTGATCGAACCTCTGTGAGTTTCAGCATTAGATTTGATGTCTCTCAGGGTTGTGACAATTGATCCCAGGTGCAAAAATAAATAAATGTGAAAGCATAAGAAACAGCTGTATAGTTTTATGTGGCCACACCCATACCAACATCATGCCGAGAGAGATTCCAAGCACACCAGTTTTCAGGGGTAAGAATCACAAAAACTGGATCATTGGTATGACACAGAGGTTTGGTATTTGTATGCTATGATGAATACAGGTACACAGGTTCTTACACATCTGGTAAGGCAGTGCCTAGATCTCCCAGTGAAACAAACTTGTTGTCGATTACATCACCAGGTGCGTCACCATCTCCAGGTACAACATCCACAGCATCACCATTGTACCCTATCCCCGCATCAGGATCCTGACCCCACTCCGTCCAGCTGCCCCAAGTAGCACCAGTAGTCATACTAATCGACCCCCAAGGTTTATCTGAACTCCCACTGTCCAAACCCCAAGCATATGAAACCCAGGCAGGTGGCGAGGGAGTGCGAGGAGGACCAATTGGCTCCCACCCATGGGGCATTGCCTCCCATTTGACACATGGCACATCTCAGCATGGGATCCAGAGCAATGGCACCCAGGGTTGTTCTGACGGAGGAGGGGTGCCCTCTGAAGACTCGGTGCCATCGTGCTCATCGCGAGCCTGCATGGGTGTACTATCGGAGGACCTGACATTCTGGTGCCAACCATATTGTTGCCTCCAGGTGGCTGTGTCAGAGTGATCTTGAACTAAACACCGGAGTATGGTGCACACATACTGTACACAGACATTAGTAGACAAATTTTCCTTGGAAATGAAGAGGTGATTATATGCACCTGCACAATGTCAGTATGCCTCTCTCTGGCCACAAGATCTGGGAAGTCAATCTCAAAGTCATCTGTGAGAAGAGGAGTCCAGACACACCAATTGGTGACATGCTCCTGTTGGTATGGGACAACCTGCCATTGGAACCAATTGAGAGCTGGAGATGAGTAGATCTAAGGGCAACATCAGATGGGTTTCATATATTATTCAGGGCTTTAAATACCTGATCAGGGTTCAACATGATGTGATGTCAGATGCTTTGTGGTAGTATTTGGCAGTGGCGGTAATTGGGCCTTCCGGATGTGGCTGATTTGGACTGCTGTACAGTTGTTAGTCAGCATTTCCCAGGATTCTCAAACGGGTATTTGTTTTATTTTCATCATAGATATTAATAACATTTCAACAGTTTAAATACATCAGGCTGCCATCATGCCAAGATACTTCGAGGGTATCTTTTCCTAGCATCGCCGCACAGACCAGATCTTCAAGAAGCACAACAACATGTCTGATGTCTTTGCCTGCTTGCTCCAATGCCACCCATCGCGTGGTACACCCTTCCTTAGAGTAGATTTGAGATACCTGATGACTGTAGTGTTGAAATATCCTGTTGAATGGCAGTAGAGCCATGTTGATAACTTTGCCCATGTCTTGTTCACCTGTCTGAGTCGCTCGCACATAAGCGCTGGCAACAAAAAGAGCAGGTGTTTGCTCATTGAGGAGAATGGTGAGCTGGGAGGTGATGTCGGCAGTGAGGTCTTGCCTGGATGGAGCTGGAGATATTCAATTGCTACTGAACACGAAAATTTTCAATGTACTATTGGTGAAAAATAAATTAGGGACAGACCTCAACATCGGCTCCTCTCCATGCTGTCTAACCCGTTTAACCTTGGTGCAAATTTTTTTAGAATAGGATTGCGCCTTGCTGTTACACTCCTGGTAACAACACCGAACCTTCCTGCAGATCCTGTCATGATGGCTGGGTGTAACGACTTGAGTGAGAACACATCAGTCAGAGTATGTGTAGGGAGTGGCTTACCAATCATAATAGGCTTGTTGGTTTGCAGCATGTCCAGCAGCATGCTCATCTTCTGTGTGATACTTGCAAGGTCATCCATGCCCTTGCCTGGTCGAGGTGGAAGCAGCATCCGGAGATTGGGTTGGTCATCACTGAGTATGTTTGAGATGGATGCAGCTCCATCACTCATGGTCAGTGACTAAGGAGATGGGGGACAAAAGAAGGGAGAGCGTGCCAGATTAGGAAGACAGCGGATACCACATGTACTGATAAATAATGTATCAAGCTAGAGTAAATTGAAAATTAAGGCACAAGATGAGATAGAATGCGAGAAAACATTCACATGCACAACATCCATGGAAACAAAGGAGGAACAGGAGGAACAGAAGAGACGAAGGAGGGTCAGACGGATGGCTGCATGTATGCTCACTGCAATCAAGGGAAATCATGATTGATGGCACTTACTGATAATAATATGACTTTATACTGACTTTAATTAATATGCACATTGTACTCAGTAGTATCAATTGCCTACCTTTGTAATTTGTATAGTAGGCTCACAATGCATTGGTTTTGATAATCCGGCCTATCTGAAGGTCAAGTAAATGCTCACAGAGCCTACTGAGGGCAGTCAAGTTGGGAGGGGTGGGTGGCCCATGCAGGATCCATATGGGCCAGCATCCGAATACGGACTTTGGAGAAGTTCAGACAAGCCACGAGAGGTCAACTGTACAGTTGCTACTTAAAGTTTGGCATTTCCAAACAGGGCAAGAACACGCCAGGCGGGGAATCTGATTAGTCTGCAATTTTCTTGAACAAAGAAAAAACAATGCAAATGTGTGAAGCAGGATCCAGCTCAGGCACCGTGGTGGAAGAGTGGAAAGAGACATGGAAACTACTGTGAGTTTTTCCTTAATTTAATTTTTGTCAGTATGATTTGATGGTTTTCCAGATGACATAAGTTCTACTGAGGTCTGCTGAGAATGGGCGAAAGGCTTGTGCCGCACATGGGTTGATGTTCGACTCCCTATCTTTTGGATCTCCCAGCAGATCTCCATCCAGAAAGCCACAGAATAAGTCAACTCTGTGCTTCCCGACTATTATGTTGCCTTCCATGGGTTGAGGAGCCGCTGTTACCACTGCGGAATCCTGTTGCCATCGAGAAGTTAACTCTGGCTGAGGAAGATTTCAAGGGACAGCATGTAGAGGACATGCGTGGGGTAAGGAGCTTTTGCATTTGTTGGACGTCTCTGACACATGGTACTAGATTCTGTTTCGTTGGTGGGATTTCCGAATGCATAAATTTGATCAGGTGGCTACAAAGAAGAATGACTTTATGTTGATGGGATTGTTGGCAGAGGTGGCTGGTATTGCGAAGGACGACAAGAACATCTGTGTTAGGGCTAGGACAGCATCTCAGCTTTGGTCCAAGGACTGCTTCAAGGGGATGCTTCAAGGCATGTTTAACAGCTATTTCAACATGCTTGGCCTACCAGAAAGTGCCTGACCAGTGGAGCAGAACAAGTGGATGAAAGACTACTTCTTATCTCTCCCAGAAGACATTTGTGCACCTTTCAAGGCTATGGCTGTGGAGAAGAAGGCAGAGAAAGCCCGTAGAAGCAAAGGAAAGAAGAGAAAGGTCAAAGACAACGACGAGATTGCATGTGCGGGTTCTGAGGTGGACACATCAGATGGTCTAATACTGCCTCCCATCCCAGGTGGGGCGACAGATCCTATGGGGGTACTGTCACCTGAAGAGATGCTGAAGTACATCCCCTTGTCTCTTTGAGTAGAGTCTCAAATTGATATACTATTGTAGGGTGTTCGACAATATTGCTGCTGTGGCACAGCCATGGATTGACATGCTGGGGAAGGCCTGCAATGCCAATGCTAGCCTGTTAATTGCCGGACCCCATCTGGGACAGGAGGGACAGATTGATGGAATGCCATATGTATCTGGTTCTACATTGCTTTGGAACAGCAAGCTGATTATTGGAACATAGGCTACATTATGGAAAAAATCAGGATCCCAAGCCTAAGGTATGGGCATTGGCTGGAGGTGGGCAAGCACATGCACAGTCAATGGATATGTTTGTAGCATTTGCAAAAATGTGCTTCAGTACATCTATTTCTATTCTTATACTGATGTACGTCCGCCTTACGTTCATATACATGCATCAGCCAAGGAAGATATGAAACACTGTGCATTGCCACAGACCAGTGACAAGGCTGGTGATGGGCACCCGTGAAACTGAGCACAGCCTAGTGTGTACACACTAAAACCTACACTCAACCTCACTAAACACACACACACACAATCTCCTTAAGTGCAGAGGGGAGCAAGGGATTTTAATTCCAATTGCATGCTGACAATATCCCAATTTATCTCAGCGAGCTCACTAGAACGATGCACGTAACAATGTATTTTCCTTGAGCCATTCTCAACTTCTTGATTTCCTTGGAGCTTTTACAAGAGAGCACAGTGAACCACGCAACCCTCAAGGCAAAGTATATTTCAATGGCCGGAACACATGGATATGCAGATCCGCAACTTGACCAAGTTCAGTCAGTGAGCTTGCTAAGTACGACCCACCACTAGACCTAATCTGCATGTGCCACCGTCTTTCTCTTAGTTGCTAAACCTGACTCCCAAACTCGTCACAATTAGAGGCCCTCAGCACTCCCAATCAAGTTACAAATACTTTCAAACAAAACCATCCCTGCAAGTCCTCACACACAGTGTGCTCCCCCTAACAACGGTGCCACGAGGTCCAACTGCACACACCTGTCACACTTCATGCAACTGCTAGAACAGCTCAATCTGGCTGATTCCCTTGCAAACTACTCAAGACCTACACAGAGGCTGACACAACACAATTTCTCTCCTTACACTGAACCAGAAAAGGAACAGAGCTTTCTCTCAGATGTAATCCAGCAAACTCTCAAGATAGGTGCAGCATCACTGCCACCGAATCTCTTTCTTATCTCAAGTAAACCGAAGTTTTTATCCAAAATGTTTCTCTCATTCTATTTCTCTGTGAGCTTGCTAAACTTTCGTTCTAGCTGAGACTCAAAGCTACTAACTCTTACGCATCGCAACAAGTCCAGATCCAAACTGAAACTTTATTACTGTATGTGGGGGGTAGGTATCTTGTTTTACTGTGTGAAATTCTACCTACTTATACTACGGGAGATTGATTATTACAAATGGTCCTTTAGTAAGTTAAATTCTTTGTCAGCCGATAATTCTTCGTCCGAACTGGTACAACACTCTTGGCAGAGTGCCGCTTGGTCCTCCTTTTAGTATCCTCAAAGAGCTAAGCGATGTCGACATCGCTTGCCCTAGCAGCAGAGTAACTCGTTGACTTGTACTCAATAGCTGCTTAATCCTCGATCACCAATCACACTTCATACTTGGCTTTTGGTTCTGCTCCGAAGGTGACAGCATCATATTCTAGACTCGGTAACCAAGGAATGCTTTGGCTTTCAAGCCCACTTGCTATTCCCATCGGTCGAAGTCTGTTTCTAGGCCATGCCCGGGGTTCTTTTGATTACCACCATGCGTGATATCTTTTCTCTGGATCTCCAGGGACCATGTGTCATAGATTACAGATGCATAGTTATCTAAATTAGTCCCAGCCTGCATACAAGTGCATCCCACTGAAAGTTGAATTTTCTATTGCAGACCGATGTTTGCACAAGCAAGCAAGCTCTTTGGCCTTATTGCCATGCATGCCCATAAGGTACAGTGCAACAACGAAGTCCTTATGTTTTAATTCCGTTGCTTCTTTTTCTATTATAGAGCTTTCAACCTTGGTGACCTTGCTCCTTCGCGTGCCATTTGCACTGTTAGTCCACTCTCTGTGCTTCTGCTTTGCTAACATGTAAGGTATGTGAATCCATAAAATTACACCCTTAGACATGCTGTGGGCATGACACCAGTATTGCACAAGGGTTGGGTGCATCAGTGAATGGGCTTGATGAAGGGGAGGCTGAACAGGAAGAAGAGGGGTCGGGCAGGTCGATGAGGCAGAGGAGATGGAGGAGCCTCCGAAGAAGTCAGGAAAGAGGAAGAAAGGTAGCAAGAAGAGCAAGGAAGTAGATGCAAGGCCGCCTAAAAAGCGCACAAAGAAGGCCAAGAATTTGGACACCGAAGTTCCGTCCCTGAGCAAGGCTTCACCTGAAGATGTGCTGCCAGAAGATTCCAAGGAGGAGGCCAAGAAGGAAGACGAGATTGTCCCCTCTGGTCCATCGGGTGATTGGGAACCCAACATTGACCCTGCCCTTCAGCAATATCTGATGCATTTTGCACTCCCACCTGTGGCAGGTCCATTGCCAAGGCATCTCTACGATTCCCTATCATGGGAGGACCCAACAACATCTTATTGTCTGCTGCAGTTGCCAGTTTGGGTACAAATTTGGCGAATGGGGTGGTTCTGTCTGATGATTGCATACCAAGTCTCTCTGGTAGTGATACTCTCCCGCAGCCATCAGGATCCATTGACCCGGTATTGCCAGATGAAGTGCAGCCAGTTGTGAATGTGCTCCCATTCCCCTTATTGGCTTCTGATGCTGCACTTCTGGATCGTACAAAATGGGAGGCGTGGTTCTCATTGTTGATGATGTATTTTGAAGACTACGAGCTTGGCGAAAGGTGGAAGGACACCTTGGGTTGTTGGTCCATTTGGGAGGGATGTGGTGGGTTTGTGGATTTGAAAGGTGTAAAATACAGCTTGTCAGTGATGGGGTGTCCAGAAGAAGTAGGGGTATGGATAAAGAACTATTGGAGGATCAAACCGGAAATTACTTCAATCTGTACCTTTGCCGACACTTGGTGGACTTGGTGGAGACATTTACAACTGGAATTGTGAGGTGCTGGAGATGGCGAAGGAGAATGGGGTGTGAATATCGAGTGGGATTGGAAGGGGACTGGGAGAAGATAAAGAAGCGAGGGCAGAATGGTTTTGCATTGCCATTGGCAGGTTTGGCTTGGTGGGGTGTGGCCGTCATGGCCATTGAGAAGGCGGAAAAGGATGAGCTGCTGACTGAGTGGGCGAGTGCAGTTGAGGACTGCCATTTTGTGTTGTTAGGTTTGTTAGTTGACCACCCAGCCATTGTGTAGTTTTCATAGCTAGCTGTAATTCCACTGTAAAAAAAAAATCACTGATAACTTAGGTTTTTGTTGTTGAAACATGTGATTTTGAGGTTAGGCCTGTCATATAGCATGCAAAGTATGAACGTAAATGAAACATAGATATATTGGAGGTTGAACCTGTTGATTGAGCAGGTAGTTGTCTTTTGTGGTCTGTACTCCATCTGACCAAGACTTGGTTGAAGGATCAGGTATGAATGGATCCTTAAAGAATTTTGCCCAGAAATCTCTGTCAAAGGCTTTGTATGCCTCGAACCACATTGCAAAATTAGGATCAGACAGCATAGAGGTGTTTATTAAGGCCTTGAAGAGTCCAAGGTCCACAGCCAATGGCAGTGAAAAACTCGAGGAGATTGTTATAGCAAACAAGGAAATCAGCCCTCGCTAGATCAGCTTTGGCCGGCACTTTGGATATGTCAAGTACACTGAAGTTCTTGCTGGCTCCATCTGTCCCAGTCCATGTAATCTTGATCTGAGGTAAAGAATCATCAGAGTACTGCATGGCATGCAGATACATTGGGTGAAACATGGACAAAGGGATAGATATCTTATGAACCAACAAGGCTTTGTAATCTTCATGAAATGCGATATCGTTAGGATTATAAGCTGTCTTGTTCTTCTCCGTCACAGCATCAGAGAAGATGGTCAATAGCATAGCATCCATGGATGTCGCAGTGGTAGTGGCCAAAGTGGCCAGGGCAGTAGTCATTGTCACAGCCTTTACTGGGGGAGCTGACAGCACTTTGGCTTCTACAGCCTTGCACACTGTGTGAATGAGGATATCAGACTCATCTTTTTCATCTTCTGAGACATCCTTGGGGTCCTTTCCTTGAGCCATCAACTCCTTTTGCCTATCTGCTCTCCTTGCATTTCTCATAGCCACATCTTTGTTCATCTTCACCTGCAGCTTGTCAAGAGTGACATCCTCAGCACTTTTTGATCCAGGCTTCAGGTTTGCTGTGCCTGTGGGGCCCGTGGGATTTGCAGTAGCACTGGTTATAGGTTGTGACATTATAAGAAGAATAGTTTGTCATATTAGCAGCTATAGAATAACAATGCAAGTCACAAGACTTCGATATAGCGAAATGGAGAGTTGACGGTGCTGACTGCGAGAGAAAGAAGTGAAATGATCTCTTGCAGCTTAGTCAGCACCTTATGAGCACTGTCCTCACATGCTTATACTGCTCTCAATGTCTAGGTTCGAACCTGGTCCACACCTGAACTGGACCTGAACCCCGGGTCCAGGTTTGAGGTTTGGCAAAATCTGCCTGAACCTGCACTGAACTGGACCCCAGTGATGAGCCTATACTTCTGTGGCAATGGCAACACCCAAAACACTGAGAGAGCTTAGGCAATTAACATGGTAACATGGCAATCAAGGTGTCATGTGTGTGTGAGTGGTTTGGTGCACCTCCATGCCATCAATTCTTCAATAACACAAGATACACTGTGACTTTTCAGTCAGCAAAGTAGTACTCTTGGTCAATGAGTACTAGTAGATGTTGGCTGTAAGCCAGGAGGGATCTTGATAAACGAGATGGGACAGAATCTGGTATGACTTGAATACCAAGAAACCGCAATAGAAACCGTAAAAATGGCCTAGAAATCATAGCAATGCTCTAGAAATCATTGGGAAGGACTAGAAATTGTAGCAATGCTCTAGAAAATGTGTCCTGAAGGTCCAGAAAACATGGTAACTGAGGTGCTGAGTGGGGTGCTGTGGCAATAGATGCATGGCAACTCTGAACAATGGTGAAGACAAGGGTGATCCTATGGATAACGGTGCTGAACTGGGCCTACATGGAGGCAATACTGAACTGGGCAATGAAAATGATGGCTACGTAGAAGGTGAAAGCAATGAAACAATCCTATGTGGTGAAAGTGAAGCAATGTTGTGGCATTAAAAGACAAAAGCAAGTTATTGACACAAGATTTCATGTATTGGTGCAATATACAAAGCTAACCAACAATGTTAAGAGTAAAGCAAGCAGGAATGGATAACTTGGAGTAACTGTAGCTGACTGGTAATGCAGTAGACTGGCCAACTGGGTAAGAACTGGATCTAAAAATGCAGTTTCTACCTAGTTTTTATACTACAAGTACAGTTTTAAAAATAGAATATTCATCGGAGCCTTAGTAAGGCTGTAAGTCCTTGGCTTTGTAAAAGCCATAGTAAACATATGGAATCTGTGGTTCTAAAGTAACAGCAACTCTTCGATGTTGCTGTGTATGGATGGAAACCATGTGGTTTTATTGAGCAATGAGCGGATCATGAGGTGCTGTTTAGCTGCAGATTACTGAGCTGCAGTTGGTGTGCTGAGGTGTACACTTGTGTCAATGATAATTCGAAGTCTTGACACTGTAACAGCCTTAGTAAACACGGTCTGTAGTTGCTGTAATTATCGTAGCTGGAAGGGTACTCTTGTCAATCACATCATTTTATTAAATGATTGATGGGCACATCAACTAGGTGCTTCTGAGTGATGCGGCAATTCTGTTTTAGGATGATTGTCAATCAAAGGTGCCTTGCTGTGATGGGATATGGTAATTGTGATGTGAGGCGAGTTGGGAAAGATAACAAAGCATTGAAGGAGTATAGATGTCACAGTTTTAGGATTGTATCTGTGTGTGGGTGGCATATAATGCGAAAATCCATGGTATTATTGAGAGTTGGCAGTATTATGGAGTACATGGGGATTATAATAGAGTTGTTTTGAAGGTACTGGGTGATGAATGGATAAATCCGCAAATTCTGAGCATACAGAGCCTGGAGGCTCATCACTGGCCAGACTAGACTCGATTCACTAAGTTGCCTGACTATGTCCACTGGTTCTAATGCCTCCACCCAACCTTCCAACAACATGCCCACTACTGGAAGCTCAACTCAGCAGATGGTCCCTACCAAAACGACAGATGCTCCCATAGCCCTGGAGGATTGCCTGCTTCCCCAGATGCTCCCCAAGCCCAGGTCACGATTCAATGTGACACTATTGTCGAGGCTTACCGCATGGGCATCAACCCTTCAAAGCCAGATGTCCTTGCCAAAATTATCCACGTTCTCACAGAATTCTTCAGTGTCAGACCCAGACATGAAGACAACTTCAACAATGCCCTTCGAATCTACGTTGAAATGCTTGATAACTATGAGAATGAACAATGTGTCCTCCATCAAGGAGAAAACCAGGTTTGAGCAAGGGCTGGGAATGAAATGGAAGAGGGAAGACCTGGTGGACCTCCAGCCACTGATTTCCATGAAGAAGAGGATGCTGGAGAGGACAGAGAGAGAGAAGGATCTGAGCCAGAAGGAGGATCCGAAGAGGAGGAAGAAATCAATGACAGACCAGGACCTATGAAAAGACCAAGGATGGATGAGTCTCAATTCCTGTGGCAACCTGTTAGGGAGATTAGTTGAGCACTCCTCCATCCTGAGTTACAATGCACCCTCAAGCTCATCAAGAACTACACCCTCAATCTCAAAGCAGCCAGGCACAGCCTCACCAACTCTCCCAAATGTCCCAAATTCTCTGAGGAGCAGTGGCTCACCCTCTTGGCTGGAAAAGCCATCAATCTTGACTCTGTCTTAGCAGCTGACCACTCCACCTCAATCAACAAAGTTCAGACTCATGAAATATCTGAGGGAATTGCTATCCACCTCTCCAAAAACATGTCCAACCCAGCCGAGCATAAAAGAATGGACCATGATGTGGTACACGTACACCCAAGCAGTCCTCCTTGCTTTCCCACATCGCCATCAAAAGCTTGCCCTCTACCAGCAGTATATGTCCTCTCTCTTCAGAACAACAGCCCTTCCTCTCCACTGCCACATGTTTGTCCTCGACTAAGCAATCTGAAACCGAGTTGGTAGATGTCGCAACATCCTTCTCTCAGAGACAGAGAAATTCAGAGACCTCAAGCGATCACATATCTCTCCCATTGGCATGGCCTATCAGGAATTTGAAGAACATCAGGCAGAGCAGAAGCCAAGGAAAAAGAATGGAGACCGTGTGCGAAACTTCGACACATGCAGACACTGGAATGTGGGAGTCTGCCCCTCAGATGGCAAATGCAGGTACAAGCATGTCTGCTCAGGATGCAAGGGAGGACACCCTGTCTCCGCTTGCCCCGGCAGAGTCTGAGAGAGGTCCAGAGGTATTGGAGGGGAGAGGGAGATTTGAGAGGAAGAGTAAGGGAAGTGATTGGGAGGAAGGAGATGGAGGGTTTGTGCCCAAGTACAAAGGCAGGTTTGTTTTTTTGGTTTGGGACACCAGGAAAAGTCGGGCCACCAGGTGTACAGAATCTGAGTTGCCAGTACCGTGACCCCCAGCTAAAGAATTCGAGAATGCAGAGGCAGTCAAAACAATCGAGGAACATCCTCAATTATTCAAAATCACACCGCCCATCAAGGTTGACATTTTTGCAAAGTATCTCGAGACTCACCTGAATCAAGAATCTGTTTGATCTGTCTTGACCACACTCAAAGAGGGGTTTTGGCCATGGGCAGATACACAGCATGCAGAAGATTTCCCCATCACTTGGGATAACATGAGGATGAATCCACAGTCTAATATGGAACAGATGTTCATAAACAGATACCGGGATGAAGAAGTTGCTGCCGGTCATTTCTCAGAGTCTTTTGGACCTGATTTGTTGCCTGGGATATACAGCACTCCAGCCCATGCAGTCCCCAAGCATCACTCAGACGACTTTTGGATGGTGTCCAACATGTCCGTGGGGTCTTATGCACCAAACTGAATGATTTGTCATGCTGACATAGCTGGTTCTTGTCTTGACAGCCTCCACACATTATTTGCAGCTATATTGCAATACAGACAGAAATTTCCTGCCAATGCTCAGAAGACCCTAGTTGTATTCAAGTCTGACGTGTCGAAAGCATACAGACTGTGCCCGATGCACCTGCTATGGCAGTTAAAGCAAGTTGTGATGACCAGGTACCTCACCAGTGAGCAGAAAGCTGCTGGCAAGGTTGAATCTTTGGTCAGGACTGTCGATTGCAACAACAACTTTGGAGGACGTGGATCTGGCCATGTTTGGTACAGTGTAAATGGGCTCATCACTTGGATTGCCATCAACGACGAAGACATAGAAGACTTAGGCTGTTATGTTGACAATGATTTCAGCTTTGACAAATGGAAGGATCTGGATTTCTATGAGCCATACAACAGTTTTTATCCCTCAAAGCAAGCAAAACTACTCAGGCTGTGGGATCGTCTGGGTGTGCCTCACAGCAAGCTAAAGCAGCTATTTGGACTGCAACTGGTGATCATAGGTTTTGATGTTGATCCTAATACAATGACAGCCACCATGCCTAGTGACTCGAAAGCCGAACTCTTCCTCACACTCTGGCATTTCTTCATCCAATCATCACAACTTACAAGAATACCAGCAAATAGCCAGGTGGACCAACTGGTCGTTCAACATGTTCCCCCTGCTTAAGCCAGGATTGTGCAACATGTATGCAGAGATGCAAGGCAAGACAAACCCTTTTGCAGGTATCGCCCTGAACAATGCTGTCAAGGATGACTTGGTTTGGCTCGCAGATCATATTGAGAACTCTGACAGGATTTGCTGTTTCCACACCATGGACTGGGACCTGATTGTGGATGCCACCATCACCATCCTGTGTGATGCTTGTCTCAACAGCATGGGGTTCTGGATTCCAAGGCTAGCCTGCTGATTTGTATGCCCCACACCTGACTTATTAGAAGTGGAGGAAGTCATCTTCTATTTTGAAGCCCTATGTGTCTGCGCTGCCATTCATTGGGTTGCAAATACCCTGTCTCCTGATTTGTGAAAGTGTGTTACAATCTTCATGGATAACACCAACACTGTCAACATATTCAATTCACTCAGGGAGACGCCGACATATAATCCTATTCTGAAATCAGCTGTTGATGTAATGATCTCCCACAGCATTGATCTATGGGTACTACACATTCCAGGCTCAGAGAACAATGTCATGTTCACAGTTCTCAAAAGCCCAGAAGTTGGTGCCTAATCTCATAATCCTACCCTTTAAACCCCCTCACGATGTGCTGGGGGCATCAGAATGTTGAATCTTGATCGATGTTGATGAGCCTAGACTTCCATGGCAATGGCAACACCAACTCAGAATGAGATTGGGTAATTAACATAGTAGCATGGCAATCAAGGTGATTGTGTGTGCGAGTGGGTTTGGGGCACCTCCATGCAGTAAATCAATTCCTCTATATGCAAGTATACACTGTGACTTTAAGTCTGTGAAGTAGTACTGCTTGGTAGTTGAGTACTAGATGCTCTGGCTGTAAGCTGGTAGGGATCTCTCAAAGGGAGAGGGGACGGAATCCGGTATAACGTGAATACCATGAATCTGTATGAGAAAATGTGAGACGAGACTAGAAAACATTGCTAGACAGTAATCTGGGCAGGGTGAACGGTAGAGAATAGACTAAACTGTCGGCAATAGTCTAGGAATGAGCGAGGCAATGAGAAGACGTGGGGTGGAGACTGCGTGTGGCAAGAGAAAACGTGGAACTACGAAAACTGGCAGTGATACTGGTCCTATACAGTGCGATGGTGCTGAGTCGATGTCGAAACTGGTCTTGTACTGAAACGATCTTATCCTATGTCAAACTAACCTTCAAGTCCACTCAAGGGACTGATACTATACAAAAACTGGCTGAAACGGATCCTAAGTCTGCTCGGAGACTACCCAAGTGGGCAACGATAATCATGGCGAAAGAGAAACTGTAAAGACTCCAATGGTGTGAAAGTGAAACGATGACAGCCTATAAAAGATAACGGGGATGAGGTATGGTGCAGCGATCACGTATTGGCACAATATGAGCGTGCACCAATAGTTCTGAGTCCTATGAATATAGGATTACTTGGTCATTATATGTACGGGAAGCCCCATGGGAAAGTTCACAATGTCCATCATGCAATTTGCTGATCCTGCAATACTGAGCTCATCATGGGAATATTTAGCATCGTCCATCACCGCTCTCCCCCCATTTGTGTTTGGGCATCTCTGCTTCTGGTCTCCTTTGTCTTAGTCTTTGCCCTGTCCCTTCCTTCCTTTCCTTGTGTCTTTCTCCTACATTTGTCTTCCCTTTCTTCTGCCCCTACCCAACTGATGCGGGCACACTATTGTCAGCAACTGCAATTCCAATGATGCACTGAAGTACATCCTGCATGATTATTACTTTTCGCGGTACTCTGACCACTTTATTTTCACTACAAGGAACGAGATGATGGTGATTCACTGTGTGGACATCTAGTTTTAAAACAGGGAAGGATTAGCTGTGATGAGAGAAGAATGGGAGGGAAATTGAAAGGCAGAGCTGGATGTTAGATGGTACAAGGTATGGGATTTAGTGTTTCATTTTTTCTGACTGACTACCTTTCCCTCAGCTTTATAGTTCCCCCCTAGCTGACTGTGGATCTTTGACATGTTCAAACACCGTTCCAAGTACGAGTCCAAGCCCAAAGCAACAATGTCTCCCTCACGCTCATGGAACCCTTACAGTCACCACCTTGCTCAAATTTAAAGTGGACAAAGTAGACGGACATGTGCATGCACCATACACAGGAGCGTGATTATCAGAGGTACGGTCCAGTCTGTTGATCCTTGCTGGCCTGACTAAATGTCTACACTAGGATCCTGCTGAAAGGGAAGCAGTAGTCGGCGACTACAACAGTATGGTACCGACCACAGGATAGTGTTAGTTATGCACTATGTATGTTGTCCTGTTTATGTAGTTTTGAAGCAAGGCTAACAGCATTGACATAGATATGAATCATGTAACAAATCAAAGGTATGTTCTATTCATTGACTATAGCTGCTGTTGCTAATGAGCCGTACACAGATATCTATAATGTTATGGAACTACAGAAGGATCAGTGAGGGATTGTAAGACAATGACACATGCATGTACGGTGTAGCAGGGAGGGAGTGGTCTATGGTGACAGGCTGGGAGGGACATCTCTTTCCTCGTCCTCCCTCATGCAAGTCGACGGCCATCGAGGTTTGAGATCAGCAGTCAGGCGTTGATGCCCAAATAGGGACCACTTGGTTGATTGGCCACTGCCATGCACACTTCTCTCGCTTTAACCACCACCACCATCGTGAGTTGTCTTTTTATTCCTCCACACTGTCACTATCAGCATACTCCCTTCTCCAACTCTGACAGTGGTAATATCTTCCAGTTTCTGACCTGGGCGTCACTCGTCCGGAAGTGTTTGCAGAGACATCAACACAGTCTTGTCTCAGCCAGTTGACCATTGACCTCTCTTTTTCCTGGCATTCCTCATGTTCGGCAAAATATAGGTTTGGTTGCTAAGTGGTTGCTGGGAGCTGGGTATTAGGGAAGACAATGCCGGGGTTTTTTAGCATGGGCTCATTGTTGGGGAAGGTGTGTTTGTGTTATGAGAGGGCAGATTGTGAGTTTATGCATCTACATGTTAATTTCAACTCACCCTTTGCAGTTCTGTTGATATCCCCAGTTAACAGAGTCACCGATTTCCATGCTGCCCTCAGCATTCCAACACAAGACTCTGTGCTTCTCTCAGGCCCTCAATGTATGTACCTCACGCTGATAAGCCTCCAGGCTCTGTACGCTCAGAATTCGTGGATTTATCCATCCATCACCCAATACCTTCAAAACGACTCTATTATAATCCCCACATACTTCATAATACTGCCAACTCTTGATAATACCACGGATTTTTGCAGTATATGCCACAAACATTCAGATACAGTCCTAAAACTGTGACATCCACTCCTTCAACACTCTGTTATCCTTCCCAGCTCACCTCACATCACAATTACCATATCCCATCACAGCAAGGCACCTTTGATCAACAATCATCCTAAAACAGAGTTGCTACATCACTCAGAAGCATCTGGTTGATGTGCCCATCAATCATTTAATGAAATGACGTGATTGATGTGAGTACCCTTCCAGCTACGATATTTACAGCCACAGCAACTACAGACCGCATTTACTAAGGCTGTTACAGTGCCAAGGCTTCAAATTATTGTTGCCACAAGTGTACACCTCAGCACACCAACTGCAGCTCAATAATCTGCAGCTACACTGCACCTCATGATCCACCCATCGCTCAATAAAACCACATGGTTCGCATCCATACACGGCAATGTCGAGGACTTGCTGTTACTTTAGAACCACAGATACCATATGTTTACTATGGCTATTACAAAAGCCAAGGACTTACAGCCTTACTAAGGCTCTGAAGAATATTCTATTTATAAAATCGTACTTGTAGTATAAAAAACTAGATAGAAACCGCATTTTTAGAGCTAGTTCTTACCCAGTTGACGAGACTATGGCATTTCCAGTCAGCTACGGTTACTCCAAGTTATCTCCCACTGCTTGCTTTACTTTTAACGTTGTTGGTTCACTTTGTACATTGCACCAATACATGAAATCTTGCGTCAATAACTTGCTTTTGTCTTTTAATGCCACAACATTACTTCACTTTCACCACATAGGATTGTTTCATTGCTTTCACCTTCTACATAGCCATCATTTTCATTGCCCAGTTCAGTATTGCCTCTGTGTAGGCCCAGTTCAGCACCATTCTCCATAGGATCACCCTTGTCTTCACCATTGTTCAGAGTTGCCATGCATCTATTGCTGCAACACCCCACTCAGCACCACAGTTGCTACGTTTTCTTCCAGTTCCAAGACAGTTTCCACATGTTTATTGCCATTGTTTCAACTCAGCATCACAGTACACCATCTGGACACGTTTTCTAGTCCTTCCCCACGATTTCTAGCTCATTGCTACAATTTTTAGCCCATTGCTACAATTTCTAGAGCATTGCCATGGTTACTAGAGCTATTTTCGTGCTCTTTAGCCCACCCCCACATTTTCTAGACCCATTTTCGTGGTCTCTATCCTGGTTTCTTGGTATTCATGTCATACCAAGATTCCTTCCCATCTCGTTTATCGAGATCCTTCCTGGCTTACAGCCAATGTCTATTAGTACTCCTTGACCAAGAGTACTACTTCACTGACTGAAAAGTTGCAGTGTATCTTGTGTTATAGAGGAATTGACTGCACGGAGGTGCACCGAACCACTCGCACATACATTGCCTTGATTGCTGTGTTGCTATGTTAATTGCCTAAGCTCTCCTCAAGTTTTGGGTGTTGCCGTTGATGCGCTCGGTAACGGCGAGTGGCAGAAGGACTAGTGAATGGCAATGAACACCAACAACACTAAACCTAACACTAACTCTACACTTATCACCAATGTATTGAATTCAGGTGTTTTGAGTACAATAGAAGCACTCTACAGACTTCAATAATCAAGGAAAGTTGCTAAAAGACTTTTTATTCATTACTAGTGAGCTATACAAGTGTACTACTCACACTAGCGGGGTTGGTAAGACACAATTGGGTGAATAGTGACTTGACTTGAGCTACTGCGCTCGCTCCGACTGGGACTGCTTCGAACTAGTGGCTCTCTTGGCCCTATACTGCTTCCTACAAGTGATAGACACTTGACTAGTCGCACTCTGGGCTGACTAGTGGCGCTCTTGGCCTAAGAATAATACTTTAAACTTCGA
Organism: Armillaria altimontana; assembly: GCA_022818075.1. Lineage (NCBI taxonomy): Eukaryota > Fungi > Basidiomycota > Agaricomycetes > Agaricales > Physalacriaceae > Armillaria > Armillaria altimontana. Next base: position 2,099,913 of record JAIWYR010000005.1, on the reverse strand, counting down.
GAACTTGCTTGAACTAACTTCGAAACACTCTTGGCCTTTGCAGGACATGAAAGATTGCTCTAAGACACTTCAATTCACTCTATGCTATGGGTAACTTAGCGACTAGTCGCCGCTTCGTCGAGGTTAAGCACAAAAGCCTTTAATTGGGGCACTAGGTACTGACTAGTAGGTCACAATTGCGGGGAGGGCTTGCCTAAACCATGCGTGAGCCTATTCTACTACTTATACTGACAATCAAGGCACAATCAAGATATAAATAACTGACCAGAGGGGTATTATTGATAAGGATTTCTTGGCTAGTCACAAGTAATGGTGAATAATCACGCAATAGTCGGTCTAGAAACAGTCGCTTGCTGACTAGTGAGCCTAGGAGCTCCGCTAGAGGGGGCATTCCATGTTCTTGGCCCAGCAATGCTCCACTCACATCAAGGATAAATGGCTAGCCGAATGGGTGTGCCTGTAGCAGCTGTCGATCGTGATCGAAGGCGCAACCTGGCTATACTAGTTCTGATCATAAAGATCTGTATCATACTAGCCCGATCTGGACAGCTGCACTTCATTGCTAAATTCATTTCTAAGTCCCATTAGAGACTGCTGCTCCGCTAGGCAACTTGTCTTTAAGCACTCGCATGCAGACTGTTCCACTAGTGACTGTACTTTCATGAGACCTGTGTGTTCTGCTTCTTGTTGGGTGCCCTCGTAGCTACCCTCATCGACTAGTGGTCATTATTTACTGACTCACTTGGTATTTGAGGTGCTAGTCAGGCTGGCTGATAGGCTTGACCCAATAGTGGTATCACGCCTAAATCCTGGCTTGACTAGTAGCTTTCTGGCTTGACTATCAGCTCAAAGCCTCCACTATAGTCCTTTAGTTAAGGCTAGTCTAAGATAGATATGTGCTCGTATGATTACAGAATCGCAAAATCCAGGTGTGAACACGTAGATGGCGTATCACCGTTGCCACGGAAGTCTAGGCTTATCAATGCTCAATGTCACAAATCCCAGTGCCAAGTCTCTCCCGACTGCACTTGATCTCCTGCACCGCTTCACTTGTTCTCATCTGTGTCTCTGACAATCACCCTCGACACGTTCGAGTGACATCATCAAGAGGGAATTCCGTCATCATTCCCACGTTTTGTGGGCTGGCCCCTCCCAGACTGAGCTTCTGTTCAGCCAAATCAATGAGATGTTCCGTGATGAAGGCTTCATCACTGACAGGCATCCCCTGCAACTGCATATGACACTCATGAATGGCACCTACAAAAGACCTAGGACCAAACACCCTCTGCTGTTTGAGTATGATGGTATTCTCCAGCAAGGTGTGCTGGAATGCTTCAGTGTGCAGGAGAGCGAGTACGTTGAGTCCCTGATGGCTATTGTGTTGGGCTTGTATGGCATGCTGAGAGTTCATCTGTGCAAGATGGGAAGCTGGGACATGGATGGTGCATATGTTAGCTGTGGCAGCGCACCATTGTCATCTGTCCTTCTCATTCTAGTCACAGTAGACTTGGCTGAACTGCATATGTTAGTTGCTTGAGATCTATCATCGCACAGGGTGTTCACCCCAGCCGAATGATGCTAACACTGCACAGGCCCCCAGTGGCTAGTAAATACCTGGTGGTTAATAACATGAAAGCCAACATGCCAACTGAAATAGGACTTGGATATGCCGGACGAATGTGGCGGCCTTCAAATGCTAGTGTTAAGAGCGAAGAGCAAATGTCAAGAGACTCTTCACAGTTAAGAACCGTGGAATAACTCTGGTGAGTTCAAGAGTTGACATGCAATCGAGAATATGCTGGGGTAAATGGTATATTGCCATAGAATGGTGAATAAACGTGGTTTACTGGTGATAGACTAGAGCATGACAATAATTGACATAGACTGTGGTCAACTGGAGATGAACTAACTCTTAACTACGTTTTCTAGCTAGTTTTTATACTACAAGTATGAATTTATAATTAGAGTAAATATGCGAGACTTAGTAAGGCTTGTAAGGCCTTGGCTTTGTAAAACTCATAGGAAACATATGGTCCTTGGTCTTCTAAAGTAACAGCAACTTGTTGACATTGCCATGTATGGACATGAACCATATGGTTTTATTGAGCGATGAGCGGATCATTAAGTGCTGTTTAGCTGCAGATTACTGAGCTTCAGTGGTTGTGCTGAAGAGTAAGCATGGGGCAACATTTTCTTGAGGCCTTGGTGAAGTAACAGCCTTAGTAAACACAGTCTGTAGTTGCCGTAGCTGTAATTATCATAGCTGGGAGGGTACTTGCATCAATCATGTCATTTTCTTTAAGTGATCAATGGGCGCATCAACTGGGTGCTTCTGAGTGATGTGGCAATTCCATTTTGAGGTGATTGTCAATCATAAGTGCCTTGCCATGATGAAATACAGCAATTCTGATGCATAGCAAGATGGGATGGATAACAAAGTGTGTGAAGAGTAGTTGCTGTAGGATGAAAGTGGTATCAATGTGTGCAATCATTGGTTTGCTGAAAGGCCGTTGAAGGGATAATGGCATCAATTAACAGGTAAAATCCGCGAATTCTGAGCATACAGAGCCTGGAGGCTCATCAACATCACTCCTGGGTCCAGACAGAAGGCTCATGAGCCTTGGACCCTGGAGAAGTTATATCACAAGCGGTGCCTCGCCCTAGGCTCCGCAATTGACACCACCACGCTAGGCCCTTATAATTCCACACTTAATTCCTACATCACATTTTGCAAAATACACAAGTTCCCCATCCAACCCACCATCAACACTATGAGTTATTACATTGTCTTTATGTCCTCACACATCAAGTCAGACTCCATCTCATGCTACCTCTCCGGAATCTGTAATTAACTGGAGAACTTCTTCCCTGATGTTCAAGAAGTGAGAAACTCAACCATCATCAGCCGAACCCTCAAGGGATGCAGAAGACTGAAAGGATCCCCCATCAAGAGGAAGTCTCCTCTATCACACGATGATATATGCCATGCATTAAAAAAACTAGGTGACTCTTCAGATTACAACAACTGCCTCTTCCTAGCACTGCTCATAACTGGGTTCAACAGCCTCCTGCGCCTCACAGAGCTCAGCATGCCAGATGCTAAAAAGGCGAGCAATTGGTGGAAGATCACATGAAGGATGACTGTTGAGTGGATCCCTGAAGGATACACCTTTTTCTTGCCAGCACACAAGGCCAACACCACTTTTGAGGGCAACAAGGTCATCATCCCGACAGATGACGACTCTTCTTTCAATCCCCTTCCCATCTTTTAACAATATCTCACGCAGTGAGACACTCTACACCTGGTGCACCCTGTGTTATAGGTCACCTCGACTGGCTCTGTACCCACATGAACATGGTTCATGAAGAGGCTGTGGCAGATCTTCCCAAGCAAGAACATAGCCAGCCAATCCATGCAGGCAGGTGGTGTGACCGATCTCACAGAGCAAGGCATACTACCATACCTCATCCAAGGTCATGGCAGATGGTCATCCAAGGCTTTCAAGATATATATTCAAAAAAACCCTGTCCTCCTCCAGGCCATGATCGATACTAGAGCTCCCACTATCTAGCCAGTCCACTGCACACATTCCCATCACCTTTTTCCAGTTCTAATACCCATTAGTGCTCATACATGTGGTGCCTGGGTAGCCCAAATTTGACTTGTGCCCTTAGGGGCATTTTTGCCATAAACTCATGTGATAGGTCTGACACTCATTGACCAATTAGATGTGTGATTATGTGCATTTCTTATTTTCTGGAAGCGCTTAAGTTCAACAAGATGCTGTGTTGAGATGGAGATCTTGAATCAGGTGATGGAATCTGGATACTAAGTGAGTGTCTGGCTATCTATTTGGTACTGCCTGAACAAGACAATTGGTTACAGGTGATAATGAACCACCACATGATGGTGACAATGATTCTGTTCAAGAGTATGCTGCAATGCCAATGAAGTATTTGGAGAACACCCAACAATATTCCTTGTGATATACAATGGAGAATGAAGTGGAGGGCCATCATGGAGCATGGTGTATCTGAGTCCTGTGTGAGACTGGAGGGACAGGCAATGCACACTGATCCACCACTCACAATGAAAATCTCTCTGGAAATCAATGTAGTCATTGCATTCATCAAAGAATTGTCAGATGATCCTCTGGCAAAGACACTCAATGGGTGCATGTTTCTCTCAGCTGTAGCAGACAGAATTCAAGCTGAGGCAGCACCTAATACATGTAGCAAGATCCATCCAAGGAGGGCAACAGCACATACAGTGCACCAGAAGAGTTGTCAACACTAATGAAACACAAGAAACCCATGACCAACTGCAGAAATGCTACAGTGAAGGATCCCATAGTGGTGCCATGAAGGATTAACATGGCAAACATGTCTATAGTGGTGAGCATAGTATCATATATTCAAACTGAAGCTGAACTTGGTAACAGAGTGAGGGGCATATCTTTCGCTCTTCAGGTCTACTAGGCAAATCTATGGAGCAGACAGGGAATGGCAATCACAAGAAATCAGATGGTAGAAGCAGCCAGGTAAGCAAGGACACAATCAGACACAACTAGATACAGCTGACAGATTGAATGCAATTAGTGTATAGCACGGGTACTGTGGGTTTTTCTGGGTTATGGGTATGGGTATTCATGGGTACAGGTATGGGTCTACATTACTATACCCACTATGAACCTGACAAAACCCACACAGAATTTACTTCCATGGGTACTCCCATACTGCCAACTGAGCCATCAGAATGATCAGATAGAACTGTACAGTATGATTATTAAACTTTTTTATGGTGGAATAAAAAGCAGAGATTTCCAGCTGTTAGTACCTGCATATTCTACCATGGCACCTGCTGAAGACCCTCCTGACACAGTGTATCTGGCAAGCACAAGCACACCAAAACAGAGTGGAGAAAAGCAGGAAAAGCTCAGTCCACTACATCAACTAACTCCATCTGGTCCACCATCTTGAAGGCTAAAAAGAAGATCAATAATGTTGCCAAAAAGGTAAAAAAAGATCACATTGGATATTGTTAAAGGCAAAAAGACTGTCACATCACTTTGTGAGTGCCTGTTCCTATCATACTGAATATCACTCACCAATTCCTATAGCCTCACCAGTTGCCCCATCAGAAGATCCTCCTCTTGCCCAATCACCCTCCATTTAGTGTTGTCACAACTTGGCTTTGAGTCACTGAGGAGCCGAGTTGAGTTGAGTCAGAGTTGGACTGAGCCAAGTCCCAGGTGACGACTTGAGCATAAGGTGGCTTGGCTTGACTGCCACTCAACTTTGGCTGGCTTGAGCGGACCTGAGTCTGTAATGGATGCCCAGTCCAAGAACATGCAAGTATGAGTCCTTTTACTGTTTACTGAACATTTTACTTCTTCAATGATTTTCTAATGAATTATGAGATAATGGTTATGCATAGCTATGATGTGTCAGGTAGTATTATGTGTTGTACCTAAAGTAGGAACTTTGGGATCAATGCAGATATCTTTTTACCTTCCACTATGCAACACTTGATCCTCCATTCAGAGGACTTGAGAATTGTGTTTGGTTGGGTAAAGCCAACATCTTGTACCCTCTTTTGAGTTCACTAGCTTGTTGTGAAGCTAGCCCACTTCAAACTCGGTAGCAGCCACTACAAGGTGGACATTGTGGGAATCTTAGCAGCCGACTCTATATCCCACTATGGAGAGTATAAACTCTTGCAGTACAAGGTATTCATCTGTATACACTAGCTTGAGCTGACTACAGCTCTACAAAACAAAGTTTCCCTTTCAACTTTAAAGTCTTCAAGCTGTTTCCATCAATGCCACACCCATCTCCATGTCCTCACCAGGACAGATCACCTTTCAAGTTTCCTTCACCTGACCCCATGCCTGTTAACTGTTTGCTTGGTACCACTCCCAAAATGCCATCAAACTCAAGCCAAGCAGATGTCTGACAAGTAGCATACACGGTAAAGAGGCTCTGTGTGTGCAGGCTAGAAATGCAACAGTGTCAAAGACACTGATCACACTCACACCCAACACTACACACACAAACCCTCAAGTTCTTGGGGGGATATTATGCGATAGAAGCAGATTGAAGCAAAACAACCAAACTCTCAGAATATACGATACACACATATAACAATAGCACTCGTAGGGTATCTAGATCTCTCTAAGTCCAAAGGCTTTTATAACAAGAGGGGCAACAGATGTCACCAGGCCTCAAGGCAAAGGGGTACTACAATACACAGCATATCGCCACACACCAACAAAACCCTCAATAAGTCTTGCATGACACACACAGGTGACCACAAACAACTTAAACACACCCTAAACACAACTCAAAGCTTGTGCTCTAAGCAGAAACCCTTCAAAACACGTCCACTCAGACCATGGGATTTGAACCCATGCGCTCAAGCTTCCAAAACTGACCGTAGACCCACAGGATTTGAACCTATGCGATCCAGAGACACAATAACCAAATAAACCCCATCCGACAAGCCAAAGGGTTTGAACCTCTGCTGCTCGCGGAAATGAGAACCCTCAAGTGTGTACTAATCAGACTACAGGGTTTGAACCTGTGCTGCCTGTAGCACCGCATGTCACAAGAAGGCCTCTGCACAAACACTAGCCAGACCAAAGGGTTTGAACCTCTGCTGCCTGTAGCACCTCGCATCACAAGAAAACCTCAAAACTCAAGAGCGCATCCGCAATGACACAAATCTCTTATTCTCAGGTTAGAGTGCAAGTCAACCAATCACTCAAACAGTACCCAAGTCCCACATTAGCTTTCTACGCCTCATGCACGATACTCAAGTCACTCAAATGTTATCAATAAAAGGTCTATTCTCTCGCTCGAAGTTACAAACAAGTCCCGAAGCTAGAGCGCTAAGCTGAGGGCTTTCGCACTCCAACAAGGGGGGTCCAAAACTTGTACACTATTACTACCCTACAGTATTTATATACTATGCGCTCTACCAATTAATACAACCTTAAATAGTAACTCTCAGCTTGCAGAACTTCCTTTCCTAGGTCCCACGCATGTTGCCATAATGACGCCATTGCTTGGCACTTACTCAGAGCTCTGACTCAGGGCCAGATCCTGGTCTCTCAGTTGTGTGACATCAGTTAGCTGTGCTATCCATGTGTACTGACATCACCTAGTATCTCCTCAGAGTTGTAGCCTAGCGCACAACTCGTCTTTATGGTAATAATATCTTCTAGTGATTTCCATGGTCTTCTAGGACCACCAGCTTCTAGTCTAGGCCTCACGCGCATCGGCCGAAGTCAGCAACATTGGTCTTACTTCAATTCTAAACATTCTGAGGTCTAGAGCACTAGCTCCTGGCATGGCAGTGCCTTGTGTGTCATAGATCAAGGTTGTGTGAAGTATCAATTATCTCCTGAGCTTCGCTGGTTCTATTCTTAGTGCACGTCTTCTGTGCATTGTCAGCATACTCAGTGTCAAGTGCTGGGGCTTTAGACTTAGTGTGATCCTTATGGTATCACTCTACAGTTAAGCCATGCGCTCCACCAAACATCACTCAAGGTACTTCATTGCCTGCACTTAGGACATTGCACTCTAAGGTATATCTCATTGCCTCAGTATCTAGGTTTTATAAAATGTATGTATTGATACATTTCACAAAATTACATGTGTGAATGCTTTTCAAGTGTGTCAACGGATACAGTCATGGCCAACCTTAGGTTACAATACAACCACCAAACACCACATAGCCCAACTCCATCGACTTCATGGAGGATTGTGAAGCTCACAGCTAAAATCCTCCTCAATGCCATGGATATTGAGGATTGGGGAATTAATGTGGAGGAGCACGAATTATGCTATGCCCTACATCCTCAGCTGTTACAACAGCTAGTAACCACCATCGCTGAGTTTCAGAATATTCTGGATAGAGCCACTGCTAATGTGCCTAGCAGACAAGGACTGCCACTATACTATATCGACCCCAGTGACACATTCATTACTGTCTTGCAAGGAACCAATAGTCTATCTTTCCTCAATGCAACTTGGAGAACCCTGCAGCAAAGATTGGAGGAGAGTCAATGTTCTTTTGAGAAGTACAATGAGCAATTCAAGGGAACATTCCATAATGGTCAATTGCCAGTCTTGACCAACCCTGGCATTTACAAAGGCCTCAAAAACATTTCTTTGCAAGAAGAGCAAGTCTCCCATCTGATAAGGAATGTACCGCACCACCATCAACAAATACCTCCACCAGATCTCCAATGATTCAAGGAGTCAGGGAAATGGACTGACCTATATGCTGTACCTAAGGACTGGAAACAAATCTCAGTCCTGGCCCCTTCATTATCCCCTATACAGGAAAAAACATCTTGAACCATGGCTGAAGACAAGTCAGAGATGAGAGAGATATTGAGATCACTGAGGAGTAGCATCTATCCTGGGGGGGAAATGGACAGAATGGTGGAGGAATTGAGAGTTAAGCGAGGACTATTGTCTCCTAAGGATACAATATTCAATAAGAAGTCGATAGTGAGGTCTGCCCCTGCTTTGCCCATCTATAGCAAAGCTATGGCTAAACCCAGTAATGTATTTCAGGACAACAGAGACACTTTGACCAAAACAACTTTATGTCAATGGCAGCCACTCGCCTTAATGAAATCAGGACTGTTCAAGACTCCGTCTATTGCTTCGGTTGATAAATCTAATTCCATTGATTCCGAGTATGTCTAAGGGATTTGAATCTCTAGATAAAACTCTACCTGCTTTTCAATCAACGCCTAGATTCTTTCCCTTGAGAGATAGTGCCACTACAGTGATGACAGCTAATATTGCTTCTTCCTCAGAAAAGAAATTTGGATTGCTCAAAGGGAAAGAATGAGCAACAGAAATCAACCCTCCAAGTGACTCTTCATTACCTACTTACTCAGCTGTTCCTGCTAGAGGGGCAGATGCATCTCAGAATTGGAGGGAGTGAGGGCATTCTGAGCCTAACATTATGTCTATAGTGATGCCAGAGTTACAACAACCGCAGCCAACTCGACCAGTGTTCAATGCTTTTCAATCATACAGTCATTCATCTACTTTTAGACAAACATTTATTCCAGATGATCACTACAATGAAGGGGCTAGAAGTGACTTTCCTTGATCAACACAGCTGAGACCTGTTAGTGTGAATCCTCCAACTATGGAAACACAATCTCAATATTTGTCTGTCTCAGGAGATAGGGATATTACCTCTCCATCTAAGGTGCCATTACCAGCTTCAGCTAGTTCTAAGACAGAAGAAGTGAGCCAGAGCAACGAAATACATCTTGAGGAACCAGATCACTTAGAGCAGATTCAAGACTTTGGACACAGTAAAAAGTTTATGTTCTCATTGAAATTGAGATGTTAACCTTGTTTGTGATAGTAGACTTGACTGAAGGCAGAACTATCAGCTCTGTCCAGGATACCTCCAATATGAAGAATTGTATGGAACCAACCATATACAGCTCCACTATTCTGAAGAGGTCTCCACGGAAACCCAAGGACACTTCAGCTAGGAGGATTGCCAAGACCAACATCACAGGATGGCATTTCAAACCCAAGAAAGTTGTAGTAGAACTTCCAAGGGTTAGTAATGCAATCCTTCAAAGTAAGTGTTCAAATTACCTTTCTTTCCTGTTGGGATATTTTCTCATCATTTGTTGAAGAATTCAGGATCATGGTTACCCATGATTCCTCACAACACAAGCCCAACACAAGCCCAATAATGTAGCTCCTCCTTTACCAGAGAGTGAAGGCAGTGAAAATGAAGAGGAGACTACAACTTCTCGATTTACTCCCAAAGAAAACAATGCTGTGCAAGCAGAGGAGGCCGTCAAACTGAAAGAGGAGAACATCAAATTGGAAGAGATAACTCATACTTGTAAGCTGAGTTATTGAGCCCTTTTGAAACCCAAGGTTGACATCCAATGCCCTCAGCTTTGTATGATACTGTTATGATTTATTCATTTTCTTTACCTAAGCGCCTCTTATCTAATCTTATCTTCAGCGCTTATCTTATCTTATCCAGATCTGCGACTCCACGGAGCCATGACATCGCAATACAGTCACTGTCACTCACTTGGTTTATGTTCTTACTTCTTTCTGACATGGTGCACTTATTATTAGAACCCTCAGTTTAGTATATAAGTACTGTAGCTCAAGCTGTATATTCCCTAGCTTTGAGCTAAAGTTAATCTATACTGAAACACATTCTCTCTTGCTAAGTGCTAAAAGCCTTAATCCAGACTTCCTCTCATCACGAGACCCAACGGTGACTGTACGAATGTGATACAGCCGTTGTTTACTCTTGATTGGAAATTGGGTCTAACAATTAGCTCAAAGCTTCCCTAGCTCCTTTACTGGAGCCTTCATGGATTCAGACAACGCCCTCATCCTAACCACGACACTCGTTTCCAGAACCGTCTGTCTTGTCACCGCCATTGTCCTTGCAGAAAGATTCTGCAGGACAGGAAGATGAAACGCAAATGTTCCCACACCCACAGTCATTATTAACCAAACCTACCCTCAGCCCACCAACAATGACATCCCACTTAACCCGCAGCTGGTCCAGCTCCACGCACCTATACCGTGACGAATGGCAGCAATCAACAACTTTCTCAGAGAACATGGAGAGGAGGAGATCGATCTTCAGTCGGCTGAGACCAACCTTCCACAGGGAAGACCTCCCACCCCTCCCCAAGGACATATGCTGATTATCATCCTCATCCCCACCAGCTCTTCCAGCTCTACCCCATATGTCATTCGAACTCCCTCCCCCCTTTCAGAGGATGAACTCGCCAAGCTATGCATATGATATGAGCTGGGTGCAAGCCATCCAAACTGCCCCATCACCCCCTATTACGGCTACGTTACCAGGGATGCAGGGGTACCAGCTGCACCATCCCCAACCCCATTCGATCCAGACGACCTCTGGGATAACCTCACAATTCCCTACAGTGCCTATTTCCCCGCACGGTTCCCCTCACCAGCAGACCCCGAGTTTGGTGCTGTTATCAATTGAGACCAGCCCGTCGTCAACAGAGAGCTCACACCAGAGCCAGTACCAGTTGCCGAACCATTCTGTCCAACCCAATCTGCCTGGCAATGGGTCAAGGGGACTGGATCATCCTGACCCATTCGGCAACCAACTGCTACTGAGCGACTTGCCACCAGCTTTGCTGCCTGGCACCACCCCGAGTCTCGCCTTCTGCCATGATGCAACCAGGCATGAGGACAGTGGCCAATTGAGAGCAGCAGCTCAGACACCACAACAGAGATCCTCCCTGAGCAGGAGTATGTCAATGGGATCCATCCATGGGAGAGATCCCTCCCCATCCTCAATCTATAGGAGGAATCCCTCCCCGACCACAATCCCGGAGGTCAAACCCCTCCCCGAGACAACTTCCGAGACCCTCCCCCAATGACTCTACTTGATGCCATCCAACTATTTGGAGACATCAACATGGCCTGCCCCCTTGATGTATTACTACATGTAGAATATTACGACCTATTTAGTTACTTTGCCTACAAATTGCTTTCCAGTCCAGTGTGGGCAAGTACCCCTGCCGGAATGGAATACTTTTACTTTTCCCAGAGACATATCCCTTGTGACAATATCCTACAAGGAGAAGCCGGCCAATACGCCAGCCTCCTCTATAACAACATACACCTGGAAGCACCAATGAGGGTGCTTAGTCCTTATCAGCCAGTTCATCTTGATCTATCTCCGGATATTGAGATCCTGGAACCAATGCCAGATGAACCCCCAATATTTCCCCCTCGAGCATCGGTCTCAGCCTTCTCCTACCAAAGGGGACAGGCACCCCCAGGAATGTACCAACCAGGATACACGCCTTTTGCTGGGGCCAGGCCAGATGAACCCCCAATGGAACCACCACAGCAACCTCCTGTAGTGCCCAGAAGATGGATGCTACCATACCTCCCTGCGCCACCCATGCCACCCATGCCACCCGCACAATGGGTACTGGTGGACGGACATGCCGCCCCCTATGACGACCTCAAACCAAAGATCCTAAAGGAAGTTAGCGACTTCAAGGGGGAATCTACAGACATCTCCCAATTCTTCTCACAGTGCGAAATGCACTTCTCCCTATTCAATTGGCACTTCCATCACTCACCACATAAAGTAATCTTTTGCATGTCATGATTTGAGGGGGATGCCCAAAAATGGTGGGAACTCGCAGCCCGAATGATTGGAACTGACGACCAGGGGGAACAACTATACCCTTTGTACGCCGACTTCTGAGAAGAAGTCAAGAAGAGGTTCTGGAAGGATTCGGATGTGCAGATCAAACATGCGCAGTGGGAGAAGCTCAGGCAGATGAACTACCAAGATGATGACCAGTTCTTCCAGAAGTTCGAAGAGCTGGCCTACGATGCAGGGGTGCACAACAACGAGCAAGTCATGCTTGCGCAAATCAAAAAGGCCATACGGGAGACTAGCAAGAACACCATCTACACAGCTGATGGGGAGGTGCCAACCGACTATGACAGGTGGAAGGCCTGCGTACTTCGGATGGACTATAACTACCAGCTCAAAAGAGTGGAAGGATCTACCACGGGATGCACCGATACTAGACCGCAAGCACAGAAGATGACCATGCCCCAGAAGGGTGGTCAAACATCAACATACATGCCAGAGAAGAAAACGGCAACAGGAACAACATACAGAGGAAGGGGAGCACCGATGGATGTCGACGCAGCATGCACAGTAGCCAAGTGCTTCCAATGCGACAAGCTCAGACACTTCAAGTGCAACTGCCCCGACCAGCTGAAAACCAGAGAGGAAGCCATGCAGTGCCTCAATTATTACTGGGATATGCATCCAACGGCTGAAGCACCGATGCTATCCATGATCGAGGAGGTAAAAGAGGATGCCGGGAAGTAAATGATTCAACTTACCCGGCTAAGGACTTAGTTTCATCCAGTACGCACGTCATGCCCGCTAGTCAGGCTCATTGTACTTCAGTAGTTATTAATGCGCATTCAAATATACCCGTGATTACGACTTCCAGACTAGAAACTAAGCAAGAATCAACAGTACAGCATGCCGTAGTGGTTAAATTACCAACAACACGACCGGCTAAATGTTCAGCAAGTAGCCCATCGCAGGTGAAAGCATCGAATGACAAGTCACCTACCATAGTGACACCCATCATAATGGTTAGACCGGATGGGGCAGGGGAACAAGCGCAAGTTGCCCCCCCTGGAGAAATGGCTCCACGGAGTCCCTGCCTCGCAGGGAGTTTCGAGGGAATAGCTTTGGCAAAACCTCCACTGGTAACAGAGATCACCATAAGGATACCAAAGTCTAAATCCCTTATCCATCAAGGGGCTTTGGCGAAGACCGAGGACTTAACCGACCCCATGCAAAAGACCCCTACCAACAGGAACGAGGGGGCCCAAACAAGGCAAGAGATGCCTAAGGTGTGTATGGAAGAAGTTCCCGACAACGAAGATGATACCAGTTTCCAAATGCAGAAAACTAAATTAACACCCCCTGTAGCACTTGAGGTGACCCAGTCGATGGTAGCCGAGTCCTCAGACTCTGGCGTGAAGACTGAGAAGGTCCCGCACGAATGGCTCAAACCTTTCGGTGCCGAGTGGACCCTACATGGGATTTTAGAGGCCAAAACGGAGTCAGAAGCAAAAGCGATCCTAAAGAATTGGATTCATAAGACGCACACAGAGAAAGTCATTGATGAAATGATTGAGGGAATGCAAAAGGCGATGCAGATTAACGCTCTTTGGTGGCTCGAAGAATTGCTACAACCAAAACAGTACATCAGCCAACTCAGCACAGGGTCGGGAAGGATCTAAACATCGACGTGCAAATCGAAATACTAGAAAACCTAGCCCGGTTCTCCGCTACTGCACTAGTAGACAGCAGGTGCACCAGTAGTGCAATCAACCGAGCATTTGTAAAGCAGAACAACATCCCCACTCATGCAACCGCTGCACCAACCCCAGTCTATAATGCTGACGGGACTAGGAACCAGGGAGGAGCTATTACCGAATATGCTGAGATCCATCTCAAAATCAGAGATCACATGGAACAAATAGATTTAGCCATCACCGAACTAGGCGACCGACAAATCTTCCTTGGTCATGACTGGTTGGCAAGGCACAATCTGCTTGTCAACTGGAAGACCTGGAAAATGATGTTTGCCTGATGCCAATGCCGCAAAACCCCATTCGTACTTCCCGATGCTGATCCAGATGACAAGTGGGACGAAGAGTTAGAGGAAGGGGAGACCATCCTGGCAATAGACTTTACACAGGCCATTCTCATACGCGCTCATCACACAAATGACCTCGCTGCTAAAGCCAATGCTGAGAAGGAGACCAAAACGTTCGAGGAAATGGTCCCTGAGTGGTGCAGAGATTTCAAGGACTTGTTCAACAAAGACAACTTTGACGAACTCCCTGAGCAGAAGACTTGGGATCATGCCATCGAACTCACTCCAAATGCAAGCACCAATCTCGACTGCAAGGTCTACCCCCTGAATCGGAATGAGCAGATAGAGCTCGACAAGTTCTTGGACGAGAACCTCTCCAGTGGAAGGATACAACCATTGAAGTCACCCATGGCCTCACCCTTCTTCTTCGTCAAAAAGAAGGATGGCAAGTTGCGACCAGTACAAGATTATCGCAAGCTCAATGAAATGACAATTAAAAACTGTTACCCACTTCTTCTCATCTCTGAGCTCATGAACAAATTGCGAGGCACCAAGTACTTTTCTAAGCTTGATGTTCGATGGGGATACAACAATGTACGCATCAAAAACGGCGACGAGTGGAAAGCGGCGTTCAGAACTAACAGAGGGTTGTTTGAACCCACCGTTATGTTCTTTGGACTCACCAATTCACCCACCACCTTCCAATGGATGATGAATGACATTTTCAAAGACCTCATTGCATCAGGAGCCATAACCATTTACCTCGACGACATCCTTATCATGTCCAAAACCAAGGAAGAGCATCGCCGCATCACACACAAAGTTCTTAAGGTCTTACTAAAGAATAAGCTATTCCTCAAGGCGGAGAAATGCAAATTCAAAGTCCTAGAAACAGAGTACTTGGGAGTCATCATCAGTGAAGGGAGCATCCACATGGATCCAGTCAAAATTCAGGGAATCGCAGAGTGGCCAGTGCTGACCAAGAAACAACAGCTACAGTCGTTCCTTGGCTTCACAAATTTCTACCAATGTTTTATCAAAGGATACAGTAAAATCATCAAACCAATGACACAATTAATGGGGCTTGAACCATGGAAATGGGGGATAGCGCAACAAAATGCTTTTGACCAACTAAAGAAGCAATTGGCGGAGGATGTGGTATTAGCCATACCAACGGAAGAGGGCAAATTCCACATAGAAGTGGATGCTAGTGAGGGGGCGATAGGTGCCATTTTGTCACAAGAACAGGACGGAAAATGGTGTCCAGTCACATTTTTATCCAAATCCCTCACTGTCACGGAAGGAAACTACGAGATTTACGACAAAGAACTACTCGCAATCATGCTCGCCCTCAATGAGTGGAGGCACTACCTAATGGGGGCAGCCCAGGATTTCGAAATCTGGACAGATCATCAGAATCTCCAGTACTTCTGAAAACCCCAAAAGCTAAACTGACAACAAGCACGTTGGGTAACTGAACTAGCCAAATACCACAAACCAGGTGCACAGAACAAGAAAGCCGACTTACTTAGCCGACGAGCAGATCACGAGCAGGGCAAGGAAGACAACGACAAAATCATAGTTCTCAAACCCGAGCACTTCTGAGCAATGCTCATACCCACGATAGAAGAGACGCAGACAAAGATCAAGCAGGCCACACTCGACCACCACTTGTGGGACAAACACATCTCTGGATCTCTTAACCATGGAGGTCGAGGAATGAAGATAGAAAATGGATTGATCTACTATGACAACCAAATCTACATTCCCCGCAACCATGCGTTGAGAGGGGAAATCATAGCACAATCTCACGATCATATCACAGCAGGACACCCAGGCATTGAAAAGACTAAGGAACTCATTCTACAAGAATACTGGTGGCCCAAGATGAAGAAGGATATAGAAGCATACATCCACGCTTGCAAGACTTGCCAACAAACCAAGTCGAGCACTCAAGCAAAAGCAGCACCACTCCATCCCAATGCCATTTACGAGTCCGAGGTAACGAGGATTGTCCTTTTCTGAGCGATCTCTTGGATAGGACCCTGAGTATTCTTAAGTTATACCTTAGGATTCAACAGCAACAAACATTGTCCCTTTATAGCAACAGCTTAACTTCCGCCTTCGACGCTCATGTCGACCTTTACCATGCCGAATTGTTGAGGCTGAATAGTACACAAAAGGCATGTTTTCTCTATTCTAATACTAGTATTTTTTATGTTTCTTTTGTAGATACTTAATCTGTGCACTCGATCACTGTGGTCCGACTAAGTGAGCAGTGATCGAGTGGCTGTGCAACTTCTTGTCTCCCTTTGACCACTAGCTCGCCTTGCCTTGTCTCTATGCCCGTACAACACATAAATTGTGCTCTCTCTGAACACAAAAGGTATGGTTTATTTATTATGTTACTTCTAATTGCTTTTTAGCTTCTTTCCATGCATCCGGCGGCCCCAAGAGCTCTGGATTGCGCATATCCTGCCCCCACCCCCGCGAAGCCCTCAGTGGAGGCAGCACTGTGATTTATCCATCCACAAAGATGGCGACAACACCAGTACTCTCCACAATGACGATGACCCACACTGACCACTGCCATGGCCACAAATCTGACCTCCATCCCCATCCCCATCCACCCAGTACCCCCGGCATCGACATTGGTGCCTATCGCCATCATACGCAACTTCCACACATTACAAGAGTGTATGCTGCATGCGGGGATTCAACATCGGCCATCATCTCAGCGTGGGAAGGGCTATCAAAGGTGCATATAGCCACAATGACGATGACGACGACCAACGAGACAACAGCGATGACGATGACATCGGTGGGGGTGGTTATACTCCGTTGTGGTGCTATGAGGCGATCTATGGGAGGGATGTTGGGGAAGGAGAACTTGGAGGGAACATGCTGGAGGGCGGGAGACATCGAGGAGGATGGCAGGATGAAGATTGGGATGCCAGCAGTGCACGACGAAGACGACGGACACACCCTTCTGAGCTTCAATGTACGACTCGAGGGTGCAACGACTGTGCCCAGAACTATGATCCTACAACCATTACCCTGCCCACCACCACCTGCCTTGCCGAACGTCAACATTGGCATCTCTTGCACCATGGATCTCCCCCAGCCTCCTCATACTGGAGAATTCCCCATTATTTGAGTGGGGGATTACGTACCCGCCGTGCGCAAGGACCCACGATGTCCCGGTCGTCATGGGTTGCTACCCTATTCCGACCTCCACCCCTTCCACCCCATTTCCATCCCTACCGCCTAGCACCAGGGCCTCACCACCCCCGTTTTTGACATTGGGGAATCCAGTGGTGAGGTCCGTTTCTCCCTCCAATCTCTCCATCGCTGTGAAAGCAGCACCATTGCCTCCCTGCCTTTTTTCCCCATCCCACCGGTGTTGTGATTGCCACGATGACCCACAGACTGTTTGTTTGGACATATAGTATGGCCACCCCCTCAGTGAGCACCCCCACCATGCCCTCCCACAACACCTGCGCATGCATTGTTCACTACAAGGCATATATATCTTTATTTCTGAAATAGTATATGTCCGCCTATAAATATATTGTAATTTCTATTCATGAAATGTGTGAGTAGTTAAGTTGTTATCTGCATTGCTTAGTCCCAATTAATTCTAGGATGTGTATGTGAGGTTTTGAACCCTTTTGTGTGTGTGTTTTTTTTTTTTTTTTTTTTTTTCAATTCCAAGAAATCGGGTTAAAACTTTAGAGCTTGCTTAATGCCAGTCAAATTGCAGTAAGAGCAAAATGCAGAGTGCACTGGTATGCCATGCTAATTCACTTGAAAGACTGGGATCCTCGTGAGTATTCGTTTTGTTTGAAGGACCGACCTGTACATAGGTTCTGGACTCGTATCCACCATGCTTGCAGTGGCCCTCTTGGCTAAGTCCCTCCAGACCATGGACTCACATCTCTGTCGATATGATCACTGGTTTACCTATTTGCAATGGCTACAATGCTATCATCATGATCGTCGACCATTTCTCCAAAGAGATCATTCCTGTCGCATGCTCCACCGAACTCTCATCTGAGGGGTGGGCAAAAATCCTACACGATTGTTACGATTTAACCACTTTTATTCTTTTTACTTACATAACCCGGCTCACCGGACCGCCCGGACCGCTTATCGTACAGACACCGCAAAGTGGCTTCGACACTACGCACTACATGGCATAGTACCCACTTCCACCTAGCACCCTATCGTGTGATAGTGTGCCAGGATGAAGTGGCAATCACTTCGATATTGCGTGCTTGCACTTCCAACTCTCACGGACGATTTATATTTAGACCCTCACTATGATATTTAAGTAGCTAAGCTCTCGCTAGATATACCCTAGCTTTGAGCTAACGTTTAATCTATACCGAAACTATCGCTTTATCTATCGCTAAGACTAAAGACTTAGCCTTTGCTCTTAATCATTTAGAGAACTCAACGGTGACTGCCCAAACACGAGACAGCCGTTGTTTATCTTTGATTGGAGTTCGGGTCTAACAATTAGCTCGAAGCTTCCCCTGGTTCCTTAACCAGAACCTTCATGTTGACGACACTCGAGGCAATCTTAATTGCAGTTTTCTTCGGTGTCGGAACTGCCCTCTTTGCAGCAGCAGTAGTGCTAGCAGTATTGCATGAGTACGGACTATACCCTCGCCCTCATCGTAACCAAATACGCTATCCCCCACCCGCTATAAACCATGTCCTCCCACAGCAGCCACCACCGATCCACTTCTACCCACCCCTACCGAACCAAAGAGCCCCGACAGTCGATGAGTACCCTCGCGTCGTCGACAGGAGAACCGAGGAAGCAGACATTCCTGGCGAAATGGAAGTCGGCATTCAAGAAGGAAGCACTGGAGACTCTCCCAGAGCGAGGCACCTTGCTCCACCAGATTCTCCAGCCAATTCCGCTGGCCATACCCCCCATCCCGTTCGACACGCACCCGCCTCTACTGCAGCAGACCTGGCAAGATACCTCGTTCGACTCGGCTTGGGCGAGAGAGGCGACGGAGGAACACCAGTTTCAAAGCAACCTACCAGCGACCGTCTTGGGGATTCATCAGCCGACTCCACATCCAACCTGGTCGTCCTTTGGGACAACATCAACCTTCCATCCACTGCCTTTTACCCCAGACGAGGAAATCCATATTGACAAAGAACTCCAGAGCCGGAGTGTCCAAGGGAGCAGCCCGTACAGATCACGGTGAAGAGACTCTGTGCGCGCAAGCTAGAAATGCAACAGCATCGAAGACACTGATCACACCCACACCCAACACTACACACACAAACCCTCAAGTTCGTGGGGGATTCTGATGCGATAGAAGCAGAATGAATTAGAACAACGGGATTCTCAGAATATACGATACACGCGTATAGCGATAGCGCGCAGTAACTATCTAGATCTCTCAAAGTCCGAAGGCTTTTAATAACAAGAGGAGTGACGTCCGTCGCTGGGCCTCAAGGCAAGATGCAATATAACACACGCAACGTCGAGAGACGTACACAAAACCCTCAAGAAGTCTCGAGCGACACGCAGGGTGACCTCAAATGACTCGAATCACACTACACACCACTCAAAGCTTCACGCTCTAAGCCAAAACACTTCACAAGACCGTCCACTAAAGCCACAGGATTCAAACCTACGCGCTCAAGCTTCCAAACTGATCGTAGATCCACAGGGTTCTAACCTATGCGATCCAGAGACACACAAAAACCTTACAACACCGTCCGACAAGCCAAAGGGTTTGAACCTCTGCCACCTGTAGTGCCTCGCGTCGCAAGAAACCCTCAGAGCACAAGAGCATGTCCACAATGACACTAAACTCCTCTTCTCAGGTTAGAGCTCAAGTCACCCAACCAATTAACAGTCACACAAGTGCCGCGTTAGCTTTCTATGCCTCGCATGCGACTCAATTCACTCAATATGATATCAATCCTAGGTATATTCTCTAGCTCGAAGTTACAAACTAATCCTGATGCTACGGCGTCAAGCTGGAGGCTTGCGCGTGACTACAACGGGGGTCCAAAACTTATACACTACTATTACACTGCGCTATTTATCTATTTTATGTCCTACAAATTTGTACCACCCCATATAGTATTATTTAAGCTGCGGGGTACCTTCACCTGCGACCCGCGCATGTTGCAATCATCCCGCCATAGCTTGGCGCTGTCTCCGGAGTCTGGCCATGGTCCAGATCCTGTCTCTGAGTGTCACGGCATTGGTTACCAAGGCTATTACCCGCGTAGTGACATCGGTTGCCATCTCCTCGGAGTTATAGCCTACCCCGCGACTCTTATCTCGCTTCCTGGTATTCTCTTAGGGAATTCTATTGTAGTGAGGTCAACATGCTTCTTGTCTAGGCCTCGCGCGCTTCGGCCGAAGCCCCGGGACTTCGGATTTACTTGAGTTCTGACATCACAAAGTCTAGAACTCTAAGCTCCGGGCCTGCCAGGCCTTGTGCGTCATAGATCACTGTTACGCGAAGTCTTAATTATCTCCCAAGCATGTCCTGCTCTATTATTAGCACGTGTATGCTTTGCCGTGTCAGAGAACTCGGTGTCAAACACTGGGACTTTATACCTAGTACGGTCTTTCTAGTACCATTCTCAAGTTAAGCCATGCGCTCCACCCAGCTTTACTCTGGTAATATCATTACTGGCATTATACACACTGCGCTCTGTTGTTTTTATCATTGCCTTGGTATCTGGACCTTATTGCCTGTACTCATTGGCACAATTCGCAAAATTACACACGTGAATGCACATAGAGCATGTCAACGGAGCAGCCTCCCACACCCCCAATCTCGCCCAGGGAGTCGATGCCAGAGTTCGAGCAGCGACCAGAAAGCTCGAGCCAGGCCAGACTCTGTCCACCCCGTCCACCTCGAAGAAGGTACAGATGAGAGGAGAGCATTGGGTACGATCCCGCTACCGGTCTCAACACAGCTGACCGAATCAGGAGAGATGACGCATGGGCATGATCCGACACCCCCAGGCCAGCATACAGACCAGAGGAGAGCGAAGTATACGACCCCGTCACCTTCCTCAACCAGCACGACAGGGACAGGAGAAGACGAGAGGCAGAGCGAGCCACCACGTTCAGAGCAGTTGACGTCGCCATGGAACGCGTCAGTGAGGATGAGGACAGCGGTACCAGCACAGAGGTACTCCCGAGGCAGAGCACGTCAACGGGAATCCCTGGGGAAGCCCTGCCACATCCTATTCCCCGATCCCAGAGCTTTGCGACACCCTCCCAGCGGGCCACCCCGATCGCCCCGATCACCATGCCACGGGCACTTTACCTCCTCGCAACGGGTAAATTGACCCGAATCCCCGAAATACTTCTCCATGCCCCCCTACTTGACTTATTTAATCATTTCCAAGAAGAGTTATTAGTGGATCAAGACTGGGCCTGAACCCCAGCCAGAGTTGATTATGCTCATTACGGATATAGCTATATCCTAAAGGAAGAAGCCAGGCACTTCGCCCATCAGGCTTACAATATGATTCATCCGGATCAACCCATCCAGGTCCCCACTTGTTACCAACGACCAGAATATATGCTCCCAGAAACCGATACCCCTGGACCCATGCCAGACGAGCCGCCAGTACCACCTAGACGGGCCAAGATACCCGTTACCTGCTATCCAGTACCGAGCTATGCTTACCCCCAGGGATACGGACCGCCAGGCACGCAAGCGCCGCCTAGGCTCTTCGCTGCCGCAAACAACGACGCCGGCCCACCAAACCAACTGCAGCAACCGATTCCCGGCCCCGTACAGCCGGCGGCACCACCAGCACCAAGAAGGTGGGCACCACCACGATACCCCCCACCACCAGAACCACCAGAGCCACCCCCCCCTGGATTCTCACCGAAGATGCTCAAGGACCCTGGGCATCGCTAAAACCTGAAATGGTCAAGGTTCCCGAGAACTTCAACGGCAACTCCAACAACATCGCCCGGTTCTTCTCCCAGTGCGACATGTACTTCTCCATATTCAACCAGTTCTTCTGATACCACCCGCATAAGGTCATCTTCTGCGCATCACGATTCAGCAGAGACGCTCAGGTCTGGTGGGAATTGTGTGCCAGGGAACTAGGGAGGAACATCGACAGGGATCAGCTCTACCCAGCATATGAAAACTTCGTGGAGGAAGTCAGACGACGATTCTGGAAGGATGCCAATGTGGAAATCAAGTTCGCACAGTGGGAACATTTGCGACAAAGCAACTTCCCTGACGGCGACTTGTTCTTCCAGCAATTTGACTCCCTTGCATTCGAAGCAGGGATCATCGGCATCGACCAGATGATGGTGGCACAAGTAAAGAAAGTGTGCCGCTCTTCCACCAAGGACACCATCTATGCATCAGATGCAGACCCCCCACGCAACTATCCCGAGTGGAAGCGCCGCATATTACAAATCAATCACAACTGGAGGACAAAGAAGGCAGAAGCAAGCGGAGGAGTCAAGCTAGCAGATTGGAAGCAGCAGACAAAGGCAGTCATGCCTTCAAAAGGAAATCAACAGCAGAACAGCGCCCCGGAAAAGAAAACCAGAACTGGCACCATATATGGAGGCTCGGGGAAGCCCATGGACATCGATGCCCTACGCGCCAAAGCAAAGTGCTTCGGATGTGGGGAGGTCGGATATTTCAAGCGAGATTGCCCCAAACGCGCCAAAACCAAGGAGGAACATCTATGACAGGTCAAATATTACTGGGACCACATCGCAACAAAGGAAAAGACGGACTCAAAGATTGAGGAGGTAAAAGACGGGGCCGAGCAGTAAACGATTCGACTGCCTCGGCCAAGGACTTAGTTTCATCCGGTACGCATATGTCGCCCGCTAGTCAGGCTTATTGTACTTCTGTAGTTCCAAACACGCATTCGAATATACCAACTTGCGACTTCACTACCGAGATAGAAACTAAGGAAGAATCGAAACAGGACGACAGGACATCACCACCAACTAAGCGTTCAGCGAGTAACTCATTGCGAGCGAAAGCAGCGAACGGAAAGGCACCCACCATAGTGCTACCCATCATAACAGCGCCTAATAAGCGACTGGATGGGGCAGGGGAACAAGCGCCTTCATTGAAGGGACATGCCCCCTCTGAAGCAGAGGAACCGGTTTCCCCTGAGGTGGCCTCGCGATCGAGGAACACCGCAAGGAATGACGACCTGAACACCGTGCGCAGCAGGTGAACCCGACAAGAGGGCCCCAGGAGTGCGACCCAGCGACAAGACAAAGGCTGGGACCAGGTTGGCAGAGGCCCCGGGACAGGTGAGCGGAACGATTCGCATAGTCCCGAGGAGAAGGGTGAGGCTGTTCCGCATTCTGCTACGGTCCAAGTGCAGCCCGCTGTCGTTGACGACGGCTCCTCAGTCAAGATGAACTTGCCGCTAGAAACCAACACACCACTGGGCGATCCCAACGAAGACGCACATGTGGCAAGAACCGTTGGATGCGCAATGGCCCCGACCAAGACAGCCAAACGAGAGGAAGCTGCTAGCGCCCAGGTGGTAAAAAGGGGGCCTCAGGTACAGTTAGAGGAGATTCCCGATGAAGAGGATGATACGAGTTTCCGGCGAAGTCAAGAGGCTAACCGAACCCCTTCTGTAGCACCTGAGGTGACCCAGTTGACGGTAGCCGAACTGAAAGGTTCTGGCACGAAGACTGAGAAGGTCCCACACGAGTGGCTCAAGCCGTTCGGAGCTGAATGGACTTTACGTGGAATTAAAGAAGCCAGAATGGAATCGGAGGCCAAAGCGATTTTGAAGAACTGGATTCATAAGGCACGAGTCGAGGAGGTGGTGGACGAAATGCTAGAAGGACTGAAGGGAGCCACACGCATCAACACGTTAGAATGGATGGAAGAACTGCGGGAGCCCAGACACTATATCTGCCAAGTAAGCGGAAGCGAGAAGGCTCTAACAACCGATGTCCAAATCGAAACACCCGACTGCATTCCCCAAATCCCCTCCTCGGCATTGGTCGATAGCGGCTGTACCAGTAGCGCCATCAGCCGAGCATTCGTCGAGAAGCATGGCATTCCTACCCACACAACGGCAGTGCCCATTACCGTTTACAATGCAGATGGATCAAAAAACAGTGCAGGACGGATCACCGCCTTCGCTGAAGTATGCATCATCATCGGAGATCACGCTGAGCGCATAGACCTAGCCGTCACCGACTTAAAAGATCGTGACATATTCCTAGGGCATGATTGGCTAATCAGGCACAACCCGTTGATCAATTGGCGGACCGGAAAAATGATGTTTGCCCGATGTCAATGCCATCATATTCCAATCCCATTACCAGATGCGGACCCGTATGACAAGTGGGATGAGGAGCTGGAGGAAGGCGATACTATCCTAGCGATAAGCTTTGAAGAAGCTATTCGCATTAGGGCAATGCAACATGTGGCCAATGACATAGCGGCCAAGGCAAACGTGAAGAAGGAAGCCAAAACG
The DNA here is from genome assembly GCA_022818075.1 of Armillaria altimontana. Lineage (NCBI taxonomy): Eukaryota > Fungi > Basidiomycota > Agaricomycetes > Agaricales > Physalacriaceae > Armillaria > Armillaria altimontana. The sequence continues at coordinate 2,075,200 of JAIWYR010000005.1, read as the reverse complement.
TTTGAAGAAATGGCCCCCAAGTGGTGCAGAGACTTCAAAGATCTATTCGATAAAGAAAACTTTGATGATCTGCCAGAACCTAAACCATGGGACCACGCCATCGAACTCATCCCCAATGCAAATGCCAATCTCGACTGCAAGGTATATCCACTTAACCGAGCGGAGCAGGAAGAGCTCGACAAGTTTCTCGATGAGAACTTGTCTAGTGGAAGGATACACCCATCCAAGTCACCCATGGCATCGCCTTTCTTCTTTGTTAAGAAGAAAGATGGCAAGCTAAGGCCTGTCCAAGACTACCGGAAGCTCAATGAGATGACGATTAAAAACCGCTATCCTCTTCCCTTAATCTCCGAACTCATGGATAAACTGCGCGGCGCCAAGTACTTCTCCAAACTTGATGTACGATGGGGATATAATAATGTCCGAATCAAAACGGGAGATGAATGGAAGGCAGCCTTCAGAACGAATCGTGGCTTGTACGAGCCAACAGTCATGTTCTTTGGGCTTACCAATTTGCCTGCCACCTTCCAATGGATGATGAACGATATTTTCAAGGATCTCATTGCATCAGGGAAGGTGTCCATTTACCTGGATGACATCCTTATCATGTCCAAAACAAAAGAGGAGCACCGCCATATCACGAGGGAGGTTTTGACGACTCTAAGGAAACACAAGTTATTCCTTAAAGCTGAAAAGTGCGAGTTCAAAGTCCTGGAAACGGAGTATCTAGGCGTCATCATCAGCAAAGGGAGCATCCACATGGACCCGGTCAAAATCAAAGGCATTGCCGACTGGCCGATACCTACCAAAAAGAAGGAACTCCAATCCTTCTTAGGATTCACCAATTTCTACCGGTGCTTCATCAAGAACTACAGCAAAATTGTGAAGCCCATGACTCAGCTAATGGGGAACGATCCATGGAAGTGGGGAGAGGCGCAGCAGGAGGCCTTTGAGCAACTAAAGAAGCAACTAGCGGAGGACGTCATACTCGCAATACCAACAAATGAAGGGAAATTCCGAGTAGAAGCCGACGCTAGTGAGGGAGCCATTGGCGCAGTTTTCTCTCAAGAACAGGATGGCAAATGGAGACCTGTATCGTTCCTGTCGAAGTCACTCTCGGTTACCGAACATAACTATGAGATCTACGACAAGGAACTCCTCGCAATTATGCTCGCCCTTGAAGAATGGAGGCACTATCTCATGGGCGCTTACCAAGACTTCGAAATCTGGACAGACCATCAAAATCTCCAGTACTTCCGAAAGCCCCAGAAAGTAAACCGACGCCAAGCTCGATGGATCACCAAGTTGGCAGAATACCATTTCACCCTTCATCACAAAGCCAGCACCGCCAACAAAAAGGCTGACCTCCTCTCTCGGCGTGCAGATCATGATCAGGGACAGGATGACAATGACCAAGTGATAGTCCTGTCCCCAGAACATTTCAGAGCAATGATCATGCCAACCGTCGAAGAAACCCATCGTGACATACGAGTCGCCACAAAAAACAATCGCCTTTGGGATCGAGCCGTCGCCAGCTCCCTTGACCACGACCGTGGCATGAAAATGGCAGATGGGCTCATCTGGTACGATGGTAGGATCTATGTCCCGCGAGATCATACACTCCGTGGGGAAATCATTGCTCGATCCCATGACCACATCACCGCTGGGCATCCAGGCATTGAAAAAACCAAAGAACTCGTACTATGAGAGTTCTGGTGGCTGAAGATGAAGAAAGACATCAAAGCCTATGTACGAGCCTGCGAAACTTGCCAGCGAGCGAAAAGCAGCAACCAGGCCAAGGCAGCACCGCAACACCCCAACGAAATACCATCCCACCCATGGACTCACATCTCCGTAGACATGGTCACTGGATTACCCAAGAGCAATGGTCACGATGCCATCATCGTAATCGTCGACCGCTTCTCGAAGGAAATCATACCTGTCGCATGCTCCACAGAATTATCCTCGGAAGGATGGGCAAAGATTCTCTGTGATGAGGTATATGCCAAGCACGGAATGCCCCAGGTTGTCATTTCAGACCGAGGAACTGTGTTCGTATCCAAGTTCATGAAGGACCTATACGATCTTCTCCAAATCAAGGGAAACGCCTCAACCGCCTATCACCCACAAACAGATGGACAAACTGAACGGGTAAACCAAGAAATCGAAAAGTATCTCCGCATGTTTGTCAATCACCTCCAGACTGACTGGGCAGAGTGGCTATCTCTCACAGCATTCGCACACAACAACCGCAAACACTCCTCTACCAGCAAGAGCCCATTCGAAGTCAACTACGGCTTCAATCCAAACATATTACCAGGAACAAAATCCATTACCCCTTTTCGCACCCCCGCCTCCGACACCTTTGTTTCCAAAATGCAGGAAGTCCATGCCAGCGCCCAAAAATCACTCGAAAAGGCTGCGACACAAATGAAAGTGCAATACGACAAGAACAAATGCCCAGCCACCAAGTACAAAGTAGGTGACAAGGTCTGGCTCGGCACGACCAACCTCCATCTTCCCTGACCAAAGAAAAAGCTTGACGACAAACGCACTGGCCCCTTCGAAATAAAGAACAAGAAGGGTGCCTCAGCCTACACCTTAAAGCTTCCGACGAACTGGAAAATTCACCCCACCTTCAACGAGTCCTTACTCACTCCCTATGTTCCACCGGCATTCCCCAACCAAGAACAACCACCCCCACCCCCGCCAGACTTAATAGACGGCGAAGAACTCTACGAAGTCGAAAAAGTCTTAAACAGTAGGCAACGGAGAGTTCGAGGAAGACAGGGAGAGCCGTCCAGGTCAACAACAGACTATTTTGTCAAATGGAAGGGCTACGGACCAGAATCAAACGGCTGGGTATGGGAGGATGATATGGATGCAGATGAACTCATAGAAGAATTCCTTGCGGAACATGTCGACGGAGTGGACACCAAAAACATAACCCCGAACAAAGCCGTCACAATGATCCTAGATCACGAATACAACAGTGATGGCAATGTTCGGTACCTCGTCCAACAAGCGGATGGATTCCAAAAGTGGGTCAACGCCCTCAAACAGTACAACTTTGCGTGGCGCAAACTGCTACAAGACTATTGGAATAACAAATCCGATGACGGAGAACCACCACTCAGAGACGAAGACCAGATCGATGACCCATATGGAGGAGAGGCCAGAGGAATGCACCAACCAGACTTCAAAAATGACTGGAGTGGACCATAACAGCAGTCGGGACGCCTGCCTTAAGAAGGGGGTAATGTTACGATTTAACCACTTTTATTCTTTTTACTTACATAACCCGGCTCACCGGACCGCCCGGACCGCTTATCGTACAGACACCGCAAAGTGGCTTCGACACTACGCACTACATGGCATAGTACCCACTTCCACCTAGCACCCTATCGTGTGATAGTGTGCCAGGATGAAGTGGCAATCACTTCGATATTGCGTGCTTGCACTTCCAACTCTCACGGACGATTTATATTTAGACCCTCACTATGATATTTAAGTAGCTAAGCTCTCGCTAGATATACCCTAGCTTTGAGCTAACGTTTAATCTATACCGAAACTATCGCTTTATCTATCGCTAAGACTAAAGACTTAGCCTTTGCTCTTAATCATTTAGAGAACTCAACGGTGACTGCCCAAACACGAGACAGCCGTTGTTTATCTTTGATTGGAGTTCGGGTCTAACAACAATGAAGTCTATGCTAAGCATGGAATGCCACAAGTAATCATCTCCGACCAAGGAACTGTGTTCGTCTCCAAGTTCATGAAAGACCTCTATGACTTGCTCCAAATCAAAAGCAATGCCTCTACAGCCTTTCACCCGCAGACGGATGGACAGACGGAGAGAGTCAATCAGGAGGTTGAAAAATACCTCCGACTCTTCGTTAACCATCTTCAGGATGACTGGGTAGAATGGCTATCCCTCGCCGCCTTCACTCACAACAATCGCACCCATTCAGCCACCGGCAAAAGCCCATTTGAGGTCAATTATGGCTACAATGCCCATGTCCTACCAGGAGCCAAACCCCAGACCCCCTTCCGTACCCCCACTTCAACCACCTTTGTTTCCAAGATGCAAGAAATTCATGCCGCAGCCAAACAATCACTCGAGAAAGCCGCCGACCAGATGAAAGCCCAATATGACAAAAAGAAACGCCCAGCGATCGAGTATCAAGTAGGAGACAAGGTCTGGCTCGACACAACCAACCTTCACCTCCCATGACCAAAAAGGAAGCTCGCAGAAAAACGAACGGGCCCCTTCTTGATCACTGCGAAAAGGGGAGCCTCAGCATACACCCTCAAACTCCCTACCAATTGGCACATTCATCTCACATTCAATGAAGCACTCCTCACTCCATATGTACCACCTGCTTTCCCAAATCAGGAACAACCACCCCCACCGCCGCCTGATCTTATTGACGGCGCCGAACATTATGAAGTCGAAAAAGTCCTCGACAGTAGACTTCTTAAAGTCAGGGGAAAAGCAGGAGAACCATGGTGAAGAGTTACTGATTACTTTGTCAAGTGGAAAGGCTATGGACCGGAATCAAATAGCTGGGTGCAGGAGGACAATATCAAGGGGGTGCCGGAATGTCGGCCTGGAACACCGGGTAGGGAGGGAGGGTCAAATGCCAGTCACGAAAAAATTTATATGACCCCTCAAATTTTCGATATTTTCCTGTACAAGTTGACATAAAATAGCCTGTGCATGTTTACTTTATTAAATTCTTCATTGTCTCAAGCAATTTAGCCTTAGAACAGCGATAACCAAACAATATTACACTTAGCTGGGTTGGAGTTAGCCTGGAGCTGATTTTTAGGCATATATTGTGATTGGTTATCACATTACTTTAGACAGAATAACACCTGATTATTATAGAGGTCCTCATCAATGTACGAGCCCAACGAGTGCGAAACTGGCATTAAAGCACAATGACAGCCTGATATTGCCAAATCCTCGGCTAATTCCGAGTCTGGCAGCCCCGGCATACCCGATATGGTACAGATGATGTCATAATGATCATGTGACAGGGAGGGAGGGTCCAGCAAAAGCCTGAAATAATTTAATTGACCCTATGTCTTTATTAACTTTTTGGAACCCCCTTGGACAATATGGATGCCGACGAACTAATCGAAGAGTTCCTTGCAGAACATGTGGACGGAGTAACAAATAGACCTCCAAATTGGCAGTCCCATACCAATCCACGGACAGACAAGAGGGTCTGGTATGACAAAGATGAAATGTGGGAATTGCTAGGGGGACATGATGATCCTTCAATGGACACGAAGTCGCCCTTCGAACCGGACAACATACCATAACAGCAGTTGGGATGCCTGCCTTAACAAGGGGGTAATGTTACAATTTATTTATTTTCTTTACCTAAGCGCCTCTTATCTAATCTTATCTTCGGTGCTTATCTTATCTTATCCAGATCTGCGACTCCACGGAGCCATGACATCGCAATACAGTCACCGTCGCTCACTTGGTTTATGTTCTTACTTCTTTCTGACATGGTGCACTTATTATTAGAACCCTCAGTTTAGTATATAAGTACTGTAGCTCAAGCTGTATATTCCCTAGCTTTGAGCTAAAGTTAATCTATACCGAAACACATTCTCTCTTGCTAAGTGCTAAAAGCCTTAGTCCAGACTTCCTCTCATCACGAGACCCAACGGTGACTGTATGAACACAATACAGCCGTTGTTTACTCTTGATTGGAAATCGGGTCTAACAGATACCACCACAGGACTAAGGGTCCTAGCCAATTTGCTCAGGATCAGAGAGGAGGAAAAAAATTGATTGTACTTCAGGAAGGAGGAGACTGAGTAGTACTAGCTGTCTTGCATCAGGTGCGTGTCTTCGGATTGCAAAATTGAAGGTGACACTGACTTCCAATTCTAGTAGCACAAATAACTTGTTTATACTTACTTGTTTACTAAAAGGTCGAGTTTCATGCATACCAGCGTTGATGAAAAGCTCAAGATCTTAGCAGAAATTTTGCGTGTGATTCAAGTCCTGAATTGGTGGGCTGCTCGTGTAGAATTGTATGCAAAAGACATTTCATGCATAGGATATACTTACGATCGTACTTGTAAGCAGGTACCGCTGTACCAAGAATGCGTCCTTTTCAGGCCGTAGCAGTGTGAACAAGAATAGAGGCATCCCGGGCAAACAGCAATCGCAAGTAGCAAAGCACTCAGTAGTTAGCTCGTAAGGGTGAGGTTGGTGTTGGTGTTGGGGTGCGCCTGAGTCACCATGTAGCCCCTGAGAGTGGCACATGAGTGCAAACTTTCAGAGCCGCACAAGCGGATATGGTTCATAATTGGAACCTTCCTCCAGGCGTTGCTTACCATGGCATCGTCGGCGACGATATACAAGAGCAGCATGCGCAGCATCGTGGATGAGCGTGACGACCCTTCATGGATGAGCGTCCTCGCCTTTGCGTGTATAGCGTTCATGAGCGCTAGTCTCGGCGTGCAGGGTATATTGGGCAAGAGGCTGAACACGCAGTTCACGATGAGTGAGTTACGAGCCCCATTTGCTTGACAATCTGAATACTGACTATTTGCAACCGTACCAACAACGGTGTGGGTGGAACTGGTGAAGGACCCCCAGCTGTTCAATATCAGGAAAATGGTTAAGTCGCGCGACCCCATGCAAACGATCTCTGCTTCCAAGTCCAATTCTTTCCAGAGCAACGGTATCCAACAATGCTTCATACCCTCAGCTCCTTAGCGGCAAAACCAGGGACGCTCGAACGTCTTCAGTGCTTATGCGCCCCATCCTCAACTATCGTGATGCTTCGGGAAACGTGGTCAACCCAATTGTGAGTCATTGCGTCTATTTCGTTCTTGACAGATGGTCTAACCATTTTCGGAAGATCGGGATAGCGGTCGATGGGAAGGAATTGACCGTCATGAAGCCCAACGCGGGTGGGAACTTTTCTGGGAGATGTACACGTACGATTCGTGGCAGTGTCCTCCATAACAGACGGGCAACGTCCTTCACATCAGCACATTTCAATTGTAAAATGCCCCATGGGAATAATCTGGCACTGTCTCGCTTATTCCTAGTTATATGGCGAATAACTTCCCAACTTTCCTTGCAGTAATATCGGGCTGTCTTGATTGTATCTTGGACCAGTTCATTAAAGATGAAAGAGAGGAGGAGAGGGTGTCATTCGGAGAAGTCGGTCAGTCCTGCAAGGTGCTGGTGACTAAAACTCGCAGAGAATTTGGAAAGAGAATGGTGTCAGCCGCCCGGCATTGGGCGGATAACCCGCAGGAGGAAATACCTTCTCGGAGAGTAAACCAAATCACTACCAAGCCAGGGCAAATAAACACCTCACACCAACCCCGAGATCGAAAAACAGTGTATTGAACGGAGGGACGAGGTACAAGAGAGAGGAGGTAGCCTGAGCATTGGCCCCGCCACCACGTCTTAGTAGATAGTTTACTTGTTGCGGTTAATCAAATGCAGAGTCCAAAAAAAGCAGCCTAGCATGGAAGACGTTGCATGACGCAACAGTCTCCTCAGGCTTCATACTTTAACTTTACCTCAAGCCCAATCATCACTCAGGTCATCTGACAGGATGTCTGGCCCCTCCGAGTCCCTCTTCTGCTGCTGGGGTGAACGGCTACCATATTTCGGCCTATAATAAAAGTTCACGCAGCCTTCCTGCCTCTTCTGCTCTCTCTCTATCTCTTCAACCCATCGCTTCAATGATGCAACCATTCTGACCAACTTCGCAACCTTCACGTCCTGGACAGCTTGTACAGGGCTTGAAACCGCCCCATGCAAAATATTGCTTTGCCTCATTGGTCTTTCAGAGGGACTTTGGGTGGGGAACGCCTGATCAGGTTGGGATGCTGGTATCCAGCGTGGCGCTATAGTAGGGGGCGGATTCCTCAAGTGAATATCATGGCTAGGAACTGTTGGGAACCGTCGCAGAGTAGGAGGGAGATCATGCGAAGGATTTTCAGGTGTCAGAAGAGGTGGTGGATGATCACAGACACCCTTGCTCTGCAGTAGGGGTGCTTCCATCAGAGTGGCCGACTCTTGGGATGTGCTTCCTTCACGTTCAAGCAACTCGAGCTTCTGGCTTCTGACCGTGAGCTGTAACAGACTCTCCTTTAGGTGATCTCGCTCCACCGTTAAGACAGCGACCTGGGACCTCCAATCATCCTGAGGGATTTTTCCTTCCCTCTGTCTTGTCTCCTTGTTCTGCATCGGCACCTGCACCCGGGGGAAATTCGTTCTCAGGAGTCCTTCTCGCAGCATCTGTTATTCTATATCAATAAGACATGAATAGAGCTTCATTGACAGATGTACCTGAGGCAATATGTCCGTTTAGATATGCCCACCTCGGCTTAAGTCTCCCTCAGCAAGGGCGGGCTGCTTTCCATTGTCGTTCAGTAGCAGTTGTGTGTCCTCTTCTAAGGGCTGACAAACAAAACAATCAATTCGAATGCTCTAGTGATCGACAGCGAGAGGCGTACTTCATTTACATTGATTCTCTCTACATCACCTGCATCCTCTGCACTCCTTCTTCTCTGCAAGTAAATGAGGTACGCGGAACAGGGACGGGGCGACATTGAATACCTTGTTGGCCAGGGGAATGGCCTCTGCAGCGAGGTTCTGCGAGATCATCTTCTGGTATGAGGAGACAGGGGCCATGATAGGCACCGCTTGGAGGGAGGTAAGTCTCCGCGACGTAAGTAACTGGGCTGGTAAACCAGGTTCAGTCATCGATTCAGAGGTATGGCCGAGGGCTTGCTGTCCGGGTGTGGATCAGCACAGTATCATGGCAGTGGAATGATTTACTCACTGCAGTTACAAAAGGCTGGAGCTTGTTCTGTTGAGAGCGGGACATGATAGTACTACGACAAAGCAGTACACCTTGACGCAGCTTTATACGTACTGCCAACATGCTTCCAAATGCCAAGAACTTTCAGATTTATCCATATTCGACAGACAATTGCTGCGGAAGGGAGAACAATGGATAGATCTGGTTACGAAAAGGTGGCGCTTTCTGGAACAAGGCCACCTGTAGTACAATCGACGTCGAGTATGGAACATCGCGCGGTCTAGGATAGATTTGCTTCTGAAGCATTGTGGACGTAATGCTGGTAGGAGAACAAACGAATCGCTCATTTTTGTTGTCCTGTACTGTTTCATGACCCATAATAACTCCATATTGGTTTTTCTTGCAACCGTTTGCTTTGCTATTGTTATACATATCTCCACCAAGTGCATCTGGACCGGAAATTCTCTCGCCTTCTGTTGCGAGCAGATGACCCCAGGTAATCTGCACAGGCAATGCGACCAGGTATTTGAATATCTTTATGCGGATGAAAGCTGTCACCAATTGTTCATAATACTGGCAGGTGACTCTTTGAGTACGACAATGGGCCTATAGAGGCCAATAGATCACCGGATGCACTCGCAGCGGGAAAGGCAGAGGCTCCAGGAGGGAATCGCGGGGCAGGGAAGATAGGGAGTTTTTGCACATAAAAATGTGACTGAATTAACGCATTTCATTGCTGAATCATGAACGAGAGATTTCGGGACTAGAGCAACATAGACAAGTTTGGTAGCGACTCTCGATAGACGCCAGAATGCCGTCATCCCGCAGACAAATGTCTCCCAAAACAAGAGTGAGCACTGAGTTCCATTGACCTGCATGCATATGCCGCGTAATCACCACTACCATACGCACCTAGGATCGATACCTGATGCGAGCGAGGATATACTCGTCTTCAAACCCAGGTGGAGCTTTCGGTCCTGTGCTCACGCACGTCCCGTCCAACAACCACTCCCATTTGTTGAGGGCATATTATGGTATGCCTTTCATCATGTAAGATCATCGAGGTTTCAGAGGGAGACCGGCTCTATCGATTTTGCATCTTCCTGAAGGACTATTGCCATCTTCCCACCACGAACATCGGTGGAAGAAGCTGGCACGGCGATATCATTGTGATGCGCATAGGTGTTGCTGAAGGTATGTATGTATCGAACATGCAGTCGAGAGACAGACACCTGTCAGATTGGATGATAAAGAGGTAAGTTTTGTTGATTCCATTGTCAAGATAGCAAGCGTGAAGACTCACGTATGCAGATTTGTAGGGTGCTCTAGGCAGGGTTGCCCGCTGCGCATACCCAAGACACTCTCATTTTGCAAAGAATAGTGGTAGTCAGAGAGAATTAACTGTAGTTTTATCTTTAGGGAATGGCGAACCAGGTTCCCGGGGTAAACCCCGTGGAGCCATGAAACGACTCTGAAAGCAAGAGTAAAGAGTCGAAACAGTCGGCGGCAATGGCAGCGGGTAGATGAGACTGTTGCCAAACAATCTTCAGCCAAACAGTGGGTGCTAGCGGCAGGAGTTTGAACAAGGGCTCGATACTCATGCTTGGGGGTCGCTACTGATAGCAACTGCTAGCGACCGGAGTTTAAACTGAGTCAGAATATGCCGGAATTTCCCGTTTGGAGATGTGATGCCGTAGGTCTTGCAATTGGTAGTTGTTGCGCTGGCCGCCTCCTACTCTCTGCCAAAGCCAGAGATCTGTCTCTGAGTAATTACATTCTCAGTGGTTGAATATTTATAAGCCCACCTCATTTCTAGGCCATAGTTTTTTTAAATTTTATCTTATCCATGAAATGATATGGCTTCAGTCTCATGAGAAGAAATTTTTCTGATATCAGGTGTTCATTTAATGTAAAGTTCCCTAGCAAGATCTAAATTGAAGGTGCCGACGGCTAGTCGATGCTGAATGCTCTTACCGCGACAGCGAGCACCGATGAAACACCGCAGCAGTGAGCCGCATTTGGCTGAATATTCAAACTCTGGTCAGTCGCAACTTAGCTGCTACGATTCGCAAAAGACTCACAAATTACCTACGTGCCCGAAGGGCCCGAAAAATTTAGAGAATATTGTATGCATGTGAATAAGTTTGAATTAAATTTTTGAGCCTCAGAAATTCAGTATATCCTTTATGTTAAATGATTCCGCTATTGAACGGCAGGTCTGCCGTTTGATGTGGCTGTGCCTCGGGCATGCGCAGAGCGCCGTTTATCATCATCCTCTCTGACCTTGGGCTTCTGACACTCAAAAATCATTGTGGAATTCGCAGGTAGGTCTTCTGAAACTTCCCTCCTTTCCATTTTCTTTTTCTCTCTTTTTTCTTTTTCTTTTTCTTTTTCTTTTATTTTTTATTTTTTCTCAGACCGACCCACAAGCATCAGTAGCGAGCCGTTTGAACTGAGTCGAAAGTATGGCAGAATTTCAAATCCACCCGACAAATTCGGAGAAGTCCATTCTTTTTGACAGTAATTGATTACATGTACATAGCACTACAATAAAGCAACGCAACGGCTCTCATTAATGAATTCTAACAAGTTGCGGTTCCAGATTCGACAAGAACACCCTTATGAAATTGTCAAAGGCTTCATCCATAGTTTCAAAGGGATCACAAAATCCGGGCTTGGCTTTAGCATCAATGGCATCACTGGCAACTCCATGAGAGTGAGAGAGAACGACAGAAAAGCCATTCACTTATGGACTGAAGTAAATCCCTGGTTTCTCACCTTGGCAAACCACCCAGTAAAGCGAAGGGGAATGCGACGATCTGCCCAATGGATTAGGACCCGCATGGCCGGCTCTCAGTTCCAAATGCCATGCTTTCACAGCAGAAATCTTGTCTGCACACATGAAGAACGCACCCCCCGTTTGGCCCAATACCGATCGTGCCATCGCCACCCTATACATAAATAAGTGATTGTCCTTACATGCACAAAGAACACTCCATACCAACTTTTGTGGACACCAGTGACCCGACCTGAAGTGACTACAAAGTAATCACCAGGCTCCTTTGGGTCTGTCTTGTTCCAACTGCCGCGGAGGATGGCATTCCGAGCTTTGATATCGAAGTCACCCTCAGAAAGGCCGTCAGGAACGTCGTTGTCAGTCCAATCAAAGACAGCATTGATGCTGTGATCTGAATCGAGAACACAATCCTGCCAAGTGGTCGAACTATCTTCAGTCCTCTCAACCGTGGTAGAGCGGGGTGCTTTGTCGGCATTCGTAGGGTAGCTAAAGTGACTGAATGTGACTTGTTTCGACAGAGAGGGGCCAGCAGTTGAACGTCTACGCATTGCAGATGGTGGATTCTCAGATCTCAACGGTGGAAGGGGTCTGTTGAGCTCATTCGAAGAGGGTGCTGAGCCTGATGACTGGGATCGTCCGAGTGTAGGAACTGTCGGACCACCCATGGACCCTCCATCGTGAGGTTGCTTTCCATAACCAGGAGGAGGGGGGAGCTTCACCGGCTCCCAATCTAGGGAAATTTGACCATTAGCAGGGAGGAATATATCTATGGTGAAAAATAGGGCTACCATCAGCGAAGCAAGCAAGAGCCACTACAGCCACATCAGATGAGAACAAACCTTGAAACACGCATTTCATCATGTAACTGACCATCAAATCGCTGGTTGCGCCCACTCTGGTTGGAAGTTGAGGACGGGAGACTCGTCTTCATCAAACCTGGGCGAGAATTGGGGTCTTGCCTATTATTTCGTGGTGTTTGCTGAGGTGGTCTCGGTGTAGGGGCACTTGGACGACTCATGAGCCCTTTATCTTGGGTGAATCGAGGATGAGAGCAAGGATGATCCATGGGTGTCCGATCTAGGAGGAAGGTTGAACCAATGAGTAACTCTCATATGGAAAAGTCTAACTTCCGCAAGCCTATCAAGGACTGCTTGATTGGAAGACCTTGTGGAGGTAGATGCGGAGGCACCTGCACATGTTCAGGAGACGGAGGAATGATAAGACCGAGAACACATACACTGAAAGCGGCGTCCATGCACAGGAAGTGCAAAAGAGTCATAAAAATGGTCAGGCCTATTCATCGAACCAAGGAGAAATCTGTCGTTGTGGTCAAGGCGAAAGTTATGCAAGAAGAAAATGGGTTTTCAGTGATTCAAGAAGGTTCTACCCTGCAAGTACATGTTTGGCAGAAGATGAGATTGTTGTCGTTGTGTCCGAGGCTGCACAACGCCATGCATGGTGAATGAACAATGGAGGGTTTAACGGGGTGCAAGAGATACGCTCGGACAGAGAGGAATTAGAAGTTCTGGATGTAGGTCAGGGTCAAACGACCGTGTGCATGGGTGAAAATAATAAAGCAAAAATATCTCGCAATTGAGCGTATCACCCGAAATATAAGGGCAAACCAAACAGGATGAAGGCTGTCAGCGGGTAGAAGCAAACGAGGGAGGCTGGATGGGGGAAAAGAAATGAGCGCCTCCCAAGGCGGATGAAGAGGTGTTCAATTATGCGGGTTTCATCGTCAAGAGGATTGGATTCACATCCCACAGGAGAGTATAAGAGGCAGAATACAATCATGTTTCATTGCCATACAGATCTCCTACAGCGATGCGCACTCGAGTCAGAATTCCCCCACCAGCAATCACCCAAAGATCTTCTTTCTCGTCGTTCACTGCGAGTGATGCTCCAATCACCCAGCGGATGGGCTGGGATGTCGTCATAGGATATTTTCAAGGGGAGCATCAGAGAGAACCCTCCACCTCAGAAGCAGCGGTGCCAAGACAGATCCTGTCCTCCCAACCTATCATCGCCATCCGTGCCAATGCTGATGGAAAGATCCCAAAGCCAAAGGGAGAAATCCACAAAGAGTATTCCTTGGCCGACCTCCAGCTCGATGACAAACTAGATGATATTCGCGTAAGTTCCACTGCAGCCTTACAAGCAAATGGAAACTTACTTGATCGCAAAGAATTTCGTGAAGGAAAAGGTCAAGGATAGCCTCGACACGACCGTCTCGTTCACTTCAAACAAGAACAGACACCGTTGCGAGATCACCAGCATCCACCGGGCTGTCCGTAAATACCCACTGTTTGACGCTGCCACTACTGATGTTCCTCAGGCAGCCATCGCATTCCCCATCCTCCGCAAGTACAAAGCAATGTGGCCCGTCAACGACCTCATCAAACTGAGGCTCAAGTACACGTCGGAAAGGGCGCGCGCGGCGGCAGTGACCCCCTCTGCAATCGCCGGTGGTAGTGGCAAGCATCAGCAGGTTGGTGCTTCCCTTCAAATCTTCCTCTCGTGCTAACGATCTTGATTGCAGAGTACTGACGAAGACAGCGAAGACGAGATCATGGATTCAGATGGGATTTAAGCTTGACATCGAGTAATGAGTTCCCATAGTAGGATGTGTACCAGAAAGGAATAATAGAGATAATGTTGGTCCAGCTGATGGGATAAATCCACAAGAGTGTCGTCGAATCCCGCTGCTATAGAGGTAGCCTGGGTAAACCCTGAGCTGCCGCCATAGAGGTGAAGTGAGCGCTGCAGAAGAATGTACGGACCCACTGTTTGGCTGAAGATTGTTTGGCAACAGTCTCATCTACCCGCTGCCATTGCCGCCGACTGTTTCGACTCTTTACTCTTGCTTTCAGAGTCGTTTCATGGCTCCACGGGGTTTACCCCGGGAACCTGGTTCGCCATTCCCTAAAGATAAAACTACAGTTAATTCTCTCTGACTACCACTATTCTTTGCAAAATGAGAGTGTCTTGGGTATGCGCAGCGGGCAACCCTGCCTAGAGCACCCTACAAATCTGCATACGTGAGTCTTCACGCTTGCTATCTTGACAATGGAATCAACAAAACTTACCTCTTTATCATCCAATCTGACAGGTGTCTGTCTCTCGACTGCATGTTCGATACATACATACCTTCAGCAACACCTATGCGCATCACAATGATATCGCCGTGCCAGCTTCTTCCACCGATGTTCGTGGTGGGAAGATGGCAATAGTCCTTCAGGAAGATGCAAAATCGATAGAGCCGGTCTCCCTCTGAAACCTCGATGATCTTACATGATGAAAGGCATACCATAATATGCCCTCAACAAATGGGAGTGGTTGTTGGACGGGACGTGCGTGAGCACAGGACCGAAAGCTCCACCTGGGTTTGAAGACGAGTATATCCTCGCTCGCATCAGGTATCGATCCTAGGTGCGTATGGTAGTGGTGATTACGCGGCATATGCATGCAGGTCAATGGAACTCAGTGCTCACTCTTGTTTTGGGAGACATTTGTCTGCGGGATGACGGCATTCTGGCGTCTATCGAGAGTCGCTACCAAACTTGTCTATGTTGCTCTAGTCCCGAAATCTCTCGTTCATGATTCAGCAATGAAATGCGTTAATTCAGTCACATTTTTATGTGCAAAAACTCCCTATCTTCCCTGCCCCGCGATTCCCTCCTGGAGCCTCTGCCTTTCCCGCTGCGAGTGCATCCGGTGATCTATTGGCCTCTATAGGCCCATTGTCGTACTCAAAGAGTCACCTGCCAGTATTATGAACAATTGGTGACAGCTTTCATCCGCATAAAGATATTCAAATACCTGGTCGCATTGCCTGTGCAGATTACCTGGGGTCATCTGCTCGCAACAGAAGGCGAGAGAATTTCCGGTCCAGATGCACTTGGTGGAGATATGTATAACAATAGCAAAGCAAACGGTTGCAAGAAAAACCAATATGGAGTTATTATGGGTCATGAAACAGTACAGGACAACAAAAATGAGCGATTCGTTTGTTCTCCTACCAGCATTACGTCCACAATGCTTCAGAAGCAAATCTATCCTAGACCGCGCGATGTTCCATACTCGACGTCGATTGTACTACAGGTGGCCTTGTTCCAGAAAGCGCCACCTTTTCATAACCAGATCTATCCATTGTTCTCCCTTCCGCAGCAATTGTCTGTCGAATGCGGACAAATCCGCAAGTTCTGAGCATCTGGACATGCGCCTACATAAAGATGGGCGGTATAGCATGTAAGGGTCACTTACGCTCTGATATGGCTAACCTTTGGAGCATCAATCCTTGGACCATGTCCCAGAATGGGGATGGGGACGACATTGTGCGCATTCATTTTTTTCACAGTCTAGCTTGAATTGACTTTGAAGTTAGGTGTCTCCCGCTGCGTCTTTTTCTCTTGTTGGACCTGGTGTACCTGGTCAATGGCCTGCGCCTGCTACCCATGCATACCCGCCTTCCTTTGGAACGCCTGAAGGTCAACAGTCTTTGATACCTAACCTCCCTAGAGCTCCCATTTTCTGTCTTTATCCGGACAGAGATTCTGAAATGCAAGGCCCTATTGACAACCACGGTCCATCCCAAGCTTTGAGCAACACTGTAGTGGTGTTGCGGGAGACCGTTGTTGCCAGTACTCCAAACTCCCTTGCCAAGGTTCGTCTTTGCTGTCTCTTTGGCACTATGACTCTCACAGGCATGCAGAGGGGGAGAAACCAGGATGACGATGGGAACGAGGAGAAAATAGAGGCGACAAAGGTATTTTTAGTCAAGTATCGCACTGTGCATGTCCCTGAGGCACTTTTAGAGTGTTATATCAGATAATCCGTTGAACTCCTGCACGAAGAAGGGAAAGGAGAAACAGGTGATTCCTCATTCTTCTTCCTAGACAAGATGATCAACATGGTTGCATGTAGGCAGCAAGACATCTGACTCGAGTGGTGGCGAACGTGAATTACGATAGCCATCTTAAAGATGCGCTGATTCAGCTGCAAGCTGAGGTAAAACTCATTCCACTGCAATGCAACCCTGACTGAGGCGTACTTCCTAGACCGAAGTCCTAAGGAACGCAAATACCGAGGGAGACACGGAGCGTCAGCAGCTCCTTTCGAGAAGTCGAAAACTCGAAAACGACTTGAAGCAACAAACGGAGGAAGCACGGTTGGTGAAGATAGCTCTCGCACAACAAGAAACAGAAACCTTGTCTAGGGAGGTATTGGCGATCAATCATTATAAAGGCGCCCGTGATGAATTGGCGGTGAAACTCGCCGCCTTATCAAAAGAAAAGGACGCTCTAATAGCTTCTTTAAATGCCATCAAGACACCAGTGGAATTAGGAAACCCTGTGCCCATCTTCGAACCAGAGGTATCGTCTTTGGCGCCCAGTGCAACAACAGCTCCCTCAAACCGAAACGCCACTCCAAATCCCAGTAATGCCTCTGAAGCAGTTCCAGCTCCAGTTTCCTCCGGAGGGCCCAATGGAACAACACAAGCACCAGACGAAGATGTGGTCATGAATGAGAGTCACGGTGAAGATAGACACCGCATCTTTTTAGGGGAATTATGCCGCAACATGAAAACAAAGAAAGGGAGGTCTGGAATAGGCAAACACGGCGTGAGGAGCTCGGCTTTTATTCTCGAACATTCAGATACTCACCCATTCGCGTTTGACAGAGACCAAAAGGAGGAGGAGGTCCTCGACTATTCCTGGCATCGCCAAGCCCTAGTCCGACCCCACAGCACCAAGCCATGCCCATAGACAGTCACCGAGCACCACATGTTGCATCCACAAGTCAGCCACCGCTTCCTATGCCTGGGCAACCACCGTCGAGCCGCTTCCCCCGTGTACCAATGAATAACCCTTCTCGACCATTTCCTATCCTACCGGAGAAACTGCTGGTTAACTCTGTCCATCAGCCTCCTCCATTGAATCAACCACCGATCGCAACCCAGTACCAGACGCCGAATAACAAAAACTACCAGCCTCACCAACGACAAAGCACCGCCCCTGTACGGCCTGAACATCCAGTGCTGCCGACAAGGGATGAAAATCAGCCGACCAATCCGCGTCTTCGTCCCTCGGCTTGGTGCCGCAACCAGTCCGCTCCTGCCTCAACTCCATCAGGAGGCTCTTCAGGTGACCCTGAGGACCCTAGGCTCGACGTCCTGATGGATATGGTGGTAAGACTGACGCAGGCTGTGAGTTTAATTCAGAAGGGTGACAAAGGAAGAACTCCAGGAAGGAAAGGACCTGTGGTTTTCCGTCAACCTCCTATCCGTGACTGCAATGAGTTCAGAACGGTATTGCTGGTAAGTTGTTTGACTTTGCTGCCATTCCCTGCCAACATCATGAATACAGGGAGCCGTCCGTAAGGAAATGAACGGGCTAATGAAAATCAATCGCGACATCGAAGTGATCGATGCACCTGGAGCGTCCATTGAGGAGGTATCAGGCCATACTTCCAGAGGAGAGCCTGTCCCAAGTCTACTAGACTTTCGGGTGTATTGGCCCCAGCTTGACACCGACTGGAATCTAGAACTGGAGCAGCACTTTATGGAGGCCTTTGGGCAGAAATACCCATTGTTGATGACAGGCGAGCAATCAGAACACACACTATGGCAAATGTTCTATGACCGTCTCAACAGATTAAAAAAGAAGCAGGCAGAATATGGGCGTCAAGAAGGAGAGAGTGCGGAACAACATCAAGCACGGGTGCTTGAGCAGCTTGGCTACACACAAGACCGACAACGGCTCAACACCTGAAGAGCGACGGTGCACATTCCTGGTTTCTATGTTAGATATGCGACCACTCAGGGATGTCCAGACTTTTCATGACAGGGAGGAGATCTGCAGTGGGAACTTAGTACAAAGTGATGGAAGGAGGGATCCTGCCTGGGGGACACTGCACTGGATGATAACTCAGCTGGGAGCTGGAGGAATGAGCTCGGATGAGAGCGATACAGATGAAGGCGACAAGGAAATGTATCGCATAAAGAGCTTGCCTTGGCGAAACCCAAAGATCGTGGAGTACATGGAAGTCATCGACACGGATTACAATGATGTAAATGCCTATGGACACAGAAGGGCTGGAAACCCGCGGCGAACACGAATCCGGGATGGGGATATTGAGAGCAGCAGAGATGCGATAAAAGGATATCCCATCAATTTTTATGACAAACGATGGTATGACGACCTGTCAGCTTGACAACTTATCGCCCTTGAGGCGACTCCCGAAGTACCTCTACCTGAGTTCTCCTATGAAGTGCCTTAAAGCAAGAGATTTGTATGAAATAGTAGTCCTGTAATTGCTCTACTTTCCGTCGCTAACGTACCAGTCCAAATGTTGAAATGTTATGCGTAAGCCTTTAACCATCCAGATCCAGCTTTGCTGTAAGTAATTGTGTTAGAAGATCACTTCTATTCGCACGCATGTCCGGCATAGATCAGACTCCTAAGTGTCGTTCATCTGGGAAGGAAGGAAGTTTTATTACCCGACGGTGCTCCTCAACAGATGCGTCCCAGTGTCCGTACTACAGTCCCCTGGATGTACATCAGAACTAGTTACTTCTGTGGCTACTATATCTAGTGAGAGGTACGACTGCTACGGTACCGAACCATACTTACGCTCTGCCACTATGGTCAAGCCCCCTCATGTGTATTTCCTCACGGCCTCGGCGGTAGGCAGGTGATCGAAAAATAGAGGAACAGAGTCCCAAAGTGTAAAGATCTCGTGGACAAAACGGCCTATGCTACCCACAAGATCATCCGTCCCCACGAGAAGAAGGAGGAGGTGCGACGGGGATCGCGCCCTTGCCTTCATACTGGGATATTGATCCCACACAGATGATAGGAACGATCTGCGTATCCCATCTGCAGGGAGGATCTGCTGGATGCGTGCTTAATTGTTAACTTTCAACGATCAGTACCATGCATGACGGCCAGTCGGTGAAATATCGATATTCAATTATTAATGTCCATTGCGAACGCCTACATACAAGTCAGAGTACGGGGTTTTCCGGCTGCCGGAACTTCCATAAACAATAAGCTCCGACTCGGAGCTTGATTCCCGACTCGTCACCCAGCACACGACATTACATACCAAATTGTGTTTGGGTTTATCAATAATATCTCTGGCAACGACGTGCACCTAACTCCCAGCGTATTTCTTTGTCATCCAGTATGTCTTCCAGGTGAGAGCGGGGCCTAGTTTCTCCAGCCACAGCTTGACGTTTTATGACAGTATCCACAAGAGCTTCTTCTACCAAGATGTTGATCACCGCAAAGGACTTGCATTCCTGTTGGAAACTGGCGACATCTTCTATACTCCGAATGCTGAATATCCAATCGAAGTGCCGCTGCCTCACGACCCAGATAAATACGCCTTCCATGAAGGAATGAACCTTGATTATTATCTCTATCCTCGGTGGTGGACAGAACAATTTGGCTGGTTGGCATTTATCGATCGCCGCGAGCACCGTCGCGGATATCCGTTTGAACGCCTGTGGAAGAGCACTAGCATTCAGTCGTTATCTGAGGAATGATCTTTTATCAAAGATGGTATCACATTCATGGAACGGGAATGGGGTCACCAGATGGATAAAGATGTAGCGGATAGCTGGTCACAGTTGGAACACCGCTTGGTCATTTGCACATCCATCCTGACGAGCCGCTACTCAGCACCCTGCGTGCGACCCCAGCCTCCTTCGCAATTGTGTTACAAGGCCTTCCAGAAAGGTGCAAAATCACGCCTTAGGAACCATGTCAAACTTGCTCGACGATGGTTTTCCGTGTGGTATGGCTTGTTCTCGTTCATCATCGCGTATGGAACTACAGGATGGAATGTGCGAAAGGTGGACTTCGGGGAGCAGCCAGATTGGTTCACATTTTTGCAATCCCAAAATTTCGATTTTACTTGGTTGGAGGGTATTCTTTTGTCGACGATCCCACCAGATCCATCTTATAAGCACCGCATGGGCACAGTTCTGCTCCCTACCATTAGAGGCAGCTCACAGCCTCCAGTTCAGTGGTTTATTGAAAACGGTGTCCCTGTATGGTACCCATGGACCAGTGCTCAAATCCATGATGCTGAAGAATGGCCTCATCTTTTTACTCACATCGCCCTGCCAGCGTATATTTTACAAGAATTGCACACACACATCCATCATCCAATTTCTCCGCAAGCATCTACCCAGCCTGGATCTCAAAATGTGGACGAGTGCTTGGAAACTACAGACCTTGGTCCTCTGCACATCGGTGACCACATGGACAAAGAGTTTACCTCCGATTTTCTCGTGCCGTTGTCGGCGTCGGAGAGAGATGATTCTTGTCCATTAACGCCACGAGAACCTCCCGGATGGTTGGCATTTTTCGACGCCAGGGACAAACGCAATGCTGAGAGGGAAAAGACAGAAACAGAAGAACATCGGGCAGTCCGTCTTTCCAGGGAGCGCAACCCACCTACTACACGGGCCAATGGTCTTTATGAATGGGTTGAGGATTTTCGTGAACCCAGAGAATGGCGTCGCGAAGACATGGGTGTCAAACGAGAGTATAGGTCTGAAACTCTCAAGGATTACTCGTCGAAACAAAAGTGATATGATTCTTGGTGCAATGAATGGGACGTTTGTCTTGCATGGGGTGAGGACCTTGATACTGGGAGTGATGATGAAGATTCCTACACCGCCGACCCTTTTGATAGCGGTCCTTCGGCCGTCAAACCTGACCTGATACTGCACGGATTTCAAAGAACACCGAGTCCCGATATCCCTACACCTAAGGAAGACGCCAGTCCAGATGCTGAACAGACATCCGCCTTCCTTCAAACACTATTTTCCCAGTTTGGTTTCATTGCACCTGCGGTTGACGTGGGGGAACCGTCGAGCAGCAGTGCCACGTTTAAGCGTGTTCTTCGGGTGTTTGGGCTATCGACGGAGGTAGCTCAATCTTTCTCCTCTTCCACAGCCAGTGCAATCACCCAATTTCTCCAGGACATCTCCAAAAAGCATCAGCCTCTTGCAGATAGATGGGATGCCAGCATCAATCGAGGACATGGCTTGGCTTTTCATCCTCTATTATTCACCCTCAAAATTGACCAACTCCATACAACCTACATTTTTCCCGAGGACGATCGCATCTCTCACAGCTGGCTTCTGGCCTTACAATGTAGACAGGATGTATACAAGGTCTGCCGCTTGATCGCAGATCATCATGTACCCGACTTCCTGATCCGACATGGCATTCCCTTTCGTACTCTTGTCCGTCTAAAGATTAACCACCAAGATAACAATCCACCAGCCCCTCCACTGGTTTTCATTAGACCCCCAAATTACACCTTCACCTCAAAAGACTACCAAGCCTACATTGAAAATCGGGCCAAGATTCTTTACAAACCACATGGATGTGCTGCCCTTTTGCAAGGAGGGATTATTTGGCGCCTTGCAAAAGAACACCTCAGCGTAGATGCTGCCTTACATGGCCCTTCTACAACAACCACAGAATACCACTTAGGGTTTGTCCTGGGTCATAAGGGGGAGGCATGGAGCTTGTGGGACGATGATCTTGATCGTGATGAAGCAGATCTCATTTGTGGATTGTACAGATGCAAGACAGGTGTGTATACCAATTTTGAACCGACCATCTACTTATCAATATAATAGGCCATGGAGATCAGCTTGCATTGAAGTCATGGTGGCCATTGCAATATACTTGGGATTCGGCAGGCGTCAATATGGGTTTTTGGTCTGAAGAGAATGAGAGGTGGTATCAAAGCAGATTACATAGGATTCTCGATGGAAAGGCAAAACCAATGGGTGTAGAACAATGGCGCAATGAGCTTCGGGGATTTCCAGTCACTCGAAACATACGTGATGGACTTCATGGGCTATCATTACTACCAAGTTCAGACAAATAAAGCTACAAAGCTACTGTACTATCATCGTAATAATTAAGGAGGGTTTGTTCCCGAGCACCTGATAAATGTCAAACAGCTTATTCTGATTGACTGTTTAATTGTGGGCTTGTGTAATGATGAAGTGGTGGGCCATCACAGTGCATGGCATATCCGAGCCCTGTGGGGGGGTGGAGGGACACTTGAGAAATGAGGTCCACTGTCGCTGTACAACGTGTACATACTTAAAAAACTCAATCTACATTTACCATTGCTTTTTTATGGTTTTTAATACACAAATACCAAACAAATACGATGGCGAGATGAGCGTATACTAGTACATGGACGGTATATTAACACAATGTTGACCTACCCACCCCTCATCCTTCATTTCCGACGGCCATTTGATCCTCTAACCAAACGAGAGAGCCTCATTGGAAAGGTAATCAGTTCCGCGTCTTCTAAATTATGCCAGCTAGCTAAGGGCGGAAAAACAACCATCAGAACTGTGTCGCCCTTGCACCTAGTATGCTGCGCTTGATAGCGTCGAAGGCGCACGTACCACCGTGGCACCCCTGACCGTGAAGATTATGTACAATGAGCACACATGCCAGGAACCCTCCTCAACTTCAAAACGATGTTCATTTTAGCCAAGGCTGGGGGAATGGACCGAACTCCTGACATATGGGGTGACAAGCAGTCAGAAAGATGGAAATAGGCGCGTGTCCATGTTTCGCCTCCATTTCCATCACCGAAATTTCACCAGATCACGGTGCTGACCACGAAAGGGCATGCTCATATATTACAAACTGTGGGCGCTAGAACGAGCGGGGATTCGTAACATCCTGAACAGGGAAGGCTTTCATACGTCGCTGCGTCGGATGTCTCATCAACGCGCACCAGGACCTCTCACAGTGGACGAGATCAAGGAGTGCTCTGGGATATATGCGCAGCGCATGGAACCTCTTGGATCAGTTTACTCACGATGGGGCTGATACCCGGATGGACGAATAAGGGGGAGTATCGAGGACAGGGTAAGGTTGCCGCTGGAGACCATCGATGCGGTAGCAAAGGCTGTGGGTGCGGAGAGGACGGCATATATGAATAAGTCGGTGGAACGACTTCCAAGGTACATTGTCGATCATGTTTGCGAAAACCCGAATAATTGCCCAAAGACATAAACATGAAGGTACGAAAGCCAAGATTTGTGCAACTCATCTCGCAGGTAAAGTCCCAGCATCCTGTCTTTGCTACCTCCACATCACCGAGCCTCGCATTTGTGGCAATTTCAGTCACCAGACAGTCTACACCAAAGAAGAGAACACCAACTCTATTCGGGAAATATGGACACCCAATACGCTCATTGCCATAGCCGGGTACAGCAGAGCAGACTGCCATGGAAGTCGACTGGATTGTATTTGGAAGGCACTACAACGGAAGATATCAATGAGGGCAGAGCAGAATTCGAGCAATTTGCTTGCATTCGCATCGGTATTCGTTGTGATAATTTGAACACAGGGATATCAGGGGCAGGCCTGCTCCGTCTACGCTTCATCGTTAGTTCACCAATGAAATACCGCACAGTATACGCACCTTTTCCTGACCCATCTACTCTGCTCAGTGCTCGCACGCAACTGTCCCGACTGTCGTGGCACTTAATGTTCAAATCCTGAAGGAAACCAGAGGTCGGGGTGGCATACACAAAGGGAAAGGAGAACCGAGCTCACTATGATAGTGATGAATTAGAAAGGTGTCTTGTTTACTTTCTCCGGGGCCCTTGACTTTCTGAAAACCCGCATGGCTTCACCTATCCCAAGCTCTGCTATCGCTTGCCTCTTTGGTAGAAAAAGTACGCTCGCTAACTTGCACCCACGAATGTTCCAGGGTAAGTACAAGGATAGTTTAGGCATCAAACTCATGGCCAGATTCCTTATGGTGTCATCATTGAACGAAGTCGGTTCTGGAAAATTTCGCTTTCAAATCCAATAATCCAAGCTTGGTAAAAACATACTGGACATTGGTTCTCCTTAGTCGACGACGAATCAGAACGATGTATACCAAGGAACGAGCTGTCTTTTGTTTGATAAAGCGAGGGTGGCAACAAATGAAAATCACCATCAATACAAGAGAAAAAAGGGTGCACCGGCATCTGAAGGAAAAGAACAGAAGTAGTAGGAGCAGTAGTCATTGCACTGGCAAGAGAATCCCAACTCGCGTTCATTGAGTCGGCTAATGCCGTGGAATATCTTGCCGAAGCATAAGCTGAACAACGCAATTTAAATGACGTATACACGGAGAAACCTCGGAGGTAATGAAAATGCACTGCCACCTAAACCCTCAGGACCGCATAAGACCGAGACCTGTATACACAGGACTCGGAACTTGCTCGCACCATTGACATTGACCGTTCTCGCTCTCGAATTTCTGCGTCTTTCGACGTGCTCGACGGAGTGGCACAGGCTGACGAGTATGTGCTTGGCAGGCAAATTGTTGTCTTAGCTAATGAATTAATGAAGTTTTATTTAAGTTTGGCATCATCGGTCATCGAGCTTTTGGAGCCTCGTTGCCAAAGAATGCGGTAACGATAAGGATACCGATAGCTAAAGATAGTGCCACAACGATGAAGCACGGTCGGGAGTTATCGTCATCGGTAGACGAGGACCCCTGTTGTGACAGTCTTTGGTGACGACCGCAATAGAGGAAAATCCTCTCAGAGGGTGTACTCGTCGTGGTCTTCTAGTGAGTAGTGGGTGTCACTATTAAAATACACAAGTTCTAATGATGACACATTTGTAGCTTGCTCAAGTTGTCTTCCAGAGTGCTTTAAGAGCTATTTATTTAACGATGTATACGACTGCACGGTGCACCTGGATACCAAGCTTGATGTGGACGACTCTCCTTGATACCTTTCAGATGTTTTCTATTTGTTATCTCATTCGGCATTTGTTCTTTCTCATACGGCCCTCTCCGATTTTCAGGAAAAATCCACGACAACATGCGATAACTCTAATGGGATCGATCCTCAACAATGTGGTGATACGTCCAGTGGCGACTCAAGGCACGTTAGGGCAGAGGAGCGTCGCCTACATTGGCTACTTGCAGAAATGTCGACGATGGATGGCGACAGTACAAGAGATTGAAACCATCGATGACCGGAACATGTTGGGTGGGTACCCTTATCAAACGTAGACCTTGTAACCCGAACCTTGCTTTACCTAGGCTCAAAGGACACCCGTCTACAGCTGAGCTCGACGTCTGTGGCCACCGCCATTTCAAGCACCGGCGCTTACGCACGAAGACAGCTCTTCTGGAGGTAGTCTGTTGTTTTTCTCTGTTGAATGTAGCTGATACAATACATGATTATAGCGACGGTCGAGTCTACAGCTATATTGAATAGGTATCCCAATGTCCACATAGGCGCAACGAGCAGTTTCCAAGCGCCTTCGATAGCACGGATCCCCGTAAACCGTGCCCCCTTCAGATACGGAAGCCTCCTTTTTTCAAAGGAAACCTGATGGGCACTACTGGCTTCAGCACAAGGAGAGGACCACCAAACCACATCTCGCTCTTCACAGCCATGCACACTTCGATGGCTGTCAAATGGCGCATTGTCCTGATTTTTGAGGGGATACAACGATAAGGACGTCCGCAGGTGGATGGACACCTGCAGAGCATAGAGCGTACAGCACTTTCCGACAAACGAATTGGTGTGGTCTCATTCATCATATGAGAGTGGTGATATCCGTACCGATGGTGCAAGATGATGCCATGGTAACGAGGCCACGGTCGGGCCGAGTCGTTGTTCAGACGAGGGTTGTCTCCCACCACAGCCTCGGCAATGGAGGAGATGTATTGAGAGGATGCCATGCTCATGTCGCAGATCATAGTGAGTAGCGGGTGCTGCTGTTGGAGTATTCGAGCATTGATAGTGGTGATTTTGTAGCTTTCTCAAGCTGTTTTCTGGATGCGATCCGAGAGGCCCAATTTTGCAACGTATATGACTGCGCCTATCGGATGATGGGACCGCTTTCGTTGCCATAAATCAGATGTTTAGTGCTTGCTGTTGAATTCGGCTCGTCTACATCACATTCTTCCTTCGGTACCAGTCCCAACGCTCAATCTATGAGGAGAGGCACACACCATTTCCTATCGCATGGAGACTCATGAACCGTGTCTTCCCCTTCAAACTCACCAGCCTAGGAGCCATTTCTCGTTCCACCCAACCGGCATGCTGCGACAGCTGTTAAGCGTCGCATCCTTCTGATTTTTGAGGAGCGACAATGGCGACGATGTTTGCAAGGGGACGATTGACGATGTCGGCAACTGTAACCCACTCTCAGTTGCCCGACCTCTGGATGGCCACTGGCCATGGAAGTTTTGGATGGACGATGGCAGTGACAGAAGAGGCGTGTTGGTTGTCGCCTCCTTCATGCAGCCTTCGTGACCAAGAACGCATACGCTCGACAGACTGCGAGCGAAATCTAGCTCCATTAGCCTCCATTATCTCCTCTCCCCGACTCGGTCGTAACAGCGGATGCATTATTATCGCAGTATCACTTTCTATCTGGGACGGCAATGGGATATGGCGATGGCGCGGTTTACCAAGGGCAAGCGGCGCGAACTTTTCGCATACAGTCCCTTATGTGACACGTTGGGACCGGATATGCTATGGCGGTGAAGATGGACCGTCGTGGTCAGCTGTTCGTCACCATAGAAAGGATTAACGGTAGACCTCCTTGATGGGGTGTAGAACACCATCGCGAGTGATAAGTGCAAGTCTGTCGGCTCCCTACCCCGCTGCACCATCATCGCCATGACGTTTTCTTGGAAACGCATCATCTTCGTCCCAGTGTCATTCATGGAACGGAACGCACAAGGAAGGCTTACAGATGGATGGAGAGGCCTTGATTTCCTTGAATGAATGCGAATATAGGAGGAAGGAGGTAGGAAAGGATGAGAGTTGGTGATGGTGGTGGTTCGAGGGAGAGCTGTGAGGGCCTGGGGAAGGATGGGACTCCTTTGTATATGGTATGTCCTCCCTGCCAGACCTTGACTGTAGACCTAACCTTACTTTCCTTGAGGTTAAGGTTCCGTAGACATCAAATTTGGACGGAAGCGTCCTTTTCAAAAACGCTATTGCCTGCAATTCCTTCTTGTTAGAAGCGAACTCCTACTCTCATAATCGCCGCCTCCTGGAGTGCTTGCTTTTTTACCACCCAATCATAACGAATGCGACTGGCTTACAACCTGCAAACTAGACATCCTCATACCGTCTCTATCCTGCTGTGCACGCCGCCCTTGCATAGGTCCATGATTTTAGATCAACCTGATTGACCGCTCGCTCCGCGTACAGTTCCTCGAACATCCTTGAAATAATGGTGCTCCTGACAGGTTTCACAGCTCTACCAGTGTTATGTCAAAAACTGACTTGCGACCAGGACTCAGCTCAAAGGGGACTGGCACAAAGAATTTCCTATTTGCCGTCCAGTTCTGGCACTCTTTATTGTATATTATCCGTCCCTTTCCTTTGGTTTGGTATGTGGCCCGTGCTTAGCGAATCGGAAGGCGAGATGCGCCGTTGCTAGGATGTACTTAAAGAGCACTGTGGAGAGGACGCTACGGTGAGTGTATTTCTGGGTGCTGTGCTTTGAGACTGGTAATGAAGATGAGTTTAAGGATAAACAAAGAACCAACAGACAGACTCACAAAGCGATGTTGAAAATGAAGTACATATACTTATGTTTACGGGTGAGGTGGTTGCTGTCAAATAACAACTCGAGCTTAACTATGAGTAAAAGACTCGACGGATGTCGCGTTCAGATATTCATCGCAGGCCCTTGTATGAAATCTGAACATAGTGTGTTAGTATCCTACATGGGTGATGATACTGGAAAATTTCTGGTTCTTTGGGTAGCGACAGACCAATCCTCTTAAGGGAAAGGTATTGGACCGGACGACTTCGAATATTATTTTCAGACAAGAAAAACGCAGCGTAATTGAGAGTGTTTAGCAACAGAGTCACACTTTGAGGATGCATAGCTCGGAATACAATTTTTGGAGGTTAAATTCGCAGGCAAGACGCCGACAACGCTGCCCGAGACAGTAGTTCAAAGTCCGAATGGAACCACCTGTTCTTCGTCGCCACCGTCGCTGTCTCGTACGGCTTCGTCCTGCCCCACAAGCTACAGGTGCGTTGATCCTACAAAATCTTCATTGGATTACTCTGAAAAATTCATTTTCAGGATATTAGCCGGGCGAGCTTTCGCAGAATCATCGCTGAGGCTACCCGTGGATATATAATCAAGCTCTTACCCACCTCCGAGGAATTCTATAGTCGTAATGGCTTGGGGACTTGCGACATCGACAAGAAGAGGCGAGAAGCAGGGATAATACACGGATAGGCAGTTGAGGTGATGGAAGGCCAGTAATGGCAACGGCAGCAGCAGCCTGAGGGCCATACAATCTTCCTACGACACACCACGGTGACGCGGAGTAAATGAACGGCTGAATGGTCTTGCTACAGTGTTTCTTGACTACTGGTCTTCTTCAACTCACGGCGCGCGCGTCCTCCCTGCAATCACCTGCCGGAATGTCGTCCACCCGTGCATCTTCAATCTGTTCCGCAGCGTTTCCTTTTCGTCTCCGTACACGGACGCGTTCGCTTCAAGCACCCCTTAATGGAAATCTTCTCCCAAGTCCCACCGCCGCACCCTAGCGTTTTGCGTTTGGACCTCCAGTACCAGTACCCTAATCCAGCCCTGACCAAATCATATCGAACGTAGCGAGGAGCGTACTGGTGGCGAAAGATGCTGTCATGATTGGGACGATTCATTGCTGGTAGACGACAGGCGCATCGGACGACAGTCAAGGTGATCATCGCAATGGAGAGTATGCTCTGAGAGGTCATGCTCATCTCGCAGTAAATCAAGGTGAGTAATAGCTGCTATTATTAGAGTAATAGAGCTCTAATAGTGACTATTTTGTAGCTTCCTCAGGCTGCTTTCCGGATGCGCTCCAAGATGCCCATTTATATTCGACTAGCGCATGGTGCTAAGCATGATGTTGGACTACTCTCCTTGGTACAATTCAGAGCTTTATTCGTCGCATTTGGTCCGCATTCTCTGTATCACAACCTTGTCCCCGCTGATTCTCCATAGTGTTCGCAGCTGGCTCTAATGGGATCAAGATGACAAAATACTCACGGCGTGGTGTTATGATTATTGATACCGAATTGGCATGCCTCTCCTTTGGCTGCAAGAGGGACGGGTTAGGGTGACATCATGCTCGCACCCTGGGATAGCGACGATGTGCAATCGCAGGGCACTTGCATTCGTGACTCAAGGCACATTGGAGGACCAATGCAAATGATTCGCAGAAACCTTGTCTGCCTCCACGCTCAACGATTGGATCGCAGTGCTAAAAAGGGTCTCATTGGTAACCAGAGCGGTATACCAGCAATTTCAGGCATACCGTAAGTCTTTTTTCCTTAATGCGAGCTGTCGCTCTAACCCTATTTTCCCTAGCGTTACAGGCCACTGACAGCTGAATTCGATGTCGACAGCTAATACCCTGTCATGCGCCGGTACTCTGAACACAGCTCATCCTAAGGTACGTGTAATCTGCCGTCTTTGTCTGTGAAGCATAACTGATTGCATGCTTGTAGTGGTGGCCGAGTCCACAGCTACTTCGAATCAAGATCCCGATGCCCGATTTGCGCGCCCGACACAACAAGTAGTTTCCAGGTGTCTCCATCCAAACTGTGTCTTCCCTCCGAATATGCAAGTCTGGACCTTAGCACTGTCAAAAGCGCGTTGTTGATATATATTAGGATCTAAAACCTTATTTTTTTTCCAGACAAGAACGAATCCTTTGTAAACTTCGGACTCGTTAGACTGGTGACCGTGTCGTTGAAAGCAAGAAATCGAGAGTAGTGTTCTCGCTTGCGACGTCAAGTGGTGAGAGAGACGGTTACGAGTCTACGGACTCGTAACAAGGTCTTTCTTTCCCCTGCCATTGCAAGCTTCTACTGATAAAAATCAGTTATCTTTCGTTCATTCGTCCGAGGTTGATTCTGTTCTATCTCAATAGCCATGTCCTTTACAGGAGCTCCTTCATGTACTCTCGAACGATTTGTTCGCAAATCAACGGCACGTCGTTTCCGCTTCACCGTTGTGGCTATTTCACTGATGTCTTCCTTCCAGATTCCCAAGTAGTGATCAGCACGCAGTAGGCCGAAACTTGACATGCAATGCCCGTCGTTGGGCGAGCTCGGTGGGCACGTTCTTTGGTGATGATTTAGCGAATTTTAATAAATTCTTCGAGTCCAGGTCGATTGATGGCCCATCGACACATTTGACCCAGGGCAAGCGAACAGACAGCAACGAAGAGGGCTTGTAGGAGGGCTTGAACGATGGCGCGGGCTGGTGTGAGGACAATGTGAACGCAAAGTAAGTCTTCGCTTGGTTGATGGATCTTCATCTTACTTTGATTGCAGGGGCAGTGCATCGCTTCATCTACCCTGCAAGATATTCTCTGGCATATGGGGCCTACGAATACAACGGCACATCCTTCTCAAGGATCAGATTTTACAGCTAGACGATGGACTCGCAGGACGTGTTCGCCACCGGGAAAGTGCAGTATGGTTTAGAGAAGGTCGGTGAGAGTCCAAGGAAGACACAGGATGAGCGGTCACCGGCACAACGGTGTGTGTTTTGACTGTTGGTTGGTATAATTAGGTACGTTCCGTTCTCTCGCTGCGTGGATTATGTTAACTTCGCAAACTTTCTCACAGCGTCCACAGGGACCGCTGAACCTATTCGATGTTCGTGACAACATATTAATAACATCCCTGCTCGACTCCACCGACGTGTTCCCATCAGTGAGCAAGCCCCTCGCCATCTCCGTACTCAACGAAGGCAGCTCCTTTACCGAACAACTCAACGGTGCATTCTTCTTGGAGACGACCGCACGGCGATCATAGAACAACCTCGACTTTTCACAATCTCATGGACAAGAATGATGGTATGCGAATTAGGTTGGAAAGACTGGGGATGTATTATGTGCAAATGTACAAAATGGACATTCACGATAAACAATGAAGGCATGGCATATGTCGGCCCATCGTACCCATTGAACGGAGTGATCGCTCGATTGGGACCATCCCGATTTAGATTTCATTTCCGACTGGGTGACCCAGTCCGCAGGACCCGTCCGCCTGAGTGGACATGGGTACCCTCCGCCGGCCCCAGTTCCTCCTCACATCCATCTGCCAAACACCGCTGTCACGCTTATCTGCAAGCCCCCCGCCTCATGCCCTTTTTCGTCTTACCCCGCCTCTTTGAATATTCATCCCCAATCACACCGAGGAGGTGCTTAACTAATCCCGATGCCTGTTTTTTTCGGCACAAGAACCGGTATACAGACTGTTGCCAAACAATCTTCAGCCAAACAGTGGGTCCGTACATTCTTCCGCAGCGCTCACTTCACCTCTACGGCGGCAGCTCAGGGTTTACCCAGGCTACCTCTATAGCAGCAGGATTCGACAACACTCTCATGGATTTATCCCATCAGTTGGACCAACATTATCTCTATCATTCCTTTCTGGTACACATCTGCAATCAAGATCGTGCACGAGAGGAAGATTTGAAGGGAAGCACCAACCTGCTGATGCTTGCCACTACCACCGGCGATTGTAGAGGGGGTCACCGCCGCCGCGCGTGCCCTTTCCGACGTGTACTTGAGCCTCAGTTTGATGAGGTCGTCGACGGGCCACATTGCTTTGTACTTGCGGAGGATGGGGAATGCGATGGCCGCCTGAGGAACATCAGTAGTGGCAGCGTCAAACAGTGGGTATTTACGGACAGCCCGGTGGATGCTGGTGATCTCGCGACGGTGTCTGTTCTTGTTTGAAGTGAACGAGACGGTCATGTCGAGGCTATCCTTGACCTTTTCCTTCACGAAATTCTTTGTGATCAAGTAAGTTTTGTTTGCTTGTATGCAGTGCTTCTGTTTCCGGTCTTTCCATAAACCCTGACCTTTTTGTTGGCGTATCAATAAGAAAATCAGCGAGGTAAGTGTTTCGTCACCGGTGCTCTTTCTTTTTCTGGCGATTCCTCCTCCAGGTCGACCCATTTCGAAACGTGGACGGTATAACAGATTCAAGGTACAAAGCTCAGACGGTGTGTCTCGACGTCTTCCTTACTTATCCTGAGTATGACTCTTTTGAACACTTTGTCCCGCCACCGCCGACAACTCAATGGTGTGCTGTCTGATCTCATTTCTCTTGTCTCTCATCGTTTATCGGACATGGTTTTTTGACCAGCTCTGTGGGTAATCGATTCAAGCGAACTCCGCCATTCATCTGAGCGGATGGCGTTCTGAGAACGTTACATCACCCCAGGATCCCACGCGAGTGGCGGTTACGGTTTTGCAAGGTCGCAAGTATGTATATCGTGGTACACACAGCTCTAATCCATTGGTCCCTTCAGTGACATTAAGCATGTGATGTTCCCAGTTCGCACCTGGTGAATTGCTACGGTCTGTGACATGTCTCGTGGAGGCATAGAACTCTGGCGGTCCTTATTGGGACCGCATACTGGTTTTCTAAACTCTCATTGTGTTTCTTGAAAATTCTATGATTATTGAACTATGGGGAGAATTCACTGTGAATTCCAGCTCGATGTGTACAAAAGTCCCCGGCTTCTGCAAATCACTCAGTGGCTTGCTCAGTGGGTCACTTAAGCGCCCACGTCCATTTTACGATCGGCAAAAAGTTGTATTTTGTCCGACAGTCTATATAAGGTATTTCGGATCAGCCAAAATACGGATCAGATCCTGCATTTTGCCGGATAGCAAAACAAACCATTTTCGAAAAACCGGTGAATTTATAATACTGCTTTCATTCCGGCTACTGCAAAATTAATATATTCCCGGGGGTCCAAATACCAGCAA
This sequence comes from Armillaria altimontana, assembly GCA_022818075.1. Classification (NCBI taxonomy): domain Eukaryota; kingdom Fungi; phylum Basidiomycota; class Agaricomycetes; order Agaricales; family Physalacriaceae; genus Armillaria; species Armillaria altimontana. The sequence goes on along the minus strand of JAIWYR010000005.1, from coordinate 2,041,738 downwards.
GATCTTATAATTTATTTACATTTTACTCACTCAAAACTATTCATTTTCATGCGGCAAAATCCGGTGCTAAAACTTTATGCAGCTTTCATGAATTTTGCACGCATTTTGACCCTCCCAAAATAGTCGCCAGCCAGCTGTGCATGAAGGTCTCAATCCCGTGCAGTATGCCAAATAACTGCAAACTTTGCGTTCCCCGATCACTTTTTGGTGCGTCGTCCTAGCTGTTCCTCATTCGTATCTCTTTTATTTCTCACCATTTCGCTCTGGAACTTAATCACGTTGTTTCTACACGCATAAAGAATGCTCGTGCTGCTTTTCAACCGATGAAAATGAGTGTTATCGATTTTATGTTGTCTTGCATGCTGTCCTTCCCCTACGAGTCGTCCTGATTTGCGCAGATCGCATCCATGCGCAAAATTTCGGCACTTGATAAAACTACCTTGTGTACCTTCATTGATTCTTGCGCAGGTGCAAAAATCTTTTGGCCCTGGCCCCTGAAGTGAATATCGTAAACAACACCTTGAACACTTTCTATACACTGGCGAACTCATCACGCTCCCGACCGTAGTGGAAACCGAAGGCTCGAGAGATACACATGTACACATTGGACATCCTACCTAGTCCACCTATGGTCCGGTGAAGTACCCCACAAATCTGTTCGCTAGAACAAGCATCTTGCTCTGCTTGCTCCTGTTTGCCTCCTTCAATACCTCAAGCTTCTCCCGCATGCTATCCAAGCTCGCTTCGACTTTATCGATCGTCTCCCGGGCGGCCCCACTCTCTCGCATACCCTCCAAGTTCTGTTCAAGCATCTTGACCGCCTTTTCTACCTGCCCCGCAAAGCTCCCAGACAGCGACAGGCTGGAATAACTCTCGACGAGCCGACCAAGGTCCTCTGTCGCATTCTTGATCCGATCCTGGAGCATGGTTTTCTTGTCCTTGATCTGCTTCTTGAGCTCCTCAGCGCGTTCCTTGGCATTCTGTGCGTTCTCGAATTTGGCTTTGGCCTCCTGATTGACCTTTAGCTCGGAGATCTCTTTGATAGCCCAGATAGAGTTGTAGTGCCGGTGGGACCCCCGGCCATGTTTGCATTCCCGACAGCGGACACCTCCGGACTCAGACATGGAGATACAATGGCGGAGATCGTCAGGGTCGAGGGTGAAGTCGAGGAAACATCCAATGTGACAGTTGGAATAACAATCGGGGACGGTGCAGACGGTGTTGTGTCGGTCGGTCGATTCCTGGTATCGTTCCTCCCGATTGAATACGTCCTCGTATTTTTCGTATGTCTTCATATCCTGTACACACAAATATCAAAGGCTTGCAAAGGACGTATGCCGTAGTAACTAGGAGACTTACCACTTCGGCCCCGTCTGATTGTCTCTGAACATCATCAAGCTCCTTATCGGTCTTGGCAGCCTGGCGCATGATTGCAAGCGTGTTTGCAATCTCCGTTTCGATCTTCTGTGACTGATTATAAAGCGACATGATGTCGGTCGTCGGCTGGGGTTTAAGACCATCTAACCAATCAAACATTTCCACTAGCATTTCCAACGCTTTCTGCTCCCCCGCAAGCACCGCCTGACGAAACTGCTTCTTTGTCTTTTCAGGGATACGCGGGTTCGTTTTCATCTGCTCCCTGTATTTCTTTTGCATCGCAACGGGGTTGTCGAGCAGGAACTGCATGTTGTCCTGGAGAAAAGTCGGGAGGGAAGCAGGGTCAAAGTTCCACGAAAGCGGACTGGAGACGTTCGTAAACAAGAATCCGATGTTCTTGGCGAGCGTGCATGGAAATATGGCAGAAAGCGTCGACAGGGCATAATCCGTGCCAACCGTGAGACGAGGGACAGTACCGTTCGCGAGAATGAGGACAGCATTGACGACGTCAATGCTGTCCTGTATCGCCTCAGTGATATTCTTCTTGTGTAGCTCGTCCCGTTGAATACCACGAGTGTCTGCCAGGCCTGGGGAGTCGAGAATGCGGACGGTAACGCCATTGACACTTTTCAGGGTATAAACTCGGGCCGATTTTGTCTGGCTATGTTTCTGTGTGCCTCCAGCCTCGTTGTCGGGGTCATAGAACTCCTTGTAGTTGTGCGGATGGTTCCCGGCAAGGACATTGGCAATCAGTGACAGAACCGCCGTCTTTCCCACTCCCGTCTCCCCGACAAGCAGAATGGTGAATTCTTTCTGTTTGTTCCTGTCCGTCTTGACTATGCCCCTGCTGAGAGACTCTGCGTCGCTGTACCGTGCGTGTGTTAGAAGTAAGCCAGCGTTGATACAGGTTCAACCGTACTGACTTCAATATACGTTCTACAGGCTCGTCAACAGGATCTTGGATGGCTGTGATAGCAAGAGTCCTAACACAAAGGAAGGCGTCAAGTCCTCATCTCATGGGGTCAAATGATGCACTGTACATGTTTGATGACTGTCTCGGAAGGCAGTCAGTAAAGTCGTGCCCTTCAACAATTTACAACGCAAAAACGGACGCACAAGGCTGGGCATGTATCAATTTCACGATGATAGTACTCGAGACGCGCAGGAAGGATGAGATTTCCGGGGCGACAGAATGAAGTTCGGTTCTTATGTATCCGTCGAATAAACTTGAGGTCTAGCGCAACTTACCGCAACCCCTCAACGTGCCCGCACTAGAAATTGGGGTCTCATCACTCTATTTCACGGAACTACAGCTTCGGAGCCATGCTCATCACATAGTCACCATTGGCACCAACGTTCCTGTAAAATTGGCTGAACAATCATCGTTGTGACATCCAGTTGGGAAAATATAAGACGGAAACACTGATCGACTGTTGAAAGAGCATCGTGCGTGTGAATGACCGAGAAGTACTCAATGGGGAGTGAAATTCTGGGACTTGATATCGATTATCGATGAGTCGCATGCCTTGCAAAGATATTAGAAGCAAACACTTGATTCACATTATATCACTCCAGTCGGAAGTTCTCACTCACAAGGCTAGACAACACAATTACACTCTTTGCGTACTCACGGTCACAGCCAATCCCTCTGACACTAGGACATCAAGCCTGGAAAGAGTCAGTATGCTGGCTTCCTCCTCTGCCCTTTCCCTCCACCGACTTGAGGTGGCGCGAATGACATGCCCACCAAGATTCGACCATCTGTACATAGACTTCGATTTGAAGGCCAAAATAACCACTGAGGTGTAGCGTATGTAGGTTTGGAACAAGCACTGGGACCTGAAAGTCGGGTTGTGTATCAATTTTGCGAGAGAGTTCATTGGGGAGTTCATCTGTGATCACACCGTCCACGTTCGTTAGTCGCAAATCCTGGAGGGTGGGCGTATTGGAGAGAATATGAATAAGATCGTTCTTTTCGATATCTCCGTTGCTGAAGTAGAGAGACGTAAGGGGACAATTGGAGCGTTCGATGAGTTGGAAAGGTCCCGGCCTGGTCTAGCGATGTCACGCTAAGTAAGCGTATTACCGAGAGATCCAGCAGGGAAGGCAGTACAAGGGAGTTGCGGGAAATCGAAGCCCTGTCGATATGTGAATGAAAGTGTGAGTGAATCTAGTCTGAGAGTTATCGGCTCAGTGACCCCAGTCGTCAGAGGTCGGAGTTCAAGGGAGAAACGACAGACGGACACACAGGATATCATTTTTAAGACATCCATATGACGAGCCGTCCGGTTATCCCGCGTCCTGCCTCGTCCATAGTCGTAAAATGAGTGATTTGGTGCCGAGGGAGGGATAGCTTGTCGATGTTGTTGACGTCTGTGGCACGGAAGACCCACAAACTCGGCAGTGAGCCAAAATAGAGGTGCTGAGCAACCTCCGAAGTTTCAGACAAGGAAAGAAGTTCTCGTAGATTGGGAAAAGATAGATGGAGGCAAAGATGGAGGGTTTGTGCCATGCGGCTGACTGTGAAGAGGGCCATTGAGATAGAAGCAGGAAAGGCACCCAGACTGGTGACCGAGGCGCTGTTGGCACTGCGGCATATCGAGACCGATAATGGGCACTGCCGAGAGCGGGACAACTGGTTTCCAATGAAGCAGACGTATGCACTAAAAGGTGTTCGATCGATGAGGATATCAACATAAGACCGCAGATTGGGGAATGTGTCCAGAACGTCCTTCCAGCTACGGGACACCAGTTCAAATGATAAGAGCAGGTGTCTCATGATAGAAAACAGGGTCCCCGAGGGCTATACTCCCGGGAAAGGGAAGGCACTGAGGGTGTGAAGGGAGATGTGAGCAAGGACTTTTTTCGGCATACGACGCAAAGCGCTGAGAAGAAACCGTCGTTCTCGAACCCCGTCAGTCACCGGAGGCGTTTCCGCTCCTTATCCAGCTCCGCCAGCTCTTTGACCACACGTGTGATTGATTGCAAGAGCTCCTGCTTCATCACCTTCAGCTCTAAGACGATGGTATCGATGCGCTTCTCAGAATCTGATATCATTCCTCGAAGAGTTTTCTCTTCTGGAGGGGTAGGTGCATCGTTGGAACGTGTGAGCGTTCCAAGATCTGGATGATCGGCAATGGGAACATCTGCGTCGGTGACGGAAATTTTGTATGATGGGATGGTGTGGTTCACGCAGGTGCATCCGTTACAAGGGTGTCAGTCAGAAGGAAACGCAACTTTAGGCAATGTCATGATCTGTCATGAGATAGTTGAGTGTATGTAGTAGATGGGGCGAGATGTCGAACTTGCCAGTCAGTTGGAGGACGTATTGATTGGGCGTACTAGTCGAACTTTGATTCGAAACGTGTTCGGCAGCATCTTACTTCTCAGACCAGCGGCCCGAGGTGAAGACATTCAGGATGCGTGAGAGGTCTAAGGCGTCACGGTCTAGGCATTCAGCAGATCAGATATCCCCTGGAGGCGGAAAATAGATTTGGGTCGTGGGTACGTTCATGGAATATTTTGTAGAATGGGAAACGCGGGACTCGAATAAACCCAACAATTCAGTGGTTCGTTGTACTTCAGAGTCGTCGTGAACTGTCAGGTAGCCAACGTGACGGTGTGCAAAGGCAGAGATATTACTGTAGCTTCAGCCTTCCTAGTGGGTTGAAGACACGTGCTGACATCACCATTGTCGATGTTTCCTTTTGTTCAATGACCGCCATAGTTCACTTAATATATATTTCTCTCTGGTTCAATTCCATACAATTACTATAGCTACAGTATCAAAGGACAATCATGTTGTAAATATTCCCAGACATATACCTGGGATTTCCTCCCATAGACAACACGCAGCCAGAGGTTCTTGCTCACAAGAAGGGAAGGCGCTACAAATCACTGCGCATGACTCGGACCACATCCAATCCTTCTGACCGGAGCGCATCAAGCCTGGAAAAAGCTGGGGTTCTTGTCCCTTTATTCACCCCCTTCAACTGTGCGCTTCGAAGATCCACCGACTTGAAGTGCCGCGGATAACATGTCCACCGAGATTCGACCATCTGTACATAGACTTCCACTTGGAAGTCAAGATAACCACTGAGGTGTAGCGTGTGCAGGTGTGGAACGAGCGCTGGGACCTGAGATCCAGACTCTGTGTCAACTCTCCGAGCGAGATGTTCAAGGACTTCGTCTGTGATCCCAGTGGTTTTCGTCAGTCGCAAATCCTGGAGGGTGGGCATGCTGGAAAGAATATGAATGAGGTCATCTGTCATGATATCTCCTTTGTCGAAATAGAGAGATGTAAGGGGACTATGGGAGCGTTCAATTAGTTGGCGGACAGAAGTAAAGGTTATGTCCTGGTCCCGTGAGCTGCTGCCGAGCAAGCATGTCACCGAGAGATCCAGTAACGCAGGTAGTATGAGGGAGTTGAGTACAGATGGGATCACGGGTGGGAGACCTAAGCCCTGTTGATACACAGACGAAAGCGCGAGTGAGTGTAGCTGACTGAGAGTTGTCTGCCCAACATCCCCAGTCATCGTGGATTGCAAGTCAAGGGAGATCCGACACACGGACACACGGGTCATCATTTTTAAGATACTCTGGGCACGAGGCGCGGATAGCCCACGTCCTGCCACCTCATGTATATTTGTAAAATGAGTAATTTGATGCCAAGGGAAGAATAGCTTGTCGACGTTGCTGATGTCTGTGGCATGGAACACCCGCAATTTTGGTAGTGAACCAAAATGGAGGTGCTGGGCAACCTCCGAAGTGCTGTATGATGAAAGGAGAACAAGTTCTTGCAGAGTGGGGAAAGATAGATGGAACTGTTGCATGTCGGCGAAGTTGTTGCTAGGGAGGCAGAGATGGAGAGTTTGTATCCTACGGCTAACTGAGAAGAGGGTCACCAGCATAAAAGAAGGAAGGCCACCCGGCCAGGTGCCTGAGTACTTGCTACTGTGGCATATCGAGACCGATAATGGACACTGTCGAGAGCGAGATAACTGGTTTCCAACGTAGTGGGCGTAAGTTATGGAAGACATTCGATCGAGGAGGATATTAACATAAGACCACAGATTAGGGAATGTGTCAAGAACGTCCTTCCAGTTACGCGACACCAGTTCAAATGATAAAAGTGGTTGCCTACTGGCAGAAAACGATGACCAAAGGCCATACGATAATCTGGTCTGCGGAAAAGGAAAGACAAGAGTGTGAGAGAAAATATGAGCAAGGACTTCTTTAGGCATACGACGCAAAGCGCTGAGAACATTCTGCCGCTCTCGCATGCTGTCAGAGAGGCGTTGCCGCTCTTTATCCAGTGCAGCCAGTTCTTCGTCGACACGTACGATCGACCGTTCGAGAGCCTGTCTCAACGCCTTCAACTCCAAGACCGGGGTATTAAGAGCGTCAACGCGCTTCCCAGAATCAGACATCATCTGCCGAAGGGTTTTCTCTTCAGGAGGGGTAGGCGCATCGTTGGAGCGCGTGAGCTTCCCAAGATCTGGATGATCAATGAGGGGAACGTCTGCGTCTGTGACGGAAAATATGTAGGACGGGATGGCGTGGTTTACACAGGCGCATCCTTTACAAGGGTGCCAGTCGGAGGAAAAAGTGGTGGGTATCGCCATGAGCTGTGGTAAGCTAGCTAAGTATTTGTAGACGAGACGAGATACAAAACTTGCCAGTTAATTGGGTCAGGGTGGTGGTGGACGTCCAAGTCGAACATGCGACTGAGACGTGTTCATGATGTCCATGTCCTTCGCTTCACCGGCCCGAGCTCAACCGCGGCACTTCATCACGGTCACAGCGTGACAATGTCTCTATCGTCGACGTCGACGATCAAACAACAAATTAGCTCCCAACTGGGACCCAAAGCACCGGCCTACTTTGAACCTCTCGCCTCTTTCGTAACCGGTAAAATATCACGACCAGAATTTGAAGACTCCCTCAAGGCCGTCCTCGACGCTCCCAATCTCAGTGAGCAGCGCCGACCTCGTCGACCACTATCTAACGATATTGCCCAGTTCAACTGCACAATGCGCTCATAATATCCCTCTTTGATGCACGCAGCTTCAAGCGGCCCTTGACGCCTCCGCCGGACCTGCCCAAGCCCCCACCACGGAAGAGGAGGACGTTACCGTACCAGGGTCCAGGCGATGACGGCAGTATACGCTCGGAGCGGCTCAAGCGATGGACGGTCTCTGTTGGAAAACATGAACGCGACCGGATAGCTGCTCTAGAATATGTGCCACCCTCAACAGGACCTCGACTCGATGCAGATGAGATTGCACGCGAGAGAGGCATCGTACTGCTCCCAGAACGCGGTGGTGAGAGAATTTCTCTTTCTCGTTATTTGCCTGGTACACAATCACACTCTTTGCGTATTCACAGTCACATCCAATCTCTCTGACACTAGGACATCAAGCCTGGAAAGAGCTGGGGTTCCTGCCCCTTTATTCACCCCCTTCAAATGTGTGCTTCGAATATCCACCGACTTGAAGTGCCGCGGATAACATGTCCACCGAGATTCGACCATCTGTACATAGACTTCCACTTGGAAGTCAAGATAACCACTGAGGTGTAGCGTGTGCAGGTGTGGAACGAGCGCTGGGACCTGAGATCCAGACTCTGTGTCAACTCTCCGAGCGAGATGTTCAAGGACTTCGTCTGTGATCCCAGTGGTTTTTGTTAGTCGCAAATCCTGGAGGGTGGGCGTGTTGGAAATGAAATGAATGAGGTCATCTTTCAGGATTTCTCCGTTGTCGAAATAGAGAGATGTAAGGGGACTATGGGAGCGTTCGATGAGTTGGCGGACAGAAGTAAAGGTCGTGTCCTGGTCCCGCGAGGTGCTGCCGAGCAAGCATGTCACCGAGAGATCCAGCAACGCAGGCAGTATGATAGAGTTGAGTACAGTTGGGATCACGGGCGGGTAAACTAAGCCCTGTTGATACACAGATGAAAGTGTGAGTGAGTGTAGCTGGCTGAGAGTTGTCTGCCCAACAACCTCAGTCATTGTAGATGGGAGGTCAAGGGAGATACGACACACGGACACACGGGACATCATTTTCAAGATACTCAGAGCCCGATGAGCAGATGGCCCACGTCCTGCCACCTCATGCATATTTGTAAAATGAGTGATTTGGTGCCAAGGAAGGGACAGCTTGTCGATGTTGCTGACGTCTGTGGCACGGAAGACCCGCAAACTTGGTAGTGAACCAAAATGAAGGTGTTGAGCAACCTCCGAAGTGTCGGACAATGAAAGGAGAACAAGTTCTTGTAGATTGGGAAAAGATAGATGGAACTGCTGCATATTGGCGAAGTACCTACCAGGGAGGCAAAGATGGAGGGTTTGTACGCTACAGCTGACTGAGAAGAGGGCCATCAAGATAGTAACAGGGAAGGCAGCCATCCAGCAGCTTGAACTCCTGTTACTGTGGCATATCGAGACCGACAATGGGCACTGTCGAGAGCGAGACAGCTGGTTTCCAATGTAGTGGGCGTAAGCGATGGAAGACATTCGATCGATGAGGATATTAACATAAGACCACAAGTTGGGGAATGTGTCAAGAACGTCCTTCCAGTTACGAGACACCAGTTCAAATGATAAGAGTGGATGTCTTCTGGCAGAAAACGTCGACCAATCGCCCAAGTTCGTCAAGGTACCCGAAGACTGTACGCGTGGGAAAGGAAAGATAAGGGTGTGAAGAAAGATATTAGCGACGACTTCTTTAGGCATACGACGCAAAGCGCTGAGAAGAAGTCGTCGTTCTCGAACGCTGTCAGAGAGGCGTTGCCGCTCCTTATCCAGCTCCGCCAGCTCTTTGTCCATATGCGTAATCGACTGTAAGAGCTCCTGCTTCATCATCTTCAGCTCTAAGACGTGGACACCGATGGCGTCGATGCGCTTTCCAGAATCCGATATCATTCCTTGAAGAGTCTTCTCTTCAGGTGGGGTAGGTGCAGCGTTGGAGCGTGTGAGCTTTCCAAGGTCTGGATGATCAGCGATGGGGCTATCTGCATCGGTGACGGAAATTTTGTATGATGGGATGCTGTGGTTCACGCAGGCGCAGCCTTTACAAGGGTGCCAGTCGGAGGGAAATGCAGTGGGTAATGCCATGATCTGTGATGAGCTAGCTGAGTATTTGCATATGAGACGAGATGAAACTTGCCATTTAATTGGATCAAAATTGCAATGGACGTAACAAGTCGAACGAATTTCTCGCCCCCGGCGGCAATGATGTCACTTCATCACGGTCACGGCGTGACAATGTCTCTATCGTCGACGTCGACAATCAAACAACAAATTAGCTCGCAACTAGGAGCCAAAGCACCGGCCTACTTTGAACCTCTCGCCTCGTTCGTTACCGGTAAAATATCACGACCAGAATTTGAAGACTCCCTCAAGGCCGTCCTCGATGCTCCCAATCTCAGTGAGCAGCGCCGAACCTCGTCAAAGCTATCTAACGATACTGCCCAGTTCAACTGCACAATGCACTCATAATATCCCTTTTCGATGCACGCAGTTTCAAGCGACCTCTGACACCTCCACCGGACCTGCCCAAGCCCCCACCACGGAAGAGGAGGAGGACGTTACCGTACCAGGGTCCAGGCGATGACGGCAGTATACGCTCGGAGCGGCTCAAGCGATGGACGGTCTCTGTCGGAAAACATGAACGCGACCGGATAGCTGCTCTAGAAGCTGTGCCACCCTCAACAGGACCTCGACTCGATGCAGATGAGATTGCACGCGAGAGAGGCGTCGTGCTGCTCCCAGAACGCGGTGGTGAGAGGATTTCCCGGACTCATTATTCGCTTGGTTGACGTCGAGCAGAACCACCTGGAAGCAGGCTGGCTGTCCAGCTGGCAACGATAACTCGCTCGCCCAACGTCCAGCATATTGCCGACCGGATTAATCTCATCTGCGCACAGAACAACCTTGGCTCGCCGTCCCGCTCTGTGTCGTCACTTATGCATCTCGCCTGCGAAGTAGGGTTCATACCACCTCTTCTATCTAATCTAATTTTTCACAGGTCAAGCTGAAGCAACTCATCACCCACGCCCTCACTCTCACAGACAAATCTCTCGCCATCTCGTCCATATCCACCGCCTCTGCTCCCTCCTCTTCCAGTCACCGCTCTCAAAAGCAAAAGGTGCTCTCAACATCAGCGTTCGACACCCTCTTTGCTATGGCCCCAGCCGTACTACCAAACGGAAGCGCCGCCGCGATGCACCTCGCTATAGGCGACAGAGAGGATGACGAGGAGGATATCGCATTGTTGAAGAAACCAGATATCAAGGATCCTAGGTGGCAGATTGTAGCGTTATTGGGAGAGAGGAGTACAGTGAAAGAGATGTTGAGGAATGGAAGATGACATGTATATAATCGCATGCTTATATATTATTTTTCTCTGCCAATACAATACACAAGCTGTTGTAGATACAAGGTCAATCTATGACACCGAGATGGTCCTCTTTAATTGTACCGATGGCGAACTAGAGGAAAATATAATTCCACATAAGTGAAAAGTTGAAGAAAACGCACAATTTCGGTGGCATCAACACGAGTACCAACAATCTTTAGCCGCACGCGGGTGTTCTTTTCGATAATCTGGTCCTCAGAGGCAAACGAAGGAGGATTCGAATTAGGGTCAAACCGCAAGCCGGGGTGTATAAGCTGCCAACAAGATCAAGAGTCGCCCGTCCAAGAAAAATGGCAGTATACCCACCTGATGCGACACGAACACCGTCAGCGGTCCACATTCAGCGAAGAATCCCATCTAAAGAGTAGATAAGGCTGCGTTCACTGGGCAGAAAAGTAGGAGACGCACCTTGTTCACGTTCGTGACGACCCCGTCGACGACCTCGCCTTTGAACGGCTTGAACACGATAGCACGGTATCGCGTGATGAACTCTGCCTGTCCACTCCCACTCAGCACCATGCCCTTCCCGATATCCAGTATAGAAACGACAGCGATGATGTACCCAAAGGATCCCAAACACGTCCCCTCGACGTCCGCGTACAGTTTTGACTCGAGAAAGTTGAGCATCCGAGGTCCAAAGTAGGACGGATGCAGGAGAATCGTGTGTGTTAGCTCTTTCTTTGGGTTTGAATTTCATTGTCTAGTAGAAAGGAAAGTTGGGAAAACTCACGATGAAGAACATGACGGTGCGTGTGTAAGAGTGTAAATTGAAATTACGGCCCGGAGCTCAAGTACAAAATAATTCTATCATGTCGTATCCATTTTAAGCAGACTCTCCTCCCCTTCAAGGACTGTCCGTGGCTCCCTCTCTGCCCTCTCCATCGCCTCCAACAACCCATCTACATCTGGCGCGACCACAAACCTCTTATTCACCTCTCCCAGTACATTCAGCTTCTTTTCTTTCATGTCGAGTGAGACGGCGTGTTGAAGAAACGAGGGCTGGGTCGCAGCCATTACCTGTAGAAAACATCAGTAACCGTTGAAGACAAAAGAGAAGAAATTACATCAAGTAGAATCCCATTAGCGAGCCTCATCTTAACAGCGCCGCTCCGGTATATTTCCAAACGACCAATCGTCCCGTCTACTACTGGTTTCTCTTTCTCTTCAGCGGGGGCTGGTACCTCGGCTTTGACGTTAGGAGCAAAGGACACTCGCTTTTTGTCTGTAGGTAGTGGTGGTGGTGGAGCTTCCCCTTTAGGAGTGAATGCAGGGAACGGAGCAGGGAACTGGAAAAAGTAGAGCCTGTCCTGGCGTAGAGTATCGTCCGGGTCCTCTGGAGCCTGCTGAGCAAAGTCCTCGATGATATCTTCGAGTTCTTCCTCTTCCTCGCTCTCGCTTAGGTTGAGAGCATTGGATGTATCGACTTCTATGTTATATATGAATAAAAATCAGTCAGAAAGGGCGAAACGTACCCTCTGGCTGCTGTTCCTCCTTCTTTGGTTTCTTCACGGCTCCCTTGACCTTTTTCAGACTCTCGGGAGCCATCCAGTCCATGTTCTTGACGTTCTCCATATCGACAATCTCGACGCCTTCATCTGGGTCGGAATAGTTCTCCTCGTCATCCTGTGGGGCCTTGTCCTTGTCCTTCCCTTCGCTCTTGATTCTGGGCGCAGGGGTGCTGGACAATGAGCTCGTACTTGGTCTTGTGGACGGGACAGCGATATTCACAGGGCGGCGCCGCGTCGCAGCATTGCCAGCCATAGCAGGACCGAGCGCGAATGGACCACTGGCAGTCATTTCGAGCTGCTGCCTCGGAGCGCCCCTTCCTCTGCCTGCATCTCCTCCTCTACCTCTACCTCTTCCACGAGCAGGCGGTATGGCTTCTGCTGTCGGTTCCGGCTTCACATCCCTGCTCGGAACAATGAGACGCGTAATAGAGTCAAAAATCGCACATACTCTTTTTTCCGCCTTGCCGGTAGGGTAGGCACGAATTTTAGTTTCTGTGTGCCCTGCCTGGTCACCTCAGAGGGCCGTTTCGCGAGGCTGGATATTGCCTTGGAGGGCCTGGACGGGCCAGCATTGTTGTCTGTAGAAGAGAGTTGTTGGAATAAATATTTGTAGATGGAAGGCGAGCGTACCAGACATGATTGTGTGGCTGTGCGATGGCAATCAATCGACCGTGCAGCCATGGACCAAGTCAAGCATTGGCGGGTAACGTACAACGATATCCACAATCTTATTCGCAAGAATACCCCCAAGGTTGCAGCTGAATTCAATCCAGACTTGCTCGTGGCGATTGGCACGTCCTTTGCTTATTTCTTTGCCTGACTCGTACTAACCAGTTTACACAGGCGGCGGGTCAGTGTGAACCGTCGTATATATACATGTCAGCGTCTGATCCATTGCAGAGGCTTTTTCCCAGCGCGTGTTATGGTGAGTGCCTATGTTTGTCTAGGGAATCAATCATATCGATTAGAACAGCGCACATTTCTCCGCGAACAAACCGACAAAAAAACATTGCAGATCCAGGCAATTGGCTTGTCGCTGTACGAACCCGTAGAAGGTGGTACGGCTGAGCAGATCGGACAGGAAGTCGTACGAACACAGTGGCTGGGCCCCGACGCAGGCAAGCTCCTCGTCGGCAAGCGCACCCTCATCGTCGACGAGGTTGATGACACCCGTAAAACATTGCAGTCCGTTCCCTCTTATTGTCTTTATATAATAATCTGACGATTTCCCAGCTACGCTCTATCGGAACTGCAAAAAGACGTGGACAAGGAACTCGCATCGTACCCCGAGTCTGAACGCGACGCCCTTCGAGCAGCGACCCAGTTTGGCGTCTTTGTCGTGCACAACAAGCTCAAGCCCAAGCTCGCAGAGTTGCCTGCCAGTCTTCCGTACTATGCCGGTGAAGAGGTAGGCGATGTCTGGCTTGACTACCCTTGGGAAATGATGTGAGCCTTCCCTTGCCTTTTTTCACTTTTCCTTCTCACTCTCTTGCAGAGACATCGAGGAGCACGACCGGCTAGCCGGGACACAGGTATTATAGTTGTAGACGAAATATAAACTTTTTATGTGAATAAAATAGACTTTATGTGGGAAAGTGAGGATCGATTACCTGAGGCAGCTTGTCACTTGGACGCGTACACCATCATCACTTAGATGGCAGAGGAGGTCGACTATGAGTCGCTCCCACCAAATGCTGGCCTCGCTGTACGTTTCTTTTTCTTTTTTTCTTTTCGTGAAAATGTTTCCAATGTTTCCAGGTCAATATGCTTGCAGGTGCCCTAGTACGTCCCTCGACCCAGTCCAGCTTCCCAGCTCTCACCTCTTCCAGGCCGGCATATCTGAACATGCAGTCATGTACCCCATCGACAGCATCAAAGTGAGTGGCCCCCGACTCGCTTGCCGTCGTGCTCACCATCGCAGACGCGAATGCAAGTCTTCGCGACCTCACCCGTGGCAGTCTACACCGGTGTCGGCAACGCTTTTACGCGGATATCCTCGACAGAAGGCATACGGGCTCTGTGGCGGGGCGTGTGGTCCGTCGTGCTGGGCGCTGGGCCGGCGCATGCAGTGCATTTTGGGACTCTCGAGGCCGTCAAGGAGCTCATGGGCGGAAACGAGGGCGGGAATCAGTGGCTCGCGACCTGTACGTATCTTGCCTCGCCGTGCTCGTTGGCTAACAGATGGTCGCAGCCGTGGCAGGCGCCTCAGCCACGACCGCCGCCGACGCCCTCATGAATCCCTTTGACGGTTCGCGCCCTCCCTCTGACGACCAAGGCACATGAATAATAACAGTTTGCAGTCATCAAACAGCGTATGCAGGTCCACAAGTCTGAGTTCCGTTCCGTCTTCACCTGTGCCCGGGTCGTCTACCGCAACGAAGGCCTCGCTGCCTTTTACGTCTCGTACCCCACCACCCTCGCAATATCTATCCCTTTCAACGCTATCCAGTTCACCGTATACGAACAGGTCAAGCGTATCCTCAATCCCCGCCACGAGTACTCCCCCACGACTCACATCACAGCAGGCGCAATTGCCGGTGCTGTCGCCGCCGCAGTCACTACCCCGCTCGATGTCGCCAAGACCATTTTGCAGACCCGGGGCACCTCCCACGATGCAGAGATTCGTGGTGTCAAGGGCATGGCGGATGCACTCAGGGTTATATGGACTAGAGACGGCATTAAGGGCTTTGGCAGGGGCCTTACACCGAGAGTACTGACCACCGTGCCCAGTACAGCCCTCTGCTGGCTATCATACGAGTTTTTCAGTAAGTCTTTGCTTATCTCTTATCTGTATTTCTCTCACATTCTCTCACAGAGGCCGCCATACGGTCAGACACGTCTGGCTGCAACTAAAATATCTCTATGCCCTCATTTACCCCCATTGTAGCCACTTTTTTGAACTTATCGTACTTGACTTGAATGTAATATTATTCCCAGAGCGTCCCGCTATTCGGTTACCGCGTACTTGACTTCCCGTAAACTCACGTATTGTCCACACGACCGGTAAGGTTCTCACAGCTTGGGCATATTTTTCGCAGCGAAATCTGAAACCGACATCCGGTAATATCCATGGCATCGACGGGCCTTCCATGACCCAATTCCTTGTATTTCCAGGTACCCCGACTACAAAGTGGGAGGCAGGACACAATCTTTGATCATCCGATGATGAACCTCGATATCCCGCGTTCAGAATGGGACCATCGTGCAGAGGTATCCTGCTATTGGTTGTAGCATGAACCTATCGCGTGAACATCGGAGACGTAGACCACCAAAGAGAGCATCGGAACACCAGGTTGGGATCTCATCGAATGGGGTGGCGCCGTTAGAATACTAAGCATGCCGTAGGGATACAGCCCTCCACACCGAGCACCCCAGGAGGAAATATATTACTCTCTAGGTATACCTCCATATGTAAGAGCGAACCAGGTAAGATGAGCTTGTTGACGGTTAGGTGCATCGATTGAATGTGCTAGTAAACCTTGCACGGTGGAAATTCTCTTCGAGCCAATTGCCGCCCTGAGAGCTGCCAGGTTGATTTTTCGCTATTATTATTCTCTACGGTCGTGGTCACATGGGATTCCGGACGTCAGTGCGAGGCTGAAATGCTGGTTCAGTTGAACACTATCTGACGTGGCGACAGTTCAATTCACTGCTGGTACCATCATTGTGGCGGGAGGGAAGAGGAAGAGTTTCGGACCGATATCCCGGATTGGCATCGGGCCGGTGAAGCGATGGACGTTCGTCGTTCGACTTGTACGTCCATCACGATTTTGACCCAATCGACTGGCAAGTTCTATATCTTGTTTCACCCACAAATACTTAGCTATCATACCACAGATCATGGCATCACCTACCACTTTTCCCTCCGACTGGCACCCTTGTAAAGGCTGCGCCTGTGTAAATCACGCCATCCCATCCTACAGATTTTCTGTCACAGACGCAGATGGTCCCCTCGCTGATCATCCACATATCGGGAAGCTCGCACGCTCCAACGATACACCCAACCCGTCTGAAGAGAAGATTCTTCAAAAGATGATGTCTGATACAGGGAAACGTATCGACGGTCTTGACGCACACGTGCTAGAATTGAAGGCGCTGAAACAGGCTTTCATCGCCCGTGTCGACGAAGAGCTGTCTGCGCTAGATAAAGAACGGAAGCGCCTGTCTGACAGCATACGAGAGCGGCAGATTGTTCTCGGCCCATTGCGTCGTATGCCAAAAGAGGTCCTTGCTCACATTTTCTCTCACACCCTAGTCTTTCCTTTCCCGCGGGCAAGGCCCACGTTATATGGCCTTTGGTCATCGTATTCTGCTAGTAGGCATCCACTCTTATCATTTGAACTAGTGTCGCGTAACTGGAAGGACGTTCTTGACACATTCCCCAACCTGTGGTCTGCTGTCAATATCCTCATCGATCGAATGCCTTCTAATACTTACATCCGATACATCGGAAACCAGTTGACTCGCTCTCGACAGTGCCCATTATCGGTCTCGATATGCCACACTGAGCGCATCGCAGTCACCAGGCCGGTAGCCTTTCCTGCTGCTATCTTAATGGCTCTCTTCACAGTCAGCCCTAGGGTAAAAGTCCTCCGTCTTTGCCT
Source organism: Armillaria altimontana (assembly GCA_022818075.1). NCBI lineage: Eukaryota > Fungi > Basidiomycota > Agaricomycetes > Agaricales > Physalacriaceae > Armillaria > Armillaria altimontana. The sequence continues at coordinate 2,024,833 of JAIWYR010000005.1, read as the reverse complement.
CCCTGGAAAATACTTCACAGATATGCAACAACTTCATCTATCCTTTCCCAATCTACAAGACCTTGCGCTCATTTCATCGTCCGAAACATCGGAGGTTGCTCAACACCTTCATTTCGGTTCACTGCCGCATTTACGGGTCTTCCATGCCATGGACATAAGTAACCTCTACACACTATCCCTTCCTTGGCACCAAATTACTCAGTTTACATACGTGCACTCGCAAGTAGGACACGGACCACCCGCTCATCGTGTTCTAGATATCTTGAAAATGATGTCTCGTCTGTCCGTCTGTCGCCTCTTGCTTGACCTACAATCTTTGACGACCGAGGTCATGGAGGAGATGACTCTCAACAAGCTAAACTTACTCACACTTACATCTGTGCACCGACAAGGCTTTGATTTCCCACCTGTGATCCCCTTTGTGCTCAATACCCTTAAACTTCCTGCACTGGTGGGTCTCACGGTACGTTGCTTGTCCGGCTTCGCCTCACGGGACCAGGACACGACGTTCACTTCTATCCGCCACCTCATAGAGCGTTCCCAGAGTCCCCTTACATATCTCCATTTCGATAACGGAGAAATCATAAAAGATGATCTCATTCGTATTCTTTCAAGCACGCCCACCCTCCAGGTTTTACAACTAAAAAATGTGGGCGGAGAGATCACAGACGAAGTCGTCAACGATCTCGCTCGTAGAGTTGACACAGAGTCTGGATCTCCGGTCCCGGCACTCGTCCCACACCTGCACACGCTGCACCTCAGTGGCCAACTTGATTTTCAGGTGGAGCTTTATGTAGGGATGGTCGAATCACGCTGGACGTGTCATCCGCGGCACCTCAAATCGGTGGATATTTGCCGATTTGTGGATCGGCGAAGGGAAAGGGAGCAGGAGGAGGTCAACATACTGGCTCTTTCCAGGCTTGATGTCCTAGTGTCAGAGGGATTAGAGGTGACTGTGAGTACGCAAAGAGTGTGATTGTGTTGTCTAGCCTTCTTGTGAGCGAGAACCTCCGACTGAAGTGATATAAAGTGAATCAAGTGCCTGTGCTTCTAATATCTTTGTGAGGTATGCGACTCATCGATAATCGATATCAAGCCCCAGCATTTCGCTCCCCACTGGGTACTTTGTCGACGATTAAGTACATCGATTGAATGTGCTGGTAACCCTTGCACGGAAATGCTCTTGAGATAAAACGGTTCGAGGTCAATTGCATGGAGAGCTGCCAGGTCGATTTTTGCGTTCCGCAGAGGTTAAAGCTGTTTCAGTTGAGCGCTGTCTGACACGCCTTGTTAAAATATCTGTTGCATGCCATGGCGACAGCTTAATTTACTGCTGGTACCATCGTTGTGACGGTAGGGAAGAGGAGGAGATTCGGACCGGTATCCCGGATTGGCATCAGGCCGGTGAAACGTTCGTCGTTCGACTTTCGACTTTTACGTCCATCACCATTTCGATCCACTGGCAAGTTCTATATCTCGTCTCACCTACGAATACTTAGTGGCTAGCTCAATCATAGATCATGGCATTACCCGCCACTTTTCCCTCCGATTGGCATCCTTGTAAAGGCTGCGCCTGCGTGAACCACGCCATCCCATCATACAGATTTTCTGTCACAGACGCAGATGGTCCCCTCACTGATCACCCAGATCTTGGGAAGCTCGCACGCTCCAACGATATACCCAACCCACCTGAAGAGAAGATTCTTCAAATGATGGTGTCGGATACAGGGAAACGTATCGATGCTCTTGATGCGCACGTACAGGAGTTGAGGGCGCTGGCACAGGCTTTCGTCGCGTGCGTCAACGAAGAGCTAGCTGCGCTGGATAAAGAACGGCGACGCCTCTTCGACAGCATACGAGAGCGGCAGAGTGTTCTCGGCCCATTGCGTCGTATGCCAAAAGAAATCCTTGCTCACATTTTCTTTTACACCCTTGACATTCCTTTTCCATGGGCGAAGAACCCGATGTCAGATGGCGAATGGCCATCGTTTTCTGCCAGACACCCACTCTTATCATTTGAACTGGTGTCCCGTAAATGGAAGGACGTCCTCGACACATTCCCCAAACTGTGGTCTTATGTTAATATCCTCATCGATCGAATGACTTCTAGTACGTACGTCTACTACATTGGAGACCAGCTGTCTCGCTCTCGACAGTGCCCATTGTCGATCTTGATATGCTGCAGTCGGCGCTTTGGGAGTGCCTCCTCCGTCGCCAGGCTGGGCCCCTTTCCCGATGCTATCTTAATGGCCCTTTTCTCAGTCAGCCGTAGGGTACAAACCCTCCACCTTTGCCTCCCTGACAGGTGCTTCACCGATATGCAGCAGCTCCCTCTATGTTTCCCCACTCTACAAGAACTTGTTCTGTATCCATCAACCCCTTCGGTGGTTGCTCAGCACCTCCATTTTGGTTCACTGTCGCATTTGCAGTTCTTCCAAGCCATCAACATAAGTGACCTTCACAAACTATCCCTCCCTTGTCACCAAATCACTCATTTTGCAAACTTGTATACTGAATTAGGATGCAGACCACCTGCTCATCGTGTTCTGGATATCCTAAAAATGATGCCTCTTCTATCCAACTGTCGTTTCTCCCTTGATCTGTATCCTTTGTCGATCGAGGTTGTGGAGGAGACGACTCTCAGCCAGCTACACTCACTCACGCTCTCATCTATGTACCAACAAGGCTCCGATTTCCCACCTGTGATCCCCTTTGTGCTCAACTCCCTCAGACTTCCCGCCCTGTTGGATCTCTCGGTAACTTGTTTGGACGGCTTCGACTCGCGAGACCAGGCCACGACCTTTACTTCTATCCGTCACCTCATAGAACGCTCCCATAGTCCCCTTACATCTCTCTATTTCGACAATGGAGAAATCTTGAAATATGATCTCATGTATATTCTTTCAAACACGCCCACCCTCCAGGTTTTACAACTAATAGATGTGGGCGGAGGGATCACAGACGAAGTCGTCAACGATTTCGCTCGTAGAGTTGACGCGGAGTCTGGATCTCGTGTCCCGGCATTCGTCCCACACCTGCACACACTGCACCTCAGTGGCCAACTTGATTTTCAGGTGGAGCTTTATGTAGGGATGGTCGAATCACGCTGGACGTGTCATCCGCGGCACCTCAAGTCGGTGGATATTTGCCGATTTGCGGATCGGCGAAGGGAAAGGGAGCAGGAGGAAGCCAACATATTGGCTCTTTCCAGGCTTGATGTCCTAGTGTCAGAGGGATTGGATGTGACTGTGAGTACGCAAAGAGTGTGATTGTATCGTCTAGCCCTGTGAGCGAAAACCTCGGATACATTGTCGTACTTGTATACTGGTAGGGTGGATGTGACTACAAGAATTTTATGAAACGAAACCAAAGGGAAATGTATAACATGTACTAGTGGAATACGACGGTGAAAAGTATACTGGAATGAAAGGAAACGGTGACGATGATGGATGATGTCAGCAGATGTCTTTTATTCCAACTCGCTATGAAGCTAATATCCCATTCCTATACTCAACGTCGCACTGCTCCTTCATGTTGACCATCTAACAGTTCACGACGGCTCAGAAGTATAACACCCCACAGCGGATTGTTGCGTTTATTCGAGTCCTGCATTTCTTATTCTACAACATAAATCCACGGGCGCTAGCAGTGCACTCTTCCAAGTTCCCACAACCCAAATATATTTTTCGCTAGACGCCCTTAGATCTCTCACGCATGTGTCTTTCCCTCGGGCCGCTGATATTCCGAGAAGCAAGATGCTGTCAAACACGTTTCTCGGAACCAAAGTTGACTAGTACATTCAATCGATACGTCCTCAAGCTGACTGGCAAGTTCTACACCTCGTCTCGTCTACAAACACTCAGTTAGTTCATCACAGGTCATGGCATTATCCACTGCTACGTCCCCAGACTGGCACCCTTGTAGAGGATGCGCCTGCGTGAATCACTCCATCCCATCATACCGATTTTCCGTCACCGATGCAGACAGGTCCATAGCCGATCATCCAGACCTTGGGAAGTTTACACGCTCCAACGATACACCTACTCCGTCTGAAGAGAAGACTCTTCAGCAGATGATATCCGATTCTAGAAAGCGCATCAACCAGGCGAAAGCCCAGGCGTCGGAACTAAAGGATCTGAGACAAGAGCTCTTACTGTCGATCTCACGCGTCGGCGAGGAGTTGGCGACGTTGGATAAAGAGCAGGAGCGCCTCTCTGACAGTATTCGAGATCGAGAGCGCCTTCTCAGTGCTTTGCGTCGTATGCCCAAAGAAGTCCTGGCTAATATTTTCCTTCACACCCTCGTCTTTCCTTTCCCACGAGTACAGCCTCCCCCACGTTCTGGCGATTGGTCGCTATTTCCTCCCAGCAGAAACCCGCTTTTATCCATTGCCTTGGTGTCTCATAATTGGAAAGACGTTCTTGTTGCCTTCCCTAACCTTTGGTCCTATGTCAACATCGTAGTCGACCGATTGCCGTCCAATAGCTATGCGCGCTTCATCGGCAAACAGATATCTCGCTCCGGTCAATCCCCATTATCAATCTCGATATCCCACGGTGGTGGCACAGCTGAGGCTGGCGCTTTACCTGATGCCGTCCTAACGACACTCTTTACAGCCAGCCATAGAATCATATGCCTCCATCTTCACCTCCCCGGAAGGTACTTCCCCTCTCTACAGCAACTCCCTCTATCCTTTCCCATTCTACAAGAACTCTATCTTCATTCTTCATCAGATACTGCCGAAGTCGGCCAACATCTCGATTTTGACCTTCTACCGCAGTTGCGGGTACTGGATGTCACGGACATCAGCGACATGTATTCATCATCTCCTCCCTGGGATCAGATCACCCAATTTTCAAACACTCATGTGCAGCCGGGACATGGTCCGCCTCTGCATAGCGCTCTGACTACCTTAAAAGCGATGTCTAACTTATCTGTTTGTCGTCTGTTCCTCGACTTGCAACCCTTAGTGACGCCGGGTACTGCAGGGGAGACGACCCTAACCGAGCTCAAATCACTTTCACTTTCATCCATGTACCGGCAAGGTTTCGGTCTCACAGCAGTCATACCCTTCCTACTAAGTCACCTCACGTTACCTGCTCTTTTGGATCTCTCAGTAACGTGTTTAGTCGGTGTCAACACCCGGGACAAGGACGTGACATTTAGTTCTATTTGTACACTCCTTGCACGCTGTAGCAGTCCCCTGACATCGCTCTCCTTTAGCAACGGAGAGATCCAAAAGGAGGACCTTAAAAATCTTATCACTTCTACGCCTACTCTCCAAGATCTACGACTAATAAACATTGGTAAGGGAGCTTTGACTCAAGACATCACCAATGCGCTTGGTAAAAGCACCGAAGATCCCGATACAAAAGCCAAGGCCCCAACCTTCGTTCCATCTCTGCATACACTGCATCTCATCGGCCACATTGAATTCTTGACGGATGACTTGATCAATATGATTGAATCTCGCCGGACATGTGATCCGTATAACCTGAAGTCGGTGGATGTCTGCCGATTTGTTGACTGGCGGAGAGAAAGGGACGAGGAGGCTACAATCCTTGGATTTCAGCCCGTTCTTGAAGCGTTGCGGGAGGAAGGATTGGATATTACTGTAAGCTCGCGAAGAATGACGTGAAAATATTGTGAGCAAGTATAGGAGAATATTGGTGTGTATCTTTACTATGTTGATTTCTATCGAGGAATTTTATGAAAAAATGGACATTACTATCAGGAGTTGAATGATCATCTTTATCTACAGACATTTCGTGGCCGGGCACGTTAGCTACTAAAATCGGCTAGAATTTTATCGAGATTTCCAATGCGCCTCTTCGTATTCTTGAATGATAAAATCTCCCGAAGCCTGATGAAGCCCTCAACATAGAATGAAGAAATCTATAAATGACTTCTATATTACAGATCCGACGGCAAATTCCCACTGTCAGAGGATTGACTTGCCATCTATTCTCGACTTGACAAAACGCGTTCTTCTCCCTGAGGGTTGCTGCCATCATGATGACTCGGCTTCGCATCGAAGAAAGATAAGAAACATCAAGCAAGTACGCACGAATACATCAGTCGTGACTCTTAGAGTACTATTAATTCTTTTCCCTGGCTCACCTCGTGGGATGTGTCAGTCAACAATCCTGCTACTATCTATGAGGATCATATGTAAATGAGCACTTTAATATGAGTCGTGGCTTCAAACATTATCTTCGATGAAAACTCCCTGATTTGTCGAAGTCACGGCGATGGAGATCACAATATGTCTTAACCTCGGAAATGATGGTGGTAACCAGAGGAAGGAGACGAATCGCGTTCTGTCGAAATGGGGCCGCGGAGGCAAAACGAGGTTGAAGGAGGTCATGCCCAAATATGGAACCCCATTTTGAAATCACTGTGATCATTTGCGGTTGCTCCTCTCCTCGATACAGCCTTGCTGGCCATTGCGCTTTACCATCTCGCGTGTCTCCACAGGCTACCGACACCGTGATATCGACAGTGACCGGTTGTAGCTTCCACTGCCCGCATGATCTGATGTAGCAATTATATTGTCCTAGGCGCTTGAGTAAGTATACGTTGCTGTGCTATCTCTTACGCTGGCTACAGATAAAACCTAGCCACCCCCTTTGTTTTCTGAGAGAAAGAATATGTCCCCACGCAAAAGTGAGTATTGCCAACGTCGCTAGCGACTTGGAGCTCACACCCAACTAGTAGGCGCAACGGTTAGCTGCAGTGTCAAGCAAATCTACTTTTCATTCCCCCATCTGCTGACGTTCGGAGAGACTACTGTCGATCTCTGGAAGATCCACGTCGACTCTTCGTCGTTGACGCATGTAGCCGCCTTGTCTGAATGGATCGACTATCCCGTCGAACGAGGCATCATCATTGACGAATCCCGCGATCTTGTTGTCATCCCGCAATGCGACCGACCCGTTGGTCTTTGGGTATACAATCTCCATGACGGACACCTCATCAAGAAGGTCGCCCTCTTTGGCTGTATATCCGTCGCTCGTATTCAGTATGACACTGGGCGTGTCTTAGTCGCCGTCGATGACGACGACGACACCTGGCTTTTGGTATGCGATCTCACCGAGTCTGATCCCACTCGCCCAATGTTCCGCACCGAGATCACGGGCTCTTCACTCACGTCAGAGGGGGAAGAACGGCCTTTTAATGGTTTCGGCCCTGTGTGGCTTTCACCTGCTGGGGAAGTCGTGGCTTGGGCAGGCGAGGAGTCTGGTATGTCTATGAGCCTGATGCTGTGGCCGCCGACCGACGAGCCCAACGACGCGCTCCTGCCATCGCGTTTCGCCCAAATCCCGAGGACTATCTCTGTTGGCGATCAGGAAGATGGAGCCATCAATGTGCAATGCGCCATAGCGATGGGGGATGACAGGTTCTTGATGTGTACTGCCGAGGCAGTGCTGGACGTCCTTGATGGGCCGGAGACTTATGGATGCGTCGTTCGCGTGCTCGCGAAGCCATCTTTGGAGACCTTCTGGGCGTCGAGTTTGATATGGGGGCACATCGGTGTTCTTCGTCATGTCCCCAGTTTGAATGCGGTTGTTGCGATTGGATATATAAGCGAGCGGAAATACGGCGACAGCCCGGACTACGCTCTCAGTGTCACCGTATTGGACGCGAGCACTGGGGAGCAGCGACGGCACGAACGGGTAAACTTTCGCGAGCACGGGTCACCTGTTCGGGTGTGCGATATTTCGACTAAAGGTGCAGGTGGCGAAGAAGAGTTGGTCGTCATCTTCTGCGATGGCGGGGTGCTTGTCAGAGCATTGGAGGCGTTCATCAGGGAAGGCTTCCCTCGTGTGTCGGATTCTTTGCAGGTGGCCCGCCCGTTTGGGGACGAGTTTGGCAAATCGACCCACGCCGCTGTTGGTGATGGACATGCCGTGGTAGTCGAGGACAATCAGAAAGTGTCGTTGGTTGCGTGGTGAGAACGGCGTTCAAGTTTCTCCGACTTGTATGCAATGTTCGAGTTGGGGCAATTCAGGGCGCAATATACTTGGAAAGGTCCGGGTTGTATGTTCGTTCTTGGATACAAAACACGTACTTTTTTGCGCGTTTAAAGCGCTGAAATGAAACATAACAAATAGTCTTTCCGCATATTCCAAGCGCGAATTCTGGATGCGCAGACGGTCGGCTCGACCTTCTGACTTGCCATTGCAATTCATGCCGTACGGATTTGAATCATGAAATGTATGAAGAACGGCGTATGTACCTTGCAACCTGCTCACAATCATTCAGGGATTTTGGTAATTGATACGGTACCGGTGTCCGTTGAACGGTATTAAAGTATTCTTTCCGTGGTGTCGGAGGTTGCTCTCAGTGTTTCTTTCTTGAGTAATAATATGTGCTCAGCCAGCATCGATATATATCCAAACCAGGACCTCGTAAGTAAGATAGCAAAAGTATCCCTCGAACTGTGCCTATAACAGCATCGGTCTCCACATCGGTTGCAAGTCGGTTCAGCGCTCGAATGCCATGGCAATGACGTACATTTTTGCGTAAAGGAAGATAGAAGGGTTGTCACAGCCTGTCACGTCACTGAGTAGGGTTTCCCTCATATCCGCCATGTCTGCTGAGGACCTGCCGCCTCCCCGTCCTTCCTTTGTTGCCAGCGGACGTCCCAGCCAGATGAGTATGGACAGCGGCTCAGACTCCGACGCACCCGTCACCATCCACGCTCGTCGTTCACGTAATCGTCGTTCCTACGACCGTCAGGCAGACTGGAATCCTGCTATTCTCTATGCCGACCAGCCCTCGACACCCAACTCGGCATCGCCGCTCAATAAGCGGGCGCCTCCTTCGTCGTTCATGTTTCCCTTCCAGCACCATGCAGGCAATCCAGACCCTGGCCTGCCCATTCCTGGCGTTTCACGGCGTAGTTCCATCGACAGCTCCCAAAATCATTCTCTACAAAATCATTCCCCACAGCAGATGATTTATGAAACGACGATGGTTTCGCCAGGTCTGGATTCGCCAACGTTGAACAAAGGTAACCTCCCACGCGTAGCTTCCAACGCAACCTTCCGAGCACCATTCCTTTCCCCCGCTTCTCGTCCGGGCTCGTCATTGTGGAGCCCTCCATCATATCCGTACCTCAACCAGGGTCCTGACTCTCCTGCTGCTTCTTCAACGGCACTGGCTTCTGGTCTAGCAAAGTCGAAGCCTCCCGGTCCCAGCACCAAGATTGCCGCAAAGCTCACCGTCGACGATAAGCCCTGGCTCAAGGAGAGTGATGGCAAAGGTCGTGCGAGCTGGTGGATAACCTTTATTATTATAATGCTCGGTCTGGCTGGAGCAGGTCTACTTTGTTGGTCTGGATTAAATGGCATCGACATGCTCAAGGACAGCGATTTGTGCATGGTCATGGACGAAAATTGGAGTAATGGTATTTCCGATGACAATTGGTCTAGGGACGTGATGCTAGGCGGTTTTGGGTGCGTTCTTATCCATCTCTTTCTGGCCTTCCATTTCAACTTGTCGCAGAAATGGCGAGTTCCAAGTCACTACCTCATCAGACAAGAACGCATATATTAATAACGGGCAACTTTACATCATGCCCACGCTTATGAGCGACGACATTGGCGCAGACTCTGTTTTCGATGGCTATACGTACGACGTGGATAACTGCAGCACCGACAATTCGACAGCATGCTCTGTATCATCACAAAATAGCACCAAGACTGTCGTAAATCCCGTTCTCAGTGCTCGGATCAATACCAAGGGAAAGAAGACCATCGCTTATGGCAAAGTTGAGGTTAAAGCGAAGCTACCGAGGGGTGACTGGTTATGGCCCGCAATTTGGATGATGCCGGAGGACAGCGTATATGGCGCTTGGCCACTGAGTGGAGAAATCGACGTAAGTCTGCTGCTATTGTGCCAACTTTGGTGAATTAACCGATTTGCCTTAGATTCTTGAGGCTCGCGGGAACCTCGCAGATTACGGTGCTCAAGGCGTCAACTATGTTCGCTCATCCCTCAACTTTGGACCCATGGATAGCTTGTTAACCAAGATATACGGATGGTGGGAAACGAAGCGGGGTGGCTACCACGAAGGTCTGCGTGCTACCGATCTGTAATCTCCGTTCTACTGACACTTGTCACCGTCTCGCAGGCTTTCACACGTATACAATGGAGTGGGACAGCAACTTCATCCGAATGTCCGTCGATTCACGGCTTCAAGCTATGGTGGATATAACGATGAAGAAAGAGAAGCAGAGTTTCTGGGACAGGGGCAAGTAAGTAACCGTTCAACCTTTCAATGACGCCCTCCCCTCACTTCGGTCCAAGTTATCCTCAAACAGCCCAGAACGGCAGTGCAGAAGTTGTCGTTCAGAATCCATGGGAAAATAGTGGGTGGTCTGCGCCTTTCGATCAAGGTATGCAGCATGCTTTCTTTTCTTCGATGATGTTAATTGACAGGTTACGGCTTTAGAATTCTACCTTATCATCAATGTCGCAGTCGGAGGCACTAGTGGGTGGTTCCCTGATGATGTGGGTGATAAGCCATGGCACGATGGTTCGCTCAGTGCGTTTTCCACAATTACATACGCGTGGGCTGCATCACTGACAGCTCTTACAGCGGCGATGTATGATTTCGCCATGGCCCAGGATACGTGGAGCGCGACGTGGCCTTCCAGTGCCGACGATAGGGCATTTAGAATGTAGGTGCCTTTGTTTCATTCTTTGTACTGTTAGTGATACGTGATTGTCAGCGATTCCGTCAAGATGTGGAAGCTGGGAAGCTGTTAACTTAAATCCGACCTTTTTTTTTATGTGTGCGTCTGTCTGTGACAACATACCCTCCCGCTAGAATACCACTGCGAACCCTCATTGTTATCTTTTCGTACTGACGGTTTTGTTTTTTCCCCTGTTAATGGACGTCGCTGTTATGGTCTCAGCTTCCACTGGTCATCTTCACGTAGGTGTATTTTACATCATTGCATATGTCTTTAAAATATTTTTCACGACGATATAAGAACATTATACTGTTATTGATACATGGAACAATAGTTGCAATCGGCTTTGATATGATGACTGCTTGTAATTTGCCTTTTTTCTGAGCCTGGTAAGAAGCAATCGTTAGTTTTTAACAATTGACTGATGACTAGCTATCAGCACTGCCCCACCGGCAATACCGACGTTGTCCGGTACGCCCATTAGAAGCGCATTAATCCGTATCAATGCGCCGCAATATCGCCTTTGAGTCAGAAGCCTCGGATATCTCTACAAGCAACCGACGATTCTGGTAAAACAGAGCCTCCGTGATGCGCTAGATTTGCTTTTGGCCGTCACATCGTTTGGTCCGTTAACTGTATCCACAATACGACGCGACCCGGTGGATCCTGCAATGCCTGGCTAATATATATTGCCCTCCTATCCTTCTAGCTGATTCTTATTTGGCAGGATTACTTCTAATCTCCCCTAGGCAGACTCTGACTCTCTTGACAGGCAAGCAGTCGTCGTGCAAGTAAAACCATATTGGACATTTTGCCTGTGTTTGAGTGGTACGAAGGCACGCAGCTTGGGTTCTTGGGTTAGTCTCGCTTCAGCGTCACTACTATTTGATTCGAAGGATGGCTCTTTTATTCCCGTCGTCCATGATGTTTTGTGCTGGAGTTCGACCACCATAGACATCTAAGCCCGACCTCAAACGGGACATGGAACTAGCAATAGTTGAAGCCCGGAGACTAGTTGTGATTACCGGAGTGTAATGTCGACCCGCCTCGATTATTATTGAGGCATTATCAACTATATCCATGAAAATCTGTACATGTAGAGGGTATCTATGTATACAAGATGAAGATGAGAAGGAAAGAATGTCTGCGCGGGGAAAAATGATAAACCTTCACATAATGACGCAGCAGGAGTTTTGCTGAGAGGAATATGTCAGTATATGCACAATAAGACATTATTAGGAATAAAAGCAGACCTTCTTGGCCGTCTTGTAAAACATTTTGCTCTGAGCAGAAAGCGCATTAGATCTATCCACGAGATTGTCTAGTTTCTCGCCACGCTGTAAGACAGACTCGATCGTCTTGTGCTGTATATCGATTAAGACCACCGTATAACTAAGTGAAAATGGAACATACAAGTACGATCTTGGTCTCATCCAGTTCTTGTTGGACTCTCATGATGGTGTCGGCCTGCCTGGGATCTTGATACTTCTGAAGGTAGGTATTGATGTCGGGGAAAGAGATGGACGAAGGATCGCTAAACGATGACTGGGGAACTTTGGCTGTGAAGTCGTCCAGCAACTTTGTGATCAGGGAAAAGGCGGGGCGGACAGGATATTCCTGATCAGTAATAATAACGCCTGATGATTGTGAGATCGAACGAAGTTGTTCAAAGACGAGGCCGACGTACCTGCCAGCTGCTCAGCACCACCTCTATTGTATACATAGGCAGTATAGTTATTCTCTTGGATGCTCTGCCGTTGGCCCTGCGCAGTACGCTCTGCAACAGTCCTGGAGAAGAAGGTCATGAATTCGCCGACTGAGCCTTTCTGATAGAAAGAGTAGGACGAGAGGTCATTGGCACTGCTAAGTACAGTGCATGATCCGCTTGGAGGGGCCAGAATGACAGAGATGGAGAAAACTTTCATCGTAACGAGTTCGTTGGTGGTGGTAGCTCTGTGAAATGACTGACGTGCCGAATTATTGACGTGTGCTTGGCTGTGCCTCCTCGATCATCATCGGTTCCTAATTCGGACGTGTGTTGAACAGGTGCTGGCTCCGACTTCTTGTTGCGAACGGTCAACGCATCTAACACGCTTTACCCGACTTTGCCTCTCAGGCTCTTCCACTCCCTTTCATCACCTTAATCTCCTACTCTCTCTACTCCAACGATTTTCACGACTTTTTCTTTCTATCGCCGCCTTACTTTTCTTTGGCTCTGGGCGGCCACTGCTGGACGATCGATTGTTTAGAACACTGACCCTTGGCAATGTCTATGCCACGGTTATCTCAGAGCGCAGAAGCTGCGCGTGCAGCAGCGCTACAGGCCGAATTCAACGAGAAGAAATGGGTGTGGGTCCCTGACGACAAAGAGGGGTATTTGGCCGGCTGGGTCAACAAGGAGGAAGGAGATATTGGCGAGATTATCATGGCTGCTGGCGGGGACGTATGTGCACTCTATATGCTACGCGAAATCACTGTATTGAAAACCGACAGTTTCGACGGGTCCCGCTGTACGCTCTATCCAAGATGAACCCGCCAAAATTCGACCGCGTCGAGGACATTGCGGATCTCACATTTTTGAACGAAGCAAGTGTGGTACACAATCTTCGCTTAAGGTATGGCTCTGGAGCAATATATGTGAGTCGCTACGTTGGAGGCACGATGGTTGTGGACTTACGTGTTGCAGACTTATTCAGGCTTATTCTTAGTCGCTATCAATCCCTATCAGTCTCTCCCACTCTATTCCGATGCTATAATACAGCAGTATCGCAATAAACGAAGGGACGAGAATCCGCCTCACATATTTGCTGTCGCGGAGCGGGCGTGGGTTAACATGGGTGAAGAGAGGGAGAACCAAAGTATACTAATCACGTACGCGATGCTCTCCCTCTTGTCTAACCTTCGCCTCACCTCCATGGCAGGGGAGAATCAGGCGCCGGTAAAACCGAGAGTACGAAGAAAGTTATCCAATATCTTGCTGCCATTGCTACCGATGTTCATACTTCGCCACCCTCCCATTCTCGTTCGCCAACACTAACATCGTCAAATTCCTTCGCTTCATCCATGCCAACAACTGGACTCCCTCGTAACAGCTCCTTTCGTAGATCTCACAACGCGTCTCCGTCCGTCTCTAATACCGGTTTAACGGCGAAGGGACGGCTAGGTCTACTTGAGCGCCAAATCTTGCAAGCTAACCCCATTCTCGAGGCGTTTGGAAACGCCCAGACTCAAAGGAATAACAATTCAAGTCGATTTGGTAAATTCGTCCGAATAACATTTGCACCTGATGGCAGCATTGCGGGGGCAAATATCGATTGGTATTTGCTAGAAAAGAGCCGAGTTGTTGTACGCAGCGAGGCCGAGCGAAGTTTCCATGTCTTCTATCAGTTGATGGCCGGCGGAGGCGCTCTGAAGGAATCGCTACTTCTGGGAGGAGCCATTGAAGATTATGAATATTTAAATAAGAGTAGGAGAGAGGTGGATGGTGTTGATGATCTCCATGAATGGTCTGCGCTGAAGGTTAGGTTTTTATTGCTTACTCTCAGGTTGGTTACTTATAAGAAATATCTGCAGTCCGCTCTCGACATCGTTGGCTTCACACCTGCTGAACAGTTCGATTTATTTCGAATAGTGGCTGCAATTCTTCATATAGGCAACATTGCTATCACTTCGACGAGGGCTGATGACGCTATCATGCCTGATCCTTCCCAAGCCGAGCGCGTGTGCCATCTTCTTGGAATACCCGTTTCCGAATTTACACGTGCTGTGCTACGTCCTCGTGTCCTGGCCGGCCGGGAGTGGGTTTCGCAGGCGCGAACGCGTCAACAAGCCTTGGACGAATTGTCCGCTCTTTGCAAAACTTTGTATGAGAAATCATTCGGGCGACTCGTGGACCGGATAAACGAGGCCCTCGACCGACCCTCTTCAAAGTCGACTTTTATCGGCGTCCTCGATATAGCTGGTTTCGAAATATTTGAGATCAATACCTACGAGCAGCTTCTGATTAATTACACCAACGAGAAGCTGCAGCAATTCTTCAATCACCACATGTTCGTTTTGGAGCAGGAGGAGTACGCGAGGGAAGGCATTCACTGGGATTATGTCAACTTTGGATTGGACCTTCAGCCGACCATCGACTTGATTGAAGCAACCGGAAACGCCATTGGTATTTTGAGCTGCTTGGACGAGGAGTGTATCATGCCCAAAGCTACCGATCTCACATTCACCAACAAGCTCAGTGGTCTTTGGGCGGGTGCTACTGGTGAAGATGACGAGCATCCGGGGAAGCAGAAATTCGAACCTGCTCGATTCGCGCAGGGTTTCCTGATCCAGCATTACGCTGCAAAGGTTGAGTATCGAACGGATGGGTGGCTGGAGAAGAACAAGGATCCCTTGAATGACAATGTCACCCGCGTTTTGGCTGCGTCTTCTGAGCGATACGTGGCTACCCTCTTCGCAGAGTATTCTGATGTACCAGTGTCCAGTGGGCCGGGAGGACCTGGTAATATGTTTACTGTGGCGAAGAAACGCGGTCTCAAGAAGGGAGCATTCCGGACGGTTGGACAGAGGCATAAGGAGCAGCTAGCGAGTTTGATGTCGCAGCTGCAGGCTACGCAACCTCATTTCGTTAGATGTATTGTGCCCAACGCCCACAAGAAGCCTGGACGAGTGGACGTTCCCCTTGTTCTCGATCAACTACGCTGTAACGGTGTGTTGGAAGGCATTCGAATTGCTCGGTTGGGGTACCCCAATCGCCTACCTTTCGTCGAGTTCCGACAGCGATACGAGGTTCTCACACCTGGAATCATACCGCCCGGGTACATGGATGGCCGCGAGGCTTGTCGGCGCATGGTCAAAACTTTGGACCTTGACGACTCGATATATAAGATCGGGACGTCGAAGATCTTCTTCAAAGCTGGCGTTCTCGCTGAGCTTGAAGAACGTCGCGACTTGCTTCTGTTTGATATCTTCTCTCGATTACAGGCTGTGGCACGTATGTGGACAGCTCGGAGGCAAATTAAGAAGATCCTCAATCGTGCTATCGCTATTAGGACAATACAGCGGAATGCAAGGGTGTATGGCGAATTGCGAGATTGGCCTTGGTGGCAACTCTACACGAAGGTCAGCATTCATCTTATTTCGGCACTTGGGTAGATGCTCATTTCACAAACAGGTCCGACCTCTTCTTGCGGCAACCCGAAACGACGATGAGCTGCGCCGTAAAGAGGCGGAGCTTGTCCTGATCAAAGAGCGGGCCGAGCGGGACAAACAAGAGCGTGAAGCCTTGGAAAATCTCAAGATGGCGCTAGAGGCCGAAAAGCGAAAGGTGGACGAGGAGCTCGAGGCTGAGCGCGCGCTCGGTCTTGATAAAGAAGCTCTGTTAGAAAGGAGCAAGAAGCGCGAGGCTGAGCTCGAGGAGGAGGTCGCTGATCTGCAGGCTGACGCAGAGTTGCTGGATTCCCAGCTGGAGCGTGCCATGAATCTGCAGAAGGAGCATGAGGAGAAGTATGCCAGCCTTCTACAGGCATTCGATCAAGCCACAAGCCATGCTGTGCGTTTGGAAGGCGATCAGAAACTCTTGTCCGCAAGAGAGACAGACTTGACTGCCCAGCTGGCTGCCGCTGAGGAGGAGATCGGTGTTCTCAAAGGCGAGATCCACGAGTTGGAGACGTCCGTAGAAAACTTGAAGATGCTCAGGGAACAGGATCTTTCTAGAGCCCATGATCGTAACGATGTGATTGTGAAGGAGCTGCAAGGGAAGTTGGATGTTGAGATCAAGACCAAGTGAGTACATTTGAGCTAGCTGCGATAGTATACTAATCTCGGGCGCCAGGGATCTACTTCAGAATCAGATAGAGGCCGTGGAAGAGGACGCCCGGCAAGCCAAAGATAAGCTCGCTGAACTGACTAGAACAGCTACCGAATACTCCAACATGATACAGAAGAAGGAGGAGCGAATTGCGTCCTTGCTTGAGCAGACCGACGCAGCGAAGCAGGAGCGAGAGGCAGGGTCAAAAGAGATCATTGAACTTCAGAATGATATCGATACTCTTTCTGCTGAATTGCAAGCAGAAAAAGAGGCTGGTCTGCGCGGCAGCGCTGCTCGGATAAAGCTCCAGGAAGAGTTAGATGAATTGAGGACTCTGATGGAGGCGAAGACGAGCGAGGCTACGAGACGTGCGGAGGTAGAAAAGAGCAAGGAGGAGGAACTCGCCGATCTACGGTCTCAAACATCTCAGCTACAACAAGAGCTAACGGAGTCTCGACGTCTTGCGCTGGAGAGCCAGAGCAAGCTCAAATTAGAACTGGACTATGCCTCGAGGGAGCTATCGTCTTTGAGAGGTTCACGCGACTCTTTGACAAAGCGGGAGGAGGAAGCGCAGGCACATCTAGCTCAACTCCAGTCCAGCGTCTCCGAGCTCGAGAAGAGTAAGCGGAGCATGGAATCGGAGCTACAATCGCTTAAGGCGCGTATCTACGAGACGGAAGGCCACCTTACGGAAGCACGGAAAGCAAAAGAGGTATGTTCATTGCTCTCTTAGCTAGCTGAGAAGATTGACAGCTGTACAGAGTTTCGAACGTCAATTAGTCACCGCTCAGACCAAGTATCACGACATCGAGGATCTCATGCTCGAATCAGAACGTGAGAAGACGACCAAGCTTGAAACCAGCAAGAAGCAGCTCGAAACTGAAACGGCTCATCGTGCCAAGTTGGAGCAAACGGTTTCTACCCAGAAATCTGAACTTTCCATCGTAAAGGATCGTAACATCAAGCTGGAGAGAGATTACAACAAGGCGATGAAAGATCTGAAAGACCGCGAGTGGGAAGTCAAGCAGCTGGAAAGCAAGCAGGACAAGACCATCGTCGAGCACGTTCATGTCCTGGAGGAAGCTAAGAGGGTAACGGACCGACAGTTGGCAGATGCTCAGCTCGAGTTGCAGAGCCAGCGTTTGTATATCTCTTCGCTTGAGAAGTCCAAGGTGCGTTTAACCGGTGAGGCGGAAGATCTGGTCCGACAAACAGAGCTCGGATTGCGTGGCAAGGATAAAGCACTCAAAGCCGAGGAGGAACGTACAGCAAAGGCGCGCGCAGAGGCCGAAAAGGAGAGGCATGAGAAGGACTTCGCTGAAACTGAGGCTCGACGTCTCCAAAGGGAGCTTCAAAATGCTGAACGTCGTGCTTCTGAATTCGAACAGGAGCTCATTCTGGTCCAACGATCGAAGGATAACCTCGAAACTGAACTGGAGCGTTTGGCGAATGAAACGCAAGCTCCGACTTCCATGGCCAAAGTCCAACGGCAGTACGAATCCCAGATAGCCCAGCTCGAGGATCAGCTGAACGAGGCCGAGTCTTCTAAGGCTCTTGCGGCGAAAATCCGAGATCGTGTCGAGCGTCATCACCAGGAGCTTCGTCAGCTTGTGATGAATAGTGGGCCGGTTGATTCATCCTTCCAATCTCGCCTACTTCAAGAGCTCAAAGCTGTCGATGACGATCTTGACCGGGAGATGTCACTTCGTCCACGGAACGCATCCTCCAATTCAGCCGGTGATGTTCACAGCATGGCCAATATTACCCCTCGCAAGGGTGTTCATCGTCCTCGAAAAGACTCCCACCCTGATGGTGCACATTCTTCCACAGACCGGCAGGTCAATGCCCTCAAGCAGCAAGTCCAAATTCTAGAGATTCAAATGGTAGCTTCAGAGCGAGTCAGGCAGCATCTGGAGGCATCGATTCGTGATATGACCGCTGATCTGGAGAATAGTGATGGTTCCAAGCAGTCCCTTCAAACCTACCGCGCTCGTCTTGCAAAGGAGAACGTCCGATTAGGAGAACTTCTTCGAGAGGAAGCAGAAGCGCGTCGTGCAGCTGAGTCTGCCCAGGTTGACGGCATTCAAACGATGTGGACCAAGTTCCAGAATACCATATCGGAAGAACGACAAAACTACTCTCGTCTGGAAGAGTCGAGGAAGGCTTTAGTAGGTTTTCTTATAGCCTGCTTGCACAAATACTGATTCTTGTCTCCAGCTCATTCAACAGCGTACAGTGCAAGCAGAGTTAGAAGCTCAGCGTGCTCAGCTGAGAGAGTTGACGGAATCCAGGAAGCGGATGGAAACTGAAGCTGACGACCTTCGTTCCCAGGTCAACGAAGCCAAGGCCGAAACATCCAGTCAGTTACATCTCACATTGTCATCCAATATGTATCTAATAGGTTCCAGATGCCAGACGCCAGTTGCAAAAACGCCTTCAAGAGGAAGATCTTTCCTCCTCCACCTCTGATGCGGCTCAATCAGGTTAGCGGATTGATCTGGCTTTGAAGTTATCTTACGACTTTTGCAGAAATGCGTGCATTGATCGAGTCCTACAATGCTAAAGAGCAAACATACCAAGAGCGCTTTGAAGCTTCTGAAATAGAGAGAGCCAAGGCTGCTCGAGCAGAGGCCTTCGGTATAGTCGATCAATACTTTCTGCTGCAACACGTGCTCACAGTCACCTATAGTCCGTCGCTCCCTCGGCGAGCTGCAGAAGGCAAACGCCGATACTCTTGCACAGCACCAGGCGTTACAAGAGCGTTTGAAAGCATCGGAGCACCGGGTTCAAGAGCTGCAGGCTAGACTCGATGACGAGGGCCATGGATCCTCTGATCTGGTCGTTATCAATCAGCGGCTAGTGGAGGAGCTCGAAGATGAGAAGGCGCGTCACCAAAAGGATCTCGAGGAAAGCGACTTTACCAGCGATCAAACGCGAAAGAAGTATCAAGGTCAGTTGATGCTCCTTATGTTGACGATAGTCTCTCCCTGCTCATGTTAGTCTCTCACAGCTGAACTTGCCCAATTGAGCGAAGGTAGCCTTTCTACTTCATATTGCGTATCGAATTTCTCACTCTTGAATTTCAGAGCTTCAATCACAACGTGATAGTATGAGCCGACTCCGCGAAGAGAATCGGAACATTCGGTCGGACTACGATGAGCTCCAGCTGACCTTTGACGAGGAAGTGTATAACAGCGGTGGTTGGAAGAAGGAGAAGGAACGGATGGAGACCAAGATCAACGACATCACCAAGGCGTATGAAGCTTCCACGGGTGCCCAGGCAGAGCAACAGTCGCAGATCGTGACGCTCCATGGGCAGGTCCGGAAACTCAGAAGCATGTTGGACGATGTTGAGGCCGACCGCGCTCTTTTGCAGAAAGCTCGTCGGGCTCTGCAGGCTGAGCTTGAGGGAATCAAGATTGACCATGTCGACACCAACCGGATGTCCACTGACAGAGAGTATCAAAAGCTGCAGCTTAAGAAGCAGGACCTGGAGCGGGCACTGGAAGAACAGGGGGATCGGGTGACCAACGCATTTGAGAGGATGAAGAAGGCAGAAGCGTTAGCAAACGAGTTCCAGATTAAGCTGAGCAAGAGTCGAGTGGATTATTCCGAACTGGAGCGATTGAACGTACGTCTATTGTTCGCGTATACGGGTATTATCTTCTGACTGGTGTCATGCAGGCGAATCTCGAGAAGCAAGTGAAGGAACTCAACGTACGGAATGTAGATCTGGAAACCAGGGCGTTCGCAACGTCGTCACGGCCATCGACTGTATCAAGACGGGGAGCAGCCGACACGCGGATTGAGGAACTGACAAGCCAACTCCATCAGGCGTCCAACAAGAACGAGGCTTCGCGACTTTTGCGTGATGCCAAGTTCCAGCAGGGTGAGAGCGAGAGGCTTCGGACTAAATTCGAAGAGGAGCGTAGAGGATATGAGAGTCAGATTCAGCAGCTGCGGCAAACGATGGACACGATGGTAAGCGATGTTCCAATTTATCGATGGTGAACATGAATGCTGAAGTGGCTATTAGCAAACACAAGAGAGTGACCTACAATCTGCGAAACGGCGTGCTGAGAGAGATGCCGGAGATTACAAGCAGAAGGCGTTGACGTGAGTGTCGTTTATCGTTGACGTGGAATCTACTTACCTTTCTTTAGGCTACAACATGAACTGGAGCGCCTGCGGAATAAGTTAGACAGGCCATTAGGCTCGCCGCTAAGTTCACCTCGTAAATGACTATGATACTTTTTATTCCCCTTTCTCGTTACATACCACACGTCTTGTATTTTATGCACTTGAGCATTCATATCTATGTACAGGAAAATGTATTGTATAATGACGCGCATGAATACTATTAACCTAGTATATCCCTCACACGTTGACTGCTTGCAAAACTGAAGAATCACAACTGTCTGGCCGGAATCGCATACCAATATTGATTCATAATGCATGACATGGATGATAGTAGAAGTATAAAGCCAGCCCTCCGGCACGTAGGGATCTCCTTTTACTTCAATGGGATGCTGGACAACAATGTAAGTGATCGAAGGTGTGTGCAACCAAAGGAAGACTAACAATCGGGAAGAGTGGGTGGCACCAATACCGGGACGACCGTGCTTGACGGGTCGGTACGAGCAGGAGAACTCGCCAAGGTAGTGGCCCGTCATCTCTGGCTTTATCTCGACAGAGTTGAAGACCTGACTTGCATGTCAATTCCATGTCCTGCTAACATAAAATCAAGACACACCTTTCCGTTGTATATTCCGACAACAGACCCAATCATCTCGGGCACCACAATCATGTCCCGCAAGTGTGTCTTGACGACGGTAGGCTTCTCATTGGGAGGTGCCTCCTTCTTGGCCTTGCGCAATTTTTTGATGAGGCCGAGTGGTCGGCGCTTAAGACCACGCTTGAAGCGTCTGCGGGCACGGGCGTGGACGAGGTCGACGAGCTACACACAGATACAATGAGTCTTGACCGCCAGACCGCCCAGCGACTGACAAACCTCTTCGTTGTTGAGGTCGAGAAGCTTGTCGAGTTCTACTCCACGGTAGGAAAATGTCCTGAAGGTCCTTCTCTTCTTGAGCTCGGCGGCGACGGCGGGGTCGGTGACGCTTGAATCGGCCTGCACATCGTCAGTATCAGTACCGATACGGCTAGCTGAGCACGTACCATCTTGATTTTGAGGTTTCTTGCGCGATGCGTTGAACTGGAGAGGGATGCGGAGTACGAATACGGAAAGTGTGGCTGAAACCTTATTGTCACGTGCTACTATACAGTACCAACTTCGCTTCCGCAAAATTTGTTCAGAACCAAGTCACGAACGGATAGCAACCACAAGTCCTCCCATAGAGGATTAAATGTGAGTCAACTCTGTTTCCTTCTTACTACTAACTGACGCTTACTCTCAGTGATTTGTGGAACCGTATACACTCAAAACTTCTGAAAAGTACATCCAAATTCACCCTTCGTTTGGACTGGCCATTTACTATTGCTTAGATGCGTTACATCGCTGCTTACTTGCTTCTTCAAATCGGAGGCAATGCCTCTCCTTCCGCTGCCGACATTAAAAAGGTCCTCTCTGCTGTTGGAATCGAGGCCGACAACGACCGCCTCTCCAGCTTGATCTCTGAGCTTTCCGGCAAGAGCATCGACCAATTGATTGCTGAGGGCTCCTCCAAGCTCGCCTCTGTACGTTTCATTGCGCTATTCTCATATTCTACAGCTAACTCTATGTGAAGGTTCCCTCTGGTGGTGCTGGAGGTGCTGCTGCCCCTGCCGCTGCTTCTGGTGGTGCCGCACCCGCTGCCGCCGAAGAGAAGAAGGAGGAGAAGGAGGAAGAGAAGGTTGGTCTTTTTTATTTCATTACCTCTCGCCCTGATGGCTAACGATATCTGTAGGAGGAATCTGATGACGACATGGGCTTCGGGCTCTTCGATTAAATTGCTGTATCTCTAGCCTTTTATTGCAATTTGATTGTATTACACTCCCTGTCGTTGGAACCGCTTGCTTCTAGTATTACATCAGTTGAAGCTCCGTGTTATTTGTGAATCTTGCGGATGTTTTTGACTTCCAAGCATTCAGCAGTGTTGTCACTGCGTGAAGCAAACCAGTCATTTGCCATGCAACTTTTGAACGGGGTTTCTAGGCAAGTGCATTCCAATGGACAGATTTATTAGATTACAGATGGAACCAATGTTCAATTATTGTTCGCAGCCTCTTGCATCTGCGCTAAACTTCCATTCGCACGAGAAGGGACACCCGTCGTATAAGCACCATATAGCTGACTGGCATCTTTAGCAGATCCAGGAGCTCCGTATCCACCACCGCCAGGTGTTTCTGCATCGACGTCAACAACAGACAGCATAACCAAGCGCTTCTACTCACCAATCCGAATCCTGTCCCCTGCCTTCATTGGACACTCATTTTTACCGCCAAGGGCGATCTTGGTAACGCTACCGTCGCCTTCTTTCCGAAGCCAAAAGTTGCGTCCTCGTTCTCCCGGCGACCCCCCGCGCATACCATAAGGAGGTATGGCACGCCGTTCAGAGAGAATTGCTACATCCAGGTCTCGCGTGAATTCAATCTCTCGAACGCAACCGTCACCACCAGGATGTCGACCAGCACCGCCAGACCCTGTACGTATGCTGAATTCACGAACGATGACAGGGTATTTGCGTTCTATCTGTTCTGCGTCCCCGATGCAAGTGTCTGTAACAATGGCTATTAGTACTTGCAAGAGACTAATCCCATAGACACTCACTAGTCATATGAACGTGTATTCTATGACAAATGAGCTCGTCTTAGAAAGGGTACAATGATCGCTGAAGAGATACGTACCCGCTTTGGCCATCCCAGTTTGAACCACCTCCTGAACCACCGGCAATGGTCTGCAAAGGAAGGCAATCAACTAACAGGATCACACTTGAGCAGGAGTAACGCACCTCATAATAGCCAAAGCCCTTGGTCACAGAAGAAGCGCTGTTTCCTCCGTAGCCGAAGGTGAGGCTGAAAGAATTGATTAATTAGGACATCACTAACGCGCATAGTGATAGGATCTCACTTGTTACAAGTGCCCTGAGATGCCCCGCAGGCTTCGAACGCCTTTAACACGACATCGGTAATCCTATGACAGCCATAGTAAAATAACCACGGAAGACGTCGGAAGAGGCAGCTTACCGCTGAGACGTCTCGACGTTACCCGCCACAGTCGCAGCACCGGGACCAGGGGAAAGGATAGTACGAGGAGGAATGATGACCTTGATAGGTGCAAGACAACCGTGGTTGAGCGGAATGGCAGTCGGTATCGGCGAACGAAGAACATAAATAATTGCACTGTAGCCAATGGCAGTCGGCGCATTAAGATTCGAGTAGCTGGTATTGCGGTTAAAACCAAACCTCCGGTAAAGCACAGAGGATAGCTTACGACTGTGGGCTTGTACCGGTGAAGTCAAACACCGCTTCACCGCGTTTTGGATCGATACTGATCTTAAGCCGCAACTCTTCTCCGTCATCCATGTAGTCAATAGCCTCGAGAGGTTTTCCCCCAAATTTCTTGTCGACGAAACGCAGTAATTCTCGTACGGCAGCCTCCGCGGTGTTTTGAATGGCAGCCATATAGAACTAAGATATTGTCAGGGCCTGCAGGAGATCGCTCTGTAGGACAGGGTTACCTGAACGACTTCCAATGAGAACTCCTCGATAAGGGTACGGACTAACGTAGCGCCTCGATAGTTAGCAGAAACTTGCGCTTTGAGGTCGGAAATGTTCTAAATATTCACGACAAGAGTCAGCATGACATCCAGAAATACACCGAAAGGATGGACGGACGTCACTCAAAGTTCGTGTACCAGAGCATCCAGGATACTTTGAAGGTTGATTGTACATGAGATCAACGACACCCTCTTCATCAAACCTTCCCTGCTTGACCAACTTGAAACTGAGAATCTGTGCACCCTCTTGTTCAATTGTTTTTGAGAATGGTGGCATTGAGCCAGCGCGGATACCACCTATCATAAAGACAGTCACTCAAAGGACTAAAGATGACAAGACTCAACACACCAATGTCAGCATGATGTGCTCGAGAAGCTGTCCAGAAAACAATGTTCCCATCATGGAATGCGGGAGTGATAACAGTGATATCAGGCAAGTGAGATCCTCCAGCATCTAATCGTCTGGGATTAGCGGTGCGCGAACAGGACAGAAACTTGCCTTACCAGGATGGTTCGAAACAAGGACGTCGCCTTCTTGTAGCTGACCTTTATGAGGCTCAGCTTGGAAGCGTACAGCCGAACTCATTGCCCCAAGATGACCTTGGAGATGGGAAGTTAATTATACACGCTCAGAAAGGAGAAAATTGGTCTTTACATGGGATGTGTGGCGCATTAGCGACAAGAAGTCCTTCAGGCGAGAAGAGGGCGCAAGAGCTTTGTTGAGGTTATAAGCTTGTGGATGACCAAGGTGACTATTAGAACTCACTAGTCGAGGCGTTCTTTGATATTAGTCGAGATGGAAGTTTGCCGGAGAATAGTACCCATCTGTAGTAATAGGTTAGAGGTTTGAGGTGCATCATCTGTTACCTGTAATGAGTAGCAAACCTGTTCTGCGATACCCATAAAGCGATGTCCAAACACAGACAGTTGAATGGGGTCGACGTGATTATAGTCAAGTGCAGACCTGGCCACAGACGGTCCGGTCCTGTCAATTATAATATGTTTCGAGGTGGCCGTAGCGATGTATCCCGGCTCGATCAAAATGGTTTGGGTGTTGTCAAATATGATTGCGGGTGCCTGCAATAAATGTGAGGGCTGGAGGCGCAATGAACGCCATGTACTTACGGGAATTTGATCTCCGGGCGACAGATCTTCAAGTGGGACTACAGCCGTATCTGTCCAGCCAAGTCCATGAAAGTAAACCTTCTTCCTCTTGCAATTGCCGAGCACTCCCGTAGCTTCCTTCAATGTACAGCGCTCCAATTCCTCGTAAGGACTCTCCTGCTCTGTACCAGTGCTCTTCGCTACAGCCCTTACCCTTACATCATCGACAAAGATAACCCTATCCTGAAGGGTGAATCCAAACAGTTGATCATGTTGCTTGACGAAATTTCCAACAAAGTCTCCATCCTCAGGTTCTCGCACCATCAACGCAGTGCTGGTACCCTGGAATCGACAATTGTACGATAGCTCCGTTGTGACTTGGCTTTGTGAGAATCCTTGGGAGGCGAGGGAGTCTCGAGCACGCTGAATGAGTGCTTCAGCACGGGTATGAAGCGAGGCATAGGCAACTGTATTGTCGGCTCCATGTCGGGAATCAAGAATAGAAGATGAAGGCTCTTGTTCCTCGACGACGACGTCTGCAAGAGCCATCCCGTAGGCAGATAGGATAGAAGAGAACCGAGCGACGAGGATACGAGAGATCCCAAGGAGAGTAGCGATAGCGGTACCATGCTGCCCACCGGCGCCGCCAAAGATTACCAGGTTGTGATTGGCGCTCTCGTAGCCACGGGCTTCAGTTAGACTATAATCAAGATAAGACGGGTCGACAAAAGCGAGGTAAAATATTTAACCCACGTCCGGATTGGCCTACTCATAGCCTCATTAGCAACGCGAAGGAATCCCGAGGCGACTTCCTCGGAAGTCATCTTAATATTCTTGTCGGCGCTGATTTTCTCGGTGAGTTCTTCAAATAGGTTACTAGTGGCATTCATGTCGAGAGGCTCGTCTTCATTCGGCCCAAAGATCTTGGGGCTAGATATCAAGAGCGTCAGATTGTACGCAAATGGCACATATATCTATCTCACAAATGCTCCGGCAAAAGCCTACCGAGAAGGAGATTGGCGTCAGTCACTGCAAGGGGGCCGCCCTTTCGATAGCATGCTGGTCCAGGATGCGCTCCGGCGCTCTATCATTATAATTCAGTAACATAATGTTGAAGATAGGCAGAAACCGACCTCGGGGCCCACAACAAACATCCCGTTCTCCCAGAAAAGGCGGGAGCCCCCACCAGCGGCGACAGTGTTGATGTCAAGCTGGGGTGCTTGAATAATAACCTGCGCTGTGGTGGTCTCAAAAACATGCTCGAGATGTCCACGGTAACGCGAGACATCCGTCCTAGATTGGGTATGAGCGTGTGAAAGACGACGAGATGAGACTAAAACATACGAAGTACCACCCATATCAACGGATACCAGAGGAGTAGCGTCATTGGCGTCATAACATGTTTTGGAATATCCGATGACCCCGCCTGCAGGGCCTGATAAGACTGCCCGAAGACCAGAAAAGTTCTTCCAATTGCATAGACCGCCATCGCTTTGCATGAAGAGCAGCTTGTTGCCCAGTGCATCAAGTCCTCCATCAAATCCACGTGAAAAAGTTTCGATATATGCTCGAGTCACCGGAGACAGATACGCGTCAGCAGTGGCAGAGTTGGCACGAGAAACAATTTTAATCATGGGTTGAAGCTCTGAGGAAACCGACACCGAAATTCCAAACTCTCTAGCGATGTCTGCAAACATGGTTTCGTGAGCTGGATAAGTATACGAGTGAACGAAGGCGATCGCAATTGACCGGAAACCTTCGTCGTATAGGGACTGGAGCTGAGCTCGGACAGTCTGTGGGTCAGGTTTTTTCAGGACACTATGCGCAGATCAGCCAAAATAGCAAGAAGGTAACATAACAGATACACACCGAATAAAGTCACCCGTCAGTCCGCGAACAATTGATGCATCCAATGTTCCTTCGAAGTCTGAGGCTGAAGACTCTGGATCCTCGGTGGAGGTCGCAATGGTGACTCGTTCTCCGACTTCGACTACTTTCTCATACAAGGAGGACAACTTCTGAATCGAGAGATCGAAGATATTAGGTCGCGCTGCGAGGGGTCAGCAGGAACACAAATAGTGAATAATTGAAATTAACCTTGCTGTCCAATGCGCAGGACATCTCGGTAACCTTCAGTGGTTACAAACGCACAACGCGCGCCTTTGCGTTCGAGGAGCGCGTTTGTAGCCACAGTGGTACCCATACGAATGCTTTCAACCTGAGGATCGCTTAGGCTGGTTCTTGCTGTGAAACATTCAACACACCTGATCCAGCTTCAGTTTGGCACTCTTTGGGATACTGTGTCCTGATGACACTTCGAGAACTCTCCGAATACCTTCTGTAGGTGCATCAAGATAGTTGCTGGGGTCGACAGAGAGAAGCTAGGCAACGATGTTCAAGTGTCACATCCCACCAGTACATTGGACTTTAACGTACCTTCAAAACAATATCGGGCTTTCCGGCCTGCGAACAATGCACGTCGGTAAAGGTTCCACCACGATCTGCAACGAGTGAGATAACACATGGATAAGCAAGGACGCGACGCACCGATCGCAATGCGGACTTGACTGGACGACATGGAGAGTGATTAGGAGAAGAAGAGGTATTCCGGACAATGAATTTGGGACGTATATGAAGGCCTCCAACACGTCTTAACGTCGTTCGCTAGGAAATCGTTCGGAATTGGAGCAGTGTTCCACAGTGTTTCCGCAAATACGGGCAGATCCTGCCAAATTCCGCGGGTAATTCGATCACATAATGCTCGATTCCCGAGCGGTGCTTTGCCAGCTGCATCCAAGTCCAGCGGAGATAGAAATTCCATGGTAGTGGGTTCTGAGTAAAGGAGAACAAGCCAGTTGCAGCCGTTAGATGCTGACCGGCTCTAACCAGTTGAGTTAGGATTTGCGTGAGTAAAAAATGCATAATATACTATATGCTGGATTCAACTGAACGCGCTATCCAAGTGGCGTGTGATACCTTTATTTGCATGCCTAATAACTCCGGGAAAACCACAGACAATGCGTACCCGTTAAGAGTATACGCACCGAGATCCCTGTATTCCGACGCGACTGTTCAAGAGGGTTCCCGTTCAAGTCGTAACTCAATGGATTGGCTGTGTTTGTGTGTTTGGCATGTTTGGCTGGACAGTTCCCAACCTGCCCACCAAATGATTCCAAATGCAATCCAAATGACCTTGAAATGAACACTGGTGAACAAGAAACTTTAAGTATCACGGATTGACTACGGATTGTACTTAGGAGCCCAGTACGAATAAACCGCGAGATTTCTTAACGTATGACTTTTGCTTTACTAAAACTACTACGGAGCACGAAGTGATAAATAGTATGAAAGACTCTATCAAACTTTTCGGCTGACCTGTTCCCAGGAGTGAGATTCGTCGAAGGAAGGATCTACTTTAATGTCTCTGTCTGGGGAGTCCAGGTCAGGCTTCCGCAAAGATACATCCCCCATCTCATGTTGTTCAACGGTTACAAAGATTTCAGGGTGTGTATTAGTACCGAAGCGCGCGCCCTAGAAAAAAACGATAAGACGGGAAAAGCTGAGACTACGACTGGTCGAACCTGTTTTGACCTGGGGGCAGCTCCAGATACAATGCCCCCGGTCGTATGGGAATGCGATTCTGCGCTGGAATCGTACGACCAGCCGCCTCTGGAATTAAGGCTGCTCAGAAGAGTGTTGGTATATAGCTTTGGGAGTGGGAAGTTGAACACTAGATGCAGTCCTGTGGGCTATTATATGTCCCTTGAGATTGTTGTGTTCCCGGGGCGATGAGAGCAGACTTACGTCCAGAAGATAGGTAAGCAAATCAATTAGGGCGCAAAGTGTCGTAATCAAGCCCGTTTGCACAGTTGCTATATGCTCGTCGTCAGCTGTTCGCACCATCTGAGGGAAAAGCAAATCTTACATCGAACGATTCTATCGACTAATTCATCGGAACCCCGGAATCCTGTCTTGTGATTCTTCTGCACATAAATGATCAAAAAGGGAGACTTGGCCACCGACAATGATACACATACCCTGAACATAAGGTGAGCGAGTGTGATGCATTAGAACCAGGTTACCGTACAGATGCCAAACGAGAATGACAGTTATTAAAATGTCTGCAACACACGTAGCTACGAGCCAGAGAATAACCCAAGCCTACGAATGTAGTAAATTATGCAGCCAAATTGATAAGACACGATTGTCGTACCTTAATATCTTGAAAACGAAGGAAGGTGCCGATCTTCATAGCTTCAACCGTGCTACCGATGGATCCAGCTCCCAATACAGGCCTTAGAAGATGTCGTCGCCAGGGAAAGAGCTACTCACTGGTTCCAGCCAATGCCGTCGCGCACACTATGGCTACCAACCATATGTTCGAGGTCAAGATCTTCACTCTCCAGGCGAAAAACAGCTGTACAGAACCAGATATCACACCCTATGATGTAATGAGTATTTGAAAAGAAAAATACTGACAGACGCTTACTGTCAAGGCCCCAGCTTTTCACCGGAAACGAAAATTGAAATAGGTATGGTAGGTCAAAGCATGATGATAGAACGTACAAATGGCAAAGACTAGCAAATCAAAATTTCTTCAGTAATCGTCCACTACAAATCTATTCGAAAGTCTTACCCGCCGTGACTTTGGCCAGATATTCTGGATCCACTGGACAAAGAAGCATGTTGAGACCAAGATACGCACATTGTTAAATGACTTACTGAAGTGGATAATAAGTGCATTGTACATGTAGATGAATTGCTGTCGAAGGAGTCAGCCTGAACAAATATTTGACCGAGCGTAGAAAGTTCACGGTGACCGTATTCAACAAATTGATTATTAGGAGAAATAAAACCTGGAAACAGAGGCGGTTTAGACTCGAACGATGTACTGTCGGTTTGGCAGACTCACAAACGCCTTTAACCAAAGCTTGTCGCGTCTAGTTGTTGTCAGGAAAGAGACAATGCCAGGAGGATAATGCGCACTTTTCATATGTAATCATATATATGTACACCTGAACTAGCACGACGCCCATGAGGAGGATGTTGAGCATGTGTCCTATGAGCATAGGTCCTTGACTGAGACCAAGGCCGGTCAATTATGCACTCGTAGTAAAGGCAAAAAAAAAAGGACGCTCACGAAGCTGAAGCGACAGACATTGCGACGATGTTCCGTGGATGGATTTCTCCTAGAAATAGGATACCGCGGCTCTTATATACCAGACCAGAATGGAATGATCGGTAACGATCTCTATCGTCCATCGCTATCGGGCCTGGGAAAACTGTTTATCCAACTTTCAGGGCAGCGAAATCGCCGTCACCCTCATCCTGTCCGGTTCTAATTCCAATTCCATAGTTACGCCGTACAGCCGTTGGGGTTTGCGCTGGTTTACGCCACGATCCTGTCTTCACGGGGTGATCTTCTTACTTTCCAGAATCGTAGAAGACTTGAACTGCGAGGTGAATTTGACAGTTATGGTCCTAGACTACATAAGGGGGGTAAAATTCCCCTCGACAGGGGCGAATCTAGGCGAATGACTGATCGAGCGAGGTACGTAGACAAGCCGTCCCGACGTCTGTGGTCATGTAGAGGCAGTAGGGTCGTTTAATGTTCCGTCCGACAGCAAGTACTGAGAGGCACTGAGCGGGTTTGAAATCGAGTAAATAATATATAGAAGAGTTTTAGATTCCCGTACAAAGCCAACCAATAGACCGGTGCTAAAGGGGGTCATCGAGGGACGTGACATCGAACTTGAAGTACGGTTACCAACCTGAAAAGTTTTTCAACCTGTCTGGTGATATCGCTACAATTGGTCCTTTGCACCTGAGAGATAGGCAGTTCAACGGGTCATTCGAATTGGTCAAATGATGTCTGTGCTAGGGCCAAGGGGTTGTATACATATAGAGTTCCGAAGCGTACCATTCCCCGTGAACTGGTTGAGTTAGAAGTTGCTGGTCCGAGCGCAAACTACGATCATCCGGACCGAGCGTTACCGCCTGGCTGAATTCAGTGACTGTGGCTGTGTCTCCCGCTTTCTGTCCAAAACCGCCACCTTGCAGCCATGGTTGACGACCACGGTGAGTACCAGTTCCTTTCTTCTCGTCACTTGTGACATTTCCGAGCAGCCATGAAAAACGAATGGTGCTGAGGCAGTTTCCCTCCAGCCGTCTTTTTCTAGCTTGTTTTTTCTCGACTTGTCAAAGACGATCCACTCATGGTGCATTTTTCTCTTCCCGTGCACCATGTTTTTATAGCTAGCTAGCATCTCGATATCGCCGCCCGACCTGCAGGCTTCCTCGCACCAGCCCAGTTACTTACGCGCTACGGCTTTTCTTCCCTTTTTACAGAACGTGGAGCATACCGCGAGGAGCGCCACCGCCCATCCAGACATGACGATAGGGAACACCGTGACAGAGACAGGGAACACAGAGGTGACCGCGACAGAGACAGGGACCGCTATAGTGGTAGGAGGGATGACAGACGGGACCGAGATCGCTATAGAGACTATGATGATCATCCACGTCGTCCCCCTCGATATGACGATGACCGGCGCGGACACAGGGGTGGACGCGATGAAGATAAAGATGGTGCTGTGAAGATTGAAAGAGATGATCGAGGAGGTGACCGTCGAGGTCGAGGCCGGGGTGGAGGGGAAGGGGGCGGAGGTAGAGGCAAAGGCAGAGACGGTCTCGGCACCCCAGAAAGAAGGTCACCAACTCCGGAAGGTGCCGTCCCTTTGTCGCAGCGAAGGCGAAAGGCATCTGGCTGGGACATTCACGCTCCCGGATACGAGCAGTACAGCGCAATGCAGGCTAAGCAAACTGGTGCGTGTCAACTCATTTTTTGGAATTGTTGACTAACGTCTAATTAGGTCTCTTCAATCTTCCTGGTGCCAATCGTACTCAAATTCCTGCCATCCTCGGCATTCCCGGTCTTCCTACGCCTATGCCTGTGCAAAGCTTTGGTATGGGTATTGGTGGAAACCCCAACCTGTCTCGCCAATCTCGACGACTTTACATTGGAAGCATCACTCCTGATGTCAATGAGCAAAATTTGGCTGACTTCTTCAATGCTAAAATGGCTGAGATGAACCTTGGCACGGGCACTACAGGAAATCCTGTACTTGCTGTACAGTGTAATTATGAAAAGAATTATGCCTTCGTAGAGGTATGGATATGCTTTCCATCTGTTTACTGTCGCTTACATTCAGGCCAGTTCCGTAGCGCTGAAGATGCTACCTCTGCAATGGCATTTGATGGAATCATCTTCATCAATGGACCACTCAAAATCCGCCGACCGAAAGACTACGGAGGCATGGAGATGTCGGTAAGCACCGGTCCCGGCTTCCATGTACCTGGTGTCATTTCCACGAACGTGCCCGACTCTATCAACAAGGTGTTCGTTGGCGGTCTGCCGGCTAGTCTCAATGAGGAGCAAGTACAAGAACTTCTCAAGACCTTCGGTGAATTGAAAGCCTTTAATCTCGTACGGGAGAATGGTAATGGGGCCTCGAAGGTAAGACTCTCTTTCGTTACTCAGTTCCTATTTATTCATTGATTTCAAGGGTTTCGCCTTCTTCGAATACGTGGATCCCGATGTTACAGATACTGCGATTCAGAGTCTCAATGGTATGGAACTCGGAGAGCGTTACCTGGTCGTCCAACGTGCCTCGGTTGGTGCCAAAGCGGATGCTCCCGGCATTCCCAACCTTCCTTACGACCAATTCCCCGAAATTCCTCGTCCAATCATGCCGGCTGGAGAAAGTAGCTCCTCAAACCGTATCCTACTCATGCTCAACATGGTAACGCCTGATGACCTCATTGATGATCAGGAGTACGGCGATCTGTACGAGGACGTCAAAGACGAATGTTCCAACTTCGGCACGGTGGAGGATTTGAGAATCCCTCGGCCTGTGAAGAAGGACAAGTCGAAATGGGCGTCTGGAGATACTGGGCAGATTGCTGCTCAGGATGCGGCTCGTATTGACGAGGCTTCGGGTGTGGGTCGTGTCTATGTCAAGTACAGTGACGCGGACAGTGCCAATCGGGCTATGAAGAGCTTGGCTGGACGATCGTTTGCTGGACGTTCGATTATTGCGACGACGTTGAGTGAGGACAGTCAGACGACACCTCCGCTCAACATCATCTTCGCTCCTCAGCCTGAGGCACCGCCCCCGTTGCCTTCTTCGTAAATTTGCTATTTGTCGCAATATTATTAGTGTGTCTTTGCTCAAACATGCTGTCGGTTGTGACGTAGTGATTTCGAAGGCCTTCTAGTGTCCACGTTCATTCGATTCCATTTAAACGGTCTAGTAGGACAATATTTACTCCTTTCTGAAATATGATGTAGCTCTTCAATGTTCTCCAGAGTTCGTTATTTATATAAATACTGATTATCAATGAAGGAAGACTGAGGCTACTGCCAGAAATCCAGATCCTGAACTCATCTTGAAAGCTCAGGTCGGCAGGGCTAGTCTTCCTGGTTATCACTCTATGACTTCCCCAACCCCATTCAGTTCAATCCAATCTCCAAAATCCCACTGCCCCTCAACTTCGGGATATCCAATCCTTTCTCCAGTGCACGCAGATTGCCCCAGACACCTTCAAAACTAATGGAGACCCTTTTTAGAGTTCCACGCCAGCACTCCCTCATTGCCGCTTCATCAAATTCATACCAGGCGCATCCAAGGTACTTGGCTGCATCGCTGATACGTACCTCCTCAGATTCCCCGAGTATGAGAATATCCTCGATGGGCGCGGACGAAGGGATGGTATCAAGTACCATCGCTACCCAGAGGACAAAGTCCGACCGGACGCTTTCTCGCCCCAAAAAGCGAGTGTTCATACTAAACTCGACGGAGCGAAGGCATGAGTTTTGTGTGAGATGTATAATGTGCGGATCTGGGAAGATGTACGCCGCCACTATGAGTCACTGATATATCGCAGACAGGGTGTATTCTCACCTTGGTCGAGTGGGGTGAAGGATAGCTGCTCGAGATTCGGAGAGGCCTTGAGCAGCTCGTCAACTCCACTGTGGAACGATGAGACTGGGAATGTCTGGCGCGACATTGTGAGGAACGGTGTTAGACTAAGCTGGGTTAGACGGGAGGTGTCGATTGGGGAACATGGACCTGTTATCCAGCGGAGGTGGCCTTGGAGGTACGGCAAGAACATTAGCAGGGACAGCTCATTTACCGAAGCGCGGTGTGTCGGCACACATGTCTGATCGAACTTCGCACGAGAATGGTATACATTCAGTGACCTGAGTGACGGGGTAACGGAAAATAGGGAGATGGGATACCCCTCACACCCTATGAACGTGATAGTGTGGAGCTTAGGAAACTTTACTACACGTGCGAACGCGTTTTGCAGCTCTGCAGACATCCGCTCCCATTTGAGGAGATCGTCCTCATAGAGATCGTGACTTTCAATGAGAATGCTCCGTAAATTGGTGAGGCTGAGGAGAACCTGGGGTAATTGAGGCTCGTCATACATCCATCCATAGCCACGCTCCGTTGTCCTATTGAAAGCCGGTCCGCTCCGTAACACGATTTCGTTCACGTATTTCGCGATACCGGGTGAAATCGCGGCAAAGCGGCGGAATTTTCTGGCGACGGCGGTACTGGAGCAGTGCTCTGTGCCGTTATGTGGTCGGTCTATGGTAATGTTCTCGAATAAGTGAGTGTATGCGGCGTCTCTGAGCGTACGATGAGTCAAGGAAAGAGCGATACACGAGGAAAGGTCGTCATGGAGGTAGTCGACAATGATGTCGAGGATCTCTTGGGGAGGGAGAGGAGCGTTCATGCATGGAGAAAATCAGTAGCCGTATCTTTTATGATGAGAATGACCTTCCGAAAGGAGCGGTGTTTAGGTCCATCTCATACCTCGAGACATCCTGTCAATCTCAATGATTGTGGTGTGATCGTCGATAGAGCTCTGTCTGTGAATGATTTGAATGATCGACATGATCGATGTTCGCCGTAACGATACTAGCGTAGTAATTCGTCGCAGCGAGTAGTAGGAAGAGAACGAGCGAGAGGGACGAACACGATACGGGTTCGCCGCCAGGAAGACCGCTCGAGCTGACGCTGCTTACCCTACCAGATCCACTGCGGCTGTTGCTGATGTCCCGATGAAGTAAGTCAGTGATATTTTGATGTCGTATGTTGGCAGACGTACAGTACCTGGTAATGATTTGTGTCGCCTTTGCTCTGCCTGGATTGTTCCCGCAACTCAACTGGGATTCCAAACCAGCGGGGTTGTAAACTTACACCGTATTGCTTCCGCTAGGTTCTCATCAGCTCCTCGGGTAATAGCCCGGAAAACAAAAGCCATTTATCACCTGGATACCGAGGCTTTCCAGTTTCTCGGTCTGTAACCATTCGTTTCCCGTGATTGTGATCTCGGTGAGAAGTAGAGCATTTCCGAAAACCTGTAGACGGTATCGTTGCCCTTCCGTGCATGCATCCAACAGACATGTGTTGATGCTACATCATATTGGCTGAAACACAGTCACTCTCAGAAGTGGGACCGGTTGCAGACCCATTAGCATCGTGCATCAGGAGACACCATTTCCGTTTTATACCAATCGAAATGAGGAATATTATCTTCGTCAATTTGTTGCCCAAGCATACAAGATCTGGGAGACCACGGGCGCTCTCCTCACAATTGTGATTCGGAGGGCTAGCTGACCAGTGAAGTTTGCGGAGTCCGAGTGGGCCAAGGGAGATAATTGATTTGGGCCTGATGATCAGACAATTTTACTATGATGTGGGCCGGCCTGCTTTCCTATCATCCCTTCTTTGCTGTAACTATCTCCTTTTGAGCGTAAGGTGAGACTGCAAAAGAAATGCCTCGTACCCATGCGGCCTTGCAATCCCTATATGCTTGAAAATAGGCCTGACATGCATCTCGGTCATAGTCATTGCGACTAAGGCAGCTCAAAGAGGCTTTCGAGGCAGCTTCACACGGACTAGGTACTTATATTAGACACAAATATCATGTGCACAAGGCGTAAGTACGCGCTCAATAAATTTTGAAGGCGCATGCCGTCCCTAGCTGAGTCAGAAGATACAGAGATTGGCAAGTCGACAGAACCTACCTGGAACTGCTCTCTGTAGTTCAAAGGCTTTGCATTATCCTGCGGTGCAGAAATTTCTTCTTTTGCCATGCTACGATAGTGAGAGCATGTAATGGTTCAAGACAAGAAGGTCCGGCATTTCCCGGCACCGCCTCGGGTATAATATCAACATAAATAATCCTCCATTCTCTGACATATTACTTTCTTATCGCTTCAAGGAAATAGCAAGTTTCAATGCTGCTAAAGGACAGTCAAAAAATAACCCAAAGACAAGTGCCTGCAGCGTACAATCTAATCCACGGTGACGCCCTTGACTCTGAGCTCGTTTTTGGCTTGCGATATCTCAGCCATGAGCTCCGTATACGCTTCTGGGCAATCCCTAAACGTCCACAGTCCCCATCCCAACGACCACAGTGAATACGACCCAAACGACACCAACAGCCACCAAGGAACAACAGGAATGAGCTCCTGCACGACTGCGTCATCAACAAATGGAACTGAGAAGAACTGGAGGATGACTGAAAGATAGAGCGCGATTGAAATCAGAGAAATAATGGCGACACGGTGTGCTCGCGCCATCGCAAAGACAGAATTATTGCTGAGGCGTCGTGGCGGATCGAGGGTGAGCTTTTTTGGGACTCAGCTGCACAGCCACGCCTCTACATCTCTTCCGCTGCGCACGATGTCCACAGATCTGCCATACGCCGCCGACGCTGAAGTGTCTCTATCCTACGACGAGCTCGAGGTCTGTGTTCCCCCAAAATACCTGAAATACTTGCGTCTAACCTGCCGTACAGGTCCTCAAGCTACAATACGAGAAGGAACTAACACAGGCCCATGTCACCGTACAGACGAAATTCAACTATGCTTGGGGACTGGTGAAGAGTCCAATGCGAGAGCACCAGGTGGAAGGCGTCCGACTGCTGCAAGGTGCGCCGCTGTGCCCAGCTTACCCTCAATGCCATTGCTGAAGCTGGTCAGACCTGTACCGCGCGGAACCTACACGACGCAGGGAATGCCTGTACTACCTCGCCCTTGGGCACTACAAGATGGGAAACTTTGATGAAGCTCGCCGGTTCAACGGTGCGCTCAATCTTGGAACAGCCGTCCACCCGGTCTCATCTGGCGTGTAGGTCTGCTGTTAGAGAAGGAGCCTACGAATATGCAGGCTCTCAGCCTTTCCCAGCTCATCGAGAAGGGTGTTGCTCGCGGTACGCCTCTTGTCCTTTGGTCCGATTTCTTCCGGTCCTCATTATCTACGCAGAGGGATACATCGGAATGGCGCTCGTTGGTGGCGCTGCAGCTGTCGGAACAATCCTCCTGGCAGGTCTCATACGGCGAGCAGCACGCAAATAACTGCTCTGTATTCTGGTCGCTAACGTACTCCGCCCTCTTTCTCTACATGCTATGCCGTTTTATAATGTCCCTGCCACGATCGACGTCCTCCGAATCAATGAATCAATACTCCCATCTCACTCCTTCACTGGCGTCTAACTTTAAATATCATATGGTTTCTGGAGACAGCCACAGCTAGTCGACCATATGTTGCAATCCATTGTATTCTAGCATTCATATACGAATATAGCCAACCTGACGATGTAAACTGCAGAGCAAAACTGTTGATTGAGTTCCAAAATAATTTAGTGTGCGACAAGACGGCGGATATGATAGTTAACGTGCAAAGTCAGTCAAGTCCGTTTGTATATGCTGTGATATCCATCCTAGATCATTCAGTATATGTTACTTGCTGCAACAAAATATGAGAGTACAGAAAATGTGGCTCAATGCAGCTCATAGCACGGCTATGTAGGGAGGAATTTTGCTGTAAGATGTTTATCAGCCATGCAAAGTGAGAGAGAACGCATGCTCACCAGCTTCGTCATACATCTGGGTTGACGTACGCTAACGAGGCGTCGTCAACAAAACTGCAGCTGTACCGCTGAGAATGAAAAGGTCACACCTTGAACACCAGTATCCCCAATACGGCAACTCCAGCAAGGACTAGCGCCTCAAAAAATATCCAGAACGTCGCCCATACTACAAGTGCACGTAAAGTCAAGCCAAAAATAACCCAAAAGAACGTACCATGGGGCTGTATACGGGGGAATAGAATAGAGAACTGGGTCGCATCCGAGTCGTTTGTTTTGTGAAAGAAGCGGTCGTCCGCAACGTCCCCTGTAGTCAGATCAATGAAACATGCCGTATACGAGCGACGATTGGACGTACACACGGCATAAAAAATGCTAGTGGCCGAACTTTAGAACGGAACCGACAGAAAATAAAGCCACGTACTTCATAATACCAACAAATAGACAATACCAACGCAGAGCCGATGCATGGTCAATAAACCAGAATCCGATGAGTAGCGCTTCGTAGAGTATCGTCAATAATATAGTACTAGAAGGCGCTAAGTATCGTCATTATCAACATGAACGACACGCACAATTTATCCCGAACAAGTTTCAGTGGCATGATCATGCCGATGCCCAGGACAAAGCTCATGATTTTTGCAACGAGGATGTCCCAACCAGCCAGCACGAACAGGCCACCAAACAGCGTCGAGCCAATATATCCAGCAGCAAGTATAAACGCTGGGCGCCCTCCTTCCACGATCGTTGCACCTCCGACATGTGGATCAATCGTGATTCGTAATATTCGTCCACCCGTTAATATAGCCTGGAATGATGAGCACACGAACACGAGGTGCAAACACAAAGCTGACGCACGATTATAATATGACACAACTCGTGCCATCCAATCGTGAACAGCTTCAAGGGATTTATACAGTTTCGTATCCCAGGGACATTCCAGAATCCGAAAATAACGACGGCCATCGAGATCATCTGTGATTTGGTGAGGACCCTTGGTTATTCGAAGAATGAGGAATATAGTTCACGCACTACGTATAGTACAACAATCTGGGGTGAGAAGACAGCAACCATGAGTGGATAATCAGAGCCAGCAGCATGCCACGCACCTGGTCACTCGACGGTGTGATTGTAGACGTCGCAGCCGCTGAAGCACTGGCTGACGGAGCCGCCAACGGTGGTCGAGTCGCCACAGTAATCGATGCCGTGGCCATAGTAGAGTGCTCTCGTCGTCGTCGTCGTCGAAAGAGGAAACAGTACAGCAAATGTTCACAACGGTATGAAAACCCCACCCGGATGCGTGGTACTTATATAAACAGTCCTGTGATGTTTGAATGTACCTCCGGATCAGGGCAGCGAGTCCACGAAAGTACAGCTCTGCACTCCAACCGCCTCGTGTCGTCCGTGCGTTCTTCCGTAACCTGTTCAGAATCAAAATAATGCGATCGATGTGACCGTCACACTGATGTCACTCGACGCGTCGATCACGTGTGGATGGAAAGCTATTTAAATGACCAAGTCCACATACTCCCTCTTGTCTTATAACTCTCATCTCCGGCGCTTTAAAATTACACATCCAAAACATATTCCAAGAAATGGTAAGCACAGATTGCATTCTACGCGTTCCCTGTCCTAATCGTCGCCTTTTAGTCGAATGAAGGCAACAGGTAGCCTCTTCTCGTGAACAGCTTCAGCAATCGTTGACCTTGCCTTTCACCAGTGGAAAGTCAAGAGGAAAAATCGGAAAAATTCTGATTCCTCCAGTGGGCAAGAGGTTGTCGCGATCTTCCCGAGCTGGACTCCAATTTCCAGTTACGAGATTCCACCGAAAATTGCGGTCCAACAATGCTGGGAAGAGGATCGCTACTGGCGCTCCTGGTGAGTTTCTCTCTTCCTGCCATATTGTTACTCAAATATGTTCTTCTATAGTATATCTTGCCGCTGTCATTGAGTATCTCGTGGCGGAAATCGTTGAACTCGCCGGCAATGCAGCCAAGGACAACAAGAAGCGTCGTATTCTCCCTCGACACCTTCAACTCGCCATCCGAAATGACGACGAGTACGTACTTAATTTTATATTCTAGGTTTGTTGACCTTCCCATCGATTTTAGATTGCAACGACTCCTCGGCAATGTTGTCATCGCCGAAGGGGGAGTCGTACCGTGTATCCTTCCACAGCTTCTTCCTCAGACGAAGAAGCCGAAGATACCCAAGTCGCAGGAACTTGAAGTTTGATTTAGTTTGATTTGTTATCGATTGCTTTCCGTATTCCGTACTTGCTGTGATATAATTGGTCATCTAATGTACTTTACTGAATCTCATACCCAAATATTTCTTGTAATCGTGCCTGTCTGCGTCCTGTGGTATTTCTATACGACAATGTACGTAACCTTCTCCCAACATACCTTATAATTGAGCATCTTCACTTCCTGAAAAAGACGCCGAATTTCTGACCAGCTTCCCAGGTATGGAAGGATCAGCGCGAAACGAAGCGGCTTCAATTCAAGGAATTAATGTTACTTTTGTCACGGAACAATAGTTCTGTACGCGTTGAAGTATTCTATGAGATCACCGAAAGTTCGCCAAGAATCATCTTTCCTAGTACCTAAGGCCTATGTGATGGCCAATGCCGTTCGTTTCGCCTTATGTGGTATGCTGTTCCCACTGATCGACCCACGATGGTCGCCCCATCGAGGGCTTATTTAAAAATAAATGAGACGCGCCGCGATGTACTTTCCGTTTTTTGAAACCTCCGCCTATATAAGCTATTTGGCAGGATAGCTACGTGATTGCACGAGCCTATCTTGAACTCAACCCTCGCCTTTACGCCTTTATACGATGACGACTGAACAATCTCCTCTTCAGCAGTGGCTGATAGCGATTGTGCGTGACTATTGGGGAAGGCAAACGCGATCACCTCCTATTAGCTATCAAGTCCGAGTGACTGAAGACGACTACGACACTCTCGAAACCCGGTTATCCAAGAAAATTGTAAATCGCCACAAGGACGAATACGATGGAATCCGCGATGGCCGGAGGTCTGATGAACTGAAACTCGAGTACCTTTCATCGCTAAAGAAATATCCGGAGGACGAGGATGAGAACGAGAACGAGGACACCGATTCGTTCACTATTCTAGACTTGCAAGGCACATCCGAGTCCTCTGCTGTTGGACCATTCAGTGTACCAGTCATCTTGGTTAGGCAAGAGTACAAAGTCTTCGCAAAATTGGTCATGCAGGGCTTCGAGAACACCCTCGTAACGGGACAACCTGGCATAGGTTGGTAGCTTGACAGAATGGTCAGAACCCTACTCATCGCTTTCTTTAGGGAAAACTTATTTTCTATATTTCTTACTTGTGAGTTTCATACTTCAGAGTCGCCCGTTCATCTTCGTGTCAGAGGGCATAAAGTGGTACATTCGAGATGGCCGCGTATCAGAGACGGCGCACGTTCCATTTCCGAAGCCAGGCAAGGACTGGACCTACGATCCTCTAGTTATCCTCATCGATGGGGATTTCAAGGAAGACCAATACAGCCAGGAATTCCGGGCAAACCATTACCGCGTCATCATGGTGACTTCACCTCGGGACAGGCAACATAGGAAATGGGTCAAGCGAAAACAATCGACCTTGGAGCGTGCGATGAAAACTTGGGGCATGAAAGAGCTTCGGTTTGCTAGGTAAGGCATCGGTACACTGGAAGTTGGTGGTCGCTTCTCTTACCATCTTCAATAGCTCCTTCTTGTATGAATACGATATCACTCCCAGTCGCCTTGCAAATTCGATTCGTCTCTTTGGTCACTCGCCCAGTGTTTGTTTCGCCGCAGCGACTGGATCCAAGGGAGCTACAGCCGCCTTGAACAGGTTTAAAGCAGCCGTCCGGGAAGTCCCCAATATCTCGACTGCTCTCATGTCCTGTCGCAATGAAT
Source organism: Armillaria altimontana (assembly GCA_022818075.1). Classification (NCBI taxonomy): domain Eukaryota; kingdom Fungi; phylum Basidiomycota; class Agaricomycetes; order Agaricales; family Physalacriaceae; genus Armillaria; species Armillaria altimontana. The sequence continues at coordinate 1,982,621 of JAIWYR010000005.1, read as the reverse complement.
CATCAGTGTTCCACACCGTATTAGAAGTTATTCCAGAAGATAAGTATCACCTCTGGACTGGCGCTGTCGTACGCACCGTCTCCCGTCTAGCACTGGACATGCTTCTCCATGACCAAGCGGAGAGATTGCCAAAGCAGTCGGTGTACGACCTTTACAGCATGCTACGGCGTCTCCCAGAAGCTGAATCATTTATTGGGATGACATGGGAATGCGTGCTCCATCGATATCTCAGCCAAGTGCAAGGCGATTTCGAGCTCACGCCCCTTCATCCAAGCCATCCTCCCTATACTCTTCATCTCCCCAAGCCGTTTCACATTCTCGAAATTTTCGGCACAGATGCCGCCTTTCGTTCTGCTCTTTCGAAGGCCTTTGATTCTGATGGAACTGTGTCGCAGTCGTGTTATGCGTATCCTGACTGCCCTAATTTCGCCACGTTCGATTCTGTTGCCATTGTTGGCTCAGACTTCCTGTGTTTCCATATGGCTCTTGGAACGGCCCATCAGATGCAGCTTTCTAGTCTTCAGCGCGCTCAACAGTGGTTGAAGATAGGCACACCCCTGGAGAAATTCCGTCCAGGAAAGGACAACAGATGGAACATCATTGTGGTTCCATCGAGATTAAAGGGACCATTTTTACGTCAAAACAAGGCTTTGACATTACCGCAGGAGACCAAACCTCAGACTTTGACCTCAACGTTTGAGAAAGGATGTTCCAAGAGGCAAGGGCATGAGGAAGATCCGGTCATAGCTAACCCAGACTTTGGGGATTCTGGCAATTGGGAGAGCTTGTTGTACCAGTACGCCTGGTTTGTCGAGGAGAAGGACGTGTTCGCAGCCTACGCGGCATACTTGGAAGACTTTGAAAGTGCCTCTCCTACTATCAGGTATAATTAGTCCCCAGTCCTTGTAACTTGTAACGTGGTAGTCAAATGTACCGTTGAGGTTGAGCAATTGATTACTGGTCAATCAGACGACATTACGCCGGAACGGTAGTAGCATCTATGAAATGTTTTCCTTGCGGCACTAAAGCCTCCCCACTAGGGTAGCTTTGGGATTACCGGAGGTACCGCCTGCACCAGTCATTTCGTGCGTAACTTGGTTCAGTTACTGCATGATAGTTGTCTGCGCTCGCAAAATGTGGGTACTCCCACAGTCCATATTCAAAGAGATGGCTTCCGGTATGGCTAGCACTAGTCTCTCGTAGACAGACAGGCGATACATGCCTATTGAGGGTGGGGACTAGCACCTGGTCAGTGGTAGAAGGTCGGTCCTTGCAAATCTTACGTTCGACTGACGCCACGAGTCCGACACCACAACGAATGGCGATTGATTACAACGCCTTCAAGGCAAGCACACACGTCCGAAAGCCAGAGGCCATTGTGATTGAGGGAGGATACGAGTTTCAAAAACAGACAGATGTTGGATGACGGAGGAGAAGTGTCTGCTTCTGTAGTCGATACATGCACTAGTAAGGAGTCAGTCTGACGGAAAGACAGCTATAAAAAAAAAGACTCGACGGGTGTCCTGTGTTGACTGGTTTGCGGTTACAGAATTACTAATGTCATTCAAAGAAGCTGGGTATCAAGCATCAACAGTTAGCGAGGCAGCGAAGCCTTCGTCGATTTTCGCAATGGTAGATACCTCTAATGAAAAGGATGTTACATCCCTCCTCCGTGTACAAATTCAAATCCTTAGTTTATCCACTGATGCACACAAAGATACACGATACATACATAATACATTTGTTTGTTTACATCACCACACATCCTTCTCCCATTTGCGGTAAACCATCAAGTCCTAGAGGAAGCGGGCCCATGATGCTCTCGGGCGGGGCGCCATACGATTGCATCTAAGAAATTATCAGCGGGAAGGCAATAAAGACGCCAAAAGAGTCTACCTCGCTCATGAGATCCACGACCTTCTGTATATCAGCTGCATTCGTATCGTCATACCCAGGAGCCTCGAACACTGCTACGATTTTCTGCACACAAGTCATCTGGGTTTGGTATCGCTGCTTGTCTTCGGGTGTTAGATCTGCAGGGGGATTTGCAAGGAAACCAGGGAACTGGGTAGGCGCAAGTCAGGGACATGAATAATAATAGAATGAATAATTACTTTATCGCTCAGCTCCTTCAAAGGCTCGTAGAGCACCTCCTTGCTCATCAGCTGGCCCATCATCTTTTCAAAGAACCCATCCATGGACTCCTCACTCGCGTCGAGCCCGCCATTCTCTCCCATTCCTAGATCCTTCAATAAAGCCTCCAAGCTGGCCATGTCCGGATCTGAAGTCGAGGTGGAACCCTCAGCCTAGAATAATTAGCTGACGATGAACACGACCATCGATAACAAACCTTCAAATCCGACTCGCTCTGCTTCAGCTTGTTCATCGTCTGCTTGATCTTGGACTGAAAGTCGGCACCACCGCCTGCGTCCTTGGGTTTATAGTCCGAGCCCATCATCTGCTGGACATCCCCGCCTCCCTCACCGTTCATGCCCTCGACCAGCATAGCTTCCCATGCAGCCTTCAATAACCGGGCCCGTTCTTCTTCCGAGTCACCCTGGGATTCGGAAATGCCAGCTTCCGTTTGGAGCTCCTTCATTAGGTTCTCCATCCCCTTTGCGAGCTCGCGAGTGAATTCCGCCGTGAGCTCGTCCTCGTCAACGTCTTCCGCCATGGAGCTGAGCGCCGCCTTTGTTGACCCTGGTATGGACTTTGGTGGGAGATCGACGAGCGTGTTCGTACGTGGCCGCCCGGCGAATGATGTCGTTGCTGTAGGCGGTGGAGGTGGACGCGACGTTAGTGGTGAGACGGACGACGCTGTGTTGAATTGGGATAGTACATCTACAGAACCTGATTCAGTGAAATTGACAGGAATAATATGATAGATTTCGTACCGTCAAACTCGTCGAAATCGTCCTCAGTGTCCTGGACAGTTGCTCTTTTTGGCTCTGACATTGTGGCGCTTTACAAGAGTGGTCGCATCAGTACAGATCGAGATGCAAGATCATAATAGAACCTGCACAGCTGAGTTTGAATTCATGTTTTGCCGAGAAGTCCCAGTCTTATACAAGGTCACTATGCATGGATTGAATGGTGCACGCTGCGCATTCTGTCAGTGTTACTACCGAGCATTCAAACACATGTTCATGCCAGAAGATCAGGAATCCGACGCGACGCCGGAGTGTACGGGCAGCCGAAAAGCCCGAAACCCTTAGTACTTACCCAGGACTACTGCCAGTGCCCGAGTAAGTATCACAGAATCCCACATCCAGACACGTCAATACACGCGTAGGGTTGCCGATTCTTGGGCATATATAGATCTTTCCCCGTCATCGTGCGATGTAAACGATCATCTACGTTTGCTTGGCTGTAAATATTCACAGATTCACCAAGACCATTAACAATTCTATTCGGTCGTATATATTGTCGCCGTTGTCCATTTGCTGACTATTGAAAAGGCATTCTTGTGATACCAAAGGGCGTTCTGATTCATTTCGTCAATAACGGCTCGAGGAAGAGCAGATTCTCGAGGATAGGCTTGAACGCTGCAGGGAAAGGCTCTTTGAGTAGCAAAAACGAAACGAAAAATTGAATTGTCTACTGACCTCTGCTCTAATAATTCAAGTCCTTCTGTTCGCTCAAAGTCAGAGTCTCGTTCGAGTTTCTCCACAGCTTCGTTGAACAGCCGGATGGCCAATGTGACTCTTTCTACCCTCTCTGCGCTCTCCGTTGGTATTGCGATTCGCAAGGTAGACTGAATACAATCCAAGTCAAATAGCGAAGAGCGAGTGCAGACTATCGCTTACCTTGACAGAATCCCAAAGAGGACAGAGCAAATGTCTAATCAAATCATTCGTGAATTCCCTGTACGTTTCCCCCACTCCACCCTGGACACTAGACAAAAACCCGGCATGCCCAACGCCTTGTCGCCTGTTGTTGAAATGCGGCAAGACATCAAAGTATTGAGAAAATAGGAAATGCCAACAATTCTAAGATTAAAAAGGTAGTCAGAGACGGGTAGGGTGAAGCAAGAAAGATGAGAAAAACTGACCATGCGGTCACAATCTGAGAATGGGAGTTCACCTCTTTGGATACAATACATCTGTATATAGCAGTCGAATGCATTCGAAGCAGGCAATGGTTTGTAAGACGCCTCTAAGGCAAACTGCATCGTGTCACTGTCGATGCCTTCTAGGGTATACAGTAGCGTCCCGTTCACACCATTACTGTCCTGTAGCGTGAGGCTGGTCCCTGACTGGCACTTGAAACCGAGGTGGGAGAGATAGGTATGCATGACAACAATCAGCCGTTGCTGGGGCGTCAACACCACGACGGTTTCGCCACCGGGCAATGAAACGCTGCTCCTCATACGTACTTCGTATGCGTGGGCATCCCATTCTGCTAGCCGTAGGGTTTCGATGTATGACTGTAGTAGACAAGAGTAAGTATAGCGGTAATGGCAGCTTGATGAAGTGCTTACTGGGACAACACTTGCAGGGAGCTGGCACTTCGCCAACGCCTCTTCCATGTAATCAGAATACCCTTCCAGTAGTAGATTCAGCATGAAACGCGTCACTATGCAAAAGCAAACGATTATGTCAAAGGCGTCCAGATGTCAATAAACGCAGTCACCCAGCGCCATCATCTGCTGAAAAGCAACCCCTTCAGACACCGGCTGGCCTCGTGGACATCTGTTACACCCACCAATATGGACCAGTCCCCGCATGGAGAACTTGCCGCTTCGAGCTGAGAGTGTGATGCTTATTGGAGAATTCACACCAAGTTTGAGCAGACGACGCACGGTTATAAGTATAGAAAACTGTTTCTTTAAGATCTGTGACCACACCGTGTACATTAGAGTAATACCCTAGCCGCTTGTTCAAGGCCGCAACAGCTGTCGAGGAATAAGGGTTGAAACGACGTCTCGCGTTTAAGAAGTAATGATATGCTCACAGAGCAGCTTCGCGAAAAGCTGGGCTAGTGTCTGTTGCTGGCTTTGTGGGAGTACGCTGAGCTTATACTCAACAATTAAAAGTGTCATGCTATTGTAGAGACGCAGTTGCACTTCAACGACACCTTCAGACGGAGTACTATCGCTAGGAGGAAGAATCTCTTCTGCGGAGTTGGATATAAGGGACCCAAATAGCGTCAGGATTCCCCTTATCATCTGTACAACAACAGCAGTGAGACCGAAGAAATGACCACTTGAGGCGAACATACATAAGAAGTGAGGTGTACATGTTGCGCCACCTTGGTATGTCTTGAAGGCAGTTTATATGTTTTAAGGGCCTGACGAAGTTCCCGCTGAAAACCCAGAATAAGGTCTATCGTTAAGGCAGCTTCAAATCGAACTGGGACGTGTTCAAGTTGTTCGCGACCTTTGGCTGGGTCTAGACCACCAATAGAAGCAACGTCTTCCCATTTTACATGTGATAAGGATGGAAGAGTCTCCCTCAAATCGTTCAGCAGCTCTGTTTTGCAGCCGATATTGTCGTAGATAGCTAGGAACACCCGAAGGTGATTGATCTTGTCAGCTATTGGAACATCCTGCCGGAAGACGGTTTTGTAGAGGTGATAGAGTTTTTCGACGCCCTGTGCTGATGAGCTGCGCGTAATAAGAGGGGCAAACGGGAAGTAAGGCAGAGACATGAAACGAAGGAGGGAGTTATCGACAAGTGCAAGAATGAGTTCTTAACCGGACTCTGCTCAGACTCTGTTTTAAATGTCAAACTCACCAGAGAAGAATCGGCGAGGGGAGGCGAAACAAGACATTTATGTTGCACCGCAACCAAACCGCAACTCCGGATCTGCAAGGAGTGCAAAGGCATTATTGAAAAAAGGAAATCGGAAATCTCGCCGTTACATTGCTTGAAAAGTCGTCGTGACAAACTTGATAACCTTGCCAGACAGAATACTGGACCGATCGTATGCCACCACCCCTAGGACCACGGTTAGGTCAAAACTTCCTGCTTTCAGCGATATATTGAAGGTAGCGGAGGAAAGCAACGCGACATGTTACATTGGTTCCGAAAATGAGGGTAAAATTATCGAGAAGGATACAGACATGTAAAGATGGATCGTTCAGCACCCGCACTGTGATGCCTCGGGAACCTCGCCTGACGATGGCGACGTGACGTCGATTTCTATACGGACATTAGCATGCGCACCGGGTCTGCAAAGTATACGCACTTGTATTCGCATCCGTCTGACCATCCTTCTCCATCCCTGGCAGCGACATAGCAATCTTCTTGAACAAGCTCTTGACGTTGTGTCCTGCCTTTGCAGACGTCTCCATAAACAATATATCGAGTTGTGTGGCCTTGGCTGTCGCCTCTTCTAACGTTACTTGTCTGTGCACGTGTAAGATATCAGCAAGAATACGTACTATGGAAGGCACATACCGCTTATCCGACAGGTCAGCCTTGTTTCCGACCAGTACTATTATGACATCGCTGCCTCTCTCCGAGCGAACATCGTCTATCCACTTCGTCGTCGATAAGAATGACTGTCGATCTGCCAGCGAAGGTGAGTACACATCGGTCCTTTTAGTAGTAGCGCTGTGCACTGACTTGTGATATCAAATACGACAATGGCGACCGAGGAATCACGAATGTATGATGGTATTAGTGACCGAAATCGTTCCTGTTCGCAGAGGCAGAGTTGGAGAAAGGTGCCAAGGAGCTGTCGTAGTACGCACCTGTCCTGCAGTATCCCAGAGCTGTAATCTGACTGTTCGGTCTTCAAGATACATCGTCTTGCTGAGAAAGTCTATACCAATGGTGGCTTGGTATGTATTGTCGAAGGTGTCGTACATGAAGCTATGGTGGATATTAGGCATCATTGATGAAATTTGGCAAGGTCGTCACCGCGTAATTAAGCTGGTCTTGCCAACACTCTGGTCGCCAAGCAGTACTATCTTGGTACGCTTAGGAGGTGTAGAAGAAAAGTCGGCAGTCGGAGGCGTCGAGGGTGAGTCCATTGCAAGCGTCGACGTCGGCGCGAGTGGCGGACAATTGTCAAGGGTATTTATCCCTGACATGCCATCGTTTACGTCATGATGGTAACGGTCACGATCCCACTGGAAATCTCTGGAAAATTAAAGTCCATAATATTTGTCTACTGTGTCTACCTCTACGCTCAGCGCAATATATAATAGGAGAATTAGAGACGATGTGTATATATACAGTGCGATGAATACAGAAAGATAAGAAGTTGGATCCCCTGTAAACGGAATAAGCCATTGTCAATAGAGAGAAAGTAAAAAAACACACCAAAGTAGATGATACCCCACACGCTGAAAACCCAAGGAAATAAAGCCAGGCGCGGTTAGCTCTCTATGCCGTCGCGTGAACCGTCGCTGCCCTAAAGTTCTTCACAAACTCGAACTGGGCCCCCGTTTCCGGACTGTGTGGAAACCTCGTGCATTTCTCGACGGTACACCATTCCCTGGCAATAATCTGCAATGCCTCGTCGCCATCCCTGGCAAGTCCACATTGAACGAGCCAGCACCCAATAACCATACCGGTCCTTCCTATACCGCCGCGACAATGGACTGCACTGATTCGTCCACGGTCCTCGTTATCCCTGAGGACATCCAGCACACGGTACATGTAGTCCACGCTCTCCGGAAGGGACCGGTCTCGAATGGGGAAACGATGGTACTCGATGGTCGCGGTATCAATACCCAATATATCCGCCCGGCTACACAGGACATTGGCATACGGAGACAACTCGCCATTCTCTGTGAGGTCGATGAAGGTCCGCACGCCGGCCTTGAGCAACGAATCGAGCTTGGGTCTGTAGGGGTTCTTTGGTGTCCAAGGGTACTCGCAAGCTAAGAGCAAGGGAGTAGCCCAGTATGAATTGGGTATTGGTCGTGGACAAACTGCTGTGAGCGGGCTTGGACGATCCGGTGGTGGGAGAGCATGAATGAGACGCTGGTCAATTTGGAGGTCAGCCTGGTCAGAAGAATGACATCCAGAGCTGAACGTTAACGGCGACATGGTAAAAGGAAAAACAGAAAACGAGCAAGGTAAAAGGGTCGCTAGGTGAAGCGGTGGTGATGGTTTGTATGGAACCTGATGTACAGCTTTCATACAGCACAAGAATTTAAATGTGACCTCAAAGGACATTTGCCACGTGATCGGGATCCGCATGTCCCCGTGGGCCGTCACCAATCGGAATCTGACCCTTACTCACTTGCTGCCCTCTTCCAGGCAGTTCAAGGCTCATTCCATATGCCAAAATTCACAAGAGTCCCCTTCGTCTCCCACCTTTCTTCCTGGCCAGGAGGACCTCGGCTAGGCCAGCAGACATGTTCCGTCTTGCGGGGCCCCGCGCCTCCTTTCTAAAAAGGAGTTGAAGCACGCGAAGTGTGCGTCATAGTTTTCAGTCTTCGTATTCGAATTTTGTGGAGCAACAACGGCGAGCCAGGGTAACAAGCTCGCAGATTCAACACAAAGCACCTCTTCGTAGGCTACTGACTATTCGGTATTCAACGACGGCCGTACATACACATCTCGTCAACCGTACTGAGTGAATATTCCGACGAGTCGCCTTACGTTACTTCCCCGCATTTATACTGGCGTAGTGGTACGGCCGTTTAAGCTCCTACGCCTGTCCCTGTACGCCACCAGTTTCTGGCTGTACAAAGCCTTCGTTTTCGAACGAGCAGCACCGATCCCACCTGCAACAGCTAAATATACAGTGCTCACAATGTCCATGATGTTCTAGCCTTGCTCCATAAAGATCGTCTCAAAGATTGTCTTCGCGGAGAAATGAAGAGATCGAGTGACATCTGGATCCTCATCGGGATCTTTAGCAGTGCCTTCAGTTATATTCCACACCTCGTGGAGTGCAGTCGAGACTTTACCAGACCTAGATGCAGCTTCAGACTAGCCTCAGTTTCGACGCTTGCTGGACGTCACCTATATAGTATATACCACCTCGATGATCGCATCAAGAATCTTCTCAATGCCCGCGTCGGACTTCCTCGATTTTTTCCCTTGTCCGGTTGCATTTGGAGAATGGAACACCATCCAGCAAACCGGCAACGGTATTGCAACCGTCGGCACCATCCCGAAAAAGCCGCAAAACTATTAGATGCTTCCTACCCTGGAGACTAAGCTCTGCTCAGTTCTGACTTCACTGGCTAGATTTAAGTGCATATACGTTGGCAATGAAGAGCGGTCAAAGAAGTGGACTCGGTTCCACACCCTGCATCTCAGCTTTAACTGCGGGCCGGATAACCAGCCTGTGTCAGAAGACCGACAAGAATACACGAGGTTATACTATGACACCGCAATATCCAATGGCCACGGTCCGTAAGGAGACCGCCACTCAGAAAATGAAATTCCAGGGACCAGATAAATACTATCCGCAGTCGGGGGCCGGGGCGGGATCGCGTACTTTGACTCTATATATTAAATATCACAAGGGGGAGGCGCGGCTAAAACCCGGCACATAGGGTAGGGGGGAGGGGGGGAGGGGTCCAAGCCTTAAACGCGAAAGTGACATGCACTTTGTGTGCCCTATTTTAGGATATAGCACTGTAGGACTTACCTGGGGGTCCAATTTCTCTTTATTTCAATAACCTCGTCTGAATAGAGATTGTTTCATGGTGAAATACTCACCGTAGACATGTTCCTTGCTAATGTGAGGTTTGGTAGCCAACCGGCAATTATCGGCAGCACACCGGCACATACCGGCATCTCTCCGGTAACTAAGATTTGTGCTACTAAGCCGTCCCAATATGTATATATTACTTCCGTATATGGCAGGAGAGGGAGGAGGGAGGGGGGTCCAGCCCATCCTTAAACACGAAAATGTACGTCATGTGTCTTTCTTGAATCCCGCCGCCCCCTTGAAATATCACGTTCCTGGTATGGCTGCAGGAACTGACTAAGTAATAGATGTTTACATTCACAGCGCTACTTATCCACAGGCTTCTTGCCTCTGAAGGTACCACTAACAGCCAGTGACGGATGAAATTGCTGTCGATTTGTCAAACAGTCAAGACTTCCGTGCCACTCTCTGTCCGATCTCTAGCATTTTTGCGAATGGCGTGCCATTTCAAAGAAACGTGTCGCGCATTTCATTTACTATGCGTAATAATACATTTACCAATTAGCCCTTGAAAACCCGGCGTAGTAGTCTAAACTTCTAAGAGATTAAGAATATGCATTAACACCATCGCGTACACCGCTGAATGACCTGGATTTTGATCACACGTTGCTACCATCCTTTTTCGTTTCCATCTCCCATGGTTCTCTGCTCGTCGTGGAACCGTTGTCACGCACTTTCATATCGTCAGTTTCCATTCGCTGGATGTCGCCCATCTCGTGCTGCTCAACGGACACGAAGACTTCTGGGCGGGTGTTGGCGCCAAAGCGGAGGACGGCAGTATCGCTCTGGCGGTCCCGTTAGCCTCGGAAGAGATGAGATTGAAGCAAACGGCTACGAACTTTCTTTGTTCGTGAAGCAGTACCTCCTGACGTAGACACTATACCGCCCGTAGTATGTGAATGCGAATGATTGTTGGCGCTGCTATCATAGGCCCATCCGCCTCGGGAATTGAGACTGCTCATAAGCGTGTTTGTGTATAGCTTGGAAAGGGGGAAGTTGAATAGCAGGTGAAGCCCAGTTGGCTGTAAATAGAGATGTCACTGTCAGTTGTCAATGGACCACGATGGGGTCAACTTACATCCAAGAGATATACCATCAAATCCACGATGGCACATATCGAAGTTATCAAGCCAGTTTGCACAGTAGCTAGAATACAACAGGTGAGCAGTCGAAATCATGGCATAGCGTTAAATGGCGTACATCGAATGATCCTGTCGACCAATTCATCAGAGGTTTGGAATCCTGTCTTATGCCTTCTCTAGAAATAAAGGGTCATCCCGAAGGCTCTGTTTCCGAGAAGACAACGCATACCAGATGCCAGACCAGAATACCGGTGATGAGTATGTCGGCGACACAGGCGCCCACGAGCCAAAGGATGACCCAAGACTATGAAGTCACGTCAGTCAGATTGAAATGAGAACCAATTAGTCGTATATGAAGTACCTTAATTTCTTGAAACTTGACGAATGTCCCAGCTTTCACGGACTCAGCGGTACTACCAATGGCTCCCACTGGAAACAATTATCAGTCAATGAAGTCAGAATTTTGGGACATGCGTTAAGCCTACCGGTACCCGCTAGTGCGGTAGCGACCACCAGACCCACCATCCAGATATTCGACGTTAGAATCTTTACTCTCCACGCAAAAAATAGTTGTACAGCTCCAGACACGATGCCCTAAAAGTGACCATGAGAACTGAACGCCGCAGGCAAATGGATGAGAAGTTTTACCGTTAATGCGGCAGCTATAGAGATGTCAAAATGATTTCAATTTGTCATGAAGAAACGAGACGTACACACGGCGAAGACTAGAAACAAAATGAACTACTGCAGTCAAAGTATCATGGGAGAAGGACTTACGCATGGTTACATTGAGGAGATAAGCTGCGTCGCCTTGATAGAAGAGAAGCAGTCAGTAGAAGCGGTGAACTCGTTTGCGGGTTTACACACTGAAGTGTACGACGAGGGAGGTATACAGGTAGGCAAATTGCTGTAGGCGAAGTCAGAAAAACGTGCGGGTAGATGCAGACCGATAGCAAACTCAACTAGAGCCGTATTTATGACATTGACGAGGAGAAGGAAGACCACCTTTGTACGAATACACGAAGTTAGCATCGGCAGAATGTGGTAACCAGCTCTCGATGCTCACAAAAAGCTTCATCCAAAGCTTGTCACGTCTGCGTGAAGAAAATATTAGCAGCTCATGATCGGGAAGAAAAGTAGCACTCACTTTTGGTAGGTGACCAAGTATATGTATGACTGAGCTATAACGACTCCCATAAGAAGGACATTGAAGAAATGTCCAATGAGCATAGGACCATGGCTGGAAATCTACTGTCAGTACTTTCTTAACAAAGAGAATGGTACTCTGCTCACGAAGGTTCGGCAACAGACATGGTAGCGGTAAGGAAAGCTGCGGGATACCAAGGGATATCACCACAGATATTCCGAGCACATATGCTTATATATCCGGCCTGAGGCCGACAGAACGCGATCCGTCGCAAAGCTGAGCGTTCCCCCCTGAAATGATCAGATACTAGGCACGCTTGCCCGGAAGGTACGGACCTCGGTCTCGAGACTTATCATCAATCTTGAGATACGTGCCTCATATGCACATCACATTTTAAAGTTTTAGAGGTTCATTTGGCAGAGTTTCACAGTTGGTGGGCCCAGAGCTGACGCCACAGAAGAGATTTAAGAAACGTTTGTTTGCCATGGATACCTGCGCAATCTCTGATTGAAAACCCAGCGATATTATCATATCGTAGGACCCAGCTCGAGACTGAAATTGGGAAGGAAGTTTTATTAGCCGATGCTAGGGGCGCGTCGACTGTTCGACTTACCGGGACCCGACGCCAAGGAACGTGAGTTAATCAATGGCCGACGGTTCCCTCTTACCCCTAGCAGGTCATAGGAGCAGGGCACGGAAGTACTATCTAGCCAACCGTCGTCGATTAGTCCGATAAGTGAAGATAGAATGGAAACCGCGACTGCTTATGAGTGAGAATAAGTAGGTCCCATTGCTTCAAACAAGATTCGTTTGAATGGAAGAGATTCGCCCATATGACAATGAGAATCGAATTTGTAGGATTTTCGCGGTCGCAAATAATGCTGTCTAATACTGTCGGCGACTTAGTAAGGTCTTAATATGTCTTCACGTCCGAGCGCACTCGGGACGTGTACAATAGGCAGGAATAGACCCTTGGCGACAGACCTTCGTACCGTAACAGTTTATTGATTTTTCATCACTTAAGAGCTGTGTTTTTGCGAAGATAGTCCAAACGGCAAGCCACTTCATGGCAATAATTCTCTGGAAGGCGGAGTTGAACAGATATCATATGGAAAATATGGAAAAGCACGCGAGCTTGGCAACTCACCACAGCTCCCGATACTAAGCATCAGCCTTCTTGATCCTCCTCGCGATCAAGACAGACTTTCAAGGATGAAGGAGTAGATGAGGATCTGGGTAAGGCACCCTCATTTCTGTGGAAATTTTTAGTCGATTACACCTACTATGATACAAAGCCGTTGACTGTTACACAAAACTCCAAAATTCGCGATAGATTATGATGAACTCCTTAGGCATGCCAATCATTCAAGGGTGACTTTCAGAGTCACGGCCTCCGAAGTCTGGATACCTCATAAAAACGTCGTCAAAGTTTGACGTCCAGTTCCATGTGTATCCCGGTCCTAGCAGAGGCCACATGCTAGCACTGGAATGCATCGTCTCCTGGCCCGAGGTCCCAAACATCTGCGAAAAGGAATCAGGCCCGTTAATTTGAGGGCCTGGCACTGTCGGATTCGGATGGAGTTGGTCAACGAAGCTCGGGGTATTCTGCAGTAATGTCGATGTAGAGAGCTGAAATATATCCATGAGGACTCATATTGTCAACTTAAGGTAAAAGATCATACTTCGGATAGATTCATGGGTGTCAAGGGAAAGGAGACACTTGTAGCAGGAGAAGTAGGGCCCCCGTTGGGCGCCATCGTGGGCGGCGTCCATCCTAGACTTACCAACGCTTTCGCGATGTCAGAGGAGGGATCACTAGCCCTTTCTAAGTCACTCGTCGAGATCTGTTGTCGCCCACGTTCTTCGGTTCGAGTAAAGCCACCCGAGTCGGAATGATCACTTTTAGATTCTGGACACCAGTCCACTAGCAACCGGCTAAGAATTTCGCCGCTCTGTATCGCGCATTGCCACGAACGGCCCATTACTTGTAGGGCACGCAAGCAAGTTTTCGCACCTTCTAGAGATGCGCCGGTTTGTTTCTCAGTACGGCCATTTCCCTGCGCCACAGCACCAAGGAGATGCGTCGTTCCTGCTGTAAATGTTATTTGAGTGAGAGTTATAGGTGCATAGCGGAGCCCTGGACATCCGCGATACAACTGATGGCACGAGACATAAGTAAGCCAAAAGGAAAGAAAGGAGTGGAGAGTGGCCCATACATCCAAAAGCTGAACGACTCGTGATCTAGGAAGTGATTTGAGAACAACTCAGCAGCTATAACAAGAGACCACTTACGATGCTTTACTACAGCGAGAAACAGCAAATTCGTTTCCATGAGAACTACCTCGGAGATAGAATGGCCGATGTAAAAGTATGACGACGAAGTAGTACATAGCATGGAGCATAATGACATGTGGCGGGTTGGGGTTCTTACTGGAAAGAGCAAGGCCTTCGGGTAGATCGGCGTACCATTTCTCCAGTTGGATACTAAAAAGACGTCAATAAGAATGAGAGATGCAGCGGGAATTCTAACACACTCTAGATCAGAGACAAGATTCTGAGTTCGGCCAGAAGATATATTAACACGGAGATGATATCTATGTTCAAAAAGGTGAGTTCGAAGACTAAATGAATGTATGGCGCTACGCACACTACATCTGCCACGCGTTCAGCTATATATGCAAGTTTACAAGTCCAAAGGAAATTGGTGCTCGCATAACTGGGTATACAAATGTCATGAAGCTCCGGTTCTACACCCATGCTAACTGGGTCCTCTTCTGAATCATCTTCTGTAATCAATGGCTGCGATGCCAGTTGTACAGGCATCCAGAGCGCAAAATCTCTTTCCTTGTTAATACGAGGAAGGGGAGTCTCGATTTCCGACATCTTCAGCGTAGGGCTTCGGCCTACATAGAAACCCCACAATCTATATCCTTATCAATAAACGGTGCGGAGGATACAGAAGAAGCGTACTTGTCCTGTATATAGCACATGTAAAATGTATGGTCACGGTCGTCTTTGAAGGACTCCGTGATGAGACGTTTCTGAATCCATTTTGAACAATCAATCCCAAGACCGACTGACAAGATAGCGTCAGTTATAAGAAATACATCTTTTGAATAGATGAGAACTGACGGGTTTGGCTCATTCGCAAACCCATACCTATTACAAGGTTCAGTGGTGGTAGTTGAAATGACAGAAAACTCCAAGCCTACCAGCATACATATACCCTAAACCATGACGTGCCGTCCCCGAATGATAGCTACCCAGTAACATCAGACCTACGACGGTGCTTAGCATCGGGCTTTCGGCCTCGGTATCGATAGCCCGCTTTGCTTTAGAGGCAAACACGGCACCTCTGTCGCACGGGCCAAAGCACGCATGATCTGAATAGTTGGCGGCTAAGGAAAGAATAGCATTATGAAGAAGGCCGCTATACTGGGATGTCCGTGCCAGTGGAGGTACCGCTGAAAACGACAAGCAGGTCACCATGTCTCTTTTGAATAGCGTGGGTTCGACCCAATAGCACCAGCTGGATAGCATTGTGTTAGGTTTTTATCGCCCAGGAGAAAAGCTCAAGTCACGGAAACCTACCTGTTAAAGTAGGCGAAAAACATGTCAATAAGTTCATCGTGAACATCCCGGTCGAACCGTTGACGGCTGGCAGGTTTCGCGACCAATCAAAGTCTGTAGTTTCAGAATATTCTGGGGAAGATGTACTGTAGGGCGAAGGAGCGCCAAGAGGGGTAGCATTTAGTGGCTTCGATGCAGAGGATGATGAGACCGATGGTTCGGGCAAGTGCATAAACGCTGAAGTTGGGCCATATTGTCTCAACTCTCCGGTATCGTCGTCAATCTGCGGGGGAAATATTCACAAAGTTGGATGATAACGAGCTGTGGAATAAGTAACCTTGAGTCTGTTGATGCCAAAGTCATTAACAGAGAATGCATCCGAGTCTTCGTCCTCTGGCTCTGCATCTAGATCGTTAGATGATCTACCAGCCGTCCGATCTTCGTACACAAGACTATGTGCTAGTAGTTGGGTTTCCGTGGGAGACGTAAATTCCTCTATGCCCCGTTCTCTTAGCAAAGATTCAAGAACTCTAATACGCTGCTTCAAAGCATCCACATAAGGCTTCGTGACTGGCTTCCGACCATCTTGTTCTGTGGTGTATTGGCAGTCGTCGTTATAGAGTGAGCATGTACCTGGCGTAGATGAAGCCTCGTATCTGAATGCCATGTGAGAAATACATACCACACTTGGGCTTTATTGCGTCACACTTTGATTTCCTGTTCATACAATATTAGTTCTACGAGCTGGTAGTAGGAGCCTCTTCTAGGTACCTCCTTCGACATGCATTACATGCTCGACTGACGTGACCCTTGCGCTTTCGAACCTTTGTAGGACGCGTTGAAGGTGAAGGCGACGACGTGCGCTTGTTGGAGGTCGTGGCAGCCGCTGCTGTGCTCTCTGCCATGGTCGTAGTCGAAGAAGAGGCAAGAAACGTTACGTCATGACTATCAATTCTGATCACTGATCAACATGCACAACGCGTGCCAATAGTAATGCTAGTACGGCAGCCATGAGAGGTTCAAAGGATGTCACAGTCAAGTTATATATGTACTTGGAATGTTACATGTAGAAAATCCGGTGTCTATCACCGCCTAGGATTGTATGAAGAAAAAAGCAACAGCAATCGCGTGTAATACGCTACCGAAAGTAGATACACGGCGATATTGAGCCAAGATAGCAGATAGTGTGAATGGCCGCTTGAATTCCGAGGCAGTGGCGGAGGGTGGCGGCAATCGGTCCTGCTCAATTAGGAAGTAGACCACTTCTCCGTTCCGTCCATTTTCCGTTCAAAAGTGCTGGAACGGGATTCACTATCGCCTAAGTATGGACCTCAAAAGGACTCGCATACCTCCTTGTCATCTATCGCCTGAACTATGTCTGCTACGGTCGCGTCACCCGTTACTCTAACTCCCAGTGATATCAGGTTACTTTGTCGCGCAGATGCTTTCAAGGAAGCGTCGACTGCTGGCATCTGTGCCGGACACGTCCAAGCAAATGTAATCATCCTTCCTCAAAAATATGCGGATGATTTTCGATGGCTCTGTCTAAGAAACCCGGTCTCGTACGCGTTTTCCTATTTCGCATAACAGAAGGCTAATCAATTATACTATGTTCTATTCAAGGTGCCCTCTCCTCGGGGAGACAAAACCAGGAGACCCGCGCGTACCGGAACATCTTGCATTTAAGAGCGATATTCGCACTGACTGCCCGTTGTATAACATCTACCGAGATGGGGTATTTGTTGAAAGCAAACCGAGTCTGGAAGATTACTGGCAACCGGATTCTATCGCGTTTTTCATCGGCTGTTCATACTCTTTTGAGGCTGCTCTCACAGAGAGTAAACTCGGTCCGCGACACACGGAATTGGGCAGAAATGTGCCTATGTACAGGACCAACGTACCACTGATGGCTGCTGGAGGTTCGTGCATTCTCTAGCGGCGACGTTTTCTCTTCCTAACACACATAATTCTTAGCCTTTAGCGGACATATGGTCGTTTCCATGCGACCATATCCCATCTCTCAAGTCCCGAAAGTTCGCGACATTACTCGCCCTTACTTTCTCGCACACGGCGAACCCGTCGCGTACGGCCCAGATGGCGCCAAGGCACTCGGACTGTCGGATTTCGACGGTTCGAACCCAGACTTTGGGGACCCCACGGAAATACGTGAAGGGGAGATTGTTGTATATTGGGGTTGTGGTGTAACTCCCCAAGTCGCAGTAATGGATAGTGGGATTGAAGGCATTGTTATGGGACACGCGCCAGGACAGATGTTGGTGCTGGACATGGTAAACGAGGCTGTATGCAAGGGGAAGTTGTAGGCCACCATTTATCGCAAGATACGCTACGCGCTGCGGCGCTCTTGAAATTTATTCTCAAAATCTGAGTTCTGTTTATCCTGTACTGACATATCGTTGTGCTGGCATCGAAGTGAAGTGAAAGCATTCAGAGCACGCAAATTGAAGTGCCCACCGCGAACCAGGCAAGGATGCATATTTATTGGGCAAGGGTGGCTGACACTGTACTACTCTAAATCTACTGAACTTGAGCGCTTCGATCTTCGATGCTCAAAGTGCACGTCACTACTAAAGCTAAAAAACGACTTATTCCCCTGATTGTGATGTCGCACAAATTTTTGAGGGCTTCTAAGTTCTAACGACTAAAATGGCGCTCAGTCACCATCTTACTCGACATCAGATCTGGACGGCCGCGGCCGGTGCATGCTCCGACCTGCCTAAACGGCATTTCACCTGTATCTTAGAGCCATTTGTCTAAGGATGAGAACAAAATCTGAATTATTAGGTAGATAACAACAGGGGTATAAGGAATAGACCGTTCTCATCGAACACAAGGTAGTGCTGGCCGACATGTCTGTCGACCAGGTTTTCTGAGTTTCTATGTCACCAGATCATAAAGAAGTCCATACTCTACTGCTTTTTGGCATCTCGTTCCATCTTCCTCAATGCCCGTTTCCGGATATCTTTGTGCAGACCATGCGAGTAGCTGATAAACAAGCTGGGAATCCCAATAACTGTTCGCGCATAATCCATAATGGCATGAGTCCAGTAGGGCGTCGACGTGTTAGGACGTCCGCTTCCAATGGCTCCGCAACCGAGACCGATTTTTGAGAGAACCGTCTTCACGTACGAAGATGGCAAGGGTATAAATGCCGAGGGCTTGCGAATCTTGGAAAGCTTGCTGACCTGCAAGAATGTGTCAAAGAAAGGAATTACGCCATGTTCTGCCTATGCACGTACCACGAAATATGTATTGACATGTTCAACGACTATATTGTGGGCCTTGACTTCCTCGGCAAGAGCGCTCGTGAACGTCGTGAGGAACGCCTTCGTACCAGAGTATGTGGCAAGCATTGGAGATGGAATCGCCCCAGCGAAGGAACCAATGTTCAAGATAAGACCACGCTTTCTAGATTGAGGGATGAGCCTGCAACAGCTCGACGCTGTTGAGGATGCCACGTACCGCTGGATCATGCCTGGAAGAACCGAATAGGTGACACGCAGAGTTCCGCTGATATTGATTGCCACGATGTCGTCCATCTCGGCTTTGGGCGTGTCCACGAAATACACCGGCATGGAGTGTGATTTGCCAACATTGTTTACTGGTAGAGCTGTGAGTGGAAGGACAAAGATGAAAAGCAGTCATGAGTACCGAGTACGCCAATGTCCAAACCCTCGACAGTCTTAGCAAAACCGTCATAGGAGTCCGAGTCGTTCTTGGAGAAATCGATAGTGAAAACTTGAGTCTTGACAGCAAATTTGGAGCCTACAAAACGATGAGCGACACGACAGAATTACAAGTATCAAGATACGCACTGATTTCGGAAGCGGCTGCATCGAGGAGGTCTTTGTTTCTTGCTACCAAAAGCACGTTATAACCAGCCTTAGCCAGCTGGAACGCGAACTCTTTCCCAATGCCGTCTGATGCACCCGTGACCACAGCCCATGCACCTTTCTTCGCTCCGAACTGCTTGATCTACACAAAATAAGGTAACCGGCTGCTTGCCAATATAAAGCAAAGGCTTACATTCTGTCCAGGCAAAATGAATGTTTGTAGAAACACGAACAAGGTCTGCAAAACGAACTTCAACAAGGTTAGGGAACCGATACCCAGTAGCGCCGACACAAGAATGGGATGAGATTGTGCTGAGATAGAAATATGTCACTCAGATGAACTACGAAGTGAATTTTCACGGCGTACCCAGGTCGACGTACGACAGCGCGGCTTTCTGTATGGTGCTCATGATCGTTGGGGAAAGACCTGTTCGGTCCGGTTTCCGGTTTGGGCCTGTCCGCATTCGGTGCATTGAAGACGCCTATGTAGGCGTACCGCGCAAAAGGCAAGCAAAAGGACCAAGGTGCTGTTAGAATCGCAGAGTCGTTCTCAGACACAGTGACGAAATGGTTTACATCTGCGGCGAACGCGACATGGAGACTAGCTAGAAATCCACCAGCTTATGTACCACGAAATTCCTGCGGGAATAACGCAAGCTGAGAACCCAGACGGCGACTGGCTGTCAGTGCCCTGAGAGGCTCGAATATCTCACAGGTGCCTTCAACAGTTATATTCGAGATCCATGTATAATTTTATAAGCCCAGATTATTCATCACGTTACTTCAGCATCAAACAATGAGCTAAGTACTACAAGTGCAGCTAACAAGGACGATAGACTATCACCTCAAGAACTTGAAGTACTAGATGAACTCGATATTCTACGATGCAGCGCCATTAGACTTACATTTCTTG
This sequence comes from Armillaria altimontana, assembly GCA_022818075.1. Classification (NCBI taxonomy): domain Eukaryota; kingdom Fungi; phylum Basidiomycota; class Agaricomycetes; order Agaricales; family Physalacriaceae; genus Armillaria; species Armillaria altimontana. The sequence continues at coordinate 1,962,434 of JAIWYR010000005.1, read as the reverse complement.
CTGAATGGAGTCGGTCTTCAGCATCGTCACTTCTGTCGCCAGAGTTCTCCGACATGATTCGCGGCTGGAGGATACACATCGGCTGTCGTAGATTTCCCTCAGTATATTCGGGATCACCTGGAGGCAAGAACCGGTGCCAACAAGTATCATCCTATTTCCAGCCGTTGTCAAGATGGAAGAAGAACACTGGTCAGCTTGCAGCCTTGACAAGTCTCGGCATTGACTACACGAGCGTCAAACGTGAGTGGGCGCTTTGAGATTAGGCTCCGTCGTGTAATTCAAGATTTTGTGTGAAGGAGTGATATTTAATGGGTTACCGTCACATCTGTGCTGGTGCCTGCCCCTTGCTAGTGCTGTTAAACGCGCTGTTGAAAGACTGAGTTCACATCCCGATTCTATTTTATATGGTTGTACCTTTGTTTAACCAGTAAGAGCAAAGCGTAGAGAAATGCCCTGGCTAGCGCCAAAGGAGAAAACAATCTTGAGGCATTTTATACTAGCTCTTGATGGCGCCCTAGCTCCTAAATAACGTTGTGATAGCCAGAGTTGAGTCTATTCCTGGTAAATGTATTGAAGAATCGAAAACATACTGATAGCTGTCACGGACTTTCGGGGACTTTGATCCTATAGGCCCTAGCACCCCACAAAGCTACAAACGCGACGCTATAGAGCATATGGCAGCATGAAAGTGCTCCCGAACCAGGCCTAGAAATTCAAACTCCGATATGATCGATTAAAAAGTGATAAATGGCCCCTGAACTCGAATTAGTGCCCGCCCTCGAGTCCGCCCATCACCACCACACCCAACTTCCCTCTCTTTGTGGGACGTGGTAAATTGCTAAAGAGAGATCATGGCTTCTCCCGTCGTTGACATCGATAAAAAAGATGCCTTCTCCGACTCCCCCCAGTTGCCAGAGCTCAGCAGCTTGAACGAACGTCCATCCAGACCCCCAATATCGTATTCCTCTCCTTCTGCTTTCCTGCGCTCATTTGCTGCACGGAACAAGGCAGTCTGGACAAGACGATTTGCCCTGTCTTTATTGGCAGGGCAAATCGTTTCGCTCTGTATCACCTGTACGAACGTCACCACGACCGAACTGCAGAATAATCGTAACTGGGCTCTACCCACGACTCAGAGCGTTTTTCTGTATTTTTCATTGTTCATGGTGTACACTCCGTATACGATGTACAAGTATGGAATCAAGGGATGGGCGGAGATGGTATTTCGTGACGGCTGGAAGTGTAAGCCATCTTCTCTGTGCGTACTTTTCTATCTGAAGATATTTTAGATATGATTCTGGCTGCCTGTGACGTTGAAGGAAACTTTATGGTGGTTAAGGCCTACCAGTACACCGACCTTCTCTCGTGCATGCTCCTCGACGCCTGGGCCATCCCCGTGTGCATCTTCTTTTCTTGGGTATACATGCGCACCCGCTACCACTGGACCCAAATTCTTGGCGTCCTCATTTGCATTGGTGGTCTAGGCCTGCTGGTAGCCTCGGACGAGATCACCCAGAAGGATTGGGAAGCTAGTGCTCGCGGGAAGGGGGATGCATTTATGATTGCAGGCGCGACATTGTATGGGTTTACCAACGCTACTGAAGAGTTCCTCGTTCGCAAGAGACCATTATATGAGGTCGTAGGTCAGCTTGGAATGTTTGGATTCATCATCTGTTCCATCCAAGCCGCCGGACTTGAGCATGCAGATATGCATATCGCGTCATGGAATGGGGCAGTCATTGGATTGATTATTGCCTATACCTCTGCAATGTTTATCCTCTACTCGCTCGCGCCTGTCCTTTATCGCATGGCCTCGTCGGCATATTACAACCTATCGCTGCTCTCGAGCGACTTTTGGGGTCTGCTTTTCGGGTTGGGCCTTTACCACTACCATCCGTATTGGTTATACTTTGTTGCATTTGCTGTTGTCCTTCTGGGACTGATTACATATTTCTGGCATTCAGCTCGTGAGTACATTGAACATTCACCCTTTGGAGGGCGTTACTGATATTGCATTATAGCGGAGGATCAGGCCGAACTAGACCCTCAGGCACCAGCGTACGTCAAGAAGAGGCAGGAACGTGAGGGAGAGGAAGAGACAACGACGGTATAGATATCGATTATGTGATTTAAGGGTATTTTATTATGAAGTATTCACGGGTGTAACGTATGGTTTTTACTAAAAAGGCGATAACGAACAGAAGCACCTCGAATGCCGAGATCCATACGCGACATTGATTGCACATCAGTCTGAATATGGCCCCCGGGTACTAAGATTATAGTAACACGGCTGATGACACGCGTCCTGCGTAAGTATGTACGACGAATTGCGTAGCAGCAACGATGCCGGCTAATTGCGTCCCGATTCCCGATTCCCCGACGCAAAAGTACGGGCCGCCGAATTTCGGCACGGAACCTTAGCCAATCGGGATTGTGGAATTACTGTATAGTTCCAGATGTACGTCCAGGTGTGTGGTCTCTACTCGGCTACTTGGCTTGACGCACGTAGGCCGATGTACGTAGAACATCTGGCACCGGTCAAAGCCCGAAAAACTTAGAAATTTCTTCTGGAGCAAACAGCAAAAAGATGCCGCAGCAATAATGGAGGTGACGTCAGCATGACATGCCGAGTCGGAAGCCGGCTATCCCCTGAGTAAACATGCTCGCCGACATAATACGCATATACTCTACCTGACGCATATAACTGCCTCCCGGTCTAGATGGTCCGCCACTAACCGAACATGTACCCTTATCCTTCCTACCACTACTTTTACCGTTGGCACCGCCGTCCGTCGCGTCTCCTCTGGTTCGTACTCGGAGCGGGCGCAGCGACGCTCTTCATGAAGCATCGGGAGGCCGCACGCATGAACGGGAGATTCTATTGGGGCCATTGCGAGCGACATCCAGTTAACTATGGACCCGTTCCGCCTCAAAGCCGGATCGCCCAGTGGAGAGAAGAAACGGAGAACTGGAAGCCAAGTCCGCCACCGGCTGTTCCTGCGGGTGCCTCAGTATACGAGGGAAACAACATGAATGGGTTCCGCGAACAGGAGTGGGATGCAGAGAAGGAAAAGATGAAGGCTTTTGGCAAACAGGCCCAGGATGCTGTACGTTTCCTTTCTATCATTTGATTATTGACTGACACGGGGTTAGATGACGGACATGTCGGAGGCTACGCTTGACTCCCTGCTTACCACGGTAACTGCTCTCAAACAGGTGCGTAGCAGTCATTTAGTCCGTACATACCTTTACCATGTCCAGAAACTCGCCCAACATCGCGCCCAGCGAGAGCAGCAAGAGAAATTGCTTGAGGAAGAAATCGAGCAACACAAGAAACATCCCCCACGTTTCGTTTAGAACGTCATCAACGGAGCACCACCGCGACACCTTGATTTAATTTTGCATAATCATTCATAGCTTTCCAACAATCTTCGGCATTCTGTACTACCACCGAATCCATTAATGTTATAGTCAAGAGAGTCAAGACTTTCTTGGTCACACGATCATTCAGGGCTTTTCAAATTTACGGATGTATCCTGTAATTCCTTCCGGTAATTAACTATAGGCTTCGTTATCATTGTGTTATGCGACCGGTCGAGTTTCAAGAACGTGTACGGTCTCTCTGGCTGGACTCTGCTTGGATAGACGATCCCCTTTGCGCTTGACTTGGATAGGCATGTCTTGCACCGGCTTACCCACCGCTGGTTCCAAGTATTCTCGATATCTATCAATCAAATCGAAACTTGCCATCGTATCACAGTCCTGAAATGAATGTTGAAGTGGGATGACCTTCGCCTCTTGCTGGGAGAACCGCTAGACTGGGAAGCGAATGCTCAAGCGCCGCGAAATTTCGACGTAGGGGACCTGTTACAGGCTTACCTTGCTCCATAACCGCACAGATCTCCACACCTCCGCGATGGTTCACTTTACCGCGCATCGGGGCTGATTCTAATAATCATTTTGTTCTTTGCTTGGGACAGTCCTCACGCTTCGAACAATGTACAATGATTCTACCATAATTACGAGCTGCTCAATGGCATGGGATGACGTCGAGTATATTCTCTAAGGAGGTAGAATTAGAATGAACGGTGGAATACGATTTGGTCCCTTTTTCGGTGAGTCGGTATTTTTCGATGAATATCAGTTTGAAACAGTTCCTTTCGATGGGTTAGGACCCGGTAGCCGGCATCCCGACGCGACTTCGAAGTCGTTGGTTGCTACCACCATAACTTCTCCAACACGGACTGGCGCGTCGACGCGTTGGCTTCGAGGTCTATATACAACTTTGCTCTTCAAGTCCTCCCGGCTACAAGGGCCTCACTGCCGAAGCATTTCTATGTGCCAGCTCACAAGATTTGGGTACTGGCAGTACCAAAGCAAAAAGTCCATTCCACCGGAAACCGTCTGAAAATGATCAGATGCGAAATCCTCTGACAAACCTCGAAACCTACCAAAAAAATAAAAAGAAATCTCACCGAAAATAATACGAGTTCCTAATACACCGTTCCACTGCTTTGGTCACTCCTCGGTGAGGAGGTCCTTACCTAAAGTTCAATCATTCGCGAGAGATAACGCCAGTACCCATTCTTTTCGACATCCCGTTCGCCCCTTCATCCGGCGCTATTTAACAACGAGGTATATGTTTGGTACTCTACGACATTCCGAAAATATGGGAGCGAGGCGGCTTTGGGCTAAAAGTTCAGCTGATTCAACTAATTTCAGCTCCGGATCGCTTGGGGAGTTCCACGACCTCTCACAGCTTCCTCAGTTCGACGTACGCTACTACGTGACTACTCGGTCAATGTTTACCGTCTCGTCCAGTTCGTAACTCGTCGATGTATCTGCAGTAAAGATTGACAAGTCCGGCACAACGGAAAAAGGCTGTTCCTGCGTTGAAACAAGCTATGACGTCTGATTCCGAAATGCCGTGGGTTCCTACAGTGCATATCCTTCCACCGCTGCCGTGAAGTTTTGGACTGAGGTGTTCACGTGTACTTGGCATGATTCATCTTCATGGATGCAACCTGCCAAATCTAGAGTACTCTCTGACCCAGTCCGATACCGAACCGAAACCCTGGAGAAGCCTACGCGACTCTTCCCGGACCCACAAGCAGTGAGCAACTAAATTACTTCATTGTTTCCATGCTGAGCTTGTGCACAGGATTAGCTCCAGGAAAAATCAATGAAACCTGAAATTGCCTATCTCCCCGACTTTGGTCGGCCAGTCGGCGCTTATCAACCCCACGATCTTTCATTTATGTTCCCAGATCCTGACGAAGACCTACTCGTCGTCCTGATCATCACGCGTTCCAAAAATTCCGCCACATCTCGAGATTATCATTGGAAGCTCTTATGGACGGTCGCTGCCATTCCAGAGGCAAATATACACCGTCACTTCGATATTGTGCAGGAAGCGGGCGTCGACCACTTCACCAATTGGGGTCCAATCACCAGGACAGAAAGAAAGGAGGAACATATCATCCCAATGGCCAAGCTGAGCTTGGAAAAGCGTCAGCAGTTGGGGCGAATTGCGGCGAAGACGCCTGTGCGCATTCCTGATGGGACGTGGAACTGCCAGGATTGGCTCATCACTGTGCTGAAGACGGCAGAGAGTCAAAATATCCTGATGCATGAGGATTGGGCACCGGCCGTTCAGTCGGCGCAGGAATACACTTGACGGTCCAGTCTGGGCTCAGCTTGACGGTTCAGCCAGATATTCTTCTGAAATCTTACCCGTACACTACTTTTTATCAAGGACCCCGGAGAATAATCTATCCCTGATCCCGATCCAGACAGATTTGAGGGGATCCTTGATGAAGATCTAGACAAGAATAAGTGGTTTGGCAAAAATAGCCTCTGCTGTTATCCGGGCATAGATTCACGGAATAACGAGGCCGTCTAACAAGCTGCCGAATCTCTTAGGCGGCAGGGATGTATCAGGAAACTGAGGAAGTGAGAGATTCAGCAGCTCTTGGTTCGAGATTATCGTGCTGCATTTCTTCAAGGCAGGGACTAACAAACTGTCGTAAAAATGTCTGGAAAACGCTGAAAGTGAAAAAACCGAAGGGTTGTAGCTATGGTGCAGGCAAATTTGCAACCGGCAGGAATCTTGAGCCAATAGAGAAATTGTCGCAGTGTTTGTCCAGGCAGAACAAGCGGTTTTTGAATCAGGGATATACTCCGGGGTCTTCAACCATCGTGCTTCTGGTGAGAATTCTTATCCCCTCTTAGATATAATGTAGAAGAACATACCTCATAGTGATATCAACCAATGACGATTCCACGTATTTAATGTCCAGTATGATAACGCGAAATATCCTGTTAGCTCCACCCTCTGATGGTACAACATGTCCATTTAGGTATACATACAAAACGATACATTCATTCATCTCCCAAAATATCCTTGATACCTGGAAACACGTCATTGACAGCGACACTAAAATTATTTGGAGGACGTACGATCTATAATATCCAGGTATGCCGTTGTTGCAGGACTATCCGGGTATTCGTCAATGAAGCTTACCCCATAGTCTGCGCTCTTCCCTATCCGCGGATCCAGTGGAACAGAACCCAAAAGCTCCACCCCCGTTTCCTCGGCCAGCCTCTTCGCACCACCCGTAGTTGGTTTGAAGATTTGGGACTCTCCATTACACTTTGGGCACACGAACCCCGCCATGTTCTCCACGATACCCAACATCCTAACGCCGACTTTGCGGCAGAAATCAATTTCCCGTCGGACATCCTGCAAAGCAACCTCTTGCGGCGTCGTCACTAGCACAGCGCCGTCTATACCGCTTTCCTTTAGGTACTGGACGACACTGAGATGCTCATCAGATGTCCCTGGCGGTGTGTCCACGACAAGGTAGTCAAGATCCCCCCAGTCGACGTCTTTGAGGAATTGAGATATTAGTCCGTTCTTCTTCGGCCCTCGCCACATTACAGCGTCTTTAGATGATGGGAGCATGAAACCAACAGACATGACGCCCAAGTTGTCTTGGACATATACCGGAGACCAGCCAGATGAAGACGCGTGTACTTGTTCTGAAGCTATACCGAGAATCGTAGGGATGGAGGGACCACAGATGTCTACGTCCATGATACCCGTCTTTCAGAGTGTTTAGAGGTGGAAGCGTAGTTCGCTGCAAAATGGAGAAGCGTACCTGTGTTTCGTCATCGGATGCAAACGCCCATGCAAGCTGGGCAGTGAAAGTAGATTTTCCTACCCCCCCTTTGCCAGACAAGACGAGGATTTTCCGCTTAACATTTGCCATTCGTTGCTTTATCAGCGGCAAAGCAGGATCTGGTCCCTTGGGTTTACTTGATGAGCATATCTCTTGATTGGCGCAGCCGGCACAGGCGTCTACTTTCCCTGCGAGTTCAGATTCGGTTCCCTGCATTATGAATTATGATCGATATAAGAGATTGGGAATATGATGATTGACGCTTACTGGGCAATGCTCTGGAGCATTGGAGGGTATTGAGGTTGGATTTGGAACTGCTGTTGCAGTTTGGACCGCAATCATTTTTCTGTGATGGGTGGGACAAGAAAGCGCAGGATGCAAGAAATTCGAAAGCAAGTTGCTGACTACATCATACTTCCGCTTTGGGACGCAAATCTTCACGTGAGTTACTGCCCGTTTTGGAGGTTTTTAGATTGAAATGTTGAATTGTTCCAGTTTATCAATTTATTTACGTCTGCAGAAAGTATATTTTCATCAGAGCATTCCTACATTCCCCCCCCCCATGTCCGGATTGCGTGGAGAACTCAGATGCCAGCCAGGACTCCTCAAAACGTTTTGCAACAAAAACCCCTGGGAACGTCAATGATATTCCGAGTCAAATTGGTTTCCTGACATTCTGGGGGCAGCGACTCCAGAAAGCTATATGTAGGGGTTAGAATGAATTCTGTGACTGCCTCCGTCCGGATCAGCTGGGTATAGTGCCGGGTATAGGAGCCCTCGTATACGCCGTGATGTTGACGCCGACATGATCCATGATGCAGGGCTGAGTCAACGGAGGCTGGAACGGTAAACAATGCGTCAAAGGAGGTAAAAGTTCTGTAGTCAGGTTATCGACGGCCAGCTCAGAGCGAGAGCATCAGATATCATCGTCGTCGAGTAAGAGCTTGCAATGAATCATAGACCGCAGTACACAGCGCTATACATCTACGGGGAAGCTGTATGCACCGCCGCTTTTACGTGTAGCTCTACCCGCAAGTCACTCTTTCAGTCTCGTGGTAGCACTAATTGTAACGTACCTTTCGTCGACCTAGGCAAGTCCTTGGCTTGCACTGTGAAATCAAACAATTACTGTCACACCTGGCCGGCGAGAAAAAAGGCCAGGCGACGGGAAGAATTGTTATGAAAATAGAGTAGGGCTCGAGATCTTGAGTGACCGTTCCTGTAGTCAAGATTTTCAACGACGGGGAATGAACAAGTGAACGATGGTTAAGGGAGCCCAGTGACAGGGAGTGACGAAGCTGTGTCACGATCTGTGACAAAGACTCCTCTCAAGTGCTTATTACTCTCCAGCGAGCTCATCGTCGTCCACGTTCTCCTCGCGCCCTCCATCGGCGTCTAATACGCTGGCGAACCACAAGTCTCTGCTGTCCCACCATGAACAGAGACCAAGAAAGCGGGAGGTCGCCGTCTCCATGGTCTAACGGCCAGTCTCGTGGACAGCCTCTGGGCCTTTCCGTCGATGCACGCAATGGCAAAGCCCCGTCCCAGTCGACGAACACGACCTCGAGCCCGTACTCCGCGCCTCCAACGAGCGCTACTCGCCTCCCTGACCGGCCCCAAATCCCTACGAGATCATCCACCGTCGGCTCCACTGAGCCTGATCGCAATACCGCACCAAAGGAGAGTAGACCGACAGCTCGTAGTGAAGATCTCAACCATTCAAGCAGCTCACGACCTGTCCCCGGTTTCTTGAGAACAAGTCGTTCATCCACCCCTGCCGGATCAAGTTCGAGCAGACCACATCCGCCATCGTCTTCAGGGCACTCCGATGATTCCACCAATTACACCAATGAAAAGCGCAGGAGCGTCGCGTCTTTTTCCTCAGCTCACTCCAGCTCGTCGACCTCCGAAAGGGCTCCTCCTCCTTCGTCCAGTGCTTCCTCCACCACAACCTCCTCGACCATGGTCACAGTTTCTGCGTGCGTATACACTCCATGGCATTCATCCCATTCCTTACCATTTTTGCAGTACATGCTCGTCGTGTGGTAAAGTGATGCAGGGGCCTTTTGTTCGTGCGTTGGGAACTGTCTTCCACTTGAACTGTTTCAAGTGCATGGTGCGTCTATCTGTTCATGCGTTTGTATGGCGCGTCTCATGTCTGATGCCTAGGACTGTGGCGATGTTGTCGCTTCCAAATTCTTCCCTATCGAAGGCCCTGACGGGAAGCAGCAACCTCTGTGCGAACGAGATTACTTCCGGCGGCTCAATCTCATATGCGCTCAATGCGGGATGGCACTGAGGGGCAGCTACATCACCGCTTGCAACAAGAAATATCATGTCGAGCATTTTACATGTTCTTTATGTCCTACTTTATTTGGACCGCAGGATTCATACTACGAGCATGACGGCGATGTCTACTGCCACTTCCACTACTCAACCCGCTTCGCAACCAAGTGTGCAGGATGTAACAGTGCGATCCTGAAGCAGTTTGTGGAGATCAACAGGAATATGCGGGATGAATGTTGGCATCCAGAGTGTTACATGATCAACAAGGTACGAAACGCTTACCTTTGTCAAATCCCGACAACGGGCTGATGTCGGGATTTAGTTCTGGAACGTTAAAGTAACATCGAGACGACCAAATAGTACCGCGTCGTTGGATGGAGATGAAGCATACATAGAGGAGGAGCAGCGGGAGACTCCTACATCACTCAAAGATAAACAGATTAGAATGGAGCAGCAGGTGTATAGGATATGGACGTGCGTTTCACCCTCTATCTCCTACACCTATGGTACTCATGGGTTTTTGAAACAGAGTCCTCTCTGCATTTGAAGAGAGTAGCGCAGCCTGTATCTCAGACATGCTCCGGCAAGTCAGCAATGGGCAATACCTCGAGGCGATACGGATGGCCGAGAAATTTATACTACACGTTGAGGTCCTCTTTGCAACTATTGACGATTTGGAACATCAATTTGCACGGTTAAATATGAAAGGTGCGCTTAGCGCCTCTTTACCTCGATGCAAGCTAATATGTTTCACTAGGCATGTCCCATGTTCGCGAAGCTCGGATGCTTTGTCGGAAAACAGTGGAGCTCTTTACGCTTCTGTCGCACACGCAAGAGACTGGTACTCGACGGATGGGGATGACGCAAGAGCTACTGGCCCTTGTAACTGGTCTCGCCCATTACTTGAAGATTCTGATACGCATAGCACTCACTGGCGCATTAAAACTGGAGCGTGAGGGCAGCGTGCGGGAAGCTATGTCGTCGTTCTTAGACAAGTTGCACCTGCTGGCCGTGCAGGGAGGTAATCCAAGTGCAAGGAGGGTTATAAAGGGCCACAATGGAGAGGCGCTAGCTGTCGTTAATGGCGGAGGCAATGCGGGCACACAAGGTGTGACATATGGCTTTAGGAGTCTCGCACCCGAGAATGCAGGCGAATCACCATTCTCTAGTTCTGGTTCCGGGGGGAGTGGTATTGGACCAGGGCCGCTAAACTCAAACCATCCTCCATCGGATCTTTGTGTCAAATGTAGTCAGACGGTCGAGGAGGACTGCGTGAGGCTTGGAACCTACCAAAGGTGGCATTCACAGTGCGTGCAGTGTGCCAAGTGTGGGAGAGTGGCAGCTGTCCCAATGCTGAAGGAACGGTCCAATACTGTGGACGAGAAGCAGCTCGAGTCCGCGAAGGAAGGGCAGCCGAAATTGTCGACTGCACGGAGACCGCCGGCTAACGTTGGTCTCTTCGTATACGACGTCGATTCCAAGAAGGATACACCGTCGTTTGGGGAAGTACCGACAGTTATATTGTGCACGGAGCATGCTCATGCAGGATGTCGAGGGGGGTTCCAAGCGGTCCAGAGACTAGAGCAGTATGCGTTCCTTTTGAATGTAGCGCTGCGGAGATTATATCTGCTACTCAAGAGACAAGGCGTCGTTCCGCTATCTCCTGGTGAGTCTTATATATGTTTAGTCTTATTCAATGAATTTAACGCCCGACAACCAGAAACCGCTACGAATTCCAGTTCCGGCAAATCAGGGGAGATAGATCCCTATCGAAACTCTGCTGACATTATGCGGATGAAATCTGTGCATCTTGACCGGAAACTTTCAGCAACGGCTCGTCTGCCTAAAAGATCGACCATTGTGGAAAGTCCTGCCGGTCGGAGCGTACATCCGACCGATGTACTCAGCTCGCAAAAGTCCCAGGACGTGCACGCTCATTCACATCCACATCACTCACAGACGCACACGCAGGGCCCACAGCATGGTCAAGTGAGCTCTCCGGCGCAAGGCAGGTCACCACCGCAGACATATCAAGCACCATCATCACTGCCTGCCAACAACAACAGGCTGCATGTTGGGCATTCACCCACAGACGCCCAAGGGCAAATCCTGCGGCCCGCGTTTGCTAGGAATAATACCGAGGTGATGATAGTGGATGAAAGCGCTCCGAATTCGCCAGCGCTGGGTGATGAGGCGGGCAATATGCAGGACCATATTCCGACACGGGATGATGGCATAACACTTGCTGATATTCCACAGTTGATGGAGGCTGCGCAAGCAAGGGAACAACAACGGTCACTGCCGAGACAGAGTTCGATACCGTACATCGCGGAATTGAGTGCTCTGGAGTTAGCGATTGTCAAGCATAGCGCAGTACTTGCTCTTATACGATCTCCGCTGAAGGATCATATTGACCTGGATGAGTTATTGGAGATGGTGGAAACGAAGAAGAGCGGGTTCTGGAATAAACTGTTTAAGGGTGATAAGAAGAATGTTAAGAAGAAAGGTACGTGCAGTGTAGATCTCCGAGGGTTGGACCTGACCGTTGATCAATGCGCAGGCGTATTTGGCGTTCCTTTGGAGCTGCTTGTCCAAGGAGAGGGCTCAGATTCCTTATTGGGAGCATCGAGAGCTACCCTGAGGGTGCCGAGTTTCATCGACGATGTTATATCCGCCATGAGACAAATGGGTACATCTTGAGCGTCTCTTTATATACCAAACTAAACTAATCTCTGCCGTACAGATATGTCGGTCGAGGGAATCTTCCGAAAGAACGGTAATATTCGGCGCTTAAAGGAGTTAACAGAAGCCATCGACAAGGATCCCTCGTCCGTCGATCTCACGACGGACAATCCTGTCCAACTCGCGGCTCTGCTCAAGAAATTCTTGCGAGATCTTCCCGATCCTCTGATGACCTACAAGCTGCACAAACTTTTGGTGGTTTCACAATGTGAGTCGTTTTCCTCGGAGAACATTTGTTAGCTCATCCCGTCATCCTTTAGCTCCTTCAGCACTTCCGAACGAGGCAGACCGGAAGCGGCTTCTTCATATGCTGTCGGTTATCATGCCGAAGAGTCATCGGGATACAATGGAAGTCCTCTTCGTGTTCCTGAAATGGGTAGCATCATTTGCTCATATGGACGCTGAGACTGGGAGCAAGATGGATCTAAGCAATCTTGCAACGGTGATCTGCCCAAGCATATTGTACTCTCGAGGTCGGGACGCCGTACGCGATGAGAGTTTCGGTGCCATCCGAGTGGTCACAGCTCTCTTGGAGAATCAAGACGAGTTCTTTACTGTTCCTCAGGAATTCCTACCCATCTTGCACGATCAGGAGTACTTCGCTAACTCGATGGAGCTTCCCGGCAAGGATTTCATGAAGAAGTGTGATACGTATCAAAGAGTTAAGGCGGTCAATGGACGGACACCGGCACTGGTGTACAACATCCCTAACGGGAGCACTCCACGCTTCCCTCAGCCGACCTCCCCAACATTACAGGAACGGCCTAATTTAGGCTTGTCGATGCCGCAAAATGGTGCACGGCCTCATCCTGGTGGGATGCCTATGTCCAACTCTGCATATCCGTCGAACTCACCCTCGTTACTGCCATCCCAGGGCCAGGGCGCGATGCAGAACCCACCAAGGAACCAGGAGCAGGTAGATGACTGGCCAAGCACTCCCCGACCGGTTAACGCACCACCAAGGCCGGGATCACGACCTTCGTCATTCACGCAGGCCCGGCCGAGCGCAGACCAACCTTCATTTGTAGCTACTGGATATCCGTCAGCGGTCCGGCAGCGTACATGATACGTGTTGGGTCGTCTTTGTTCATCGTTTGTTCTCGCATTGATTGGATTAAACCACTCTCCTCATTTACATACCACGAAGCTGGTGTTCATTGCATTCTTTCCGTATTATTCCTCTTGTTTGGTTTCCATTATCTGTAGTTTACCATTGTCGCTTCTGTTTCTAACTTCTTCACGTTCGCTTACTTTTCATCTATTGATATGACAAGGACGACTTATCTCGCAGTACTTACGATACCCACAGGCATAGGAGATATTGCGTCGAAGTCCACAAGGACCTGGCGTTGTAGCATGCAGATTCTAAGACTAAAATGTACCTATTTTTCAGCGGTGAACTAAGCAAAGCTCAACCAAGGAAGATATTTTCCCAATGGTATAACAACAATTGTTGAGGGTACTGATGAAGATGGTGGAATTTTTGGATTTGAATGTATCGTAAGAGTACATGGAATGGATAGACTATACAAGTTTCCGAGAAAAGTGTAGCGTCTCTGGTAAGGAACATATCTCCACGTCAACGACAGCCAAAATGGCTAGCGAACGCTCCAGCTGAGACGCATGACATTGGTCTAGAACACGCGGTAGACTCCTGCAAGAAAGGGAAGATAAATCGCAGGGGGACAATGTGCGAGTCCATGAAATGAGTTGAAGAAAAAAAAACTTCCCACAATCGGACTTTATAGGGCGTGATGTATACGCTTGTTTGGTAGGTCCCGTGACAGGGTTTTTTTGGGTTGGGCAACCCGGAATAGCCCGGAATGTAAGTAAGGCGGCCTTATAGTGGAGTTCCGCCGAAGCTTGTACAGAAAAGTTAAGCCCCAAGGCACAAAGTGAAGCAGTCCGTAAATGAATTGCAAGGCGGACGGGGCAAGAAAATAGAATAGATCTCCACCATAATATAGCATGTGCACATAAAGTCCATAAAACATAAAGTACTAAGTAAGTAAAGCAAAGTACATAGCCAGCATGATTATGGAGTACCTAGAGCAAAACAAAAAAGAAACCGGTCCATCAAAATCTTACTTCTTATCCACTACATCGTCCTCTGCATCGCTAGCCATAGTTCTCCTAGAAAAGGCCGCGCTTCGCCCAAGAACGCTCGAGGGTCGCCTGTTCGGACTTCCAGACAGCCGTTTATAGGATGGGCTTGCGGACCTATTCGATGTCGACGACGTCACGCTATTCCTGTTCAAATTCGACACCATGCTCGAAACTGTACCACCTCCTGCAGGTCTAGGCCCTCGTGCTCCCCTAGGACCTTTTACTCCACCCGAAACCGACCTCGTAATTTTCGCCGGATCTTCTTTGGGTGGTGTCGGACTGCGCGAACTCACTTTGCTCTGGTTTGACCTTATAGAGATGGAAGAGCTCGGACGCTTCACTTCCGAGGGGACAGGAGAGACGGAGGCAAGAGGAGGACTTTGTGCGGGTGCCGCGACATCCCCTACTTCAGGATCCTCCGGAGGTGGATCAACGAACTTGGGCATGGGGGGTGCCGCATCATCCTCTGGCTCTGGTGGAGGCTCCTTGAACGTCGGACGAGGTGGAAGGTCGTCATCTTCAGGGGGTGGTTCCTTGAAAGTAGGACGAGGAGGCAGATCTGGATCTACAGCGGCCGGTGGTGGAGGTGGAGGAGGCAGCGGTGGTGCCTCTACAACTGGTTCCGGTTTCTCCTCAAGAGGAGGTGGCGGCGGTGGACTGGCTAGTACAGGTGGAGGTGGAGGTGGAGGTGGAGGTGGCGGTAGTGGCTCTGACGACTTCTCGGGCGACTTGACATTCTTTTGCG
Organism: Armillaria altimontana; assembly: GCA_022818075.1. Lineage (NCBI taxonomy): Eukaryota > Fungi > Basidiomycota > Agaricomycetes > Agaricales > Physalacriaceae > Armillaria > Armillaria altimontana. Next base: position 1,947,374 of record JAIWYR010000005.1, on the reverse strand, counting down.
CGAAGAATTGATTGACGCCCCCAACTGAAATCCTGTTTCCTCTACTTTGCCTCATATCAACCGGCGCTGTACGCTTGCGAAGTGGTATTTTGCGTTCAGACTCGCGCTTCTTGCGTGCAATAGTGGAAGGCAGGATGGCATCATAGTTCTTGACCAAGTCGATGAAGAGTACTAGAAAGAAAAGTTCAAATCAAAGCAAGGAGACACACAAAATAATCTCACATGTTGGATGCCGATCTTGAATCGACATCTCAGACTCGTATTTGGGCCGGAGGATAGCTTAACATAGATTAGACCAGGATCTTGACGTGAAAGTTAATGACCTACTGCGACTGATGGACAACGCAAGTTTCGTGATGTACACTTCGTTAGGTTCTTCGACGGTCGTAGAGTCAATGAGCCTAATAAATTTCAATCAGCCCGTCTTTCCCAAGTTATCGTAACCGTTTAACCCACGATTTCAAGTGCTTGATAACAGCATCCAGAATGTATAGGTGCGCCCTCGGGAGTTTCTGAAGTGCGGTACCAAGTTCGATTATGTGTTGTTCTTGGGTATTTTCGCCTTCGGCCTTCCCAGCCGAGCCGACAGTCGGGTATAGTTTCCGGAATTCCTCCCATCCCTCGTACAAGGCAATCGGAGGATTCAACTCCAGTAGCCAAAGCTTGATGGTGCTAGCGATAACCGGTGCATCAAACTGAGTGAATATTTCTGCCGGGATAGGTCCTTGTGGAGGAACGGCATTCAATGTCTCTCTGAGACTGTGCACTGCCCGTAACGGCACTTCGTATATCCAAGTCTTTCTCTTCTCTAATCACAAGTATATTATCAGTCACAATTTAACAGAAGACGCCGATGGTACTCACCATCATCACTTGGCAGTCTGGTATACGCTTCAGTGAGACCTTGGAGTAGAGCATCCAACACAGGAGGAACGAGGTTCTTTTTCTCCTCCTCGGAAGTGATAATGCTCCAACCTCCTTCGGCCCACTTGCGTAAATCAATACCAAACACAACATCAGATTCATCGTGCGCGACCGACTCATAAACCTGCGCGTCCGGTCGGAAAGGTCCAGTGCGATATCGCTCAATCAACGCCGTCAGGTCGGACTCGGGCTGGAATGCAGTGATGAGTGTTTTTGACCTCTTGTTTGAAGGTTCAAGAGATTTAGGAAGATTCGATACTGTCCCTTGGTACTGAAGTAATACTGGAAAATGAAATGAAATGAAAATATAATTAGACAGCGACTTTTCATTGTACAAATATGCGTACCAGTTTTCACGGCACGGAGTCGCTCCAGCTCCCAGACCTGAAGGGTTTTCAAGGTATTTTCCAACCTCTCCTCAAGAGCCAATCGCTGGCGGTCAAGCCTTCGTACCGCTGAGCGATACACTTTGTCGGCTTCTTCAGCTTCATGTCGTGCCCTAACGTACATCGGCTCTCCATTTGCTTGGGCATTTAGCGCCTTGGTAACGAGATTAACAAAGTTGTTTGTGCGTTTGAAAAGAGCTTCAGGCTGTAACTTCGCTGTCGGAGAGGAGAGAGTGTCGGGATTTTTGCCTTCGATATCAAATGCCTGCCAACAACAACGTGAGTGGCAATGATTTTATCCGATGAAACGCGCGCATACCTTGGGGCGAAATTGGTAAAATGCGTCATCAGAATGTTCGAACTGATTCCCGAATTCGCCTATTCTCCTCAAGAGGCCGTCGCGTTCTGTCAGGTCTTTCGCCGCCTCTTCGGCTCTGTCCAGGCTGCCCCCGAACCCGTGGACATTCTCGTTCAGCCAGGCGACAAATTCTTCTCCGGTAAAACAATCCTGATACTCCCCGAGTAAGGGAACTCTAACCGAGCGGAGGTTGAGCTCAATGGCAGCTCTGCTGAGCAATTGAGACACCGCGGACGGCGGAAGAGAAAGTCCGGCGAGGAGCATGGGCGGTTCAGGGAAGGGGGGCATCGGTGACGGAGGTTTTTCAGATGTACTTGGAGGTAGCATTGGTGACATAGGAGGGGGAGAGGCTGCGAACGGAGGAGGCGTAGACCTGTCGACCTCCTTGCCCTTCCCTTTGTCGAGCTTGGGTATTTCTGGTATCTGCTCGGGTTCAGCGACAATTTCGGGTTTGCTCGGTGGAGAAGCAACCTCTGATGCAGCAGACAGGGTACTGGCACTCTTCTTCTGAATCTCCTTCAGTCGTTGAGCAATACGTTCGGAAACGCTGGCTGTCCGCTGAGGTGCCGAGCGATGAGAGTCTGCAGGCCGTATTCTGGGTGACGTGGTATAATTGTCTGTGATTCCGTTGGAGTTCGGAGCGAATTTCGCGCTGCGGAAAACCTTAGAAAATACGGAAAGTAATGACGACGAAAAACTCACTCATCCTCAGCCTCATCTGCCTTGCGGGTCTTCGACAGATATTGGTGCTTCAGTTTGGCTACTTCTCCGTGAGACTGTTCATATGCCTTCATCCAGTTGTCGATATCATCGTGCCGCCTCTGCCTGAGTCTTTCCTAAACGACCAGGTATAAGGAGACAAAAACTGTGACCAAGGAATGAAATACCTTGAAGCCTTGGGCCCACTCGTCAAAGGGGTCCACAACTAGGGTTTCAAGCTCCTTCGCAATCGACTTGTGGGCCTGCCCCTGCGCAGCAGACTCGTCCTGCAGGCCACGGAACGTCATAAGGAGGGATGCCCCGTCGTCAGCACCAAAGCCTATGCCTAAAATCCCCTGTTGAATACCTAGAATGAACAGTGATAGTACACGTACCTTGTGCACCTGTGAGCATGGGGTTCATAAGAGCGATGGCCAGCTGGCTCTCTGCAATAATCCTGGACTGTTACGGCAGATGAGCTCCTCCACCGTTGACCAAGTGTGCTGTACAAACCCTAATGAACGCGATGATTTCTTCATTTTCTGCGACACCCTAGAAAGAGACAATGAGAATGCTGGCGCTGCATAGGCGGCGTAAGAAGGCCCGACCTGGTCCAGCTTTTGGAAGAGGACCTCAAGACCTTTACGATAGTCCTGGGTCCAGAACGAGTTATTGAAGCTCAATGGCAGCGAGAGTACCGCCATTTCGTGGAAGGTCGTGTATCAATATCGCTGCAAGTGGCGGTAGAGTTGCCAAATATTGTGATGGAAGTAGCAGTAGTCGTGCAAGGCTTGGTATGCGGCGTGTAGGCAGGAAGGCGGGACCGTGGGAACGTTTCCTAAACGGGTGAATTCGGATATCTCCGGCCAAAAAACTTGTTCATCGACCTTCGCGACGAGCTCAACGCGTGGGACGACGGCGAGAGCATTGCCAACGACGTGCAATGGGTCATGCTTCAAAACGATTGGTGACCAATGTCGCCAGGCTACCCTCCGTCTCTACGTCCCATCTCCCAAAATTCCCGCCAAAGGAGGCCCTCTTCCTCCGTGACCAGGAAATTCCTCAGCCTGAATTCGAACCCGAAGTCTGGGCTTCCCTACAGCCGCCACCGCCCTCAGCGCTCTCAGCCTTTGCAAGCAGGATAGGTCTCTCTTCTGTCCTATCGACGACAGAGTTGATACAACAAGCATGCACCCATTCATCCTTTGTCGCCTTCCACCAGCACCATTATCCTTCCGAACCAGCACCCATATCCAATGCCCAGCTTGCAACAATAGGAAACTCATTAATGGGTCTATTTGCAACGGAACATATAAATGCAACCTACCCGTATCTTCCTACGCGCGTTTTGAAGGCTGCCATATCTGCTCATGTCGGTTCTATGACTTGTGCTAGCGTCGCCAATGAGATGGGTGCTGCGCCTCTTCTGCGATGGCGTAGAACAGTATGTCGTTTCAATTTTCTACAACTTTCACAACTCAAACTCTCCTTAGCCAAACACACCTAACCGACCTGGCATCCTGCACCCTGACGCTCTATCATCGATACCTAGAGCAATAACTGCCCTGATATATCAAAAACGATCGCTTCTATCCGCCCGGAAATTTGTTCAGTCATATTTTCTTACTCGCGAAATAGATCTCCGTGGCATGATTAAATTCCGAGACCCAAAGGCGGCTTTGCTGGAGATGGTAGCAAAATTTGGAGCGGAACGACCAAAATCAAGGCTAGCAATAGTCCTTTCTATGTTTTGTGTCTTAAGGCTCAATGTCCCTATTCGCAGACTACTTCGTGAAACTGGTCGTTTTTCTAGAGCCCCCGTCTTCGTCGTGGGCGTATTTTCTGGAGAAGATCAGCTGGGAGAAGGATTTGGTAGCTCTCTCAAGATGGCTGAGTACCGGGTGCGTATCCTCCTCTTGCATACTGGATACAACATGACCTTGTTGGCAGGCCGCTGAAGATGCTCTACTTCGAGTATACCTAACACGGACTCCGTCACATCTAGTACAGCTACCAACATCCACATTTTCGCAGAGTTTAGGAGACGTGTTCAAGATGGCGCCAGAGGGTGAGTATATACCACCAGATCTGGTTGAGTCTGAGATCATGTACGCGAGCTCGGGGAAGAGCGGAGCTGCGCCAGGCATAACATCACAAAGTTGAATATATCTATCTTTTTCGGATTTCGTGTCAAAATATCCTGCAACTTGCACATATGCGTCAAAGGTATCCAATCATTCAAATCGTGATCCATTATTTGAGTCGTCACCAAATCAATCTATAATAAACCTACCCTCCTTCTTTTGCTTCTCTCCACCCCCATCCTCGCACTCCTCTTCGATCCCAAACTCCCTCGGCATCTCCGAAGGCGGCGCGTCAGTTGTTGGCTTTTCTACTATATACTTTCCCATCGGTGCGTGTTCCCCAGCCGCCAAACTCTCGTGTATTGACACAGTAGACAGCGTCCGCAACAGCCTGCGCGTCATTTCTCCACCTACTGTCGAACCCGTTCGCGAACGAGCCGGAACTACATAGCCTTGCGTAGGGAAGGCAACGCTACCTTGGGGCAGAGGTCCCGGTTCAGAAGTAACCAGACCATCCGTATACGACGAAGCAAGATTCTGCGTAGACGGAAGAGGCGAATTGTACGTTGAGCCCTGCCGAGATGGCTGTTGTAGTATACTCGACCGCCGAGCGTATGATATAAGTGGATCAGACGGCGTTGCAGGCCTGTGGGTCGGAGGTGGGGGCCCAAGAGCGTCATCGTGCTCTTCTTCCGCCCCTTCACCGAGTGTTCCCTCTCCAGGTGATTCGATTATAACGTCTGGGTCGATGCCTTCCCTCGTTAATGAATGTTGTTTTGCCCTAGGTCCCGATCCACCGCTAACGCTGACTCTTCGTATGGGCGCACCGGAAAGATCACTGACACCCCGGACTTCGTGACGATATTCCTCGATTTCCTTCCAGATAGCCGCTCTATATTCTTCCATAGTTTCCAGTTCCTCTATCTGCCGCCACTTTTCGAACGTTTTCGCACATTCTGGTTCGTCGGCGACGTCGTGGTACGAGGATAACCATGGATGTTCGAGCGCCTCCACAACGGAGACCCGGTCATCAGGATCGAATGATAGCATTTTTGTAAGCAGATCGAGGGCTAAGCAGGGGTAAGTAGGCTCCTATACACGAACAAAGGCGCGCGATCACCTTGTGGATCTGCAGAAGGCAGGATTTTCGTAAAAGCTACCGTCTTTTTCACGGGCAACGACCGAACATATGCTTGAGCCTTAACACATGGCAAGTCAGCGAGAACTGATATGAATGCCAATTTCTTGCCGCACCTTATCGCTCCCTATCTTCTTGATGACGGACTCGCTGGGTGACCCTGCGACAAGTTAGCCAAAGCGGACGATGGAAGATACCGACCATACCAAGAACATCCAGAATCTTATTTAGTTGATCAACTGACAAGTGTTACGTTAGGTTGAAAGTTGCTCATCTTGCAGAATCCTGCTAACCGTAGCTAAGTAAGAGTCAGGCCACCGCACTATCCAAAAGACCAAAGGCTTACTCTTTGCCTTTGAATAAGGGTTTTCCCAATAAGAGTTCTGCTAAAATGCACCCTATTGACCAAACATCAACTAGAAGAACCCCGATTGAGAAAGCGGTTCCACGAAGAATTTCCTGACCAACGCACTTGCCGTATTATATCGCCTACAAGCATACGGTCAGCACTTAGAATAGTGTTAGCGGTGTCGAATATACAAACTTGAATGCTAGCATGATCTCGGGAGCCCTGTACCATCTAGTCGCCACATACTCAGTCAGATGTGTCGGATTCTCGTCAGGCCTCGACTCAAAGCCTCTGCTTAAACCAAAATCGCATATTTTCAGTTCACAGTCAGCGTTCACGAGTAGGTTTCCAGGTTTAAGATCGCGGTGAATAACCGACGCGGAATGTATAAATTTCATTCCTGGGGTTGTATGTCAACGTTAATCAGGAGTTAAAGACGATGGCATGCCTCGTAGAATTTGATAGAGAAAATATTGGACATGCTCATTGGTAAGAGACTGTCCCGATTTTATGATTTGGTGTAAATCGGCTGTGAAGCGATGAATAGTCGCCGGAATGATATGTTATAGAAGCGTACCTTCCATAGGCTGCAAGAATGAAACACATGAAGATGAATGCACTTTTCCTAAAGTCGATACGGTCATACCTCCATGAATAAGTAGCTATAACAAAAGTCAAACAAGGATCAATCCACAGTATAGCAGGGACGTACATCTCATTAAAATCGGGTGATATTGCGTCTACATCGATGAGACCAGTGATATTCTCGTGTCCAGCGAAATGCCGGAGTAGAGTGATTTCTCGGAGGGCCCGTTTCGCCAGTTGTATCTTCTCAAAGACCCGGGTGACTAGCTTGATGGCTACAGTTTCTCCAGAAATGTCATCTGCCGCCGAACTGGTGCGATTATGAGTGACAGCACCGAGGACGAAGAATACGACAACAGACATGACGACACCATAAGCCCCAGAGCCCATCTCTCTCACGAGTTTCCAGCGTTTCTCGACATGGAAGATTTTGCCGAACGATGAGAGCAGCGAGTGATAACCTCTAGATACAACGCGTCGGCTCCGATAACGGAAGCAATACTTTAGATGCGACTCACCGTCTGCGCAGGCTGTCCTCAGAGAACGGATTGGAAGGACGACGAACCCGAGATCTGCCTCTATCGACATGCCACGAGCCTGGTGACGGCAACGGTGAAGAGGACTTGGCGTTGTCGCCTTTCGATGAATCCGCCCGTACCGCCCGACGGTTGCTCGACGGCGACTGCTGCTCAGCGCTGCGGTCCGCCATCCTCAGCAGTGCGTTTCCCGTCTCCTGAATAAATTTAACAAAGACGAACAACACGATCTGCAAGAGCGTGGCCGCCACAAGGAGTCACCGGACACGTCCTTGTCGTGGTGGCACGCCCTCGCCCAGTGTGCTGTGCGGAACGGTGCCTGGAGAGTCGCCTGTGCTGTCGTATCGTGGAACAATGGAATGCACAGGGCAGGGAGCAAGAAAACTGAGTTAGAAAAAGTGAGAGTCAGAGGCAAAGGGCTTTGCTGTACAGCTGCAGATTCTAATTTAGGTGCCGGCTGATTGGCGCGTCATAAACGGATCTCGGCGTCACAAAATCTGCAGCTTCCATAATTCAATAATTAAGATACAATAAGTTCAGTCCTGTCCTACAAATATAACTATAGCTATGGGTGTACATGGCTAGCAATAAATTTACATCAGGCTACCAACAGAATCTGGTCACGAAGGATTCGGAGAATTGGTGTTCTCCTCCGCTTCTCCAAAAATATCCAGAAAACCGGATACACGCGTTTTGTTCGTCGCTTTCTTCATCACATAATCACGAAGACCAGACTTCAACGTTGGTTGCTTGTCGACGAGCTCTCGCAGCTGATCTTTTGGTAACTGCAGCAGCGCACCGAAACTCGCCGGCGCTATGGCTTTCGCGCACCGAATAAATCCTTCCCACAGCGGAGGGTTCGTCCAAATTTTCTTGGTGATTAGTCGGGACAAAAGTGTTGTCGAGACAAAGCCCACGAGTGATTTGTACGTGGTAACGGCCTGGATCACCTGTTATTAATGGTGCCTTCAGACCCGGTTCTCTTGGTAACATGACGGGTAAGAATATCTCACCGTTCGAAGGAAAAGTACTGGTAGCACGGGTTCGTCCATGATCTGCTGCATCACCACGGCAAGTATTTCAGACCGGAAAACGTCGGTCATCGAGAAGCAGATACCGATAGCTATGGAGCCTTTAATAAAGCAACTACAGTATATGTTGATCTTACCTTCGATCGCGCTCTTCAGTCCTATCTCCTTTTCCGCCTCATGGAGTAAAACCATGAGCTCCGCAGGGGTAAGCAGTTCACTCTGTCTGACTCTAGGAAGATTTGATGTAACACTCCCAAATGTTTGCGGTGGCGTCGTTACGACAGAGCTGAAAACTGAGCGGACCAGATTCTTGGGTTCAGGCTCTCCATTCAGTATCGAAACAATTCGTGGTAGATGCCGAATGATATCAGGCTGGGAATAGCGATCAGCGACCGACGGAAATAGCATAAGAGGGAAACTTTACCTTATCCATCTCTGCAATGATGGGAATAAGGAACCTGGCATCGAGATCCCGTTCATTGATCAGGGCCTTGACCAGTGCCACCAATTGCGCGCCAGGACGGCCGTTTTCAGTGAAAATGGTAAGGACGCGAAGTGCAAGGGTTTCAGCCCCTGGTGGACAATTCCGCATCAGCATAAGGAGTTTACCGTGATTAGATCCCAATGAACGAATCAGGGCGGTAATAAGTTCTTGAACGGCTTCTTGCACCGTCACATCCATCTGCCCATACGCGGCAAAGATCCTTCTTGTGGATCAGTATAGAGTAGGGACCCAATGAATAGAACGCACTCTTCCAAAAATTCAGGAACCTTGACGGACAACGCGAATAATAATTCCACGTGCTGCAAAACATGGCTCTTCTGGGCAGGCAATTCGATGCGCTCCGGAAGATACGGAGTCTGAACCAAATCTTCCGGAGGCAGCTGTCCGTCTTCCATGTTTTCATCATCCTCGTGTCCTTTTGTCTCCGCCCTTGGGTCCCCGTCGACTTGCATCTCTGAGGAGTCGCCATCCACAAATATCTTCTTTGGCTCCTTCGAAACTTCCTTGGGGGAGATCTGGAGCTTTCGAAGCATTTGCAGCGCAAACTCCCGAACCATAGCATCCATCGGCTGACTGTTGGGTACCCAGAGCTTGACTGTATTAATGGCAGCTCCTCGAATCTTCTTTTCCGGATGAGTCGTCAAGTCAAGGAGGACGTTAAGAGCATCTGAACGTATGGCAGGTCGCTGGATAACAAATCCTCGCAAGGTTGTAAAGCCTACTTGCATCCTGTCTGGACTGTTGGGCGGTCAGCGATGTAATGCCTTCTCCGAACATTTCCTCCACGAACCTGTCAGGATCAACACATAGATCCCGAAGTAAAACAAGAACATCGGGGGGTATAGAAGGGAGATCTAAAAGAAAGCGTGAAAACGTCCGATCTTTTCCGTCCAAGACGGTTTGGTAAGATGCTACTATCTGGTTTAACCAGGTCTCGTAGTTTAGTCGCTGAGAATATTTCTGAGTTCAGATGTTGTCTTCACAGGAAACGGTACCTACCCAGGTGGGGTCATACTCAGACCTTATTTGATCATTGTACCACTCTTCATTCATCCATGTCGTGGCAAGCCGTATCCTGAGTAAAGAACATCAGTCTACAAAACAATGTGCCAGTCAAGGAACGTACCGAGATGGGAAGTCGGACATGATATATTCGCAGAGAGCTTGCCTCATCTGGTCTTGTCGTTCATAATAGGCATCAATGGCATCTTCATTCTCGGACTCCTTCTCCTTCATTTTCTCATCGCCGTCCTCGTCCACTTCTACAGGTGGTTTTGCGACTCTCGTGATCATTCTCACCAGTAACAGCATGGTCATATCCGTTGCACCCCTTGCACTAATGATCTGTGTATCAGGGGAGACACCCGCATCCACGAAGCTCGCGCGTATTTCTTCCGCCCCCGTCCATATACGTTGTATTGAATCGGTTACTATTGAGGTACGTTCTGAGTCACTGAATTCTCGAGGAGGAGGAAGTTTGAAGTTAAGGAGTGTGAGATTTGTCGTTATGGAGGCGGGGAGGTTGGCGGAAACATCGTTGATGGAGAGAGGTCCTGATAGCTGAAGCAAAATGTTAGGAATGTTAGTAGCAATGAAAGGAGAACATACTTCTTCATTGAGTCTATCGGGCTCATACTCTATCTCGTCTTGGTCAATGTCCATCTGTAGTGGATCTACGGGCTCCTCGTCTTTCACCCTTGGGATAGGCGGGGGCATTTGTAATTCAGGCGCAGACTGGTAAGGTGGACTGCGGCGCCCTTCTTCTGGTCCATTACTTTGCGACAAACTAGACGGGGGAATAGGGCGTGAGGTGGGAGGTTCGGGCGCTTGAGGTCCTGGTAGACCCCTCCGTTGACGGTAATCATTCACGAGATTGATTAAAGTCGTCTCGGTAAAGGCTTCGATGTTGGCAACGATGAGGTCAGTGATAAGGGTGGCGGGAAGGGTAGTGAAATCGAAGGTGGAGAGGACATTTGTCGACGAGGAAGAAGGACCGGGTTCAGAATCGAGTTTGACGCGCTTAGGATCTGTAAGACCTTCGCCATCGGGCAGCGGTCTTTTTTTGGCGTCAATGCCAGACGCTTGGGCAGCTTTCCGCTTCTTCTCCTCAATGACGGCTCTTTCCATTCGAATGGCTTGCTGAGAGATGATTTCGTTGATTTGAGCCCCGTACTGCGCGTTGTTCGGATGGCGAGATATATGAATGAGAAGAATACGAATTGCTTTCTCGACACTTTTGACACTCGAAGCAGAGAGTCCACCAAGGGCAGCCGGCGTCCATTGCTTGAGTGTGCCAATGACCACTGGTATCATGGCTGGCCGCAGCTTGGTCAAGGATGCCCAGCTGTTCAGTACCGCTGAGAGTATGTCAACGTTCTGGCTTGAGAACAGAATGGTGATGACATTCTCCAAGAGTTTCTGCCCCTCGCTTTCGAGCTTGGGGACAGAGATGAACGGGTGGTCGGGAGGACAGAAGGAAATGTTTGGATCGTTCTTGTTCTGTAGCTGAGCAGGGTACCTATCATCAGACTCAGATGCATAGATATGATTATCATACGCACACGAGGATCGGAAATACCGCGTGTCTGCACCAGAATAACCTTCTGCATGAATTTGACCGCTGACACCTTCACGCCGTTGTTGGCATGGGGGTTCCACACGAACTCTAGAATACGTGTTTTGCAAGTTGACAATGTATCCCATGCCGCAGGATTCGACCGGTTTGAACATCTATGAACAACACATAAATCGCGAGTGGAATTTCGGAGCAAGACGCGTACAAGAAACGAAACAACAGAGGATATACTGTCGTCAGACACTGGATAACGACCTTGACAATTGCAGGTGTTCGGTCGTCGATTAATTGAGCCAATGTATCCAACGCTTGCGATGCCACTAAGGAGATGGATATTAAAAACAAATTTTCATTCAGTGTGACCTCACTAACGCTGTGTTTTCTGGTCGAGAGGTAATGTAGACCGACAAATGGCAAATTGTAAAAGGTCGAGAACCCATCTCTTCAACAGAGAATCACCAGTATTTGCGACGATTCCAATGAGGGTTCCTACAAGGATACGGATGGGGGCTGGATGGGCTTCCAAGGATTCACGGAGGGCAGCCAAAAGGTCTGCCTGTTCCTTTGAGTTTGCTGGCACGGTCAATGCCGCCTGAAGGGTCTGCAGGGGGTCCACTGGGGTGCCCGACATCGTTCACGACGTCCTCACGCCCGATGGTGATGAATTCACTTCAAGGCCTCGGTGTGACTGTGACGCCTGTAACTCCCCACTTAACCACCACGAAATGGTAATTGCCAGCATTACTCTGCTCCATCCCTTGCTCATTATTTCTCCCTAGGCAGCACAACAATCTCAAGGAATCCAGACCCTTCTCGAGGCAGAGAAAGAGGCCGCCAAAATTGTACAACAAGCCCGTCAATGTATGTCGCTGCTCCTGCCAATCCTAGTCCACGCTTATGTCCCGTAGACCGTGTACAGAAACTCAAGGACGCTCGTTCTGAAGCATCAAAGGAAATAGAGGCGTACAAGAAAGCTAAGGAAGAAGAGTTCAAGGCATTTGAAGCATCGGTCCGTGCACCCTCTCCGTGTTCCAGAACACTCCTGACACTGTATACAGCACGCAGGGACAACGTCCAGCGCCCAGGCATCAATAGACAAGGAGACAGATATAAAGCTCCAATCTATCACAGATTCATTCAACTCGAACAAGGAGCAAGTCGTGAAAAAGCTGTTAGACAGAGTAGTGCTCGTCAAGCCCGAATTGCACCGCAACTTGAAGAAGATATAGGCGACATTATACCCTACCTGGCATTTTCATTGTACGCACATACCACAGACCTGTTTCCTCGACAGCTATAATATTATTGATGACGAAATCTATGTACAACGGTATTGCTGAGAGACATCGTATAAATGGAAGATTTTTGGCTCGATACTGAGAACCATAATAATATTCCCCAGTTGATTCCGCAGAGTATTCTATTAGCAATCAGTAGACTTTGTGCTCCAGGACGGCCACGATCTCCCGTGTGATATTGATTGCTTAGTACTACAATGACCGCAGTCGCGTTCTTTTCTTCTTCCCTCCATGCAGGCTCGTCCGCGTAAGCAGCGCGGCACTCGTCGAAAGGGAGTCTTCGACCCGTCAGACAGCAAAAATGTAACATATACACGCGTTGGCGTGTGGGACCTTTACGAAGAGAAACCTGAAGTCCTCGCTCGGATACCATGGTCGTCGCGGTTGGAGCCCTATGTCGAGATGTTGGGCAGCATGCCGTATTTCTGGCGGATGTTGAGAGATATTGGGAGCATTCGCTCGTGCTGGATTCTCCTTGGACTCAACTTCTTTATCCATATCTTAGGTGCTTTGATACCTGCAGTAACTCTCTGGTACGTCCTAGTACTCGTAGAGACGCATAGACATTCTGATGCGACCTTCGCAGGTACTCTGGGCAACTGTTGACCATTGTAAGCTTGTTCGTCCATTGTTTATCACTCCAACAACTTTCGTGTTTTCCTAGGTCCAAACTGCCATCGATGAACGAACCGTAGACAAAGCGCTTCTATTTCACGTCGCGGCCGGACGCGTTGCATGCTCTCTGTTCTCTCGGCTGCTCTCGCATGCCAAACAGCACATCCATCCTATCCTGAACTCACGAATTAAACAATACTATTCCATTCACATGTTCCACGCAGTCGCGCGGCTCGACCTTCCGACGTTTGACGATCCAGCCGTTCAGAAGCAGCTGGAACAGACATCCGCAGTAGATTCAGGTTCTACAGTCGCTTGGGGCACAGTCAATGCCATCGTCAATATATTCAGTACCGCGGTACAGCTTGTATCCCAGCTCGTAGTTCTGATTCGAGTCGTGTACGACCAACCAGATGGACCTCTCATCGCCATCCTTAGTTTCGGACAAGCACTGTTTCAAAACGAGGGACGGCACGCACGAACTATAAACACCAGCGGTAGGTTTTTCCATCACCAATGCTTCGCACACAATACCAACTACACGCTTCTTAGTATGGGCCGCCACGACCAAAGATGAAGACTATATCAGATCGGAGGGCCTCAAACGTCTGATCATTAACCCGACTCATCGTAAAGAAATTGTTGCCGGTGGGATGTGGGAATATCTTCTTCATGGTAAAACGTTCCTTGTTTAGTGGATGTTCCGCCTTTTCATCTACATCCAGAATACACCACCAGTATATGGCGAGTAGGGGATGCCGGGGGCGACTTTTGGCCCGTTTACTCATTGCAAAAAGTGCGGGGCAGCTATCTGTCATTTCTTCAAGATCCTTTGCGTGAGTTGCCTCAGGTATGAATACAATTTGCGTCATACAGCCCCGGTGCACTCAATACTCATCTCTAGATTGCATTCACTCTCCGTGCCGTGCAAAAGCCTGCCTCCATACCGCTGTCTCTCGCCTCATTGAATTTGATCTCATCATCGGCATCATCTTTTACCTTTACATTGTACAGTCTGTTCCGTGGGTCTTCCTCGGTGGCAGAGCGTATAGCGAGTATTCGCCAACTATACGAGGTTGGCAAGATGGAGAATCGTGTTGAGGATGGAATGATACCATATCCTGAGAATCCCCAGACCCTCAACTCCGGAATGTCCATCGAGTTCAGGTATCTGTTGCTTATCCCGCGCTCATTCAGCTCAGTATAACCTATGCATTCACAGAAATGTGTCTTTCAAATACCCAGGCACAGAAACTTTCGCACTGAATAAGGTATCCTTCACAATTCGGCAAGGACAGCTTTGCGTAGGTGGCGTATCCTTGGGTTCTAACTATGATGCTGATGCCGATGAAGGTCATTGTGGGCAAAAACGGTTCTGGAAAGAGCACAATTTTGAAATTGATTGCTCGTTTATATGATCCTCTGGAAGGTGTCATTCTCATAGACGGGCTTGATATCAAGACATTGAAATTAGCTGATATAAGACGTGCAACTTCCGTCCTTTTCCAGGATTATACACACTTCCCGCTATCGGTATTAACTCTTCTCTTCATACCTCTTCATATCTAACTAATCTCTAGATCAAAGATAACATAGGTTTCGGCGATCCTGAACACCACACTGACGAAGACAAGATACAAAGAGCCGCAGAACTCGGTGGCTCAGAGGAGTTCATAAACAAACTTCCAGAGGGTTTTGATACTTATCTAGAGCGGCCTGTGCTTGATATGTATTCCGCCTTGCCCGAAGGTACAGACACACTCTTTGGGAGACCGGTGAATTTCGGCAAACTTAGACGCATGGCTGGGATGAGCACCACGAATTCGACGTCCCTATCAGGCGGCCAAATGCAGAGAATAGCATTGCGAGTAGTTGTGTATTTTTGTTTCGTCTTCAACTAATATCTCTTGCGCAGGTCTCGCACGTTTATGCGATCGCTCATATCTGAACAAAGCGTGGGTCTGCTACTTTTCGACGAGCCATCCGCCAGTTTGGATCCCGCGGCTGAACACGGTATGTTTCCTTTTTCCTTTCGGTGCATAACTGACAGTGGTCTGTAACAAAAGATTTGTTTGAACGACTACGCCAGTTGCGGGGCAACAAGACCATGGTCTTCTCTTCTCACAGGTTCGGAAACTTAACGAGGCACGCTGATCTAATCTTGTAAGTGCATTCATATTCAGTACTCACTATCTCTGATGCCTTTGCTTCGGACTTTCTAGATATATGGATGACTCTGCCATCATAGAGGAAGGCACACACGCTGATCTTATTCGCAGGGACTGTGAATATGCTCGGATATGGAAATTACAAGCCGAAGCATTCCTATCTTGACTTTGGACTATTACATACTAGGAGACTAACTACACCCATACATCTATACCGCCTCTAGTATCTATCCTTTCATGACTATCTCAAGTTGAAATTCAAATTTGAACATGCTGCCACTCAAGTGCCGGTTATAATGCCTCCGCCGCACGCCGCTATCTCTCAGTCATTTGATATGATAGGAGCCTATAAGTTTCGGCAATCGCATCTTCCCCATTCACTATCATCATGCTTTCAAAAGAGCAAGACGACGTTCTTCCAGCGCCCGTAAACACTGGCACGGGTCGCTCGAACCAGCCGCGCCGCTATGTGCTGCTTGTATTGGTTCCGTTAGTTCTCCTTTGGGGACATCTCTCATTCTCCCACAATGTCATGGAGCACGTTCAGAATTGGAAGTCGTGTGGTATCAGCCATGGGAAAGACGCGCTCGCATCGTCGTGTCAGCAAGTGGATGCTCTGTACCCGTCGAAGCACGCCTCGTTCTGGAGTGAATTGGGGGATATCATCGGGACTGATGATTTCAAGACGAAAGCGATTAGCTGGTTGTCTGGAGCGGTGCAAATTCCGTGTGTTGTTTCTTTTTTGGAAAGATCGCACCGATGTGCTCACATGCTACAGCACGGAGTCGTTTGACAGTATGGATGATATCGGTGTTGACCCTCGCTGGGAAGCGTTTGGCCCTTTCCATGATTATCTCTTGAAGTCCTATCCATTGACGTACGTATCTGCTCAAAGGTTTTGGCAGCTCCTTCTTGATTGCACTTTCAGTCATGCTTCGCTCTCTCTCAAGAAAGTCAACACGTGGGGTTTGTTGTACGAATGGACTGGATCTGATTCGACTTTGAAGCCCATTGTGTTGGCTGCGCATCAAGGTAAGCGCGGGACGTCTACGATCATCACATCACCTAATGTATACACACATCATTTAGATGTGGTCCCTGTAGATCCCAATACAGTTGACGATTGGATCCACCCACCCTACTCTGGATATTTCGATGGTAAGTCGTTAATGCAGCGACCTGTCATGCGAAGACTTAGATGTATCCTACGCTAGGTGAACTGATTTGGGGAAGAGGATCTTCTGACGACAAGAGTGGTCTTATTGGTATTATGCAAGTCATTCCACATCCCACGTATCCGCGACGTTACTGAGTAATGCATTTAGGTCGACAATTGAAACGCTGTTGGAGAAGGACTTCAAACCTAGTCGTACGGTCATCCTTGCTTTCGGATTTGACGAAGAAGCAAGTGGAGTATATGTAAATGGCGCTTTTCGATGAAATCACCAGGCACTGATCCTATGATAGGGTGCCGCAGCGCTCGGAAAAGCTATGCTTGAAATATACGGTGAAAATGCGTTCGCTTTCCTCATCGACGAAGGTGGTAAGTCGGCAATTTCATTGGCTTAATACCCATCTCAATCTGTGATTTTACCCTAGGCGGATTTACAGATCAATATGGAACCATATTTGCTACCCCCGGCATAGCAGAAAAGGGATACATAGACGTAAAGGTTGATGTAGCTTCTCCTGGTGGGCACTCTTCAATTCCACCACCCCACACGGTAATGCTTTCGTCTGCCATCTTCCTGTTGGTACTGATGATTCCCACTTCAAGAGTATTGGCATTCTCTCAGCTCTTTTAGTTGAGTTTGAGGAGCATCCATATGTCCCGAAATTAGTAAGCTCTTTTCTCTGTATCTTACCTTTCTTCTGTAATTCATCTATCTCTGTAGTCGAAAGAGGATGTCCTATACAGTACTCTTCAATGTTACACGGCACATGGCACAAACGTACCTAAACGTCTGCGCCGCGCGATGGAACACTCGGCACATTCGGACTGGGCCCTACGAGCTCTTGAGAAGATCCTTTTCAAGGAGGCATTTTTCAAGAGCCTTGTCGAGACGACTCAAGCCATTGACTTGATACATGGAGGTGTGAAGTCTAATGCTTTGCCTGAACAGGCATACGCCGTTGTGAACCACCGTATCTCTACACTTAGGTACGTAGCAAAAGGTTCCACCTTCACTGAAATTCAGGCTGGTTTTCAGCTCTGTCGCCGAAACACAAGATCATGACATCGCAACAGTCAGGAAGTTGGCCCATAAATTCAATCTGACGTTCGCTGCCTTTGGAGAGAGTATCACCGAAGCCGGTGCTCCTTCAAAAGGCAGTCTAACCCTGAGCGATGCCTTTGGTACCGCGTTGGAACCTGCACCTCGAACTCCTCTTCACGGAGATGAAGCGGTCCCTTGGAGGCTCCTGTCTGGGACGATCAAATCCACGTATAACGCACACAGATCAATAACAGGCAATGACAATATTGCCGTTAGCCCTGGTATGTCAACCGGCAATACAGGTACTGTCTTTCTACTACTGCAAAGGATGCCTGCCTGACCTGATGGTTACGCAGATACAAAATTCTACTGGAATCTTACACCTCATATATTCCGTTACAACCACAAAAATTCGGGATATGGTCCAAATCGGCTAAGTGGAGTCCATACCGTCAATGAGAGTGAGTATCGTTTATTACATAGAATTGGTGAAGTTCCCCTGATTGTGTATTGCTTGCTCATGTAGACGTCAACGTCGATGCGTTCCTGGAAATGATTCGATTCTTCACCACCTTAATCTTGAATGCAGACGAGTATGATCTGTGAGCGTCAAAGTCACGTAGTGTATGTAGCTTGAATACTACTCGAATACGTTTGTAAAACCTAAACAACGACAACATTCTCTTCTATCCAACGAGACATTTAGTGTCCACTAGCTAATGATCACCAACGCACGGCTCTCTGGTCCTTCCTGCTCCTGCTCTGTGGATTCGCTACCCACTGATACCGCCTTGTAGTCTTCACATTCCAAGCCTTCGTGAAATGTAACGCGACATGAAGGGCAAATCCAGGTAGAACAAGTCGGGCATCGAAGCATGGCTCCCGAGATCGAGTTTTGTGCTGGGAATACTGAAGTGCAATAAGGCGTCGGGCAGTAGAAGAATTTGTCAGGACTTTCGTGAATGTGAGCCAAAAAGGATGACTCAAGGAGGTTGTGCTGTTCCTCTTTCGAGAGAATTTGCATGAATATTTGGTGAGGGATGAAAGCTGAACACTCTGAAACGCCCGGATCATCATCATCATCATCGGAGCGCACTTCAGCGACGCATTTCAGACCGGAAAATTTGGGTCCTATGGCAGAATGGATGAGGGTATGCAAGCAGGAGCGACAGTACAAGTGACCGCAAGGAAGGGCTACCTGGTTGACAGGCAGGACACAGCAAAGGCTGCATCGAGAGTCACCGTCTCCTTCCGGGGAGGATATGAGAGCTGAGAGAATCTCCTCTGCCTTTTGTTTGTTTTCCTCTGAGCCACGAACGAGGAGTATTCTACCGATCAGGTCCATGTCGACTTTCGTGGGCCCAATCGCATTATATAGCTGCTCCATGCCACCGTTCAACAAGCCGTGCAAGGAATACCGAAGAAGGGGAACGTTGAACTGCTGGGAATGAACGAGCTCTAACAAATCGAAGAGGCTTTTCTCAGCCTCCAGCCGCCGTTCTCTGGGACCATGCACGCGGACGATACGATTCAAGAAATCGAGCCCGATGTGGACGTCGTGTTTCTTGTTGAGACGAGCAAGCTGTTTTTGGCAGCTGCCCAAATCAAAGTAAGGATCCCATAGAGGCTTCCCTTCAACAAGTAGCGGCTCGCCCGATACCAACACATCTAAACATTTCCTGGCCTGCATGAATTCTTCTTGGTCAGGCCCGAAAAGACGGAGAATGACTGTGCTCTCGTCCCTGTCAACGGCGAGAATTTGACAAGTCTTGTACCCAACACGTAAGGTTTCGATGGAGGCTTCGATGGGGGTGAATATACACCGATCGATATAGTGACGAATGAGGTAGGCGTGTTTGGCGCTTAGACGGTCCAAGCCACTCAAGGAAGCATGCACTTTCCCATTGAGCGCTCCCACTGCCTTGGCTGCAGCGCAAGCCGTGACAAAATGGGCGAATCCCGTTGTCTTTGTGTCCGGACCATCATAAGCTATTTCGACATTATCCACCTCCCCGAAACATCTAAGCTCCTCCTGAAGACGTTGTACAGGGTCTCCGGCGAAGGACGGTGGACCTACATGGGTGGACAATTCCGGGTGTACCTTCAAAGAGTGTTTGAGCGTGACAGAGTCAGCATCACTCGAAAGACCATGTATTTGAACAGAAAAAGAGTTCTTCTGGTTCTTTTTTGGGCGGTCGAACTCTGCCTCGATTTGTCTACCCTGGAACGTCAATTTGTTCAATCTGTCCACCTCGCGCTTTGCTTCCGTAATCGAGTCATAGAAAAACCATGCAGTGCAGTTGGGCGTGGTCCACGTCAATTTGACCGTCCTGCTTACTCGAGCAAATTCATAGAGTCGAACACCGGCTTCGTTGACTGTAGCCGCCAATGTTTTGGATTGGTATTCGGTGCCATCGAGGCTTTGAGCCGCCAACGAAGCAGCCAAACACTCCTCAAATTTGATCAGTGCAGTACCGCCTGCGGGTTCGAGTCCGATTTCGACAGGAGTGCCATAGGGCTGGATCATCGTGGTGATGGAATCGTCATATACATCTGGGGGAAGATTGGAAAGCAGGAGTGTGGAAGTATTGAAGGGCGTGGTGATAGAGCCCGGAATAGCACCAGGCCCGTACTTGACTGTGCAGTTGAAAAAATCGACTACGGGAGGATCCTAGTAGGGAAAGCGCGATGAATGGCTATGGCTAATTAAATTAAAAAAGAAGACCCTACTAGATCATAATGCTCATCCACGCCCACAGGAGTAGAGTCCTGAGCGCCAATTACAGTAATTCGGCTATAAGACTAATGGATTGCCTACCTGATCGCCCTCTTGGTCTCCATCTACATTTGAAGTTTCTTCGGGTTGTTCTTGGTGATCGTCTTTGGTTACTACATCTGCAGCTTCGTCCCATGATCCTCCTCCTGGATCATCCCATTCCGATTTGGCCTCGTTGACGGGAGCTGTTTCCGTTGGGGGCGGACTCCACGCTTTGGCATCATTTGTTTTGTCCCAAGAGGTTGCATTCCAAGAATTATCGCCCCATTCCTGCGGCGCTTCAGGCGCTTTGTCACTTTCAGCGGGGTCGCTATCGTGACTGAATAAACATTTATCGCCATAATGACAATTTTGGCCAAACCGGCACGGTCTAGACGATCGAGTATGGCCACTGGATGTGTTCCCCAAGTCCCCTTCATTGTCTACGGATCTTTTTAGGAGAGAAAAGATATAGTCTACTGAAACTTACCGGCTTGATCGTTCTGTGGAGGATATTCATTATTATTACCCCATCCACCCCATCCACCACCTCCCGACGCAGAGGTGCCTCCATGAGGAAACTTGCAGCTGTTTCCATGTTTGCACCCTTGGGGGGACAGGTGGTATTTGCAGACATTATTTTGAGTTCTATGTCCTGTATCACGCTCATAGTGACGAGGAGGACCTTCGTGTCGATAGGGACATTGATGGCCATTCCGACACGTGCCATTCGAGTAGAAGGTGCATAGTGGGGCCGCAGGTCCAGGTGCAACTGGTATCGGGTCAGACCCTGCAGAGCCTTGGTCCATGTGTCGCACCAAAATCTGGTATTCTTCTGGTAACAAGACGTGTTGGAGTGGACACGACGAAACAGAACAAGATCCTTTAGTCACAAAGAAATTGCATAGTGATTGCGGACGGGCCGGATTAGTTATAAGAAGGTGATACTGACGATCTGTGAGGAAGTGAGGAAGACGACAGTCCGGACTAGTGCATGATCCTCGCAGAGCATACACCGGGCAAGGTAGCTGCTCTGAAGGTGGATGAGCTGCGGGACCATCCGCATCAGATGAGAAGAGCATTCCAGGATGGTTGAAAGGAGAAGGAAGAGGAGACGGCGTATTAGCTGCGTGGATGTCCTCAGACGCGACCTTCGTAAAGCCTTTATCGCCATGCTCATTGTCAGAGACAAGAGTTTCTGAAGAGGAAGATTCAGAGATGTGCTGATCTTTGGGTGACAGATCAGGGATTTCCTCTCCAGAATCGATTTCGGGCGGCAAGGGTGGGGAGGCTCTCGACTTGTCTGATCCAGCATCTGCAGCTTCGGTCCCGGGTAATGTTACTTCGTCCACCTCTACAGCTACTGCAGTATCTATCAGCACGATCAATGATTCGAATAATCCGAAGGACGCTTCTGCACTTACCTCGTATCGATGGTGACTCTTGATGATGTTCAGTATGGTGCGCCGGAGGAGACCCTTTGGTGTGGTCATTGATACACTTGTCGCCATATCGGCATTTACCTAAAAGAAAATGAGGACAGATCACCGTTGGTGCGGCCCTCGCAGCAGATGGAGTATGTGAAAACAAGCAACGCGACCCTTTCGTACACGCCCCGCGCTGAAAGTACTTGCATATCGTTTGCGACATCTTGACTAGGCATTAAAGAATATCGACAGCTGGGGCAATCGATGAGTCCTACACGCGATTACATGCACTTACACGCGCGACATGGTGGTAGGAAGCAAAGATTGCATCAAAGGTGCCGAGAAAGGCAGACGAACCCATTGCGTGACGTACAAGATGTCACGCGTGTCACACCAATCACACGTCGCTTGCACAGGCACATTCAAGAACAGCGCCGCGCAGGGTACCAATGGTCTACCACAATCTCAAAGGTACTTGTATCCTCAGATTTTGAATTTCCAGCCTAACTTTGATACCAGCCCTTATCAAGGGTATCCGGTCGTGCAAGGTACGCACCATTAACGCAGTCGACCTGAGCGCAACGACCGACATTGTCTCATTAGACCGTGGCCGACGAGAGGGCTCTGATTCAGCAAGAGTCTGCAGCGATTCGCGCGTCCTTTCGTGATGAGGACTCGTATGCTCGACACAACAATATCGCTAAACTCCTCTACATCCATATGCTGGGCTCGCCTGCACACTTTGGACAAATAGAATGCCTCAAGCTTGTAGCAAGTCCTCGTTTTGCAGATAAACGTCTTGGGTATCTAGGGATCATGTTGCTACTGGATGAGAAGCAGGAAGTGTTGACATTGGTGACGAATTCCCTTAAGAAGTGCGCAGTGCTTTTTCCTCTCAGTATATCCAGACGCTGATGTCCTTACAGTGATATGGCGCATTCCAATATGTATGCTGTCGGGCTAGCTCTCTGCACTTTTGCCAATATTGCTTCCGAAGAGATGTCGCGCGATCTGGCCAATGAGATAGAAAAGCTGTTGGGTTCCAGTAACACATACATACGCAAGAAGGTGAGTACAAAGGCAAACTCGCTATTTCGCCAACTCACACGTAGGAAAGGCAGCGCTGTGTGCTTTGAGAGTCATCAAGAAAGTCCCTGACCTAACCGATCACTTTGTCTCCAAAGCTAAGAACCTCCTGACCGACCGTAATCATGGTGTACTGCTATCATCAATAACGCTGATAACTGAAATGTGCCAAACCGATCCCTCGGTTCTCAATGAATTCCGAAATGTCCGTATACATTCATAGTGGCTTGGGGTATCTAACAGTCTCCCGTAGGCTGTCCCAATCCTTGTTCGAACCCTCAAGTCACTAGTCACAACAGGTTACAGTCCTGAGCATGACGTGTCTGGAATCGCCGACCCATTTCTTCAAGTCAAAATATTGCGGTTACTGCGTCTCCTGGGCAAAGGTGACGAACATGCCAGTGATACGATGAATGATATACTGGCGCAGGTAAATTCATATGTGGCTTATGGATACTTTGCCTCATCCCTACCTTAGGTCGCCACAAACACGGATTCCACAAAGAACGTCGGAAACTCTATACTCTACGAAACCGTGCTGACAGTCTTGGAGATTGAAGCTGATACTGGATTGCGCGTCATGGCCATAAATATTCTAGGGAAGTTCTTAAGTAATCGAGACAACAACATTCGGTGCGTGTCCTCGTTTTGCATACCTGATCAGAGAGTTGATTGGTTATAGTTATGTTGCTCTCAACACTTTGAATAAGGTGGTGTCAATGGATACCAATGCCGTTCAACGTCATCGAAACATTATCCTTGACTGTCTCCGTGACGCTGATATCTCTATTCGTCGTCGCGCTTTGGAACTATCTTATGCTCTCATCAACGAACAAAATGTTCGGGTATTAGTCAGAGAGCTATCGGCGTTTTTAGAAATAGCGGATGACGAGTTCAAGATCGGAATGACAACCCAAATTTGCCTAGCTGCGGAGAGATTCGCTCCAAGCAAAAGATGGCATATTGACACTGTGTTGCGTGTGCTCAAACTCGTCAGTGATTGTTTCTTTTGTGTCGTTCGCGTGCACTTGCTTACATACATGTAGGCGGGCAACTTTATACGCGAGGAAGTCTTGTCGGCATTTATCAGATTGGTTGCGCACACACCAGAACTTCAAGCCTACACGGCGTCACGGCTGTACAGGGCTTTAAGAGACGATATATCCCAGGAATCACTAACGCTTGCTGCAACTTGGATCATTGGAGAGTACAGTGAGATTATAATAGAAGGCGGTCTTGTTGACGATGATGTGGCGAAGCAGGTCAGTTTTCAGTCACTCTTCACTTACAGTACCTGTGCTCATCCACATCTTGTATAGGTCACAGACAAAGAACTTGTGGACTTGCTGCTGTCTATTCTCGACTCGCCCTATGCTAACTATCTCACACGACAATACGTTCTCTCCGCCATAACTAAAATGGCGGCGCGACCTACGACTTCCACCGCACAACAGGAACGTATATCTGAGGTTCTAACACAGTATACGACAAGTCCAGAGCTTGAGCTGCAGCAGCGTGCTGTAGAGTTCGCTAGCTTGTTCAATCTTGGTGAGCTGAGAGAAGGTGTGCTGGAACGAATGCCTCCTCCAGAGCTCAAGGCCACTGTCATGGGAGTCGGTTAGTGCAACATTCGCGGCGTATTATTCGATAACGTAACCATGTTTTAGTGAGCGAAAACAAGCCTGTTGGGTCAACGGAGTCGCGGAATCTTCTAGGGGACGAGCCAGTGACATCCGTCAACGGATCATCCACGTCGTCTGCTCCCAATGATCAGCAGCTCATCGCTGAGATCTTTGGTTCATCGGGTGGAAGCTCGACGCCTTCAACAAGCGCGTCACCTCAGCCTACTTCACAGCGAACGACTATAGATGATATTCTCGGATTATTCGGACCGAGCAACGGCATGACAACTTCAACGCCCGCAGTGCCATCTATTTCGCCCTCCCTTGTCTCCACTCCCTCCCTGTTTGATAGCCCTGCATCACCGCCACCTCAGGCCCCGGTTCCTCACCCGCAACCCGCCGCCTCTCATCTCACTTCGTACACTGCGTACGATAGGAACGAGCTCAAGATTACACTCACGCCTCAGACATCTCCGACGAGACCTGGAGTGGTCCTCATACTTGCCCGATTCCAAGTAACGGGTGGCAATGCGGTGACCGGTCTCACATTCCAGGCAGCCGTCCCGAAAGTAAGTCTATCAAGTCAGGGCCATCACCGCGGGATGCTCACATTTTTTCGTCACCCACCAGTCACAACAGTTGCAAATGCAACCAATGTCAAGTCCACACGTAAATCCCGGTTCAACAGAGACTCAGCAAATGCGCGTGATATCTCCACCTGGTGTAGGTCAAATTCCCGTAAAGTAAATTCATATTTTGACGCTGATCAACTTCAAAAGGCCAATGTACGGTTACGCCTGCGTATCTCGTATACTCTTACTGGCCGCGCCGTACAAGACCAAGTCGACTTTTCTGGGTTCCCACCAGGTTTGACCGGTGGATCATAGTATACTTTCCGCATGTCTTGTACTCGGACTGTCAGCTTGTTTTTAGAGTATCACTTAAGAACGGCCTTAACGACTTAGTTGATCAAGTTTCACTATCCTGAACTGATGGATCTGAAATCAACGGCTAATATGGGGATTTGCTCAGGAGTTACTATTGTTCTTCAAAGTTCAAAGTCCTTGTGATATTCGCCTACTTAGTATGGGACAAGTAAGGATGGGTATGCATATTCGTTGGCGGATATAACGGCAGGTAAATAAAACGAGCGAAGGAGTTTAGAAATTTGAAGGGTTCATATATTGGCAGGTTTCGGTAGACTAATGTCTCCATTTCAAGGGCAGAAGGTGAGCACTAACCGTGTGAAAAGATGCTGTTAGTTGCTACGCGTTTGACGATATGGTTTATAGACGAACCGTAGTTGGCCGCAAGGGTACCTCCGCACGTCCACAAGGCGGTACCGCTACTCTCGTCATAGGCATAGACATAGGAATCAGGGCATCCATTCTCTATTCACGGAAAGAGTATTTAATCCAGGTATTTCAAGAGTAGAAGTAGGAGAAAAACTTACTGAAGTAGCTGTAGTATTCAACACCGCTATTTGGGCAGGTGGCAGCAGTGTTATGGCTGCCGCTGCAGCAGTTGCCGGAATCAGCTGGGGAGCGCATCAGTGCCTGTTGCTTTACACCCATACATGTTTTTTACCTTGGTTGCCATCAAGATTGGCGAAACACGCGCTCTTGCAACCGACCGTGGTCCCAGACGATGCCAAGGCGAGCTCGGATGGGCCTAGATTAGTGAGTGGTTATTATTTTATAGAACGGAGAAAAGAAGCAGGTCATGTACAGTCAGTATTGAGGTTGGTGGGGCAGCTCGCAGTGGCGCAACCAGCATTGTTAGTGATGGTCATTGGAATATTGAAGCCGTCGACAAGAGAAACTGAAATCCGTAAAGTTGTGTATTCGAATGAGAGAAGACGACTTACCATCGTACCAGTCCTCACCGCTGGAACCTCCAAGAGTCCACTCAGCAACAGATGCTGGAGGAACGCCCTGACCTCTCGTAAGCTCAGATGTTTCGAGATGATCAAAAGATGAGCCTACAGTTCCGGTGGCTGAATTACATTCGAGTCCACCGTTACATCCCCCAGTGGCACATGAGGTAGGCCCGGGGTTAGTAGAGAAGTCACAATCAGTACGGCCCTAGGTGCCAATGTTAGGAAGATTCGAATGAGGAAATACTGTATACCATTGCGTACCCAAATACGACCAGCCTTCCAGTCATCCGGGACCGAGAAAGACACTGTACTTCCAGCTGTCGCTTCCCAGCTTCAAACACATTATTAGATCATGAAACATCAGAGATGAATGGCGCATACCCGGTGGCTTGGTCGGGTACAGAGGTGCCGACGTTGAGGTCGGTGTAAATCTACAATGAGTTTAGCGGATATCGTGATGCATATAGCTAATTTACCGCCGGCCTGTAGAAGGTGGGTTAGTATATTCAAGGACATCAGATGTAACACACGTACCAGATAGTGTACGCGCAGTTGTTAGTGACAGTGAAAGTACGCGTCGCATAGGCGGAGGAAGCAACAGCGAGAGCGACAAATGCAGCTAGTCCCTTCATGGCGTTGTTCGGAAGTGTATCAAGGTCGAGTGAAGTGAATGCAGTGACTAGTGAAGAGACGTTGGAGATGTCTGAAAATAGGGAAAGTTCTTTTATAGCACGAATAGTCGATTGCAAGCACGCCGAACAGATGCAGGGGTGCCCGGCCTGGCAACAGATTGTTGCGAGAGAGGCTCCATGATTTCAAGTTTGTATGGTCTCGGTGCTGTCCACTTGTTAAGTTCATCTTCCGCAGTATGTTTGTAGTAGATCAGGCGAACTGGTATTCGCGTTTCAGCGGACATACGCGAGGCTGTCTTAACACATGTGTGCTCTGTTGCACATGAAGGAGGAGCAATCCATATTGTCAGAGGATGTAATGACATCCTGACAATATGGGTATTTATGAGTTCGGTATCCAACCAGCAAGGGAAAGCAGAAGTTAGTTGAAATCTCGCGGAAGGCATCTTTCCTACAAGCTTTCGTTAAAATTGATAGAAATTGAGAGAACAGATACCTTGTAGATGTGACGGGTGTTGCATCCCAGCGGCTTCATCTTGTTGCACAAGTCAGTGTGCATTCCATGAAATTGCGGGAACGTTGACAACATTGATCGTTGGTCATGGTTGATCGCAGGGGCTAAGACACATGGCTAAAAACAGGCTAAGTCCGGACCTGGCGATCAAAAAGCAATTAAACAAATCACCCGTCATACATCACTGTGCTCAGAATGAATGGCTCAAAGTACTTATTAATGATCTCGCTCTCTTCCCCTACCAACGTTGGTGTGAGCGGCGGCCATCTCGAAACATTTATTGACGAAACACCTGACACTTGGATTGAATTTGGACGTGGTCACACTGCCTACTATCGTATGGACCGGAGCCAACTTCTAGTTTGATGATCACCATGCCCTTGCCTCCTCCAAATTTCCTTGTCAATATATCCCAAGAAAAGATGAGCGTTGGTCGAGCCAGTGTTGAGTTGACTTTGAGTCGAACAAAGCGATGCGGCGCCAGTCCTCAGTGACTCAGACAGGGACATACTACTTAGCTGCTAATACTTAAGCATAGTATAAGTTATATTTCAGAGATGTTGGCTGGAGTGACGTTTCCCTTCTTCTCACGATTGTTCATTAATGAATTAATGATTCCCCACTTCGCCGCCGTTGAAAACACATGGATTGACCGGTACTTGCTAGAGACCAGGAGCGTGAATAGAAATCTTGCAAGACTGATATCGTCTTGAGTATATTTACATGACGGCGATGTTCCGGCACCAAGGGTATTCAAGCAAATTGAAGGAAGTCTATATCCAGGGCTGTACGTACTCAAAGCTCTATAATCTACGGGGGTATATGTCTAGGATGCTATTAGTATATCATGCAGGTGTCATAAATGGATTAAATATCATAATATGAAGTCTAGTAACTCTATGTAGATAAATCTAAAACCCAAAACGAAAGGAAACGTATGATCCGTATAGTTGAACTCAAGACGAAGTAAAATCTCACTCTCCGACCACATCACAAGGGTCGATAATCAAGATGTTACCACCATTTGGGGCGCATGCTGGAGGAGCGCTTCAATCTGGTAATCAAGCACCTGCACCTCCTTGACGACAAGTTGGCGAGGGCGGCATGTGGAACGTGCGACCAAGCCAAAAACGGGATCTAGATCCACGACTCGTGAATCTGAGCCAAAGTCGGCGCGGCGGAAGACCAGGGTATCCAACTTGGGGAGAGTGAGTGCGTCAAGAAGCGGCCGAACACTAAAGTCTCCTGCCAAAACGACCTCTAAGGTTTTTATATCGGACGAAACTGGGGAATAAGTCGGCGACGGCCCAATCATGACGGTGAGTCGGTCAACGTTTTCTGCTGTTGCAATCAAACGTGCCACCGATATACCATCCTGAATCCCTTCACCAAGGGTGATAGCTCTAAACTGCGGGAAGGGCAACGGGTGCTGGTGGACCTTGACTATCTGCGTGCCTGATCCCGAAATGTGAACCTCCCGGAGCTTCGACGCTCCCATGAATGTGTTGCATCTGAACTCGCGACTGTAGCTGTTCGCGGGGTAGTCAATCGCCAAAAGTTCGAGATTGGGAAGAGATACGCCAGGGCGGTTAAGGATTTCGTAGAATTTAGCAACGCCTGCGGTCGAGAGGCGAACACGGACATCCTTCCAGCGGTGGGCATGATGAGCAAGCTGAACGATGAATGGGTAATGGGCATGGGGAACATAGTTTTCCGAAGAAATGCGGATCGTCAACAACTTATTTCCCGCGAGTTCGAGGTGCCTGCGAATCAGCGCCTCTGAAACGATGAGGTCATGTTGTGTATGCCTGCCAAGAGAGACAGCTATAAAGGACCATAATCCCGGCATGGAAGTCGCGATATCGCGCCATCGAGAGCAGACGAGACTGATACGGTGCACGGAGAGTGCTTCGCGGAATGTTGACATGGTGCAGGCCACATCTAGGTCCACAGCACACTCAAAGATGAGCTCCAAGATCTCTGTGGGCATACTTCGAATGGGCGAAAGGAATGACTCCTTCTGCTGAATGAAGGTCTCCATAGCAGCCCTCTCCGCGTCCAACTTGGACATGATCTGGGCCAATCTCATCAGCTCGTGTTCATATCGCGAAACCTCCACTCGCGCGTTCGAAATCTCGCGGCGATACTCGATTTCTTCCGGAGCAGCTAGGACGTTGCTTGTCCATCGGTACTGCTGCGAAAATGTGTTACACGGAATGGGCATCCATGCCGTGCTGCAGAACTCCGTTCCACAATTGTGGCACAACTTAGTAGCCTGACGAGTCGCCATCATACTTTATAAAGAAACGGCTGAGATCAGAGAACGTCCCATGCACACAAAGCTAAGAACTCACTTGTCAGATTCGAGATAGTGAGAACACTCTGAAGGATGCACCAGAAGTGTGCATCGGTCGTCTTTATACTGCTCGGACCCCGCAGTATTCGAGAACGAAGCGAAAAGATGTCCTCCAAACGCCATCGGTGGAAGATTTGTAGAGGTCATGATAGCTATTGGTTAAGCCATGCGGGTGAAATCGGGCCGAGGCGGGTGCTAGATGATCCCTCAATGTCGCGACGTTTGCGATTTGTCGTCGGCCATAGAACAAAGGGGGTGCAAGGCCTTGAAACAGTCTTCCGCCCGGAGTTTACCCTCATCTACCACGATTGTCTGGACAATTAAGGCGAACATGAGATGCGAAGACTCTGCGGTGAGACCTAGACGCAACTAACGATACTCGTGGCTGCCAACGTGCAATGCTTCGACGCGACATGCGTATGTTCTTCGGGGTTGGATACCTACAAGAATGGGGGTGTTCGTCGTGCGAATATTTAACCTGTAATCTAGAACTTGATGTTGCAGGCGTCGTCGCGTTGCCAGCCGCTCGGTGGAGGTAAAGGTATAGATGACAGGCCCCCGGAAGTTATGTCATCGGAAGTAAACTTTTATCTATAATAAACGAACCCATCAGAACAAGTCAGAGAACGATAGGTAAACTTTCTAAGCTCTGTCTGCAACAAATAACAGCGAACATTGAAGATGTGAGAATACGGCGATTTTCGATTTCGAAGACTTGGTTGATTAAGGAAAAGTCTAGTCGTTGAAGAAAACTCTGATAAGACGAAAAGTGATCGGGCGGCGCATCTTCGCATGGTTGGTTGCGGTAAAGATCGGGCCGGATCCACCCTTTCCGATCACAACGAACTGGACCTTCAAGCCGTGGGCAGGTTGTCGCAAGGTTGTATCGCGACAAATGCTCAATATTCGAGATAACGGGGGTAAGCGCCCATCGGACTCGCAACAGTGACGTTGCGGTCTGGACCGTCCCAGCCGAGTGACCAACTTCGCGAACTAGAAAGAACTCGAATACTTCCCTGTTTTTGTTGACGGTCCAAGGTGATCAACGTCTTGATGCTACTGCTAGGGTTCAAAGAACTGTACGAGGAAGGAAATGCTATTATCCACATTGTTTCACAGACGCATATCTATCGCACCATTTTTCATTCGAATTTTATGTGGACCACTAGGTTTGATCTCGCAACCTTTTGTGTCACTGTGTGTCGAACACTATTTGATCCTTCAAGGTCCTGATGTGAAAAGTATATATTTAATGTACATGGAATTACGTTTTCTTCTTACACTGGCTCAACAGTCGCCGCGATCTGATGCGACAGTGAGGGTAACTTCAGGCTGCCGCGTTACATTTGAAATTTGAAGCTGAAAAACAGACGCGAGCGCCGGATATCTTGCACGCCTCATCAGAACCTTACACGTAGTAGTCCACCTGCCGCCCTAGAACTTGCTCTTGTACCCTTCCCTCGCCGGGCTTCTTGTGTTCGGTGTATTCTTCATGACCGGTCCGTTTAATTCTTTCGGCCAGCCACTCAGCTTGAGTAGGAGCTCGCTCCCCCGCATCGATACGGTCCTGAAAAGCGTGTACCCCATCACGCTTGACAATCGGTGATTCGTAAAGAGGATTAAGCACAAGGGCTCTACGCGCCCGGGCAAAGTGAATAAGGATTAAACGAGTGATGTCCGACTGATCAGTGGGGGGTCGGATGACACGGTGTCGCGTTGCTTTCAGGACTCCGCCAGTCAAGACTAGAAGAAAGTCAGAAATTTGAACTGTGTTGTGGATAATCGAAATTAACACCCACAATCCAGTGCATCAGCAACGTTTACCACGACAGCGCCGTCGCGGTGTTGAACCCATTTCCATTCATTATTGGGTGTCAGAATTTGAAGAGCGGCGATAGGTTGAGAGAACAACAACGAGATGGTGTTGTAATCCGTGTGGCCCTTGCTCCATATGTTCTTGGTCTTCTCCTCGTCTTCTTGACTTCTGGGATGGTAGCCCATGTATCGTTGGCCTGTAGATCGTTGTTAGAAGAGCCAATCCACATACCCAAGGTAGCTGAACTTACAGGAATCACCAATGACACCGTCTTGACTGTGGAGCTTCCAAAGAGCGTCCGGAGGAAGCTCTAGGACAAGCGAAATAAATTCTAATATCTTGCGGACTATGTGGTTGTACGTGTAGTCGGAGAAAGCTTGGATCTCGGGCAGAAAAGGACGTAAAGAGGGTGGATGTTGATCGACATTGCCATCGAATGACGGACTTTCGAAGTTGTAGTGCTAAGTAATGTAAATAGTAATGTTAGCTCAAAGTCGGCCAACATATTTGGGCAGGACATCTACTTGCTTCAATATTGTCCACGACGCCTTCGCGAGACCAAATGCCCTTTGGCTTGTGACCGCGGTACGAGCCTTCAGACAGCTTGGCGGTATACCCGGCCTTCTCTTCATCAGCAATGCCTTTGATTATGTGCTGGGTGATCGCGAGCTGACGCTCGATGGTTTCTTGCGTGACACCGGTGCCGACAACGTAGAGAAATCCGTCAACCGAGAGGGCATGCTTAGATCTGGATATAAGACTTGCACGAACAGCCGGATCATTGGAATCGATATCATTCAAGTCGATAGTTTCCAGTGAAACCCAATCCACTACAAAGTAGTTTTCAGCAGCGTGACATAATATAATTGCAAGAAGTAGGCTTACGGGGCTCCTGGGTTGTCGCCGGCGCTTTCCATGCGGGTAATGTTTGATTGCCTTGTATTTCTGGAGCAAACACGTGGGTAGGAGACAAAACAGCAGTAGTGGCCATGATGTATGATGATAGCCAGGATATCAGAAGTGGACGCTCTTATCCTGCCCAGAGATGAATACGCGGGAGTATCGCAATTCTTCGGATAGGGCAAGAAGACTAAGTTATCTATGGCGTTCCATGCCATCATTGTTGCGCAACATGAATCATAGTCCTATCACTTTACCTGACAGGACAGTAGCATAGCATTTGAAAGATAGACGAGTAGATTCAGCGGCAACTGAGGCCAAAAGGTGCTGCCAGTGAATCCTGATAGCCATAGGTTGAGAGTCGATCCGACTCAGTTTTAGGTTCGATCGGCATGGATCGGCATTTGAAGATATCTGGCCCGGACTTCCGCAGGACTGCTTCAAGGTTCGTGATCTGCTCTCAGACTCCATCGTCATTGCG
This sequence comes from Armillaria altimontana, assembly GCA_022818075.1. Taxonomy (NCBI): domain Eukaryota; kingdom Fungi; phylum Basidiomycota; class Agaricomycetes; order Agaricales; family Physalacriaceae; genus Armillaria; species Armillaria altimontana. Next base: position 1,914,439 of record JAIWYR010000005.1, on the reverse strand, counting down.
CCATATTCTCTACGGATGACCTGAGATGCTCAGGAAGGATCTATCAATGCTTCCGGAATTAATAGCCATTCGAAGCTATAAAGTGGGTAAAGATAAGAATTCTACGCTTCTTTCCTCACGCTTTTCAATATGGCAGCGGCGTCTGAAAGCAAACGTTCAAGCTCGGTTTTGCTTGATGATGTAGTGACCTCTCCAGCTCTTCCTTATCAATCTAATGGTGCGGGAAAGGCCACTTGGTATAGCTATGGTGAACTTTTCATCGTATGTCTCCGCGGAACCTTTTTATAAACTTTCGTTGGTATGTAGCCTGGGATTCGTTTGGAAAGCAAGTTTGTACGCCTCAAAGTCTTGTCCTGCTTTAAACTTGCTGTAGACCGCAAGAAGAACGAAACTTCATTGTCAAACTTGACCTGAGTCTACTCGTATTCTCTGTTCTTGGACTGCTCATGCGATATATCGACCAAAAAAATGTCGACAGTGCTTATGTTTCAGGAATGCGAGAGTGAGTACAACCGCATTAGTTCGGGCTGTTTATTGGGTTGATCTGTCATGATATATGTAGGGAGCTTAACCTGTTGGTCTTCTTGATGATGTCATGAAATTGGAAAAATATCCTGATTGTCTTCAGCTATGGCAATGAGCTCAATTACGCCCAAACTTGCTGGACTGTAGGATATGTCATAGGTGAATATGGTTCAAGATTATGAAAGATTTGCCGATGCTAACTGTTACAGGTCAAGTCCCTGTGAATATGTTGCTAAATCGCATATCCCCGCATTAGTACGCCTGCTCGTCTCGTTTACATCGTCGCCTTAATTTCAATACATCAGCATCATATTCGCACTGGAAATGGGATGGACGCTCTTGACGTTATGTACGACTTGGGCGCACAATGCTACCCACCTTGTGAGTCTCTTTCCTCCCAAGCGCACACGACAAGTATTCACTTTCTTTTCTCAGTATGTAATCCGGTTTTTCGTTGGCTTGTTTGAGAGTGGTTATTATCCAGTACGTTTCTGGTTTCGCTGGGCTCGCCAGTCTTCAAAGATGTCTATCTCGCCGTACAGGGACTTCTCTTTCTAATTGGTTCCTGGTACACGAAGGATGGTTCGTTTAGATAGATTTATACTTTTACGATGGTCTGACTGGTTATTGCAGAACTTGCCAAACGGTCAAATATTTTCCAGGCCGCGACTGCTGGTGGCACTCTACTCTGTGGATTGATCCAAGGCGGTATCTATAGTTCTTTGAATGGCAAGGGCGGGTATTCAGGGTATGTCGGAACGAGCTTTCTCACACCTGACCTGCTAACTCTGCTCTCAGATGGCGATGGGTGAGCTCGACATATGATGCATGCCGCTGGAGGCTGAAGTCCTCTAGTGTTTTGCTATTGATGCTCTCATATCATTCCCCATTGCAGTCGGCGCCTTCTTTATGATTCCCGATCTCCCCACTGTGATCAAGCCTAATTGGCTGTTCTCCGAGCGTGATATCGAGATTGGGAAAGCAAGGATGCTCGCTGCTGGCCGTGAAGGTCCGAAACCAGGATCTTGTAATTTCCCATTCTTCGTAAATCTACTGAGTGAATGGCATATATGGCTCTTTACGGCAGGATATTCTCTGTATATCTATTCACAGAACCCACAGCAGTCCATGTCGTTTTGGCTCAAATACTCAAAAAACCCAACCTATACTGTGCCGCAAATCAATTACTATCCGTCTGGTATTTGGGCTACACAGATCGTTTCTGCTCTTGGATTTTCGTGGTTGAGTGACACCGTTCTCAAAGGGCGGAGGTGGCCTCCATTGATTTTTGTTACTGTCTGTCGTAATGTCGCGCATCGTGAGCACGGTCTGATTGCTTTTTAGGTATGGCACTTGATTGATGTCGCTGTACTCGCCGCGACACCGGTGTACGCAAAGAATCGTGCTCCCAGATGGGTTAGTACATTTGAACTGGTTTTGAAACGAGACGTACGATGCCCAACCTTACTAGGTCTTCTACTACCTGTCAGGTCTAGTTAACTGCACACCAGGCCTTTTCTATGCTTGTTAGTGTCGTGCTTTTGTTCTTCAAAGACGCATCGAGCTGATTTTAGGTGTACAGGGTGTAGCGAGATCGCCGGTGCTAGCTCAGAAAAGCGCGGCGTCATCATGGGGACATTCAACAGCGTAGCGTATAGCTTCAATGCTTGGCTTCCATGTGCGATATCTTTCTACTATACTTCGCAATTCCGCTCACTTCTGACAAAGTATTGATGTTCAAAACGACTGAACAACCTCGAGTCCTGAAGGGAAACATATCAGTTGTGGTCGCCCAGGTTTTGCTCATTGGCGTGCTACTGGCTATTCTTCACCTATCGAAACGTGACCAGAGGAGAGAAGCGAAGAAAGCCCAAGACGACTGAGGCGCGCGTGCAAAGAACGCGATTACTGCGCATGGGTGCAGTTATTGTTTCGTCAACCGTAACACATTTGATACCAGAACACGTTTAATACACAACACGATGAATTGAGCAGAACTAGCTACGAATATCGTGTGCGTACGACTCCTAGGCCACTGACACTGTAAACTTGGATATATGAGCGAACCAGGTCAAAGATATCGAGGATCAGAAAAGAATGGATCAGCTGGCTGTTCTTAGTATTTTTTTTCGTTCGTCTCCCCATCACCGGTATGCCGGTTGCGGTATTGGGTGTATGTTTTCACATCGTGAAAGGGCAGAAAAGAGGACATTCAACTCACCGGCAACGATGAAAAATGAAATGTTGAGGGTGCTCGAGTTATTCCATGGACAGCTAAACCTAAGGAAAAAATGAGTAACGAGTTACGACGATGACGGTGTCGAACAGAATCAGTGTTGCACTAATGAGTTTGGCTGTGCTCTGCCGATCGTCAAGGCCAGTGGCTACGACTGGGGCGGCAAGAAATCATCATAGAGATGTAGTGGGAAACGAGACTCACCATGATGATCGTTGGTTGGAAAGAGAAGAAAAAAAAAGGTGCGCCTTTTATGGGTACCGAAGGCGTGGGAATTCACACGGTTCCTTAGTCATGCAGCATCCTTCGTGACTTGACTTTCGACTCCCACCAATCTCCTACCTCATTCCACTGGAAGTCTAGGTATAATGTCTCCTACGGGATCGCCCAGATTGATAGACTCGTACACAGTGCCCAAGGACGTACTCAAGGAGTTTGAGGAGCTTGCTGAGGAAGAAAATGTCGACCCATTTGCCGAAACCGCGTCCAAGCGGCAAATTGCTTCTCGTCAATCCGACTACCACAACCGTCGTTTCGACCGCGTAGCCCTCGAGAGCGCAGATGCATTCACCCAAGGTGGAGATGGTAAAGAGGTCGAAGGCGGGTACAAGGATGCCATGCGATTGGCTAGACTGGAGCAGGAAGAGGTCCGGGTGAAAAAGGCCATTGAGGAGAAGGAGAGGCAGGATCGAGAGGAGGGAAAGATGAAGATGGACCTCGACAAGACACCGCCAGCGTCTGAGCTCACGGATGTTGCCATGGAGCTGGCCTCTGCGAAGGAGCTTGCGGCGGCCAAGGCTGCTTCGGCTGGCACAAAACGCAAACGACGCTGGGATGTCCCTGAACCCTCTGACGAGAATGTCGACCCCAATCAAACTGATTCGGGAGAGTGGTCCAAGGAGGCACTTGAAGCTTCTGCACCCAAAAAGCGTCGGTCGCGATGGGACGCCACGCCTGCTGAAGTCCCGGAAACACCAACGGCGAAGCGTTCTCGTTGGGATCAGACCCCAGTCCAGGTCGATGTTCCGATGACGCCTATCATTATGAATGCACCCGGATTCATGCAGGAAGACAAGCACAACCGCTATCTCACCGACGAGGAGCTTGATGCTGTTCTGCCTCCCACCGGTTACGCCATTGTCACTCCACCTCCCGGATATGCCCCGAGCGTTGCGCCGCGAAAGCTCATGGCGACCCCCTTGAGCACCGAAGTTGGCGGTTTCCAGATACAGGAGAGCTCCGATGCTGCTTCTCTGGCTGCCGCCGCGGGATTAGCGCCAGAGTTGCCCACGGAAATACCGGGAGTTGGAAATCTTGCTTTTTTCAAGGCCGAGGACGCTCAATACTTTGCGAAGATCTTGAAAGAAGAGGATGAAACAGAGCTATCGGTCGACGAGATGAAGGAGCGCAAAATTATGCGACTTTTGCTGAAAATAAAAAACGGGACACCACCTGTGCGAAAGACCGCTCTCCGGCAAATTACTGACAAGGCCCGTGAATTCGGTGCAGGACCGTTGTTTGACAAAATCCTTCCCCTTCTTATGGAACGTACATTGGAGGACCAGGAGCGGCATCTTCTCGTCAAGGTCATCGATCGTGTTCTGTACAAACTCGATGACCTTGTTCGCCCCTACGTCCACAAGATTCTCGTTGTCATTGAACCACTTCTCATTGATGAAGACTACTATGCTCGCGTGGAAGGTCGCGAAATTATTTCGAACCTCTCTAAAGCTGCTGGTCTGGCTCACATGATTTCTACCATGCGACCCGATATCGACCACGCCGACGAGTATGTGCGTAATACCACAGCTCGTGCATTCTCTGTCGTAGCTTCAGCGCTCGGTATCCCGTCACTTCTTCCTTTCCTCAAAGCTGTTTGTCGATCCAAGAAGTCATGGCAGGCCCGGCACACGGGAATTCGTATCGTTCAGCAGATTGCTATCATGATGGGATGTGCAGTCCTTCCTCATCTACGCAATCTGGTGGACTGCATTGCGCACGGGTTGTCTGATGAACAGCAGAAGGTTCGGACGATGACAGCTTTAGGTTTAGCCGCTTTGGCTGAAGCTGCCGCACCATACGGTATCGAGTCGTTTGACAACGTCTTAAAGCCATTGTGGTTGGGCATTCGTCTTCACCGTGGCAAAGGTCTCGCCGCTTTCTTGAAAGCCATTGGTTTCATCATTCCTTTGATGGATCCAGAATATGCCTCCTATTATACGAAGGAAGTTACAGTCATCCTGATTCGAGAGTTCCAGACATCAGACGAGGAGATGAAGAAGATTGTTCTCAAGGTTGTCAAGCAATGTGCGGCAACTGAGGGAGTGACACCTCAGTACATAAAGCAGGATATCCTTCCTGACTTCTTCAAATCATTTTGGGTTCGTCGTATGGCCCTGGACCGAAGGAATTATAGGCAGGTTGTTGAGACGACCGTGGAGTTGGCGCAGAAGTCCGGTGTATCGGAAATTGTTGGGAGGATTGTGAACGAACTGAAAGACGAGGCTGAGCCGTACAGGAAGATGGTGATGGAGACTATTACCAAGGTGGTTGCTACTCTTGGAGCTTCGGATATCGACGAGAGATTGGAGATGAGGCTGGTCGATGGCATCATCTTCTCGTTCCAGGAGCAGACGACCGAGGATCAGGTTATGTTGGATGGTTTCGGGACGGTTGTTAACGCGCTCGGTATCCGCGTCAAGCCATACCTTACACAGATTGTCTCCACCATCCTCTGGCGTCTCAACAACAAGAGTGCGAAAGTGCGACAGCAAGCTGCGGATCTGACCTCACGGTTGGCGGTAGTGATCAAGCAGTGCGGAGAGGATCAGCTTCTCAGCAAGCTAGGTCTTGTTCTCTTTGAACAGCTTGGAGAAGAATATCCAGACACTTTGGGAAGCATAATCGCGGCCGAGGGAGCCATCGCAAATGTTGTTGGTATGACTCAAATGAACCCTCCGGTGAAGGATTTGCGTAAGTCTCCTCTACTCTTAACAACAGGCTCATCAAATTGATCTATCCTTTTCCTTTTAGTACCCCGTATGACGCCCATCTTACGGAACAGACACGAGAAAGTGCAGGAAGCGTCTATCAACTTGATTGGACGTATTGCTGATCGTGGTGCCGAGTTCGTTCCTGCTCGCGAGTGGATGCGTATATGTTTCGAATTGTTGGATCTTTTAAAAGCGCACAAAAAGGGTATTCGACGTGCTGCTGTCAATTCTTTCGGTTATATCGCCAAGAGTCTGGGTCCACAGGACGTGTTGTCCGTGCTTTTGACCAACTTGCGTGTCCAAGAACGTCAAAGTCGTGTCTGCAGTACTGTGGCTATCGCCATCGTTGCTGAGACTTGTGGACGTGAGTGCCATACTAATTTCGTCCAACAACGTGTTACTGACATCAATCTTTTCGCGTAGCTTTCACTTGTATACCCGCCATTCTCAACGAATACCGTACAGCGGAGTTGAATGTTCGGACCGGGTGTTTGAAAGCATTGTCCTTCGTGTTCGAATACGTTGGTCCCCAGTCTGCATACTACTGCGACTCCGTTGTAACCATGCTCGAGGATGCACTCACTGACCGCGATCTCGTTCATCGTCAAACAGCCAGCACCATCGTCAAGCATCTGGCATTGGGCGTTGCGGGATTGGGTTGCGAGGATTCTATGCTTCATTTGATGAACCTCGTCTGGCCCAATTGCTTTGAAACGTCTCCACACGTCATCGGCGCTGTAATGGATGCGGTTGAAGCTATGCGTGTGACATTGGGTCCTGGAATTCTGTTGAGTTACGTGTTGCAGGGATTGTTCCACCCGGCGAGGAAGGTGCGAGAAGTGTATTGGCGGATTTACAACGCGCTTTACTTGGGTGCTGAGGACTCGTTGGTGCCGTTCTACCCTGATCTTGGAGAGTTGAGCGAGGGGCAGAACGTGTATGACCGGCATCCTTTGCAAGTGTTCATATAATATGCTGTATTAGTACTAGGTTTTACCGTGTAACAGTATTGATATATTAAATAAGCGTTTCGCGATTCTTGTCCTGTTCCTACGGTCATATCCACCATTTTTAAGTGCATGTTGTGTTCTGTTATACATCTGCAAATAAATATCGGAACATATCTAGTGTGCGGTATCTCTTTTTACAATTTGCTAGCCACCAATACCCCCGACAAACTAGATCCTCCTGAGCTAATTCGTCGTTGCTCTATTAGCACACTCTCGGCCCAATCTATCATTCCGTTCACAAGTCTATCGATATCCTCACGCGAGTTACCGGCATGAAGACACACTCTGACTCGGTCTTTTCCCTTCGGTACTGTCGGCCAAGTTATTGGACGGGCATTCATACCCCGCGTGTATAAAAAGGCAGACAACGGTCGCGGCTGCGAAGTCATGATGGGGATGATGGGGGATGCCTCCAAGTTTGGAGGTAGAGAAAGGAGGTCCGGAGGTATTGCTGCGAGACGTCGACTCAGCGATCGCGTGAAATACCAGGATATGTCCATCAGATGCTCCGATAGTATCCGCGCGGTTCCGTCCACTAGCATGTCGAAAGACGCGTCAGCCGCGATGATATTTGAGAAACTGAGTGAAGTGGTATAAATTAGCGAACGCGCATAGTTGAGCATATAATCTCGTATTAGCGGTGTTGTCAAAAGGACGGCTATGTAAAATCAGTCTCACTGAAACAAAGAAAAAGCGGAATAACTGACCTCCGGTTGCAGCTAGAGCCTTTCCGAAGGTGTGCAGGCGCGCAAACACTCTGCTCTCCAATCCCAGCATAGCTACCCTCCCTCGACCTTGGGGACCATATATTCCCGTGGAATGTGCTTCATCTACCACCAGGTATCCGTTGCCTTGTGGAAATACCTCCTCGAGGTTTTCCACAAATTCCTGCAAGGGCGCAAAGGTCCCATCCATGCTGTACAAGCTCTCCACAGCGACGAACACGCTACTCTCACCCGCCGCCAAAGACGGACGCTCGTCCCGAAGCCCCACCAACAAGTTCCGAAACGCCTGCACCGAGTTATGTGGGAAAGAATACTGGGAATCGCGGGCCCGGGAAGCACGGATGCCATCATGTACTGAAGCATGGATATACTCGTCGTACACGAAGACGTCTCCAGGCTGGGGTATACACGAGAAAAACCCGACGTTGGCGTCAAATCCCGAGTTGAAAAGTAATGCGGCAGGAGAGTCAAAAAACTCTGCTAATCTAGCTTCCAATGCGCTGTGTGCGGACCCGTTCACGAGGAGCCTAGAGCCACCGGAACCCAGGATGTCTGGTGCATCTTGTAGTTTTTCAAGGAACCGACGTCGCAACACTGGTGAACTGGCCAAGGAAAGATAATCGTTGGTGTTGAAGTCGATGAGTTTCGATGTGGTCGACGACGACGGATCCGGCAGCCGTCGTCGTATGAGGCGTTCGTCTCGAGATCTGAGCGCTGCCAGCAGTTGCTTGCCAAGGGCAGACCTGGGTGTCATGATGGTAAAAGGCCAAGAGGCTGATCCACACGCCAATCCAGAGATCTGTAACATATACCCCAAAAAAATACATCGGACGTGTAGCGGCTGATAACGGAAGTCCGAATGACGTCACGCGTCAAGCGCCGACTAAGACCGACAGCGCATAGTGGATGTAAGTACTATATAGATGCAGATTGATAGCTAAATGTACAACAAGTATGAGATGATAGTAACGACGAGAGAGAGAGAGAGAGGCAGAGAAAAGAAGTGAGAAACTATGAGCAGGCAACAGAGAATCAAATATCATATATCGACGACCGTCCATACCAACATGGCATGTCCGCAGGCTTACACATTAAGATATAAAAACGGTCAAGTTCACATTCACCACCACCTCTGCCACTTATCTGGACTGCCACCCATGACATTCCCTGGGCTATCATACAGCAAAGACGCCCGCGACTTGCCAAATAACCCTGCGGGGCTATCTCCATGGCCAGCGGCACCCATCCTGTGCAGCTCATCGTCCAACAGCGACGTCGGATCGTGTGGATCGTAAATGCTGCGAAACGATGACTTTCCAACTGGGGTCCGGAAAGGAGAATCGCCCAAAGAGAACAATCGCCTGGGAGTCACAGGTAGCGCAGATGAAGTAGCAGCAGAACGTGTCCTTGACGGGGTACGCATGGGATCGTTGTCGCCGTCTTCGTCAACTTCCTCATGATCCCCCGTTTTCTCTGGATATGACACAAACGGTGGAGGGTCGAGATTTGACTTGTAATGCGCAAGACTTGCCGAAGGACTCATGTGCAGTCCCCGGTGTGAAAGCGGAGTGTGGATGGGTGATAGGAACGAAGGGGCAAAAGTAGACTTTCTCGTCGGTGTGGAGGGACCTTCAATGATGGGCGGTGGAGATGCCAATCTAGATTTATGTTTCGCAACTTTTGTTGCTTTCAACGGGTTGGACCGTAGACCAAGAGTAGGCGAAGCTGGGACGTCCTGAAAACAAGCATCAGCCTTCGAAGGACATTCTGTACGCACAACTACTAACCTTTGTTCTCTTCTGTTTCTTACCCTTCGTGGCTTTCACGACAGGTTCGTCATCCTCGTCATCTGTCGCCAACATAGGGTCCGGTACATTGTACTTCAACTGTATTCCTGGTTGAAGAGTACCGCCTTGCTTGTCCGCATCACCCCAGAATCGCACTGGCTTTAATTGCATCGTGAAAACATCTTGCTCAACGTCTTCGTCATCCCCGTCTGTATCCACGCCGGAAATAGAAACGGGTGCAACACCCAGATTGGCTTCCGTGTCCACATCCATGTCGCTTGAGGAAACTGGAGGACTCGACGAGCTATCGTTTGGAGTAAGGTCGGGCAAGGAACTCGGAACAGAAGAGGTAGAAGCAGAAGACGACGTTAGATGAGGAGGTGTAAGTTTTTCTTCCCCAGAAGGAGGCGAATCCAAGTCGCCATCGTCTCCGTTAGGTTGCGAAGGCTCACTGCTAGGAGCCGCAGCTGATGATAATTGTGCCGCTGCTTTGCTATCAGTGAGTTGCCGATAACCAGAGGTTGATGGTAAGGGCGGGAAGATAATTTCCGAAGGTAATGTCTTCGGAATGCAGCTCTCGTAATACGGCTGATGATGCGGGGTTGGACGAGAGGGAGGGAAGAGCGGGAGCAGCGGTGCAGAGAGAACAGGCGGTGGTACAGTCTTTTCTTTTTCTTTTTCCTTTTCCTTTTTCGCCCTCTTGTTCTTTGGAGCGCCATCTCCTTCCGATATTTTTCTGGACCTCTTAGTCCCACCGTTTGCATTGGGCTTGTCTTTGGCCTTGATATCGCTGCATAGTTGCTTTCTGAATCCTCCGCCCTTGAAACACTCGAGATCCTCATCCCAGATAGCCCACAAGGTCCTACCAAGAGAGCGATCCCTAGTGACTTTACGGAAACACACGGTGGTGCTAAGGACATGTCTGATGCTGTTCATCCATGTCGTCTCCCCGCGCTTGAAGTAGGGGTATACGATGGTTATCCAGTCGTATATTTCCTGGAGAGTCAGCCTATGCTCAGGAGAGGAAAGGATCGCCTGGCCAAGAAGGGCCGCGTAAGAGCAATCTGGTTTGTTGGGAGAGTAAGGGCCAGCAGGCAGGCTGTAGGGTAGCCCGTCATATTCATCCTCTATGGGCAATGGACCCATAGGTCCGGGAGACGAGACAAGATTGACTATTGGTTTATTTGGAGACGACACGGGAGACGACGGGGGAGGAGAAGATGGCGGTAAGGGAGAGGGTTTTGACACCGGTGCTTTAATGATACGTGTTGGAGTAGGCGTAGCAAGTTCAGCAGCAGCAGATGCCTCGCCCTCAGCAGGCGCTGCAGTATACAGCACTGGTAGAGGATATGGAGCATAATAGTAGTGAAGACCCGTCTGAGACACGGGTACCGATTGTGGGCGGGTAGGTGTAGGCGATTCCTGTTTTGGATTAGCCTTGACCTGTGGTACACTGAGCGACTGCACTGAGAAAAATGATGAAAAGTGTACAAACCAGACTACTGTACGACTGCGAGGCCGTATGAGCTCGATAGTACTTGCTCTGCTGTGGCGTCAAGGGCGGCGGCGACGGTCTCCCCTGCAACGCCACCTCAGATATGTTTAGTGGGAACAGACGGTCTACGCACCTCCTCACGACCCTCTGCTACAGACGAACTCGACCGAGCACTGCCATCAGCGCGCTCGTCGCGTGAACCAAGCGATGATCCAAAGCCAGCGCTCGACTGCGACGCGCTGGGCGATGGCGACCGGTGGTGCGACCTGGGGGTCTTGAAATCCCTCTCCTTGTCCCGCCGTCCCTTCCTATCCCTGCGCTCCTTCCTGGCTAGGCGTTGTCGTTCAATGACCTCTTCCATGGTGTCATGGTGACGCTGAGGCAAAGGACCATCGACTGGCTCGGATTTAATGGGCGTCGAAGGGGGCGGCGACGCGTCCATCATGGAGCTGGAGCTTGCTCGAGAGAAAGAACGCGCTGAGGTCGACGCCGACATCGTCGAGAGCGATGTCGAACGCAACAGGGAGGCCGAACTTGACTTGGACGACGAATCACGGTCGGAAACGCGTGAAGAGTAGGTACTGTCGGCGGTGAGAAATTGACGCATCTGGTCGCTACGCTTGTGTAGCTCTTCACGCGTGATGCCGAGAGTGTTGAGGAGCTGAGAAATGGGAGATCCCTCGCGGTCGGCCATGCTGCTAGACAAGAGCCAATGGTAGCAGAGAGACGACAAATTCTCGTTTCTGGCGTTTTAACTGCGCAAAAACGAAAATGATGTCAACCCTTACGAGTATTCAGGTCGTCGTCGTCGTCGTTGCCCACAGCGTCGAAGGCGAAAGTAGCGATCACCGCAATGCTGGCGGAGTAAAGGGTTGAGAAAAACAATGGCCACGAGCCTCGACGGTAATATGGTCTCAAGTCGGCTACGGATCTCAACTCCGACCCGCCACGCCGGGAGCCGGCCGGCCTCAATTTCACTCTTCTTTGATTCCCTCAAAGTACAAGGCTTTCCGCAGGGACTTCGGACTCAATCTTTTCAGCTTAGAGAAGAAAATCCGTTGAGAGGGACCCGCTCTGCTTCTTGTGAACATCCAACAACAGCGACGATCAGTTCTTCTGTCAGGTCGTCTGACGAGGCAATTTGCAAACACAACGCTGTCATAGCGGCTTAACATTGAAATTTTTCACAAGGGCCGAGTTGTTTGTTGACAGTGGGTTCCAAGTGTATTCCCTTCGTACCGACAGCACTATTCTCAACGTAGATCGAGGATAGCTCATGGTGCAAACTCTAAGGCCCCCTTTAGAACAAGGTTCATTTCTCGGCGTAAAGGACGCTTACCTTCTTCTGGAAGAAGCGTCGCTTCGTCCAAACAGCTTTGTATGAAGTTCGAAAGGATCAAATACTTCCGTTTCGGCCTGCGATTGATGCCATAAAGATAAGTACTTGTCAGGCAAAAGACAAAAGGTAGCGACGTACTTCGCTGTCCTCCACATAAGTTCCAAACGCCGACTATCGTCTCGTTTATCGATAACAACGTGCGTTAATTTCGGTTCATCAAGATCTACGACCCGCCCGCCGTTGGAAATAATCAACTTCTCCACCTCCTCGAAACTAACAACCGGACAGTCAGATCGCTGCAGAGACAAGGAAGAAACAGAACCGGCCTAGCATCAATTACACGTTCGTACTTTGACTTCGCAATCATCCCATTTCGTCGGGCGTTGCTTGAAGTGTCCAAGTAGAAACACCTTCGGCGAATTTTAGCTCAAGCTAGACACAAGGCGAATGACACTTACAAGTGCTTGAAAATGAGGTCCTGGTCATACTCCATAGCCGACTCGTCCTCTCCCATTCGGGGTTTCTCTTCGTCAAGTTCCTTAACGTCATCTGTAGAATTCGCAACTTCATCCGACGCCTCAAACTTGAGATCGACTTCCGCATCCTCTTCCACCTTGAGCCAGTCATCCATATCATCCTGTTCAGGTGCATCCGCATTGACAGAATCATTATCGTCATCGTCATCTTCCGTTTCTGAATCATCGTCAGCTGGTACTCTCGGTGTGTCGATGGCCAGCCATTCCGCTAAGACCGGATCGATTGTCTCATGTTTGATCTTTTCCGCTTGTTCTTCCACCTTGGCATTCGGGCCTGCTTCATTTATCTCACCCGTCGGTTCCGCCACTTCATCTTCTTCTTTCTTCACGTCATCCTCCATGCTGTACTCCGCTGTTGCCTTTCTCGACTCAGTAGCGTGGAAAAAGTATCTTTTCGAGAGTGGCGCTTGGCGTCCCAGAGCAACAGAATCCGTAATCCATTCTGGCTTTACCACGTCATGGATACCCTTGTCTATTGAAAGCTTCAACTCATACGCTTGAAATTAATGCTTTAGCTGTATCAAGGTCTTCAGAAAGGAGATACGTACGGGTGATAGTACCACCATATACGATGAAGAGGTTGGGATGTTTTGCAGCTAGCTGCTGACAGCGGCCCCCATTCGCTATGATCCTGTGCGGTTCAAGTCAGGCACTATATTCATACGTCTTTCGCTGACTTCAAAGGGACGCACAACTTCATCAAGTCCTTCTTCTGCTGTTCACCCGTTCTGGATTTAGGGTCGGGCATGACGACTACGATCGATGAATGTCAGTGCATACAACGACAGCATATATTACCCACCAAACATGAATCCATTGAAGATATCAGACTCGACGAAGACATTCTTGGCCTTTATCCCCTGATAAGCGGGCAGCATCATCGGCTACAGACAGTAAATGAGGAACGCAGAGCTTCATTAATCACAACACACTTGCCTTCGCCTTCGCCTTGCCTGTCTTTTTCTTCGTCGTCGTCCTGTAGAGCACGTCAGCACTGGTTTGACACAGTCAACATGACATACGTGATATCACTCTCCATCTTCCTCTTCTTTACTGTGCGAGCACTCTCAAGGACGGCTGAAGCCGTCATACAGTCCGCAATCGTTAAATCCTGTCGAATAGACAACGCTCGAGGGAATCGCATGGTGTATCCGAGATGATATTGATCTACATAATGAGACTCTGACATGGTTGTATACTTGAAGCGCTGACCTGATTGTGTAATTCCTGCCGCTTTCACTTTAAGTATGAAGGAGCTAAAATGTATACGTGAGTGTCATGCTATTACGGCGACAAATCAACGGAAGCTTACTCCTCAGGCTCGAGGTAAACATCTCCTTTGTCTTCAGTTGTCTTCTTGGCGGTTTGGTAGAATTCCGGCGGCTCCTTGGGATTCCAAGGCTTCCAAGGCAGACCGCGCACCCACACATAGTCGGTATACGTCAAACCTGAGCCGATACGAACAAAGGAACTATACCTATACAACCACATAAGGACAGAAAACGATTGTAAATGATATCACTAACTTGGGCTCTTCGTCCAGACCATCCGGATGTCGATCGTCAATGACTGCACAGATGAGAGTGGAGACTCCTCCACCACGGGATCCTGTGCCATAATTCGCGGCTGCAAATTTGGTGAAGACCCGTAGTGAAAGGATTCTACGAAAGCTTACCAACGACAAGAACATCGACTGTCTCACCCATATTATCCTAAGCGGCAGAATTGACGTCAACTAAGCGGAAAGGATAATGATATACGTACCATGTACTCAGGCTTGACCTATGGTCCGCAAGATCAGCACTAGTCACAATTGCAGCAAAATGCGCTTACTTTAATCCAGTCTCTATTTCTCCCGTTCAACACGTACATAGATTTAGGATGCTTGATGACCAGTCCCTCACCCCTCGCCCCCATTACCTCGTCCATCCGTTGTCTGACGTGCTGTGCATCTCTGCCTGTAAACTCAGCGACAAATTCAATACGTCCTTTCACCTCTTCCAAACACGCCCTCATATTCCGTTTCCGGAACTTTGTCGTCTTGTCAATAAGTGATTGGCCGTTGAGGTAAAGAAGGTCGAAGACTTTGACTAAATCCATTATTCAAGCGTGTCATAATGGAGAAAGAGCATGGCCTACAGCACGGACGAGGCATGTGAGCCTTTTTGGATTTGTCTAAAAAGATGTTAGAGCTCTGTCAGATGAAATGCAGACGTGTTTACCTCCAGCAGCTGTCTTGAGCGTTCCAAATGGCAGGTTGCGCTGCGAAACCGGGTCCCAGACTAGCATCTCGCCATCAAGGATAATTCTTGGAAGACAGTTAGCAAGAACTTAATTATCATGTCAATGTACTCACTCGTCAACGCGCTCGTCAAAAGCAGCGTCGATGTAGGGTGTCAGACTCCCCGTTCCAACGTGCTTTCCGTACAGATACGTATAGTCTTTTCCCTTCCTACAAAAGACACGTAAGAATTGCGAAAGCCGACACGTAAAGCAAAGCAACCTTGAGCAATAATAATATTCATTGCCCTTCTTATGGAGCTGCATTCTCTCCCCGTCAAGCTTTTCCTCAATGATAAACTCACTTCCGTTCATTTCTTTGACGGTCTCTTCTATCTTCTTGGTCGGACGGCGACACAGCATAGGCGCGAAAGAATGAAAGAGTGCCACGGTTTTATCCTGTACAGATGTTGAACATGACAGAAATTTGATCAAAAGACAAACGTACATTGGCGTTCAATCGGAACAGGGGGTCCCAGAGCGTCCACGCGACCTTCTTGAGGTCTGAACATGTATTATATAGGTCCTGAGCGTCAGGATGGAAAACTGCAAAGACCGTAGTTTCCTTTACAGATATCACCAAGTCTGGATTCATCCTTCAGCTACGGATATTTGATGATTAGGAAGCCAAATAAAAGGCACCTTTCAGTATAATGCGCGCAATCCATTTTTGCTCCTCTGGTGTCGCACGATTATAAATGCGTCTCAGAATTTTCGACTGGACTTCCCTGTATGTCTGGCTGTTAAAACGAAGACTACAAGAATGTAGAAACGCACATGGAGTCCTGTTTCTGCGATAGCTCATCCAGAATTTCATTCAAGTCATCAATAGACAGAGAGCCTTCTGTGACCGATGATCTTTTGCCTACTACTTCGTACAGAACTGTAGGAAAGTCGCCGGAGGTTGTCTGTAAAAGTCAAAGGTAAGACGAAGCACACGAGGACATATATCACGCACATTCTGTTCCACCGGTTTCTTCCAATTCGTGAGACGGATAGCATCTGGGTCTCTCGGACCTAAAGGAATGAGCTTGATGTACGTCTTCGCAATTTTCTGCTCCTTCAAGCCATAGGTAGACCGCTCACGATCTTTCTGAATTCGGAGTCGGTTAATAAGCAATCCGAATTACCAGCCTACCTACCTGAGGAAGCAAAAGGCGTAGAACAGGATAAAGATCTTTTCCTTTCTCATCTCTCCAATGCTAAAGGGAGATCATTCGGGGCGTTGCGCTGTTTGATGTGGAGAAGAATCATACATTGAACCATGAAGATAATAACTTTTCTCGTTTATCTCTTCTTCTCTCAATTTGTAGCCTCTCAAATAATCCTACTAAGATTCCAAAAGGAGCACTCCCGACGTTTTGTGGTGGCTCAGGCATTGAGGTGACCTGCGACTCCTCCGGCGCTGGTTTGGGGGATCCGGGCGCTGAGGTTGGCGCCGGCGTTGGTTGCATCATCTTGAAAGATTAATGAAGTAGCAGGTAATTCGCAGACAAAGTCGCTTTGAGGCACTTGTATTGATGACGATGGTAAGAGTCAAGAAGGGTCTCGTGATTGTGTGCCTTCACGGTTCCGCATTAGTCGACGCGTTATTTGGTCTTGCTTGGCAGCCCCGGACCGGACGGACTTGTCCTGCCGGTAGTTGAACTTGAGTTCCTTCCCCCCACATAAACTCCATCCTCTATCTCAGTCCTATATTACTACTATTATCACTCTATCCTATTTGCCTAATGTCTAGCCTTGATTCTCCTACATTCTCGAGGGTGGCTGATGATCCGAAGATGATTGGCTGCTGGAAGCTTGGAAGGACCATTGGAAAGGGAAGCTCCGGTACGTTGGTCAGCTCATTAGAAGAAGGACTACCTGACATAAATTTCTGCAGGGCGAGTTAAACTTGCTCGCCATTCGAAAACTGGACAAATGGCGGCGGTCAAGATAATCCGAAAATCGTTCCTTTTCTCGCGCATGGAGTCTCTCGACAACGCGGAAGAAGATGCGGCGCGTTTAGAGCAGGCTCTCCAACGCGAGATCGTCATCATGAAACTCGTGGATCATCCTAACATTATGAAACTATACGACGTCTGGGACACTGCAAACCATCTCTATCTTATTCTTGAGCACGTTCAGGGCGGCGAGCTATTCGACTATCTCTGCGAAAAAGGACGACTATCTCCCTCAGAGGCTTTGAGATACTTCCAACAGATCATAGCTGCGGTCGACTACTGCCATCGGTTCAACATCGTCCATAGGGACCTCAAGCCGGAAAATATTCTTCTTGATGCCCAGTCTAACGTCAAACTCGCCGACTTTGGCATGGCTGCCTGGCGACCAGATCGTATGCTTCAGACTTCATGCGGTAGCCCGCATTACGCTGCTCCTGAAATCATCAACGGCGAGGTATATGACGGCGCGGCGTCAGATATCTGGTCCTGCGGCATCGTCCTCCACGCTATGCTTGCGGGAAGGCTTCCGTTTGACGATGACGATTGTCTGAAGCTCTTGGAGAAAGTGCGCGTCGGGAAGTTCGAGATGCCTGATGACATCGATCCGCTTGCTCAGGATCTCATTGCGAAAATGCTAGTAAAGGACGCCAAGAAAAGGCTTACAATGACCGGTGTGCAGAGCCACCCTTTCTTCATCTCTCGCTCTTTCGATCTCGCCAGCGTTCCTGCAAGGAATCTCAATGACATTGCATGTCCTCTGCTCTCGCGTGATGATGTGGACACGGAACTTCTTCGTCATCTTCACACCCTCTGGCCTGGTAGCTCTGATGATGACCTCGTTGGAAATCTGCTAAGCGATGAGAAGAACTGGCACAAAGGAATCTATCACCTTCTTGGAGAGTATAGGAGAAAGAACTTGACAGGTTATGAAGAAGCGGAAACATTTGCAAGAGACGAGCGACTGCGGCGCCAGAGAGAGCATGGAACCTCACATACGCCTCAGAGCCACCTCTCGCTAGATCCTAATCCTCACGTAACGCCTTCTCCTTCGTCTATTCCTCCTCGTGATGGTCCGCCTACTCCTCGGAGAGCCAGGGGAGGTGGAATATCGGCAGCGTCATCGGAAGGCTCTGTGACTTATCGCAAAGGCCAAGTTTCTCCACAGTTCGATCTTCATCCTCCCTCTTCGAATGGCATCGAACCCTCGCCACTTATCGTCCCGGAACATCACGACATCAATATGCAGACTTTCTTTAAGCAAGTTGCCGATCATATTAATGTGCTTTATTCCCGGACAGAGGGATCCCAGTCTCCGGCAACTATAACATCCCCTAATCTTGCTCTTATGCACGATATCATAGGAGATAGAACAATGCGTATAGATCCCCCCATAGCATCTCTTCTATCTCCCTCACATCAGCAAAAATCCATCTCTCTGTCGCCAGCGACTCCCACCACTCAGCCATTATCTGTTACCAGAAGACAGCGTCCTGCACGGCCCACTGTCACGATTATCGATAAGGAGAACATCAACGAAACAGCCGCTTCTGGTTATGCAACCAAGCCATCCGAAGAAAGCCGAGTCGGAGCCAACGACAAGCGGGTAAAAATCTTGGAGCCCCGTGACGGCAAGGAACGTACCAAGCTGCGGAAAAGAAAAGTTGCCCCAGCATCCCCTGCCTCGTCTATTGGTACTCCAAACTCGCCTGTTCCTTCGTCACCCCGTACAAAATGGCTCGCAAACGTTTTCAAGTTCAGACAATCAGCCTTCACGCTGCAATCGACGCATGATATGAAGACAACGCAAAACGAATGCCGGAGACTGCTGATGGCTATGGATGTTCGCGTCGTTCTTGTGGACTCTGAGCCCCTGGGCGTACTGAAGTGTCGGCTGGACGAGATGAAGGATCCTAGTGGAGTTATGGGAGTGCTCAAGCCGGTCAAGTTTAGGGTTGAGGTCGATTCTGAGGTTCAGGCAACTTTGACGCTGGTTATGGTGCAGGAGAAGGGGTCGACGGAGACCTTCAAGGAGATCTACAGGCGCCTGAGAAGGGACTGGGTGTTCGACGTTGTTGGAAGTCGAACGCCAGACCAAGTTGCTTGGAACCCAGTGGGGGAAAGGTTTGTGCCGGCTATCACTATATAACGAACTATTGTATATGTACTATCCACATGTATTATCACTCTGCTAGACAGACCTTGTACTTGGAAACAATTGCCAATTTCGGCACCGGCACCGGCAAATGCCGGAACACTGGCTGCGCACTGTACTTCGTACTTCATTCATCGCCTAACGAATATCCTGAGCTGAACGTACCACTCTTCGCATAGGTCCGTAACTGACAGCCGTCTCATTAATACGCGCATATATCTCATTGGAAGTTCCAGACAAACATGATTCTGCTCGAAGTAATGTGTTGCACTACTCCCAATGCCTGACGACTGACGATAGCATAGCCGCACAACGTTATCATCCAACAAACACTCAGGGAAAAACTCATAAAGTAGGACGTGCCGTGGTTGGGTTACTGCTTGTTTATAATTCACCCGCAGACCCTCTTCGCTCGATGTACAGTTTGTCGACTACGATGGCGTCCGGTTCCATCTATGCACGCCAGAGAAGAAGACCATTCTCCTATTGTCGATGCATATCCGATGTTGGTCCGAGCTCGTGCAGTATGGGGCGTTGGATGTGCTGAAGCGCGAATATGGTTCTTTGGTGAAGGACGAGGCTGAGCCGGAGTATAATGTCAGCCTCGAGATCGACCTGGAGCAGGCCCCAACTGGCGCAGGTACGGTCTTTCTGGCTTTTATTCTTGCTTCCCTTGGCCAACGTGCGCATATATAGAGGACCGTGAAGCATTTATCACTTCCATCTCCCTGTTGAAACGCAATGCTCTCGCCGCTCCCTTTGAACTCGCTTTCAAGTCTCAAAAGCAATTGGAGAGTACCGGTACGGGCCAGGGTGAACTGATGCAGATTCATTATCGTGACGAAGAGGGCATCTATGTACAATCGTCGCCTGATCGTGTCACCGTTATATTCTCGACCGTGTTCAGCGATGAGACAGATCGTATCTATGGCAAAGTTTTTCTTCAGGTGCGCCACATATATCGATTATTGTGTTCTATTGGCTGAGCGCACAACAGGAATTTGTCGATGCTCGTCGTCTCCCAGCGATCCAAAATGCACCTCAGGTCCTCTATTCTAGCCGGGACCCTCCTCTTGAAATTCGCCATTTGGGAAATCTGCGCAACACGGAGGACATGGGATACGTGACATTTGTGCTGTTCCCACGACACTTCTCAAACCCTACCGTGGCTGCGACGACTATCTCTCACATCCAACTCTTCCGAGACTATCTGCACTATCACATCAAGTGTTCCAAGGCGTACATGCATTCACGAATGAGGCACCGTGTAGCCGAGTTCCAGAAAGTTTT
Organism: Armillaria altimontana; assembly: GCA_022818075.1. Taxonomy (NCBI): domain Eukaryota; kingdom Fungi; phylum Basidiomycota; class Agaricomycetes; order Agaricales; family Physalacriaceae; genus Armillaria; species Armillaria altimontana. The sequence continues at coordinate 1,894,128 of JAIWYR010000005.1, read as the reverse complement.
GAATAGGGCCAGGCCGGAAGTTGCCCCTTCAGGAGACAGGAAGACTGTCAGGTTTGTGTTTTCTTATTCAGCTTGAGTATCTATGCTCCCTGAACTATATTCTGCAGTGGCAAAACTATGATAAGCAGGTAAAGATTGGTGATGTAGGATGTTCTGTACAATATGATACAATAGCTGGACGGTAACATTGTCGAATAATACGATATCTGAATCTTTTGATTTCAGAGTTAGCTGTCATTAGAGGTAGGATTATTGTCAGGAATTTATATGGTTTTTGATGCCCTGTGTCGAGGCCAGGTATCTTCCGATTTGCTGGTACCTGGCCCGCCGCCTCCTGATCGCCATCACCTTGAACAATGACCATCACCAGCTGCAGGAAAGAAATACTTCGTATTGCTTCCTCGTTTGGTCAGGTGCTGTCAGGTGCTGCCTTCCCTTGATGCATGAGGCAGGCCCACCCCCAGTTCTTGCAACACGACCATGGCCATGGACGCGTCATCCGTCAGCGACGACTTTTCCGACTACGATGTCATCTCCAACTCTGGCTTGGATTCGAGCCTCGCAGATCTATCTCTCGCAATGTCCGAACCACCTCCGGCCCAGGCAGCACGAGATCGCTTCAACACCGCTACCCTGTCCCCGGAGGATATCCAGAAATGGACGCGAGATTCCGAGGGCAAGACAAAACGGAGGAGCAGTTCAGCAGATCAACGCACCGTGAGAGTCTATGTCGACGGCGTGTTCGACATCTTTGGCGTCGGGTGCGTATCTCTTGACAGTATGGCTCAGCTGGCTAATACAACTCACCTGTCAGCCACGCGCTGCAGCTTCGTCAGGCAAAGCTCGCATTCCCCTCCGTGCATCTCATTGTCGGCGTCTTTTCCGACGAGCTGTGCAGCTCTTATGGATCGCCGGCCATTTTCCCACACGTCGAGAGGTGCGAGGTCGTCAGACATTGTCGATGGGTAGACGAGGTCATTGGAGATGCACCCTGGCGGGTCGACGAGCAGCTTTTGTCCAAGAGAAGAATCGACTATGTCGCTATTGATGAGGGCATCACCGTGGATCCCAAGTACGATACCGTTCGAGTGAAGGGATACGACGAAGTCAAGAAACTAGGCGAGTATTGCGTGGGGGGTATTCATTACAAGCAATACTAATGTTCAAGTTTAGGGAGAGTCATTCTCACAAGGAGAACCCATGGCTTGACTGCCCACCCTGTATCAAAATCATTATCGACGCCTATTCCGGCACAGACTGCGAGTCTATTATCGTTGCCTACACCGACGGCCGAGAAACCGGACGACCGCGACCGCGAGCCTCTTTCAATGCCCATAGTTGACCTGTATGCCACCGGAATCTAGCTATTCCTGGCGGACACTGATCGCCTCTAGAATGGATCCATTTGCATAGCCGTCAGGACGGAACGGATACATCTGTAACAATATACAACTATGCCCATGCCCTTACCTCTCAGATTTTCTTGATCTTGTAACAGATAATTGTGTAAATCTGTGCGCTCGTCTGCGAATAACAATTCCAGCCCTAGAACCCGTACTAAGAGCTATCGCCGGACCTTTTAACGAATGACTGTCGCCGATACGAAGGAGTTGTTTTTTATGTAAGTTTCGAAGCAAATCCTCAAGTATAGCTCTCACCTGGAAAGTCGGTGGAATGTGGGTTCCCTCCCCCAAGAAACCGAGGAAGCGGGCGCAGACAAAGAATGGGAATAGCAAGCGCAGGCTACAGAAACTTGGATTCAACTACACAGGTGTATATATTAATAATTATGTATTGCTACCTAGTAGTGAATGATGAGCCCAGAGGACACCTTGTGGAAGGACAGCGAACTAGGAGCTCGATGAGAGGACACTGCGGTGATCAGTAGGAAATTTTGAAGCTTGAATTACTTACAGAATCTATAGAGGGCAGGGACAAAGTTCGGAAACTCAACGGAAACACGTTGACCTAAGGCTCAATCGCAAGATAAATCCGGCCTATCATCTTTCATGGAGTGCCGCTGAATGCTATGGGCACATGCGAGTCAATTACCTGGGATCTTAACAACGATTCTTTTGCAGCATAGTAGTGAGCACTAGGGAAGTAAAGTTGGCAGCTTGTCGGCTTGTTGATCCCAGTTGAATTGGTTGGTAAGTACTTAATTAAGAATCAAGACAAGAACGCGTGTAGTCTGTGTAATATGCACGCTTGCCTTGAATGTAAGATGTAGACCTCGGCATAAAAGCCTGCAGCAACTGTGGCAATACAAAATGAGAAGGAAATAAGAAGGTGGGGAGGGGGGCAGAGAGACCTCGACAAGTAAGGTACATATAGGGCACATCGAGGATATAAGCTGCCCCTTTATCCATGCTGCTGAGCTGGATTCGGACCATGTCCCGGCCTGGTCATTTCGGCCCCGTTCTGCCAAATTCCTGCATCAAGATTGAACGTTGAACGACGAACAGCCGACTGCATACTCCACAAACCGCGCACTTTCTAAAACACCCATTAAACTAGGCTTCCCGTGCTTCATCTCTCCACCTGCTTTTTTCTATGGACACTCATATGCCTCGTTAATTGATCAGGCCGAGCAAAGCACTTGTTGCAACCAGGTTCCGTACACGGGTAAGGGCGCGCCCCTGTGTGCGTACGGAGCTGTTCCATTTTAAATTAATTAGGCATAATATTGAGAACAGTAAGAACAACGTACATGCTTTGAGAGATTTGATGACTCCGTAAAAGCGCTGGCGGTATAAGTGTCAGCTAATTATTATGTGATAAAAGATGGATGGCATACCGATCGCAGTAGGTACACTTAAAGGGCTTATGCCCATTATGTGTACGTTTATGTATTGTCAACGCTCCAGCAATGGCAAAGGACTTGCCGCAACCGGGGTGATCACACGAATACGGCTCTACAGATGGCGTGAGATGATGTTGTATAACGGACACTGAAAAGGCTCACTCTCTTGGGTATGCCGCCGCATATGTTGCTGTAATGTCGCAGCCTCCGAGAAGTTCTGATGACAGATCTTACATTGAAATGGTCGGTGTCCTGTATGGGACTGCAGATGCCGGCAGATTTTCTGCTTACTGCTGAACCCTTGCTCTCCATGTCGAGCGCAGTCGTTCCAGTAGCAGTCGTAATGAGCCTTGCCCGATCCGACATGCTCAGATGCGAGATGGACGGTAAGATCATCACAGGTGGAGAATGATTTCCCACATCCCTGCCAATGACAGATGTGTTGCGTTTCGGAGCATTTATGGTCCGAGGTTACAGGTGGAGGCAGAGGAGTAAGCAGCCCAAAGTCCACTGGAGCAGAGGTCGGTGTTAGAGGTGAAGAGGAAGAGGATGCGACGGGCTACATAGCAATAAATACAGCGTATAAAAGAGAAGACAGGAACGAACCTCCATAGACGCCGGCCACATCAGGTGGTCCTGGAAGAGGTGATTGGCTAGAACATCTAACGAGAGTTCTGGTTGCTGGGAGAGCTGTTCGTGGCAGTCTCCCCACTGGCAAGGAGCAGTTGGAGGTATAGGAGAAGATAGACTGAGATGCTCTAGATTGACATGCTCTACGAGCTGTTCCATGGCGTGAAAACGAGCATGACAGTCGCCCCACATACAGGACAGCGGTGGAAGGGGCGGGGGCTGGCCAGACGTCAAGCCCATAAATGATGAGGTCCCTGATTCAGGCGATGTAGAAGAATTATGACTCGGAAAATTAGGAGGGGGCTGCATGTCGACAAACGGCGACGGCGACGCTGAGGACGACGAGGAGCCGCTTGAAAAGGCATTCCTGGGTGTTTCATTGCAATTACATAGTCCATCGAAAGTCGGGTCCCAGTTAGACTGGTGCTGGGCTTTGGGGTCTGAAAAATAGGCATGAAAGTCGGTGCAACACTGGAGCTACAAAAGAGTCAGTAAAAGCGACACGGCTAGACATATACACATACGAATTCATCGAGTCCACTGCAGTCCGGACAGTTGGTGGCCCCGTCACAAATAAAATCACAGTGGTCGCTTTCATCGCAAGTCACGGAAGCGCTGCCATGTGTAAGGTCGTTGCAGGTTACCACGACACACTGATCTGTACACTGGGAGGTCATTTCAAGGCTCCTTTGCGCGCATACATCCTCGGAGCATTCTTGAAGACAGTGAACACAGGTCTGATCTGATTGCATGAAACCAGATTGGTCTTTTCGCAACGAGGAAGAGGGATCGAAATCGAACGCCACGTTCGGGTTGTTTGGCATGACAGACTCCTCGGACTTGGAATCCGGAGAGGATAGATATGATTTTCGGAAAGAGAAAATAAAAAGAATATCGGATGGACAACGGAGGAGATGGTCGTGGTCGTGGTGGGAGGCCAAGTCCGGATTAAATTGAGGCTGGCGCGAATTCGCAGTGCTACTGGCCCTTCGGTGACTGTGAGGGTACTCAGCGGGACTGATGAGGTAATGGTCTGACGGGCCGACCGTCCGGCACGGAGGCAACGTTAACGCCACTTTAATGTTTCCTCAGCCACAGCTCCGTTTCTGACAAAACCGAGGCGCAAAATCGGTACTCTACGATATACTCACTGCTGCATATTCAGAATCTCTGCTGTGGCGGTAGGAAATATCAACGAACCGCCACAGTCCCAAATTTATTCAAATCATCCCAAGGCACCAAAGCTCCTTGTGGTTAACGGTTTCGAATTACCCGACCCAAAGCATCCAGACGCGCCACACCGTAGGTCTGTTCTGGAAGTAGTAACGAATTTTCAAGCCGTCGTCATTCATCAAAAGTCCGCTTCATCACTGTTCAGGATAAGTTTAGTGAAGAAACGAATCTGTTCAATGATGGATTCTCCGCGGATGGCTGCGAATAGACTATTTAACGTTATATTTGTCAAGTCGACAGAACATACCTTCATTAACTGTATGCAAGCCATTGTATAGATCATCTGAATTGCCACGGTGTGAATACCTGAAAATATGTCTGGTCAAATTCCAGTAGAATTGCGTATCTGTGGGCAGAAGTTAGCGCCGCGTACGCCACTGTGATCATAGATAATACCAGTATTCCCTTATAACCAAGTTAGCTTCATTGCGTTCACTGAAACATGACGAAACTCGCACCCAAGCCCAGGGACGGCATGACTACGACCCCCGATGCTTCATATCGGTCAGAAGACTGGAGCGTTGCTTTGATAGTTCCAGAAAGCATTCCATACGGCCCCTTAAGATCTAAGGGAGACACGGGAGACGGTTGTAATGCGGACCCAAAGGCATCCGACAACACCATTCTCCCACCTTCCACGCCACCGATATCCAGCGTCTTTCCGAAGGCATCGACAGATAGATTATACTCCGCGGCTACGGGCGTGAGGAGCTCGATGATATGCTGCTGTACTTCCTCAGTAGAACTGTAATAAAATGAGTTAGTCGACTATACTCAAAGTTGTTGCCACGATTATTACCTATGTTCCGCAACTCTGTGGTTAATGACCGCTGACGCCTTCTCAGGAAGGGCATTGACTTTAACGCCGCCCTGTATCAGGTCCACCGCCTGGGTAGTCTTCAGCATCACATCAACTATGGGATTCAACGCAATCAATGCTCTCTTGAAGTCTTCTAATGCCTGGTCATCAGTCAGAGCCTTCCTAGCTAGGGCCCTCAATGAAGGAGTAAATTTCGGGTCATAAGTAGCAGCGCATTGTGCGTTCGCAAACCCTGTTCCTGAACGTAAGAACTCTGGCTGAAATGCGTTCTTCTCGATTTCCACAATCATTAATGATAGAATACCAATGCTCTGATATTCGGGGTTCAATCCTGATCATGGAGTATGAGGCCGCCGACATACCGTATGAGCGGGTGGTACGCTGGAATGCCCTCCCGGTGTTAAGACTTCAATTTGCGCGTCGAAGTACCCTTTTTCTGACACGCCAGGAAAAGCAAAAATCACGGCGTCCTTGACGTTCTGGTCATAGCCCTCTATGAAATAACAGCCCTTTTAGTTAGAAGAGATAGAAATCGTGGAACCGGATACCTTACCCCCTTCGTCTACCAGCATTGCAAACCCGTCCACCCCATAAGTCGATTCCAGATAAACAGCCAGTTTACCAGCACCCTTGACAAGGAAATGAGGATCGTATTTGACCACCGGAAACATGAATTTACCTCAGTGCCAGAAGCCTCTTCATCTATGCCAAGAGCAAACACGACCGTGCGTTGCGGCTTGAACCCAGCGGCAAGAAGCTGTTCAACGGCAATCCTATCTTTAAAAAATCAGTCAGGGATTTCCACCGACTTTGGTAGAACTTGCAGCTGGGATATAAGATCGGCCTTGTCATCCGCACATCCTCGTCCCCATATCCATGTACCTGATGATGTCGCTTAAGTTGTGGCAGCTGGATCATTCAAGGGTGAGGCGCCTCACCATCAAAATGGCCTGAATATGGGGGATGAGTCCACTGTTCTACTGTCGTTAGATCAACAGGAACAACGTCTAAAGAACGGCTTGGACTTTCAAAGTGCCAAACGCTCCAGAAATATAGCTCTACCTTGATGCGCGGTAATTAGAATGGGTTTGAGGTGGTCTTGTGACCCTTGCCAGTGAAGTATTAAACCGTACGTGTTTATCTTGGCAACGTGCAGAGTGTCATACCTATACGAGCTTCTTCAATGAGTACATAAAAGGAGGATTATGACACGGACACTCTGGGAAATGATCGCTCGAGGTACTCATGCAGTTCGCTAAAAATGTCCCAGCGTTCATCATAGCCTACAGGAAGCAAGTCATCATATGACTCCGTACTATATCATTGAATTAGTATGCGTAAGTTGGACGCGTTCCATCAGTGGCGACTCACGGGACGCGTACGGCGCCACCTAGCAGTTCGTACGCTTTGAGCTTGAATGTATCGGACCGATACAACGAGTCGAGAGTAGCGTCTATGTCACTGTGTGCTTTCGGGAACAAGGGAGAAATTTGAGGGCATCCGACAGAAGTTTCATTTGGGGCCACCACGGTCAAGTCTAGTTCGGAGAGGTCTGGTTCCATGGCGTCCAGGGCCTTGTAGAGCATCGTGTAAGAACCCCATCCGATAATTACTGCTCCTAGTAATGCGCCGAGATTCCAGGAGCTCCTTCTGGGCACCCAAGGCACGGCATTTTTCTCTGACATGATAGTTCAGAGCAGGAAGAAGCGGTTAGCCGGCCCGGGCCGCAGCATCGGTCTCTATGCATGGCACCGATGGGAACTCTGTGGTCAATCCCATTCAGTCTTCCCAGAGCAGAGGGCAAAGGAGTCTTTTGATATGCATAGAGATAGCGATAGTAGTACAATATGGTCAAAACGTCGCACAGGTACAATCAATACCGAATTCTTAGCTTCTTCAGCTCCTTCAGAACGTCTAGCATGACTCCCAAAGCAATGACACCAAAGCTTTCGGGACCAAAGGATACCGCCCTTTCCTGCCGGGCATCATCCGAGGCTTCTTGAGCTGCTACCCAGCCTGCCCTAGCACGGTTAAACTTGATACAGAGGTGGTGAATGTCGCTCTCGTTCAAAGGAACGGCAGAGAATTCGTCGTCTTCGTCATCATCATCGAACACCTCACTCTTGTCCTCTTCCGGAGGTTTGAATTCACGCCGTATCGCCCGCGTGAGTTCTTGTGTCTGCGACAGGTATATTTTTCAGGATTGGAAAACAGTATAGAATAACATACGTACCTGAAAGTTCATAGACTTGGCAGTCTCCATCCGCTTCTTGTGGTCTGTGTAACGTTCCATAATACACCCACAGACGAGTTCAGCTTCAGAAAGATGGGCTGCAAACCCTTTGGAAACGGTATGTGCTTTGGCTATGGCCGACAATTGCTGGCAATATTCGTCCAGTACGTGACGCATTTCTTCCAGTAGATCTTCATCAGGATCCATGTGCAAATCACTGGCCACATTAAGGTGAGGCTCTAGCAAATCGTCTAGTAGCTCGTGGTCAACAAATCCTGCTTCGTCTTGACGCGGATGATACTCATCTACAGGCACTCTGCGATAGAGTATACCGAGTATCTTCTTGCTAGGATAATAACCCCGTCCTTCATTGTCATTGGGGTTAACACCCTCACCGGACATATAATCAGGTCTTCGATGCCTATCCGTAGGTTTGGGAAGATCCGTCATGTAGACAGGAGTCCCGACCTTGGGGTAATCGACAGCGTGTGAAGCCTTCTCGGCCAAAAGCAAGCAATCGTCACAATCAAAGCCTTTCAGATCAGAGATCCTCAGGTGAAGCGTGCAGATGTATCCCAATATATCGGACTGGATCTAAGGACGGAGGTCAGATCACCGTTCTCTTTGCCTGGACAAGGGAAACCGACATAATTGATGACAAAATCTGCAACGTGGGTTTTACCGCATTGGTAGGGCCTGATATCGGGGGCCAGGCGTTTATAGGCTCCAGGACTAGCTGTGAATCCTTTGGGAGGATGTAAAGTTTTCTAGATCCAAATTTAAAATTGAAAAGTTATGATACGTCGCGCCCTGACTTACATCCAGGATAATGTTATAGATATCACCGTCGAGATCGCCACCTCCAAGGCAAGACGGCAAGCTCCTGTTTCCTCTGATTACACTACTATGAGACACGGAAGTAGATGCTATTGAAGCTACGCACCTGCATGAAAACACAACCACGTTGGTCAGATGCTTCAACCCCGGTCTTCGCACTGCCGTGGCGAACTGGACATCTCCAGGATGAATTTGAGGGCTCCGAGTGACGAGAACACGTCCTTCAACAGCTACACTTTCGTTTGTACGTGGATCAAAGATCGTGACATAGATCTCGCCTTCCTTAAGGCAGTCCCACTCGTCCGATACACCGATTAGTGTGTATGATCCGGGTATTCGAATGCGAGCGTGATGCTTGATTACCCTCAAGATATATGTCGACGCGTAGGTAATGACTGTCGTCAGCAAGTCATAGCGTACGTGGGAGTCCAAGCCAGATTGTTCAGATAGTTCCACCTTTAAGATCCTGGACATATTGCGAAAGAGAGATTCCAGGTGGAAAGAGCCACCGAGACCATGATGGGCAAACGTCGTAGCAGCGGCATCGAGAGATTGTCTGATGTGTCGTGCTTCATTGATAGCGTGGTCCTGCAGGACCTTGAAGCTCTTATTTGGAACTTTGTGGTGCTCCAGGAGGGCGATCAACGGCCGATTGAGATAACAGTAAATAGGTTTCGCTGAAGTGGTTATTATGTCCAAGCTCCGCATGTTTTCAGAGTCAAATTTTATCTGCGACGGGCGAAGTGTCAGCGTCTTCCCTGTCAGATTAGGGTCTAAGACTAAGATGCCTTTGGCACCGCCGAGACGGAACTGCAAAGCAGACGGGACAGCTTCGGCGCGTCGTAGGATCTTTTCTTTCACAACTATCATGAGATCACGCGAGATAGTCGAACATCCGTCGGTGAAAAGTGCATGAATACCAGAGCCGGCAGTTCGGTCCGGAATACGTCTGATCATGTCGGGAGAGATTTCTACAGACGGCATTGAATTGGAGAACATCTGGCCCCAACGGGCACCGAGCAAGGCAGGACGGTGAACAACCTTAGAGAAATCACCCTGTTCAAAAGAAGTCAGAACCAAGACAGTAAAATTGCTCACAACGAAAGACGTAACCCACCAGCTCCTTGCGGATGACATCTGCGTCACAACGTCTACCTTGAAATTGGAATGACCTCACGAAGGTGAAAGAATATTCCTTGAGTCCACTCATGGAATAACCAAGAAAGTTAAAGTACCGGCCTGCGACTATCACTCCGCTAGTAAGTATGCGGCCGTAACGATGCCGCAAGAGACCATTGATGGAGATAGACTCTTCCCGACGAGGCTTCCCGCTGTCCTCGTCCTGGAATGACACATGAAGGAATGCTTCATTATTGTTGTAGCGTCGTAAAACGCTGTTCGATTGATCTGGGAGGGGACCCGCCAAAACCTGCATCGTGGGAGTGACGATGAGGTGATATGATTGGTATATCGCTGGAGAGGGAGCAAAGCGCCGCTTTGGCGCTCGGGCTTCCGCCAAGTAGGCCTCAACTGCTTCATGCAGCAGAGCAGTAAGGTCCTGTTCTGCTTTGTCTGACGCAGTTGTAGCTAGTTGCCGTTTACGGGTCCTACGATTTCGACGCTTCCGACTCGATTTTGTTCCTGGCTGTGACGAGGTTGGATTCGGCGCCTGCTGTCTGCCCGGCACATGAGATGAAGTTGATGCACGTGGTGCTGCAGTTGCTACTTGTTGGACATGTACAGTGTCCCGAAGGCTGGGAACATTGAGGACAGAGGCGAATTGGCGAAATGCGGAAGCGGCGGTGAGCTTGTCGTGATGCTCCTCTAATTCATGTAGTGCACCGCAAAGACTCAGCAGCTCTGAAACATCCAAAAGCCCTGCCCCGTAGGCCTTTTCAACCTCAAATGCAAGAGGGAAAGACAAAGACTGCAGTTCGGCTTGTAAAGCATTCCAATTTCTACTGCGATATTCTTGTCCTCGCTCGATTCGGGTGATATGACGACAAATACAAGGGGGCATGTGCATTTCTTTGCAGCGACAGATGAATTCGTATGCCTCGGCTTGGGTGCCGAAGCATAAACACAATCCTTGGGTAACGCGTAACGGCATGAGGCGACCACCGTTCTGCAGGGTCGGACACCTACTGACTCGAGGTGGCCGTAAAGAATCTCTGTCCGTCGACTCCATTTCAATGGTTGCAGGAATAGATGACTGCACATAAACGTCAATTCCGTCCTCCGAAACCGCAACGGTCCTGATATTAGAAGCCCGGTACCAAAAACGTAGGCTTCTGTCCTCAAAATCCGCTAGCAAGTTACGAAGTGATAACGGATTGTCGTCGATGTCGTCCTCGCTGAATGACTCAGGTTGGACGTCGATTCTCAACCTGCGCAGGTCAGGATCACACACGACCTGACCGCAAACGGTGGATTCTGACGCAAAGATACCTTTGCGACAGATGCGTCCAAGATGGATAGTGATCCAGGGAGAAGGTTGTGCAATGTTTTCGCGCCTCTCTCTTTCCTGGCGCAAAGGTTCAGGATCGACCCAAGGTCGGGATGCAAGAGAAGCTACATGCACTTGATTGGTAGGTTCCCTGGACGGCTGGAAGTAGATCGACCCCCTGCTAATGCTCATAGATTTGTACAACTGAAGGAATGTAGCAGCCGAGTTTGCATCCGGAAAGGTTACGATGCCAATGCCACGATGAGCAGCCGACCCGGCCTGACGGAAAAGCTCCACCCCAAAATTCAATGGTGGAGAATCAGGATTTTGAATCGGTGGTATGTGGATTTTGTTTGCTAGATGGACGCGGAGGTCCTCTTCTGATACTGAGAAGGGTACATTGCGCACGAAGACTTCCATGACACCTACTGAGGTACTTGAGTACAATGACAAGAGAGAACGGACGGCCACACCTTGATGGACAGAAGGTATATGGGAAGGATACACCAAGGCATATCGTCCATCATTGGTGCCGTATATATAATCAACTTAGGCGCTGGAAAATCGATAACGGGTCGAAGCGGTGAGTTCTCCTCTGCCTTCTTCGGAAGGTTCGACGTCAGCTGATACCGTCCACGCTTTTAGCAAGACATTATATAAAGAATAAGTCGACGTCGGGTGCTATGGATGAAACGATAGACTTCTCACTCAACGCATATTGGTTTCTGTAATGATCAGTAACAGGAAGTTTCGCACCGTGACAAGGACTAAGGAGCAGAGAGGGGAAGCAGAGAAACGATTCAAAGAGCGCTGGCCATCGATGCTTTTAAAGACGAAAATTTTGCAGATGATGACTAACAGGTATAAACTTTAAAGACTCGAACGATAACGTAGCAGAAGCGGTCTGATCTTGATCTCCTAACTTGACCATCATCAATCCGGGGGTATTAGTGGCTAGCAAACTGTACAAAGAGAGTACCTAGTATATACCGCATACTAAATATCTATTCCGATATGAATTTGTAGATGTATAACAGAACGCCCAACAAGCACTTAGAACGGGTGGATTTGAATTTGACTGTAAAGACAGGACAAGAGTCGCGAAACGCTTATTTATTTAATATATCAATACTGTTACACGGTAAAGCCTAGTACTAATACAGCATATTATATGAACACTTGCAAAGGATGCCGGTCATACACGTTCTGCCCCTCGCTCAACTCTCCAAGATCAGGGTAGAACGGCACCAACGAGTCCTCAGCACCCAAGTAAAGCGCGTTGTAAATCCGCCAATACACTTCTCGCACCTTCCTCGCCGGGTGGAACAATCCCTGCAACACGTAACTCAACAGAATTCCAGGACCCAATGTCACACGCATAGCTTCAACCGCATCCATTACAGCGCCGATGACGTGTGGAGACGTTTCAAAGCAATTGGGCCAGACGAGGTTCATCAGATGAAGTATGGAATCCTCGCAACCCAGTCCCGCGACACCCAAAGCCAGATGCTTGACGATGGTGCTGGCTGTTTGACGATGAACGAGATCGCGGTCCGTGAGCGCATCCTCGAGCATGGTTACAACGGAGTCGCAGTAGTATGCAGACTGGGGACCAACGTATTCGAACATGAAGGACAACGCTTTCAAACACCCAGTCCGAACATTCAACTCCGCTGTACGGTATTCGTTGAGAATGGCGGGTATACAAGTGAAAGCTATGCGAAAAAAATAAATGTCAGTAACATGTTTTTGGACGAAATTAGTATGGCACTCACGTCCACAAGTCTCAGCAACGATGGCGATAGCTACAGTACTGCAGACACGACTTTGACGTTCTTGGACACGCAAGTTGGTCAAAAGCACCGACAACACGTCCTGCGGACCCAGACTCTTGGCGATATAACCGAAAGAATTGACAGCAGCACGTCGAATACCTCTTTTGTGTGCTTTTAGAAGATCCAACAATTCGAAACATATGCGCATCCACTCGCGAGCAGGAACGAACTCAGCGCCACGATCAGCAATACGTCCAATCAAGTTGATAGACGCTTCCTGTACTTTCTCGTGTCTGTTCCGTAAGATGGGTGTCATACGGGGTACTAAAAGAATAGATGAGTTCGATGAGCCTATTGTTAAGAATAGAGGAAACTTACGCAAATCCTTCACCGGAGGGTTCATTTGAGTCATACCAACAACATTTGCGATGGCTCCCTCAGCCGCAATGATGCTTCCCAAAGTGTCTGGATATTCCTCACCAAGCTGTTCGAAGAGAACAAGACCTAGCTTGCTAAGAAGCTGATCCTCTCCGCACTGCTTGATCACTACCGCCAACCGCGAGGTCAGATCTGCGGCTTGCTGTCGCACTTTCGCGCTCTTGTTGTTGAGACGCCAGAGGATGGTGGAGACAATTTGTGTAAGATATGGCTTGACGCGGATACCGAGCGCGTTAACGACAGTCCCAAAACCATCCAACATAACCTGATCCTCGGTCGTCTGCTCCTGGAACGAGAAGATGATGCCATCGACCAGCCTCATCTCCAATCTCTCGTCGATATCCGATGCTCCAAGAGTAGCAACCACCTTGGTAATAGTCTCCATCACCATCTTCCTGTACGGCTCAGCCTCGTCTTTCAGTTCGTTCACAATCCTCCCAACGATTTCCGATACACCGGACTTCTGCGCCAGCTCCACGGTCGTCTCAACAACCTGCCTGTAATTCCTTCGGTCCAAAGCCATACGGCGAACCCAGAATGATTTGAAGAAGTCGGGAAGGATATCTTGCTTTATGTATTGGGGTGTCACTCCCTCGGTTGCCGCGCATTGCTTGACGACCTTGAGAACAATCTTCTTCATCTCCTCGTCTGATGTCTGGAACTCTCGAATCAGGATGACTGTAACTTCTTTCGTATAATAAGAGGCGTATTCTGGATCCATCAAAGGAATGATGAAACCAATGGCTTTCAAGAAAGCGGCGAGACCTTTGCCACGGTGAAGACGAATGCCCAACCACAATGGCTAAACCTAAAGCTGTCATCGTCCGAACCTTCTGCTGTTCATCAGACAACCCATGCGCAATACAGTCCACCAGATTGCGTAGATGAGGAAGGACCGCACATCCCATCATGATAGCAATCTGCTGAACGATACGAATTCCCGTGTGCCGGGCCTGCCATGACTTCTTGGATCGACAAACAGCTTTGAGGAAAGGAAGAAGTGACGGGATACCGAGCGCTGAAGCTACGACAGAGAATGCACGAGCTGTGGTATTGCGCACATACTCGTCGGCGTGGTCGATATCGGGTCGCATGGTAGAAATCATGTGAGCCAGACCAGCAGCTTTAGAGAGGTTCGAAATAATTTCGCGACCTTCCACGCGAGCATAGTAGTCTTCGTCAATGAGAAGGGGTTCAATGACAACGAGAATCTTGTGGACGTAGGGGCGAACAAGGTCATCGAGTTTGTACAGAACACGATCAATGACCTTGACGAGAAGATGCCGTTCCTGGTCCTCCAATGTACGTTCCATGAGAAGTGGGAGGATTTTGTCAAACAGTGGTCCTGCGCCGAATTCACGGGCCTTGTCAGTAATTTGCCGGAGAGCGGTCTTTCGCACAGGTGGTGTCCCATTTTTTATTTTCAGCAAAAGCCGCATAATTTTGCGCTCCTTCATCTCGTCAACCGATAGCTCTGTTTCATCCTCTTCTTTCAAGATCTTCGCAAAGTATTGAGCGTCCTCGGCCTTGAAAAAAGCAAGATTTCCAACTCCCGGTATTTCCGTGGGCAACTCTGGCGCCAATCCTGCCGCAGCAGCCAGAGAAGCAGCATCGGAGCTCTCCTGTATCTGGAAACCGCCAACTTCGGTGCTCAAGGGGGTCGCCATGAGCTTTCGCGGCGCAACGCTCGGGGCATATCCAGGAGGTGGAGTGACAATGGCGTAACCGGTGGGAGGCAGAACAGCATCAAGCTCCTCGTCGGTGAGATAGCGGTTGTGCTTGTCTTCCTGCATGAATCCAGGTGCATTCATAATGATAGGCGTCATCGGAACATCGACCTGGACTGGGGTCTGATCCCAACGAGAACGCTTCGCCGTTGGTGTTTCCGGGACTTCAGCAGGCGTGGCGTCCCATCGCGGCCGACGCTTTTTGGGCGCAGAAGCTTCAAGTGCCTCCTTGGACCACTCTTCCGAATCAGTTTTATTGGGGTCGACATTCTCGTCAGAGGGTTCAGGGACATCCCAGCGTCGTTTGCGTTTTGTGCCAGCCGAAGCAGCCTTGGCCGCCGCAAGCTCCTTCGCAGAGGCCAGCTCCATGGCGACATCCGTAAGCTCAGACGCTGGCGGTGTCTTGTCGAGGTCCATCTTCATCTTTCCCTCCTCTCGATCCTGCCTCTCCTTCTCCTCGATGGCCTTTTTCACCCGGACCTCTTCTTGCTCCAGTCTAGCCAATCGCATGGCATCCTTGTAGCCGCCTTCAATCTCTTTACCATTTCCACCTTGGGTGAATGCATCTGCGCTCTCGAGGGCTACGCGGTCGAAACGACGGTTGTGGTAGTCGGATTGACGAGAAGCAATTTGCCGCTTGGACGCGGTTTCGGCAAATGGGTCGACATTTTCTTCCTCAGCAAGCTCCTCAAACTCCTTGAGTACGTCCTTGGGCACTGTGTACGAGTCTATCAATCTGGGCGATCCCGTAGGAGACATTATACCTTGACTTCCGATAGTAGTAGTACGAGTAGTAGCGGTGGTGGTGATAGTTACACTGACAAGAATGAGTTAAGAGATATTGATGGGAGTCATAAGCCAAGTTACGAATGGTCCTGCGTAGCCGGAAATTAGCATACTTGAGGCCTAAAAAAAGCGAAGTCTTTGTCCGTACATAGCATATTTTGGACCGAAAATCTGCACCGCTTGTCCGCAGTTAACATATTTTAGGACCTCTGAAGAGCTCTGAGGGGGATGGTTCCTGGTGGCATCTCGGTAATTGGGAAGGCAATAGAACTTCGGGTTATAACATCTCGACAGTGTAGTCAGGGTAAAATGCCCCAGACACTTGTGGACGACCCTTTGAGAAGGATGATGGTCAGAATTTAGTCAGCGGCATCGTCCGGCACGTCCGGGCCACACTCTGCATATTTTAGGGCCAAATGTTTGCGTATTTGAGGCCCAAAATCAGGGATTTTGCCCTATTTTGCCGGAGCCTTCCTGCCCACTCATTCTCGCCTATGGAATATGCCAACACTCTTCAGTATCACGACATTTTCCCGCCTTTGCGACACATCTCTCTTCAAATGATCCCGCCTCTGAATCAACTCCTTCGTGATGCTCTTGCATCCCTTTCAGGCTGTGAAACTGGAATAGACTCTTTCTTGGAATTGTGGACTGAAGCGAGGTGCCCGAAGACTGGGGATGATAGCATGGGATTGTGCATGGACTCGAGTTTCTTCTTCTGGCTCTTCGTGTTCGGTTTGTTTTGCCTTTGTCGCAGCTGTTAGCGATGGGTGAGAATGCGATATACACAGTAAATCACATGAAAATAACATGTATGTTACAAACATTGGAGGGTCCCAGCGGTGCTGTGAAATTCCGTGAAAAACTTTAGTTGGACGAGCCTCCAGAATGGCATCTTCGATTGGGCTCCAAGCATCGTCCATATCACCTTCCCTGTAGTCAATCCCGTTCACCGTCTTCCCTGAGCAGTGGGAAAAGGAGTCTTTCGATACACATAGACAGCGATAGTAGTACAATATGGTCAAAACGTCGCACAGGTACAATCAATACCGAATTCTTAGCTTCTTCAGCTCCTTCAGAACGTCTAGCATGACTCCCAAAGCAATGACACTAAAGCTTTCGGGACCAAAGGATACTGCCTTTTCCTGCCGGGCATCATCTAAGGCTTCTTGAGCTGCCACCCAGCCTGCCCTAGCACGATTAAACTTGATACAGAGGTGGTGAATATCGTGCTCGTTCAAAGGAACGGCAGAGAATTCGTCGCCTTCGTCATCATCATCATCATCGAACGCCTCATTGTTGTCCTCTTCCGGAGGTTTGAACTCATGCCGTATCGCTCGCGTGAGCTCATGCGTCTGTAACAGGTAAAATTTTCGGTTCTTACGGGAAAACAGTATAAGATAAGACACGCACCTGAAGGTTCATTGACTTGACAGTCTCCACGCGTTTCCTGTGATCTGTGTAATGTTCCATAATACACCCACAGACGAGTTCAGCTTCAGAGAGATGGGCCGCGGACCCTTTGGAAACGGTATGCGCTTTGGCTATGGTCGACAATTGCTGGCAATATTCGTCCAGTACATGACGCATTTCTTCCAGTAAATCTTCATCAGGATCCATACGCAAATCGCTGGCCATATGAAGGTGAGGCTCTAGGAAATGATCTAGTAGCTTGTGGTCAATGTGGTCTGTTTCGTCTTTGGGTGGGTGATACTCATCAACGGGTACACTCCGATAGAGTATCCCAAGAATCTTCCTGCTAGGATAATAGCCCCGTCCTTCATTGGGGTTAACACCCTCACCGGACAGGTAATCAGGTCTTCGATGCCTATCCGTTGGCGGGGGAAGATGCGCCATTTGGACAGGGTTTCCGACCTTAGGGTAGTCAACAGCATGTGAAGCCTTCTTAGCCAAAAGCAGGCAGTCGTCACAATCAAGACCTTCTAGATCAGAGATCCTCAAGTGAAGCGTGCAGATGTATCCTAACAAATCGGACTGGATCTGAGAACGGATATTAGCTCAAAACTTTGTCTGGACAAGGAAACTGACATAATTCATAACAAAATCTGCGACTTCGGCTTTACCGCATGGTTTGAGTCTGATATCGGGGGCCAGCGGTTCGTATGCCCCAGGTGCCGCTGTAAACACTTTGGGAGGGTGTAGAGATTTCTAGATACAGAGTTAATACTTAAAACGGTATGTAGCGACTTCGACTTACATCAAGAATAATGTTGTAGATATCACCGTCGGGATCGCCTCCTCCAAGACAAGATTGCAAACTTCTACTTCCCTTGATTACACCATTATGAGACGCGGAAACTGATGTATGTCATTGAGGCTACGCACCTGCATGAAAACACAACCACATTGGTCAGATGCATCAATTCTGGTCTTCGCACCGCCGTGGCGAACTGGACGTCTCCGGGATGGATTTGAGGGCTCCGGGTGATGAGAACACGGCCTTCAACAGCAACGCGTTCGTATGTGCGTGGATCAAATATCGTAGCATAGATCTCGCCTTCCTGAAGGCAGTTCCACTCGTCTGATACACCAATTAGTGTGTATGACCTGGGTACTCTAATGCGCGCATGATGCTTGATCCCCCTCAAGATATATGTCGATGCATAGGCGATGGTTGTCGCCAGTAAACGTATTACCGATTCCAGGTCAACCTCGTCAGATAGTTCCACCTGTAAAATCCTGGACAAATTACGGAAGAGAGATTCTAGATGAAAGGAGGCGCCGAGACCATGGTGGGCAAACATCGTAGCAGCGGCGTCCAGAGATCGCTTGATTTGTCGTGCTTCGTCAATAGCACGGTCCTGGAGGTCCTTGAAGCTCTTGTTTGGAACTTTATGGTGCTCCAGGAGGGCAATCAATGGTCGATTGAGATAACAGTAGATAGGTTTTGCAGATGTAGCCGTTATGTCCAAACTCCGCATATTTTCAGAGTCAAATTTGATCTGCGATGGGCGAAGTGTCAACGTCTTTCCTGTCAGGTTAGGATCCAAGACTAAGACGCCTTTGGCGCCGCCGAGACGGAATTGCAAAGCAGACGGAGTAAATTCAGCGCGTCTTAGGATCTTATCTTTCACAACGATCATGAGATCGCGTGAGATGGTCGAACAGCCATCGGTGAAAAGGGCATTGACACCGGAGCCGGCAGTTCGGTCCGGAATATGTGTGATCATGTCGGAAGAGATTTCTACAGACGGCATTGAATTAGAGAACATCTGGCCCCAACGGGCACCCAACAAAGCCGGGCGGTAAGAGGCCTTTGTAAAATCACCCTGCGCAAGGTTAGGAAAAAATGGCAATTGGGATGACAGAATAATATGATGCCCACCAGTTCCCCGCGGATTACATCTGCGTTGAAAAGTTTACCTTGGGACTCGAATGGCCTCACGAAGGTGAAAGAATATTCTTTCAATCCACTCATGGAATAGCCAAGAAAGTCAAACTTCCGGCCCGCGACTATCACTCCGCCAGTAAGGACGGGACGATATACAGTCTGCAAGAGCTGGTTTATAGAGACGGATTCTTCACGACGAGGCTTTCCTTTGTCCTCGTCCTGGAACGATACGCGAAGAAATGCATCGTTCTTCTTATACCGTCGTAGAACGCTGTTGGACTGATCGGGGAGCGGGCCCTCCAAAATATGCGCCGTGGGCGTGACAATGAGATGATAGGACTGGTATACGGCTGGAGACGGAGCAAAGCGTCGCTTTGGCGCCCGAGCTTCGGCTATGTAGGTATCTACTGCTTCACGGAAAAGACCAGGGAGATCTTGTTCTACTCTGTCTAACGCAGTTGCGGCCAACTGCCGTTTACGAGTCCTGCGGTTTCGACATTTCCGACTCGATTTGGATTTGGCCTGTGACGAGGTTGGATTCGACGCCTGGGATAATGAAGTAGACACATGTGGTGCCGGGTTTTCTGCTGGTGGGGTGCGCACAGCGTCCCGGAGACTGGGAACATTCAACACAGAGGTGAATTGGCGGAAGGCGGAGGCCGCAGTGAGACTGTCATGACGTGTCTCTAATTCATGCAGCGCACCACGGAGGCTCAGCAGCTCTGAAGCCTCCAGAAGCCCTGCCCAATACGCCTTTTCAACCTCAAATGCAAGAGGGAAAGATAAAGATCGCATTTTGTCATGTAAAGCCTGAAAATTCCTGCTGCTGTATTCCTGTCCTCGCCCGACTCGAGTGATATGACGACGAATATAAGAGGGCAGAAGCATTTCTTTACAGCGACGGAGAAATTCATATGCCATGGCTTGCTTGCCGAAGCATAAACACAATCCTTGGGTAGTACGCGATGGCATGGGACGGCAGTCACTGCGAAGAGTTGAGCACCGACCGACTTGAGGTGGCCCTGTCATGTCTAGGTTCGTCGACTGTACTTCAACTTCAATGGTCGCTGGAATAGATGATTCAACATAGACATCGACTCCGTTCTCTGATAACGCAAGAGTTTTGATATGGGAAGCCCGGTACCAAAAATATGGGCGGGTATCAATCTCAAACATCATGTCGTCGTCGTCGTTGATTGAGTACCAATCGACGTCGATCCTAAACCTACGCAGGTCCGGATCACATACGACCTGACCGCGTATAGGGAATTCTGATGCAAAGATACCATTGCGGCAGATGCGTCCGAGATGAATGGTGATCCAGGAAGAAGGCTGCGCAATGTTTTTGCGCCTCTCTCTTTCCTGGCACAAGGCTTCAGGATCCACCCAAGGTCGGGATGCAATGGCCGCTACAAGCACTGGATTGGTGGGTTGTCTGGACTGCTGGAACTGGACCCACCCCCCACCGATGGTCATGGAGCTGTACAACTGCAGGAATGTATTGGCCGAATTCACATCCGGAAAGGTTACAAGACCGATGCCACGATGAGCAGCCGATCCCGCTCTGCGAAAGAGCTCCACCTCGAAATTTAACAGTGGAGAATGAGGATTTTGAATCGGTGGTATGTGTATTTTGCGTGCTAGATGGACGCGGAGATCCTCCTCGGATACCGTGAAGGGTATATTGCGCACGAAGACTTCCATGACACCTACTGAGATACTTGAGTACAATGACAAGAGCGAACGGACGGCTATACCTTGATGGGTAGAAGGTATATGGGAAGGATACACCAAGGCATATCGTCCATCATTGGTGCCGTATATATAATCAACTTAGGCGCTGGAAAATCGATAACGGGTCGAAGCGGTGAGTTCTCCTCTGCCTTCTTCGGAAGGTTCGACGTCAGCTGATACCGTCCAGGCTGTTGCACTTGGGGAAGATATTGTGTGAAGATTAAGTCGACGGATGCTATGGATGAAACGATAGACTTCTCACTCAACGCAAATTGGTTTCTGGGATGACCCGTAACAGGAAAATTGGCACCGTGACAAGTACTGAAGAACAGAGAAGCGAAGAAGAGAAGCGATTTAAACAGCGCTGGCCATCGATGCTGTTTGAAAGTTGAAATTTTTGCAGATGATAACTAGCAGGAACCAGGACGCGAACGGTAACGTGGTCGTGGCTGATCTTGATTTCATACCGTGACCATCATCAACCCGGCAAAGCTATCTTCACTTGTCTCCTTCCGCCAACAGCATGAAGAGCTCATTGAAGGACGAGGATGCTGATGACTTCGAGCTCTGCAGTCGAAAAAGGGCAAAGGTAGACGACATCGATGATTTTCGGTGAGTATATGCGCCATTCTTGTATCCTTCTGTGTTGATTTTCTTCTAGTTTTCCTGCGTCGGATGGTGCTTGTCCCGAACCGTCGTCGTCGTTGTCGTCGTCGTCGTCGGCAACGCGTCCTCGCCAGTCGTCTCTTCCTCCCACACCGCAATCTCCCATCCGACGACGCGTCAATTTCACGTTGGCTCGCAGAGAGAAAACTCGTCGCCACAAGAGACGCAACGCTCAGCTTGTTCGTCCGCAAGTCACGACAGCTTCTTCATCCAACTCATCTGTGTCGTCGGCGGAACCTGATACGGATGTCAAATTCACCTTCACTACGAAAAGTCCTGCCTGCTCATTCTCGCCTATGGAATATGCTGTGTGCAACACTCTTCAGTATCACGGCATTGTCCCGCCTTGCGCGACACATTTCTCTTCAAATGATCCTGCCTCTGAGTCTGCTCCTTCGTATGATGACGCAATGCTCTTGCATCCCTTTCAGGCTATGAAACTGGAATAGACTCTTCCTTGGGACTGTGGACTGAAGCGAGGATGTCGAAGACTGGAAATGACAATATGAGAGTACATGGAAGTTTTCTTTTTCGTGTTCGGTTTGTTTGCCCGTGTCGCAGCTGTTTCCGTACGAATTTTGTCAAAGTTGTTACGTAGTAATGCCAATCGCCGCGGCATTGTGATTTTCTCCTTCGGCACCGGGTCCTGATGGCCTGACTCATTACTTGCACTGCTATTTATTGCCAACAAATAAATACCAAAGCCCCAAGTCTCCTTGAGCTCATCGATGTCCATATCACCGGGGGAAGAAATCCATGACTCCAGTCATACCAAAAAGACAAGACCCCAGACAGCATGCGAATTTTGTAGGCGAAGAAAGAGTGAGTGTTCTACACAAGTTTACCTGCTTCTAAGGTTATCGGCGTTTTAGTTGGATGTGAGGCTATAAGCATAAAGACATTCTGTAATGGATACCTGAATTTACCTCTGCAGGCGATGGCGCCCAAAGACCGGGGAAACAGTGCTCGAACTGTGCAGCATGCAACATTGACTGCAAATATTCTGACAGCCGTAGAGTACTGGCAAGTCAAGCATCTACTCTTCTGTTATGCATAAGCTAACGGGGTTGTAAAGGCGCCCTCCAAAAGGTTCGCAATGATTTTCTTGCTAGCACTCCGGCCTATACTCGAGGTAGTTATGTCCAGGAACTAGAGAACAAACTAGAAAGGATGGAGAACGTTTTGCGTCGGGTAAGTACCGTCTGCGCATCTAAATGCAGAGCTGACTCTGCTGCAGATCCTTCCCGAGACCCATATTGGGAGCATGAGCACTGCTGAGATAGAGGATCGACTGCGACAGGACGATTATGAGCGTGATGCGATGGAAGACCATCTCACCCGGGCCCACGCATATCCGTCGGGCTACATCTATCTCGGAAAATCGAGCACCGCCCAATTTGTACAAACGGCAAGGGATTTCAAGCAAGGCTATACCGGCAAACTCCCAGACAGAGTCAATTTCAAACGGTCCGAATTTTGGGATGCACCTCCTTGGCACCAAAACACATGGTTCCGGGCTCATTATCCAGAATTCACCCTTCCAGAAGACGACCTGCTCTCATCACTTGTCGATCTTTATTTTGCGGAAGTGAACCCCTTCGTTCCGTTGCTGCATCGTCCAACTTTCGAGAAGTCCGTTAAGGATAAACTTTATCTAGAGGATAAAGACTTCACTATGGTGCTGCTGCTCGTGTGCGCTGTCGCTTCAAGGTACACAGACGACCCTCGAGTTCTATCAGATGGGGTGACTGCCAAGCAGTCGAGTGGATGGAAGTGGGTCAAGCAAACGTTGCTTGCGCGTAAGTCCCTGTTAAGTGCGCCGACTTTACATTACTTGCAAATTATATGTGTGAGTGCGGTTGGTGTTCACTTATTGTCGTCACTTTATTTGTAATACCAACGAGCCAGCTTTTTGCCCAATTCATGTTGGGATCAACGGTGCCTCATCTATGCTGGACGATTGCTAGCGTTGGACTTCGGTCATCGGAGGAGGCGGGAATTCACAGAAGGAAAGTGAAGTATGCTACGCCCACTGTAGAGGGTGAACTGTGGAAACGGGCGTTCTGGTAATGTCATCGCTACCTCATCCATGCGCTTTGCTGACTCGGTTTAGGACTCTTGTGTACTTAGACAGGCAGAGCAGTGCCTTTCTAGGACGTTCATGCTGTCTATTCGACGAAGAGTACGTTTGCGAGTGTCTATCCTCCATGCCTTGTTGTCAATTGATGCAGGATTGACCTTGACCTACCAATCGAGTGTGATGACGAGTACTGGGAGCCCCAAAGTACTGTCAATGCCTTTAAGCAACCGCCTGGACGACCTGCGATCGTTTCTTACTTCAACTGTTACCTGAAACTCAGTTCCCTTATAACGTTTTGCCTGCGCACTGTCGTGAGCCCTCTTTTTATCTATTCCGTTAGGCAAACTATACATAATCATCACAGTATGCCATGAATCGGTCTCAAATCAGGCTCAGATTTCTAGATAGGGACTGGCAGAAACGAATGGTGGAGCTGCTCAATGCGAAGCTAAAGCACTGGATGGATGCAATGCCTGATCATCGTACGTAAAGTTATTGATACTATTGTTATGTTAATTCTCATCTACCTACCTTAGTACGATGGGACCCCGACCGCACAGACCCTGTTCACTTCGCTCAATCGGCGTCGTTACATTTACAGTATCATCATTTGCAGATGCTAACTCACAGGCCCTTCATCTCTGTGCCTTATGACTCGGAGAAATTCCCGTTTCATTCAGTAACTATCTGCACAACTGCCGCTCGCGTATGTGCAGATATTATCGATACCCAACTACGTCGTAGAGGGCATTTAAGTCCCTTCCATGGTGTAAGAAAAAGCTTTACCAGGATATCTGTTCTAACGTCCCCTTAGCTTGCCGCATTCAACGCCGCTGCAGTGCTCCTCTTCGACTATTGGTACACAAAAAGTAGTGGCTTTCCCGTAAACCCTGCTGATGTGAAACATGTGGACACATGCATGACGGCTCTCCATGTCCTGGAAACGAGGTGCTTACATCCGAGTTGGAGCTATTCATGTCGCTAACAGAAGTGCAGGTGGTCATTTCCAGGCAAGCTCTGGTGAGAGGAATCTTCCGTGATTTCTTTGAGCAGTCGGGTAAACTGATACACCATCCCGCTAGGGATGTCCTCCACGAGCTAGCTTCGGTTGGCGATCTACATCCCAACTCAGCGGGCCTCCAATCGGAGCTGAGTGTCGATAACGACTCGATATTGAACCGAGATGAGGTCTTTATTGAGAGTCTCCCGGAGACTACCCCTGGCAGCAACACTTTCTACGACGTGCCTGCTGTAGATGAGTCTGGCTGGTTTTCTGGCATTGAGCTTCCATCAATATCCCTAGGTGAAGCGAACGCACAGCCTCAGTTATCGTTCGCTCCTTCGGAAAGCGTAAGGCTGGAATCTCCTCCTAAATGCGAAGGTCACGCGAATGTGACCGAAACCTTGCGAAAATTTGGTTTCACGACTGACGACCAAGATTCTTTCCTTGAGCCTTCTAATTTCTGCAGTAAAAGCGCTAGTACGTCGAACTTCGATACCCTGTCAACGAGCAATGAGTCCCATAACTTGCAAAGTAATGAAACAAGGTACGGTTGTCTTCCATGTTGGTAGCATAATACCAAAGTCTTATGATCCTTTCAATTAGTTTGGACGGCTGGGGCTCCTTCTTCAGTAATGTAGACGAGCTTACCCATGGCATATGGCAATTCGATGAAAACTCGAATGACTCTTTTACTACGACGAGTGGGCTGTGGTAGAACTAGCGAGATGGCTTTCTTGTTTGCAAATCGGACAGATCGTGTAAATTTCTTAAGTAGTTTGTTTTATTGCCGTGAACCATGTACCCCTATGTACCCTCAAGGCCTGTCGCCCCGGCGGTCCGATTCAAAGAGCGTGAGAGGTTATATCCTAAATCGGAACTGCACAGTTACAAAGCAGTGTCCAAACCTTAATTTTTCCCTCCATCGACAACGCCGTACGGACCCAAATGGTGGGCATTCTGCTCAATGCTTCAAATTTCCTGTACTAAGCAGTGAATTACCTAGCCTTCCCAAAAGACATTCAGAACAAAGCGCATTTTGGCCAAGGCTGGAAGGCAAAACAGGTACTTTTCTTGAGCGCAAGCTTGCTGCGCTGTACTGACGGTGGGATGCAGGCCAATTCCCCAATGGTTCCGCCTAAAGACAGATACTAAGATCCAGGTGCGTGAACAATAAGTTCCATGAACTGCTTGACTGATTTAGGGTGCAGTACAATGCCAAGAGGCGTCACTGGCGACGAACCAAGCTTAACATCTGAGCTGGTTGTCTACTTGGGGAGGAAAAGATGGCTCGTTGCATATGTATCCCGTACGCTCTATGACTTCACATGAATCTATGCATATTACAGCCACTTTGCTGCAACGGGCGCTACAAGATCGTTTTACTGGATATTGAACAGCCACGGTATCTTATAGGCGCGATATCCGATCTAATTGGCAATAGAGTGGCTCTCTGTCGTTCCCTCAGTAGTAGTAACTACATAGTGTGGCCAGATACAGTACAGCGCCTATGGGGGTATATCGTTGACTCGGACGCCGCAGTTGTCCAGCGAAATTCTTGACTGGGCTACCCGTGGATGCTTACCGAAATTCACAGATTATGTTACCTCCCTGTCACCTCTACGGTTTCGCCTGGACATGTCAGATGCTATGAGTCCAGGTAAGCCTGGCGTTTATTCATAGCATCCGACGCTTGCAATCAACAAGTTCGGGTCGGTCGATATCAGCTGATGTTGAAGCTTTCCGAGGACGGCAGAGAAGGACCCACCGCTTCGAGCCGTTATCGATTCTCCAGCGCCTAAGTTAACTATATATGCGGCACCAATGATGGAGTGGATGATACACCCTCGTACCATCCCTCCCACATTCCTTCTGCCCTTCAAGGTACAATCGTCTCTCGTCTCTCCCGTCATTACACTTATATCTCAGCAGGTGCAATGGAAGTCTTCGTGCGGAATGTACCCTTCTCGGTATCAGAAGAGGGCCTGCGCATCCATCTAGCGGGCAAAATACACATACCACCGATTCAAAATCCCGGCTCTCCACTGTTGAATTTTGGGGTGGAACTTTTTCGCAGAGCGGGATCGGCTACTCATCGTGGCATTGGTCGTGTAACATTCCCGGATGCCAACTCGGCCGACATATTCCTGCAGCTGTACAACGTCATAAACATAGCCGGGAGACCAGTCTACTTTAAGCCTGACAAACATCCCATCAATGAAGCACGTATAGGTTCTGTCGCGTCGCGCCCTTGGGTCGATCCTAAATCTGTGCGCCTTGAACGGGAGAGACGTGCCGACATCGCGCGCGCTTCTTCATCGATCACTATTGAGCTCGGGCGTATCTGCCGCAGGGGCATCTTCGCAACGGAGCTCACCATTCAGGGCAGTGTTGTGTGCGATCCTGACCTGCGCAGGCTCAGGATCGACGTTGATCCAGTCGAGTTTGAGGACTTTGTACCGCCGACATCACAGAACGTATCTTTTTGGTACCGCGCCGCCAACATCAAGACCATCTTGTCATCAGACAACGGATGTGATATCTATGTACAATCATCTCTACCTGCGACCATTCAGGTCGAAACAGTGCACGAGGTTTATGGCTCGCTTAGCTCTATTCCAGCAGAGCGGCTCTCCTCGCTACGCACGGATGATCAACTCGCACCATTGATTTCCCAAGGACTCTGCATGCACTTTGACAAGTCAGTCGAAACGCACGATTTTCTGCATCGCTGCGAAGAGATACATTTACCTGTCCCCATTGATCGTTCAATGACTCGAATTCTGCGAGAGGAAGGATATAGCCAAAACCAGCTGAATGCTTTACAAGTCGAGCTCCGTACTTTGTCTTTTCCTCTTGCATTTGAGGTTGAAAAGGCCTATTGGGCAGGCCTTCTGGAAGCTTCAGAGCTTCTGGGTCTTTGTAGTGCGCTGCATGAATTAGAGGCGCACCATGACAGCCTCACCGCTGCCTCGGCATTTCGCCAATTCACCTGTGTCCTGAATGTTCCCAGCCTTCGGGACGCTGTATACACCCGACCGTTAGCGAATGCGACACCACATGCATCTACTTCATCTCATGTGCCAGGCAAGGAGCAGGCGCCGAATCCAACCTCGTCACAGTCAGGGACAAAATCGAGTCGGAAGCGTCGAAATCGTAGGACCCGTAAACGGCAGCTAGCCACAACTGCGTCAGACAAAGCAGAACATGACCTTACTGGTCTGCTGCATGAAGCAGTTGAGGCCTACTTGGCGGAAGCCCGAGCGCCAAAGCGGCGCTTTGCTCCCTCTCCAGCGATATACCAGTCATATCACCTCATCGTCACGCCCACTACGCAGTTTTTGGAGGGCCCCCTCCCAGATCAATCAAACAGTGTTTTACGACGCTACAACAATAATGAAGCATTCCTCCGTGTATCATTCCAGGATGAGGACAAGGGGAAGCCACGCCGTGAACAGTCGCTTTCAATAGATCAGCTCTTAGTGAAACGGTACCGTCCCGTCCTCACTGACGGAGTTCTAGTCGCAGGGCGCGAGTTCGACTTTCTTGGTTACTCGATGAGTGGACTGAAGGATTATACTTTCGCCTTTGTGACGCCATTCACATTCCAAGGTAATCATGTTACTGCAGATATCATTCGTGGACAACTGGTGAGCATCATATCATTCTAGCATCGAAAGTACTTTTTCGACTCGCCTTATGCAGGGTGATTTTACCAAGGTCGCTCACCGTCCTGCCTTACTGGGTGCTCGTTGGGGCCAGATGTTCTCGACGTCTTTGCCGTCAATAGAGATCTCCCCTGACATGATTGCACATATTCCGGACCGAACTGCCGGTTTGGGTACCAATGCCCTTTTCACCGACGGCTGTTCGACAATCTCGTGCGAACTCATCACAATTGTGAAGGGGAAGGTCTTACAACGCGCAAGATTCGTCCCGTCAGCACTGCAGTTCCGGCTCGGCGGAGCCAAGGGCGTTTTGTTTATGGACCCCACCTTGACAGGCAAGAGGTTGACGATTCGTCCGTCACAGACGAAATTCGACTCGGAGAACATTCGCAGCTTAGATATAACAACTACATCAGCAAAGCCTATCTACTGTTATCTCAACCGGCCAATGATTGCCCTCCTGGAGCACCACGAAGTTCCGCACAAGAGCTTTAAAGATCTACAGGACCGAGCCATCGACGAAGTACGTCAGATCAAGAAATCTCTGGATGCCGCCGCTACCACGCTCACCCACCATGGTCTTGGCGCCTCCTTCCACTTAGAATCTCTCTTCCGTAATATGGCAAGGACTTTACAGGTGGAACTATCCGAAGATCTTGACTCCGAATCCGGAGTACACTATGGCTTACTGAAGACAGTCATCGCATACGGTGCCACCCATATCTTGAGGGAAATCAAGCATCGTGCACGGATTCGGGTTCCTGGATCATACACTCTAATCGGCGTATCGGACGAGTGGGATTGCCTTGAGGAAGGTCAAGTGTATGCCACGATATTTGATCCGCGCACAAACGAACGTGTGGCTGTTGAAGGTCGAGTTCTCGTCACTCGTAGTCCTCAAATTCATCCCGGGGACGTTCAGTTTGCCACGGCAGTGCGAAAGCCAGAATTGAATCATTTAGTTAACGTGGTTGTCTTTTCGTGCAAGTGAGTGTTTCAATAACAGTGTGCCAGTTTCTGTAACTCATATTGTATGACCAGGGGAAGCAGAAGCTTACCTTCCTGTCTTGGAGGAGGTGATCTTGATGGTGATATCTACAATGTCATCCTTGACGTAAGTCAAAGGCGCTACTTTCATATACCACAGTGTTCTCACTCTGAATCCAGGAGACCCTATACCCACCCAAATCATTCACTGCGGAACCTGGCGCGTATAAACCGCTGCCCCCTGATGTCAGAACCGATGTATGTGGTAAAGCCGAAGTCGCGGAGTTTGTTATCAACTACGTCAGTGTGTTTCTTCAGACGACGGGCAATACTCAAGTGTCTCATTAGATCAAATCTGATCTCTTGGGATACATCTCCTCACTTCACTTAAGGATCTCTGATCTCAAAGGTGTCGATTGTGATGAGTGTCTGCTTCTAGCAGAGAAGGCTTCACATGCTGTCGACTACCCTAAGGTCGGAACTCCTGTGAGCTTTTCGGAGCTTCCCCGACCCACAGATCGATATCGACAACCTGATTACCAGTCCGGTGAGGGCGTCAACCCCGACGAAGGAACAAGGCATTACCCTAGCAAGAAAATACTCGGCATACTATATCGCAGTGTCCCTGTAGATGAGTATCATCCGCGTAAAGATGAAGCAGAACTCGTTGATCACGAACTGCTAGACGATTTACTAGAGCCTCACCTTAATGTGGCCTACGACTTGACCATGGATCCCAATGAAAATGATCTCGAAGAAATGCGCCATATCTTGGACGAATATTGCCAGCAATTGTTGGCAATAGCCAAAGCGCATACCGTCCACAAAGTGTCGAGAGCACATCTTTCTGAAGCTGAACTTGTCTGTGGGTGTATCATGGAACATTATTTCGATCACAGGAAGCGCAGAGAGACCACCACGTCCATGAACCTTCAGGTGCGTACTACGCTTACGATCTCTTATCCTGTAGTGCATCAGAGGTTGAAACACTGTCTGCTACAGACGCAAGAGCTCACACGGGCAATACGGCAAGAGTTTCTTCCTCCTCCGGAAGACGATGACGAGGAGGGATTTGACGACGTTGACTATTATGGCGATGAATTTTGGGATTTGATCTCGAACGATGAGCTCGAACGGGACATTCAGCGCCTTTGTATCAAGTTCAATCGTGCTCGGGCGGGTTGGGTGGCAGCCCAAGAGGCATTGGCTGATGCTCGGGAGGATGGTACAACATCCTTCGGTCCCCAGAGCTTTGGTGTCATAGCTTTGGGAGTCATGTTAGATGTATTGAAGGAGCTCAAGAAGTCACGTACTCGGTATTGATTGTAACTGTGTCTCATCCTGTACTATAATTCGAACATTTTCACTGCTTTTTCTTTTCTATATACGCAGAGTCAAACAAGGAAGCCACTCCACAGAGATAGGTGACGAATTCGTGCTGGAACTCGACGTGAAAAACAAAAATTACAACTTCCTAACTGTTAATTGGCACTACTGTTGTGCATACTAAGCCTATGCGATGTTACCTCCTCGGTTTCGCTTGGACAGGTCTGATGCTATGAATGTCAATGTCAGGTATGCTTAGCATTTCTTCATAGCATCCGACGCTTACAATCAACGAGTTCGAGTGTTCATAGCCGGTATCAGCTGATGCTGAGGACGGCAGGGAAGGACCCACCGCTTCAAGCCGTTATCGATTCTCCAGCGCCTAAGTTAACTATATATGTGGCACCAGTGATGGGACTGGATAATACGAGGGTGTATCATCCACTCCCATCTTCCTTCTGTCCTTCGAGGTACAATCCCCTTGCCTCTCCCGTCATTACACTCATATTTCAGCAGGTGCAATGGAAGTCTTCGTGCGGAATGTACCCTTCTCGATATCATCAGAAGGTCTCCGCACCCATCTAGCGCGCAAAATTCACATACCACCGATTCAAAATCCTGACTCTCCACCGTTAAATTTTGGGGTGGAACTTTTTCGCAAACGAGGATCGAATGCACACCGCGGAATGGGTCTTGTAACATTCCCGGATGTCAAATCGGCCCGCGTATTCCTGCAGTTATACAGTGACATAAATATAGGCGGGAGAACAGTCCACTTTACGCCTTCCAAATATCCCACCAATGAAGCCCGTGTAGGTTCTGTTGCGTCGCGCCCTTGGGTCGATCCTGAATCTGTGCGCCTTGAACGAGAGAGACGTGCCGACATCGCGCGCGCTTCCTCATCGATCACCATTGAGCTCGGGCGTATCTGCCGCAGGGGTATCTTCGCAACAGAGCTCACCGTTCGGGGCCGTGTTATATGCGATCCTGGCCTACGCAGGCTCAGAATCAATATTGATGGAGCGTCAAATGACCAGGGATCTATTGATTTCGGTCCTGATACCGATGATGTAGACATCGTAGAGTCTATGTTTAACGGCACACATACGTCATTCTGGTATCGCGCTTCCAATATCAAGACGCTTGTGTCTTCAGGGAACGGACGTGATGTCTACATTCAATCGTCTCTTCCGGCGACCATCATTCAAGAGCATGAATATCTTCACGGTAGTTCAATGGACCGGCGCTCTACGCTCCGTAGTGATGACCGCCTCATGCCATTTATTTCCCAAGGGTTGTGTTTACGGTTCGACACACAAACCCATGCATCCGATTTCCTTTATCGTTGCGAAGAGATACATTTGCCCTCTTCCGTTCATCGTCCTATAACTCGAATTGAGCGAGGAGAAGGATATAGTAGGCGGAAATTGCGAGATTTACGAGTCGAACTGCAATCTTTGACTTTCCCTCTTGCATTTGAGGTTGAAAAGGCGTATTGGGCAGGGCTTCTGGAGGCTTCAGAGCTTCTGAGCCTCCGTGGTGCGCTGTATGAATTAGATACACTTCATGACAGTCTCACTGCGGCCTCCGCCTTCCGCCAATTCACCTCTGTGTTGAATGTTCCCAGTCTCCGGAACACTGTGCGCACCCCACCAGCAGAAAATCCGGCACCACATGCGTCTGCTTCATTATCTCAGGCGTCAAATCCAACCTCGTCACAGGCCAGATCCAAATCGAGTCGGAAACGTCGAAATCGCAGGACTCGTAAACGGCAGTTGGCCGCAACTGCGTTAGACAGAGTAGAACAAGATCTCCCTGGTCTTTTCAGTGAAGCAGTGAAGACCTACATAGCCGAACCTCGGACGCCAAAGCGCTTTGCTCCGTCTCCAGCCGTATACCAGTCGTATCATCTCATTGTCACTCCCACGACGCAGACTTTGGAGGGCCCGCTCCCCGATCAGTCCAACAGCGTTCTACGACGGTATAAGAAGAACGATGCATTTCTTCGTGTATCGTTCCAGGATGAGGACAAGGGGAAGCCCCGCCGTGAACTGTCTGTCTCCATAGATGAGCTTTTAGTGAAGCGGTACAGTCCCGTCCTTACTGGCGGAGTGACAGTCGCAGGTCGCAAGTTTGACTTTCTAGGTTATTCCATGAGTGGACTGAGGGAATATTCCTTCACCTTCGTGAGGCCATTCAAGTTCCGCGGTAGACGTATAGACGCAGATGTCATCCGTGGGGAGCTGGTGAGCATCAGTCATCTCAACTACCGTTCTTTCCTGACTTACCTTGCGCAGGGTGATTTTACGAGGGCCGCTTACCGCCCGGCTTTGTTGGGTGCCCGTTGGGGCCAGATGTTCTCCAATTCAATGCCTTCTGTAGAAATCTCTCCCGATATGATCACACGTGTTCCGGACCGATCTGCCGGTTCCGGTGTCAATGCCCTTTTCACCGATGGCTGTTCGACCATTTCACGCGATCTCATCACAATTGTAAAGGAAAAGGTCCTACGACGTGCCAGACTCGCCCCCTCAGCGATCCAGTTTCGGCTCGGCGGAGCCAAGGGGGTCTTATTTGTGGATCCCACCTTGACAGGCAAGAGGTTGACGATTCGTCCGTCGCAGACGAAATTCGACTCGGAGAGCATTCGCAGCTTAGATATAACAACTACATCAGCAAAGCCTATCTACTGTTATCTCAACCGGCCAATGATTGCCCTTCTGGAGCACCACAAAGTCCCACACAAGAGCTTTACAGATCTACAGGACCGAGCCATCGACGAAGTACGTCAGATCAAGAAATCTCTGGACGCCGCCGCTACCACGTTTACCCACCATGGTCTCGGTGCCTCCTTCCATTTAGAATCTCTCTTCCGTAATATGGCAAGGACTTTACAGGCGGAACTATCTGAAGATCTTAACTCCGCATCCGGAGTACACTATGGCTTACTGAAGACAGTCATCGCATACGGTGCCACCCATATCTTGAGGGAAATCAAGCATCGTGCCCGCATCCGGATTCCGGGGTCGTACACTCTAATCGGCGTATCGGACGAGTGGAACTGTCTTGAGGAAGGCGAAGTCTATATTACGATAGTTGATCCACGCACAAACGAACGTATAGCTGTTAACGGTCGAGTTCTCCTCACGCGTAGCCCTCAGATTCATCCCGGAGACGTACAGTTCGCCAAGGCAGTGCGAAGATCGAAGTTGAAGCATCTAACCAACGTAGTCGTCTTTTCGTGCAAGTGAGTGTTTCAATAACAGTGCACCGGTTCTGTTTCTCATATTGCATGACCAGGGGAAGCAGAAGCTTACCTTCCTGTCTTGGAGGAGGTGATCTTGATGGTGATATCTACAATGTCATCCTTGATGTAAGTCGAAGGCGCTACTTTCATATACCACAGTGTTCTCACTCTGAATCCAGGAAACCCTCCATCCACCTAAATTATACACAGCGGAACCTGGCGAATACAAACCTTTGCCCCCTGATATCAGAAAATATATATGTGGTAAAGCTGAAGTCACGGAGTTTGTTATCAACTACGTTAGTGTGTTTCTTCAGACGACAGGCATTACTCAACCCTTAATATTAGATCAAATCTGATCTCCTAGGATACATCTCCACCCTCCACTTGAGAATCTCTGATCTCAAAGGTGTTGACTGCGACCAGTGTCTGCTTCTAGCAGAAAAAGCTTCACATGCTGTTGATTTCCCCAAGGTTGGAACTCCTGTCAAGTTTTCGGACCTTCCCCCACCCCCAGATGCCCAACGACGACCTGACTACCTGTCCGGTGAGGGTGTTAACCCCGGCGAAGGACCGGGATATTACCCTAGCAAGAAGATACTCGGCATACTCTATCGCAGTGTCCCTGTAGATGAGTATCATCCGCGTAAAGATGAAGCAGAATTTGTTGACCACAAACTGCTAGACAATTTGTTAAAGTCTCACCTTCATTTGGCCGACGACTTGAACATGGATCCCGATGAAAATGATCTCGAAGAAATGCGCCATATCTTGGACGAATATTGCCAGCAATTGTTAGCGATAGCGAAAGCGCATACCGTCCAGAAGTTGTCGACAGAACATCTCTCTGAAGCCGAACTTGTCTGTGGGTGTATCATGGAACATTACTTCGATCACAGGAAGCGCAGGGAGATCACCACGTCCATGAATCTTCAGGTGCGTACTACGCTTCCGATCTCTTGTAGTTCATCAGAGGTTGAAATACTGTCTGCTGCAGACGCAAGAGCTCACACGGGCAATACGGCAAGAGTTTCTTCCTCCTCCGGAAGATGATGACGAGGAGGAATTTGACGATGATGACTATGATGATGAATTTTCGGACCTCGTCTCAAACGATGAGCTCGAACGGGACATTCAGCGTCTTTGTATCAAGTTCAATCGTGCTCGGGCGGGTTGGGTGGCAGCCCAAGAGGCATTGGCTGATGCTCGGGAGATGGCACAATATCTTTCGGTTTCCAGAGCTTTGGTGTTATAGCTTTGGGAATCATGTTAGATGTATTGAAGGAGCTCAAGAAACCACGTACTCGATACTGATTGTAACTGTTACACGTATCTCATCCTGTATTATAAACACTAAGTCGCCTAGCTCTTTAGGACCGCGCCATTCATTTACTGAAGCCCCTCCATATCCACCTTTTTGGCTATGCATCCTCGGACGTCCGTTCTGGATGGCCATAGTCACTGTTATGATCTTCATTTCGTTGTTGCCGGCACTACCTCAAGCGTGAGCATTTCTGGGATAGACAGTCGTAGATTCCCTTATAAACTGGATTCAGATTTTGTGCTCCCGGACTACCATCTTGCTCTTCCACCATGACTACGCTTCCTCCAGAACTTGTAGAGATAATTGTACGTGAAGTCTGGTACTCTGATATGCCATCTTATATCCGGAAATTGTTTATGACTACTTGTCCCCGGATCAACCGAGCGTGGAAAGCTGTCTATGCCCCTATCGCTTCTCAGGACATGTACATCACCAACCTTGCATTTCTCGACTATCTATGCAGGATAGCACATCTCCGAAAATCCGTCATTTACCGTGACTTCATCCCCCGGCTTACCCAGACCATTACCTGCTTCATTGACCTTCAAGAACACGAAAGGGAACTCGAAGGAGAGGTGAAAGAGGTGTATCGCTATCTCATTGGGCTACCCAATATCATTGGTTTCCAAACTCTCTTCCCTCTCATTCCATATGTGTCCTTCGAGATCATTTGGATCGGTGTTGGACGATTTCCACCTTTTGAGCCGCTCCGTGGTGTTCCCATTCGCGCCCGTTATGACCGATTACTGTCTAATGCATTCTCACCCAAGTGCCCATACGGATGGGCACAAATGGACGTATCCATTGCAATGCCAGACCCGGATCCTTCGGGGACCATACGCGACTCGATCTGGTCTCGCATATTGCACGATTTGCGTAATGTCGGAGTCCCCGAACACTTTTTTGGGATCATTGAAGCCGGCCGAGGGTCGTATGATATGTTCGTGGAAGATGGTGTGCGACACTTCGTTCAAGCCACGTATATATTTGAGAGAAATCTCAAAGACAGACATCTTGACGGTTATGATTCGAGGAATATCAATAAGCGCTTGTGGATGGCTTCCAATAATCGTTACAGTAAGTGATTCGAGCCACGTCCATCTGATTAGTCTAACATGCTCAGCTCTAGCGTTGAGGTGTTTCACCAGTCTCTTCCACCGTTGGGAGTATAGACGTGTCCAGTCTTCTTTATCTTCCATAGTGACCGGGAGGTGGCCGAGTACAAACTACCTCTTCAGTGAGAAGGCTATGGTCTAAAGACATACTCTGCTAATTTCAGTATGAAGCTGCTTGTACATGCACAGCTATTGTAAAGAAATGTTGTCGGTCCCCTCTTTCGCGAGGATGTTGAGCTTGAAGATGTACGTCGCCTCGAGGACGACCTCGATGATATCCACCTAATGTCAGACTGCAATCCCTAGGGCCGTCGGCCATCTCATGGCGGATCTCGCTACTGAATCGTCTCCTTTTACTTACAGTTACAGAACATTTCCTTCTAACAAATTTTCCGTTCTCATACACGAGATTCCGAGTCCTATGTATATAGGATTACTCGGTTATAATGCAAACGTGAACGACCCGTGGGAAAATTCTATTCGACCTATCTTATCTCGGCGGAGATTGCCGGCTTATCGTCCTGGCTGTACCGTGGGAACTTGGCCGCTATTGCACCTATCTCATCTTTACGCCGGATCTTGCTTGCCTAATTTCCCGGTGCACCTCTGCCCTATCTTATCTTTCATGACTTCGCCTGCTCTATATCTTTTTCGGATGAAAAATATATCATTTCTTGGTCCCGGTTGACTTTTTAATATGGATACTGTCCCTCTCGATTCTCGTCCCTGCCTGTCCTGACTCGTCCTATCTGAATTGCCAAGACTTCTACGGCACAAATATCGTGTTTCTCCTCCTTCCGTGTCCTTTGGTTTGTGATGCTTGGTCTGTTGCACTTCAGCCCGATTTCTCTCGCTATATATTTATGTTCTTGGTGTGCATATATACAACTGCGCTGTGCTCTATGACTATCCCATCATCTCTCTGTCGCCGCCTTCCCTGTCGTCATGATGCCTTTTGATTTGCACTTCCTCGAATCCTTCATCATCTTTTCTTGTTTCCGTCCATGTATCCTCTGTAATACTTCATGACACCAGGTCTTAACGATGCCGATATAGCAAAGGTGCTCAGTGATCTTGGCTCTGAGATGGACAGAATGATCCCCGCATCTCTCTTACAAGGTACATGCGTGTACCAATGCCTCAAATTGAATTTCAACTCACCTAGGCTTGTACACTGGTATCATTGC
Organism: Armillaria altimontana; assembly: GCA_022818075.1. Taxonomy (NCBI): domain Eukaryota; kingdom Fungi; phylum Basidiomycota; class Agaricomycetes; order Agaricales; family Physalacriaceae; genus Armillaria; species Armillaria altimontana. The sequence goes on along the minus strand of JAIWYR010000005.1, from coordinate 1,856,714 downwards.
TGTTGCCTTGTGGAATATCTGTGAGGAGAACCCGGCCTCACATACGTAACCCTCAATCTCAATTCCTCCTCCTTATGGCAGATCTGCATAAATCCCGACCAATCGGACCACCTATGATTATTGTTATCATTGCCCTCTATATCATGACTTGTGCAAACTTTCCCTTGACTGGTTAATCATGCACACAGGCCTGGTCACCAATTACAAACTTTGAGAATCCTCTGAGGTGGATAACGGCGGTGACAGGTGTCTTTACTGTTTTCTGCGCTATACTTGTTGACACCACGATGGTGAGCATCTGTCCACTCGTATCATTATCGTTTGCTTACGGTTTTGGTAGATCTGGACCCTGGCCATGCTGGCTGGTCTTGGGACGACGCTGGCAAATTCAAGTCCTTCTCCCTGCTCTCTGTCTCATTGCCGCTGCAGGTGCAGTGACTTTTCTCTTCCATAATTATCTTCTCTCACTGATATTGCAGCCTTAAAAATCTACACAACATGCCAACCGTATTCCGCGGTACAAAGCTACTTTAAGTACCTAGTACTCTATGCAGGCCTAATTCTTGCTTCGACGCTGTGGCGCGCTTTGCTCATGATCTACCGGGTTTTTACTGTTGCGCAAGGAGCCCCAGCACAAGGCGAAGGGGCGTATTGGCATTTCCTCGAAGTCTTCATCGGCTTTGTATGCTGACCCATTGATTTTATACATGGCGTTATTCGTGCACAGTAGTAATGTGTTCTACTATCTTGACCCTATAGCCGGGATCACATGGGTATGGTTTCTCCAGGCTTGTTTAGAAGGTGGACTGACGGGTGTTTGCAGGGTATTGCTCCGACGCTGCTTGTGGAGCGCGTCGCAGTGGGCCATGCTCGCCCGGATGATTCATGGAAGGGAAGCGTGATGACTTCACCATTGTGCTTCGGGCAGGACAAGACTGAGAAGACCTCTCTGGTATACAGACTAACCTGATTATAATAAAACATAGGACTCGGTACCGCGATGCAGATGCGATGGCCCTCACCCTACTAGTTGAGATATTTGAGGATGCCGTGGATTCTGCTCCTGCATTAGGTGTCATTAGCGCGCAGGAACGGACTGATAATGCCTCATCCGCTGTGTCCAGGTCTGAAGTCCGTCTGAGGTCTTCCGCCTTGACCTGTGTCAATATGGAATCGCTAGTCACGAAGGCGACTGAGTTAAGCTCTCTCCTTGACTTCGAGGGCAAAGTTGTTGAGTTGATCCATCATGCATTATGCCCCCACTGCGCGTACAGCGGCTTTACGACTTCGCTTGTTAATGGGGTGAAAATCCCTGTGATGGCAGGATCTACTCCAGCTAGTGCATGGATTTTTAGCAATGCACAAACAGCAAGATAGGAAGACACACCGAGATGGAGATATTCATCTAGGATTGAGGTCTGGAAAACGGGGTAAACGACGCGTCGGGGATGGTGGCCGTTGGTAGGAAGAAATAAACGAGGTCCGTTGACTTGTTTGGATGTCTTGACACGCATTCGTGACTTTCCACCTAGTTACCCCTGACGGTCGATCAAAAGTCGGACTCTCGGAGTAATCCTTCATCTCGATCGAATTCCAGACATAATCCGTAATTCCTGTGTGACTGTAATACTCTGGTGGATTGAAATACGTAATTGATACGTACGATTTGAGCGTAATGAATAAAAGAAGTTTAACACGTTGAGGATTCTCGAATGAAGAGGATACAAATGCTTGGGCGTCGGTGATACTGTACCATTTCGATCGATTCGTCGGTCACGCGTCCGAGGACCCCTTGACGGCGACGAATTTTGGTGCAGGTCACAGGTCACAGGGCCTGTAGGTTGTCTACATCTGGCTTAAATAGGTAATTTATGGTCAAATTTTCGGTGCCTGCGGCGCCAAACCTGCCTGTATTAGGCAATTGACGAAACCAAAAATTCGTCAACACGGTCACAGGTCACACGGCTTGACGAATCGATCGAAATGGTACAGTAAGTTGAACTTGAAATTTCCATATTGACAGGTGTGCCACCACTGCGAATCCGTATTCGCGTTTACCTCCCGTGATATTGTTTAGCCTTGTTTCTGAAACGTGATGGATTCCTGTTGATAGTCCGTCAGTATATTTTCCTTCTTATATTCTTACCTACATCATCCCCCAAATTCCGTCTTCTCCTCCCTCCCTTTTTTAATATCGCCTCCTCATCAGCACAACCAGCACGCTCTCATTCCTTCCGCTCGCCTTCGATGGTTGCTGCAATGGTGTGTTGAAGCCACCATGGGCGTTGACGTCCAAATCAGGGAGTCGGCAACCTTGATCGAAGCGCGTGAATATTCTTTCCTTCCTACCACCACCATCGTACGTGTTTTCTCTTTATATTTGCTTATCGTTGTGCCCATCAACTTACTTTCAGACCCTTATTGACTCTGGAGGATTACAGTACGTATGTATTTCCAACGTCGTATAGCTTAGCTGGAAATCCTTCTTTTTCTAGACGCGCTTTGACCGTGCCTCAAGCCTAAAAATCTCGTGGTGGACGCCACGCGGCGAGCCATTGGTTGCTCCCTGTTCTCCGCTACGTCGTCGTGCTTACCCGTCGGTGAAGTCGCGTGACTTTCGGGGAAGGGAGCATGAAGGTGAGAATTCGTTAATACAAGTCGTAGAAACTACCTAACAATTACATCAGTTGCCTTTGCTACCAGCTTCAAGGACAGGCCTTCAATACATGTCCTCACGGCATGCCAGCCTGAATGGGAGCTATCGTAAGTCTACTTAGTTTGCTATGCCCAGGATATCCCAAGACGACGTATCGCCGTCCGGCGAGCAACGTGAGAGTACGAGGGCATCCTCACGATCGTCAACTTCGTTTATTGACATTAGGCCCAAGTGCTCGAGTTGAGTGGCAACGCCGTTAGGCTTTGAGTGTATGAATCGCTGTCCGGCGAGCAAGGTAAGTGCTTCATTAAGATAATCGTCGTTCCTTCTTACTGATTTTATACCTAGAACGAATCTCCGCAGACTTACAAGGTACATTTACGTCGGTAGCTGGAAAGTGCGCAAACCTTTGAGTATACGGATCGCCGTCCGGCGAGCTAGGTAAGTGCTTTGTTAGGATATTTTTGATTCCTTTGTATTCATTTCCTTCTCAGGACGAAGCTTGATGTTTCTGGAACCTAAACCTTGTGGAGCGAATCTCACGCTCGTTTATGCGAGTACGATACAACCGTGCAAGGCTTTGAGTATATGGATCGCCGTCCGGCGAGCGAGGTGAGCGCTTCCTTAGGATATTTTCTGTTTCTTTTGACTGAATTCTTACCAGGAACGAAGCCGAAAATTTCTGACCCCAACCTTGCGGAGCCAATGTATCCTCCAAATGTACATTTCCGTACATGACCCCTCGCCCTCGTTGGCTCTTGATGTTTCTGACTGTAGTCTAGTTTTTAACCCGGAATCACGCCTATGTCTTGAATCCTTCCCAACACTCGTGGAGCTTGCATGGCGCGCCAGCTATGTCGGTAAGAGATTCTTAGGATATTTTGACCACCCTCAGTTTGCTAACATTTCACGCATTTTGACTTGAAGAACGCCCTCGGGAATTTTGAGGTTCAAACCCTGCGGAGCCAACGCCACGCTCAGGCGAAGAAAACAAACGTGATTCCCTGTCCAATCACCTCACATTTTAGTGGGTTTAAATCTCACGGTAAGTGTACCCTTGGATTTTATGCTTCGAGTTCCGCTTACTTTTTCCTTTTATGAGCCAGAGGGCTTGAAACAGCGAGGTATGGATAACTCATGTGCTGTTTGACTCATGTTAGCAGTTTCCGATATCCAAGACCGCTGGAAGGGTTCAAATTCTCTTTGAGCCGAAGCCATCGTACACGGCGATCTTGCGGTAGTTGGGGAACTAAGGTGAGCGAGCACTTTGGGGAAATTGGTCACACATTTTGATTCACGCGAGTAGATGCCAGATGATGCGCGCGGAATGCAGGCACGCGCGGGATGGAGGTGGAATATACAACACGCGGACGCGGATGCGGGGCGACAGGGGAAGTCATCCGCGTTCACTGTTTTTGAGGTTCCAGCGATTGATGGCAGGGTCCGTGTTGCATGAATAGCCGTCTTGGGCAAGTCCCAAGGCGGCTATTTTTTTTTGTGCGCTGCTCTGGGGCACCTAGAGTGTGTAGTTATGCTTGTGTGAGTAGATTACGTAATCAAAGAAGGCCTACTTGGCTCTGAACCACGCACGCCAGAGTTTGGTAGGCAAATGAGCGGCCCAAAATTTGAAGAATAGCCATTTACAGCGTGCACTCGAGGTCCTGACAGGCGCAGTCCGCCACTGATTTTCTGCATTGGGCCCGACACTAAGTACACAAGAGTCCTAAACCGAGTCAGCAAAGCGCATGGATGAGGTAGCGATGTCATTACCAAATCGCCCGTTTCCACAGTTCACCCTCTACAGTGGGCGTAGCATACTTCACTTTCCTTCTGTGAATTCCCACCTCCTCCGATGACCGAAGTCCAACGCTAGCAATCGTCCAGCATAGATGAGGCACCGTTGATCCCAACATGAATTGGGCAAAAAGCTGGCTCGTTGGTATTACAAATAAAGTGACGACAATAAGTGAACACCAACCGCACTCACACATATAATTTGCAAGTAATGTAAAGTCGGTGCACTTAACAGGGACTTACGCGCAAGCAACGTTTGCTTGACCCACTTCCATCCACTCGACTGCTTGGAAGTCACCCCATCTGATAGAACTCGAGGGTCGTCTGTGTACCTTAAAGCGACAGCGCACACCAGTAGCAGTACCATAGTGAAGTCTTTATCCTCTAAATAAAGTTTATTCTTGACAGACTTCTCGAAAGTTGGACGATGCAGCAACGGAGCGAAAGGTTTCACTTCCGCAAAATAAAGATCGACAAGTGATGAGAGCAGATCGTCTTCTGGAAGGGTGAAATCTGGATAACTCGCCCGGAACCATGTGTTTTGGTGCTAAGGAGGTGCATCCCAAAATTTGGACCGTCTGAATTTGGCTTTGTCTGGGAGTTTACCGGTATGATCTTGCTTGAAATCTCTTGCCGTTTGTATAAATTGTGCGGTGCTCGATTTTCCGAGATAGATGTAGCCCGACGGATATGCGTGGGCCCGAGTGAGATGGTCTTCCATCGCATCACGCTCATAATCGTCCTGTCGCAGTCGATCCTCTATCTCGGCAGTGCTCATGCTCCCGATGTGGGTCTCGGGAAGGATCTGCAGCAGAGTCAGCTCTGCATTTAGATGTGCAGACGGTACTTACCCGACGCAGAACGTTCTCCATCCTTTCTAGTTTGTTTTCTAGTTCCTAGACATAACTACCTCGAGTATAGGCCGGAGTGCTAGCAAGAAAATCATTGCGAACCTTTTGGAGGGCGCCTTTACATACCCGTTAGCCTATACGTAACAGAAGAGTAGATGCCTGACTTGCCAGTACTCTACAGCTGTCAGAATACTTGCAGTCAATGTTGCATGCTGCACAGTTCGAGCACTGTTTCCCCGGTCTTTGGGCGCCGTCGCCTGCAGAGGTAACTTTAGGTATCCATTACAGAACGTCTTTATGCTTACAGCCTCACATCCCACTAAAACGCCGATAACTTTAGAAGCAGGTAAACTTATATAGAACACTCACTCTTTCTTCGCCTACAAAATTCGCATGCTGTCTGGGGTCTTGTCTTTTTGGTATGACTGGAGTCATAGATTTCTTCCCCCGGTGATATGGACATCGATGAGCTCAAGGAGACTTGGGGCTTTGGAATTTATTTGTTGGCAATAAATAGCAGTGCAAGTAATGAGTCAGGCCATCAGGACCCGGTGCCGAAGGAGAAAATCACAATGCCGCGGCGATTGGCATTACTACGTAACAACTTTGACAAAATACCTACAGAATCAGCTGCGACACGGGTAAACAAACCGAAGAAGAAAGCCTCCATGCGCAACCCCATATTATTATTCCCAGTCTTCGATATCCTCGCTGCAGTCCACAGTCCCAAGGAAGAATCTATTCCAGTTTTCATAGCCTGAAAGGAAAGCAAGAGCATCGCGTCATCATACGAAGGAGCAGGCTCAGAGGCAGGATCGTTTGAAGAGAAATGTATCGCAAAAGGCGGGACAATGCCGTGATACTGAAGAGTGTTAGACAAGGCATATTCCATAGGCGAGAATGAGTAGGCAGGACCATTCGTAGTGAAGGTGAATTTGACATCCGTATCAGGTTCCGCCGACGACACAGATGAGTTGGATGAAGAAGCTATCGTGACTTGCGGACGAACAAGCTGAGCGTTGCGTCTCTTGTGGCGGCGAGTTTTCTCTCTGCGAGCCAAAGTGAAATTGACGCATCGTCGGTTAGGAGATTGCGGTGTGGGAGGAAGAGACGACTGGCGAGGACGCGTCAACGACAACGACAACGACGACAACGACAACGACGATTCGGGACATGCACCATCCGACGCAGAAAAATTAGAAGAAAATCAACACAGAAGGAATACAATAATGGCAGATATACTCACCGAAAATCATCGATATCGTCTACTTTTGCCCTTTTTCGACTGCAGAGCTCGAAGTCATCAGCATCCTCGTCCTTCAATGGGCTCTTCATGATGTCGGCGGAAGGAGACAAGTGAAGATAGTTTGCCGGATTGATGATGGTCACGGTATGAGATCAAGACCAGCTACGGCCACCACAGACGTGCTTCTGCCACGTTACCGTTCGCGTCCTTGCTACGGTGCCGAACTTCCTGTTACTGGTTATCACAGAAACCAATTTGCATTCAGTGAGAAGTCTATCATTTCATCCATAGCATCCGTGGACTTATTCTTCATGTAGTGTCTTGCCAAAGCGTCAACAGCCTAGATGGACGTTGAACCTTCCGAGAACGGCAAGGAAGAACCCACCGCATCGAGCCGTTGTCGATTCTCAAGCGCCTAAGTGAACTACATATGCGGCCCCAGTGATGGAGGGACGATACGCCTTAGAACATCCCTCCCACATTCCTTCTGTCCTTCTTGTCCTTCTAGGTACAATCGTCCCGTCTCTCCTGTCATTGTGCTTATATCTCAGCAGGTGCAATGGAAGTCTTTGTGCGGAATGCGCCCTTCACGGAATCAGAAGAGAGCCTCCGGATCCATCTAGCGCGCAAAATTCACATACCACCCATTCAAAATCCTGACTCTCCACCGTTAAATTTTGGGGTGGAGCTCTTTCGCAAAAGAGGATCGAAGGCACACATTGGCAAGGGTGTTGTAACATTCCCGGATGCCAACTCGGCCCTCGTATTCCTGGAGCTGTACAGCGTGATAAGCATAGCCGGGAGACCAGTCTACTTTTCGCCTTCTGATAAACCCACCAATGAAGCCCGTGTAACTGCTGTTGCGTCGCGTCCTTATGAGGATCCCGAATCTGTGCGCCTTGAACGAGAGAGACGTGCGGACATCGCGCGCGCTTCTGGATCGATCACCATTGAGCTTCAAATGGCCAAGACTCAAGTTCCCAGTAGCGACTCGATGTTTCACTTGAATTTTGATGTTGATGTTGAAGCCATCATATCTATGTTTAACCGTTCCCACACATCGTTCTGGTATCGCGCATCCAATATCAAGACGCTCGTGTCTTCAGGGAACGGACGTGATATCTACATTCAATTGTCTCTTCCGGCGACCGTCATTCAGGAGAGCGGTAGCATTTTCGATACTTCTCCTTCAACAGAACGGCGCTCTATGCTCTGTAGTGATGGCCGTCTGAAGCCATTCATTTCCCAAGGGTTGTCTGCGTTTCGACACACAAGCCCATGCATCCAATTTCTTTTATCGTCGTGAAGAGATACATTTACCCCCTTCCATCCATCGTCCTGTCACTCGGATCGAGCGAGAAGAATATAGTAGGGGGAAATTGCAGGATTTACAAGTCGAACTGCGGTCTTTGACTTTCCCTCTTGCATTTGAGGTTGAGAAGGCGTATTGGGCAGGGCTTCTGGAGGCTTCAGAGCTGTTGAGCCTCTGTGGTGCGCTGCATGAATTAGAGACACGTCATGACAGTCTCACCGCGGCCTCTGCCTTCCGCCAATTCACCTCTGGACTGAATGTTCCCAGTCTCCGGGACACTGTGCACACTCCACCAGCAGAAAATACGGCACCACATGCGTCTACTTCATCATCTCAGGCGTCTAATTCAATCCCGTCACGGACCAAGTCCAAATCGAGTCGGAAACGTCGAAATCGTAGGACTCGTAAACGGCAGTTGGCCGCAACTGCGTTGACAGAGTAGAGCTAGATCTTCCTGGTCCTCTCCGTGAAGCAGAAGATACATACATAGCCGAGGCTCGGGCGCCAAAGCGGCACTTTGCTCTGTCTCCAGCCGTATACCAGTCATATCATCTCATTGTTACGCCCACGACGCGGATTTTGGAGGGCCCGCTCCCCGATCAGTCCAGCAGTGTTCTACGACATTATAACAAGAACGATGCATTCCTTCGTGTATTGTTCCAGGACGAGGACAAAGGAAAACCTCGCCGTGAAGAATCTGTCTCCATAGACGAGCTTTTAGTGAAGCGGTACAGCCCCATCCTTACTGGCGGAGTGATAGTTGCAGGCCGGCAGTTTGACTTTCTTGGTTACTCCATGAATGGACTGAGGGAATATTCCTTCACCCTCGTGACGCCATTCGAGTTCCGCGGTAGACATAGACGCAGATGTCATCCGTGGGGAGTTGGTGAGCATCTGTCATCTCAATTAACGTTCCTTCCTTGCTTACATTGCGCAGGGTGATTTTACGAGGGCCACTTACTGCCCCGCTCTGTTGGGTGCCCGTTGGGGCCAGATGTCCTCCAATTCAATGCCCCTGTAGAAATTTTGTTCGACCATCTCATGCGATCCCATGGTCGTTGTGAAAGATAAGATCCTAAGGCGCGCCAAATTTCCCCCGTCTGCTTCGCAGTTCCGTCTCGGTGGTGCCAAAGGTGTCTTGGTCTTAGACCCTAACTTGACAGGAAAGAAGTTGACACTTCACCCATCGCAGACAAAATTCGACTCTGAATACATGCGGAACTTGGACATAACAACCGCCTCGGCAAGGCTTATCTACTGTTATCTCAACCGGCCAATGGTTGCCCTCCTGGAGCACCACGAAGTTTCTCACAAGAGCTTCACAGATCTACAAGACCGAGCCATCGACGAAGTACGTCAGATCAAGAGATCTCTGGATGCCGCCGCTACCACATTTACCCGCCATGGTCTCGGCGCCTCCATCCACTTAGAATCTCTCTTCCGTAATATGGCAAGGGCTCTACAGGTGGAACTATCTGAAGATCGTGACTCGCAGTCTCGCAATCGGGAGTACACTATGGTTTACTGAAGATAGTCATCACGTACGGTGTCACCAATATCTTGAGGGAAATCAAACATCGTGCACGGATTCGGGTGCCTGGCTCGTACACTCTACTTGGCGTATCGGATTGTCTTGAGGAAGACCAAGTGTATGGGACGATGTTTGATTCGCACACAAACAAACGTGTCGCTGTTGAAGGTTGAGTACTCATAACTCGTAGCCTTCAAATTCATCCCGGAGTCGTTCAGTTTGCTACAGCAGTGCGAAGGCCAAAATTGAATCATTTAACCGACGTGGTTGTTTTTTTCATGCAAGTGGGTATTTCAATGACAGTGCACCAGAATCCGTTTCTCGTATTGCATGACCAGGGGAAGCGGAAGTTTACCGGCTTGTCTTGGAGGGGTTGATCTCCACGGTGATATCTACAACGTCATCCTTGAAGGCGCCATTCCTCGACCTGGAAGTGATCATCCTTCCTCGTGCATAGCCGACTCCGCAAAACAATGCCTTCTATTTACCTACACACGTTCCGCCCGTGAAAAGTGCAAACCTGAATTGTCGGACGGCAACATCTCTACGACAAGTTATTTAGATGGCCCCGCAGACCAATGTATTCCCTGCACCTAGTTTACTTTGGGGAAGAGAAAATCTCCCTTCGTGAGTACCTTTCAAGCCTTGAATTATATTCGCGTCTAACATCGTGTCATTGTAGCAAGAAGGCCGGCAGTTCATACCTTTCTTTGGGCAATTCTGATATGGATGCGGTCACTGGATAACGAATGTCTTTGTTTGTTGTATTCTACGCTTTCTACTTTGGCTCGTCGGATGGATGAAAACTGGGTCAAACTATGTGCTGTCTTGAATTGCAGACCCTAGATCCTACGGAACTATAAAGTGATTCTCTGACTCAGATTCATCGTTCTAAATGGCCGACAAGGTCTTGACGGTCATTGTGGCACCGCCACGAGTACTCCAAAGAGTCCGGGCGTACATACATACAATGTCTCCCGACAACGACCGATGACCACAACGGGTTAACGTTGCGACTATTATACGTCTCGACGACAGTTGCTGGGACATTGGCTTGAAATACGAGAAGCGTGGTATGGAAAGCTAGGTACCGCTGGTGAAGCCTATTCCGCATTGTATTGGGACTGATATTTGTGTATAGCATTGATTTCGCGCATCTTGTCCTCGAACAGCTTCACTTCGCTGCACCGACAGATTCTTTGTTCGATAAAGACTGCGCTGGGAAACATGGAGATACTGGAGCTCGGGTCAGTCTTTCGTTTCACCAAGCACCGTGTCATTTTTTCGTTGAGCTCAAGTAATAGGGCGGGTACCGGTCTGCTGAGTATAGCACTGAGTACTTGGGTTAAGAATTATACCGTCACCGATATCCGCGAAATCTTGCTGCTACTCGAAAAGAACACCTTACTTAACTACGCTGGTTCTACTAATACGACTAATATATCAATCGCCGAACAAAACAGCGGTCGCGACTATTTCAGTTTCCAGCTGTGGATCTTGTTTTCGTAGTGGGTTGTATCTATCACCCGTCTCTAATGCCTGCTCTGGTACCATTGATTACCTTTCGACGCCTGGACGGACGACAGTAACGGTAGTTGCTGAGCTGCGAGACGAAGAAGCAGTACGCGTGTTTCTGGAACTTTGGCTCGGAACACCTGGCTGGGAAATATGGAGGATAGGACGAGGCAACGGCCTTCCACGACCGTACGTGATTTGGGTAGGACGCGAGGTCGATGGCAGTAACAAACAAGGATCTGACTACTAGGCCAAGGCGTAGGACGCCTGACGGGGCCTAGGATGCAAGCAATATCCGGGGCGGGATCGTAGGGACTGGGATATTGAACACAAATGTTATCCGAATTGGGCAATCTCACGAGAAGAACTGTCGGTGTGCGTGTCATCGTCGAGCGAATGACGTTGATTGTGGCTGGGATCTGCGCTACCTGGGGTGGGCCCTCAGGGTATAAAAGGGCGCGAGGATTCGACAAACCATATCTCCCAACTCTTCCCTCTACTCCCATCATCTCTACTGCTTTTCAGCAACATCACACTCGTTTTTCAGCGGCACCACGCTCGCTGCTACTCTCCAACACCGCGCTCACTACCCACCACGCTCGTCACCCAACACCGCGCTTGCTATCCAACCCGCTCGCTATCCGACGCCACACCCGCTCCTTTCGAAATACGCAGATAATCATGTCTTTCAGCATGTTTACAACCGGTAGGTGCTTACCCATATATCCCGACATTCATTCACCTGTCCATTTTGTCTCCAGCACGATTTCCGACGGTCCATGGTAGTGGCAACCGGGGACCCTTACCCGCAGCGCTAACGACGCCCCCGCGGGAACGCATCTATGACAATCCTGGGTACATCCCAGGGTCGATGACCATAGAGGGCTGGGGAGACTTTCGAGTGCGTCCCATATTCATCTCTGAATCTCAGTTCACTGATTTCTTTGCATAATATCAACAGGAGTGTTTCGGGGTTTACCTGTTATGGTATGTAATCGGAGTTGTAGGGACGCTTTCGGTATCCCTTCACTTCTCCTTCACGCCGGTGGAGACGTTGCCATATATGGCCATTATTCTCGTCGTCACCATCGCACTAGCACTTCACGAACGCCATCTTAAGTGGAGACATGAGCTCGACGTAAGGCTGTAGACCGTTCTTTTTTGACCAAGACTAACTCAAATTTAGGCAGCTCGGGATGATTCCGAAGAGACATGTAGCAAAGCTCAACATGCCTACCGGAAGCACTGGATCTGTGACGCATCGAATGCTGTCGCCTATCAGTATGATGTACTACAGAAGTATGTATTACTTTTATTTTATCTATCTTATCTTATTGATTAACTTTTTCCGGGTAGAAACATATTGTCTGTTGGTCAGGAAGTGCTTGCGGTGCCCCTCGACGACCACATTTCGCTTACGCAGGTCAGAAGCAGTACGAAACGTGGCAAGGAAATACGTAGATTTCTATCTGGAGCAGTGGCTTTCTACAAGAAAGAAGTAGCACTTCTGGGTCGCTCCGACTACTCGAGCAGCATCATTGTTGACGAGTACATCAAGTACACTGAGGAGGAGGTTGTTGAGTTGCGAAGGTTGAGTCGCATTACATAAGAGCGAACGTACATAGTATCTTTAGTAAAATTGTCGGAATACCCGATCCGCGTAATGCCAACCGGCGACTTGTAATTTTGGGCTGGGATAGACAGTCTCAGTCTCAGTCTCAGACTTCCTTACAAAATGGATTCAAACTTTATCCTCCCGCGCTACCATCCTGCTCTTCCACCATGACTACGCTTCCTCCAGAACTTGTAGAGATAATCGTGCGTGAAGTCTGGTACTCTGATATGCCATCTTATATCCGGAAATTGTTCATGACTACTTGTCCCCGGATCAGCCGAGTGTGGAAAGCTGTCTATGCCCCTATCGCTTCTCAGGACATGTACATCACCAACCTCGCATTTCTCGACTATCTATGCAGGATAGCACATCTCCAAAAATCCATCATCTACCGTGACTTCATCCCCCGGCTTACCCAGACCATTACCTGCTTCATTGACCTTCAAGAACACGAAAGGGAACTTGAAGGAGCAGTGAAAGAGGTGTATCACTATCTCATTGGGCTACCCAATATCATTGGTTTCCAAACTCTGTTCCCGCTCATTCCATATATATCCTTCGAGATCATTTGGATCGGTGTTGGACGATTTCCACCTTTTGAGCCGCTCCGTGGTGTTCCCATTCGCGCCCGTTATGACCGATTACTGTCTAATGCATTCTCACCCAAGTGCCCATACGGATGGGCACAAATGGACGTATCCATTGCAATGCCAGACCCGGATCCTTCGGGGGTCATACGCGACTTGGCCTGGTCTCGCATATTCCACGATTTGCGCAATTTCGGCGTCCCCGAACACTTTTTTGGGATCATTGCAACCGGCCGAGGGTCGTATGATATGTTCGTGGAAGATGGTGTGCGACACTTCGTTCATGCCACGTATATATATGAGAGAAATCTCAAAGACAGACATCTTAACGGTTATGATTCGAGGAATATCAATAAGCGCTTGTGGATGGCTTCCAATAATCGTCACAGTAAGTGATTCGAGACACGTCCATCTGATTAGTCTAACATGCTCAGCTCTAGCGTTGAGGTGTTTCACCAGTCTCTTCCACCGTTGGGAGTATAGACGTGTTCAGTCTTCTTTATCTTCCATAGTGACCGAGAGGTGGCCGACTCGGGAGTACAAACTACCTCTCCAGTGAGAAGGCTATGGTCTAAAGACATATTCTGCTAATTTTAGTGTGAAGCTGCTTGTACATTCACAGCTATTGTGAAGAAATGTTGTCGGTCTCCTCTTTCGCGAGGATGTTGAGCTTGAAGATGTACGTCGCCTCGAGGACGACCTCGACGATATCCACCTAATGCCAGACTGCAATCCCTAGGGCTGTCGGCCATCTCATCGCGGATCTCGCCACTGAATCGTTTCCCTTTACTTACGGTTACAAAACATTTCTTTCTAACAAAGTTTCCGTTCTCATAAATGAGATTGGGATAAACGGACTGATAATACCTCATCGCCAGTGGATCTTAAAAATCCAGCGACAACGACGGTGGTACTGAAGCGAGGGACAGGGATCATATTTTGAGGTTCAATCCTTAAGTTAACCTCTCGCTCATACTAAGTATTCGTTGTGGTAATTGTCATTCAATTTCTGCTGAATTCAAAGCGGGAACTTCTAAATACTCAGTATAACTGGCAGTAAGAAATCAAATGGTTCAAGCGAGATTCCAAATTTCAATCGCAATGCAGCATCCATGTAACCGAAAGGTGTACCAGGTGCTAAGGTCGTACTCGAGTGCTCCCTCAACTCCAGGTCAAAGGTAAAGCTGCCCAGGATTTGACCGGTACAAGCATAGGCCTTCGATACTCTGTAACGTCTGAACCGTCATCGCTCGCGGTCATTCTCCCATCGTCCCTGAGAATCCGGGATGATCGCCAAAACGGAGAACAGGATGATGATCCTTCGTGGACGAAATTGGGTGCAGCAGAGGAACGCACTTTCTTCCCCTTTTTTGATTGCCTAGACTGCATATCCGCCTCGTCATCTATCTCTCGTTTGCGAGTCTCAAGCTTTGGTACGGATGAATCTTCTTTCCTCAAACCAGTTATCGTACCCGCCTGTTTTTTCTTGACGCCGTCCACCCTCGAAGAGTCGCGTTTCTGAAGAGACCCGATCCCATAGCTTTCCAGTTCCACATCGTCTATAGCCCATATACCATGAGCCTCATTTCGGAAACACTGATAACTGCTTAGGGTGTGTCGGATGCTGTTTTTCCAGGACTTTGTCGCAGGACTGAAGAAGGGATATACTGTTGTGATCCAGTCGTATATTTCTGAGAGGCTGAGACGGCGATCTGGAGAAGATAGAATGGCTTGTTTTATGATTGCCACGTATGTAATATCGGGTCGTTCGTGAGAGTGCTGATTGAGGGGTACAGAGGAGGATGGCATGAGCACAGGAGTATTAGAATCGTTGCTGTAATCTTCAGATACAGGAGCAGTGATACTGTAAGAGATCTTCTGCGTGTCGCATGATCCGTCGGTCGGCTGCGGACTAGAATGCTGAGAAGGGCGACTCTGGAGACAAGGACCAGATTTCGAAGGAAGATTATGCATTCTAGCATAGACATAAGCTTCGCCCGGATATACTCCTGATTCATTCTGCACCAACACTGTCAGCGACTGCTGAAGTTCTATACCTTTCCAACTCACCTTGGTATTTTTCCGGTCCAAGTGCACTCTTTCACTAACGATCTGCTGTAAGGTGGTCGACAGGCCTTGACGTGCCAAGATTGTGTCCATATTATCACTGAATGAAGGGCGTTGCACGCTTTTAGACTCGAAAATGGATGATAGTGACTCGAACAGATGAGAGGTATTGCGCGACGTATGAGAAGCACGTGGGCGTGCTCCGAATTCGGGCCGAAATGCCGAGCTGTCCATTCTGCAGCTTCAGCTTCTACATGCGTCGTTTGAGATTCGAACCGAGGTCGTTCGCTACAAATGCGACGAGGAAACAGGGCACGAGTGAGCAGAACATCACATAACGTCGCAGCATGCTCACTCACATGCTGAATAGGCGGTGACGACCCTCAGAAGAATCATGCGATCGGTTACATGTGAGGCCCGAAACTCAAAGCCTCTAATGCTACTTCCCAAACCGCCCGCGAAGTAAAGGAGTTCAAACAACGGAAACTTCCATGTGCTCGAAAGAGAATCATCCGGAGTAACAGCACAATGCCGCTTGTGCCATTTCTGTTGAAGATGATTCCGGGTCGGCCAGCTTGATTGACAGCCCACTCGGTAGTTGGGGTGAATTGTAAGAGTTTTCCGATCACTTGGCATGAGAAGGGCTCGTCAATGTACGGAGAGAGGTTCGCGAGCCAATGACTCAACGACTTTCTCTCATGGGAACTGCCCGACTATAGACCTGGACGCGGTAAGCCCTTGTCTTCTATGCGCAGTGTTCTTATTCAAATAACCAAATTTCTCGCTCCCAATAGTGCCGAATATGTTGGTTTGCTGTAATTCGATCATGGTCACGGAATTCAAGCTTACGGTAAACATTGCACGGCTCCAGTACTTGTCCCCTTCGCTCATCATTTTTGTCGCATCACAAGGTTGACCCACTGCTGTTGCCCTCCGCTACATTCTTTGATTGCACACCGTGGTTCAGAATATCCGGTGCCTATTCTAACCGATCACGGTCTGTATATCACCGCGAGGGTGGGTCATTCATCACAATACAGTTCACTCTTAAATCAGTGATCCTGTCTCAAATTCAGAGTGATCATCCTATGATCAGCTTTCGCTGCTTTTAACCCAGCAAGGCGCCTTATCTTGATTCCATGACTTGGCGTTTTTACTCACGACATTAACAGCGGTACTATTTGACCTCTGATCGGTGTCCCTGCAGATAATATAATTTGGGACTCTCATCAGTGGGCCTACATGGACGGAATTCTTCACTTGGATGAATCACACATCAGGATTCAGGAAATCGACATCTCTTCAAACTGCACCTGACTTTAGTCAACAAGCTAACAACGCAGCGTCTTCTCCCGCTGGCCAATCAAATATTAGCGGTATCCTGGTCTGGCCGAGTCATCGTTATCGATATCACAGTATTCATCGAGGAATGGTGGCCACATCGAAAAATTTCCCTCCACTATCACGGATCATTGCGATGTCGTATACGGGTACTCGATCGAGGCAAAGTAAGTAATATGCGCCGGAACGGAGGCGCTCTGTGATCGAAGCGCATATGCATTCCCGTGTGGTAACCCTCCCACGGCGGTTCGGTAGCGTTCGTTCACCTTTCATTTCGGTTCCGAGATATTACTACTTATAATTCATTTCTAGCCCTGGACAGAGTCCCTTGGGCCTGAATCATATCACATCGGAAGCTTCTACGAATGATGATGGATATGTCCCTGAAGCATTGTTGTCCGGTCCACCTTCCAATCTTGGTGGTAACGAAGTTATCGTTCGTACGGTAGACGGCTTACACTGGGGCTCTAGAGATGGCTTCTGGGTGACCTGGTGCTCGTCCGCTTTGCAATGTCTAGGCCTGAGGCGTCTTGCGAAGATCGGCTTACAGCAGTGGCGTAATCTTCGCGATAGCGCCTCCGATCACGAGGGGATTTTTATTGGGCTTGGGTGTCAGCTTATGCAATAGCTTCGCGCAGAAGCTACAGGCTGACGCAGTAATCAAGGAGTTCCGTACATGCCAAATTTTCGTTTACCTCTTCAATCTGCATTGGTCCTCGCATTGCGGTTTTACGAAGGCCTCTTTTGGGTAACGACCGCGGTGAGTTAGGTCTGATCTCTTCGGTCCACCAGCACTGACGTTTGATACAGGGAAATTTGCCGTTGGTCATACGCCTTCACAATGCACAATGCACAATACGGATATAATGGTCCCTGTAATTCAGTTGAAGACTGAAGTGGACAATATCACAAGGATCCTGTTTAGTATTATCTTCATTGGTGCCTTGGGGGCTCATCTTGTAGCCGAAGAAATATCTCACCTACCGTCGGCGTTATTCTGATACCAATATACTACGTCCTTACTCGACGGGAGTCTCGAAGGGTGTGAGTTCATTACATTCATGCACACGTAAACTTAATGTATTTATCTGTAGTCTTCCTGGACAGCGTCATGAAATACTTGAGCCCTGAAGGATGACAGCTACGATTGGCAGTCAAAAGTGTTAGATAAAGGAACGTTAACGCACCTTTCGGTACTGCACGAGTGAGCGACATGTCCACACGCCTTGGTCAATCAATCGCTCATAGGTTCCTATAATAACAGGTGGCCGCTATGTCCAGGTCTGAGGTTCGTCTGAGGTCTTCCGCCTTGACCTCTGTCAATATGAAATCGCTAGCGACTGAGTTAAGCTCTCTCCTTCGAGGGCAAAGTTGTTGAGTTGAACCATTATGTATTATGCCCCAACTGCGCATACAGCGGCTTTACGGCTTCGCTTGTTAACGGGGTGAAAATCCCTGTGAAATGTTACAACAGTACAGCTACAAAGGTAATGCCTAACCGACCCCGGGCCCAATATGATAAGTAGGGGGAATTACGTTGATTAAGGTATATCAATTAGCGTAGTGCTATGAGGGACCTTATCAAACACAGCAATAATGGCATCAATTCGAACCGAATATTCCACGGAAGTACTGCCGTAGGCCATTGTTGTCCTGCACAATTGCCCCAATGAAGCCGTCAGGCCTTACCACAACGGCGCAACATCCTTCGGTCAAGGAATACGCATCATATGCATGCCCTCGTGTATCCTCGACCGTGTAATCCGCGCAGAACGGATCGCATTCCACATGCCGTCCAAAGTCAGCTCGGACGATTTGAACAGTCCGAATGAGTCCCTTCGGACATGACGGTGAGATCCCTTTCAGTATTGTAGAACACCGGTGGAGGTCCCGCACGAAGACCAATATTGTATGATGGGAGACACCGAATAGCTCGAAGAGCCTCTTCGATGTTGCAGGTCTGTCTTCCTCTAATGTCAAGTTTAGCAGACCCGGGGCATCAGGGGCACGGTCGCCGGCACGTAGTTGGGCGCCCAGGTCCTCTCCGTACGAATCAGGGAAATCATCCTCGTCATCAGAGTATTCATCCTCGTCGTCAGATTGCTCGTCAACCACTACGGAACTCCACCGGTAGTTCACGCCAAGCTGGAGGAGGCTGCCGCCCCGACGCCAGACAGAGGGCTTTTCTTTTTTTATGAATGTTTGCTTCAGTAGAACGGTCGTCTGGTTCAGCATCTCGGCGATAACGGGAAGGCGCTCTTCGGTGTATGTTCGGAGGAGAGAGGGGGATGCTAGGCCCCGTTGCACTAATGCGAGTTTCCAAGCGAGGTTAAACGAGTCCTGGATTCCAGTATTCATGCCCTGTGTTTGAATCAAAGTCAGGGTCTTTCCCTGGATTTCTATGTAGAATTCGACGCACCTGGCCTCCAGTGAAGCTATGCACATGCGCAGAGTCTAAAAACAATTAGATGACTGCACAAGGTTTGGTCAAAGATAACGACCGTGCTCACCTCCGGCCAAGAAAACTCTCCCGTCTCCGAAACTGTCAACCATTCGAATATTGGGTCTGTTTTATCAGCGACTAGTCAACACTTTGTCAACGCTTGAGCATACCGGTAGTTTGACACCCATGTTATTTTGCCCCATTTTACAGAGTCGCCCGCCCCCGTACACTGGATAAACGACTCTCGAAGACCATCCAAGTCATGGGACATTGAAGCGTTATCAATGTTCTTTCCGGTCAGGATGAAATTGAATAATGAGGGTGTTTCCGTGGGTCGGAGACTGATTCTGTACGGGTTACTTGAATAAGGAACATTCGACGGACCGAGATTTCGTGAACATACAATGTGCTTCCGGCATCACCCCACATATGCCAAAACTAAGGAATTAATTAGAAAGTGGGGCTCGGGCAAAAAGGGAACCATAGACGCGCCTCTTGTTCCAGCCCTTCGACAAAAATATCCCCCACCACTATCTTATCAATATTGCTGGTTTCCCCAAGGAAGGACAGACCCAGCATTTTCCGCACAACTCCCCGTGCACCGTCGGCTCCAAGTAACCATGAAAACGTAAGATCTTGCTGCGTACCGTCAAGCGTTCTTAATGTTGCGTTGACATGGTCTTTTTCCTGCGAGAATGAAAGAAGCTCCGTGCCCAGCTCAACCGGGCAATGATACTTTTCTTCTAGTTCTCTCCGAAGGATAGTTTCTAGATGGTCTTGCCCAAGGCACAATATGTTAAGCTGTCAAGACGCGGAGAATAAGTTCCGTGGTGCGCTAAATTGCATGAAGCGCCACCTACATATGGGAACGCGGCTGTGGGCTCCATGTACGGCGCTATCTCAAAGGTCCCCGAGCATTCCAAGCCTCTGTGTAGGTCGTATGTTTTTACTGGAGGGGTAACGAAACCAATGTCGAGGATGGGTTTCGAGATGCCAAGGAGTTCAAACAACTCCATTGACCGTGGCTGAAAAATGCCGTCAGGTAGGAAACGCGCGATGATGAAACATGACTCACCATGATCCCCGCTCCCCGCTGACCTGCGCGTATGTCAGGATTTTTGTCGATTATGCGGACCGACACGCCATTTTGAAGAAGTGAGAGAGCGAGCACAAGACCAGAGGGTCCAGCACCAACCTTGATCGCGAGACGCGCATAAGCGCCAGACGACAGGGAACGAACAGGAGGAGAAACGTACCACGAGAACTTCGGGGTGTTTGGTGTCCACTGGCATACTATGGCGAAATGCGGAGAGGAAGTGGGTGAGCTGGGGTTGATCATCCGCGTTTATAAAGCAAATGATGCAAAAGCTAAAAACAAAATCTGCAAATGTTATTACCATATGTACCTGCGGCACGGAGGCAAATTTTGCAATTCTAGGGACCGGAAGATCATGTTTCTGATGCAAGTTCTGGACCCTGTTCGGCGGTCTAGACAACCGGAGAGGATGCTCATTGGCCCCTCAATCTACCGTGTCCAGGGTAGAGCTAGGCACACCCAATCAGATCCCAAGAGAAACCAAATGGTCCAACTGAGTCATGCAATGATGTAGCTCAAAGACAATGGGGTTATGTGACTGTTCATTTCAAGTCACCGGCTCATCGTCCGTCACGGGCAGGGTAGGGCATCCGTCGCCAAGGTTTTATCAATCTTTCCTACAAAAAGGGAAGTCAACAATATAGCATTCCGAAAGAGTACATGAGCAAGTAGCGTCGCTGATAGGATCGTCAAGCAGCGTCGACAGATGGTGGACCCATTGAAGGATATCATCACATCGCACTATGCCTACTTCAGCTGTCAATCATCTCCACGTCCGCCAGACTCGGTTCCACTGATTCAACCATGCTGTGGTGTTTCCCAGGCCTCGAGATAACAATGGAACCTGGATTGGCGCTTGATATACGAATGAATCGCAGCAACTGAATGAAGGCAACTTCCTTCTGATCCCATCGTCGAAACAGATCCACAGTGGGTCGGTGGGTTAGATCAATCACCTCTGTGCCCCACGTAAGCTGGATGAAGAAGGAAATATAGGCAATATGCACATACCGAACCCAGTGCGATACTCCTCCGACTCTCGCAGTTTTATCTCCTCCAATTTGACTTCTTTCACACTTTTGGGTCTGCCTTTTCTCCGTAAAGTTTTCTCCTCCTCTAACTCGGCGTCGTGTCTCGTCAACCATACATCCCGCAGGAGACCGTGGAGCTCTTCGAGCGTCAAAACGCCTTCTTCAGGAAGAGAGTCGTAGAAAAATCCGTAGAAATCAGCTGGCATATCACAGTCAGTAATATCCAAGTCGTCAATATGTATACGGACCAAGAAAATGATGCTTTTTGCCCCGATTGGACGCTTGGCCTCCGAGTTTGCCCTTTCTGAGCGCTTTGCGCGCTAGCTGTCCTGCCTTTCGGGACTGTGGATGGTGTATTTTTTCCTTCTTCGTCTTTTCGGCTGCTACCTTGCCTGCCTTTGAAGGAGCCATGACGACTGCAGATGGTGGTAAGGAACAAAATTTCAATTGTTACGTAATGAGTTCTGCGGCGTTGAGTGCTATCTTTGGATGTCGAACTCATTTCAAGGGTCGATATTTTGACGACATGATGTTCTGTAGGGTACACTTCATGGTCGTTTCCATGCACTGTTCAACAAATGTCTGTTTTTCAAATATGATGCACAAGGTCAACAATCCTTCTGCATTGCTCTGCTTGAACCGGCGCAACATCTATGCAGCGGATGTTTGAGCAAGACCGCAGGATTTTTTTTACGATCAGTTGTGCCTCGCCTATCGACAATTAGGTGGAGATGCTCCGTCCTTCAGCTTCATGTTTGAAGCCCGACTTCGGTTTACGCGTCTCCATGAAACTACGCGTCATGTTACGCGTCCCGGAGTCCCCCAAATACGCGTGGTATGTCCTCGGAATATGTAAACTATACCAGACCTTTCTCACTGGACGCTTGGCTCAAGGTAGACACGGTGCCAGTATCCTTGAAGATGGCTGGACCATCAATGACGGAAGTACAAAGCATACGAAGTTACCGGTCAGCTGAATAGTCACAGTATTCTTTTGACACACCAATTTTCCAACCCAGGCCAAGCGGATGGAAATTCCATTCAGGCCTTCTGGATTAGCCGCTGTTGCAAACTCTGGAGCTACCACTGCGCAAATACTTTCAAGTTATTATGTTCTACCGAAAAACATGGAGTCGCCGTTATGGGGGGAAGCAAGATCCGGAAGACTTGAAATTAGCGATTCCAATCAACAGAACTTCACAAAAAAGGTTTGCCACTCAAGTAGCAGGTAGCGATGACTGAACTTTAGTTCATCATTGAAATATTTCACCTGGAACATGGAGGAGACGAGTGCAGATGGTTGGGTTTGAGTGGGCTCAGGGCTGGCTCCCCTGCTGCACGGATAGTTCCGCAATTTGTAGTCAAATTTCCAACTCGGCGGCGAGGATCCATTCGACCCTCAGGCTCAAGGCGGATGACCATGTATGGAGAAGACGGCACCGACTACTCTCGGATTTACCCGTCCAATCGCTGATCAATCGATCGAGGGCATTTTCCGGGAGATGCCGGTCGAACTTAGCTTGACCCAGCTTGACCCACATGCTCTATATTTGCAACGTTTGCAACGAGTTACTTCGAAGTGTCCAGGACGAGTCTCGTCTCCTAATGGATCTGCTTGTGAATAACTTCGGACTGCTGTGTGGTGCCGAGTCGTGCTTCTTTCTTCGTCGCTTTCTAGATTCTCTGCGCCGTGGTCGGTATCATAAATGGCAAGGTCACATCGCTAGCGCGTCTGAATCTCCAGAGTGTAAATTTCTAAGGGCTGGGCTGCAGAAGCGAACTAGATTTCTCCAGTAAAGCCGAGCGCCAGCGCCTGGTAGGCCATGGGCCTAAAGTTCCTGTATGGTACACTCCTGGAATGTAATGATATTTCGCCGCGAAAATGCGAAGACAGCGATAGGAACAGATATGAAATTTTGATCCAACCTTTTGCCCACAGCAAAGTACGTCGGATTTCTTTTAACGGTACAGCTGACATATTTTCAAACAGAATCTAACCTGTCATTCGCGTAGCCTGGCAGGTTTTCGCGAAATGGCGGCTCACAAGGACTTCTTCCATGACATGGCATACCTTCTGTAGTAGTAACTAACAAAACGAGGCGAGTCGCGCTATGGAGTAGACTTCTTTCAGAATCTTGTGCCTTCGGAAGTTGCTGGTATGCCCTCCATGTGCTTTTCATGTTGCATCTTTGCTGCTTGGCTCGGTGCCAAAGATCCCTGATCCACAGAAGTCGAAGGACCGAACGACGAGAAAGGAAATATAAAGAAGGCAACGTGGACTCCAAATCGGGACAGGCTGGGATCGCTTTGGCCCTCTGTAGTCTGTCAACTTTGCTCATTACCGCCACTACCCTCGCTATCCTGGACATGTTTTCTCTATATCTTCTCGTTCTTTTCCTCTTCATTTCTATCGTGACTGCCAATCCAACATTCCGCCTAGCAGAGATTTTCCGAGGCAACGATTTCTTCAATTCGTTCATATGGGAGACTTTTGATGACCCAACCCACGGACGCGTCAATTATGTCGACAAAGACACAGCAAGGGCCAACAATCTTTCCTACGGTAACGCCTTTTCTCTCGTGCGTTAGGCGAACATTCAAACATATCATAGCATCACCCGACAATTCAAAGTTCATCATGCGCGCAGACGCATATAATATCGTAGCACCGGGCACGAGAGGCAGAGATAGCGTCCGGATATCTTCTCGGACCTCACATTGCCAGTCGCTCATGATATTGGATGTCCAGCACATGCCAGTGGGATGCGGTACTTGGCCCGCCTTTTGGACTGTGAGCAAGGATGGACCATGGCCTGATGGAGGAGAAATTGATATCATTGAAGGTGTGTACCAGTCAGGACCTGCCAGACCTCTGTTGATGACCAGTATTCCATCTAGGCGTTAATATGAACTGTGACAATCTCTCCTCGCTTCACACAACCGGAAACTGTACCATGCCGAACACGCGTAATCAAAAGGGGTATGTCCTCTTTGCTTAGTTGTTTTATTATTCAGTAAACGCGTTCGGAAAGAAATACCGTCTCCAGCAACTGCGACGCAGCCGTCAACTACAATCAAGGCTGCGGAACTGCGTTCACTCAACCTAATTCGTATGGAACCGCGTTCAACCAGAATGGCGGAGGGTACTATGCCATGACCAAAGACGACATTAACGGTGTCAAGGTGTGGTTTTGGCCTAGAAGCTGCAGCTCTATACCGCCGGAAGTACTTCAGCCACCACAGTTTGATCAAATCTGCACGGATAACTGGGGAACTCCGGACGCGTCATTTCCCGTCGATCAATGCGGATACGACACCCACTTCGGTGATGGTCATATTACAGTCTTTGATATTACATTTTGCGTAAGCCCTCAGTTTCCTCTGGAGGCTCCTAACGCGAATCCGCACGATAGGGCGACTGGGCAGGCTCCGCTTTCGACACGTCAGATTGTGGCAAAAGCTGCAGCTCTTGCCAGCAGTGTAAGTCACGAATATCTCTTTTCGTTGTGCGTTATGCGAGTCATCATTTTGCAGTCGTGGATAACAGTCCCTATGCTTTCTCCGAGGCTTATTGGGAGGTAAACTCTTTATGTGTATACGACCGCATCATTGATTGAAGTACGCTGTAACATTTTATTTGATGACATTCGTTTTCAGTCAAACTTGCGATCACAGGCGAACCGGCTTATGTTACTTGATACCGACGTGTATATATCGCATGACGTACCGCCAGCTTGACTGCTCCTGGTCCTTATCCCTTGTGGATCTCTTGCTTGTACCAAGATCCGAGTCCTTGCTACGGGCGGCATAAATCTTCAATACTGCGCTGATATTTTTGGGATAACTAGGCTCTCGAAAGTATCGGTTACAGATCCCACGCTTGACTTGAAATATTCAACGACGACTACCGAATAAAATGCAGGTTACTCCATCTTATCGGTCATAGCCGTCACGGTGCTACTACTTATTGTCTTTATGCTGGACTTCTGACAAGAACACTCGGGCTAGGCGTGGTATGGCTCATCCACTTCGAATAGCGCGTCCTGCCGCGTAACTTGAAATACTGATCTTCGCGTCTGCATCCCAGGGAATGAGCTATTTCGTGGGCTGATCCTCTTTGCTTGCCTCTCAGTCATGGTAACCGTGATCGACACTTGGGTTAAGTAATTACTATCGACTGGATTCATATCATACTCCCCTGGGAGCTCTGTTCGTTGCGTCAGTGGTTTTGCCTGATTTTCTTGCTAGGGTATGTTTTCTATTTGGAACTTCCCGTCAACGGTCTCCGCGGGTTGAACACCTGCCTACGGGGTTGTTCCATTTGTAGGTAGCGTATATGCGCATCCGTTCGTGCCTTGACAATTTCCAGTATCTCATTCAGTGCACTCAATTCCCACCTCTCAATTTTTGCTGATTTATCCTCATTCCAGCTCGTGTGTATACGAAAGGAATAATGTGGAGAAATCGCAAATGAATTAGCAGATGATTCTCTTCGGTCAACGTTGCCTCCGTCTGCGTGTAAGTCTTCGCTGCCGTGGTAATATTTAATCCATCAACTTCATGCACCTTTGGTCCGGTACCGCTCCCCGTAAAAACATGTGCAGGTGGAGGTCAACGTCTATAGGTGGTGTGTATTTTTTTGCTTTCACTGCCCGAATATAAACTCACAGCAGAGAGCGCTCGCTTGAAATTATGAATAAAAGTTTGCTTCCTCGCCTATCATTTCTCCCCGGTCTTGTCAAAGCGTTTGACTGATGCCTGAGACATTCTTTCTGATGTGGGACACTGGGCCCCAAGATGAAATCGAGAGTGTCTTGGGAAATTGTTGGGGAGGTCTCCGTGAGTACTGTTCTAACTTCCTCATCACTGCAAAATTTCGATGGAGTCTCATTGGGGTTCTCCACTCCGATACAGCGCATGCTCTGCATTACATCTGAGACTGGATGACGCGATCAAACCTCGCTTGGCGTATCTGCTTCCATTCAAGTTCATCATGTCGCGGTGAGTGTAGGCACTTTTCGCCTTTGACATTCAGAACTACAGTTGCTTCCCCGAGATCCAAGATCGGCTTTGCTAGAGGGATTATCAAGCCCAGATTCGTCACCTCGGACATCAACTCGAAGCAAGTACTTAGTACGAGTTCTTTCGTTATGTGTAGGATGATTAATATGTTACAGACAATTCCTCCTTGATGACGCATTGTCATTGCCCATACTTGATGTCGGCATTGAAAACGCCTATTACGACGCTAGCTTGTCGGACTTTGCTTTTGAGACCCGTAATTTTAGCCTCACGCCGGAGTTTGAAGGAGATGAAACCACAGGCCCCACGATGTACCATGATATTATTATCTATGACGATCTGCGTCTATCCACTGCTGTAATTCGACTTGTAAGGCCGCTTTAACGGTAGACTGACGTTGCACAATTCGTCCACTTTCCAAAATGAATGCGCTGCGCTGGGTGGTGCTCATTTCCAGGGGTAGCTTCGTTTTAGGAATAGATCAGGGATCCCGAATATTTCTGTTGCTCTTCCTTCAATAGAGTGGTAGAAGTAGACGAGGCTGGGCCAATCATTGTGTTGAAATCCAGGTCTTGGGACGTTGGGGTATAGAGAATTGCCGGTAGTTAGGGTATGCTGCACAAAGAAGGAGCCTGTTCGCCTTCAAGTGAATTCCTAAGGAAGTAGATTGGGACACTAGTGATACCGATGGTTATTATTATAGTGTTTTATTCTGTGGATTTGGTGGGAACAATCGTTGTTGTATCTAACTGGGCAACGTAGCAACCGTCAGCGATCAGTCTTCCGAGATTCGTGTGGTCTGACCTTACAATATTTGTGTAATTTCGATTGTCGAGAACTGCTTGCCCTCAAGTTCGAGAGGTCGAGCTCGGAAAAGAATGAGATGCCGAGCGTTGCCGCCGGGCTGCTCTATGTCATGACGATGCAATAAGCGATCGAGAGCCAGACGTGGTTCTCGTTCAACGGCGGCTCCGAATAGCTCTCCGAATCTGTGTCTGTTCTCAACTCAATCCACGCTTCCGCGTTCAACGCGCGGAAATGTCGGGAGGTAGTCAAGAGGTATCAGTATGTCCTGGGAGCAATTAATTAATTACAAGTAGTAATTTTGATGTGGCAGTGTTTCTTGTCTTCAGCCAAGCCGCTGCGGGGTTTGTAACCCACTATCATCCTGGTTGTCGTAAATCCAAGAAGTCGAACCTAGTCGAAGTTCGAACTCTCCGAAATTAAAAACCCGGGCGGCGTTGATTGCCATTTGCGGTTTCAGAACGTATACGGTTCTCTCACCACTATCGCCATGCCCTCACGTGAAGCAGAACGTATCAGCTCTGCACAGCAGACCCTGGACAGTAAGAATATCGCTTTCATAATGAACCTTGTACATGTCTCATCTTTTATATAGTTCTTCACGAAATTTCACAGCTTCTGAATACAAGATTGGACCGAGAGACGCTAACAACATGTGTGAGGATGATAGAAAGCGGTGTCAATCCTGAAGCATTGGCGGTAGGGGAATACGTCTTTCTTGCGCGATATAACGGACCATCTGACGACCAGCGTCACAGGCCGTGATCCAAGAGCTTCGACGAGAGAGTTCTGTATTGGACCCTAGTTCTTAACAAGCCCCGTGGCACTTGAACGGAACCATGAAAGAATGGGGTCTGCTGTGTCGGTCCTGCTCTCCATTGTTTCAGCAGCGTTTGAACTACAGGCGCTGAGATTTGTATCACAGCAGATTGGCGACGTACTGGTTACCTGATCAGGTGGTGGCGCAGATAATGCTGTATTTTAATATTTTACCATCGATTTTACATTGGAGAAAAACAGCGAATCTGGGGATAAAAATACCATAGGAAGGGTATATCCTGCAGGAAAAATCGTAGATTAGAAAAATGAAGTGACCAAATCGAGCGAAGGCTCCTGCCGTTGTGGCGGCCGAACTCACTCGGTAATTCCAAACTTGTACCTGCGCACTAATCTGTCCCTTCGCTCATCGTCAGCCACAACGACAACGACGCTCCCGTCGTTCACCGCTCCCTTCTCTATCACCTTGGCCTTGGTTGTTTTGGTTGTCCTGTCACACTTTTAAGCGCTTTCCCAGCTTCTTCACAGCCTACCAGATGCAGCCTTCGACGTACGACATCCAGCGCGAGGTCGAGGCCCTCCGCGACATCAAGAGGCGCTCGACGACGCCCGGCGCACTTGCCATCGACCCAGATTTGCCCAATCAGTCATCGCCAGCCTCGCCAACGAGTACATATTGGTCAGGAGCACAGACGTCAGACGGTGATTCGTCAAGCAGTTCACACGACGATGGCTCCAGTTCCGACCATGGCAGCAGCATGAGTGGCATAGATGGCCCCAACAACCCTGCAGACGATCCTTTCCACCTTTTCTGGGTCCCAGCTAGCGTCCATCCTGAAATTGCCCCTGCTGAATTTCGTGCCTTTCTCAAGGAACACGCCAGATCACCACCGCCTGGAGATGGAAGTATCACCCCCAGCCGGTCCAGTTCGATATCGTCGCTTTCATCTGGGGGCTTGGGAAGGAAGAAGTCGATGCTGAGTCGGCAGTACAGACCATCGGAGAATGATGGCGTCGAGGAGGAGGAAAAGATTGTGCCGCTAAGACGAAATCGGTCTAGTCTTCTCGCTAATCGGGGGCCTCAGCTCACGATAAGTGACTTGCAAAAGCTGGAGGAGCTGGCGGAAGAGGCCTCAGAGAGCGACGACCCGTCCAAGCTGAGAAGTGTCCTGCGACGAAGTCTTAGCTTGAACGTGTCCCCTACATGTGAGTACTGACTATGTTTTCATCTGTTTTGTTCATTGAACATATACACTTTACAGCTATCGACACCATAGATGCAATCCCAGAGATGGGCGACGAAGCAGATGCTCCCATAATCGTTCCGCCTCCCGGCCAGATCCTTCGCCGTGCCGCGCGCACCAGAATCCGAAAAGGCTCTGCTGGAGAAGGTGGCAGTCGTTTCGGTTCTTCAACCAGACGGGGCCCATCTGTTCGCTCCGGCACAGCGCCAATCACTCTCGAAAAACGGACTTCAAGTGATCGTTCTTCCAATGATCATGGAGAACCCGACGTCTTGACAGCAGCCCAACGCCGACGGACGTTTGAAAACGAAACTCAAGCCAGACCAGAATCTTATAGCGAAGAGGCCTTCATTTTCGATGCCTACGTACGGGAGGATGACGAAGAAAGTAACACGCCTGTCGTTATCCCACCTTCTCCGGCCGACGAACTTGCCTACGACTTACCCTCCATTCAAACATCGACATCCCCCGATGATCAAACATCTCTCCTCCAAGCCCTGGAACCCGTCCTGCATCATCCGCAGCCTCAGCGGTTGCTTGCTCCTGAACCCTCCGCAGATCAGCGACCACCGTCGCGGACGCCATCACCTCAGGAATCCTTAGCTCCGAGTGTATCTCCCTCTCATTCACCTGATCCACCTACTGGTTCTTCTCCGCCGGCATTTCTCCATGTACCTCCAAGTCCTCCCGCGCATCATCGTAAAGAGAAGGATAAGAAGGGTCTGTTTGGCAAGTGGGGAAGTGACAAGGGAGGGAAAAAGCTTGCGAAAGAAAAAGAGCGGGACAGTGGGGACAAAGAGAAGGAGTCTGGTTTTTTTGGATCATTGTTTGGCGGGAAGAAGAGCAAAGAGTCTGACAGCCCCCCGTCGATGGGTATTTCGGGTGGTGCGGCTGGCCGCGAAGCTGCCGCCGCGTTACTAGGCGCCTCAAAATCGTCCAAATCCTATGTTCCTCCTCCATCGCCAAACGGTTCACAAGGAGGTCCAGGCGTCAATAACTGGTCACGGTATCCTATACACGTCGAACGCGCCATTTACAGGCTCAGTCACATAAAACTTGCAAATCCTCGCAGGCCACTGTACGAGCAAGTTCTGATCAGTAATCTGATGTTTTGGTATCTTGGTGTCATCAAGGCGCAGAACCCGACGACGCCTGCCAATGGTCAGGCGAACGCTGCGGGCACGGGTGCTGGGAACCAGGATAAAGAACAGAAGGAGCACGAACAGCGGGAACGGGAACAGAAGGAACGGGTGGAGAGAGAACGTGCGGAGCAGGAGCGGCTGGAAAGAGAACAGGTGGAGAATAAGAAGAGGGAGGCTTCACCTCGACGTGGAGCTCTAACGAAAGCACCCCCGGGCGGAGGTGGCCGACGAGCTGAAATACCTGTCAAAGGTCCTCAATACGAGATGCAGCATCGAGTGATGGAGCAGGAGTATAGTTACGGCGGGTATAACGATCCCCCAAACCGAACATCCTCAGCGCCTCCAAACATGGGGATGGGACAACCGTATCGGATGCAGCAGCAACCGCAAATGTACTCTAATATGGGACAGGGCACGGTCGATCCAAATGCACCGGAGTATTATTATCCGAACGACGTGATGCAGAATCAGCAGCAGCAACGTCTCCCTCCCGGTGCCATGGCGCCTCTTGACCAGTCAGGGTGGCAACAGCCACAGGGTCGAGCAAATTCAACGTCACCTCCCTCCGCTTCTGGTCCACGGCGATCACGCTCGCCGCCACCGCATGTAAGTCGGTTTTGCTCTATGAAGTAAAACAGCTCACGCTTTTCTGACAGGAAATGATGTCGGGAGGTCGTACGCCGGGACGTTCATTATCGGCAACCGTGTTACCCTCACAGACACCTCCACATGTGAATGGAAAGGTTCGCAAAGGACACAGCGCATATGCTGGGATGCCTTCAAGCGCGCGAAGACCACGGACAGCAGAGGGTCAAGATCCCCAAGCCAACGGATTCACGGAAGACGAAGACGTCCCACTTGCCTTATGGCAGCAACAGCAACATAGACGTCGATGATGTATAAGGAACTGTATACCCAAAGTCAACTGTACAATGCCCTAATATCCATTATTCCCTTCTGTGCTATTCAACTCGCTTGCTCCCATTTTGCCCTCTGTCCACCTCCATGTCTCATCTAGATTTTGCAATTTGGATTTCTCTCTCCCTTGTCCGCCTTCATTATTACTCTTTACGCATCCGCATTCGCCAACGCACTCGCCATGATTCCCTTCCGCTTTCTATCTGCAGTCCTGGTGCTGGCCGACCATTACCATTTGCATATCGCTGTGAATTCCGCTCCCCCTTGCTCTTCTCCCCTGACACTCAACATATCCTTTTATCTCTACTATGTCGTAGGCATCCTTGTAAGGTTATTATCACGGACTGCACTACTGTATATGAAGGCCGCGGGATTGGGCATCACCACTCGGACTATTTTACCCCCACATACAATACTGCTAGCAATTCTTTTTCTTCGTTCTTCCTTCTCAACTTTGCATATCTCATCTCACCTTGTATTTCAAGTACGTTTAGCTTGAAGGTTATCTCATTGAACAGTTCTTAGTAGTAATGATTAGTACTGTCCTCAAGTCCGCATTAGTGGATATTGCGGTGTGGCGAACTTTCTACTGCAGCTGGTACTTGGGAAAAATGCTTCTTAACGACGCAGGTCATCATCGGCCCGGCAAAGTTTCCGGTATTCCGCTTCACGCACGTTTCAGTACAGCTCACAGCTCCTTCCGTCCGTCTGATTGACTTTATGTAGCAAAGATTATCAAACTCATCACCTGGCATGGCGGACCTTAACGAAACTCCAGCAGCTATAAAATCACATTGCTTTCCACTTATCCGCCACCAAGGTCCCCCGGCTCAATAGCAGAATGGACGGAATAAGTTGCACCCCAATTGCAGAGATACCTGAGGTGTGCTAGACTTTTCTTTGTATCAGACTCAACAAGGTTGAACGGCTTCGTTAGATATATAGTAAACTCAGAGCGACGTTTCGGACGCGCAGAACGATATCTATTCCATGGCGCCAACAACAGCTGTTGCAAGTCGCTCGCATGGTACAAGATAATAAAGATCTTTTTGCCCAGGCTCTCTTCAATGTATACTGCATCGACCTATTTCCAGTCAACGAATCTCATCTGTACGTCAGGACGTCGGCAAACCGGCCATGGAAGCCTATTCCTACGAGATAAGCCTTGTCCTTGAGCGTGCTCTAATTGCGGCTACCAACCTTCCCGAGTGGACGAAGCCAGAGCACAAGACCGACCTATTCGACCCTAATCAGAATGCTTGGAGTCCCAAAGTATACTTTGCACCCAAGGGTGTTGTACTCGTGATTGTGTCCGTATGACTAGCGCGCACTTCGCTAATCCAAATTCTGATACGCAGTTCTCATAGACCGTGGAACTTCCCCCTGGTATTGTCAATCCAACCTCTCATCGCGGCCATATCGGCGGGGTGCTGCTGTGCAGTCAAGGTCTCCGAAATAGCTCCTCATACTGGTCATCTTCTGGCGGATCTCGTTCCCAAGTACCTCGACCCAGAGGCTTACCAAGTCATTCTGGGCGCTGTTCCTGAAATCACAAAGACATTAGAGCTGAAATGTACGTTATCGCACCCGTTCGTCCTATAAGGCTAAGCTCGTTCTTTCCTCAGGGGACCATAGTATGTTGCCATCACAAAGTGATCGATGGATGCTAACCGCGTCTGTAGTTTTCTACACAGGCAATGGGCATGTCGGGAGAATCATTTCAGCCGCTGCAGCGAAACATTTGACTCCTCTCACGCTAGAGTTGGGCGGTAAGAGTCCCGTTATCTTAGATCCGTCGTACGATCTCGACATCGCCGCGAAGAGAATCATGTATGGGAAAGTACTCAATTGCGGCCAGGTCAGTTTTCTTCAGTCGTCTTCTCTCTCATTTATCAAGCAGGGCCGCCTAGATCTGTGTCGCTCCAGACTATCTCATAGTTCCTACCAGCGGAAATCACGAAATCTTAAACAAAGTAGTGGAAGCTCTTAGACGGGCCTATAACTCGTTCTTCTCTGATGCTCCGCCTTTGGAATCCACGTCGTACGCCCGGATCGTGTCGAAGAGCCATTTCGACCGATTAAGCTCTCTCCTGACACGGACGAATGGCGTAACAGTGCTTGGAGGCAAAATGAACTCGGAGAGATTGAAAATCGAGCCCAACATCGTTACTGGCATTCAACCCGATGATGTTTTGATGGAGGGTGAACTCTTCGGCCCTATCTTACCCATCATCGAGGTTGGCACGTTCGAGGATGCCTGCGAGTTGGTGTCCCAAGGGTGAGATTATCCTTTGGATGTAGACAGTTCTACCGACACCGGTTGCTACCGTGACAGGGATCATCCATTAGTTTTGTATGCATTCACACAAAACGAAGCTATCAAGACCTTGAGTGCGTCGTTGTCTCCCTCTTACGAAGTGACTTACACTTAACCCCATGCTTAGTTCGGGACGGTACAACGAGTGGAAACCTTGTTTACAATGACACATTCATACAGTTAGGTGGTATGTAAAACACAGGATTCTAAAACCACCGCTCATCTTTCCTGTAGTGGCCGAGCTACCATTTGGAGGAGTCGGCGAATCTGGTTGTGCGTAGCTCGTATTTTTTGACGCGCAGCAGTCTTACATTATGTTTGTATTTAAATTATAGACGGTCGTCAACATGGCCGATACGGGTTTGAATCGTTCAGCTATCTGCGTTCATCAATCGACATGCCGTTGGAGTATGTACTGTTCTTTTTTCTGTCTTATCTTATGTTTACATACAACCTTCACGTAGTTTGGAGCGGGGTTTGACAGTCCGATACCCGCCCTACACACCAGATAACTTGAAGTTGATGAATCCTAATGTTAATATTAAGATTCCTCAGTGCTCTCCTACAGCGGGTATCTTGAAGGGTTAGGACAGGGTGGAAAGGAGTACAATTCAGAGTTGAGAAGTAGTATGTAATATCAGTTTGTTGAAATCCTTCGGTTCGTTAGTAGTTACAGCTCGGGCGAACTCGGAAAAGGGAAATGTTGCAGTACAATTAAGTACTGTTGTGTATTTATATGCAATGTGTTGCAATGTCGAAGAAACCGACTGCGCAGATGTGCGACACTCAGTTGCGAGGCAAGGGAGTGGTGTTCTTCTCCCGACTTTCTTACTATATCGCACTGCTTCTATTAGTGTGTAAGATGTGATGTGGATAAATAAGCAGATGAGCAACGATAACCCTCGCCTGTTTGCGAGGGTTCCCTGCTAAAATCGCTTATCTCAATTAATCTCAACACAATGATCTTGTATCCTCTTCAAGGTATCTCAAATCTCAGTCAGAGAGATTGAGCCCCTTTTTGGTAACTTTTGGAATCAAACAGAGACAAATATCGACTTCGGCACCGGCGTGTTATTGAGCAGTCTTTCTTAACTCACCACTTTTCTTCACAATGTCAGCGTATGTGCCAATATTATCTCTAAAAGAACAGCTTGACCCAATAGCTTCAGAATAAAAACATCTTGGGCGGATGAAATCGACGAACTAGGTGTGCATCGCTTTAGCTGAGCCATCTCGATAGTCGTTAATGTTCGCATAGAGGCACCAGTACAGAAAATATCCGACTCCGTTGATGAGAACGGCATACGAACGACTGTAGAGTATGTTTTGAATGATGAGGGAAAGAAGGTGAAGGTGCGTAGCGGTATATGCTTCATTTCCGTCCTATCATGAAAATTTCGCCAGATTACCCGACGAATTAAACGGACCCTCCAAAAAGCTACTGTCGATCCTAAGATCGCGCAGCGTCAAAAATGGGCGAAATTTGGGCAAGAACGAGGAAACAAAGCTGGTCCTGATCGTGCAACAACAACAGTTGGAGAAAATGTGGGATTGAAGCTGAGCGTTGGGAACAAGGTTCGAGCTCTTCATTGTGTCAACTTATGAATTACTCCATTTTATTTTACAGTCGTCCGATGCTGAGCCCACGCAAGAAGAGAGCATGAAGAGCAAGTTAGCAAAATCCGGTGCTGGAAAGGTCAATTGTAGGATTTGTAAGGGTGACCATTTCACCGCGAAATGTCCCTACAAGGATACGTTGGGTGCCCTTGATAACCCTGGTGAGTCATTATCATCCTGCTCCCAACATGGTTTCTTGAATGCGAGGAAACAGACAGCGGTGCAGGACCCGATGATGGTCTGACCAGCGACGCCACGCCTGCTGCGCCAGCCACTACGGGTGGCAAGTACGTACCACCTTCAATGCGTGCTGGGGCTAGTAGGCCGGGTGAATCCATGCGCGGTCTTTCTTCCGGTGGCAACAGGGACGACTACCCTACACTGCGCGTCACGAATGTCAGCGAGGATACGCAAGAGAACGATCTCCGGGAGCTCTTCCAAGTGTTTGGCAGAATCATGCGTGTGTATGTGGGCAGAGATCGCGAAACTGGTGCCGGCAAGGGCTTTGCCTTTGTTAGCTTCGATGAAAGGGCCCATGCGCAGAGGGCAATGGAGAAGATGAATGGGTTCGGTTATGATAACCTCATTCTGAGTGTACAATGGAGCCGTGAGTATTCCTCCTATGGGAAGAGTATATGTCTGATTGCGTCTCTGTACAGAACCACGCCCCGAGCAGAGATAGAGAGGCGACAATACCGTTGATGCTAGTCGATCTTCTCCTAGTGTGATCTTACATATGCTCTCGCTAATACATATTTTGGGTGGACCTCAGGACGCCGCTGGTTACTACTTTCAGAGGATGAGATCAAGGTGCGGTTTCTGTCAGCCGTATAGGTCAAATGAGAGACCAGAGTATGTTAGATTGCACAGTCAATTCGACATTGCGTTTCACAGAAGCGCGTGTTTATTTTCATCTTCCGTCTCTGCTTTGGTCACTGACGAGCCTCCGAGTGTTCATTCAACTTGATGGTGACTTTCTAGAACTTTTACCTTAAGTGTAGTGCTTTCTGTGTCGCCTCGCTGCTACAACGATGTGCCGATGATAGGACTGGCTTCTTGTCGTGCGACAGTGGTGATGACAACCTCAGAAGTCAGTCTACTACCTTCTTAGCGGGAGGCAATGTTCACGGAGATCTCTTGTTGACTTTATTGAGACCAATCATATGCTTTCGCAGACATTCACAGGATAGAGTGTGCTTCGACGGCCTTGTATCCTCAACGTGCATATTCATCTACTAAACATGAAAGGCTAAAACTAACTACAAAATTTAATACAAGAACCCAACGAGTTGTCCGTCTACGCGATTCGTTGTCTGCCGACTCAAAGACTTCAATCCGTCACTCAAGTTCGCCGAACGCTTTGCAACTGTCTATGCTATCTATGCGTTTGTCCTATTGATCGTCACCACGACTTTAGTGTCACCGCAGGTAACAGAAGACAGCCTCTCTAAAGTCATCCCGTGAAGATTCATCATCCCCTTGGTGACAGAAAACACCTCCGGACCTACTTCTATGTCCACTCTGCGAACAGACAACGGGAAGTCCACGTGCATGCAAGGATGTGGATACTCGTCCTTCGCTCTGCTCAAAGAATTTTCCAGTTCGGCGTATAACCGTCTGGACGGTCGTGTAGGTTTCAAGTAGAGGTGGGTAAGTGAAGGTGCCTGACGAGCAAGGCGGGAAAATAAATCAGGGGGATAATCGTCGAAATCCTCATAGCGGAGGTATCGAAGGCAGGGAAAGACTGGTAATAGCTGCTCATTCTGCGACGCGTGAACAGGAAATGGTCCACGAAATGTAAACTCTACAAGGGAGGGAAGGGGCACTGGCGGCAGCATATCGCAGGCGCAAAATCCGCTGTGATAAACATGGAATGTTTCAAGCGTCGGAGACATCATGCGTATAAGGCGCTCGTACAGGTGATCCTGATAAAAGTCCTGTAAACAAAGTCGCTATTGGCATTGGACCAAGGTTGTGAAAGCTACAACTCACAAATACGGCGCGATTCGACCTGTAGGCAGCCAGCTCCTTTTTGGAACTCTCAGAATCATCAGGATGGGTTTCCATGTCGAAATAGAAATGGTGGACGCGTCTGTGTGCTGGAGAGATCTTGTGAAATGCCGAATACAAGGCGTTCAGTTGACTCAGGCCGTATACAAAAACGCTGTGAAACCGCGTTTCTTTGGCAAGCTCGTAGAAGAGCCTACAGACTAGAGAGAGTGCACTCCCTGAACGGCCATCCAGACAGGCAAGCTTGAATATTGCAAGCCAAATTTCGTAGGGAAGTTTTGGGGCCTTATCCGCACCGTTCATAGTACTGCGGGTACATTCCCGGGGCAGGTAGTTACCCAATACTTGTACCACAATAACTCCGAACATCCGGTGCGAGGATTCTAAGTAAGTACCCCGAGTAGACCGGAGATGCTAAAAATGGCACAACGCGGTAGCACGTGACAAACGCGCAGGGGCCCTTTGCGGGATTTCTTTTCTGTGTCATCACTTGATTTGCTTCATGCACGAATGTCGGGCCAGGTACGCAGTGCAACTCCGCCGATTCTGCTGAACTTTAAGTGGTCTG
The DNA here is from genome assembly GCA_022818075.1 of Armillaria altimontana. Classification (NCBI taxonomy): domain Eukaryota; kingdom Fungi; phylum Basidiomycota; class Agaricomycetes; order Agaricales; family Physalacriaceae; genus Armillaria; species Armillaria altimontana. The sequence continues at coordinate 1,819,210 of JAIWYR010000005.1, read as the reverse complement.
GACAGAGTCGCGTATCCCTGCGTAAAACGCTCTTGATTAATCTTCTCGCCGATGCCGCTGTAGATAACAGAGTAAGTCAACGCATCACCTAGTAGTAACTAATAACGTGTTCATTGGGGATCAAGGCACTTGCAGAAGCTTTGGCTCTGAAAGATATTCTATCAAATGCCTCCGCCCTCAAAGGGGGTCTCGCGATTTCTGATATCACGACCTTTGCACCAAATCAGGTTCGCGCTTTCCAGAACAATGTCGTTCCGTGCTAAGACTTTAGGTTCAGCCTTTTCGAATCAGTCCGTCTATAGAACGGCGCTTGACAGAAGAACTGGATGCCACGTTCCAGGCAATATCAGATTTCCTGGAAGTCGAAGGTACGTTGGTTGATGAACAGTTAATTATCGCGTCACTCATGAAGGTTCCGAAATAAAGAATCGCCACCAGGCTCGCTTACCGAACGACTGAGAGAAAACATCGAGAAAAGCGGTACCATTAGAGAAGAAGTAGATAGCAGCCATCATCGGATCGAGACACTTATGGGAGAAATTCGAGAGGTCGGTCCACTCAGCGCCGACTTTGAGATTTCAATCGGGCTGATTCTTGTCAGATATACCCCTTGCTCCAAGAAGAACTTGTACAGTCACTGCGGAAATGGCCGCCTATTCTTAATAGTCAACGACAGGCTCATCACGACTTCCTGGCAACAACTATCGAAACGTCCTTGATCAAGTTATCTCTCATTCGCGCCCGGTGCCACCAATTACTATATGGCTTCGGGGACGGCGCCCAAGACATGCCTTCCGCTCTCGCGGCAATGCACAACACGCTTACTGAGGAAGAATCAGTGCTCGAGGAGGAAGAGGCAGAGTTGGACCATCAGCTTCATGAGTACCACCGTCTCTTACATGTGGTCGACGGAAGTGGGTCCGGGTTCCATCAAGTTCTTGAGGACTGGAGTCAAATTCAGAAAGAGACCGAGGAGTGCCGGCGGGATCTGCGGCGTATGGGGTGGACGGGCGATTGAAACTTGTGCCGTTAATGCTTATTGTCTAGCATGTCGGGTGCTGAATAGAGAATGTCCTAGTTGAATGGCCAACGTGGTCTCTCGGAGCAGGTACTTGGATGGAGGGTAACAGGGCAGTACGAATATTTTTAAGGGTCAACATTCATGAATCACAGCCAAACATTTAAAACCGCGCAATTCCTTCACACAGAACGACAAAAGTTATTATGGATATTTGTGTATCAGAAGCGGTTTCTGAACGCTGAATTAGAAAACTTCTTCAGGATACAATCTTCAAAAATAAATGAAAACGAGATGCATGATACCAACCCACCCCGAAGTACAATAAATATTCGTCCATCTCCTTTGATTATTATAACCTCATTGCACCGTGTCAATGTTCAGGAACAAGGCATTATTCGCGCCCCAAATCTGTCGATCTTACTTTCATATGCTATCCCCACCAGAAGGTGCATTCCGTGAACATCCCGTACCCTCACACTATAGCCGTCTTCACATGGACGGTGTGTAGTGCCCGTCCCCTGGCAAGCCTAGAAGAGCGCATTTGGTATGAAACACAGTTGAAGGCAAGAAAAATTGGACCGCGTTAATAAGTCAACTTTACAACAGCGTGCGAAGAACAAACGTTGTGTAATGAACGACCCATTGGATGAAAAACTCAGTCGGTAGGCCAGCTTCAATCTCTCACATTAAGTAAACTTGAACGGGAGACGCACGTTGCGTACACAAGGCAGCCCGAGCCGTGAAAGTCTGCGCAACATATGATCGATGTCAGTTATGCTTTTTATTAGGTACATCTATCATGGGCTCGGTCCTGGACGCGACTTCATCCACTGCTGAATACCATTCACGACCATGCTACCGACAGCCCCTCCAACAAGATCAGCAGCCTTCTTCATACCGCTCGCTGTTTCAAGCGCGGAGCCAGCCAAATTAAACACCGTCGACCTCAGGCTAGCTTCACTTTGTCGCGGTCGAGAGCCCGCATTCAACATAATCGCAGCTTTGATGGTGTCGAACTCATTAAGTACCTCCAGGCCCATGGATCTGGCCTGTACTATAGGACCGAACGACGTCGTATACAATTTGTGGAGTTTGTCGAAGACGGACATCATCTTGTGGTTCTGGAAATAACGTTCTCGGGTATACGGAAGTAAGGATGTATGGGTTCCTGGGGACAAAAGATAGGTCAGAATTAATATTGTAAGACAGGGTTCTACTTGCCGATATCCGAGCCATTGAGCACAGCGTCGTTGATGACTCTTGCGAGGCACTCTACATCAGCAAGACCAAGATTCAGGCCCTGCCCGGCAAGGGGGTGTACAGTATGCGCTGCGTCGCCGACAAGAACTGTACGGCTCCCCTGTCCTTCGCCGATATATGCTTCGGTGTGATTGAAACGCAAAGGGAACGACGCAACCGTTCCAGGTTGAATTGAAGTCACAAGGGGTGGTAACATCTCCGAGTTAGTTGGCGGAATACCTTGGTTCTTGACTGTATTTTCCACCATGTGGGACGATGAGTAGGCCGAGGTTGCATCGATGCCAAGGGCCCGTTCACGGAACCCAACTTCTTCGATGATTTCGTCTGCGGTGATGGGAGTCCCTGCTTTTTGGTGCTCGAGGATCCGATTGTACAGGTATTGCAAGGAATCGTGAGGTAGACGGTAGGCAGCGTTTATCATGCGGGCTACAACGGACGGACCGGAGGCCATAATCGCTGTTGCTATCTGCGGTCGGGTGGACCACACCAAAGACGAGGCTGTAGGAGAAATGGGTAAAAATGCAATGGGTCCGGTAGGTAGGAACCTCTGATAAGCGGTGGTATTAGGTCCTTGGAAGGGACTACGGGGAGGATGGAACATAGTAGCAACAATGGCTTGTGTATCGTAAGACCAACCGTATGAAGGGATCTGTGCATATTTGCGCACGGGGGAGTTGAAGCCGTCGGCGCCAATCTGAGCAACACTCGTCAGTGAGAATTCACGAAGAGCGAGTTGAAGTACTCGCCAGCAACCTAGCCCGAAGTATCCTACTGTTATCCAGATGTACCAATGGCCAACCGCCAGAATCCTCATCTTCCCTGACAATAGATGTCACCTTGGTTTTGTCGATGAGGTGCAAGTCCGGCATGGTACTTAGATATCGCAGCAGTCCTCGTTGAAGGTTGATATTCTCTGTTATTCGCGACATTCCCTGAGTATTCGCGTCTAGGTCAAGGTCGGATGCAGAGAAGTGTATTCTGGCATCTGTAATCCCATCCCAGACCTGCAAAGGCGTGGAGTAAATTTCAGGAAAATGCAAAGAAACTGGAGACGTGCCTCCATCTCCTCGATGGGACCTGTGCGAGCTTCGTCCACATGGGTCCATGCACCAATGTCTACGGTGACTGCTTAGTAGCACATCCCAATGCATGAGACGTTACGTTGCCTTTTAGGAATGCCTGAGACGCATTGGTGAGGGAGATGCACCTGTTACTGAAGGCTCCATCGACCGGCGACCATTCGCGAACCTTCGACAGGTCTCCAGCTTCAATGAGAGATATTTTCAGATTATCTCTGACGTTTTGGCTAGATCCTAGCGGTAACGGCGCGTTGGACATATGCAAAACATACAGAACAACTGGATCCATACCAAGAGCACTGGCTAGAGCAAGTCCCGCGGGGCCACCGCCGACGATGACCACGTCGTATTCTTCACATTGACTGCTGGCACTCGACAGAAGTCTGCGAGACAGCAGTAGTCTTCTGCGGCTACGCGCCACGGCCGGCGAGCACCGCATCATGACGGAAGGGAATGGGGTGAGATCACCACGTGCACTGCTCCTTGTTTTTGTCCCACTCGTGTGGCAATGCGATCCTAAATGAATCCATCTGTTTCCTTCCTTGATACAGCTTTACCATGACTGCAGCACCAGCGTCGGCGGCCCAAGCCATAGGCGAATACCTACAGTCCCCCGACGACCTCGTCAAGGTCTCGGCATACAGGAAGAAACTGGAGAAGGAAAAGGCTTCGATTGATGCGAGGCTGAAGAATGGGGTCAAGGAGCAGTTGCAGGCAACAAGGGAAGGGCTGAGGAAGCTGATGAGCACACGCAGCAATGTCCAGACTATCAAGGACGAAATGGTCGCTGTGGACAAGCAATGCAGTGATCCTCAGAGCACTGTCTCTACCTTTGACCAGATCAGTCGAGTGCGTATTCTCTGTGCGTTTCAAAGGGAAATTCCTGACCACGATAACAGGTATCCATGGTCCACCGTCATTTCGAACAAACCGAAGAAATGGTCAATAATCTCCTCGAAATGAATTCCAAGCTTGTTATGATAGAGGGTCTGCTTAATGACGACCGTCAGGACATTCTTGGTCCCGCACCAAATCTTCTTGTCATCCATTACCTTCTCAATCAACTCGAATCATTTCGTAACCAGACCATGCATCAGGCCAAGAAGGCCAGCTCGGATTCCCGGGCGACTTTGGCGCGTTGGTTTGAAAGATTGAACATCGTCATCGAGCAATTCGACGAATACACTCTACAGTTGGCGGGACATGTCCTAGACATTATTCGCGCTGGATATCCGGATGTGGTCGTTCGATTAATCAAGATCGCTGAAATAGAAGGCAGGGAAGACGAGAAGGTCATAACTGACATCGTATTTCTAAATCCATGCTCATACATTCACTACAGGCCATTGCCATCCGTTTGGTGAAGAAGGCTGCTAAAATGGATGCTGCATCGAAATTCAAATCCATGCAAGCAAACGCTCGTGTCATCAAACACTATCGGTCGAAGATTACTAGAGGCATTGCAGATTCGATAAAAGCCAAATTCGAGGAAGCGTACAAGCACGATGAGCAGGATCCCGTCAATTTCCTTGACAATCTCCAATGGATGTATCAAGACCTTATTCGGATAGAGTCCGAGGTCGTTCCTTGTTTCCCTCCAGAGTACGACATTTACTCCCTTTACATCCGAGAGTACCACAAGGCCTTAAATGTGACCGTGAAAAAGATGGTTGCGTCTGAGCCAGGTGCCAGCGTGCTGCTGCATCTCTTTGATTGGTTGAAGGAGTACAAAAAGTCAATGAAGGAGCTGAACGTCCCGCCCGAGCTTATGGAGCCGCCTCTCCTGGACGGAAAGGAGCAATCGTTGATCGAGGATTATTTGCAAGTCATCGTCAAGAAACTTGACGAGTGGTCCGCTAACCTCATGAAGACGGAAGTCGAGGAGTTCACGACTCGTCGCGATCCGCCCGAACTTGACGCGGACGGGTTGTATGGTGTCCAAGGAGGAGCCGCAATTCTGTTCCAAATGGTCAATCAGCAGATTGATTTGGCTATGGACAGTGGGCAGGGTGCCATATTGGCTCGTGTCGTCGCGGAGACAAATAGGGTCATGAAGTCCTTGCAGGATCAATGGGTCAAGGTGATAGAAGCAGAGTACAAGAAGCAGGCCGACAAGCCTGACGAAGTGGCCGGTGGACTGGTGGAGTATATAATAGCCCTCGCGAACGACCAAATCAAGTGCGCAGATTACACCGAGGCTCTCCTTGCCCGCGTCGAACCAGTGGTCTCCGATAAATACCGAGGCACCATCAATGAACGGCTGAACGACGCGATTGACGGTTATCTCGATGTCGCGAAGAAGTGCACACAGACGCTCATTGACGTGATCTTCAATGATCTCAAACCCGCCACCAAAAACCTATTCCAGCCACCATGGTACGACGGCATAATGCGCCAGATTGTCGAAACCATGCGCGATTATATGACCGACTACCAAACGTACCTGAACCCCTCCCTGCTCGAGCTTCTCGTAGAAGACCTCCTCGACGCATACCTCCTTCTTTACCTCAACGCCCTCGCGAATACCCCAAAGCTGAGGATACCAGCGGCGACTGACCAAATCAGGGACGATGTCCGAACCGTGTTTCAATTCTTCTCCACCCTCAAGCAAGCAAAGGAACTAGAAACGTACTTTGAAGTCATCGAGATGATCCTGGCCCTTCTCGAGGCTTCGAAGGATATCGTCTTTCTGTCGTTTTGGTCGTTTGCGAGGGTTCATGGTCCGAATATTGCTTTTGTGGAAAGTCTTATGAAAGCTCGCGGTGATCTTGATCGTTCGGCCGTAAGCGATGTTATGGACAGTATCAAGCGGAAGGTCAAGGAGGAAGGGTTGAGTGATCGTGAGTATCCAACGATTTCTCTTTGTTGTTGCCTTCTCATATTCTCATAGCTCCCGAACCTACTATCATGAAGAGAGTCGCTATCCAAAATTCCTTCTCGAGATTCCTCAATCGGTAGAGGCTTCTTCTAACTATCCTTTTTCATCTGTCTTTATCTCGTCGCTGTCATCACTTCAAGTTGTAGTCATAGTACACGGACATCCCACATCTGTATTCCAGTCTGTTCACCCAATTGCATTCATATTTATGTAAGGTAACCACATAAAGGCCACATTAAGAAGTACAGACGGCTGGGTGGGAAGGAAGCATTACTGTCGTCCCCCACACTTTCAAGTCGCTCAAATGCTGTTTAAAAGTAAATTTTGTACATATCCTATATTGATCTGGGAGCAAGTATACATGAGCGACTTTCGTACAGAAGACGGCAATTCAGATGACCAGACCTCGCGTACGATTATTTCTACAAGCTCTAGAGGAAATGTTCGTACGCATAGCGAAAGAACGAGCACGGGCCGCGACGCCGATCTGGACCCTTAATGTAACTTTTTAAGTCCCCAAACCCCTCTGTTTCCTTGGTTTACCGCCGGTTTCGCTGGGTTTCCACGGTCAGTTTTATCTGCCAGTTATCTGCCATACCCATAAAGGGTAGTAATACTCCACGCTTTTGTTGATTTTTCCTGGTACCATTTCTTTACCTTTAGGCCCTAAAATTTAACTGTAGATGCAATATACAATGATTAATGTGCTGCTAAAGTTATGGAAAACAAAGAATCCTGTGTAGCACGATACTTGAGAAAAAGCGTTTTTCCTGCCAACAGTTATCTGCCATGCCCCTATGTTATCTGCCATCGGTCCGATATTTCCGAGTTAGCATGGACTGCCCGCGACGCGCTGCGACGGCTCTTATGCTTGCATGTCCTCCCCATGTATAAATTCTGCTAGATGCTGTGAGTATATTTAGATGTACTTTCCTCCTCCTCTGCACATCCATTCACTTAAATTTGAAACCAACAAGCTCGAAATGTAGCTTGTGAACAGGATTGCGTGCAGCAAGCATGCAGGAGAAATGGTCGGAAAAGATGTTTACACCGCAACAAATTCATACTTTATCATACCGGGTCCATCCTTCGGGTGTGGACGCTATTACAATTTATTCTCATGATTGTACAGTAGGAAAGTCTTGTAACATACTCATATACCTGTTTCAATGCACATTAAGCTTACCTGAGCCGAAAAATATGAAATGGCAAGCAGTGTTGTCCTTAAGGTGCTAAGCTTAGCTTAATTAAGCCCTTAAATTGCGCTTAAGCTAAGCCTTAAGCAATGGCTGAATAATATTTAACCCTTAATTAACCTTAGAGCTGTTATCATGTGACTGATTTTTAAGCCTGGAAACAACCGGTTGGCGACTCAAGCATGTTGACGTCATATCAACAGATTCAGCACCCCCATCTCCGAGTCCCGAAGGCTTCTTCGACAAGGATCAACGACCAGTCTCTCCACCACCAGCTTTTTCTGTTGTTATCGACACCGATGTGAATACCAACATTGAAGATTCCGTCGTGCCCCAGGGAGATTTATCGGACGATGTTATCACAGAACACGTCACAATCAGTGACGCTCCGACGAAGCAGGATACCAGAAACGTCGATCACATGTGGCGCCGAGTTGGATACTATCACCCAGTGTTGGACGGGCAGTGACCCAAAGTGGAAAGTCGCGGTAGTGCCCGTGTGACTAGTCGCTGACTAGTCGCTAAGTCATTTTCTGCCCCGACTTTCAGGGCACGACCAAGTATTACAAAGCGTCTGATGTTCTCACGCAGTGAGGCACTTTTTGAACATCAAACCGCCTCTTAACGTGAGGTATGACGACGCTGGGGCCGAGACCAGAATCGGAGTCTCGTACCGAGCCTTTCGTGTCATGCAAAGGCCGTGGGAAGAGGTCGAGGCAAAAAACGCCCTGCCTTTGGTTGACTAACGACTTGGCCCTGACTTTGCGACTAGTCGCTGACCGGCACATCACTGCTATCACCGCCCTGTCCAACTTCGTATCGACAATGTTAATGAGTGGGGTGATTTTTGCCTAAACTGCAGGTAGTGCCCCCTATTTCCGAGGCAGCCTTTAATATGTAGACTTTTTGACCTTAAAACCAACTTGAAACTGCTGTTGACCCTTCTAGAATGGATACTACAAGTGCATAACAAACTTGAAGATTGATAAAGCCGTATATTAGAGCGATGAAAAATAATTTTATGGGCTCAGCTTAAGCCTTAAAAAATACCTTAATTAAGGCCTTAATGCCAACACTGATGGCAAGCTCAAAGAGCACTCCATTTACACTCCCTTGGCCATTTTCGAACTTAAAAGTTGACGAAAATTGATGTCGGGACCGCTTTTTGGTCTCTGATGGTTTCCCGAAGCCTTTCTTTTTCTATTCTTTTTGCTCCTTTTGGAGCGTGCGATACCCAGTGAAATGGACGGAAAACCGTTTCCCTTAACACCAATCCCCTAACGCCAACACCATTCGCCCCGTTATCTGCCGTAACCTTTGTTTCGACTCTGTCGCGTCCATTACAGCTAAATGCGGTAGGGAAGGCGCCGATCGAAAAATTTCCGAAAACAGATGACTTTCGCGAGACCGGCTGTATCTCCCTCAATTCTTCACAGATCGAGGAGATTTTTATATGAGAATTTTTGTTTTTTAATGCCCGAGGGCATGGCGAACTTGAATTTTTTAATTTGTGCAAGTTTGAGATATCCTATGGTATCAGGTGCTCTTTTGGGACTGCACCGGCTCTCCTGGTGGTAATTATTGTTCAAATGACCTGAAACTGACCATGTAGGATATTGAGATGTTTATTGAGGGCACTGTACTATCGTTGGAATTTTAGGGAGAGCGGCTGATGTTTAGAACAGGGAGGAAGCATCAAATATTGCGATCTAAAATACACCACGTTGTGGTGATTTTAAAATCCTCGGCTGCTCTCACTTTGTTGAGATGTACATCATACACCATTCTACATAATATTTATATACCACCACCACCTCGTTCTCGTGCCAGAGCAAGTTAGCGCGATTCCAGCCAATGTGTGACCATATGTCACACGGGTGACATCATCCTTGCTTCATCGCTCGGCTGCATTTGACACACTAACAAAGGCTCTGAAGTGCGTATATAATATCCAGAACTCACAATTAGGTGTATATTGAATAGAACCTGCACATCCGAAGACATTTGTAGCCAGGTACCCAGCATAATATCAATTCCAATATACTATCCCTGATCCCTCTTCTAAAACATCAGTCGCTTGCCACAAAATTCAAACGACAGTACAGTGCCCTCAATAAACATCTCAATATCCTACATGGTCAGTTTCAGGTCATTTGAACAATAATTACCACCAGGAGAGCCGGTGCAGTCCCAAAAGAGCACCTGATACCATAGGATATCTCAAACTTGCACAAATTAAAAAATTCAAGTTCGCCATGCCCTCGGGCATTAAAAAACAAAAATTCTCATATAAAAATCTCCTCGATCTGTGAAGAATTGAGGGAGATACAGCCGGTCTCGCGAAAGTCATCTGTTTTCGGAAATTTTTCGATCGGCGCCTTCCCTACCGCATTTAGCTGTAAGAATGGCAATATTAGGACAACCACTATTCCTTGTAAGTCGCCCATGGTTGTTCATTGTTGAATTTGAACCCCAAGATCTGTGATAGCAACTTGATCTCCTTTTTTCCCTGGACTAGACAAATCGAATAACTATATCATGTCCGAGAAAGGCGACGAGCTTGCCGCTAAGCTCCAAGAGATATGATATGCACGCCCGCCGAATGTCCGCCAACCTTGCACTCATCCCTGTAATATCACTAACAATGTCAATGCCAAGTATTTGGATCTGCTACTGTTCATGGTCAGCACGTCTGTGCTTGCTCCGTTTGGGGGATATATTCAGGGCCCCCTATATTCCCTAAACCTTCCGAAGTTCAAACCATATATAGTGTAGATCGGCATTATAGTGTACTTACTTTATTTTTCACACCTTTGACGCTAGTTCTGAGAGGCCGCACCCTGCAGGGGCTACGCTGAATCAGTTTGGTCCAAAGAGTGTTCGGTGCCGTAGCATAAGCATGTGTAGTACGGACTCTGGTTAGCTTCCTTCTCAGGGACATGAAAACCTGAATAAACCTTCTCCCCTCCCTTCCCTCCCTCCCTCGAGAAGGAACAAGGGGTTCCCGGGATTTCATTCCGTGATACAAGGTACCCCCGTGGGAAATGTCATGTGATCGCCCAATATGGTGTGTGATGCACCTTTTATAGTATTTCTGTCACACGGTCGGTCGGATTTTTCAAAAATGTTTTTCAAGAAGTGCTCAAAATGCAGTAAAACACCTGGTACAACAGTCAAAAATTAGGCGGAATTTTTGTGATAAAACAATCCATATCTTTGTAACGGGTGAGAGTTATGCACTAAATTTTGTACTCCTAGACTTCTCTTACACGTATCTTTCATTTTAGGACAGGATATCCTTCCACGAAATTTTCGAGACCTCTTGAGAAGGAAGGACGGGATCGCGGTTATTACGTTATCGGTCCCCAGTTAATTGATCAGCCGCAATCAATTGAATGCATTGTGATGTATTGCTTCCAATGTAAGGGTCTTCTATTTGTTTGGTATAGTTACTTAGCCTGATGATAGTATGTCTTTTTTTGTGGTGAGCGAAAGGATCCGTTCAGATGGTCACATATACTGGGCGATTCAAATTAGTTCCGCTTGGTCCTCCTTCGCCTCACAAGGTTTGATTCTGACTTCTGGAAGCATGCCTCTCGTATCTCTCGAAGAATGCTTGTCTCGGTCATACGATTATGTCGTAGTCGGTCAGTGCCATATGGTCTGGGAGTTCAACCTCAGCTCATGTACTTGATGACAGGTGGCGGGGTATATATGTTTCTCACATCGCAAACTCCAGAAACCATCTCATTATTGTGCTATATAGACAGCTGGTTTGACTCTCGCAGGCCGACTTTCCGAGGATTCTTCTGTGTCCGTTCTTGTCCTCGAAGCCGGCAGTTTCAATCCTGACGATCAGCTGATATGTGAGTTTCGAACCTATCAAGCGGACACGCCACTACTAAATATCTTGTCATTCAGTGCGTCCTGCACAATTTGGCGCACATTTTGGTCAAGATGAATATGTCTGGCAGTTCAAAACAGTAAGTGGCAGCGTTCGTTAATACGACGTGAGGCTGTCGTTATAATGCTGCGGTCCAGGTCCCCCAGGAGAATGTCGCAGGAAGGCAGATTGGATGGGAGCGGTAAGAGAAGTGTTCGTTTCCCATATTTTTACCACTTACCCGGCATTGTCAGAGGCAAAATTCTTGGAGGTAGTTCCGCAGTCAACTTCTTAGCATGGACAAAACCTGCCAAGGAGGATATCGACGGTATTTTAGGCAATTTCTGACCCATTCCGCATGTCTAATTCCGACACAGATTGGGAGAAGCTCGGAAACGTTGGTTGGAACTGGGAAAGCTTTAGCAAAGCCCTTTCCAAGACAACTTCGTAAATTCTCTTCTTATCATAAGGCTGGGTTCCTCATAGATGCATTCATAAAGTGCTACTCCTCCAGAACAAATATACAATCTGGAAAATTGGAAGAGAACGACGAACGGTACCACCTTTTGGCATCTGCCACATAAACGTCGTCCTGAGAATATTCCCAAGGTCCTCTACAACTATCGTTTCCGCGCACTTTACTGGACATAGATGTCCGTTTTCATGAAGTTTGTATAGGAATCCCTGGTAAAAACTATCACCACGCTAATCAGTCGGTAACAGACTTTGGTCAATCTGGGTGTCTCGAAAGCTCCACAGCCGGTTCGCGCGTGTCTCTGACCGTCAAGTCTCTTTACTGACATGCAGATACCTCAGCTCGGGGGAGACGTTAGTACATACCATATTATATGGGCCGCACCTCGCTCATCATCGTAAACTCCCATAGCCCCACGGCACGTTCTTCACTTTGAACACGTTAGATCCGTTATCCAATTATCGCTCATACTCGACGGTATATCCCACCTCTTCTATGAATGAGCATTTTTTCAACTTACCTGACAACAGAGTTTTTACCTTCAAAACTCGACTCGTCCAAATCTTTCCATTCTTCTAAACGCATACGCCACAAAACTGGAAATTCATGATATTGAAGGAGATTTGACGGCAACAGGGGTCGAGTTCGTCCATGGGGTCAAATCCTGCGTTGCGCATGCAGACAAAGAAGTGATTCTCTGCGCCGGGTGAGTCGTCTTTGTAAGGTTTTAAGGTCGCTATTGACTTGGGCTCAAGAGCACTGAAGACTCCTCAGATTCTGGAACTTTCAGGAATTGGGCGCCCCAACATACTGGAAAAAGCAGGTATCACTCCACGCCTTGATCTTCCTGTAGGTGAAAATGTGCAAGAGCATGCGTGTGTTTCACTGAGCTACGGTCGGTCGTCTTTCGTGTCATATAGCTTCCATAGTTTATACTTTCTTCCAGAATTGAAAGATGGTGTACCAGGTGAAACACTCGACGTTCTGGGCGATGAAATTCAACGGCAGCAACATATTGACCTTCAGTACGTTTCACCTCGTATGTAGAATTGATTGAGCTCACTAGTTTCAGCGCTCTTGGCCAAGGAGTCTTCACCATGGGCGTCGTCCACTTCGCTTTCCTATCACTCAGTGACTTGACTTCACGCTCTGGTTCTATCTACTCAGAAACCATCAAATCTATCAAGGAGAAAATCGCTCAAGGAAGATACCCTCCTGGAGCTACGGAAACTCTCAGAATGCAAATGCAAAAAGTTGAAAGGAATTGCCTTGATTGCGAGATTGCGACAGTGCCCACCTTCCTTTCAGCCCCAAGTAAGATCCCCACATCAAAGGTCTGTTTTCGTTCACGAACTTCTTTGCAGACCCCTCTAGGAAAGGAAAGAAGCACTTCACGATCTGCTGCTTCAATAACAGCTTCTTCTCGAGAGGAACGACAGTATGCTTCTTTATCTACTGACGAAACCTAATCTGAGAGCGAACTAGCATATAACATCAAGTGATCCGTCGGTGCATTTAGCATATGATCCTCACTATTTCGAAGATAAAGCAGGTCGGGAGTGCAACCGTCGGCTGACTCAATTCGTATATTCACCACTTCCTTAGATATCGAAGTACTGGTCGAAACAGTGAAATTCGCTAGAAAAGTGTGCCGAGCAGCTCCCTTTAAGGATGTCCTTGGTGTGTCGATCTCTCCAATGTTGTAGTTAGCTATTATCTCACGCCAGAAACAGACGAGGAACCGGTAGAAGTTAATCCGGGTCTCGAAGTCCAGAGTGATGAGGAGATTTCCGGTATGTGGTGTTATGTTTCCTTCGAGTGCTTGCTCATGATGTTACATTAGCCTGGATCAGACAGATACTTCTATCAGCTTACCGTATGCCTGAATCTCCTCTGTAATTCACTTGTTTTTTCACTTCATGATAGACACAGTCGGAACCGCCTCAATGCTTCCAAGGGATAAGGGTGGGGTGGTAGACTCGAAGCTCAAGGTAGGCTTTGCTCTCGCGTCATCTACGTTGCTTAACTTCCGAGTAACCGGTAGGTGTACGGCACCACCAATATTCGCGTTGTGGATCTGTCCATTGCACCCTTGCATGTTTCCGCGCATACACAATGTCAGCCGGCTCTAGTTTATATACACGCATCTTGCATTACTAATTTGTTGGATGCAGCACTAGCGTACGGGATTGCTGAGAAAGGTTAGTACTCTCTAGTATGTTCATGTCGATCTCCCACAACTTCTCAATAGCGGCGATAATCATCCGAGGCTTAATTTGAATGTTGAGACGGGCAAATTTTGAGGTTTTGAAAGGTGCATACAATTATTTGATACTTAAACAACGTAGTGGCACTCACTCGAAACTCTGTTTCAGTAGTACTAAAGATACACGCAGTGTCAAGATGAGATGAGGGAACTTCACAACTTGAATTAATGCGCGACTGATAGTACAGTGTATAAATGGTGAATCAAAAGCTGAACATTATCAGAGTTTGACCGACCCTCGTAAATCGTGCATATATCACTCCTCAGATGGAAGGGTGTTATTGGACTTGCGTGAATAACACCCGAATTGAAGTGAGACCAAATGTTCTACCGATTGTATATAAATTCATCGAAAACAACAACTATAAATTTCACCCTCTTCGAATTTCTAAATACTAAATTTTACTAAAACCTTCCTGAAATCAAAAGACCTTCTTCGACACGCCTGGCGTGAGCCAGAAAACCTTGTCTTGGATACCCTCCTCCTCAAAGACCTTGGCCAGCTCTTTCCCATTCTGCGTGAAATGTCCCCACGATTCATAGTGCATAGGCACCAAGATATCCGCCTTGATCTCACGGAACAGCCGAGCGCCCTGCTTGCCATCCATGGTGATCTGCAGGTGACCGTCCGGGAGCGGCACCTTGACAGCACCAAGGTTAAGCACAGCGACAACGATATGGAACTTGTCGCGTATCTGGACCAGCTCCTCGAAGTAGATGGTATCGCCGGAGAAATAGATGGCATTCGGCAACCCGTCTGTGCTCCCGAATTCGGGCGCCGTTAGAATGAACCCGGTGCATTCGCCCCCCGGCAGGTGCTGGCAGGGCGTTCCGGTCACCTGGAAGTGCTTCCCGCCCGCCTCAAGCGGCACCGTTTCCCAGGGCCGGATGCCGCGGACGCCGGGCCGCGGGTGCAGCTTCTTGGCGCCGTCTATGGTTGTGATGACCTTGCGGCCATCGAGCAGGCGGCGGCCCAGGTCGTCGAGATTGTCCGGGTGGTCTTCGTGGCTCAGGAGCACGGCATCAATTGGCGGGAGGTCCTGCAGCCCTAAAGCCGGGGTTTCGGAGTTTTTCAAGACCGTGACACCCAAATCCCACTCGGTGCCAGCGGGGGAGAAGAAAGGGTCGGTAAGTAGATTGACCCCATCGATTTCGAAGATGGCAGCGGCGGTGCTAATGTGCGTGATATTCAAGCTGAAATTATCAGGTGACATTGTTGGGAATGAGATAAGTCGTGGAGGTCGATGGCAGTTGTGACCATGAGTTTTTGGTCAAGTCGAGAATGCTCCCTATAAACCTAAGTATTCCAGCGAGATCTCGCGGCTCGGAACGGGAATGTTACAAAGCCACTGTCAGCTGAGCCACGCCGCGCCTGACCGCGTCGCATCAAATTGATTCAAATTGTGTAGCGTCGGCGGCGACAGTCACCATTCGCAATCAATTACAATGATGCTCCTTATAAATCCAACATATACGATGAAAATCAGCAGAAACCTCGGCATCGGCTAGCTTTATAATAGAGAAATGGTCTTTATAATCCAACCTAGCCTGTTTCGTTGATCCTGACGATCCAGATTCCTATGAGCGACATCGAAGCAGTCCTTGCAAAATTCGAAAATATATTTCAGCTTGAAAACGACGGACAAAACGGACGATGAAATGAAGGCATACTGGTGCAAGACCTTCATTGGGATGGCTCGAGATGATGATTGGTTGCGGAACAGTAATTCTGAAGGCAACCTGGTTTGAGCTGCGTAGACCCACGAACACTCTAAGATTGAGCGTAGCCTAAACTCCAGTTAAGAATCGGGAGTGTCTTTTGCAAACTTACTCTTAGCAGCTCTTTACGTATGGCAGAATAGGTGGAGGCTGAGAGCGAGGCAGCTAGTAGAAACGAAGCGATAAGCCATGTCGGAAGGACAATAACATTTCGGTTGTCCGAAGTCGCTGCCATACCGATTAACGCATTGATCGACCATGTCCCTAGGGGCGTCAAGAAGTTTCCTATGATATCGAGCGCTTGACAAAACACAGCTTGGGGTAGTCAGCTTAACATACACATATAGGTCGTTGACAGTCAAGATCCTGTCAAGCAGAGGTGTTTCAAATAACCCAACAGTTCTGGGTCGGCGGTCGATGTTAGGAGTTCTCAGAGACTCAGTATTAACAGTGAAGCAGATAGGAAGAGAAGATTGCGAGATGCTATCGAGAGATATAGGGAGACAATGGTTGTATGGTAGGCGAAGAAGTAGACTGCTGAGACGAGTCTTCCAGGCTATCAGGGCGTCAAATTATTGTAATCCTGCAGAAATAGTGGCACATTTTGAAGAGAGCAGATTTGCTGTTCCATGATATGGTAGAAGCGAAGAACGGTAGAGTAAGTGGTTGTAAATGGTTAACATGGCAGACCATTATGTCATCAGCCATACGGGCGTAAGGTCCCAATAAGGAAGGGTCGGGTTCACACTCCCACAAATCGTAAAGTTAAACAAAGAACCGATACTCCATCAAACAGCTCTTGCCCTTTCACTATGACCACGTTTCCTCCAGAGCTTGTAGAAATAATTGTACGTGACGTATGGTACTCTAAAATGCCGTCCTACATTCGCAAGTCGTTCATGACTACGTGCCCCCGGATCAATCGAACATGGAAAGCTGCCTATGCCCCTATCGCTTCTCGAGACATGTACATCACCAACCTCGCATGGCTATACTATCTATGTGACATATCCCAGGCCCGAAAATCCATCATCTATCATGACTTTATTCCCCGGCTTACTCGTAGCATTACCTGCTTCGTCGACCTCCGAGAAAACGAAAGGGAAGGAGCGTCGAAAGCGATATACCGCTATCTCGTTGCGTTACCCAACGTCCTTGGTTTCCAAGCTCTCTTTTCAGGTGTTCATTATATATCTTTCCAGCTCGTTTGGATCGGTACTGGCCAGGATCCACTTCTACGGTCATTCCGTGGTATTCCCATTTACGCCCGCTACGACCGATTCCTAGTATCTAATACCTCCACACATCACCATGATCAACGTTGGGTTGGGAAGACACGAATGGACGTATATTTCTCCATGCCAGCTCGGGATTCACCTGTGCACGACGTGGTCGGCTCGTCCTTTACCTTGTACAAATTGCGCAAAGTTGGTGTCCCTGGAGACTTCTTTATTACGGGTATACTATTTCCAGGGCCGTATAAGGTGTCGGTAATCGATGGTGTCCGACACATCAGTCAATCTACGTATATAGGCGAGACGCAACTTGGATCTTTAGATTCGAGGTATATCAATAAGCGCTTGTGGATCGCTTCCAAGAGGTGGTACAGTACGTGATTTGAGCCACTTCCATCTAGTTCGTCTAACATCCCTTTTCTAGGGTTAAGGTATCTTGCCAGTCTGTTCTACCATCGGGAATTTAAACACGGGGAGTCATCTTTACCCGAAAGGGTCTTTCCTACTAGGGATCTCGTAGCCTCAAGGCCAACTCTCCTTGAGAGGGAGAATTTACTCTGAAGAGAATTAGGGCGATCTTGTCCCACCTTGTACAATTTTAACACACATCTTGCATTACTAACTTAATGGGCGCAGCATTCGTCCACAGGATTGCTGCTCAATAATCATTCGAGGCCTGATTTAAATGTAGAGGTGGGAGGTTCTAATGACACGTTATTAGTCACCCCAAGATGGGTATATGGCAAGAAGCACCCCATAAACAGAATGGCGATGTTTTATATATCAAGGAGTTTCAGTGCTCATGCATGATGGCAACCGTCGAGTAAGGGTTGCGAAGGCTGCATGTGAATGACTGCTCGACATAGCGCTACATGTTGATTTTGGAGCATAATCGCTCAGGTCTCTGCCCACGATACAGGTGTTTCCGAAGAAAAGTATGATTTCATGATAGAGTAGTACAAGAAGCCGATACTGTAAGTAGACTAGGGAATCTGTTAACACTGTAAGGTAACGAAATACAATAATGATAAACCACAAGATCAGGCAGAATTAGCGGCGCGATGCTTTTGGCGGTCAACATATCCTTCTATCATGTTCATCATATTGCCCAAGCCCCGCTCTTCGGGTAGCCATTCGCCGTTATTGACGCAAAGAACTTTCATACGTTTGTGGTATTGCAGGTCGGCGAGAAGCTTCGGAGTGATGAGAAAGTATTGCCCACTCTCTTCTTTGCAGGTGGTTTCAACCATATTGTTGTGCACCGCTCGTTCGGCCCGTTGGTCCATACCCTGATTGATCTCATCCACGAGTGAGAACGGCGCACGAGCTTGTTCCGTCAGACTCATCAAATATAAGATTGTTGTCAGTGATCGCTCCTGCTTAGGATTAGCAGGTTTTGTCGCTCATTCGAAGATGACGCACCCCTCCAGACTGTCGCTGACTGGTGAGAAGCTGTAGCTTTTCGTCGTCACGGAACTTGACGAGAATATCGATGGTCCACTTGTCATAGTCCTCGTGCTGGCCGATGCGTATTTCTCCAGCGCAGCCAATACCTAATGATGCCCGTCTTTGAGCCGGGAAGACACGGATAAAAAGACAGACATACGATCGAAGGCCGCTGAGAATTTCTCCCCAATCTTTGCGACGAGTTGCTCGAGGGCAGGTTCCCAGTTGTCCTGTAAAAGTGTTCACGAAGGTCATCGAAAACGAAAAACAATGTATACCCTGGCCTTCTTGATTTTCTGCTCTACCCGTTGAGCATTTGTCTGCTTTTGTTGGACAGTTCTCTCCAACGCTTCAATCTGAACACGAATAGTCAATCATGCGGTAGGGTGAACGAAACGGAGATGACTAACATCTCTCTTCCGTTTCTCGTACTCTTCGATAACGCCAGGGTTAGTGTTCAACATGATCTCCAACTGGGCTTTCTGGGCCTCGAATTCGGCCTCAAGCTCCTCTGTACTTCGTAGATCGATGCCATCGTCCGATGGAGGCGTTTTCCCAGCTGCTTCGGCCTCCTCAAGCTCCTTCTCATATTGAAAACGAGCATTCTGTATGGCTTCGTAGAGTTGGTTGATGTCGGGCTCGCAATTGTCAATGGCAGCTCGACTTTCGAGTAACAGTTGCTTTGATTCGGTTTTGATTTCTTTGAAGGCCTCGTCCGCTGCGCAGACGTCAATCCATGCCACGGTGGACCGTGGTAGTACGAACCTTTATTGAACTCGGCAAGGGCGATATTGTATCTTTCATCCTTTCTGTTGCAAAGCTCTCTTAGAGCAACATGATTGGCACCAACTTGAAGAAATTCGAGGCCAAGACGCGTCGCCCTGCTCTGCTCCTCGATGATGGATCTGGCGTACTCCTGTGACCAGATGAGTGCCATACAATCGTACCAGGTGGGACGCATCACACCTTATATTCCTTGACAATTGCGACGCGTTGCTTCGATATCTTATAGATACCTTTCTTGATCTCGGCACGCTCTTGCTCCGCAGAAGGTTTGTTAAGTAAAGTCTTGAGTTCAGCCTCAGCCCGTTCTGTAGCATTGCAGTTATTAGCACGTTGGAAAAACCTGGGGACCAAATTTATTACTTTGCCTGGTCGTCAAAGTGGTACGTCTTTGTACTTCCTTCTGAATAGCATCTTTGCGAGCAACAATATCGTCCTTGAGGAACTATCAGAAGAGGCGAAGGAGGAGAGACAACACTAACAGCCCGCCGTTGGAATTTGGAATCTTCCACTTCGACAGCCGACAGTTGCTGACGAAGCCTATCGATTGCCTCCTTGAGCATGTCAAGTTGTTGTTTGTGCTCAGCAATTTCCCCGTCGATTCGCTTTTTGACCTCAGGATCAACTGAAGCCATGTCAGCAAAGAACCAATGTAAGCACAGATAGTTTTACCCGATGTAGCAATAAAACTCTTTGCTTTGCCAATATCCCGAGTCATGTTTTGCGCCAATTTCTTGCCATATCTGGAGCGTGTGACGATATTGTAGCTCGTTCCAGCAATGAAGTTTGCTGGACCCGTCCTTGAGTGACAGACCGCGTCCATTGCACGATTGACATCGACATTATGGCCTCCAACAGCCTGTAATAATTTACGTCAGGCCTATCGGATTTATATGAACGAGGTGGGGCTTACAATCCTGTGTAGATTCAGCTCAACTTGCAAGAACCACTCCAAACCCTGCGGACAAGTGACATAGTCAAGCAGATATCCGGAAAAGCCATGTCTGGCCAGCTATGAAACACCGACGTCAGATACCTTTTCTGACAGGAAGTTAACACATACCTCGTCGCGTTCCATAGGTGGCGGAACGAAAAGCCGATCCATGCGGGCCCTGTACCAAGTAGTCACCCAAACCTTTCTGCCGAGCACTTGGTTGTCGTTTATGTTGCGATTGAGAGTATCGTAGTCCTCTTGACATTGAGCCACAAAGGTCTGCATCACAAAGATCAGTGACGGGCTGCAAACAGTCTAAGCAATGCACCCACTTTCATATTGTTGCCACTAAAAGCTATCTCAACTGCGCTGGCGAAAGCATGGTCTGGAACATTCACAGAAAGGTAGGGAGGCTCAAAAACCTCCATCTTGAACTTGTCCTTGTTATTACGATACCATATAACCGCATCTGCCGTATCACGGTCCCACTGGGACAGCATCTGCAACTTGCGGACCTCAACATTGTCAAGTTTTTTAAGCCTGGTAAACATGAGCTACGACCCGAATGACTGATGAATAGATACTTGCTCATCCTGAGACTGCTGTAATCGGCTCTTAGATTGGTACTCTTGATCAAGATTGGCTGTCATCTCTGCTTCAAACTCTCGCTTGCGCCCAATAACACTCTGCCTCTCTTGTCGCAATTCACTCTGAGAACACCGTCAAGACATGTTTCATAGACAATTCGCAGGTGAAGCATACCATCTCGCGTGTTAGATCGTCTTGGTTTTCAAGTTTGACCTCCTTCGCCAGCTCCTTGCGAATGCTGTCAATGTTGGCTTGGGCATTTTTGATTTTCCTTGACCGGTCCTTTTCCTCATTGTCAAGGGTTTCAAGTTTCAACTGGAGGTCCTCCGCAGCGCTTTCCTAGGAGCATGTTCAACGTACAGTCTGTCACATTACGCGCGGCACGCACCAATTTCTCGTCCTCGTTCCATCTCTCGTTAATCTTCTTGAATTTGCTCTGAGTAGATCTCTTCGAATCTTCTCGATCCTTCTCGAGTTTTTTGTGTTGCACTGCAAGTCGCCTTGCGAAGCGTTAACCAACAGCGGTAAAACTATATGAACTACGCACTTCAGCAGGTCATGAGCGGGTGCATTCTTGTCCTTCAATGCAACTACTTTGTTGTGGCACCGGCGTTGCTCTGCTTTAACAGTCTGGTACCTCTCGCGTGCCTCCCGGTACCTTTGGACAGGAACGAGTACTTCCAGTAGGGCAATCTTCATGATGTGAGTCATTATAAGCGGTCTTGGTGGATAACAAATCATACCTCTTGCTCAATCTTTTGGCGCTCTAGGCACCGCTGAACATCCCGTTCGATGGCCTCATTCCGCTCCCGCATCTGCTGCAATTGATCCATCTCGCTTTTGATGAGCTGTATTGAAGGAGAATCAGGGTGTGAATAAACGATACAAAACGGCACTCACGTCGTTAATCTTCTTCTGATCAGCACCGGCCTCGATGAGAGTCTTGTGCCACGCTGTTAAATTCTGGTCACCGGCCGCGCGTTGCGTCTCCTTCAGAAGATCTTGAGGACTCATTGCGGCGAACTCTGACACTTTGTCTTGAGGCAGGAACGTACTGATGGCCGTCGATTGATAGCAGTCCTTTAAGAAACAATCCCAAGTCAAACATACCACAGGTTGCCGATCTGGACGTTCAGAGCAGCCATTTGTGACGATATCTCTCTGCCAATAGCGGAAACGCCATTCAAGGTGAAAGTGGAAGTCTTGGACGTAGATGTCAGATTACGACGGATAACCAAGTTCGGCTTGCCCTTGGGGCCTTTCAGTTCGATTTCGATGTGTCCTGAAGTCTTGCCTTGCTTGACAAACGAATTGATCTCGCTGGCACGGCCGAGAATCTACAAAAAAAAAAACTATATTAGACTCTGTTTTTTCTCAGAGCGGATGAAGGGACGAGCCTGGGGTGACCACCCAAGACCAAGACAGATAGCACACGCAATACTACTCTTTCCAGTGCCGTTAGGACCAATGATCATGTTGAGATAAGGACCAGGCCGGAATTCAACCCAGTCATAAGTCACGAAATTCTGCAGCTGTATGCGAACGATAGAGCCAGGAATGAACCTTTGCAAAAGCATGAGCAGGGAATTTAGGTGGCAAGGCACCTTGAGACTCACCCATCCGTGTCTCTAGGTAGCGTCGCGACGTGTTTGTGTTCTGGGGCATCGTCGTCGTTGTCGGCAGGATGCGAGTCGCCATTGGTGTTCAAACGCGTCCGCTTGCGGCCCTTGGGAGAGCCACTCCCACCCTCCTCGTCCAAGGCATCCTCATCTCCTTCAGCACCGTCCTCTCCATTCTCATCGCGTCCTTGGTGGTCCTCCTCTTCCTCGCGAACACGTCTTTTCCCTTTCTTCTGCTTCGCGTCTTCGGCTTTAATCTTGGATACCTTCTCCGCCTTCACAGCTTTCTCGGCCTTGACTTTCATCGCTGCCCTAGTATCTCTCGCGTTGACATTATCGGACGATGCGCTAGGCTGACGCGCCATGTTTTGGCCAATGAGATGAAGGCTGGAATAAAGGGGAAGCGCGCAGACTCAGGTAAGAGAACGTTTGTGCACGTGATCCGGTGTTATAGAAGAACACCGATGTGGCGTCTTGCTTAAACGCTTAACACCGCAGTGACGCTGGTCGTTTAGTAGTACTTCACGGTTCGGAGAGTCACTACGGCCCACAGAAGGAGAAGTACAGATAGTATAATATACATTATTATAAATTAGTCATTAGTTTGATTAATGTTTAATTCTACCGAGTGCAATGTCCTGGAGAAATTTAACTTTCTCTTTACGATACGTATCGGAAGCCACTTGAGTTTGGTTGTTGACGAACACAAGGTTCTGCGGGTTTGTAACGTCATATGATGGCCAGAAAATCGAAGCTATGGAATATATCAGCATCAATGTGGTGCCTCGTTATCGAAACCTCTAACCGTTATCATCGTTCGGATCAAGATCGTGAACAAAATTAATCCAGTATGTCTGCCTAAATGAATTATCAATGATCAGCAAGCATTACAGAGAAAGAGAGCTATATACATCAGTCTGGAAGTTTCCAAGTCTGCTGGTCGGTTACCAAGCGGCGTTCGTTCCGTTCGTTCCAAGACACCAAAGATCTAGACAAACGGTGTATCAGATAGACAGCTACAGAGAGTGTAATTGTAGCCTCACATATGGAAGTTCCTGAAAGTGACCCACACCAGCCTCCATTGTCCCATTTTGAGGAATCTGGTGGAACCTGTAACTCCAACTGGGCGATCTCAAAGAATTTCGGGAAAGTAGGTGTCGCGTTCCGGCAACAATGCTATCAGTCCATATGGCGTAAGACCTCTTGTCCATGAGTCCAGAGGGTAGTACACCTTCCCCAGTATCGTAAGGGCACCCTTCTGACGGGACATTGGGATAAAGCGATAGTAGCTTGTCGATAGTTGCATTGCTGGGATTCAAGTCTACGAAGCCATCTACAACTTGATCAGTGTTGTTCATGTTTCCTGAATATGATGATCCTTACTAGCGATGCCCTGCCGGAGTGCATCTGTGTCATTCACACCAAGAGGAGGATTGAAGCCAACTAGCATAGGCACCATTAAAGGGGAACGCCAATTCGAGGATATGAGCACTCACACGTCGCTTCATCTTTATTATTACCAACTATTACAGGAACGCTGAAGAAATCTCCATCTTGCAGTGCTTTGTACGGAAGCTCCTTGATGAAATCGTGATCCGGGACTTCGAGTGGCCAGTAGGTTACGTTCAAGGTGGCTGCATACAGATCATCAAACGACATGGAGCGAAGGCAAGAAATTGTGTCGGATGAGTTATTACAACCGGAAGTTTTCAGGACTAAAGATCTTCAGCAAAAATCGAAGTCAAATCTATCACACAACTTACGAGAGTTCCAAAGACCGGCCTGAGAAGAAACCGACCCGTTCCTTATGGAGAAGACGCCTGAATCCACGATGGCTGCCCGAAATAGACCTTCATTTTGACCGCCGTAAGCGGCCATGTGTATAGTGGCGCTGATTCCACCGACAGATTCCCCCCAGATCGTAACTTTCTTAGGTGATCCGCCAAACTACAAACTTGAGAGTTAATTTCAGGCGCAAGAGAGGAGGATCTATGGCTTACAGCGGATATATTATCCTGTAGCCATTGCAAAGCAAGCCGCTGTCACAGCGAAGCGTCAGAAGGCATAAAGGGTGGAAAACCTGGTAGGCACCGACCTGATCTCGGATACCCAGGTTGAGTATACTGGCATCTGCAGATTCTTCTCCTAGCGGGAACCCAAAAACAGATAGACGATAATTGACGGAAACAAAGATCTAAGACGAATGGCGTGTCAGAAACGATGCAGATTGAGAGTCACCACGCACAATAGGCTTTCCGAGCTCAACCGATCGTTGTACAATATAGCTTCCGTTGAAGCGGGGATCTGTTGCAGATCCTACATACCAGTTCCCGCCGTATCTGCAAAACTCTTGTATAACCAAGTCATCATTCTTGAAACCGGGCTACTTACATCCACAAGAGGACAGGCAGTTCATCCCCGTCGGATACACCTTCCGGCCGGATGATATTGATATGCAAGCAGTCTTCTTCAACACCAAAGAATTGCGCATTAGTCCCTCCTGGGCATGCTTTCCCCCACGAAGTCGCGTTTAGAGGGGTGTCCCAGGACGTGTTCAGAGGTTTAGAAACCATGAGACGCTAGTAATTACATAGTCGGTGCGACAGATAACGAAATATGAAACGAACGCGTACGCACGTTTCCACCAGCGATGGACTGGGCGTAAGGTATGTCAAGAAATGCCTCTTGCCCCATACTCGGGATGGCGAGACCATGCAGTGTACCATTGGAGATCGTGACCTCGGGATTATAGCATGAAACCCGAAGAATGAGAAAGCTGAGAAAGACAGCCAGGCGAAACATAAGGGTCGGAATTCTAGGATGGCGCAGCTGGCATCTAATAGCGCATTTTATATCTTGAGTTTTACGGTCCGCCAGGAGCAGTACATCGGTGCCTATAGTACGTCCAATGGCACGAAACGTGGTGGCGTCCTAGTAAAAGCTCTGCATTTGAAGGTAAGTACGGCTGTAGCGCGGGATGATATCTATATATAAATAGATCATTACAGATCTCACCCGCCATTTCTCCAGTTAGAAAAAGAACTGGACGATGTGGATAGCCAATGCGCCCGGCAAGGGCGGAAGGTCTGCATCATTCTCCAGAGTCGTCCAGACGCCCTCCGGTGCTTCAAGGATGCTTTCAATGGGAAGGTGCAGTTCGACTAGCCAGATTCACTCTCACACCCAAGTTCGCGATAGTCGCAATGCGTAGGTATTGGTATTAGTATTGGTAGGAGGTGTGAGAAAGACCGATGCTCTATTTTTAACCGTTTCACCAAAAAATAGCCGACAGAATGCCGTATGATTGAGTTCGAACGGCGCTTTGAATGCGAGAGCAAATCCAGGTACATAATAACTTAATGTAGATAAATACAGTTACAATATCCGCAAGCCTATAGGTAAGAAAAGCGAAATCCGCAAAAATGGAGCTTATACCGTAAACACGACGTCCAAAGCTTTGAAAGCCGTATTTCCTGGCCATACCTTGACAGGCACTTCACACTCAACAGTCTCAACCTTAACGGCCTTCCAACCTTCACGACCGCCGCCAAAATCGACTCCAACCCCCACTCCGCCACCAGGATCTGCTTTTATACCATCGACCACTTCGACCTCTTCTTCATCCCCATCGTGATACTCATTCTCCCCTGTTCCTAGAATAGATGCAGCTAAATATGCCGCCCATCCTTGTGGCTGCGGTGGACGAGCGGGTACGACGGGTTTCTCCATGGGCGCGATGCTTTTTGTAGCCCACCACGAGGCACCCCATTCACCTTCAGGCCCGTCCCGAACAAGACTCTTCATCCTTACACCTTCGCTACCTGCATGTGATGACTCCGCAGCGATAGAAACTAGCAAGCATAGCCGAACTTTCCACTCTAACCCGCCCAGTGTGGTGGGGAAATCGTCGCCAATGGAGATTTGGAAAGCGGGGCTGCCATCAGATGGTATGTCAAGGGAAAAAGTGGTGCGTAACGTGGACAGAGTGAAGGAGGAGTGGTATTCAGCGTGAACCCGCCGCAAGTGTCTGGAATTAGACGGACTAGCTATTGACGAAGGAAGGTGTTCCTGTGTTTCAAGCATAGCAGACATCTGTAAAACTCTTGATCGGCTTGTCCGCTCGTTCAACTCTACAACACCTTGAATAGTTTCCCCTAATCGGTAAGCAGACTTCGTAAACGTGAGAACAGCAACCTTGACACTGTCTTTGGTGACATCGTAAGAAGCTAGAGGAACAAGGGGCTTTTAGTGGTGCCTGGTGACAGTATTAGAGCGCGCCCACCTTTCTTTGGAATTCGTGTCAAGATTTCTACGGCTTCTCTGCACCCTGTTAGCCCTCCGGAGCCCTCCTCTGAATGTGAATAGTGCCGACGCCATTCTCTTCCTCCGCCAACTGTTTCCGGAGGCATCTTGATCCTGGCGCCGTTGATATTTGCATCAGGTATTGAAAGCAGAAGATGACGCGCATAGCTTTTCACTTCCTCAAGTGACCCTGTACCCGCCTTTGCCTTTTTCTGCAGCTGCGTGTCTTCCACTACAGATCCGCTGATATCTATCCGGGTCTTGACTGGCCACAACAGATCGTACGGACGCGGCACACGGCCAACTTTAGGTCCTTGTGAGTTTGTTTCAGATAAAAGATTATTAACAGAGCTGCTTACCCTGAACGTTATTGTACATCCTGATTGGCACTTTCATCACCCGACTGATACTATTTGAGCTCGTGCTTCCCGCACGGCATGTACCTACCGTTAGCTCGTATGAGAATTTAAATGACCGGCCTCGGAATGTCGGCGGTAGATTGGAAGGTAGTGAAACAGTATACGTATCTGTATTCCAGTCAGAAACAACAGCAGAACCGAACAAGGGAGGCATACATGTTCTTGACTCGCCAGGCAACAAGGACAGGTCCACAGCTAACATCACAGGTTGAATTTCAATGATGGGGAGAGGCGTATCAGGATCGATGTCTTCGATCGGGCCGAATCCCATCCAGGAAGAAGAAGGGGAAAGGGGCGAGGATGTTGAAGGTGTCCGTATGTGTAGACTTCCAGATGATGGGCCTGGGGTCGAGGGAAAGTGCGGAGTCGACG
Source organism: Armillaria altimontana (assembly GCA_022818075.1). Classification (NCBI taxonomy): domain Eukaryota; kingdom Fungi; phylum Basidiomycota; class Agaricomycetes; order Agaricales; family Physalacriaceae; genus Armillaria; species Armillaria altimontana. The sequence goes on along the minus strand of JAIWYR010000005.1, from coordinate 1,791,735 downwards.
GAGAAGGAGAAAGAAGAGACATTATCCCTGAAGATATAGACGATGAGCGACTATGCGCGCGCCGGTTACGGGGACGTAAGTTCTGCGAAGAAGTAATATCCATACTTCCTCCGCCAACGACAGGGCGCCTGAGAAGAGAGGATCGTAAGGAGTTGAGGGTCTGCGTTTGCTCCAACGAGGTAGGTGTCATTGTGATCATTAGCGAACCCGTCAGCTGGACGTATGAGTAAAGTATTAATTCGGTGTTTGTCTGTGGAAAGGTGGATGAAAATGCAGTTCGGGGCGGGATACGGAGCCTAGCGTCCGGTGGAGGCTGGCCCAGTCCTATTTGGGCAGGACGTCGGGAGGGACGATAGGATGATGGATACGCGTGAACAGCGTTTGACGGGAGATGTGAAGACGGCGTTTCTATTCGCGGAGACGAAACGGACGGTGCAGGAGGGTAGGGTGCGCCTGTTGATTCTTTTATTGGATCAAGGACTAGGGAAAATGTCGAGGTGGAAGACGTTGGCGTGTAGGGAGAAGACACGCTCGTCGGGGACGTCATTTCACGAAGGGACAGTTGACCGTCAAGCAAGGAATCCTTCCGTGCATGGGGATGGTTCGCCGCAAGGGGAAGTGTATCTGACCGGGAAAGAGGCGAGGGAACGTTCGGAGACGTAGGACCTTGGGAAGTGTGAGTAACAATGTGCCGAAGGACTAAGACCGCGACATACTTATATAGGGCCCATCATCGAATCCACGCTGGAGAAACGACGCGGACCTGGGAATGTCGGCGAGTTCGTCTTCGAGTTCGTGGGGAGCAATGGCAACAGACAATGATTTTGCCAGCAATCGTTTCCGCCGTTGCTCAATCAAGTCAGGGAGTGTATCAGATCCCCGCGGCCCAATGCTGTGACCAATGAGACCTTTTCTCGAGGGATGAGCATCTCCCCTACGTGTCCGCTTAGGAACGAATGGATTTGGGGTGCGGATACCAGGCGATGTTGGTGGTCGAGAAATGGGTGCAGAGCTTATTGAATGGGCTCCTCTCTTGTGGGTATGGGAAGCTGATCTGGGCTGTACTGGTGCCTCTGGAGAGTGCGTATTGGTGAAGGTTATCGTCACCGCGAATGGTTCTCCAGCGAAATATGATGACTGAGAGGGAGTAACGGTGATTCGCAAAGCTGCGTCGGGCTCGTTGGATGACGTTGTCATGTCTGGTAATACCACGATACTGGAACGATTGCAACGTTAGGCATTGTATTGGAAAATCTATTCTTGACACGCACGAAGATATTTCCTGTCTAGTATATAAATTCCGACAGTGCCACGTATACCAGCAAGGGCATTTCAGTCCAGCATACCTCGACCCTGAAGCAGATATGCCTTGTACGCGCACCGTTCAATGGTGGTGTCCGGAAGGAAGAGGACGCTTTCAGGCGCCGTAGCTCGAAGATTGTGGAATCGGAAGGCAAGCTGTACAGTCAGTTTGGCTAAATGAGTCTGCTCCAAATAACGCCGGACCGGGTTCAACCGGCGCGTAGTTAGTGATTCATCCCCTGTTTATCTTCTCGTTCCGTCGACATGGGTCACCTCATCACACTCGCAACGTAAGTATTCTTCTAAAGCTTGTTGATTGCTCTCATTCTCTTGCAGATGGTTAGTCAAATTGCTGTGATCTTCTGCTCCGTCCAATATTCATATCCTCCAGTTCACTCAACCAATGGGCCCTTGATTTTCAAGTAACGTCTGCAATAATGGGCCGTATCTCTTACCATCATCTAATTTGGCGCTTCAGGGAAACTTTGAGAGAATCATATCCAGCATCGCTATTGCCAAGAGTCGAGGCGCAACACTGAGAGTGGGACCAGAGCTTGAGATACCGTGCGCATAGTCAGCTGTGACGATGAGGTATTGACTGTTTTCAGTGGATATGGGTGTCTGGATCATTTTCTCGAAGGTATGATTCCATTATCAATGATTTGACGCTGGTTTATCTTTCGCAGGCGACACGGTTCTGCATTCCTGGGAAGTCTTGGCAAAGATTTTGGCATCGGAAGAGGCCATGGGAATCGTGTGCGACTTAGGAATGTAAGCCTTGTCACATTCAAGTCTCTCCTCCAGCTCTCAAACGAAACTAGGCCCGTCGTGCACAAGAACGTTATCTATAACTGTAGGGTGATCATCCACGATAGAAAGATTCTTCTGATTAGGCCGAAAATGTGGCTGGCTAACAATGGAAACTATCGTGAACTCCGATATTTTACGCCATGGATGAAACATAGGCAATGGGAGAACCATTTCTTACCGAGGATCATCCAGGCCGTCACTTCGCAGGTATTTCGATTCTTTTTGTCCTGTTCTGTGACTGATAACAAATGAGGTTACCGTGCCTTTTGGAGATGCCGTTGTTAGTACTGCGGATACCTGTTTTGGAGTGGAGTTGTGTGAAGAGCTGTTTACGCCTGCTAGGTCCGTTCACTTCCACTCAGCTGTTTGTCTCTCTGAAGTCGGTAATATCAGTCCCCATATTCTCATGGGCTTGGATGGTGTTGAAATTTTCACCAACGCGAGCGGCAGTCATCACGAGCTCCGGAAACTCTATACTCGCGTTGAGTTAATAAAGGAGGCCACATTAAAGGTTTTCTTCGATTGCATGTAGAAGGTAACATTCACTGACGACTATTTAGTTAGGAGGCGTTTATCTGTACGCAAACCAACAAGGATGCGATGGCGATCGACTGTATTATGACGGATGCGCTATGATTGCTGTCAACGGCAGGATTGTAGCCCAGGGATCCCAGTTCTCTTTGAATGATGTCGAAGTTATAACTGCAACAATTGATATCGAGGATGTCCGCAGCCACCGTGCAATCAGCAGTCGAAGCATGCAGGCGGCCTCCGCGGAAAGATATCACCGTATCGAAGTTCCCTTCTCGTTGTCAGCGGGAAAATTCGAGGAGGTGAGGGACGAAGATATGGTGGGATTTTTATCATCTCGCCCTTACGAAGTGAGGTACCACCGACCCGAAGAGGAGATCGCGTGAGTACTGTTTCGTTCAAACCATCCTAAAGCTCAAGTTTTCAAAGTTTAGGACCTGCGTGTTGGCTTTGGGACTACCTACGCCGATCACGCACGCAAGGGTATTTCGTACCATTGAGCGGTGGTATCGACAGTTGTGCGACTGCAGTCATCGTGTTCTCCATGTGCAGACTTGTTGCAGAAGCGGCGCGCAGAGCAGGTCCGTCATAACGTGCCGTCACTGCTCTCTTTCTTATATGTTGGTGTAGATAAGCTGGTTATCGCGGATGCCCGGCGTATTATCGGAGAACCCGCCGACTCTGGGTATATTCCTTCGGATCCACGCGAATTTTGCAGTAGAATCTTCCATACTTGTTACATGGGTACTGAGAACTCGAGTGCAGAGACTCGTAAACGAGCAAAAGATTTATCTGATGCTATCGGAAGGTACCAAGTTTACCGACCCCTTATGTCCGTCGAGATCTCACCCTTTCCAGTTATCACATCGACTTGAATATGGATTCTCTTGTCACAGCTGTTCGAAATCTATTCAGTTTCGTTACTGGTGTAAAGCCCCAGTTCCGCGCTCATGGTGGCAGCAGTGCAGAGAATTTAGCATTACAAAACATACAAGTGAGAAGAGTTCCACTCTACCGCGTCATTATCTAATTACTGTCTACCAGGCCAGACTGCGAATGGTGATTGCCTATCTTTTCGCTCAACTCCTTCCGTGGGTTCGGGGACGTGTCGGCGGACTACTGGTCCTTGGAAGCGCCAACGTGGATGAAAGGTACTGTGACGCACTCATTCTTGCAATACGTCTAATTCATGGTACTATTTTACGCAGTTTGCGTGGCTACCTTACAAAGTATGACTGCTCTTCAGGTGTGTAGCCTCCTAGCAGTAACTCTTCCATGACTTCATAGCCTGTTCTAGCCGATATCAATCCCATTGGAGGCATCAGTAAGACCGACCTAAAGAAATTCATAGCTTACGCCCAAGACTCCTTTGACATGCCGATCTTGGCGAAGTAAGATGCGTCCCTTCTCATACCTAATTGATATGCTAATAGTCGACCAGATTCTTGGATGCAGTTCCTACGGCTGAGCTAGAACCAATTACTGAGAACTATGTACAGGCTGACGAGGTAGATTCATTCTTACATTTGGCTACTTGAAGCTCACGTATCTCTTAGGCCGACATGGGTATGACCTACGACGAGCTATCTGTCTTTGGTAAACTGCGCAAGGTGGAGAAATGCGGTCCCTATAGCATGTTCACGAAACTTGTGCATGAATGGGGGTCGTTCTTGTCTCCAGTACAGGTCTGAATGCTCAGCATCAGGGGGCTAGGAATCTGGTCTGACAAACGTCATTCTTTAGATTGCAGAAAAAGTCAAGCTTTTCTTCTTCGAACATGCCCGCAACCGTCACAAGATGACTACATTGACGCCGTCTTATCATGCCGTATGTCCACTTCCTCGCGGATCCTTTTCGCAACTCATGGTCCCCCTAGGAGTCGTATAGTCCCGACGATAATAGTGAGCCGATTTCGAGTTCCGCAAAAGCCACAAATTGATTGTTTTTTCAGGGTTCGATCTGCGCCCATTTTTGTACCCTTCTCGATTCCCCTGGCAGTTCAAAAAGATAGACGATGTCGCTGCCGTCTTGCCAGATAGATCTCATTCCGCGGACAAGGCGAAGACGGAGTGAACTGGCTTAATAAATGTAATGCAATTTTTAAAGTGTAAGTGTGTAACAAGGCTACCCATCCTTTGCCTATCATCGACGTGCATCGTGCGCTCGAAGTCCGAAGGTTAGTTTAAGTACCTTTGTACTTAGAGTGAGATAGGTACGTCGTCCAGAACTCTTCCTTTCAAATAGGGTCGCAAGGTGCAGAATATGAGTGAGTTATAATCCTTGAACCTGTCCAGAAACAGAACTTGGCACAGTTGTGGCAGATGGCCCAAGACCACGTCTCGAATCTCAAACAGCGAAGGCATAGATGTTTCAAAAACAGAAGACCTCTTCGAGACATGTGGTAGTTTTCGCAAGATATATTGCTGAAAACTGTAGCGCCAAAGGTCAGACATGAGTGGCTCAAGACATGTTGATCGCGAGAATCCTAGCTAGCTGCTGACGAAGTTCTATTCACGTGATCGTGGCGCGTACGTAAAAATAACTTTTCCTTCCAGACGTCTTGGCTGTCCTCTGCCATATAAAGTTCGCCAACAATGCTGGGCCCCTCGGTACGATTTCCACCATGCTGTTTCGATCCCTTATTGTCTGTGCCGCGATTTCCCTCACTTTGGGCTGCGGCGATGACGCTGGGCATGTCCATAGGCGCAGTAAGAGAGCGGATCCGTCGTCTCCATTGACTCCACCATCTCGACCCTTGGAATGGGGGGATATCAATATCATCCATACGACGGACACCCATGGATGGCTGCTTGGTCACCAAAAGGAGTCTTTTCCGGAGCCTAACTACAGGTAAGTTGTAGTGTAAATACTCCGGCTTGGCTCATATGGTGCGGTGCCAGTGGCGATCTAGGTGACTTGTCGTCATTTGTAGCACGTATGAAAGAAATAGCGATTGTGAGTCTGTGCTATGATCTGCCTTTTTCTCCCTAATGGATTGTATGCACATAGGAAAAAGACGTGGACATTTTACTCGTCGATTCCGGAGACATACACGATGGTGAGTATGGAAAGGATTTCACGGGACGGACGTATCTAAACTTCTGTCATTTAGGTACCGGTCTATCTGACGGTTATCCGCCTGGCGGTGTCGACGGACGTGCGGTTAGCATGAAAAGTCTTCGTCTGAGCTCAAGTACCAACAAAGCTTACTTGACAGACCACTCAATTTTTAGCCCAACTCCCTTATGATGTTATGGCCATTGGAAAGTAAGCACATTCTTTAACTGTATCTTCGCTTCTTTGACATTCGAATCATAGCCATGAACTCTATGTTTATGCTGATACCCTCGACATGTCTGTCCGCCTCATTGAATCTGATCATGTACCACAATTAACTTCTGGAATATTCAGGTATCAGAATTTAGCGCCGAAGCTTAACGGACGATACCTTTCATCGAATGTCAATATCACCGTTGCCGATCAGAACAACAAAACAATCGACGTGCCTGTAGGTAGTAAGTATTACGTTCTTCGAGCAATGGCGATGGGAGTATTGACACTTTCAACTCTAAGATCGATTTGCCAAGTTCAAGACGCGAAAGTCAGTATTCACTAGGAAGGCGACGAAAATTTTTGCTAACTTGTCATAATGCCAGAGGCCGATCAGTCACTGCTCTTGGAGTTATATTTGACTTCACCGGGAATGATCACAACACTACAGTTCAGAAGGTAGAGGATATGGTGAACGAGCCATGGGTAATTATTTCCATACTTACGTCGAAGATCATACACTTGACAGATTGTCAAAGTTTTTAGAAGCTATTCAAGAGGAGCCTGACTTCTTCCTGTTGGCTGGGTAGGTCTAATCCTCCACTTGGCAATAAACCGTCATGCTGATTTTCATGAAAGACACATGCCTGTTGCTCGTGACAAGTGTCGGTGCTATTTGATGCTTTCTGTCAGAATTTCCGATCCTGATTCGTGTCCTGGTCATAGGGCCCATCGTGTTTGATGCTGTGCGCGCTGTTCATCCAACGACACCCATTATCATTCTCGGCGGTTAGTGCTCTCTTATGTCAGATTGTTTGCACATAGAAGCTAACGTGTATGATGCTAGGCCACACTCATATCCATGACTGCCGTTAGTCATTCAGTTTTTATCAACCGTTGTCGCAACGCTAATAGTTATCAGTCCAACTCGACGGACGATCTATGTCATTGGAGAGCGGGCGATATATGGAAACTATTGGCTGGATGAGTACGTCAGTCATGATACATTACCCTAGAGTATCTGACCTCTTCCTGTCTAGGTCTCAAGCTCGACGAACAGAATGAGTCCGGGAACCTAACTTTCAGTCGACGTTATTTGGATAATAATCGCGTCACCTACGAGGTTAATCTCTGCCTGTCATAATTGGTATTTGTACTGACCTGGGACTAAGTATCACACTAAAAGTGATATGTCTTCGTTCGATACGACAAAAGGGCAAGAAATCACCGCAGGATTGAATCAACTGTTCGTCGACTTCGATCTCGGGCTCACGTATGGAATAGCTCCGCAGGATTATACACTGACCCAGTACGCTTTATTCATATGCCATCGCGGTGATAACATTCCAGTATACTTACAACTGCGGTGATATAGGGTTCCTTACCCTTCCAACGGTTCCCTGCTGTCCCTTTTTGCTGAATTAGTATGAACTCTTCCTTATGCAACGCTCAAGGTTCTGAATAAACGCTTACAGGCCACACCGTACGCGTTGTCTCTTAACAACAGTCGTGCTGACATTCCAAACTACGTGGTCATAAACTCCGGCTCACAACGTTTCGATATTTATTCCGGAACATTCGACAAGAATGACCGGCTGACTGCGACTCCGTTCACAGATACTTTCTTTTACATCCCTGGGGTGCCTCTCTCTGCTGCACTGCAAACCGTCCAAGCTCTGAATCAGAATGGTGCATCGAACAGGAGGAGCTTGGACAAAGACGAACAGTTGTATGGATTGGGCGACGTACGAGCAACGTATATGGAGTGGCTAAGCGAGATGGATCGAAGGTATACACAACTAGGAAGGCGTAATGACTATGTTACAGATGCTTTGAACTTGGGATACGTCACGACGGATGTAAGTCCCTCAACATTCTCTCCGCCTTTCTTCATACTTATACCCGCTCAGTCCTGCCCGGGTGTTGGTGACGATACACTTCATATCCCACTTCCATTCTACGATGTTCCCGACTTCATTGCCTCCAATCCGCCCAATGTGTCAAATGACACGCTGATTGACTTTGTTTTCGTCGATTTTATAGAAGCCCAGCTGTTGGAGACTTTGAATACTGTTCAAACGGACAAGGTGTATCAAACAAGTGATGTGTCGACGTATAGCGCTGTGGAACTGAACGAAATAATGGGTCTATACGCGCAATACGCTTGGAACTAGAAATACTGCATCGATTTTGTACTCTGGACATTTCGCATAATCGCATTTCATTATCCCTAGTGTTGACATCAACAATTTTACCGTGGCTGGGTTCTTCTCTGCTCTGACGACGGCGTTCTCTGTGGCTGGCGAACGCCTTCCTTTCCGTTATTTTGGCCGGAATGCGTCAAAACTGCAATTGGGCATAATCCTAGACATTGAGGCTGGCATCAAACGTTTGACGGCGTCCTTAATTCCGGATCGTGCCCTGAGGGAATACTTTTAAATTGATAAAGTAGCGGCCAAACCGCGAACAAGCACGCGGCCGACAGCGGACAATCCTAGGGTTGTGCGAAATTCAGGAAGTGATGTAGGAAGGAGGCAAGTAAGGGTAGTTAGTTCAAAGTGCGATAGACCAGAGAAAAAAAGTGGGGATGATTATGTGTATACTGGGTCTCAAGGAGAATGTTTTGTGGTTCTTCTAACACAGGCGCGTAATACTCTTGCTCACCTTGATAAATTCTTCGTCTTTCCGTCGACATGGAAGCTCTGCAAATTTTGCGAACCGGTGGGACCCGGTAAAGTGCTTCCGGATATCCGGCATGCCTAGTACTGAGACATCGCCTTTTCTATACTATAGCGTCTCAAATCCGACGTCTTCTTTCACCGTGACGACGTTACTTCCAGAGCTGACGCGTATGATGATGCACCTTCTGCCTGTCTCAGACTCTGATTTCCAGGCCCGGTTGTCGACATCAAGAAAACAAAACCATGATGACTCGCCCTGAGGGTAGTCAAATCAAATAAGTACGTACATCGCTAGACCTTGCTGCTGGACAGAGGCTCTTTATCATTTCATCTTCTTCGCAGTTCATCGCAAGCACCGACGCTTTCTTGAATCTTCCTCCTGGCAGTCGTTGTCCAACGGCCCAGTGCTGTGTTACTCTGAACATAAACCCTCGCTCGGAACCAATTAAAGTGTACGCTCCCTCGGGTATCAGAAACTGGTGGGTAGCGTGAATTGTGAATGTGTGTGCGATCCCGTCCGCAGCTTCGACGACCAACTCCCCGCATCGATGACCCTCTTCTGCCGGTCCCGCGTCCAATCCCCGGATAAGCGCCTTTTCGATGCAAGGCCCTTCATACCAGTCCTCATCCATCTCGCCATCATGATAGACAGGCCCTACACACCATTTGTCCACTGGCAGAGGCTCCGTCATGACCTGTGCCCACGTCGGTCTCCATTTTTTGCATCCGAGTCCGACTCCAGGATACAAAAACAGGAATTTCCCCCGGATATAGAAGTCCATTGAATCTACCAGCGCCGTCCACGCATCCTCGAGAGATGCGCTCTCATGGTAGGCAGGTATGGCTTTGGGCTCCAGAGGGAATGCGAGTCCGGCCACTCTGTCCACCGGATTGGTTGACACTCGCTTCTTCATATCTGTCAGTATAGCAAACACAAAAAGTCCACTCTTCATGACCGACATGAGGGCAAGATTTACACCTTTGCCCCTCTCGATCGACTCCCACAGCTTGTTAAATCTTGTCAGCAAGTCTGTCTCATAGTTTCCATCATCGTCTATTGGCTGGGCGTGCATGGGTCCATCTGGTGTATCCCCAGCAACGATTCTCTCCTCGCCAGCCTCCTGGAGTGTCCACGCACGTCGCAACCAATTCCGATCACTGTCCAAGTCGCCGTCCTTCAAACTGAACGGGCGCCCCAGCCCACTCAGGTAGATCACAACTGTTACTGTGGGGCAACCCCATCTATACACGTGTCCTATTGTGGGCACGTCGAGCTTCCACTCCTCTATACGCAGATCCTCTCTCAGCCCCGCTTTCTGTCTCAAACAGAGCACATCCAGCCATGCGTACTGTGCTCCCAGATTCAGCATCTCGATCCGGATGAGTTTTAGATCCGCGTCCTTTGGTATGGGCACGGGCCATTCCTTCCCATTGATAGGGGTCAGTACATCCACACGATCCTCCTCATCAACCCAAGCATGTGAAATTGGCATTGGCTGTTTTTCAGCGATCCAGTATGGCACCACGCGATTGCTGTACAGGTCCCATACACGTCGAGGTTCCACATACGTGTACTCGATCCGGTTTCCTACCAGTACTTCTTGTCGTTGCTTTCTGTCCTCCTCTTCACGGCGGAGTTCATCTTGAATGGTGCGATCGAAAAATGGCCATCTTGGACGAAGGTGGCCATAAGCTGTGCCAAAGTCATAGTTCTTTTCAATGCAATCATTGAGAACTGACCCGAGAGATAGGGTGTCGAGGGTGCGTGAGGTTCCGAGGGTGGCATTCAGTTGATCTAAGACTCCCTCTATGCCGAGGGTAGCGCACGGAGTGTCCGCGAGGGAGGACGGTATAACAGGACATTGACCGGTGTACGACCGCTGCTTTGGAACCTTGATAGACGTTTCCGCTTGGCCGGTCTCAGTGGACGCGGAAAGGGTGACATGGGGAAGAGTGATGCCCTGGGAATACATTTCAATTTCTTCTCTGTCTGTTTTGCCGACTAACATACCCAATCTTCATACCGACGACGAAAAGACCTGTGCTTATTCGAGTAATAAGCCATTGCCGGACTCTCTGACCGGTCGTCGATATCTGTATTATCAATCTGAGAACCCGCTACTGACAATGTTGAAGGTACTTCTGGTTGCACGGCGGGCCCCAGATCAGATATCGCCTCCAACACGGATTCCCCATCTCCTGAAGGACTCCCGGCCAGGTGTCGTGTCTCCACTGCAGTCTCTGAAGGCACGGTTGTGTTGGTATCTCCGTCCAAAACAGAGGCCACGCTCGAAGGGGAATTTTTTCGTGTCTGTGGGGTTGAAAACACACTACGCAAGCGTCTCCAAATCGACTTGATGCGAACTTCCTGTAATCCTTGAGAACGTTAACGTCGTCAAAGTAAGGACTCGAGATCGTAGATTAACTGTACTCACTATTTCTCATTTCAAGCTTACAAGATATCGTCCGAGGGAGTGCGCAGAGGAGAGCTGCTCAAGTCGCCGTGCACAGGTGTTGGAAGGCAAAGTACAAATACTTGAGACGCATACTAACACTGCGGTGGAAGATAGCCGGATAACAGCGAATACACATAGAGATCATCTTCCATTCATCCTGACATCCGTCCGCAACGATACACAATCAAGGCGTAGCTAGTATAGACTCGACAACGAGTTGCATGCCTATGAACCCGTTAAAGGCGGTCCTCCAAGAAGAAAACACAATAGATTGCTGTCTTCACCTTACACCTTACACCCCGACAGACTACTTTCACTCCCTGTTTGAATATCCATCATCGTTCCTTCCGAATAACCAGCCATTCTTCAGGATAAATCAATGATCTTAAATGATGGCTCAAGTCCACATGGCCCTCCAAAATAGCTTCCTTCTCCCGTGGCGGTCGACACGTTTGGTGCTGCGGATGTAAGTCCTAGCACTTGTAGAACGAGCATTGCGGAAACCGGTGCGGGATGAAGCACTAATAGGCAAGGTACTGAATTACTGAAGATGGACTCAGCGAGAGTAACAACGCGACCAACGTACGATGACTCAGTTATTACAAATCTGATGGGATTCCGGCAATGAATAAATCTTGTATTACAGAGTCTTGGGACGCGTATTAAACTAAGGAGAAGCAGGATATCAAATGTTCAAAGTGTATGGTAATGTCAAATAGAACAATTATGGAGGGAAAGCGAAGCAAGCAGTATTTTCTGTCGAAACGCGCTAGCCGGCTTGAATTCGGCATGCCAAACTTGCCGCTGGTAAGCTCAAAACCTAATCGATTTGGCGTGGTGCCGACGCAAGGCCATCAAATTATATAAGGTTTTGTCATGACGCCCTTGAACGGCAACCCCCCTGCGTTATATAAACAATAGACTGGGCAACTACCATTCTCGACTTCCTCTCGCTGCCATCTTCCTTCGTTTTCTCATCCCACCCGCCTATTCCCTGCAGTGTTTGGTACATCAGATTTGGCTTCCTTCTCACCTTCTGGTACCCAGGCGTTCAAGATTTGTTCCCGCCGCGTCGTATTGGCGTCGTATCTGGTCGCGTCGTAATACCCACCAACACCCACCCCAAACTCGCAGACTCGCCAGGCTCTCTGTCAGTATTTGAGTGTCTCTCGTTCAAATCACGCTGCAATACTTACAACTTATACGACAGTGATTACACACGCAACTACAAGTGTTACTCCTCTCGCGGCCAGAAAATCTACCTTCTCATCATTGTCAGGGGCGACGCTCAAGCGGCACCCGCTCCTGGGCTACTATCTGAGATTCTGAGACCCATACCTTTGTTCTTTCACCATGACTTCGTTTCCTCCAGAGCTTGTAGAGATCATCGTACACGAATTCTGGTACTCTGATATGCCGTCTCACATTCGGAAAACATTCATGGCTACTTGCCCCCGGATCAACCGAATGTGGAAGTCGTATATGCCGCCATCGCTTCTCGGGATATGTACATCACCAACCTCGCATTTCTAGACTATCTATGCGACATAGCCCAGTTCCAAAAATCCATCATCTACCATGACTTCATCCCTCAGCTTACTCGTTCCATTACCTGCTTCGTCGACCTCCGAGAAACGAAAGGGAAAGAGCAGCAAAAGAGGTGTATTGCTATCTCATCGCGTTGCCCAATATGCGTGGTTTCGATGCTCTGTTTCCGCATGTTCCATATATATCCTTCAAGCTCGCTTGGATCGGCATCGGGCGGTATTCACCTTTGCAGTTCCTCCGTGGTATTCCCATTCACGCTCGTTTCGACCGATTCATGTCCCCTGCCTTCTCGCACGAACACTGGAAGACTCGAATGGACGTATATGTTACCATGAAAGACCCGGACCCTTCAGCAGTCATTAGCGACTCGAGAAGGTCTGACACGTTGTGCAAATTGCGCAATGTCGGTGTCCCTCAAGACTTCTTTGCATTCGTTATAGTATCCCCAGGGCCGTATGATATGGTGATAAATAATGGTGTCCGACACTTATATCAAACTACGCATATAGAAGAGGGCAGTCTTCGAGACTGGGATGCGAGGGATATCAACAAGCGCTTGTGGATGGCTTCCAAAGGGCATCACTGTACGTGATTAGAGGCGCGTCTATTTGATTCGTCTAATACCCCACCTCCAGGGTTCAAGCGTCTTGTCAGTATCTTCGACCACTGGGAGTATGAAAATGTGCAGGGGCATTTACCTATCCCAATCTACTCGGCTAGGCAAAGCGTAGAGTTCCTCCTTAAGAGGGAGCAGTTGGTCTGAAGAAACGCTATGCTTCCGGTACGTATGAAGCTTCTTGTACATGTAAATCAAAGCGAGCATTCACTTGTGGCGGTAGTTGTCATTGCCGGACTCATCTCGATTCTGGCTCGATCTCTTTGCATGAAACCAGGGAATGCGTGGTTTGTTCGAGATAGGTAGGTAGGTAGTATTACAAAAGACTGCCTGGAGGTCCGCTCGGAGCTGCCATTAATGAATGATTGCCCTCATCTGTATGTAGATACAACAGCAATGGCTTACTGGGATGTTTGCAGCCCATATCACCCTCCTGGTATCCATTCGCCGCGGCATCAATCTTAGCCTCCAGCCTGGCATGTATATCTTTATCGTTTTCATTGGTGTCAAGCAGAGATCGGATCCAGTGGAACTTTGCGTCACCTTAGAGTTGAGAACTTCGTGGTGGACGTTACAGTGACAGCGGCAAAATCCGGCTAGCAAACCGGTAATCTAGACCAGTCACCTACCAGCACGTACCAGAGGACGAAGTATGAAGGCGAAGAAGGGCCGGATCAAATCATTTCTACTTCCCAGCTTGGCGAGTTGCCGGCTCTCGATACACCCACTCTGGTTTTACACTGACACGAATCTCTGCTAGGCACAGAACTTGCTCATAGCTATAGCCAAGGTAAGGGACCTTACAATTCCAATGCTCTTCTTTTTCTCATCTATATCTGCCAACAGGAGTAACAGACAGCAGCACATCTTGCGAGTACCAACAAACGCGTCTGCTTCAAGGAGGCTCGGTGATAGCCTAAAGGCGAAGGGAAGGAAAGGCCAAGAGTCGCAGAAATACTTATCGGGAGGCACCTCCGCGAAAGAAGAAAAGGCAGGAGATAGTGTTGAAGAGGAAGGCATACCTTGGCGGACGAGGACGAGCGACAGAAAGGGAAAAGGAAAGAAGAAGCGGGCCGGCAATGCACACGACGGCGAGATAATGAGACTGGTGAGTTCTAAGGTTTATGTCCGCTGTCACGGTACCATTCTTCAAGCTTCAAATTTCAAACGTTCAGTCGTCGCGGGCTGACACACGTGGAGTTGACGGATGTACTTAGCTTCATATCCGCGGTGTGCAAATCCTGTTCCTTCACCATGAATACATTCCCTCCAGAACTTGGTATCGCGCCCCGTCATGAGCCATATTCGACGCCATCTACGGAGAAATGAGAAGAGGGAGATCAAGAACGAAGGAGGCAACACAGGGACGCGACTCCAAAGGTGAAGGAAGGTTTGGATCCAGCCGAAGAGACGTCATCAAGCATGGAGAAAAGAATGCAGGATGCAGAAGGACACCAGAAGCAGAGAACACGGGAATATTTATTCTAGAAAAGGAGCAGAATTGACGGGAGCCTGAGATCTGGTCCGCGGCGCTGTGCAGTGACTTTAATTTTACTGCATTTCCAGACAGCACTGTCTGAGTCTGAGAGTAATCTGACTCTTTTTTGAGTCGCCGTGGGGAGTATTTAGTAGCTGCAGCCCGAGTGCTGCATCTTCCACGTTGAACACGTCTGAAGCGCAGAAAAGAGACAGCGTGAAAGCGATGAATGAGATATCATGGGCGAGTCAAGGATATTGCTATATGCCTCGTGCTGCGACGGACCGGTGCTGGTGTGGCCTGGGAAGATTAACATAGGGCAGCATTGGGGTGGTGGTGGTAATCGACAGAGTCCGAAGCACTGCCACGGTGTCACTCTCTTCCATCAACCATCGTCGACGTCGAGCACAACGATGACCACTGATTCTCAACGCCCGAAATTTTCAGAACGATGTCAGTTCAGTCTTGCTCTCCCAAATCATCGCTCAAGCGCCCCGTAGTCAATGCAGCAGATTCAGATATCACTCTAGCTTCACACGATAACGTTCACTTCAAGGTTCACCGCATCAACCTCAAAATGCACTCTGACATCTTTGCCGATGCTGAAGACATATCATCCTCGACACCAACTGCCACTTCCGAGGTCGTCTCTCTCACAGAATCCGCCTCGGTACTCGAGCTGCTGCTGCAATACATGTATCGGCAACCGCCACCTGACCTTTCAGAAATCGAATTCAGTCGAGTCGCAGATCTCGCCGAGGCTGCTGAGAAATACAGGGTGTATTTTGCTATTGATGCATGCAAGCGGTCTATGTGGTGCGCAGCTTCCTCTGGAGTCAAGTGTAGTCATTTAACTGGCAGCAGTGACGCTATTCCTGAACATTCCTTTGAGGTCCTAACGTGGGCGGTGAAGCATAAGCATAGCAAGATCATTGACCAGGCTGCCCAGCGCACCGTTTCATTACTTACAGATAATATCTGCGAGGCCATCTCTCCACCGATACTAGCTCCTTGGGTGATTCCCGTACGGTCTTTTCTCTGCTTCGCTGATATCTCTCTCTAGTTGCAATATCATAAGCTCTGGCTAGACGCGTTGAATGCGGAATATGCTCGCTATCCGCCCACAGCTATGCACTGGAACAACTCGACGCGCGAGTGTGACATTCCGTGTGAAGCATGGACGCATGGTTATGCCATGATCGCGCATAAACTGGGTGCGAGACCTCATCTTCTCCTCAAGCTTGATGAAGTCTTTGGTCCGAGCGAAGACTATCTACAGACGCGCTGCGGCGAATGCAAGGAAACTTTGGCGACTTGGCGGGCAATCATTGGGCGGGAACTTGAGCGGATACCAAAGTTCAGTACATTGGTGTAGACTATGGTCATTTCTATCTATATAGACTGACAATACTTATAGCACATATACAATGATACCTTGATTTTTTAAGCTTCACACTCCCTTCAGCCAAGGATGCGACAACAATTCGTCAGTCGTCGAGTGTTTCCTGGGATCCCCAATGTCAATTCTGCTCCTTCGCTGGAAAATTCTCCTTTGTTCTCTGATCCCGTTATCCGTCTCCATCTTGCTTTCTTTTTCCACGCTTGATGCCGTCTTTTCGCTGGATTCAAAACTTCCTTCACCTTACATGACCACATCCACTTATGACGTGTTACTTTGGAATGCGTCGCTGGTTCTTTGTGTTTTTTTTTTTTCACTTGTCCCTATAACACTCTAAATCCGTGAGACGTCCTTGGCTGGTAACTGAGGGTATCACAGCGGCATGGAGTGTTGTAGTCTGTGACACGCTTAGTGGCGGCACAGAATCCCGGCGTTCCTTTTTGGGACCTTGTCCGGTTATCTATCTATCTATCTTCACCTTTGCTCTCGCCAGGCCGTGTTACCTCCTTCATGTTCGGTCAATTTCTTTATCTCCCTCTCCGTGTTTCTCAGTAGATGACGTCAAACATGGCTCATGACGGGGTGCTCAGAGCCGTGATACCAAGTTCTGGAGGAAATGTAGTAATGGTGAAAGAACAAGAATTGCACGCAGTCGGAAAACATCCGCCAACTCCACATGCGTAGAATTGTCAGCCACGACGAGTGAACATTCAAACAACATTCCCCTGCAGTAGCTTTAATTTGCGTGTAAAACTGAGAGCAGCTTCATAAGCATACCACTTCTTCAGACTGACTTCAGCAGGTCGCTTACACCATACCTAACCCGGAAGATTCCGACTAAAGAAGGCAAAGGAGACTGCACACGTCTATATTCCCAACGGTGGAAGAGACTGGTAAAACACCTCAATGCTAGAGCTGAGAATGTCAGACTGATCAGATGGAGGTGGCTCTAATCACATACTGTGACGCTTATTGGAAGCCATCCACAGGCACTTGTTGATGTTCCTCGGATCATAGTCTTCGAGATTGCCCTCAACTATATACGAGGTTTCACGGACGTGCCGGACACCACCAACTACGGACATCTTGATGGGAGATGGACTCGAGTTTGATAAAAAGAAAAATCCAGGGAAACCGACATCGCTCAATTTGCACAATATGTCAGACCAAGCCTTGACCGCAGAATGATTCAGGTCATTCATGGTAATGTATAGGTTCATTTTTGTTTTGCCGCGTGGGCAGTCGGAGAAGGCATTGGACAGGAACCGGTCGTAACGAGCGCGAATGAGACTTCCACGGAACGGTGGTAGATAGATATCCTCGCCAATGCAGACCCAAACGATTTTGAAAGATAGATAGGGAACAAGCGGAAACAGAGCTTGGAAACCAAGGAGATTGGGTAGTGCGACGACATAACGATATGCTTCTTTTCCCGCTTCTTCGTTTTCGTTTGCTCGGAGGTCGACGAAGCAGGTAATGGTACGAGTAAGCCGGGGGATGAAGTCACGGTAGATGATGGATTTTTGGAACTGGGCTATGCGGCATAGATAGTCCAAGAATGCGAGGTTGGTGATGTACATATCCTGAGAAGCGATAGGGGCGTATACGGCTTTCCATGTTCGACTAATGCTGGGACAAGCAGTCATGAGTCTTTTCCGGACATAGGATGGCATTTCAGAGTGCCAGGCTTCATGGATGATTATATTCACAAGCTCCGGAGGAAATGTCATGGTGGAAAAGGGAGAGGGATTCGAGACATTACGGTATATCATTCTGAGCATTCCGGATATCCGAGAGCACTGTTGATGACGTCTCTTCGCTGAATTCAAACCTTCCTTCACCTTTGCTCGCGTCCCAGTGTTGCCTCCTTCGTTCTTGATCTCCCTCTCCGCGTTTCTCAGTGGATGGCGTTGAATATGGCTCATAACGGGACACGATACCAAGTTCTGGAGGGAATGTAGTCATGGTGAAAGAACAGGATTTGCACACCGCGGATACGAAGCTAAGTACATCCGTCAACTCCACATACGTCAGCCCGCGACGACTGAACCTTCAAACAATATTAATATTTCCTTGCAATAGCTTTAATTTGCAGTGTACAACTTGGAGCAGTCTCATAAATACCGAGCATACCATTTCTTCAGACTGATTTCAGGAGGTTCTTCACTAGATCATACCGACTATAGAAGGCATATAAAGGAGACTCCACACGGCCGCCACGTCTATATTCCTGACGGTGGAAGAGACTGGTGAGACCCCTCAACGCTGGAGCTGAGGATGTTAGACTAATCAGATAAAAGTGCCAGCTCTAATAACGTACTGTGACGCTTGTTGGCAGCCATCCACAGGCGCTTATTGATATTCCTTGAATCATAATCACGTTCGACTAGATAGCACGTGGTTTGACGGACCCGTCTGACACCGTCAACTGCGGACATATTGAAGGCAAATGATCCCCAGAATGTAAAACAGGGAAATGTAGGGAAACCGATATCGCACACTTTGCGCAGCATGTGAGACCAGATCGATTTGTGTATGACCGCCGAAGGATCCGGGTCTTTCATAGTAACACATACGTCTATTCGTGGCCTCCAGGGTTCGCGAGGGGACAGGAGCCGGTCAAAACGGGCGCGAATGAGAATTTTCCGGAGGAACTCCAAACAGAAATGCTGCCCAGTGCCGATCCAAATGAGCTCGAAGGATAGATATTCAACACGCGGAAATAGAGCATCGAAACCACGCATACTGGGCAGCACGCTGAGATAAAGATACACCTCTTTTGCCGCTCCTTCCCCTTCGTATGCTCGGAGGTCGACGAAGCAATTAATGGTACGAGTAAGCCGGGGGATGAAGTCACGGTAGATGATGGATTTTTGGAACTGGGCTATGCGGCATAGATAGTCCAAGAATGCGAGGTTGGTGATGTACATATCCTGAGAAGCGATAGGGGCGTATACGGCTTTCCGTGTTCGGTTAATGCTGGGACAAGCAGTCATGAGTCTTTTCCGGATGCAAGATGGCATTTCAGAGTGCCAGGCTTCATAGACGATTATCTCTACAAGCTCTGGAGGAAACGTCGTCATGGTGAAAGAGGAAGAGAGATTTGAGACGCTACGGTATGAAAAGGGGGTGTCTCATTACGAGTCACTGGGACAGGCCGATTGAATTTACGACGTGCAGCAAGGCACCAAGACCATCGTAAGTATGGTCCGTGCTGATCCAGTCACCACTGCATCTGCACCAAAGAAAAGGACGAGAGAAGATTGTGTTTTACTGCCGTATGCCATCGGTTAGGCATTTTTTCATTCAACCAGAGTCGGCAACATGAATTATTCTAGCTTCACAAAATTGAAAATCTGTATCACTGCAGACCGAACCTTCTTGAAGCAGACGCGTTGGTTGGTGCTCGCAAGATATGCTACAGTTCGTTTACTCCTGTCGGCAGATGCAGATGAGAAAAAGAGGAGCATTGAAATTTTAAGGACCCTTTCCTTCGCTATGAGCAAGCAGAAATTCTGTGCCTAGCAGAGATCCGATTCGGTGTATCGAGAGCCGGCAACTCGCTGAGCTGGGAAGTGGAAATGATTCAATCAGGACCTTCTTCGCCTCCATATTCGTTGTCTGATACTGTACGTGTTGGTGGAAGGCGACTGGCCTGGGTTGCCGGTTTGTTTGCCGGATATTGCCTCCGTCACTTCCCAGGCCATTTCTCTTTCGAAATTCGAATCCCACCAGAACATTGATCCACCGGTCCGTCGCACGAACGTTTCTCATTGTGTCCCTTATGTGCTTCTCTGGCCCGTCTTCCGGTATAAAAGTCAGATGGCAAGGTCCTTGACTCGCCCACTCTGATGTTCTCGTTCATCGCTTTCACGGTGTCTCTCTTCTACGCTTCGGTCGTGTTCAACCCGCTGCATCATTCCGGACCTGCGTCGCCGTATTTCGACGCGCCTTCGCAGTTTGGCATCCTAAAGGAAACACCCGATGGATGTATCGTTGACCAGGCTGCATATATCCTTCGACACGGCTCGTACGTCCAAGTTTTGGCTTTGTTGTCTGAAGCTGACGCGTAAGGATAGCCGATATCCAGAGCCTGGCTCTTACACAGGCTGGCAGAACCTCTACAACAAGTTCCACAGTCACACTTACTCTGCACGTGGGCCTCTCAAATTCATCTCGTCTTGGGTTCCACCGATTGACGATGAAGACCACCAGCCTCTATATCTGTCGAGTACCGGCGCCGGTGAAGCGTTCGCCCTTGGCGTGGATCTGCGAAAACGATACCACTTTACACCTGGTGGGGACAACTTTACAGCCTGGTATGTTGAAAACTCTCGCGTTTCCGACGACTTGCTCACAGTATGCAGGTCTGCTGGTCAACAACGATGTGTCGATACAACTACCCATTTCCTGCGAGGATATCTGTCTCAAGGAAACTACATCAATGACACAGACTCCAACCGAGGACACGTTGTCACCCTTCCCGACTCTGTGAACGATACATTTGCTGACTCATTGACGACTTCTGCATCCTGCCCTGCGTATGCTAAGGCAGACAACGGATCTGCCATCAGTAGCGCATACAGGGCTCTCTACCAGAGCGCCGTGGCAGGCAGGTTGAATCAGTTCCTAGAAGGAGACTTGGTCCTAGACGAAACTGATGTTGGAGTAATGGGTGATCTTTGTGGGTTTCTCTACGAGGTTAGTGGTGATCGTAGATTTTGCGATGTGTTTGAAGGTAAGAAAATCTCTTGCACTCGCTATAGTCACTGACATATGCTTCAGAATCGGAATGGCTAGACTATGAGTACGCCCACGACTTGAATTACTATTATGGGTTTGACATTTATTCTGCTTTCCGAACTGACAGCCAATAAGTTTCTCTCCAAGGTCCGGGCCAGGGAATGCGTTATCGGCCACTGTCGGTTACCCATGGGTGAAGGCTATCTCGGACCTCTTCCAGGTTGGTCCCAACAAAACAGTAGAAGGCGGCACTCTGGTCCCACCTCCCCTCATCATGGGTTTCTCGGTATGACCAATTAATCCGTATCCCGCTATAGTCCTCACTGTCGCTTGTAGCATGACAACAATCTCCCTCCTATCATATCCGCCTTGGGTTTGTGGAATACGTCGGACTCTGGCATCTACCCTCTATCCAAGACTCAGCGCCGACCGGACAGGACGTTCCGCTCTTCATATCTTGTTGCGTTTCGCGGATACGTTGCTCTTGAGAGATTGTCCTGCTCGACTTGGAGCAGTAGTGATAGCGTGTACCATGTCGCCAACCAGACGACGACTGGGTCAACAGGCGATGAGAGTGTGTACGTGCGAGTAAGAGTGAACAACGCACCTGTTCCAATTCCTGGATGCGCCTACGGTCTCGGATCGACGTGTCCTTTGGATCATTTCGCGTCCTACGTGAATGAGGATATGAAAGCTGTAGCAGGTAATTTTGGCGAAAGGTGTGGGCTGGAGGAATCTGTGGATACTTTGCAATTTTTAACACAGGATAGTGACAGCTATGGTCATCAGATCGTATCGATATAGCAGCGTATATATACAAAGTAGTGCAACAGAAGGAGAACGGGAATGTGTTATGACTATTGTCGTGCAAAGTGCGCTGCTGGCCCATGGTCTATTTTCATGCTTCCAATATTCACTAACACAAAGTCAGTACAACGACTGTGCTGGTTGGAAAAGAAGGAACGTACCGGATCTCCGTTCCCAACCGCCGACACGTTTGTCAGTCTTCCTCAAAGACAGACTGCGGTCGAGAAACTTGCGAACTTTTGCTGTAGGGACCATGGAGGGTGTACCAGAAGGAGGTTTATTGGGATCGGGTAACGCTCTGATGACACGGGACCTAAGAGCCTAATGGTTACTACTGTATGAAGGAAATATAATAGAGAACGCACCCAAGCACACGGTCCTTGGCTGTAGATCTCTTCCGTTTCCTCGTCTTTTCGGCCTCTTTCGAGGATTTTGACTTGGTTTTCTTCTCGACAGAGGGTACGGATGCAGCTGCTGAGGCGAAGAGGTGGTCGGGGAGGTGATTGGATTTTCGTGGTGCGTCAAAGCCATGAAATTCTTCCTCCTCTTCGTCGCTTTCTTCTTCGTCATGCATCTCCGCGTCCATGTCCTCGTCGCTCTCCTCCCCAGCCTCTTTCATCGCTCGCTGCATCCTGGCAATAGCATCATCGTCGCCCTCATCACCAGAGCTCTCCTCATCTTTCCCCTTCCCCTTCTTTCGTCCCAGGGCTTGTTCCTTCAACTTGCGGTCCCGTTCACGGTTCTTCGCTCGCTTTTTCTCCTTTTGAGCATTCTCGAATTGCCGGATAGAAGAGTTCTGTTGTTGGATGAGTTTCTTTGATTGTGAAAGCGAGACGGCCTCGGGTGCGTCGTCGTCTTCATCTGAACTGTGGGGATTCATGGTGGTAAAAATTTGGTGAACGGCCCGGTGTACCGGTCCGGGGTTCGCGTTGAATTTCGCACGGGGTTCGATCCCTGATCCAGTTGCAACCGTTACTTATACTTACTTGATTTCTGGCGACTGCTAGCAGTCGCCCCGGTATCGAGGCCTTGAGGCCTTAACTGTCGAGTTACCTCCTACGCCCACTGGTTCTCAGCGGGAGTTACAAACACAAGTACTACTCTTTCATGTCTACGAGTTTCGAAGCTAAGTACTAGTGTCCTCAGTATTCTAGACTGAAGCTACTGGCGCCTGAAGGTTACACAAATTTACGAAGAAAAATGCATATGTCGTCAAAAACCTATATCGATGTTATGGTTGGAGAACCTGGCAACTGGTGGATAAATCCTGAGAACAGCCAGTAGAGCGTTCAGACCATCAGTTACTACAGAAACAACATATCAATCTCCCACGAACGATGCAAAATCCCGTTAGTCTCAGTTCGAGAAAGTGGATACTGAAGGAATAGTACAATAGCAGGTCCATATATCAAGTTGATGGCAGCCACAGGCGAAACAAAAAGTATCACTGAGAGAGGGTAGAAATTGGGCAACAAGGATCGAGTCTCGGCTGCGAGCACGGGCAACACGGGCGCCAGTGGAGAAAGGTACCAAAGGTGCCGCTTGAACTCCGACAAATAATAAACTTGAACTACCTTCACTCGTTCTTGTCATCCATTTAACCCCTAACCACCATGGTCTTCCCTCATATCTCACACTTTCCCCCTTCTTCTGCCCACTACGATGGTTGTGAGCCCTCTATCTAGCCTGATGTGCGCGTCGCCAGTGTCTAATCTTCCATTTAGTCCACTTTCAAGCAGGGTTTACTTTCGCTGCTCACACAAACACTTTCCAAAGACGAAAAACAAGCGAAAGCTGTGAGACCCACATTTAGTACTGCTTCTATACTTTCTATGCTCAGATGCGTCTTCATTGACTGTAGGCGACTGCTCAGTTGAACCAACAGTATTACAAGAATCCGGAGTGTATCCCTGCCCTCGCGAATCTCGTCATTAGTTCCCAAGAACAAGCAGTACGTGTCGCTCAGTGTTATCAACTCATGGAAAGATGCATTAAGGCGACCGTGATATCAGATCCGCCAACTTGTGGCCAAAGAATTGGAAAAACGCATTGATTACGATAATGGAAAGTTGTGGAAGCTCGTTCCCTAAGCTCGTCCCAAAGTAACTGAGGCAGGTTCTGCCGTTCTTTCGGGTTTCCCTGTTCTTATTTAAGCCATTGGCTGTAGCAGACATGCCATTGTGAGCGTCACCTTAGCCGCTATCTCGACAATTGAAGACTAATACAATGGGGTCATAGGCACGCTATTTTGACGCTATTATTTGTAGTGATTTCACTCTGAGCACCGTAGACTAGCTGTCGTTGGTTGACGGCTATGATACATTGCTTCAGTGGTGCTCTTGAATGTTCAATTTAGCATGGTCGATTGAACGTCTTTTTCGATAAGCGGCTATTCTTAATTTTTAACAAAGGGTTTCAAACTCGGTACGCCGTACTCGAGGTGGTGGTAACTTGGCACTTGCAAGTATGGACTTGCAGGGACCTCGCTAGAGCAGCCGTATTCCTACTTGAATATGCATCTTCACATGCAGTACGAGGTGGTTGAGAGAGTAAGATGGATCTTTCAACTGAATGATTCCCTTCACCGACAAGCCACCGATTTCAATGATAATGTTGCGGGAAGTAAGGCGAGAAACACGGTTACGGATGTCTGGTTTCAATGAATCGGCGCCCATTCACGGGCCCCGGGGGTGAGCTAGCGTCGGTAGGTATGGTACCACCGATGATCCCGACTCTTCATCAACGGACATGAGCGGACTCTCACTTCCTTGCTTGCAACGACTAGTGGTTAGACAGACCGCCACCAGTCTAGACAAGGACCATGTCATAGGATATATGCAAAAGTACACTTCGAACAACGAATCACAAGTATGGAGGTCGACCAATGGGCACGACAGGAGTAGAAGCATTGATGAGGTGACGTTCACGGCGGCAAAGGAAGGATGTTCTATCCTATCATATATTAGACCCATTCGAACTTCGGTTTCGCAGACGCTCAACACCGGGAATATTCCACTGTTCGGAGGTGGTCATGAAAGGAAGGAAGGTAATCGCGCATTTGGTCTGAGACGGTCTTTTGTGGATAAGATTAAATGTATTTACGGCAAGCTCGAGTGTCTAGGAAGGAAGGAAGGAAGGAATTTTTATTAGTCGTCGGTCATTCCTACTAGGTTGTCATTTCCGAAGCTTAAATATCAATTCCAGTGCGTCATGGGTCCACAGACTGTATTCCTGCCAAAAAAAAAAAACTGTCAGGCCACGCAGCATAGAGCTTCCTAGCCGCATACCTTGTACGTTTGATCAAACTGGATCGGGTCAAACCCGGACTGTGGTTCTATATCGAATTTATGGAAGATCGAGGAAACCAGGATCCTTGAAAGTAAGTCAGACCAAAGACGATTGGATGGCGAACAGGGACAAGTACGTACTTTATGTTTTGTAGTGCAAGATGTTTTCCGACGCAAGAACCATACCCCGAACTGAAAGGCATGAATGCGTCATAATTGCACGGAGACAAAAGGGGGTTCTTTTGATTCTCAGACTCGATCCATCTTTCGGGGACGAAGTGGTCAACGAGAGGGCCGAAGTGGGCGGGGTCGCGATGCATAGTGTACACTGGGACATGAACCGTCGTATTAGGAGCGATCCATTTACCCAGAATGTATGCTCCCTCCGGCCCGGTTGTCCTAGGAGGACCTTCTTGTTTGTGAGTACAAATACTCACAGAGTTTGGAGTCACATTCACCAAAGGGACCGGGTGGAATTATACGCAATGACTCCTGAATACAGGCATCAAGGTACGGAAGTGTGAACAATACTTGATAGTCGTATTCGCCATTATCACCAACAAACGCAGAACTTATCTCTTTTTGCAGTCGGCGGGTCCGTTCTGGGTCGACACTGAGATATCGGAACAAGGTGGTGACGGTTTGAACACCAGTATCGGTTGCGGCAACAACAATCAGGGAAGCATCGGCGGCTGCTTCATCTGCAGTTAGAGACAGGGGGCTCTCGTTCATCTAAATGGTGAATTTTCTCGCTGAATGCCCGAGGATGCCAGAAGATCAACAGACATACAATGATCCCAAGAATATCTTTCCTCTGTACTTTAGAATTCTTCTGTATTTCGTCAACTTTGGCTCGGGTGAACTGGGAAAACTTATGATTCAGTTCCTTTCATACGCGAAGTGAGTAGCCTACCTTTTGGAAAGACTCTATAGGCCCATTACGAGGCAGATATTTGAACAGATTGCGTAGCCACGGCACTTGTCCCATCGCTATTGATGATCCTTAGAATCCCCAAAGAATATATCTTGGAGGGAAAACATACAGTTGGCAAATATAACTCCCATACTCAACTGACATACAGTGTCAAGAGAAGACAAAGATAGGGAATGGAAAGACTCGCAGTTTTAATCCATTCTTCACCGTCCTTCCCTGCGGCCATCGTTTCGAATCCTCCCGAAAATCCCATGTCACCCATAACATCCCTGTAAATTCATGCATTGAATACAAAGGATAAGTACGCAACACATATGAATAACACACATGAAGAACAAGTTTGTCCAGTGGTCCAAATTGACGACTTTTTTCTGGTCAGAAAATTGTTGAAAGATGGATAACAGTTGAGAGGTACGTGTCTTCGTCGAAATATTAGTAAGAGCTATGAGTAGATATAAATATGCCGCTTCACCTCAAGTATTGGGATGTAAGACCGCATGGCATCGCTTGTCACTGCTTTATTCCATGCCTTCATGCGAATGCTGTCAAAGCGAGGAATAAAGGAACACAAACGACTCACCTGCCGGCGGCGTGCGTGGACCTTACGATTGACAACAGTGATAAGGCTGTCGGCGGGTGCAGGAATACCTTATCAAAAGACATTAATTGCTTTCTACTATTTCAATTACGCACGACCCACCTTCGTAGAAAGATGCTCTGCTCAGTTGGCTGTATATTGGTCGTATCGCAGCTGGTAAATTAATTGATAATTCATTGGGTCCTGAATTCAGCGTGTTAAGGCATGGTTCAGCGCATACACAACACCAGTTCCCTACCGACCCGAACCCATGGTCCGTACTCTGCGTGTAACCTGGTCAACAGAGTTAATTAGATGCGCTCGAAGTCACCTAAGAAGAAGTTACTCTTGAATTTTGGAGTGGCGTCCGCCTTTCAGCAGAATCCGATGAACCATCCACCATTTTGTTGTCGCGGCAGCTTTGGGGCCCGGAAATGTGGCCAGAGGATGAATGGACGAGTGACGATACGTAATGATTGAAAGGGAGAGAAATAAGCAATAGGCCACGATAGAAGCAATGAATTTAGTGATAAAATTCGAGAGATTGGCGGAGTCTCCAAAGCTGAAATAACCTAAGACGGCGGTCAAAAGGCCGACAAATACAGCTTCGAGAATGACGCGAGAGAAACTTGGCTCGGCATTCTTGAAGCGATAATGGGATCCCTGATGTATACGAGTTTCGTGATGAGATTCGAAAGGGGCGATGCCAGACGTACTAATGAGCAGATAACCGGGAGGATAGTAGCTTGCGTGGAGAACATTTTGGAGGGTTAAGAGTCCATCGACACGAGTGATCGTTTATATGCTCGTACGCGCTTTCACAACCCCTTGAGAAACAATCCTCCCGGCGTTCAATTGAGTACAGATCATGGAGTCCGAACCAGTGGCAATACTGGTTTCAAGGAGAGAAAACCATAGATCATGAGGCTACGAGTCATGAAACACGCAGTAGTTAGCGCCTTTTCAGATAATGTACATTCGGACACACCTTCAGACTTCTTAGCTAGTGTAAATTAAGTGTAAATGGAGATGATAACGATCATCTATAAGTTGCGGAAGGAACTTGATTGATTCAAGAGTGACCCTGTTTTGTTGATGCCAAGGTAAACCGGCTCTTGCACTGGCATGTGATCGGATTAGACCGCCGTATCCACATGCCCCGTATCAAATAAATGTTTCAAGTTGTTCCTGCCTTCAAGTTCGCCTTTGAGGCTTCAATCAGACTCCCTTAAACTTTCAAGCATCATGGTTGATTACTATGCTTCCAATACCCGAACTATTCTGTAAGGATAGCTTGATTTTCAGACGCCGTTGAACCTGAACTTATAATCGACATGATGGATTTCCTTCATCCGGTTATATGTTCGGAAGGCAACATGTCCATTGGGCAAGCAGTGTCGACAGTCTGTAATTACTACAATAGAATGCTAGGATCTAAAAGTTGGACCGTTTTCTAAAAGAAACACGTCCATAAGGGTCCGGAATGCATGTTGACGCAATCCAGGTATTACGCGGCCGTTCTTTTCCTTGCGGCAACTGGATGTCGTAGGTAAGTACCAGGTGAGCAAGCATGATTCTGAGCTCGCTAGCTGCAAAAAATCGTCCGGGGCAAGCGTTCTTGCCGTGTCCAAAGGATAAGAACCATGGACTGGTTGTGACCATTGAAGTCCTGTTATTAGTCCCGTCTGAAAAACGAAACCCATCAAAACCTAAAGGATTCTCGTATCGTTTTTTGTCACAGTGAATTGGTGTAGTGGCAACGGAAACGAAGGTACCCGCAGGAATGGTTGTCCCATCCGAAAAAGAGAACGGTTTCAGCGCCTTTCGGATCATCAACACTAAATCCTTGCCATGAGAACGAACCGTGAAAGCTTGGTGTAGTTCACTTACAGCCTCCTAGTGGGTTGAGTCTTTGAGACTCCTTGAGAAAACTGTCAAGCCGTTTCATACGTTTCATGGCGGCGTACGTCCATCCCTCCTCAGCCACTACGGATTTAATTTCTTCCCTGAGAGGCTGGAGGTATTTGGGTTCCGCAGCCAAATGATAGAGGGCGTGGACGAATGTCTATAATTTGTATCAGCATTCGTTGCAGCCTGTGGATCCAATCGCTTACAAGGGAGGTGGTATGAATAGCAGCGAAGTTGATAGTGAGAATTCGCCTGGCCAAGTTTTGTAAAGAACGCTCGTCACCTTGGGCTTCTTCGAGAATCCAGCCCAGTACGTCAGGCTACATGAATCACGAGCGTCAGATACAGATTGTCACGATGCAGCTTTGAACTCACGGGGTTGCCTGAGAAATCTGGGTTGATATTGTCGGCGACGCATCTTCGCTCTGTGATCACAGGCTCCAGAAGTTGTGCAGCCTTTTGCAAGGATTTCGGAATGCTAGGAAATAATCGTGCGACGTATCTGCCAGGAACATCACTCCTCAGAAAAATTACAGTAACGCAAGAGCTGACTTACGGTCTAATCAACAAAGGGCAGAGTCCAATCACGGTTGCTGCTGAGGCCACATCAACAGTGAAATGGGTGTTAAGGTGCAGAAACTCTTCATTTCGACCTTAGATACTACGGCGTTAGTTTCAAATGCTCATAATGTGTGTGATTGAACGCTCACAGAGAGGCAACCCTACGAAAAGGCGATTACTGGCTCGAGCTACAATCCGCATGACTGATTCCATAGCAGGAAATGAGACCCAATCTGCTACCGCATGAAAACCAGAACTAAAGAATGGTTATGCACATTAGAGACGTACCATCAGAATCGAAATGAAAAATGTCGCTACAAGCAGCGACCACTTCATCATGTATCTCTGGAAGCGTAGACGCCAAGCTCTTGGTGATGCGATTCCGTATGATACGCGTATGGTACGGATTTCGGGAAATAGCCTCACCCACAGTGAAAGGGATTTGAAGGACCTGCACCGGGTGTTTAGTAGTGATATGCACGGTGATGGAAACCTCACCTCGCTTGCGCCTTCCTGGAACGATAGCACGTCTTCTGGTGCTCTCCGCAAGTCTTCAATGAGCTCAGGCGACGCGACTACCACCATCCAGCGGTTCAGATGTGCAACTTTGAATACTCTGTTTGAAAACTTGGAATAGTCAGAACTTCGTCAATATACGGTGAACCAAAAGAACGGTACTTTATGGTAGCCATATTCGAGGACACCGGTAGCATCAAAGAAAAACCACAGAGATCCTAGGTAGGACAAAAGCGGCGCAGTTGGCCCACATGCTGGAATGTGTCTGAGCTACAAAGTATGGACATTAGCATTGGACAGTTCTTCAGCCCAAATACGCCTACCTGACTCGGTCCAAAGGCATGTCTAAGGGCTAGAAGAACAGCTAGCACGATCGCTACGACGTATCCTTCTGACAGCATTTTAGTTTCTGACCAAGAAGCCCAGAAGTTGAGGCAGTGATATATAAACTATGAGCTTCACTATCGAAAAGCAAAACAGCTGATGATACCCGTTCAGGCCTGTAACGAGTTATATGCCTCCTATTGTGTGAGTAAACCCATCCAGAGTAGCATCCTCAAAGCGATGTATCTGATGTCCTGGCGAAAAAAGATGTCACCGAAGCTCAGGTCAGATTATCACGGACTCCGCTCATGGTGATTCACAGATACCATATGGTACTTCGGATAGACCTATAGATGAGCGCCCTGGTGATACCAGCTGTTGATTTCGATCAAATCTTCCTGTTGAATGCGCACATAAATAATAGTATATTAGACACCACATCAGACTCCGTAAGAAAAGCAATACGAAAACAAACAAAAGAGCTATCAAGTCCTTATGATGCAATATTTACACCAAGGAGTTCAGCTTCACCATGAGATCCCCATGAACCCAGAGATTATACTCCTACACCAAATTAGCCAGTATCAGAAGGATAGATGCAACTATCGTACCTTGTAAGAAGCATCAAACTTGTTCACGTCGAAGTCATCCGGGAAGCTAAGGTCAAAAGACCTGATTATAGTCGCAGTTAACAACCTGTTATCATAGGCCTTAATCAGCACATAGTAAGAACCATGTAACAACCGTACTTCATGTTATACAGCGCGACGGGCTTGCTAATGCAAACACCCGGGCCGTAGCAAAATGGAACGAAAGCATCGGTATTATGAGGTGCTCCGATACCTCCATTCAACCACCTTTCGGGACGGAAAGAGTCGGGGTTAGCGAAGTTGCGAGCTAGATAAACTTAGCGCACTATCTAAGCCTTTTGAAGGCAGACTCACAGTCGTGATGCATGGTGAAGACGAGACAAGCTGCCGAAGTACCCGGAGGGATGTACTGGTCCAAGATCCGGGTAGGTTTATCTCCATTCCATCGTGGCGGTCCTACAGAACAGACGTCAGAATCGAGGCTACTCCATCAGTTGAACAAGAGACACAACCTGCAGCAACTGGTAGAACCATACGAAGTGCCTCCTGAACACATGCATCGAGATAAAGCAGCTTTGACAGGGTGAAATCGTCCATCTCTTCGATAGGACCGTCAAAAGCGTTAGTCAGTTCCATTCGTAAAGTCTTCTGAATTTCACGATGGCCAGTCAAGTATCGCATCAACGCAACCATGGCCTCGCTGACGGTGTCAGAGCCTGCTAAAACTATGAAGGAGGCATCTGCCGCAGCTTGGAATTTTGACAGTTTAGGACCGCCCGAACTTTCATCTTGCTGAAAGCGAGTGATGTCAATCAAGTTACTATGAGAGGTCTTGAAGCCACCTTACAATTATGCCCAAAATATCTTGACGCATTCCTGCGTTCTTGCGACTAGTTTCTTCAACCTTTTTGCCAGCAAACTAAAGATAGTCGAGTAAGAACCATAGCCGAAGACACAGAAACAACAGTTTACCTGCTGGAAAGTGAGAATAGGTCCTGGGGATAGCGCTAAGGCAAGGATGTCTCGCATCCAGGGCACCTGGCCAAGCACTATAACCATTGTCGTGATAAGTCAAAGTCTTCCGGGCCAAAATAGACATACCCCCAACGAAGAGCGTGCCCATGTGCAGCTATACACATACTTTAAGCACAACACTAGTGATTAGTTTCAAGGAGGACTTACGACTTCCATCCAGCCTTCAGTATCCTTTCCAGCTGACATGGTCTCAAAGCCGCCAGAGAAAGCCATGTCTCCCATTACATCACTAGAACCACCATCAATGGCACGCACATCGATTTTTATGAATGAATCTTACATTCCCCATAGAGAGATCCAATGCGAAAGGGATAACGCCGTTTTTTCTTTGGATATCGCATCGACAATGTCCAATAATTGGGCTGTACGAACCTAGCAAGAATTGACTGGTGAAAAGGAAGCCCGAGCAGTTCCGGTACCTTTGCTTGAGCGCGGTAATTTTACAGGTTTTCGATCGAAAAGGCTTTGTTCCATGCCTATCGTCCAGACAATGAGACCCGAAGTAATGGTCAACCGGGGAAAGCCTACAATAAGTCTGCTGGCGTGTTCGGCTGCGTCGTTTGTAGTGATCAACGCATCTGCATCCTGAGGTGCTCCTACAAAAACCAAGTATTTAGCAATTGACTCGTTCAGTCGCTACAGAGATTTTTACCCTGATAGAATCGAGATCGAAACATTTGATTGTAGAGGGGTCGCATCGCAGCCGGATTGTTGATAGAGAGCTCATTAGGTCCTAGTTTTTCTGAGTGAGTACATGAATGTAAAGGTACATCAACTTACCAATTCGTAGCCAAGGCCCATATATTTCATGCAATCTTACAGATGGTGAGATGTGCAGGTGCAGCAGCATAGTGCCTGAAGACTTACTCTTGAAGTTTCAGGTGTCGGTTTCCTTTCGCGATCCAATAGCTCATATACCATTTCGTGATTTTGGCAAGGCGAGGTCCAGGGTATTTTGCAAGGGGATGCCAGGGGAAAAGTCGATAAACAACAATCGACGCGGTAAGACCTGCCAAGAATGTATCTACTGCAATTGTAGCAGCAATACCAGCGTCCACAGGGTGCCCGGTTTTGGAAAGAAAGGCAGCAAAAACAGAGATAAAACCTGCGGCCTGGAGGGCGAGAAATTGGAGAACCTTGGGCTCCTGTCGCTTGAACAGTGCGTGAGAGCTCTGTACAACGCGTGAGCTCAAAACAGCCCCAATGAAAACCAGCAACCCACAATACCAAGCGCTGCGGAAAGCAGAGCAATTTTCTGGACTGGTGTCATCACAGAACTAGAGACGAACAGGGGACGAATGGAAAGACTTGTGTTCGAAAGCAAAGAAAGCAGGGAAAACGTAATGCCGAGTGCGAGCTCTACAGCTCTAAGCGCCCTGTGATGATCATCGTTGATAGAAGCCAATTACGCCACAATCCAGGAATTCATTCTCTGTGCCTCTCATTGCCGCTCCGGGAAAACGATGTTGGAATGCTATTGCAAGCGCTAGCGCTCACCTTTAGCGCACTTTCTTACGAATCGGAAAAGGCCTCCGAGATCACCGAAAGAGCCACAAACACCCACAAACGCGTCATTGAGCCCCTAAACCATGCTCTCTTCTCTCGCACAAAACGCAATTGTTGTTGCCCGAAATTTGATTAGCCTATCGCCAATAATGATCACCAAACTTCAAAGTAGGAATTCTGCAGAAACTTGTGTCTGCAGCATGCGGTCGGCTTCGAAAAGAGAATATGGTCGAACGCTAATCAAAGTGGCACTTGCCAGAAGTCATAGCAAAACATTCATTCACTGATTCAGCCCATCAAGGTTTTCATTTCATCTGCACATGTGAGTCTAATGAACTTTGCTGTTCGATGTTCGACATCCCTTACGTGTTCCGAGGTCTCCGTTGTTCGCCATGAGCCTCTGGGTAGAGTGTGTATTACCAGTCTAGAGGATGGATCCTGCTAACTTTAACGTCCAGCGTCTATCTACACAAATACTTTAATTGGTCGTGATGTTGTTCTTTGAAAGATCATAAATACACCTCCTCTTCCATGCAACAAATCAACCACTTTTGAGCTCAACAAATGTCTGTCGCCCCAGGATGCACTGCAAGCACTCCTTGCATCCATCAAAAATCTCACTGTGACCAAGGTAGGGGCAAGCATACCCTTCGCAGGCCAATAATATAACTCACTGTTTCATCCTAGTACACCTATGGTGATAATATCTATCATCTGTTACTGTGGATTATAATGTACAGTACTTTTCAGTTTCAGCTATGACTATTCTACTGTGTGACATATTGGTCACGTTCGACGACGAGGTAATGTCATAAATTTTCGATTACCTCTCACCAGATTGACCTCCATACAGGTAAAGCGAGTGTGGTTCACCAGAAAGTCCATTGGAAAATACTTGTTCTTATTCGTGCGTATACGAACGTGAAGCTAACATATCTGTCATCAAGTCCTCATGACATACTTAGAACCGATATATAGCTCCAATCCTTTTTACCTTCGACCTTTATTGTGCGAGTATCTCGTATCCTGGTGTGGATAATCTGACCCCCTAGATCAGCTCCATCCGGCGCCGAGTGTAGAGGTAAGTGTTTATATCTGTGGGTCTTAGGTTCGCCGTTGATGGTGTATTGCAGTTGTGAGTATCTATCTGGTGTTTGATATCAGAAGCCGTATGAATACAGACAGCAATTATTCAGCTGCAAGCATGCCTTCCTTCCACCGAGCATCCTTGGCATCATTACACTTGGAACCGTCCAATGTGAGTTGTATGCGTGAAATTCGCTTTCAAATCCTAAGCTTGATCATTTAGTTATCCTTGTACTTCGAACTCACGCCTTGTGTCAAAATTTCTATCTCTTGGGTCTCCTAACTTTTCTCTGCATCGTGGGTGTTCACAACTTGCAGCATTTGACATCGTTTACTGTATACCCGCTTACAGTCCGCCATTGTTACGATGATTGCCACCACCGTATACTTGTATCAGAACTTGATCGTGTGTACGTTCAATTTTATTTGACTATTCCTTCAAGACTTATGGTTCACACCACTAGTTGAACCCGATCAGATTCCAGAAATAGTCGGATGTGTGCCCCAATGCACAGAGCCCCTCTGTCGTCGACTTCTTACCGCCTTTTGGGTTCCCTTCTTCGTCTGCGAAACACGTGCGTCGCTCCTGTGCCCATGATCCATCTTCAATGTCGTTCTGATTCTAGCTAAATCAGTCATCTTTGTTCTCACTGCTTATCAGCTTCTTCGCGCATGCGGGTGCTCTTTCGTCCGCTCAGCATGTCTTGCGTTATTGACTGGATCTCCGATTAGTTTCCGGCCTGAAGTATCGATCAAAACTCAGCGTCGTTGTTTTCAGAGATGGTATGTTGTTCTGACGACCTCCTACATTTTGTCTCCTCGGTAGCTAATCAATTTAACCAGGATTCATTTTCTATATCGGTAAGCAGAGGCCTTCCCCAATAGAAATAACACACGTTCAATTGTCCTTGACTTCGTAGTTATCATGGGTACGTTTTCGTCCCTCCTATGTATAAAAACTATGCTCAGGATGATGGAAAATCTAGCGATCTCATTGGCGAATCTGGTGGTGTGGATTGTTGCCCCGATATCGCTATCCTACGTTGCTACAAGGTAAAGAGACCTACATTTGAAAGTGTTTGCAGATGACTCATTGGCCATCGCAGTTTGATGCGGTGCCTTCAAGTGACTGTTTGCTCAAGGTCAGTTTCCGCATTGCAAGTAGAGCATTATTGATTTGACCTCCGTTGCAACACTTATAGACTTCTCCTCAACATTAGAGGGATGCTCGATCTTGATTATGGATCAATGAGCATGAGTTCTGTCGCGTTCAAAGCGAGAAGCAGAGTAATTGAGGAAAATACTCAGAACGAGTCATATCAGCTGTCGGAGCGGCACCAAAACATGACTGTCGACATCTCTGGGGACGAGCCCTGGGCCTGAACAGTGATGCATAGCAACATTGTGTATACGCCACAATACTCAATTCCCGCCCGTTGCCCTTCAAGTTTTATCTATGCTATGGTTTCCGTATTGGTTGTCTATTTGCTGTTCTATATATTGATGCGCACTTTGTAAATCCACTTAGACTCGTTTTCCTTGACCGTGACTTGGGTATCAGCTCTAGACGGCGTGTCTCCATCAGCCCATTTGGGTGCATTGTATTCAACGAAGTATATTACATTGATATAAAGCGCTGGAGAGGATTCATACTTTCGTAAGGCGGCGCCAAAAGGTACAGCAACAATCTGGCTAAACGACGGCATTCCTAGTTCCAGGCAAACTGCGCGTATATACCCATGACTTCGTTTGTCTGAACCGTACTATATGTCCCCACGTCGCTGGACGTATATTCCTTATCCGATTGCACAATATTCAAAGTCTCCACCACCTGATCCGCCACGTAGTCGACGAAGACAAAGTCGATAAGTGTATCGTTCGAGACGTCCGGCGGGATGGATCCAACGAAGTCGGGTGTAGAGTAGAATGGGAGCGGCGTGTGAATGATATCATCGCCAACACCCGGACACGACTGTAATGACAATGAGATGGTGAAGAGTAAGTGTCGGGAGATCTCACATCAGTGGTAACATATCCCAAGGTCAGATTATTCGTACCACGTCTTTCCAACTCCAAAAATCTCTGGTTCATTTCGCTTAGCCAGTCCATGTACCTGGCTCGGACATCTCCTCGTCTGTATAGCTCCTCCTCCCGCTCCAAACTCCTCTTCCGGGTCGCTTCGCCATTCTCACTCATTGTCTGTAGGGTATCCAGTGCTACAGAAAGTGGCACCTCAGGGACATAGAAGAACGTATTAGTATATGGCTCAATGGTAAACTGGTCGTTCTTGGTAAATGGTCCGGCATAGATGTCGAAACGTTGCCCCCCGGTGTTGATGAGGAGGTAGTTGGGGATGTCTGCACGACTGTTGTTGACGGATATTGCATACGGCGTAGCCTAAAAGTATTTGTGTGCGGCACTGGATACGTCAACGAAAGCCACATACTAGTTCTGCAAAGAGGGATAATTGAGAGTCGTTGGAGGGATATGGAGCCCTATAATAGCCGAAGCATGAGTATTTTCATTGGGACATAGTCTGAAATGCAGACCGGGAGATCGAATAGTCATGCGGAGCTGTTCCAAATGTAAAGTTCAGATCGTAGTCAACGAAGAGCTGGTTCAGTCCTGCGGTGATTTCTTGTCCTTGCTTGGTATCGAATGTAACTTGGGTTTCTCGGGTGTGATACTGAGAGCCAAGTCAGTAGGGACGTCAACACAAATAAAACACGTACCTCATAAGTGACACGATTAGGATCCAAGTAGCGCCGGCTGAAAGTAAGGTTCTTGGATTTACTCAGGTCATCATCAAGCTTGACACCTGCATGGGAACACTTGAGTTAGCCCAGGCCAGCACAGCGTGACTGACGCACTCATCCAACCAACAGTCTCCATATAACGCCCGCTTTCCAGGGACATAGATCGTCCGTCAAGCTGAACTAATAATGCACTCAATACACTAGCCTCATGAGTCTGATCAGATCGCTCACCGCAATCCCGGATGTGGGTGTGACCTGGCATCATATGTATAAGGTTGTAAGTATTGACTGCTAGATGATCATTACTGACCCCCGAGAATGAGAATAGGCGTGGTTGCATGAATGGCGCGTATAGCATTAAAAACCAAGGGCCCTGTAAGCCGTAGCTGGGATTAGTACAGTTATTGCACGAAGTGATGAGCTGATAGACACCGACAATTATCACGAGAAACAGGCATATGTCTATATTATTCATACACGTTAGCACCGTTCGCAAAGTGGGACTTTGCGACTGACCCGGCTAGTAGGAAGAAATCAGGTTCATCCTTAATAGCTTCCAAGAACTATAAAAACAAAGTAGGTATACTCTCTCCGGCTCGATGAGGATAAGACATACCCAAGACTCTTTGACCATATCCTCGACTTTCTGGACAGTAGTGTTTTGATCATTTGCGGTGAAGTCAAAGATAACTCCAAGTGCAGTAACCTTTCGGCCTCTAATAAGGGAGTGCGTAAGATTAGCGACCATTCTCGTTTAGAAAATAGGACTTACTTCCGCGTCTTAAACTTGGCGAATCGACCTGGGGACGAGACATATTAATTTGTATCGTACATCCCAATAGTAATAGTACGTACTACCCACGGGGACATCAACGGTATTATTGTTCTGATCGGCCAATGTAATGTTGACGTTGGACGAAAGATATCGACCATTCAGCTTTGGTGCCAAATTTGAGTGCCTGCCAGATGTATACAAGGAAATCAGCTCGCGAAGGGCTATATTCAACTGTGCAGACGAACATGTCAAGAGTGTTCGCGTAAACGTATAACTCGTGACTACATTCGAATGTCAGAAAGTCCATGTAATCATTCAAGAATCACGTACTTTCCAATGGCCATGACATCGTAGGGAAGTTCAGCAAGGAACTTGGTGGACTGAGGAAACGAGAATTGTCACTGGTTGAGTCAAATAAGGTAGCAATCGAACTAACTTCGTGACCGTCGACGCCGCCGGGAGGGTAACCATCCGATAAACCGGTGCCTGTTCATTTGACGTTAGCAGACATAATTCCTATGTGATTCATTCCGTACTCACCATCGTGCAGGTCTCCGGAGTCGATGAGTAAAAGGTCCACGTCTTTCTTCTAGCATACACGGGAATCATGGTCAGTGGGAACTTGGAAGAGGTGTAAGCAGGCGCCTACTCACGACTGCCATCTCCTTCATATGCGAGACGAACGACGCGAAGTCGCCTAGATCACCACTAACATCGTCCTGTATGAGATACCGTATGAAATCCTTAGAAATAACTAGCGACATGCCTGTAGTTGGGCTCCGGGAACGAGGCCTTTTGGTGACCAAGAAGCCATCCATGACTGTCCGTGGTGTGAATGATGTTGATATCCCCCCATTCCAGTGGTCGAGTCGGCGGGGTTAGTAGAGACGAGGGATTTGCTCTTCTGGGATGTTCATGGACGTGTCCGTCGCCGTCAGCGCAGGCCCAGGCAACGGAAATTGCAGCAAATACAGTCACGACTCGCATCAGCATGATGAAAGTCTACGGTGAAGACGCAGAGCATTGCTGAAACTTGGAACGATTTTTATCATGAGCTTCAGACGTTCCAAAGGGGAAAACCAAATTTAGCTACGGGCACATACGCGTGAGACCGTGGGTATTGAATACTTACTATCAAAGCGGCTGCGGAGTTGATTGTGATCCTTTTTGTGATCTCGCATACACGACGACGCCGCGTTTGTGGTGTTGTGCACATCCCATTTCATCTGCTGCGTCTTCAGTAGTGCTCTCTAGCAGCGAGCTATGCACTGGGTAAAAAGGACTGCATGTTAAAGAAAAAGTGTGGCGAAGGCCTTGGGGCCGTAACCAACAAACATACGTTAGGGCCGGCCGGCCTCGGTCTCGGCAAGAAATTGACCTTCTCACAAATTTCAGATCTTGAAGAAGTGAACTGCGTTCCACGGCCATGGACGAAATAGAGAGACTAATAGATGGATGTGCATATGATGTCTGAGTTAATGGTTTCAACTTGAAGAAAGTATATTGGGTGTACTGTCTAAATGACTGAAAGGCGTAAGCGCAGAGCTCCCCAAGAGTCTTACTAATTAGAGGAGGAATCCGAATAGCGGAGGAGCGGTAAACGAGATTACAAAGACCGTTTCTCTATACAGGAATGAGCACCAAGAATTCCACCCCCGATGTTTTTTAATTATTGAATATTCAAACAGCATTTCCTTGCAATAGAAGCTGCTTCGACGCATAGCGTTTTGTAGACCAGATTCTCCCATTCGAGAAGAGTTGTTACGCGTTCCTCAGTAGAATGACGCACTGATGGTAAATACGACTGCAGGTGTTTCAATTCTCAATGGTAGAAGAGACTGGCTAGACGCCTCAACGTTGTCAACCCTAAATGGGAGAGGCTAGACTTATGAGATTGAAGTGGCTCTAATCACGTACTGCGTCGTCCCTTCGAGCTATCCACAAGTGTTGATTGATATCCTTGAATCCCAGAATCCAAGCTATGTTTCATCTGTGTACGTGGATTGACGGATGCGTCGGACACCATGGTATTGGAGTTACTGGTGGCTGTACGAGCCGTCGGAATCAACCGGCTCCGAACCCGTTGTTTACCGTACCCGTAGCTTTCCTTTCTTTACCGTTTACCACCATGTCGACATATTAGGTCTAAACGAGTTGCTCTTTTCGTTCCCTCCCGTGCTCGAACTCCAACGTATCGTTTCATGATACGACGCCGGATAGGAAAATGTGGTGCAAAAGAAGTATCCAGGGACACCGACTGCACGCAATTACTCCAACATCTCAGACCAGCCTAGCGATTCGTGCGCCCACGAGCCTGGGTCTACCATGAATATATATACGCATTCGTGTCTTCCCAGGACAACGTTGGCAGTGACATGGGGGGACATTAGACAGGAACCGGTCGGCGATTGGACGTGAATGGGAATACCACTGAACGACGGTACACATGAAGGTTGACTAATACCGATCCAAACGAGCAGGAAAGATATATATGGAACATGCGAAAACAGAGCATCGAAAGAACGAAAGTTGGGTAGCGCGACGAGATAACGATATACTTCTTTTGCGTCTTCGTTTTCGTTGTCTCGGAGGTCGACGAAACAGGTAATGATGGTACGCGTGATCCGGGGGATGAAGTCAATGATAGATGATGGATTTTTGGGCTATGTCACATAGGTAGTCCAGAAATGCGAGGTTGATGTACATATCCTGAGAAGCGATATGAGCATAGACAGCTTCCACGTTCAAATAATCCGGGAGCAAGCATCCATGAGCGCTTTCCAGATGTAGGATCACATTTTAGAGTGCCATATGTCATGTACGATTATCTCTACAAGCTCTGGAGGAACCGTAGTCATAGTACTATGAAAAAGCAAAATCAGAAAGATGTAACCCCGCGGGTGCACGTGTCGCTTCGAAGTCCGAGATCTGAACCCCTCGACTATGCGCAGCAAGGATAGGTGGCTTCCTAGCGTGAATTTACGACGTGCCAAAGCATTGGCAGGTAGCTGGGAAGCAGACTCGGAGATGATTCGATCCGGGGTGACGTACAGTATACCTCTCCGTCGTCGTCGGAAGGCAGTCGATTTGTTGGCATGTTGGTACGAGTTCATGC
Organism: Armillaria altimontana; assembly: GCA_022818075.1. Classification (NCBI taxonomy): domain Eukaryota; kingdom Fungi; phylum Basidiomycota; class Agaricomycetes; order Agaricales; family Physalacriaceae; genus Armillaria; species Armillaria altimontana. Next base: position 1,751,125 of record JAIWYR010000005.1, on the reverse strand, counting down.
AGTCAGGGCATGTCTAGGTCGGTCGTGTTCCTTATACGATGCTTCAACGCTAAACAGCTTGAGCAAGGCACGAGATCTGACTGGCGGCAGACCAGGGTATCCACGGGCCGCTTGATAAGGATGCGATCATGTGAACACCTCGCGCATGTGGACTTATTACATAAGAAGTATCTAAAATTATCATTTTCCCTTTAAAACGTTTGAGGGTCATGACGCTTGAGCCCTTTCAGCAATGCTCGGCGCCTTTACAGCGACTGCCATCATGCTGGCGCGACTCCTGGCTGTATTTGCTGCGATTTCCGCTGCCTGGGCCTGCGCTGACGGCGACGGACACGTCCATGAACATCCTAGAAGAGCAAATCCCTCGTCTCCACTAACCCCGCCGACTCGACCACTGGAATGGGGGGATATCAACATCATTCACACCACGGACAGTCATGGATGGCTTCTTGGTCATCAAAAGGTCTCATTCCCAGAGCCTAACTACAGGTGAGTAACTGGTATTTCTAAGAATTCTGTGCGGTATCTCATACAGGACGTCAGTGGTGACCTTGGTGACTTCGCGTCGTTCGTGTCGCATATGAAGGAGATTGCAATCGTGAGTATGCGCCCACCTATACTCTTCCCACTGTTCGTGATTCCCGTGTATACTAGAGGAAAGACGTGGACCTTCTACTCGTAGACTCCGGAGACCTACACGACGGTGAGTACAAAACGAATCACACAGAATGATGTCTACTAACCTCAAATGAACAGGTACCGGTTTATCGGATGGTTTCCCCCCGGCGGCGTCGACGGTCACGAAGTAGGTTCGATTGCTACCTTATCTGACTCAGTCAGTGACGACTCTCGCTTCCTCAGTCCACCAAGTTCCTTGCCGAACTTCCCTACGATGTCATGGCCATTGGAAAGTACGTGATTCATGAATGACTGCATGGAGTTTCTGACATTGAAATGTAGCCACGAGTTATACGTTTACGCTAACACTCTTGACATGTTCGTCTGCACAGTTGAATACGACCTTTGACAGGTGCTCATTTCTCGCATACACCCAGGCATCAAAATCTTGCACCGAAGCTGAATGGTCGGTATCTTTCGTCCAACGTCAATATTACTTTGGCCGATCAGAACAACAAGACTGTTGATATTCCCGTGGGTAGTACGTGTTCTTACTATTATGACAGCGTGCAACATGAAATAACATATCTATCCCTCAGGTCGATTCGCCAAGTTCAAGACGCGGAAGTAAGTTACTTTTTTAAGCGAAACGACTGCGTAATTCCTTGTTAGAGGCCGAAAGGTTACTGCACTTGGAGTTATCTTTGACTTCACCGGAAATGATCACAATACTACTGTCCAGAAAGTCGGGGATATGGTCAAGGAGTCTTGGGTATGTCGGATTCTCATCACGCCGGAGAGAATATATACTTACGTGGTTTTCAGTTCTTAGAAGCTATTAAGGATGAACCTGACTTCTTCCTACTAGCCGGGTCAGTTCGAGAATTCCCACTTTGTGAATGAAACTCATGTGTATGAATGACATAGACATATACCGGTTTCTCGTGATAATTGTTGGTACCTTTCGGAGATTTTGTGTAAGAAAGCCCCGAACTCATTCTAGGCATGGCTTACAGGGCCTTTGGTTTTCAATGCTATTCGCGCCGTTCATGCAACAACACCCATTCTCATTCTCGGTGGTCAGTACTTTCGCTCACTAGATAGTGAATACTTCTAAGCTCATTTCGATGCCAGGTCACACCCACATCCGAGATTGCCGTACGTGATCTGATCATACTCTGTAAGACACTAGTGTTGAATACATCATTAGTTCAGCTTGACGGACGATCTATGTCCCTGGAAAGCGGGCGCTATATGGAGACTGTTGGTTGGATGAGTGCGTCAGTCACGCTGTGCTGGCCTGGGCTAACTCAAGTGTTCCCATGCAGGTGTCAAGCTTGATGATGACCGGAGTAAATTGAAGAACCTTACTTTCAGCCGGCGCTACTTGGATCCCAATCGTGTCACTTATGAGGTACGTGTTTTATTTGTGTTGACGTCCCTACTGACTTGGCTCTCAGTATCACACCCGAGAAAGCCAAGTTACTTTCGATACCAAGCAAGGAAAATCGATCACCGCGGGATTGAATCAGCTTGCTGTCGACTTTGATCTAAACTTTACATACGGGACAGCACCGCATGACTTCACGATTACCCAGTACGCGCTTGTGTAATTTCACAGTGAAAGCACTCACACTTCGACTAATATAGGGTTCCATATCCTTCCAATGAGTCTTCGTTATCCCTCTTTGCTGAGCTGGTATGTACTACTTCGTCTCCAACATCCAGCATCTCACACAAATACTTCTAGGCTACACCGTATGCGTTATCCGTCAACAGTGGTCGTGCCGACATCCCCAACTACATCCTCGTCAACTCTGGTTCGCAGCGTTTCGACATCTATGCCGGAACATTCACCAAGAACGATCAGCTCACTGCTTCTCCATTCACGGATATATTCTTCTACATCCCGGAGGTGCCACGGAAAGTGGCGTTGGATACTCTGCAGATGATGAACGAGAATGGTTCGGAAAATCGGAAGAGAAGCCTGGAGCGGGAGGAGGAGTTATACAGACGAGGAGACGTCCGGGCCAGGTACATGGACTGGCTAAGCGGCATGGACCAACGATCCTTTGGGCTGGGAAGGCGTGTTGAAAACAAGTTGACATTAGGATATGTTACCAAGGATGTAAGACCTCCGACTTATTTTCACCCCCTGCCATGCTCATTCTCATTTCAGTCTTGCCCGGGTGTTGGCGACGATGTTATTCACACGCCGCTTCCATTCTACTCTGTACCCGACTTCATTGGGTCCACCCCACCGGACGTCTCAAACGACACACTCATCGACTTTGTCTTCGTCGACTTCGTGGTGGATCAGGCGGTGGAGACTTTGAATATTGTACAATCGGACAGGGAATATACGTCGGGCGACGTGGCGACGTATAGCACGCTTGAGACAAGCGAAGTCCTAGGCATATACGCGCAGTTTGCGTGGAATTAGGCTCTTTCTATAGTTCGTTGAAATCGGTACATCGGGAATCCTAGGAAGTTACGCGTTCTTGCTGATTCCCCCAATTACGCCGTCAATTGTTACTTCCTAGGTGGTAGATCTGCGGATGAATTTATATTGAATCGTATCCTGCCACTGATCCCTCTATAAGACCTACCACTAACGTAGCAGGAATATAGGTCGGGCGAGAGTTCGAGCCCCACGTATTCTTCCGGCATCCAGCTGAGTCATGGCGAGAATTCATAAGCGCAGGCGCATCTTCCTGTTAGCAACATAGCGAATCGAACTATTTTGTGTACTTGTCGTGGACTCGTATAATCGATTCAGCGGTTAAAGTTTGAAGTGACTCGTGGGCCGGAGGTAGTATTGCTACTAGTGTAAACGGCAATGTTCCATCGCCCGCAAAGGGTTGATACAGACAACTTTTTTGGATACCGAGTACAAACATCAGAAATCCTTCAAAGTATACAATGGATCATTCAAAGGATCGACATCAGAAACAACCCAGTAGAACAGCTCAGAAGACACAAATTCACGTAGTTTAGCATCACGCACCCAATGGTATAAAAGCTCTGCGACGGTATGGATATCTTTCTTAAAGGCGTCTTCTGCGTCATGACGAGGTTCTATTATAGTGAACGGATCGCCTTCATAGGATACGCGACGTCCCTGTTCATCTTTGACGTAGAGCGAAAATATCCAAGTCCGCCCATCCGACAAACAATATCGAACGGCCTTACTCCTGGGTGAAATTATAATGGTCATCATATTCAGCAGACAAGGAGACGTACCCGGTAATCTCACTCAAAGCAACGGCCTGACTAGTTGCCTCTGGCATACTATCATAGAGCTCTTGATCTTCACGCTTTCCTTCCACCATTGTAATCCGGTTCATTGCACCTATCATAATGTCATATACCGCCGCCTTGAGAATTCGACCTAAGAGACAATAAATAAGAAATGCCTAGTAGTTGAGATTTTCGTACTTCTCATGCTTTCGTCTTTATAGGTGCAGACCCCATAATCAGTAGTCCCAGTGAGCCAGACTTCAAAACCGGTAGTGAGATTCTTGATGAGAACGCCGTCCCCAGTTGCCACCCACATCTCTGGGAAGATAGCCACTGGCAGCTTTGCTCCCCCATTCACCGATGCTTCCGCAATGGTCAATAGAATTGCATCGAGGACCATTCTAGCCCCAGGTTTATACTGCAGCCGTTCAACTATCAGATTCATAACATCCACGTATTGGATTGCTCACTCTCATACTGACATGACGATAGATACGTTTCAGCTGCGCTTGAAGATCATTTAAACTTGTTGCGTTGACTGCTGGGCTTCCTAGTTGCTTCGACAATGCGCCCTGATTGATGGCTAAACGTTTCCGTTCTACTCCCATGTTTGACAGGTCCGTCGCCGACACGGCGGAAAACGAGGTTTTCTACGAGGTTCATAAGAGAACAAAAGAGGTGCATGCATTGAAAGGCGTACGAGTTTTTTGGTTGCGCCAAGAATGGCTTCTAATGCGTCGGCGTGGGACATGATTTGCTGCATTTCTTCCTCAGTTTCCTCGATCCCTCTCAGTTCCTCCTCGAGTGCTCGTAGATGCGTCCTGACCATTTGCATCTTCGTAAGATTTGCGGGTGAGTCTTGCAGGCTCCGTTTGCGTTCATGAGTACTGCTGCTGGCCATGATGAGCTGTGGCAAAGAAGCGACGATTCCAAAAGATTCAATGTTAGGCTGGCTCTCTGTCTTAGTATACTGACAGAGGCAAAATACGGCAAGTAAACTGGTAACCTAGACCGCTCAGCGGAATCTTATGAGGTTGAACGTCAGGGCTGCCCGGTCTCGAGGCGACGGAAAGTTCGATGCGAATGCCGAGGCGAACGACGAGAACGGGATTTCATATCTACATATATCACAATGTTTTTGGTTTCTCGTCGTAATGATACGACTCGCTCAGCCGTGCCTCCCTCCATAATGCAATGGCCGTAAACGCTGCACCAGGCCCAACAGCCACAGAGCCGACCACAATCCACGCCGCCAGCGCAAGCACCTGCGATACGCTCCGAGCAAACCACAGCGAGCCGAGAAGGCAGCACCCAACTCCCACAGCGAAATCCCATTGGAAGAGGTTGGCGGTGTGCCACAGGACTGCTTCAGTGGGTGCTATCCCATATGATGCTGGGAGGAAGAAGGCGAGGGCGTCATCCAGCGACGTGAACTTGGAAAGGGCGGACAGATGGATGGACGATGCTACGAGAAAGGCGCCAATATATGCTGCTTGGACGGTACGGAAGCCTGACTGCGAGTGCACAGTATGGGGCCGGAAGAGGAGATGAATGCTCCCTGCAATAAAGCCAATGATAGGTGCAAACTGCCAGAGTCCCGTAATTCCCGGGTCCTGCATGGCGACCATTGCCACGGAAGGGATGATCCATCCAATGAAAAGTCCAAAGACCGCCGCCTCTGCTTGCGCCTGTGTCACTCTCCCGCCTTTCTGCCGCTCCAAATTGCCTGATAAAATCTGGTATACCCAGTAGAACGGCGTCACAGCTGCAAATGTTACCAACTGCCCCAGGATGCCGAATAGGACAGCGGAATAACTGGTGGCGAAACGACGCCCTTTTCTTGCGGATTCGAAGGATTGAAACAGGACGGCAACTGGAGCGAGGGTTCCGATGAAGTAGACCAGGAAGGGCGTGAGCTCTGGTTTCAGGGCAACATGGAACACCGAGACTAAGCCGCAAAGCCGACTGTCGAAGAGGTCGTAGTTGGTGTGACGAATGAAATGAGGTGATCCTGGCTTGCAAGTAGGCCGGATTTCTGGGCCAAGAAATTTCATACTGGGCAAAATGTTTATCACTTCGAGCACCGTGAGGGCAGGAAAGAGGAGAAGGGGGAGAATAATTTTGGTGAGCATTGTTCCAGCCTCGTCCTCAAAAATTTTGGCTGACAGGTTGAATGGTAGCACTGAATTTATATGCCGCGTACCACCACGTGAGCTGAATTCTTGCTTCCAAAGCTCCACCTCAAAGGCCGCACTCACGTCTGGACTCAACTAAATGTGACTCTACTTCACAATTATCAAGTAATCACTACTGAGAGCCTTTCGCCGTCTGAATAATATATTTTTTTATTGAGTAAGAGGCAGAGAGCAAAGCTCGCTCCTCCCACTCACATTGAGGGTTTGGGATTTCCATCCTATACGAGTCCAGCACTGAGGGAATGCTTAGTGCACGTCACTTTAGACAGTGTGGGACTCGAGCCGGTGTTATCCACGCCGTTCTCTCACCGTCTGAATAAATTCCACCCGTGGAATTGACGGTAATCATAGCCACCTAACCAGTCGACACTTTGGATGGAAGCACAGAGTGAGTGAGCGGCACTGCGCCCGAAGCTTAAGTAATGAAGACCATGCAAGTACTCGCAATCATCCGAACGTGCTAGAACCAGTCTCACCACGGGACTCTATCAGAAGCTTGGACAACGGAAGGGAAGACGTTAAGGGATACGAACGGATAAGTGGTCGACCGCCGCATTTTCTGGTATTGGAAGCTCTCTTATTCTCCCTCGACAATCGCATCCACTTACGATATGGTCCAACGCAAAACGAAAAGGACCATATGTTATTTGTGATATTTGAGGGTCCACAATATTTGCAGGCCAACTTCCATTACGATCCGGGCCGTTCCCTTCGTCTTACCATATGGTCTGGTGTCAAGACAGCGAAGCCTAGGGGAATCGGAGAAGCAGTCCCGAATGAGCACAAGGCCCGATGACAAGGACACGGGGAAAAGGCGTACAGCTGAACCGGTCAGCATGATAATCGACGGCCTTGTGCGTGAAAACGTTGCAGGGCCGTACACGAAGCGAGTTTAGGGCTGCACAGGTTCATTTCTGTGATCCGTTGTAGTAATGGCATACCCCAATGGACGTAACGTAGGTAGGCAGCCAGGCAAAAAAGGTCTTCGAAGACAGCTTCAGCTGAACCGAACAAAGTGACCTTCTCACATTGTGAAGTTCCTCTGTCGATTGGCCTTCCGGAAGGGATGCGAACTTGGGTGACGGGTGATGTAGGTGAGGGTGTGAGATGAGAGAGGTATAAGCCTGGTGTCTGCGTTCAATGGTAATACAGTATTCTATATTCAACGATACATATTATAATCACAACCTGAGCAAAGACATGAGGAATATTGTGCAGGCAACGGTGAGTCAAGTACGCACCCGGATCCCAAGATAAAAGTAAATTCGCCGAATGCGCAAATTAGTATTGCTCGTAGGGTTCATGCATCGGAAGCCTCAAGGTCGGTGTGGAGGGATGAGGATAGCTGTATATCGACTCGACTGACTTTGGTTTCCTTGACACAATGCGAGCAAACCATCGGGTAGTGGATACGCTGTGGAAAAATATGAGATACTTGTAGACGACTCCAGTGTGAGTAGCATTCACCAGATGGATCTCCTCCTATGTCTAGGCTTTGAAAGCTCGCCTGGTAGACGAATGCGCCTAGGCGTGAGGACGATATACGAGAGACTGAGCATGTTCAAAAAGACGGGTGAGGATCCTGAGGATCTGTCGCCGCCCTCCCTTTATAGTATTACTTTCACCTTCGAGAACTTTTGAAGGTGACATGGCTCATGGCCGCACTGTTGGCCGATTGTTCACAGAAGAAGTGCCGAGAACAAAGTGATAAGCAGTGCGTTGCTAGGTTGGACAATGGTCGTCGAAGCGAAAGACAAGTGATAGGCGACAGGATTCACCCGTCTTGTTTCCGCTTTCGTCCTCAAAATGATGACGTAATAAGATAGCAGCCAAATCCGCCCAGAGAATGATAGAATTACAGTAAAAATAACATGTGTAATGATGTAATGATCATGTTTTTAAAGTATAAATAAGTCGTTAGTTATCGTTTTCGTATCTACGCGGTGCAAAAGCATGCGCGATACGGTCTCTGACGACGATTTCGTCAATACATCGAGATCCTAGGTGACAACATATGGACTCACAGGGCAGCCCGCTCTTGGGACACATCAGGCGAATTCGAAATATTTCGCAGTTCAGTCGCAACATTAAGATCTGAGGGGCAGCTTGAGATGCTGCAACATAAAGGAAGTGCAAAGACTCACTGCTGAAAGACGACACAGTCGTCTTGCTCGTGTGAACACTGGCCACGGGAAGGGGGATTTTTATGGTCTAGAATGGACGTTAGCAAGGGCACCCAACAAATTTGCGAGCACAATGCTCACCGGGACGGTGCTGTAGGGGGGCATGATGAAGGAAAGGTAAGGAGGAGATGGAGATTCCTGATTTCAAGGATTGGAGCACGAGACAACTTTATAGTCGCTGATCAAGACGGTGACGAACAAAGAGCGTCACATTCAATTCTTTGAAGAAATACGAAAATCAGTCGTGGAGTAGACCATGTGAAATTTAACCTCGGAAGCTAAACACTAGCACCATTCCATTCAGTTCTTGGAATATTCAACGCTTGTCTTTTTTGAGGCGCTGCCGTCTGTGAATGAGACGTGCACGCGACAATTTCACATGAGATTCGATGATGTCTCACCGATCATCCTATTGCAATTAGATCAAGACAATTCACAGAATATCAACTAATCCTCGACGCGAAGAAATGATTCCAGCCACTTTGGCTTCAAAGTCAAGCAAGGAACCCGACCTCGTAGCTACCAAATCACTGGCATCGTCTTCGACACCGAGGAGGGTTTCGATATTGGCTGACCCCAATGCCAACACCTCAGACTTTGACAATGCCGCACGCGTCTCCAAAGCCGCCTGTTTATCGATCAGATACAAGTTCCTTAGACAGAAGCATCGCAAAGCCACTCACCCAAGCAACATCAAAGCGCACGTTCCTCACAGACCACGTACCACTGCTTCCGATACCGACAGTTACATTATGTGCTTGTAAAACACCGATGGCATTATCCTCGCTCAAAGGAGGCCCAGGAAGACTACAATTGCCTCCTTAGACATCGTATCATTTCACAATCCTCATTTGGACTCACATTCTCCGAAGCTCCCATGTTGCTGGGAACGGCCGCGACGGTACCACAATGACGCCAATGCCAGCATATCCGATTTCGGCTGCAAGCAGGTGGGCTTCCGCGGCACCTGCGAACGTCATTCGCAACGGAATCCCGGTAGTCCTTTCTATTTCGGACTTGAGCTGTATCAGCGAGGCCATGATGTCAGCGTTATCGACGTCAATAACAAGCGGAATTTTGCCCTATTAAAAAAACCGGGATGAGAATCTGACCATACAACTATTACACCAATGCTACGTACAGCCGCGACGCGCTCGAACTGAGTCCCGAGATCACCACTTCCGCCTCCTAATAATAGACGGCGCAGTGTGGCGATCTGAGTACTAACACTGATCGGAGAATTGAGGGAAACGATGACATGCAGAGCAGTCGCGTCCTGAACCACAGCCCCCTTCTGCAGCTTGTGGGCAGAACCCGTGGAGAATGCCGCTGTCAGCCCGGATATCAAGCCGCGAGCTACAGGTGCTACGATGGCCGTGGTTACGCCGCTGCGATAAGCGAGTCTGCGTCCTACGTCAGTCAACGTCATTTAACCCTGGGAAGTGAACTCACAGGCTATCTCTCGAGGCAAATTGTAGCCCATCCGAGGCCCGGATGACTGCATCGTCTCCACCGAGAATGCTTGGGACCTTAGATAGCAGCGGTCCTATGACTGGGCCATCATTGGTGCTTGCTTCACCTGAAATATGGCTTAGACCCAGTGCACTGCCAAACGATACAAATCCTGGACTGCGGAAAGAAAGTCAGTAAAACTCCAGAACCACGGAGACCTGCGGACGTACGCCACAGAACCCCCGACAAGATCTACCACGACAGCGCCGTGATAGGCGTTTTCTGCCAGACAAGTAGCCTTGACACCTGCGCAGACGATTTTTCCGGCCTCGACCACTAAAACACCTGCTTCATTGGATTGCTGAGCAGAGAATCTGCGCTTCACTGTCTGATGATCTCGTATATAGACATCGGAGACGTTAACGAAAACAACAGTTTCGGACGTAGTCTGCTTCGTCTCCAATGGAGGTAGACCGTCGTGCTTTAGCGTTTCCGCAGCCTCTTTGTCGAAGTTCGGCGTTTTCGGTACACTTTGTAACGCAGTTGGTTTTGGATTAGAATACGGCTTTTCGATTTGTTCGATTCCATCAATATAGACCTGTTTCGGCGTCGCGCCAATAGCAAGAGGGTGGCTATCCCAGACGACGATATCTAGGAGTAAGGTAAAAATGCTGTCACACCGCACTTCATTTAGAGATTGCTACCTGCATCATATCCTTCGTTGATGAAACCTATTCTGTGGTCTTGTCCCATTACAGATGCAGGCGTAGATGTCACGGACGCTAGCGCTAGGTTATCTCCTAATCCATAGTAGTGCGCTTGTTGAGCTTCGTGAAGAAGGTATCGCGAATTCAAGACTGGGTGGTCGCTCTATGAGATTATATAAGTAGGTGAGTCGGCTAACATATTAGAGCATCTTGCCTTCATGACAACATTGAGCCCATTATCTGCTAGAATACGTGGCGCAAACTCTGATCCACGGTACGCCTCGCGTTTATATCTGGCATTGGTGGCAAAAAGAGCAATCGCGGGTGGTTTGCCTAAAGAACAGTCAGCGGAAAACGCGTCCATAATGTATCTCTAACCGTAAGCTTTCTTAAGCAAGTCGGGGACCAGGTATGTCTCATGTGCATGATGGAAAGCAGCAATGGAGAATTTGAATTCATTGGTAAGCTGACGGTCTTGTTAGCGCAGTCTCTTCAATGTATAGGGCCGACCTTACACGGACGATCCCATCCAAATCGACAGCTTCATAACAGTGGTTTTGAACCTAGCTCGGAGTGAGGGAAAGGACTTTTCAATCGCATAACTGCTAACCTTGACCCTGCCTCTCAACACATCAACCAGAGCCTCCCACTGTAATTCTTCTGGAAATGCGCCTAGGCCTTGCCAGTTACCGGAAAGTGCTTTCACACAGTAGTCATCCTGTTTTTCCTTGATCTGGCGAGCCTTTTCATATCTAGAGACGTTCGTGAGACTTGACTATGAATAGATCCATAGTCAGGAACGGAATACCCATTCCGGAGTGCCCATATAGTGTCCATGCGTGTGCCAGAATATACCCGACCTACACAAAGATTAGTCATTTTTAAGAAGTGTCAAACAGGACATACTGGGGTTTTCTCCTAGAATACAATTGTACATGTTATTATTCCTTCCGGAAAGCGTCGCTCTAGCAGCACATACCACAAGCATGCTTCATTTGCCGCCACCGGGGCGGTAAGGATGGATCTACTTCAGTGCCGTTGATGGAGAACGGTGGCTCCAACAACAAAGACGATGGCGACCGTTCAGCAGTAGGACGCAACTTGATGACGAAGCCTTGTCCACCAATGCCATTTGCAGAACCAGGAAGAACAAGAGCTGTAGTAACACCACCAGAGATGGAGAGCCGGTAAGAGTCATCGTGACTGTTAAGTCCGTCAAGACTGCGAAGCCATGGCTGAATGATACCGTGGCGAGAGTTTGTATCGCTCGCCCCCGACAGGTGAGGTGAACTACCGACACCTATATGTGAATGAAGGTCGACGATTCTGAGATGACATGAGCAAGGAAGTATATAGCCGATCGGTTACATACCCTGGAGAAATCCATGCCCCACCAACATCGTAAGTGACAAGATCCTGCACCGTATATGCAGCCAGTGCATCGGGATCAATGACTCCGACCGCCTTGATGATACCCTTGTCTAATAAGATGTCTCCTCTGACAACTTCAAGTCCGTTTACGCGTCCAGTCCAGATCGTCGCGTTCTTGAGTAAAGTAGCTTTCGTGCCCGGTACGAAACGGTCCGATTCTGTCCGCGAGCGGAAACCTGGTGGTGGACCCGGTGGCACATCAAGAAGTTTGCATTTCTGCAAAGTCTCTGCTGCATGAAGGGGAATATGCGTAGTTCTATCTTTTGCCCAGTGAAGCCATAGCGCCTGCGAAGCGAATAACAGAAAGCCAACAGAGATTCCGGCAAAGAGTCGGGTGAAAACCACCGATTTCTTCCTTCCGTTGAATTGCTGGAGCGCATAAGGCGCTATCAAGGCCTTTTCAGACATGGTGGCCGGCCTTGAAGATGGGAAAACGACGACATGATGAGATAGCAATGATAAATGTATGCGGTCACGAGGAGGAGATAAGATGGCCGCCGGCCCTTAATAAGGCCACGGACCAACACACAAAATTAGCCGATAATCCACCACGGTTCCTTTGGAGGAAGATACTAAGATTGAGTTCTTACTACACTAACCTTTGTCACGATTCAATATCTGTGTTAAGGTAGTCTATCAGGTGTCAGAATTCAGACTCGAGCTCATATATATTGGTGAGCGTTGTTATCTGGAAATCCGAACTTCCTTTTCCCTAGACTGGATCATAAGACGTGCTGTCGAGCGAATCAGTCGTCATTTATAACAACAAAGTACGAGTATGTCTTACTTACATAAATCAACTCGTGACATCCATCAAAATCAAAAGCACTAGCAGTAGCGTATGTGCCGAAGATGAACCAGGCTACGATTTTTGATCTCACAGCTCAGGTCGCAACAGGAGAAAGTACCACATTTTCAACTTAAATATGGTAAAGATCCAGATTCCATCACGGGCCGCCTGACCAGCCACAGCCTCCAATTGATGGCGTTGTTACGCTAACAACGGTCCCGAGCTTCACTTCATCTCACCATGGCGGAACCGACTACAGATCCGACACAAATTATCCCTGAGCAAACTCCTCTGCTACAAAATCATATTGTTAGTCGTACGGTTTATACGGGGAGTATTGCTCGGTACGATTTCTATCGCGCTCACGTGCCATTTTTGTTAATGCAACTATCAGACTCGTTCCTGTTATTGTGTTGTTTTCAATACAGGTGCATATTTTGATTATGAGCAGCCCTATACTGATCGATCCCAGTGGGGCATTCATGAATTCTATATTCCATTTTATATCAAGAACATATGGTACACTCCCAGCGTTGGAGGTGTAGTCACTGGGGACCGTAAGCTTCTGGTCAGAGGTTTCTAACTGCTGCATCTTATTTTCATCTCCTAAGTTATGACTATACTCCGCGTCTTGTTTACCCTCGTTTCAATTGGATGGTGGGGTCGTCTTGGAGATGTATGGGGCCGGAAACCCGTCCTGCTTTTAGTTTGCTTGTTTCTTCTTGTTCTGTAAGTTCCAAGGCTGCATGCGAGTCCACGACTTTGAACGTTTCCTCTAGAGACGCGTGTTTAATTTGCATCGATAGATACAAGTGGGCAAATGCCCCGATTCTTTTGGCGCTATCTGTATTACAGGGCTTGTTCGGCGGACATGCACTGCTCTATGGAATCCTACATGCGTACGTAGCCGCCTTAGTATTCCATGGATTCAATGTCATCCGGTAAACAGTTACGCGGCCGACTGTACTTCATTATCGTCCAGGTGAGCGCAGTCTTTATACTGCCCACTACTATTATTAATAGATAAAGTAAATTAGGTTTGGAAAATTCAGTACGCTATTTGCCGTCGCATATGTCACAATCATCATGGCTATTCAGGTACGTCCGCCTCTGTTCTCGTTCTCTTAAGCAGCAAGCGAACTGATGTGTAGTTCGGTGACTTTAACACCTGGGGTGGTCAAATACGTCCCGAAAACTCTTATCCATTCGTGATGAATGCACTTATCCTTGCTGCGAACCTACTGTGGATTGCCACAATACTTCCAGAATCACTCCAAACAATAGTTAGCCAGGAACGTCGAGATATGGTGTCTAACTTCCGTGCCGAATTCCCATATTCATTCGTCGCCTCACCTCCCCACCGTCAGTCATACCTAATCCTAGGTCTTTCAGTGTTTCTTTATTCTTTGACATTGGTAATACCTCTTGCATCCGAAAGCGACCCGATGTTGATTCACTTCGGTAGGATTTTCCGTATCTCAAATTGGCTTATGAACATCTGTGGCAATATAGACATTTCAACGATTTCGTGAGTGTCCGAAGACTGAAGAGGATGAAATTTCTAAAGTGCAATAGGCTTTCTTTTACGCCCTGTACATTTTTGGAGTGACCGCAGTTGCTCTTGTGTATGTATATCCTGGTAAGCCTTGTCCTGATTCATTATTGGCAAGTGAAAGATTCGCTTGAATTTAGGTTTAAACCGCCTGCTGAAGCACATCTATGGCAAAGAGCTACAGTCCTTGTTGTATATCACCAGGCGGTTAGTTCAGTATAGTGTCTCCCTAGACGCTTTTCTGGCCCTGTTGGTTATTGCTATACCTACCACCGAACCAGCGCGGCTTGTCCACCTCTTCTTCACCTCCGTTTCGTTTCTATTCACCGGCGTCATTCCGGCCTTGTTTTGTTTGGCTTCCCTTCAGGCCACGCAGGTTGGACACACATCTAGACTTGCCGTTTTATTTGGAACCCTTGCCGCCATTCAAGAAGTAGGAAGAACTATTTCGGTACGTATTATCAGTGTATGGTATGACCTACATTGACTGTTGGCCAAGACGAGTTTTATACAAGGTGCCTTATACAGATCACCCAGTACTGGACAGCTAAAGATCATGTACATCGTCATGGCTGCATTTCTGATTCTGACCTCGACGCTGCTCGGGTTAGGAAAGCTTCAAACTGATGTTGCCACCGAGGATGGCGACGACCGCCGTACAGATGTAGTATAGACGCTAGTCTACAGTAGTAAATGTCCTATAAACATATGTCACTGTCCTTCATGTGCTTGGAGTGAGACATGTATGGTAGAGAGTGCGCTAAAAGCCTGTTTTTTACACGAGACCTCTGAGGGAAAAGGGAGCTACATTGCGGCCCTATGTCAAGGAGCAGCTTAATCAGATAAGTAGAAACTACTCACTTTCTTCAAAGAAGACCCCGAATCGTCGAGCGCGACGAATTTCTCTACTGTCTCTCTTTTTGGGCATCGAGATGATGGAGACAAAGGTGAAGCCGGGAGGCACGAATGAGAATCGCCCCGACTGCCTGGGGTGGTTCGGCCGACTGAAGCGCTTCCATAGCAATACAAACCACCTTTTCAAGGATGTACGTTGACATCGACGAGGTTGAGGAGGCTGAGCGGCGCCCTCTGCATCTGGACCAGAGGGTGAATCTTGCGATGGGAGGCGTGGACATGTACTGGAAATTCAAATGAACATAAGAGGCGAGAACATAGTGCACAAAAGGTGTGCCACTCACGCAGATTTGAATAGCTTCTTAGAACAACGTAGAGGAGAGCTGGCTAGACGTTGTCGGAATGAAAGGCTGCGCGGCATAATTCAAACAGAGGAAGGACGGTGAAATTTGAACGAATGTGATGGAAGATGGCTAAGCTTAGAGTGTGGTATATCGTTCGCCTGGAACGATGGGGTAAGAATGACTGACGACCGAGAGAACGCGGTTTATTAGCAGGAGCGGGGCACGAAACCACTGTGGCAAAGAACTTTGTTGAACAATGGTAGTCACCGCGATGAAGAATCCATTATCCCAAGAAGTCGGTGTTGAAGCTTGAAGAACAAAGGTAATAGCAAGGACCTTATTGTGACACAAATGCGCGGTAACAAAGAAGCACGTAAACGGCAAGCAAACATTGTGAACGGATTACTAGGACGGCCCAAGTTACAGACATTTATCGTTGAGAATTGGAAAAAATTATATCTGTGGCATGGTGGCCCCCATGATAGCAGGTGCATTTCGCAAGCTGATGGAAGCCACAGGCGAACTTAAAAGTACCAAGGTCCAGAGAGGGTGGAAAGTGGCAACAGGACCAGGACCAAACCAAACCGGGACCGTCAGCGCTCACGGGTGGCAAAGTGCAGGCGGAATATGCCGGAAAAACTATTTTGGTTACTTTTTACAACTCCGACAAAAATTTTGGGCTTCACTTGATCTTTTCTTTTCGTTAATCCCTAACCACCATCTTCCCTCATCTCTCCCCTTTCCCCCCTTCTTCTGCCCGCTACGATGGCTGTGAGCTCTCTATCTGGCCTGATGTGCGCGTCACCAGTGTCTAATCTTCCATTTAGTCCAATTTCACGGAGGGTTTACTTTCCCTGCTCAGGCAGACACTTTCCAACGACACAGCACAACTGAAAGCTGTGAGACCCACTTAATCTTGGTCCTATGATTTTTATGCTCAGATGCATCTTCACGATCGTAGGCGACTGCTCAGTTGAAGCAACAGTATTACAAGAATGCGGAGTGTATTCCTGCCCTCGCGTATATCATCGCCAATTCCGAAGAACAAGCCGTACGTGTCGCTCGCTTTGTCAACTCGTGGAAAGAGGCATAAACGCGACTGTGTATCAGATCCGTCAACTTGCGGCTGTAGAGTTGAGAAAACGCATCGATTACGATAGTGGAAAGTTGTGGATGTCCGTTCTTCAAACGGAGCGCGATCAGCTGAAGGCCAACTTCCCCGAGCTCATCTTAAAAGAACAGAGGTATGTTCTGCCATCCTTTCGAGTTTCCCTGTTCCTATCTGAGTCATTGGCTGTAGCACCCTTGTCAGACACTCTGCTGCGCGCGTCTTAGCCGCCATCTCATCAATTGAAGTCCCTGCAGGCACTTGGCCACAGCTTCTGCCCTTTCTCCATCAGGCCTGCACCTCTCCCGTGGTTGCCCACCGCGAAGTCGGTACATTCATGCTATATTCCGTACTCGAGAACATCTGTGAAGGTTTCCAAACTCACCTCGTGGAGCTCTTCAAGCTCTTCAATCAAACTATAAATGATCCGGAGTCTATCGAAGTTCGCATCACCACAGTTAGGTTGGTACAAATTCATGACTTGTGACGTGATGTTGATGCAGTATACAGGGCGCTGGGGGTTATCGCCCAGTACATCGATTCTGACGACAAGCAGGAGCTCGTATGTGCCCGTTAATTTTCGTTTTAGAATATCTTCTGACGACATTCTAGGCCATGTATCAAGCTCTCCTTCCCTCTATAATTCAAGTCATTGGTCAAACGGTCGAGACTGGCAATGATGGAGGAGCGCGTCATTTGTTTGATGTTCTGGAGACTCTTCTCATCCTTGTAAGTATCATTCAGTTTTCGGCGCTGACGTTGTCATCTTGACGCTATCTACAGGAAGTTCCCATCCTTAGCAAGAACATCCCCGACCTCGTCAATTTCCTTCTCCAATGTGGAGGCAATCGCAACTTCGAGGCTGACTTAAGAGTTCTAGCTCTTAACGCATTGAATTGGACTGTTCAGTAGTGAGTATCAAGGAGTCTGTCACGCCGAATTTCGCTGAATTGGTAACTCCTGAACTAGCAAGAAATCAAAAGTCCAGAGCGCCGGTCTTGCTCCCGTAATGTTGGAGCATCTCATGCCTATTACGACTGAAGAAGAACCCGAGGACGTAGACGACGAGGCGCCTTCACGCGTGAGCATGATGTCTTCTTGAAATGTATATTTGTCTTGACAGCCTCATTTTAGTCTGCTCTTCGTATCATCGATGGCCTATCCTCCAACTTGCCGCCCACTCAAGTCTTCCCATTCCTGCGGAGCCTCATTGTGCAGTATTTCTCTTCGGCTGACGCTACCCAGAGGCGAGGTGCCATGTTGGCTCTTGGTGTTGCTGTCGAAGGTTGCAGTGAATTCATGGGGGCTCAGATGGCTCAAGTCTGGCCCATGATCGAAGTAGGCTTGCAAGATAACGATGCTGGTGTCAGGAAAGCGACCTGCGCTGCTGTTAGCTGCCTCTGCGAATGGCTCGAGGACGAGTGCGTTGCCAAACACGCCATGCTCGTTCCAGTAAGTGTTGGTTCCCTATAAAGGGTATTTGCATCTAAAGCTCGCAACATGCAGGCCATAATGAACCTCATCAATGATGAGCACACTCAGCGCGCTGCCTGTGGCGCTCTTGACACTCTCCTTGAGATCCTACACGATGTTATCGATCAATATCTTCATCTTATCATGGAACGGCTTGCTGGTCTCCTGGAGACAGCGCCTCTTTCCGTAAAAGCCGTCGTCACTGGCGCCATCGGAAGTGCAGCACATGCTTCCAGGGAACGTTTCCTTCCATACTTCGAGCACACTATGTTACGTCTGCAACATTTCCTCGTGCTCACCGGCGAGGGAGAGGAGACTGAGCTTCGAGGCATCACCATGGATGCTATTGGAACGTTTGCCGAAGCTGTTGGCAAGGATCTTTTCCGGCCATACTTCTCTAACATGATGAAGCAGGCGTTCCAAGGAATTGAGATGGAGAGTGCCCGTTTGAGAGAATGCAGCTTCTTGTTCTTTGGCGTTATGGCCAGGGTGTTCGGTGAAGAATTTGCCCCTTATCTGCCTAACGTTGTTCCTCCGTTACTGCAGAGCTGCAAACAAGACGAAGGCGGAGCAGAGTGTGTGTATCATTTCATTATTTTCTTTTCGTATTTTGACGCTTTCCTTTCTAGTCTCTGTCTCCGATGCTGTGGCGGCATTTGACTCTGGATCCTCTCCTTCCAATGCTATTGCAATCTCTGATGACGATGGTCACGGTGCGGATGGCGTTGAGTTGGACGATCTCGATCTCAACAAGATGATGGACGTCAACAGTGCGATTGCTGTTGAGAAAGAGATTGCTGCTGACACCATTGGCACTCTCTTCGCTTCCACCAAGCATCATTTCTTCCCTTATATTGAGCCCTGCTCCTTGGAGCTCACTGAGCTTCTTAACCACTACTATGAGGGCATCAGGAAGAGTGCGATGGACTCTTTGCTCGAGATCGTCAGGACCTTCTACGATCTGAGTGATCACCAAGAATGGGTTCCCGGTAAAGTCGTGGTGCGTCGCAGTCATAGGTTCCGAATTGCCGATGACCTAACATTGCTTTCAGCAAGTGCCTGTACAAAGTACCGTGCGGGACCTCATTAACCACGTTGTTCCCAACTTATTGGAAATGTACCAGACTGAAGACAACAAGTGAGTTTTGAATCTCCTTTCATGTCAGCATTATCGCTGCATGATGAAAAATTTAACTCAGCTCACTTCGACGCAAATGCGCATGAGACTATTTTTATTATTATACTGATCACATATATTAATCATCTTCTATGGAACTCTGAACTAATCGCATTTCATTTTCTAGGTCTGTCGTTTCATCTCTATGCGTCGGCTTCGCAGAAACTTTGAACAAGATTGGTCCTGCACTTGTTGACGGTTGTATGTTGTTTGCCGATCTTGCCTCTTTCATACCCTTATGAGTTGACAGACCTCGACCGAGTTTCTGAGATCGCTCTTCAAATCCTGGGCCAAAAGGCGTTCTGTCAACAAGATCCTGACCAGGATGAAACTGAAGAAGCCCCCGAAGATCAGGCTGAATATGATTCTGTCTTGATTTCTTCCGCAGGAGACCTTGTGTCCGCTTTGGCTAATGTCTTGGGTGCTGATTTTGCTCCTGCCTTTGGCACATATTTCCCTCTCATCTCCAAGTTCTACGTAAGTGCTTTTCGTTGGTTTACGTGTCCTGGCAACTGAATTACTCTTTCATTTCTAGAAAAAAGGCCGCTCGCTTAGCGATCGCTCATCTGCCATTGGCTGCTTGGCCGAGATCATTGCTGGCATGAAAGAGTCAGTTACGCCATCCTCAGAACCCCTTCTTGAGCTCTTCTACCGCGCTTTAAGCGACGAAGAGCCCGAGGTTCTCAGCAATGCAGCATTTGGTATTGGATTGCTTGTAGAACATTCTCAGATGGACTTGTCACCACAATATCTCCTCATCCTCGCAGCCCTTCAACCTCTCTTCGTCGTCCGTCCTGAAAGTCCAGCGACCCGCCTCAATGCCAAGGACAATGCAGCTGGTGCTGTTGCGCGTCTCATCGTACGCAATACCGCTGCTCTGCCGCTCGACCAAGTTCTTCCTGTATGGCTCAACGCACTCCCATTGAAGAACGACTTCCTAGAGAACCGCCCTGTATTCCGCGCTATCTTCCACCTCTTCCGAACCAACTCCAACGTCCTCCTCCCTCATCTCGATACCCTCTTACAAGAATTTGCCGTTGTCTTGCCACCTCAACCTGACCAAATCGGTGATGAGATTCGGGCAGAGCTGATTCAACTCATCTCTATGCTAAACCAGGAGGACCCGGCAAAGATCCAAGCAGCGGGGTTAAATGTATTCTTACCCGGTGCTTGAGATGAATGAAATGTTTCTGTTGTATTCTTCATATTATCTTTTACTTCACGACATTTACTACCTGTTATGGATCCATCTACTTACGACGCATGTTCTTCTTGCTTTCTTTCATCATTTATAGAGTAGCATGTTATATTGTTGGTATTACTTGTGTTAACACCGTCGGCGGCCTAGGGGCTACGCGTGACGAAAGCGGACGTGTTGTTGGTGTGTGTTGATTAGTGTCTTCCTGAAATCTGCCATCATCGTCGCGAACAGTGAGCTCGCTGGGCGACTCGTCAAGCAAAATGGCGCCCTCGCTCTTGTCCATCTCTACAGTATCCTTTCTTTTACTCTCCCTGATTTCAGCGTTACCCGTCCTGGCGTCCGGCGTGTTCGTCTCGGTTGAATTAGCATCACAACTCCCGCTTGTCGCACGCGTTGGCGAGACCTACCTTTGGACTATTTCGAACAGTACCTTTGGCGGATGCAGTGACGTGCTGAATCTGTCGACGTCGAGCTTGCCTCTCTGGCTATCTTTTGACCGCAACTCGACCACATTCTACGGGAAACCAACGGCGGACGATGGAAACAGTTCGAGCATCGACATCACAGTGATTGCTCGAGGCTGCGGTTCCTCTGCTTCTTCGTCTTTCAATCTTTCCCTTACATCCAACCCGGCGCCTACTCTTAACACTCCCGTTGCATCACAGTTTCGATTGCCTAATCCTTCGCTATCATCCGTATTCGAAATTAACGCGACTTCTGCACTAGCGACTCAGAATCCTGCACTACGGATCCCGCCGAAATGGTCATTTAGCATCGGCTTCCAGGGAAACACGTTCACTTCCTCGAACCTCCTGTACTACGCGTTGTTGCAAGCAGATGGCTCGCCTATTCCCTCTTGGATGCGGTACAACTCCCAGGAATTTACTCTCGGAGGTGTCACTCCGGTAAGGGAATCTGTGCCTATACCTTCGGCATACAATCTAGTCCTGCATGCATCAGATGAAGAAGGGACAACGGCGCTACAACAACGATTCGATATTATCTTGGCTGATCACGACGTTTCCTTATCTCGTGCAGTTCTCCCCACCATCAACGTCACTGCCGGCGCACCTTTCAGCCTAGCTCTAAACTCGTCGCTGGATTTCTCGGGTGTTTTAGTAGATGGCGAACCATTCCAACCCGAATACCTTGCTGACCTGTTAGTCGATACGTCTTGCTGTGCATGGTTATCGTATGACCAACAGACGAGGCACTTGTCTGGAAATTCGGCTTCGGACTCTCAGAACGATGAACCAGTTCTTCTCGTCAAGTTGGTCACCGTCTTTAACGAGACACTCCAGACGAACGTATCCATGGCATTGGTTCCTTCTTATTTTTCTACGGACACAATACCGCCTATCGTGGTCGGTGGAAATGAACACTTACAATTTGATCTGAAGCCTTATTTCTCTAACACCAGCAAAATGAACGACATCGAATTGAGTGCTTCCTATGATCCTAGTGAGGCCAGCAACGTCATGTCCTTCGATGGCCAAACTGGCCTGCTGAATGGCACCATTCCGAGCAATTTTTCCAAGAAGCCCATTAACGTCACCTTCGCTGCGTATTCCCGTACTACACACTCGACTTCGCACACGAGTGTTTCCGTCACCCTTGCTCCTTCCAATCACAAATCAGAGGACTTTGATGGCTCAGGTCACCATGGCGGCCTTTCTGGTCCAGCCCACGCTAGGCTTGTCCTGGGATTGAGCATAGCGTTTGGGGTAATTGGTGGGATGCTTGGCCTAGGAATTCTTCTAGCAGTATTCAGGCGCTGCGCGCGAGTTGAAGATACGGCTTTGGGAGGCCAAGCGGGTCAGCAAGCCTGGTCTGAAAAGGACCGTAAGTGGTATGGCGTAGAAGAAGGAAGAGGATACGGGTATTCGGAGAAAGTAAGCTTCCGCCATCTTGAACCATTCCAAATCATTGATTATATATCACCAGCCACCAGCGCATACTCGAAGCCCTCTCAATTATGGAAATCTTGGTCTACATCGCGTGTTGGAAAGAAGTCACTCAGATCTGCCGTCCAATTCGACCAGCGCTGGACCGCAGAGTCCCGGAGTAATGAGCAAGCGGGAGTTTATCACGCGCATTCGAGAAACCGTACGAACCGTCAGTGACAAATATGCTCGATCACGGCGAGCTCCTCAAGCCATCAATCTGAACCGGCCAGTCATTGGAAAACCAATATTGATCACCCCGGCTCCGGTTTCTGGCTCCCCTCCCGATCCTTTCAGCGACCTCAACTCGGGTCCTGGCAGCAGTTTCTTGACAAGAACGTCGTCGTCGTCCGATAATGGTTCTATTCCGCAGAGACGGACTGACTGTTTAACTCGTCCTCCGCCTGTTGTTCATTTCGAGGATAGTCGAAATGGATCCAGGGACTCCACCGCATCCGTTGTCGCTCATGCCGCCGAAGCTGTTGTGCAGACGGCGTCCAGGGCCAGCATACGAAGCGCCATGTCTACATCTTCTGACCATCACGAACCTTTGCCATCTCCTGTCGCTGTTCGGCCTCGTCTAGTACCGTTCACCAGTGCGACTCGTGTCCCAGTTCCCAGCATGTCTGTGACATCTCCTGATTCTCCCGAAAGCAGCTTCGAGGGCCCTCAGCGAGTTGCGAGCCAGAAAGCGTTTGTAGAGAAGCAGGCACGGACACCATTCTCTGGTGTGAAGAAGAGCGGAAGCGGCGACGAACTCGCTATTGGTATTCACTATGTGCATGCGCTTGGCGCAGAAAATCCTGTAAACACGGCTGGATCGACGCTGACGGTTTCGACGAATGTCCGGTCTTCGTTTTCTTCGCTGGAGTCTTCCCACGATGGGCATCAGACGGGCGAGATAGAAGCGGTCAAAATGGTAGCGAGAGCTGGGGAGCGTTTCAAGTTCCGTATTGCCCTTGAAGCGACGTCTCCAGGTTCGTATGGTGGATCCCGTAGCTTGCAAGCGAGACTGGTGTCTGGACCAAAGTTACCGAGGTTCTTGCATGTTGACCTTAATTTGAGACGAGGATCGGGCGCCGTAGCGTTTTATGGTGTGCCCAGCACGGCGGACATAGGAGAGTTCGATGCGGGTGTGTACGACGGGGATGTTTGTGTAGGTCGACTGTACTTGGAGGTCATTGGTCGAGGATGAGATCTCCTTCCACTCTCTTTTTCTTCTCTATTTTCTCGCGGACTATAACATGTATCAACACCCCTAATGTATCCAGCACTAGCACTCAGCAACTTCCCTCTATTTGTATCATACATACTATTTTCTATACCCTTATTTACATACCACTAGACATCGTTTTTACTAGATGCAAAAATAATCGCACATTGTCTCCATCACAGTAGAATTTAAAATCAGTCCAAACTGCCTTGTGCTTCGATCATCGCCTGGTAGAGACCATGTTGTTCACCCAATCCATAAGTCAACGTCATGCGCTCAAAGATATCGATGCCACTTGTAGCCGCAGTCTCGAGCTAGTAGATAGAACGGATCAGTCAATGACTATGCATCATTACATTGACACTCACCAGAGATATGACATCCTCTAAGAGATGTGCCTGCCCCACAGCCATACCAAATCCCGGCCCTTCGTAACTTGCATTGGCGATGTGGATATGGAAATGATCTGATTCAGAATGGGAAAAATCTAGGCCAAAGAAGATCAAGGATACGAACAGTAACTGGGCTGATAATGGATCCACATCCTAAGTGAGCCGGTTGGCAGCCCCCATTTCTCTTGAACGACCCGATACGCCTCCTTCCGAATGGACTTCAAGAGGGGAACGTGCCCTAGAAGATAACTATCATAGCGGCCGCAGTTCCGATACTCAATGTATGCATGCTCTTACCGAAACGCAGGTCACGAAGGCTGCGAAGGGTGGGATCTCGCGCGATCGCGACCAGGTACAAGCTCCCAATAGTGTGTCGGTCCCATTTCATGTCAGGCAGCAATATAAATTCAGGAGAAGAGAACAACACGGCCTTCTGTTCAGCTTCCCCAGATAGGATTTTTGTTACCCTGAAAATCATGATGATGAGGACGACAACTGCGCAATACTTAAGGGCGGGACGTACCAGCGCGTACGAGCGGGGGGGAAGGAGTTGATGTACGGCCTCACTACGCTGGCGTATAGTTCTGGCGTCTCACGCACGAGGGTATATTTCTGTGGGGAATACTGTTACTTTTTGTGAGTATCTAGATCGTCCTCCAGGGCCGCACACGCATGATACCTTCCGAATATGATCATCTGTGGCAGGGCATATGATGTCAATTTTAATGTCCCCCTGCCGTTGCTGCTCCTCTGAGGATGCTAGTAGCCAACCTGCGAGCCACGAATACTGTACCGGGATATTAATTCAAGGACGGGGATCGATCGTGGGAGTTGCTACCCACGATGTCGGTTGATTGGATTAGCTTCACGCTGGAGACGATCGTCGGCTGTTCAGAGTGGAAGAAAAGATCGGCAAGCTCTGGAGCGAAAGCGGTCTTTTCGATGCGAATGATAGCCCTTTGGCACTCCGATGTATATTCAATTCCACGGGTCTCGGTACCGTCTGGACGTACCAGCGCCCAGGAGGCGGGGAATGACCCAAGCAGGGCGATTCTTTTCTTTTCGGGCTCTAAAACCGATATGGTTAGTCCAGCAAGTCGGCCGGGGAGTGCAAAGGGCACCTTCATTCAAAGTCCTTTCATATTTGAACGAATTGAGTGAGGCCAAGGCGTCCATGATCAGAGTTCGGAGTAACTTCCGGTGGCTCAAAGAGGTAAATTTGTGGCCCGAATGACATGAGTTGTATTGGTTGCAACATTATTTAGCTTATCCCCAGGGATCGAGTCAGATATGTACACACGAAAGCAACAACATGAACAGACAAGAAAACAGAATATGTACCGTCGACTACTAAACGGATAGCTAGCGTAGGTCAATTGTTCGTTCTACCGCTCCCATTAGTGATAATCCCCCCTCACCGCCGCACCACCTGGTGCCAACACACCACACGACCAGCTCTTTATGACTTCCAGATGAGGATAGCGAGTGAGCCAACGTAGAAATAGATGAAATGTTTGGTTTCTGGGGGAAGCAAGCACATAAGCAAGCTGAGCAGGACGCGTCGAGGGCACCGAGTCCCATCGAGCAGGGCAGAGGCACTTACCATGTGTAACATAACTCCCAAAGTTCTTCCCAACGACAACGTGCCATGTAGGACCGTGTCTTCTATCAAACTCTTTCTTGATCTGTGCGGCAATATCTTTCTCGATGTTGTACTTCTCGAGTGCCGCCGACGCGATGTCCACACTCTCCTGCTGCATCTCCTCGCTCATGTCCACATTCTTGATGATTGCCTTTGGTGCTGAGGCCCCGTCGGTAGCACGGGGGCCGGAGCCGGCGTCAGTGGAGGAAGAGGTGGGCGCGTCTGTTTTCTCTGCCATCGTGGTTGCGTACAGAAAGGATCTGGGCGATACGGTGAGACGAGGAAGCTTTTATATGGGAGAGGGAGTACCCTTCCGTGATCTGCAGGGGAAGTGAAATGGAGGTCGTTGTGAAACGAGCCGGTCGTAGGCAAGAACCAGGGCTGAAAATTGGGGCACGTGGTCTGGGCTTTTATGACTTGGGCACGGACACTGGCAGGCTGTAAAAGTCGCATGCACATGGTACCCATCCCCAACGGCTGCGGTCGTCCTCTTTTCGGGCTTTCGGGCGATCCATTTACCAGCAATCTAGCATCTGTTTGGTTCATTTTCCGTTTCCTGGTTTGCCTGCCATCCTCGAACTTTCTAGCCTGGGCTCCCACATGCTTCCGTCTCACGGGTCTGTGCTACTACTCCCTTGTCTGAACTGGTTCTCGACTTGTTGCCTTTCCTCCAACTCAGAGAAGCCGCCGCCGTGGCGTAGTGGAATAAATTTTTATATAATGATTCTCGTGATTTGCTTCCCCCCTTTCCTCGTAGAACATTCGCCCATATGCGCTCCTCGAAAATTTGCTCGCCCTCGGTCTGGCTGCATGATCTCTGTCGTGGCGTGCAACCATACGACACCGTACCTGTCTGTGGTTCCCACCCTCGACTATCGTCGTACCTGGTCCTTTTCTCGCCTTGCCAATAATGCGAGTTTGCCGCCTCGTATTCATAATACTATCGGGGATGTTTCATCATTGACCTGTTCTCGTGTTCTCCTGACTCAATACCGCTCCTTCTGCTCCATATGCTTACTAGTATCCTTCAATGTTAATCTATTGGCTTCTTCACGTACGCATAAATACCCGAGAAGCCACCTCGTTCCTCATGTTGACCATCAATTGAGCACCCGTTCATGTGGGCTGGCATCGTATTTTACGCTTGATTCAATGCACCGGCCACATGTTCGCATTCGCTATACTTGTCTCATCCAACTTCGCTGACTTCAGCCGTCTATTTTACCTTCGACTCGCTTGTTCCACGTTCTGTTTAGACCCTATCGCGTTAATCCGCAGTTTTCGGACGCTATCTTTTGGTTATCATAGGTCGTGCGCCATGGAGAACGCACGTATTCTGTGACGATCTATCTATCATACGTCGGTTCCGGAGAAACTCCAACAGCGTCGGAATGCTCACGGAAACTCGACGCAAAGCTGATTGTAGCCACGTTCAAGTTTGTGTGTTGATGTAAAGAGCGCTCTTGGCGATCTGTATGGCTATCGATGACGCCTCTGACACGCACAAGTACTTGCCAGTTTGTTCGAGATCACCACGATTAGCAAAGTGCATAATTCCCGACATCCTTCTCTTTCACAAGTCATGACGTTTCCCTCGGGTAGGTATGATTTATTCATCAAAACTGTTCACGATCAAAAACGACTCGTACATGTAAACTGGTGTACAGTATGAATTCGGGTTCTTCAAGCAAGTGCCGCCGATTTCCTGAGAAAATATGTGCACGTTGCACTGCATGAAGTAGACACACAATACATTACATGTAATCTGCCCGAAGCCTGGTGAGTAAGTCCTCAAATTCCGCTCAACTGATCAACAACTGACTCTATGATCATGATTTGCATGGCATGGTGCGCATGCTCTAGAACGAAATCAGAGCATGTCCCCACGTGTGGTCTATTTACAGCTCGTAATATGCTTTGCGCGTTGCTCCCAGCAGCTCCCTTGCAGATGGTATCGCTACTTGTCACGAGTTTAGTATTTCATAAGGACGCACTCCTGGCATGCCTGACTTTCTGCACAATTGTACAGTTTCCCTCTGGCCAGAAACATAATTCTCCCCGGCAAAATCTCATTTCCATCAGACGTCTATGAAAAGGTTTTCAGCTACGTGAACCATTTCTGTCAAGTTTCCTTTGAGCCGAAATTATTGGGAGTCAGGAGTGACAGCCACGAAGTGTCGCCTTTGTGAGAACAAGTAACCAACTTGTCTCGTAGATAATTTCGTGAGGGCTATGGGTCTGTTCTAGAATCGCACGCTCAAGTTGATCCTCCATCTTGCCTCCATCTGAAATGTTATCTGACCCAGGTACTAAGACCAAGTCGCGTTAGGCCGCGGAGAAGTTCTGCCCCATAAGAGCGGCCCGGACGCTTTGATTCCGTCTCCGAAGTTGGGGGCGCTTACTCTGGTACACCGAAGATTTACACTACACATGGCCATAGCGGAAGCTGCAATTGGGGGACGCGATCTGTCGTTTTACGGGGCTCTCAGATTGGGGCTGTGTGAGAAGACAAAGACTCCGAGAGCGTTATCGGTAAATTGGATTTGTCATCGGAATATTCAACCAATTGATGCTCATACTACATGGTATAGGAAAATGAATGTTGTCTTAAGGCGCATACAAAGTCTAAGGATGCCCTCCATAAAATATCACCGGACCTAGGGGTGGCGACCTGGCATCGCACTGGCATCGGGATTTGCTATCAGTGGTGTTATGGTGTGTGGATATCCGTATTTCACGGAGTCGCAATAGAGCCGAAATGGCTACGGGTGATACGATAATGTCCTTGTGTCGCTCTTGAACATATATAGTTCAGTAGCGCTGGATGTTTTTTTCTACCACGTTCAAGAGACGCAGTTGCCGTCACTGTTCGCCTATGTGCTATCGTTGCTGTGCTATGTGATAGACTTCGAGTTACAATCAAAATTGGATATCATTCGACTGGAACCAGAGCAAGGGCCAACGAAAAGGCAGATTGTCACAGCTCCCCAATTGACGTCCGAGCACGCCTCGGATAGGCCGATACGCGACATTTGGGGCGCCACCGCGTCGATAATGGCCGGTAATCATCCCCAGAAGAAGAAAGTAGATCGAACACCAAGGAACGAGATTATCGACTGCCGTAAAAAGACCCGTACCGATTGACCAGCCTAGGATGCAGAAATTTCTACAGATTTATTATTCTCAGAGAGCATCACCACTCCGATGACTAGACAGACTCCGTAGATACATGATCATGATCGCATGTGTGAAGGAGAACGGACGAAGGACTTTATAGTGGGACGGATGACGTAAGCAGCGAGATTTTTGGGGCGCTTCCGATCAGTTATTGCCCCCAGTAAAACCCGGGGCACTCCTTGCTTTTCCTTCATTACTTCCACTGGGTCCGCTTTTTTAACAACCAGTTCGACCTTTCTCGTCGTTCTGCACGTCCAGCGCCCACTCTTGAACCGCCATGTCGGCCTACGATCATTCCAGAGTGCAGCATTTCATCGGTATGCCTTTTTTTGTGCGCTTTCATGTGGGGCTAACGTGCCTTTCTCAAAGGCGGCAACTCATTGGACGCGGCGCCATTGAGTAGCATGCTTGATTTCGTCAAAGAGAACGGAGGACATACAGTGATCACTAAAGTACGTAGAAATACAAATTCCGGCTGGCGGAGGCAGCTCATCATCATCATAGGTCCTCATCGCGAACAATGGTATCGCTGCTGTCAAGGAGATTCGTTCCATCCGTCAATGGAGCTACGAGACGTTCGGAAGAGAGCGTGAGGTTGAGTTCACTGTCATGGCGACTCCAGAAGACTTGAAAGTCAACGCCGAGTACATTCGTATGGCGGACAGGTACGTCGAGGTTCCGGGAGGCTCCAATAATAACAACTACGCCAACGTCGACCTCATTGTCGATATCGCTGAGCGTGCAGGCGTGCACGCTGTATGGGCTGGATGGGGTCACGCCTCCGAGAACCCGCGTCTACCGGAGAGCTTGGCGGCCAGCAAGCACAAGATTGTGTTTATTGGTCCCCCAGGAACCGCGATGAGGAGTTTGGGAGACAAGATTTCGAGTACTATCGTCGCTCAGCATGCTGAGGTCCCTACCATGCCATGGTCTGGAACTGGCATCCGCGACACTATCCTTTCGAAGGAAGGTTATGTCACCGTTCCTGACAAAGCATATATGGACGCTTGTGTCACTTCGGTTGAGGAAGGTTTGAAGAGGGCGGAGGAGATAGGGTACCCTATCATGATCAAGGCTAGTGAAGGTGGAGGCGGAAAGGGTATTCGAATGGTGGAGAGTCCTGGAGGATTCAAGAACGCGTTCCATGCTGTTGCTGGTGAAATACCTGGTGCGTTCCCATTTCGGTCATTGTTTCTGCTTTGCTAATCGCGATGTAGGGTCTCCAATATTCATTATGAAGCTCGCTGGGCAGGCGCGTCACTTGGAGGTGCAGCTCCTTGCCGATCAATATGGAAATGCCATCTCCCTCTTTGGGCGTGATTGTTCCGTTCAGCGACGTCACCAGAAAATCATCGAAGAAGCGCCCGTGACAATTGCGCCCGAGGTTACCTTTGAAAAGATGGAGAGGGCTGCTGTTCGTCTCGCTAAGTTAGTGGGATACGTCAGTGCAGGGACTGTCGAATGTTCGTGTCATCGCTCTCTTCCTTCTTTCGATGTTCTATTTACACGTTTCTTTAGACCTATACAGCCACTCTGAGGACTACTTCTACTTCCTTGAACTTAACCCGCGTCTTCAAGTCGAGCATCCGACCACCGAGATGGTCTCAGGCGTCAATTTACCTGCTGCACAACTCCAAGTTGCTATGGGTATCCCCCTTCATCGTATCCGTCATATCCGCCAACTCTACGGTGTCGCACCGAACGCGTCTTCCGAGATTGACTTTGACATGATCAAGCCTGACGCTAATCAGCTTCAGCGCAAGCCCCGCCCTAAAGGACACGTCGTCGCTGTTCGTATCACTGCCGAGAATCCCGACGCTGGTTTCAAGCCATCCTCTGGTTCTCTGCAAGAGCTGAACTTCCGCTCCAGCACGAACGTTTGGGGTTACTTCTCCGTTAGCACCGCTGGTGGATTACACGAGTTCGCGGACTCGCAATTCGGTCACATCTTTGCTTATGGCGAGGACAGAAGCGAGAGTAGAAAGAACATGATCATTGCTTTGAAGGAGATCAGTATCCGCGGAGAGTTCCGTACGACTGTCGAGTATCTGATCAAGTTGCTGGAATTGGAGGCATTCAAGAATAACACCATCACCACGGGGTGGCTCGACTCTCTAATCAGCAACAGGCTTACCGCAGAGCGCCCTGACGCGACTTTGGCTGTCATTTCCGGTGCCGTTACCAAGGCATACCTAGCCTCTGAGGCATGCTGGAACGAGTACAAGCGCATTCTGGACAAGGGCCAAGTTCCTTCTCGAGATACCTTGAAGACGATTTTCAGCATCGACTTCATCTATGAGAACGTTCGATACTCGTTCACCGCTGCGCGCTCTTCTATGACCGTATGGACTCTCTACCTCAATGGTGGACGGACCATGGTCGGCGCACGGCCTTTGGCTGATGGTGGACTGCTCGTTTTGTTGGATGGAAAGAGTCACTCTGTGTACTGGCAGGAGGAGGTCGGTGCGTTGAGGTTGATGGTAGATGCAAAGACCTGCTTGATCGAGCAAGAGAACGACCCCACACAACTGAGGAGTCCAAGTCCTGGAAAGCTGATCCGATACTTCGTCGACAGTGGCGACCATATAAATGCCGGTGAACATTATGCGGAAATTGAGGTGAGAACTTAGTGCACCGACTGATCTCGGTTATACTGAAACTTTTGTTCTTAGGTCATGAAAATGTACATGCCACTCGTCGCCTCAGAAGACGGCATCGTGCAGTTGATCAAGCAGCCCGGTGTCAGTCTCGACCCTGGAGACATTGTTGGCATCCTCACGCTCGATGACCCCGCTCGTGTTAAGCACGCTAAGCCTTTCGAAGGCCTTCTTCCCTCGATGGGCACGCCTGGTGTCGTCGGTAATAAGACTCACCAGCGCTTGGTCTATTGCCTGACCCTCCTCAATGATATTTTGGACGGCTTCGATAACCAGGCAATCATGGCATCCACCGTCAGAGATTTGATTGAAGTTCTCCACGACCACGATTTGCCCTATTCGGAAGTCGGTGCCATTCTCTCGGCTCTTTCGGGCCGCATGCCATCAAAGTTAGAGGACAGCATACGTGCTGCTCTTGATTCGGCTAAGGCTAAGGGAGATACCCAAGACTTCCCCGCCGTTCGAATCAAGAAACTTCTTGACCATTATGTTCAGGATCACGTTCTTCCTCAGGACAGGACCATGTTCCGCGCTCAACTTGGCGATCTCTTTGACGTCGTGGAACGGTTCGCGAGTGGCCTGAAGGGACATGAAACCGAGACGATCACGAAGCTTTTGGAGCGTTATGAGGCCACTGAGAAGCTCTTTGGTGGAAGCATCGAAGCTCGTGTTTTGACTCTCCGTGATCAACACAAAGATGACTTGGGCAAGGTCGTTGCCCTTGTTTTGAGCCATATCAAGGTTCAGAGTAAGGCGAAGCTCGTCATGACGCTCCTTGATCATGTAAAGAATGGTGGCCTCACTGTGTCGGACCCGGAGAGTCGACTCTACCAGGTTCTGCAAAGCCTTGCTGTTCTTGAGGCGAAGTATGGTCTTTCCATGCTTGCTTTCATACCGATCCTGATCTTCTTTGTGTAGATCCTCAACGTCTGTCTCTCTGAAGGCTCGCGAAGTGTTGATCTTTGGACAAATGCCATCATATGAGGAACGCATGGCGCAAATGGAGTCTGTCCTCAGGAACTCGGTCACGAACCAGTACTATGGCGAGCAAGGCCGGGGTCGAAGGTGCGCAGTTTTGAATTGATGTCGTGGACCGGGATGTGACGTTTGATATAGGACTCCCTCTGCTGAAGTGTTGAAGGAGCTTAGTGACTCTCAATTCACTGTATATGATGTGCTTCCGACATTCTTCAACCACCCTGACCCTATGGTCACCCTTGGTACGTTGTTTGCATCATACCCTGTCCGCTGGTCTTCTAACCCATCATCAGCCGCGTTCGAGGTGTACGTCCGCCGCGCATATCGAGCATACAGCGTGCTTTCGATTGACTATGAGGAGGGTGATACCTTAGATGACGGCGAGATCCCTAGCGTCCTCACATGGCGGTTCAATATTGGACAATCTCACTCTCCTCCGTCGACACCGCGTATCGCCGCATTCGGGTGGGTAACTTATGCTACACAATTATGTTTCTCTCACTTAGAAGCTTTTACAGTGAACCCCGTCGCTCTGCGTCAGTCAGCGACCTGACGTACTTGATCTCCAAGAGCCAGGCACAGCCCATCCGCACCGGTGCTATTGCTTCCTTCCCCGACTTTGCTGCCCTTGTCCGCGGTTTCGGGAAAGTAGCATCAATGTTGCCCCCGTTCGATGCTGAGGAGCACCAGGAGCGTCATGGAAAAGACGACCAGCCGCCCAACGTCATCAACATCGCTTTACGTCTATTCAATAAAGAGGACGATATGTCCGAGGATGACTGGTTCGCGAAGATCATACCATTTATCAATGGACAACGCGAAACCCTGGCTCGTCGTGGCGTTCGCCGTGTCTCTGTTCTCCTTTGCCGACAAGGTCAATACCCTGTTTATGTTACCCTACGCGAGGTCGACGGTGTGTGGGGTGAGGAGCAGGCTATTCGTAACATCGAGCCTGCTCTCGCTTTCCAAATCGAATTGAGCCGTCTCAAGAACTACATCTTGAAGCCCGTGTTTATCGAGAGCAAGCAGATCCACATGTACCATGCTGTT
Organism: Armillaria altimontana; assembly: GCA_022818075.1. Lineage (NCBI taxonomy): Eukaryota > Fungi > Basidiomycota > Agaricomycetes > Agaricales > Physalacriaceae > Armillaria > Armillaria altimontana. The sequence continues at coordinate 1,717,747 of JAIWYR010000005.1, read as the reverse complement.
GCTAGGGAGAATCAGTTGGACAACCGGTTCTTCGTCCGAGCGCTGGTCCGCCCTGGTCGTCTCCGTGGCACCATGAGCACGGCCGAGTACCTCATCTCTGAGACCGATCGACTCGTGACGTCTATTTTAGACGGACTCGAGTTTGTTTCTGCCCAGTACCGCAATGCCGACTGCAACAACATCTTCATCAACTTCGTCTACACACTCGCTGTGACCTACGAGGATGTTCTAGCTGCCATCTCTGGTTTCATCGAGCGCCATGGCAAGCGGTTGTGGCGTTTACATGTCACCGGTTCTGAGATCAGGATCGCTCTGGAGGATGACGAGGGCAATGTGACCCCCATTCGTTGTGTCATTGAAAACGTATCCGGCTTCATCGTGAACTACCACGCCTACCAGGAGATCACGACGGACAAGGGCACCACCATTCTCAAGTCGATTGGTGAGAAAGGTCCTCTTCACCTGCAACCCGTCCATCAAGCATATCCTACGAAGGAGTCCTTGCAACCCAAACGGTACCAAGCTCATTTGATTGGTACCACTTACGTCTACGACTTCCCCGACCTCTTCTCGAAAGCATTGCAAAACGTTTGGGCTACGGCACGCAAGACTGATTCGTCTCTTGTGCCGCCGAAGTCGTTCTTGGAGTCCAAGGAGCTTGTTCTTGATGAGCACGACCAGATCACTGAGGTAGACCGTGCACCGGGTAACAATACCTTCGGAATGGTTGCTTGGGTGTTCACCATGAAAACTCCAGAGTATCCCAACGGAAGAAGGGTGGTTGCAGTTGCCAACGACATCACCTTCAAGATCGGTTCATTTGGACCCCTTGAAGACCAGTTCTTCTATCTCGTCACTCAATACGCTAGGGAACATGGCATTCCTCGCATTTATCTGTCGGCCAACTCAGGTGCCCGACTTGGTGTTGCTGATGAAGTCGTACCGCTGCTCTCTGCTGCGTGGAACGATGACGCGCAACCGGAAAAGGGCGTCAGCTATCTCTATTTGACACACGAGAACTTCCTCAAATTGGAAGAAAAAGGTCCCTCTGTAAAGACAATCGAGGTTCACGAGAACGGCGAACGTCGACACAAGATCACCGACGTTATCGGTTTGCAGGACGGTTTGGGTGTAGAGTCGTTGAAAGGCTCTGGTCTCATTGCTGGAGAAACGTCGCGGGCATATGATGATATTTTCACGATCACTCTGGTCACCGCCCGTTCCGTTGGTATCGGCGCCTATCTTGTCCGTCTTGGAGAGCGTGCCGTCCAAGTTGAGGGTCAGCCTATTATTCTCACCGGTGCCGGAGCACTCAACAAAGTGCTTGGCCGAGAGGTTTATACCTCTAACTTGCAACTCGGTGGTACCCAGATCATGTTCAAGAACGGCGTTTCGCACCTTACAGCCAGCAGCGATCTCCAGGGTGCTACCCAAATTTTGGAGTGGATGTCCTACGTTCCGGATGTCAAGGACGGCGCCATCCCGGTTCGTGAAACCCCCGACAGCTGGAATCGTGACATTGGCTATACACCGCCGAAGGGCCCATACGATCCTCGTTGGTTCATCGAGGGAAAAGAGGATGAGACTTCGTCGGAGTGGCTTAGCGGATTCTTCGACAAAGGTTCCTTCCAAGAAACGTTGAGTGGTTGGGCGCAAACAGTTGTCGTTGGTAGGGCCCGTCTCGGCGGTATTCCCATGGGTGTGATTGCCGTCGAGACTCGCACCATCGAGCGCATAGTCCCTGCTGATCCCGCCAACCCGGCATCGTTCGAGCAGCACATCATGGAAGCCGGCCAAGTATGGTACCCCAATTCCGCCTACAAGACCGCCCAGGCAATATTCGACTTCGAGCGAGAAGGTCTTCCTCTCATTATCTTCGCCAACTGGCGTGGTTTCTCTGGAGGTCAACAGGACATGTACGATGAAGTCTTGAAGCAGGGTTCAAAGATTGTCGACGGTCTCTCCAGCTACAAACAACCTATCTTCGTTTACATCGTTCCTAATGGCGAGCTTCGTGGTGGTGCTTGGGTCGTCCTTGATCCCTCTATCAACAAAGAGCAGATGGAGATGTATGCTGATGTCGACGCTCGTGCCGGTGTATTGGAACCTGAGGGTATCGTCGAGATCAAGATGCGTCGCGACAAGCTGCTTGGACTGATGGAACGGCTTGATGAGACCTATGCTTCCCTCAAACGCGACAGCAAGGACGTCGGCAAGACCCCCGAAGAGCGCGCTGCTGCTAACGCTGCTCTATCGAGCCGTGAAAAGCTGCTTGCACCAACGTACAAGCAGATCGCCATTCTGTTTGCTGATCTCCACGAGTAAGTTCAGCCTTCGTTTAATGTCAGTGCAGTTAATTTACTTCTTTTCTTCAGCCGTACTGGTCGCATGGAGGCTAAGGGCTGCGCGAAACCAGCCGTTTGGAAAGATGCTCGTCGATTCTTCTACTGGGCCGTGCGCGCACGAGTCGCAAGGTCTGCTGCTCTTCGCGAACTCGCCGATGCCAGTCCAGGAGCTACGTACGAGTACCGTGCCAGGCTGCTCGACACCCTTGCCTCGCTCGAGCCGACTACGCCTTACCGCCAGATGGCCGAAAATTTAGAGGATTTGGACCTCGCACCCACTGTCATTCAACTGCGCGCTGACCACCTCCTGCGGCGCCTAATGGAGCTTGCCAAAGAAGATCGCAAAGCAACGATGAACAGCATCATGCGTCTAGCTGACAGTATGTCTGAAGATGAGAAGGCATCTCTGATGGGTGTTCTACAAACCTCTTCTCGCTCACCAGGTTAGCTATGTTCGATTTCTTCCGTATTCATTATCGCTGAGAGTCCTTTATTCAGGGCCTCCATCGTACGCTCACTCCTCGTAGAATGTGTCACCAAAACCCGCTTGTTAGTTGTAATTATATCATTTTTTCTCTTTCACTCGATACGTTAACCCTCATCTGCTGTATAACCACTTCAACATACATAGACATACTTTATTTGCTTACACGTTGCTTTACATGATCGAATATAAATGATGCCCGCTTTCCATCAGTACACAGTACCTCTGCCTCATTGCCCGTAGACAATCCGAAAGAATTTAGAACGTTGCCTTCCTTGAGGTGGGGAGATATTATTTCAATGATGAAGATCTTCTTCCTCTATCCACGAATAAAGATATTTCTGCTTGAAGGTAGATGTCAACGCTATTTCATCTTGTAGCCGCCTTTAAATAGTATATGAAGCGAAAATTGAAAGGAATTGGTATTCGTAATGAAGAGACGTGCATGTCCCCGCCCATCGAAGAGAGGATGTGAGGTCCAACCCCCCTGCTGTGGCCATGGCCTCGGGACACAACGGTAGCCCGGTCGTTAACGATCTTGCAGCAGGGAGGCGACGGAGCAAGTTGCCCTCCCAGTCCGCCATAAGTCCCTCCGGTACAGCTACCTACCTCGACCAAGTCGAGGGGAGCCTGCCCACCAACACCCGAGAAATGCACGCCTCCAAAAGGATACAAGAGATATCAAATTTTTTTCCTACGCCGACCAATTGTCCCAGCGGTATTTTGTGATTTTGAATGAATAAAATAAATCGTCCGTTCTGCGAAGTCCCAATAACCGGAAATTGTCCATGCCACCCAATCATCGTATCGAAGCAGCGCGATTGCAGATGTTTCAACTTGATGCGGGTGGTCTAGAAAACAAGAGAGTGAAGAGAATGGACAACAGGGCAGGAGAGAAGACGCTTAGCTCGGAAACCGTTCCGCGGAACCTTTTCGACTTGCGAAAGGAATCCCCGAAGCGGAATTAGAGACTGCGATCTCCCTTGCACCACGAGCGTGGCGGGTATCTTAGCGCGACTCCGAGAGGAGAACTTGAAAGTTGACGTTGACGCGGTGAAGACAACGGACCAATTGGATGTCCCTGACCCAGGACGATCGTTGGAACACGAGTGGGATTGACGACCGCGAGTGGAGGCCGGGTCATTGGGGCGAAACCATGAGGAGACCTTCGAGGCGGTAACGGCGGTGGAGAACCCCGGACAATCTTTGACACTCGAACCGAATTGACGACGGCGGGTGAAGGCAAAGCTGCGACACCACGGGGAGACGGTCGAGGCGGTAATGGTGGCGGAGTATCCATTGGATGACCCTGACCCCGAACAATGTTTGCAGGTTTGCTGACCACGGGAAGTACGGGTGCGACTGCGGCCCGGTGAGGAGATCGACGAGGCGGTAGCGGCGGACCCCTACGATGTTCCTGACCCAGGCTTGAAACTCGAACGGAATTGGTAACGGCGAGCGGAGGTCGACCAGAAGGGCTGATCATACGGCTTCCGGGTGAGGAACGGGCAGACTCGCATGTCGAAGATAGCTCAATAGTCGACGACGCAGGCAAATGGTCTAGAGAGAGATCCATGGGAGGAGGCAATGCACTAGCAAACGGGGATGAGGCGAAAGACAAAGAAGAATAGGTGAAGGTCACATACTCTTCAGGGTCTTCATATGACTTCACTTCTACTTCCGTGACGACTGTCCTTGTCTCGACGATAGGGATTTCGACGAATGTTGCCGAGGGGAAAAACGTATCGAGGTTTGCGACGAGATGACGAATGGCCCGTAGCGACGAGCGGCCAAGAGGTTCAATGGCAAGCATCGAATTCAGGATTTCATGAGAACCAGAGGAAATGGAGAATTCATTCTGGAAATAGTCTTCACGATTATCGCAGTATGCCCGGAATTGAGAGTCAGAAGATTTGGCTCGCTTCCATGGACGGTGTCCAGTGACTAGATTGACGAAAATGATGCCGAGAGCCCAAATATCGTTGAATCGACTCGAGTACCGTTCGTAAATATCGTATTCGTCTATAACTTCTGCAGAAGGGCGTCAATGTCTGCAGATGGCGAACAGGAATAGCGGCTTACCAGGACTCATATATGCAGGCGTCCTACACATAAAGTCGTCCGATAGCCCTTTATCCGTAGACAGACCAAAATCGGCTAGAAATACTTCCAAGCCGTCCTCCGAGCAGAGGATGTTCTCCGGCTTCAGATCACGATGGTAGACTCCGAGATTGTGACAGTATGAAACCGCGTCGAGTATTTGGACAAATGTCGGCTGTATACGGTTCTTATCATTCAAAAACGCCCCTCTCTTTATCGCAGTATGGAGGTCGTTGCCGGCACAGAAATCCATGACCGCGAATAGATACGACCCTTGTTCGAAGAGGAAGTGAAGACGGACAATGTTGGAGTGCCGAGAGACTCTGTGTTGAAGAATGAATTCGAGGGGAGCGTCGATAATGTCCGGGTTGGCTTGTAGGCATTTCACGGCATACATACGTCTCTCGTGGGGAATGTCGTAACGTCCACAGTGTGATATACTGTGCCAAGGTATTCGCCCAGGTGAATATGATCGTCGAGAATGGTGCCGGTCATATTTGGGATGTTGTACGAAGTCATCTAAAAGGGGGAATAAGTATGATGAAGTAGAAAAAGAAGAGAGGAGATACGCACTTGAGAAATTTCAAGAAAGGATTTAAACGTGATAAGCAAGACTATCAAAGTCTTGTATTTGCACAGAATGTTTGTTAAACAAGTCAAAGAGCAGAGGACTGTCAAAGTCCTAGTTCTTAGGAGAGGATGGGGGGGGAGGTGAAAAGGCAAAAAGGCGATTTCTAACTCGATTGATTCCTTATAAGCACTTTGGTGGGTCGAAATAGAACCCCTATGTCTAAGACACGCCATCATGTGAAAAAATGAGCAAACAGCTTCAACGGAGAGCGTCGCGGTCGAAGTGAAGAAAAACGGGAAGATACGCGTCGACGGACATGACGTCATGGAGATCCAGATTTCCGGACCGAGGATGGAGCAGCTATATATGGTCATGAACGCTCCATGGGTAATGGTAGTGGTTAAGTTTCACTTTTTAAATGTATATAGGCGTCTCTAATAGTCGATATGAGCCGTACGCATTCATTCGGACATCTTGTTCCACTTTAAAGTGTGCGTATGTAGTTTGTATATAGTCTCCCTTCAAGCATGCCGAACAACGGCCCGGTCATCCGGATTGCCGTCAACCTGATTCGTATGCATTTTATCCAACTACCTCGTCCATCAATCTTCCATCTGAGGACTTGACCCACCCTTTTCGTTGTCGGCGCGCTTCTGTACAATAATGAGCGAATTCGTTTCTACTGTTTGGCAGGAAACGCAGCTATGCGATGTTGCCCTTGCAACCGTGGCTGTGTCCCTCCGATCCATGGAGCTCATGTGGTCTCCTCTACAAGGCGTCACCAACAGCGTGCTTGGTATCATCTGCGCCATAATTTGATAGCGTGAAGTAGGCGTTTGCTATTCGTTGTGCTCGCTATACTTATACTGTACACTTAGAGCAGATTTCTCTCCGACTCGTCGATAAATTTCTCTGCTGCCGCTGCTTCGGCGTGTTTGTATCCATTCTCTACACAGTGAGGATGCGTGGAAATTGACTACAGACCACATTAAAACTGTGCTCACCTCGACGGCTTTCGACGTCGTTGTCCGACCCACTAGGTGAGGTTTTTAGATCAACTTCGTGGATATCATTGTCATCCAAACTTAATAGATCTCTTGCCATTCGTAATTTCGATGAGAAAAGCGAAATACGGTCTCCGTCTTACCCAGCCAACGTTCCACAAATTTTGTAGGCGCCAGTCCGTCTCGTGCTCGGCCTAGACCTTTGACGGCAACTTTTGCAACCCAAAAATCAAGCACCCTACAGTCATTACTCTCATTGTCGGCGCTTACTGCTCCTTGTCCTTACGTTGAACACGAGGCGGCCTATGGTGGGACTTTCATAGAGCATTCAATCAGGCCTATTGCTGCAGCGGGCGATACAAAAACGCTGAAGCACCCTGAGATGTATGAAAGGTGGTCAGTCGATCCGTCGCGGGGTGAGCTAACCAGTTCGTCTTACTCGCCTTTGATTTTTACCCCCTGCTTTTAGCCGTATGTGACGCAATACCTTCCATCGGAACATTGACCTTGGACAGCCCTCGCATCATAGATAGTCTTCAGGTTTGTCGTGTCGTCATCACTGCCAGTACTACTACCCCGCCTGTGCATTTGACTAATGTTTACTTCCCTCCTGGATGTAGGCTTCAATCTTCCAAGATCTGCAAACGCGTATACGATCCCTGGCGGCAACGAAATGTTCAAAATAGTGCAAGGGGAAGAAGAGGCGGCAAACATGCGTATTATGGACATGGTGTTTGCCGCTTGCGTCAATCTTGATGTCCTGGTTCTTCGGGCGGTCGTTACCAAAGGAGAGGGAAGCCAAGCTCAAGACATTCAATGGTGCAAGGAACGACAGAAGATTGTTGAGATGTGTTGTTAACGCTACCGGAGGCTACCTCTCCCGGGGACTGTCTATTCGAGTCCCTTCTGTTTGACCGTATTGTCAACCGGTGAACGTACGTCTGGAGCAACCTCGGAAGGTACGCAATCCGTATTCAGTCGTTGAACACCAGTTGAGTGCGTACTTATCGCAACCACGGCATGATCATTGGGTCCTTGTCACACAAAGCCGCCCGTACTTTGTCTGTTCTCTATCGAGATTCGAGTCGGTTAATCGTGTGCTATACCTTCTCTCTCCCGTCGAACTGGGCTAATCAGATTCCTTCAATCTATAATCTGTTCAATACTGGCACATAGGACAAGCCCAGCATTTATCGATGCTGAAGTACAATGTGAATTTTTGATATAGTATCGACCTTCACCGAAGAGATCCTCGTACGTATTCGATGCTTAGAACTTTGCGATCTTCTCTCGCTCTTCTGCAAACGGCACGGCATTCAAGATCATCTCATTCCCCGGGTTGCTGTCCTTGAAAATAGAGTCAACCGCTCCCTACTTACTGTTATGGAGCTAATAAATGACATTGACTTAGGAAACGCTAACGGGGTATCACTCTATGGATTCGGTCATTGGGCATGGCTATTATGGATGGTATACTGAACGCCCTGTACTTGTTAGTATGCCTGAGATGTCGGTGCTACAAATACTACGCCACAAACTCACCGCAGCAGAAAGACTTGCGATCACAGCGCACCCATGTGCAAGACAAGCCAATGGAGGAGGAGCGAATCCTGGCCAAGTAGCGGCTGCGCTCCCGCTTGATACACAACCTGCACAAGATAGCTGCTATATCTGCTACATATACATATCTATATATGTTCCTGGAAATTAACCCACGGTAACGCTAGTCTTCCCTAGGCAGACTCATAAATCTTTTGATAGGCGATCAGTCGAGATTTGTGGCCCCCAATCACCGTCGGTGCCGAAATATTGGGTATTGTGTCGTGCGCAGCTAGGACGAATAAGTCAGCGAAGGTTGTGGAGAATACAATACTAAGTTTGCGTCGAGGGAAGGTAAATTCAATCATTTCGAAGTATTTTTAATTTTAAGTGTTTTAGCAGTGTCCAAGCAGTGTCAGCGGACGGATCAATCTAGGTAGAATGCTCTCTCGAATGCACACTACATTTCGAATATAGCTGTACCCAGCTGTTAGTTGGTAACTTGAAAAGGGTATCACTGTAAAAATAAAAATCTATTTAGGTCCCCCAGGCAGTAATTTGACCGCATAAGTCGCCTGCAGGCACAGGTATGGCCGCAGAGGTATTGTTTCTAGACCAGAACGAACAATAGTTAGTAGCGCTTAGTGACGACAGGAGAAATGTTGTACACAAACGATGCGGGCTGACAGGGTTCATATCATGTCAATGTTCATTAGCTCATCGCCCCGAATTATTGAGTCCTTTGCCACGCCGCAACCTTGCTAACAATTCCTAACTAGTACTAGTCATCGATCATCTACGTTTCTGTTAAAGAGCATCTATGACTCATAAAATCTTCCTTCCTTCACATGTGGTTATTAACGGAACAGGCAATTATAACTTTACCAATCTATTGACTCCTACTATAACGAAGCTTCTACATGTTACGTATGTTAAGTATCAATTGTGTTCACTTACGTCTAATGAATAGGTCGGGCCAATTGAATGACGCCAAGTTCGTCTAAGGATATACCGACTAAAATTGACCGGAGGTATACAAGGGCGTTCCTTGTACCCTGAACACCCTGGTAGGGTCCAGGCATGCAATTCCGGGTGGTACTCGCGGGGGAGCCAAATAGACGTGGTCTAACTTGAAATCGACGTGTTAATATTTTCTAGAAAGTGGGCACGCGATAGCATGCGAGAGTGCTAAGTTTTAGCACGAACCTTCCTGTACCGAAAGCTGGAACGATGCCATATCATTGTCAAGGTATCCGGGACGCCGTATCTCTTGGAGTTTAAGAAACAACATGGAGAAATCAGCGAAGCGCCGTGCAATACGCCTGGAAAGGTGTAAGGCGAATATCTAGTGACCTGCTATTTAAACGAGTCAATTCACGAATATTGTTTCTTGACGCGGACGAAGCGAGCATTGGGGCTTTTGTATACATAGCTCTTCACATTTTAGGGGGACGGTGTTGGTGTTGGTGTTGGTGTTATTACGGATAGGCCCGCCCGTGAAAAGCGCCCGTTCACTATCGACAGCCGCCTGAGCTAGACGGACATTCGTGGAACATTTAAGCTGATAGAGTGTCATTGTTATCCACAGTCGTGTAGAGGAGGTCCAGGACGTCGACGACGATGTCAAAGCACTGGGTGGTGCAAAATGAGTGCTGCCGGATCTCGGTCCGTTGGCCAATCGTGACAACGGATTCCCACGACCATTTCGCCATTGACGTCGATGTCGGAGACGCTGGTGACCTAACACCAACATCCTCAAGGCTTGACGACAGCTGTTCTACCGAGAAAGCACAGCTTAGCAGTGATCCAATTGCGACTTGTGATTACTGAATTGCGATATTGCGCTTGCTGACAGAGGGGTTCCAAAATGGGCAGTATAACCCCGCGTGCCTCTGTGCTTTGGTCAGAAATGGACTCTTACTTTCCCGACGATGACGATGTCGAGCAGCAGCAGCTCATCGACGGTGACGACGAACTGGACGACGGGCGGACTCCGGTGTGTTGCTTGCCGTTGGCAGTGTCTTTTTCCTCACTCGCCTGCAGCTGGACAAAACAATAGACCGCATTGGTATGGGCAGCTACCAGTGGACGCTCCTGTCACTGTGCGGTTTCGGTGAGTTTTCTCGGTATTCCATGTCGTGGTGTCGAGTGTAACAACATTCCTTAGGTTGGATGGCCGACAATGTCAGTATGCATTTGCACAAAACTCTTCCTTCTTGACAGGATGTTCAGATGTGGATTCAAGCAGTGGCCATCATTTTACCTCGCGTACAGCTTCATTATGCCGGTGTGTACTACCCAGCATGCTGCATCGCTTGCTACAACTATATTTTTTAGTACCGGACAGCTATATTGGGGCCGTCTCCTCCTCGCTATTCTGTGGCATGATGTTCGGCGCAGTGGGTTGGGGGACCTGTACGTGGAACCCGCCTTTGGGTATATTGCTCAGCGCTTATCTCCATTTCCAGGTTCCGACCTTATGGGCCGAAGCACCGCGTTTAACGCCACGCTGTTTTTCACTTCACTTTTTGGGCTATTGGCGTCCTTATCCTGGTCGTACACGTCTTTATGTGTCCTTCTCTTCTTGCTGGGCACAGCTGTGGGCGTAGGTCGCGTCCACTATACAGGTCTACTTTTCACTGACGCGTACTCAGGGTTCAATGCCCACTGATGGCACTCTCCTTTTGGAACACATGCCAAAAGGGAAGCAGTACCTGGTGACTGCGTTGTCAGTCTTTTTCTCCTTTGGTGCCGTCCTGTCTGCTATCGTAGCCCTGCTCATTGTACCGCATCATTCGTGTCCTCCGGCCCCGGTCGGATGTAATGTCGATATAGAGAATCGGGGATGGAAATATCTTCTCATTACATTGGGTCTTATCGTACGTAAACAAACAATGTTTTATTGATTAACTAATGCTTCATTCCGCAGACGCTCAGCATGTTCTCCGCGCGAATGGTTTTTTTCCGGCTGCATGAGTCTCCGCGTTTCCTAGTACATGCGGGACGTCATCAAGAAGCCGTCGAGTCGCTGCAGATGATAGCAAGATTCAATGGCGCTCCACTTTCTCTCGACCTCGATGATGTAGAGGATGTCCGGCGCAGCGTACACCAACCTCCGGCTGTGACGCCGGATATGCGGCCTACAGGCGATGATGGCACCAACTCTCCAACCGGAGTTGCCGATTATCATTCGACGGGAGAATCGCCGGCGCAGCAGCTCGAGTCACATTCTTTCGCGACTCCGACGATCCCACACCAAGAACCTCCTTCGCCCAAAGAAGATGTCGAACCGATAGTCCGACCACGCCAGGTCCCATCACGCTCTGCGTCCCTATCCCGAAGGCGCACGTCATCTGTGTACGAGAAACAGCTATACAGTGTCTTACCAAGTTGGCTGAGACGCCCGCTATGGGCATGGTGGGATCGGATTTTGATGGTCCTCACCCCGGAGTGGTTGAGAACGACCTTGCTTGTGTGGGCAGCCTGGTGTGCTATGTCACTCGGTAAGAAGGACTCTCCTTCTGGGAATGCATGCTTATCTCGCATGTTTAGCCTATACCATGTTCAACGTCTTTCTCCCCAAACTCCTTGAAACTGGTCGGGGATCATCTGGGGATACTGAAAAATCACTAGAAGACAGCTTATGGGATGTGGTAATATTTACTATTGGTGGCTGCCCCGGGGCTATTGTCAGTTTTTTTTCTTCTTGCTATTCATCGCTTTCATGACTAAATGGCCCGCGCAGTTTGGCGCGTACATGATAGAGTCTCGTCTCGGCCGCCGTTGGTCGTTGGCCGGGAGTACATTTGTAACGGCTATTTTTTGCGTGGTGTTTGTGATGGTGGAATCATCATGGGCAGTTAGAGCAAGTACGGTTGGAATTAGTCTCAGTGCGACAACAATGTGGGCGGTGCTATATGGGTATGTGTGCTTACTTTTACCCAAGCTGGCATACTGATGATTCGGTATTAGCTGGACCCCAGAAATATTTGGCACGAAAGGTAAGATTCTTCCTTTTTTCCCTGATGTTTCTGCCTTTCCTAAAGCATGTCGTTCGCAGTTAGAGGGACGGCTTGTGGGATCGCTTCTGCACTGTCACGAATGTCAGTGTCTTATCATCATCGCACTGTGCAGTATATCTGACTTTTGTGTTAGCGGAGGAATGATAGCTCCTCTGGTCGGTGGAATGCTTTTGATGATCGATAGAACGGTGCCCGTATACACCAGCGTCGTCGTATTTGTCATTGCGGGCATTTGCGTGCTCTTCTTGAAAGAGCGCGAAGGACATGGTATGTCTAAAAGCGGTGAAAGAGTAGTTGTACACTAGGCCAGCATAATCTTGTAAGTAATGTATCGTACCATCCAGTCTTTTGCAGAACTGTATCAAGTTCCTGCAATTCAATCATGCAGCACTAGAGTAGAAGGGGAGAAGAATAAGATGGTTGTGCACCACGCCCAGATATATTATCATGTTTTACTGCGAGCAGTAATGCGTCTGGATTTACCAAGTCTCTTGGAACTATGGCGTCCACCACTGCTTCCACCGCCTCTTCCAGCGCTTCCCCCTCTCCCAGCGCCAGTGCCTCTACCACCTCTTCCTCCTCTTCCTCCTCTGAAAGAACCTTTCCGAGACCCAGATTCAAAGTTATCCGTTGACTCTCGGGTATTTTGTTTTGACCGCCGATCTCCGCCACCAAATCCGAACTTTTTGTCCCGGCTCTGACGTGAAAGTCCTCCACTACTTCCACCACGACCGCGCTTTGCAGGACGATCCGAGATAGCATCCTCAACAGCGACATCGAAGGCGTCATCATCGGCATTGGGGTTGTCGAGAACGTCCTTTCGTTCTATGGGAATCCTTTAGTCTCCTGGCGCGTACAAAAAGGAGAAAGCATACTTCGCTTCAGGCCCTTCAGTCGCTCTTCCATGTCTTTCTTCGAGCGCTCCCTCTCCTTGAGTTTTTCAATCTGTACCTGCTTCCCGAACTTCTTCCCCTCCCTCTCCTTGCGTTTATCCTCGCTCTTTTTGATACCCGAGCTCTCGTCCAGGAGACGCTGCCGTATCCGCTCCATATGTGCGTCCGTCTTGACCATCTCGGCAAAGTAATCCGAAGGACGCGTGAATGGGAATTTGTGTTTTGCCGCCAATGTTCTACCGGCATTGGCTCCGTGCAGTGCCTGTTTATAACTGAGAGTAAAGGATGTTAGGAGAAAGTTCATGTATGTGAAAAGAGGATACATACAATGCAACTTCGCGGTTCAGATCGTCATTTACGTCGACGTCTATGGTTTCTGGATACGACAGAACGAGTGTCTCTGTCCATGGAAGTGAGGTGTCCAGTTGTATGGATTCGCGTATGCGCGCGAGAGCAGCCTGTGTGGAGAGATATATCAATGATAATGCCCTCTAGGAAGGAGAACAACACGTACATGGTTGTCAATTTCGACTTTTTGCCGAGGTACAACATCGTCATCGACATCCTCAACGTCTTCAAGAGCAACATCTTCTTCTTCGCCATCGCCCTCATCGTCTTCTGCGTCGTCTTCGTCAGCTTCTTGTTCTTCCTCCTCGTCTTCTTCACTGTCATTCTCTTGGTCAAGACCTTCGACGTCTTCTTCGTCGCTGCCATTTTCATCTTCGCCTTCACTGTCTGACTCATCATCACCGCCAAGGGCTCCTAGCTGTGCCTGGTCAAATTCATCCAAACCCTCGTCTCCTAGCGCCTTCATGAGACGCTCCATTCCTGCTTCGTCGACGCCTCCATTATCAGAATTTTCGTCGCTTGAGTCCGAAGAGTCGGCGGGCACATCGATAGGAGCAGCGATGACTTTGCCTTTTGCGCGCTTTTCCGGCGTTTTGGATTTTGAGGAAACCATCGAGATGCGAGTTTGAGGAAATCCGAAAAATAGGAAATGCCCAAATTTTTGGATTACCTCCCCAAGCTAACAAGGACAAACAATGCGTCATAACTCTAAGCCGAACGAACTTCGAAGTCTGACAAGTATTCTGACCTGCACGACAATTGCACGATGATGCATGTGCTCGATGGTGTCGATGACGATGGGCTCGGTCTCGCTTTCGTTATGGTTGAGCTCTGTGACCTGCATTCTGCTCATCTGCATCTCCGATTCTCGCTAAAATCTGTATGGCTCTAGCAGCGGCCGTTAGCCAATAAACACCTGCAAGCACTACCTTTACCGCAGCTATTCTGCCTTCTACGTCTTTGGCGCGTCATCATGCTCGTTTCTCGCAGCTCACGAAGCCCCTATGACTTCTTTTGCGATGAAGGTCCGAGGTAGTCAAGCTGGTCTATCCCGATACATCATCCATTGTTGACCAGAGAAATGGTATAGAGGGAGTATATTGCAGCGTATTATTTTTAAAAGATTTTTTATTGGATGTTCTGACTTATGAAATACGTCTAAAGTTGTCGCTACCAGAGGGGAAGGAGGAGATTCAAGTCGTGCAGTTATCGGAGAAAGAAGAGTTGTGTGTGTATCATCTGCTTTGCTATGTATCAGGCTTTTAATACGATTTTCTAGACGTCGTTCGCCATATTTATACGCTGCAAAAGTATATCATTAGCTGAAACCGACACCGAACACCCAATTACAAGACGGCCTTTCCATGCTAAGTATGGCACCTCTACACTTTCTGTTATCTTTGTTGACAGTAGGAAGCGAATTGTGGCTGGTTCAGGAAGCACGGCGGTCCGCAAGTTTCAGCGTACCGAGCTGAAACTGCGGGAGTCTTGACCGCCCATCTATGCTATCGATTCATTCACCTAGCCGCAACCCGATATCACCTTAGTGATCGAGCGGTCAAGTCAGGGTCGGCTTGCGTATTCAAGCTGCGTTGCAGATATACTTAGTTTGCCATAGTTGTGCTGGTCTCACTCAATTCTCTTGTGACATATGCATACAAAGGTCTGGACCGCCTCGGAACAAACCATTTGGTTCTACGAGGCACTCTGTAAGCCAGGTACATTTGAGTGAGTAAATTTTATGGATCTAAGTCAACAAACTAACCTTGGCATCTAGATTTGATGTGGGCGGTGTTGTCTACCCCGGCCCCATCCACTGTTGCGGTATTTCTGATTCAAATCCTGCCTCCAAAAAATACCCAAGTTCTCACAGATCATATTCACCGGCATTACGTGCAGTATAGCAGAGGACATCGCGCCTCATGAAACGGGAAGAGATGTACCACAGTCCCTAGATCATTGGACGGGGACCTCATGGTCTTCTATTCAGATACCCTTGCAACATACAAGCTAACGTCCTTTCCTATTTTATCAGGGCCTAACGTACTACTGATCGCCACTATAAATTCTGTTCAGAGTTGATCGATATGTTCTTCCTACATACTGCACCGGGGATTGTCGTGCAGCGTGGAACTGAAGACCATCAGCACGACGGTGGGAAAATTGTGCTCGGCTCAGTAAAAAAGCCGGATCGCTTCCAAGCTTCCGTTTTACCAAGGCAGTTGGCCACTGCGCCCATGATACACACATTACCTGATGAAATATTTTTTGATAGATAAGTGCAACCAGTCATGTTTACATTGCGGGGTCTCAGTCGCCTGACTGGTGGCTCACAGGCACTATCTTGTTATCCGGCGACTTGATAGGATCTCAAAGTCAGAATCCATGCACACTTCTAGCAACCGCCGGCACTGATGGAGTCTTAAGTTGGTATTATACCGTTTAACCTCCCTCTTTTAGTCCGCATATACTAGCTTCTTTCAACCAAAAATGCATCATATAAAAGCAAGCGCTGCACGCGCTTTTCCCTCTACCTGCGTTTCGAACCCGATTTCCCTGCATATACTCTCTTCTATGACAACACCCTCTCCCACCTACGATTATGTGACTTTTCAGCTCTTCGATCCGACGAAGGTGCTGGACACGAAGACAAAGGGTACTACATCGCCTCGCAGTCTGACATGTCCAATCTGCTCTGCTAAATATACTCGGCCTACTCATTTGCATAAACATATACGCTCTCGTGGGTACTCCAATCTCAATGACCTCACGCAGATAGCCAATATTTTACAGACACTTACAAGTGTATGCATCAGTGTATCGTAAGTCAAAAATACAATTTTATAACGTATTCTTACCAACATTTATTTTTCAGCGTTGCGAATGTCAATTCGCCAGACGCGACGTTTTGAAGCGACACTTGAAGACTTGTAAGGGAGCGTAAGTTTCTTTAGCTGCGCGGCCGTATTGAGATAACTAAACATGTCGTTAGGCTCAATCAACACTCGAGGAAGAGAAGGGCATGCGAGGTACGACGCACGGGTGGGTTCTACGAACCAATGTACTGATCATCAGTCTGATATCTAGGCTTGTGTTCTGTCCAGAACCAAATGCGATAGACAGCCTGAACAACCCTGTTCGAGATGCGTTGCTCGGGGAGGGGAATGCGTGTTCATCAGTCGCCCGCCCCACCGGCACCCTGAAGGCGAAATAATAGACGCCTCCAAAGGCTCCCCTAGTTTGTCGGCGTCGTGCACTCCGCCGTCCCCGGCCTCTTCTTCGACGTCTACCAATATTACATCGGAAGGCGAGACACCCCATTCACCGCTCACACTCTTAGACTCGTGGGAAGTGGACCGAGTTTCTCAGTCAGGATCACCTCAAATTGAACGTGGTCAAATTCAACTCGGGTCAGAGAGGCCCTTCAACGTCTTATATCCGGTTGACGACTGCTTAGACCCACATGAGCCATTAAGCGATGGTCTCGATGTCTCATGGCTTAACCCTAGTCGCAATGGAGTTCCGCCATACAATTTTTCGCAGGGCCATCCATCGCCGTTGATGGATATTTTTGCGAGTACTCCAGAAGAACAGGACTACAGTGGGTCCCTGTTTCTAATGTGTCGCTATTCTTATAGAGACTTCTTTAGTTCGGCACTTCTTCTCCGACTTCTGCAAACACTTTCCCTTGGTGCATCCTGCTACGTGGTCGGCAGACCATAAGCCATCCATTCTCATTCGCGCCATGCAAGCGTGTGGTGCACTCTTCGTCAAGACGAAGCAGGCTGCAACGTTCATCAAGGAAACGCTATCCTCTCGCAATCTCCTCATACCGGAGTTTGTAAGTCCCCGAACTCAGTATTCTTCAAGTATTGATGCTTGTATTCAGGCTGGCAAACCTGAAATCGATCGAAACTTCATCATATTAGCCGTTGTTCTACTTCAGACTGTCGGCCTTTTTCACCAAGACGCCGAACAGCAAGTGACCACCAGCGTTTATCACCACATGCTAGTTATGGTATATCTTTCAACTTAGTCTCTCATTCTCTCACCCATATGCCTTGCAGATGATCCGCCAAACCGGGTTAGTTACGCGGCTTCGCACTTGGACGGTTCCTGACTTAAATGACACACTCTCATTGGAGCAATCCTGGCGTCAATGGGTCATGCAAGAGACTATGAAACGGTATGTCGTATGCATTGGTCTGCATTCCTCAGTCTCATCATGTCACCATGTGATAGCACACTGGTGCTCTCATATTTTCACGATTGTTGTTACCCCATCTATTTTTCGAGGTCGGCTTCTTTTAAATCAACGGAATTTGATGTCAACTTGCCATGCGATGACGACCTATGGAATGCCCCAAACTCTATTGAATGGCTTGAATTGACCAGAAGGCCTTCGTGCTTTTCCACGGATTCAACGAGGCTGTCTGGCGTCAATTTGCAGCAGGCGCTCGCCACTCTAGCTGTGGAATCAGAACCATTACTCCCTCATCACGGCTACGTTCTTGTCCCGCCGCCGCCAAATTCATTTTCCCATTTCATTTTGATACACACCATCCTCAAAGACATCTATTTGTTGCCCACCTCGTGCCACCCCCGTTTGCAGTCCATTTTATACAACTGGCTCCGAACGTGGATGCATTGCTGCGACCTTGTCGGACCAGTCTATAACAAATCGTCCTTGATACACAATGCCCTGCAATTTTATTGGCTCGCGCAGATTTCACTCTACGCGATCGAAAATAGTGGTTCGGGATGGCTGGAAGTGAGTGCACGGTCAGGATGTAGATTTGCTCTCTTGAGGGAATGGTTGGAGCGTATACGTCTCTCCCTAAAGCATAATCGTGAGATCCCTGCGCGCTTTTGGGGGAGCAGATGATCATTAGCAGCAGTCAGGTGTTCCAGGTTGTCGAGTTCGATGATACGGTCGGCTCTAAGGCTGAGCAGCCAAATGGTCTATTTTCATCTTTCTTTGATGTGCATTGATTTCTCATGCATGTATTTCAGCACAGCTATGCCTTTTCTGTACTATTACACCCCTAATTCAGTATCTCGATGTACCATATTCACCTCTACTTACAATCTCAAAGTGCCTCAGGCAATGATCATCCATCCATAAATAGATAGATAGATAGATAGATAGATTACCGGACAGGGCCATAAAGAGGAACACTGGGGCATTGTGCCGACATATAACGTATCACAGAGTACATAGATGGACTGACTTTCTCGCGTCACAAAGGTTGTTAGCTTAGGCTATCGTTTTACCAGTCTAGCTTTACCGTAGTCTAGTAATGCAGGTTCCGACCTTGTGCTATCTTTGGATTTACCAGTCACTCAGCTAACAGACCTAAGGTTTAATACTTCATGCCAGTGAAGTGAGGTCGATAATCCTCCTTTCCCAACCATCACCATTTCCCAGTTCTGATCTCAGTGTGGCCCCGCATTATTGTTGGAAATGTTGGAATCTTTGGCATCACAATTCTGATCGGGTGCGTTTCTTAATGTGTTGTTCGAACAGAGTGAATCAGATAGTGCACGATCTGTACCCGCTGCCCACGCATCAGCAGGAAGCATCAGATGGTTGTCACGAACATAGATCAAACTCGGAAGTAGTACCGCGCCACGTAACAATGATGTTCGCATTCATAAGTTATATCCGATACATCTGCAGTCCCAGAGAAATAGGACTCCCCTTCATGATTTTCGCTTGCTCCTCCACACACCATTGGATTTCTCGAATTTTGCCCTCGGGACACCGTGTAGCGCTTGCCTTCGAGCGGTTTCCGAGAACCAAAACTTCAAGATTGATGCAGGCGCCAAAGACCGTGTCTGCAACACGGCTTCGTGTTGCTTCGGCCTGTTCTTGCACCCAGTTGCGGATCTCGCCGCCATTCGGACCCATATATGCGTTCCCACACATTGGAGGATTAGATCCGACGTGTAAATATGAAGCGTCCACCAGTCCAAGTTTCTTCAGTCTCTTGAACTGACCTAGTATCGGAACAAGCTCCTGGACAATTAGGAGTATAAGCACTGTACTTGCATGATAGTGTAGCATGGTTCATACCTGCAAACTGCCTCTGAGCGGACCACCATCTAAGGTCAAATTTTGGATGGAGGGCATTGCATCATATACAGCTGACAGCGTGATGAAAATTAGATGCACTGAAGTGGATAATGTCGATGGCTCACCGTGCAATAGGCTGACAGACCACCATTCATTCATTTCAAAGTGCCTGAGCGTCTTGGCATCACCCGCGGCGGCAATGAGCCTGAAGGAGTGTTCCCTGGTCATAGACCCACGACGCGAGTGAAGCCATACCCAGCCGAAGGTCGCTACATGTTCAACATTCGGGCAGAGGCGGACCATAAAGTCGCAATAGGCTCCCACCATGAGATTAGTGACAGTAGGGAGCTCGATGTGCGCCATGGTAAATTTATCATCGAAAGTCTGAACCTGCTTTTCGTCGATAGTAAAGGCAAGAGTATGCAACTGACGGAAGGGGGCGGACAGAAATTCGACAAGTCGAGTTGGCAAGACAGAGGGCATCGGGTCTTCGCTTTTATTATCCGAAAGGGGAATATCAAGAAATCTATCAAGTTTAAAGGTTAATGATACCCGCGAAGTCCACCCTAGTGACAACCCCACCTAGTGTACCGAAGAACGATGTCGAAAGCCGTCGAAGCAAGCATGCTCTCAATGGCATCTGTCGCTAATTTCCACACATCTTTGACGTATGTAAAGTGGAAACGCACACGCCGAAAGAGCAGCGGCAGAGAAATCTCTCTCAGCCGTTTGTCGACGAGTGACATTTGCTTTAACTGTAGGGGATTAACATAGAGAGCATAACGACGACAAGTAAACACCCACTTCACGCTGTCCAAGTATGGCGCAGATAACACCAAGCACATCGTCGTCGACACCTCGTAGAGTAGTAGTTTGAGTGAACGACATCTTCGTAGACCACGGTAGAGAATGACAACACAGCCTCGGTTGTACCATCAGTGTAGGATAACATCACCACGACATGGTTGTGTTTCATGCCAAACAGTAGAAACGAGTTCGGTCATTTCATTTGTGCACTTCGACAATGAAAAGCGCGGGTCAAACTTCCAAGTCCTCAGATCATAGACTCGGATAGAAGAGGTAGTAGCTGGATGAAATCCATCGGGTTAGGGTTCAAGTTGACCTCAGTCCGGATGACCGGACCGTTGTACAGCATAGACACAAAGAGGAACAAGATACGTCCGAATAAATGTATATCACTACAGAGGCTGATGCATTTTTAATAGCATAAAACGGGACCTTGAAAGTTTTAATGTCAGCTTCTGCTTTTACGCCCTTGTTTTGCGGTAAAACGAGAAGGTACCTCAAGTCCATGTATCTATAGGGGGAAGGGTTTTTGCATACCTGACGGCCTTTTCAGGACAGAAAAAGGCTTTGCGAAATCAAAATATTTTGGGGCATCAATTTTTCCCGCCTAAAACGCGCCAGCCTCTGTACCCATTGTTGACCCATCGTAGTAATACCCAAGTTGGTTTTGCGACATCGATATCTCCGAAGTGTTTGACCGCACGGCATAGCCTCATCGAATTGCCGTCAAAAGATTCATATGGATTCTTAGAGACTCCTATATTCAAAAAGTGAAACTTAACCACTACTGCTCACCATGGAGCGTTCATGACCATATATAGCTGCTCCATTCCCGGTCCGGAAATCTGGATCTCCATGACGTCATGTCCGTCGACGCGTATCTTTTTCCGTCCACTTTCACTTCGACCGCGACGCTCTCCGTTGAAGCGCGCTGTTTGCTCATTTTTTCACGTGATGGCGTGTCTTAGACATAGGAGTTCTATTTCGACCTACGAGGGTGCTTATAAGGAATCAATCGAGTTAGAAATCGCCTTTTTACTTTTTCACCTCCTACCCCCATCATCTCCTAAGAACTAAGACTTTGACAGTCCTCTGCTCTTTGACTTGTTTAACAAACATTCTGTGCAAATACAAGACTTCGATAGTCTTGTTTATCACGTTTGAACCCTTTCTTGAAATTTCTCAAGTGCATATCTCCTCACTTCTTTTTCTACTTCGTGATACTCATTCCCCCTTTTAGATGTCTTCGTACAACATCCCAAATATGACCGGTATAATTCTCGACGATCATATTCACCTGGGCGAATACCTTGGCGCTGGCGCCTTTGGCACAGTATATCACGCTGTGGACGTTACGACTCCTCCCCACGAGAGACGTATGTATGCCGTGAAATGCCTACAAGCCAACCCGGACATTATGGACCCTCCACTCGAGTTCATTCTTCAACACAGAGTCTCTCGGCACTCCAACATTGTCCGTCTTCACTTCCTCTTCGAACAAGGGTCGTATCTATTCGCGGTCATGGATTTCTGTGCCGGCAACGACCTCCATACTGCGATCAAGAGAGGGGTGTTTCTGGACGATGAGGAACATATACAGTCGACGTTTCTACAGACACTCGACGCGGTTTCATACTGTCACGATCTCGGAGTCTATCATCGTGATCTGAAGCCGGAGAACATCCTCTGCTTGGAGGATGGTTCTCGAGTGTTTCTAGCAGATTTTGGCCTGTCGACGGATAAAGGGCTGTCGGACGACTTTATGTGTGGGACGCCTGCATATATGAGCCCTGGTAAGCCGCTATTCCCCATCGCCATCTCCAGACATTGACGCCCTTCTGCAGAAGTTATAGACGAGTATGACATTTACGAACGATACTCGAGTCGGCACAACGATATTTGGGCTCTCGACATCATTTTCGTCAATCTGGTCACTGGACACCGTCCGTGGAAGCGAGCGAAATCTTCCGACACTCAATTCCGCGCATACTGCGATGATCCCGAAAAATATTTCCTGAATGAATTCTCCATTTCCTCTGGTTCTCATGAAGTTCTCAATTCGATGCTTGCCATTGAGCCTCTCGGCCGCTCGTCGCTACGGACCATTCGTCATCTCGTCGCAAACCTCGATACGTTTTTCTACTCGACAACATTCGTCGAAACACGGTCAGTCGTCACGGAAGTAGAAGTGAAGTCATATGAAGACCCTGAAGAGTATGTGACCTTCTCCTGTTCTTATTTGTCCCTCGTCTCATCCCCATTTGCTAGTGCATTGCCTCCTCCCATGGATCTCTCTCTAGACCATTTGCCTGCGTCGTCGACTATTGAGCTATCTTCGACATCAGAGTCTGCCTGTTCCTCCCCCGGAAGCCGTATAATCAACTCTTCTGGTCGACTCCCGCTCGCCGTTACCAATTCCATTCGAGCTTTAAGCCTGGGTGACGGTCAGGAACATCGAAGGGGTCCTCCGCCGCTGCTACCGCCTCGACCATCTCCTCACCGGGTCGCAGTCGCACCTATACTGCCTGTGGTCACCAAACCCGCAAACATTGTCCGATGTCAGGGCCATCCAATGGGTACTCCGTCATCCTTACCGCCTCGACCGTCTCCCCGTGGTGTCGCAGCTCCGCCGCCTCTCGCCGTCGTCAATTCGGTTCGAGTTTCAAAGATTGTCCGGGGGTCTCCACCGCCGTTACCACCTCGAAGGTCTCCTCATGGTTTCACCCCAATGATCCCGCCTCCACCCGCGGTCGTCAATCCCACTCGTGTTCCAATGATCATCCTGGGTCAAGGACATCCAATGGGTCCGTTGCCTTCACCGCGTCAACGTCAACTTTCAAGTTCTCCTCTCGGAGTCGCGCCAAGATACCCGCCACGCTCGCGGTGCAAGGGAGATCGCAGTCTCTAATTCCGCTTCGGGGATTCCTTTCGCAAGTCGAAAAGGTTCCGTGGAACGGTTTCCGAGCTAAGCGTCTTCTCTCCTGCTTCGTTGTCCATTTTCTTCACTCTCTTGTTTTCTAGACCACCCGCATCAAATTGAAACATCTGCAATTGCGCTGCTTCGATACGATGGTTGGGTGGCATGGACAATTTCCGGTTATTGGGACTTCGCAGAACGGACGATTTATCTTATTCATTCAAAACCACAAAATACCGCTGGGACAATTGGTCGGCGTAGGAAAAAAACATGATATCTCTTGTATCCCTTTGGAGGCGTGCATTTTTCGGGTGTTGGTGGGCGGGCTCCCCTCGACTTGGTCGAGGTAGGTAGCTGTACCGGAGGGACTTATGGCGGACTGCGAGGGCAACTTGCTCCGTCGCCTCTCTGCTGCAAGATCGTTATCGACTGGGCTACCGTTGTGTTCCGAGGCCATGGCCACAGCAGGGGGTTGGACCTCACATCCTCTCTTCGATGGGCGGGGACATGCACACCTCCTCGTTAGTAATACACAAATCGTCTATGTATGGTGCTTGACTCGTGACATAAACAAAAATCCGTCTCACTTTTTAAGTCCTGACTTCGTCAAGTTATTTATTGAGCCAGGCAAACGAGGTCAAGGCTCCTTCATGCGCAGTGTTACTTATTCGTAGAGCCCTTCTTTCAGTCTATGTCTTGGAATAGCGCACAACGGGAGATGTGACTATTGAAGGCCCATGCCACTGAGAATCCGTAGGAAAACCTGTAGTTATTTTCAAGCATGAACGTGTCTTCCACCAGTAGGAGCAAGCGGACATCGCATGAGTACCATCGCCGCAGCCAACAGATTCTCTTGCCACCTTGGGCCCGTCGGCAAACCAGAGATACGGAAATAGCTGTGGTAACTGATCAGACTCTCCCTGTACACACACGCGTTTATTTTCATAATGCAATGACGTCGACGATAACGATAACGAGATCTCGCTCAAGACCACCGGAGTCTACGACACTCGTCGAAAGATAATTAAAGCGTAGAGGATGAACCCCAGATTCGAAAGTAAGGGTCCGCTCAGACCCATATGCGTTCATCCATCTTCTGGAACCCGCAGGACGATAAGCATTCCCCTTCTGGCTTCAACGTGCGATTCGTTGGCTCTTCCATACAAAACGGGCTCCTGTCATGCATGGAATCACTGATTGATGCCGATATGCTCTGTGGCCTTGAACGATCGACTGGGCATTTTCTTCACACAAACACTATAGCATCCTACTCTTTAGGGTGTTGCCATAACAGATGAGTTGGAGAAAGGTACCTTGACACGTCGCATTACAATTGGCGCTGGAGCAACTCCCGACCGGCTTGAAATTCGGAGGACATGACGTCACAGGTCAAATTAACTGCTCCCTGTACATGCCGTTGCGAGTGAAATAGCGATGATATTATTACCTCTCGTCTTCTAAGTTCCCACCGCCTCGCCCTGCTCATCCACGTCACCCTCTCCCAGCAGCGATTGCACCTTCATGGCAGCGGCCCCTACTACATCTTCCTACCACCTTCCGAACCTATACAACCTTCATGGCTTGATCGCTGTGGTCACTGGTGGTGGAACGGGTATCGGTAGGGCGTACCACTGCGATCGGTGATATCTTTCAGCTGATCTGTAGCGACTAGGACTGATGATCGCACGCGGTCTGGCCGAGAACGGCGCGCGAGTGTATATCACAGGACGACGGAAAGAGATCCTTGAAAAGGTGGTCAACAGTGGGACTATCAAGGGTGATGTTGTCGCGTACGTCCACGGCTGTTCCCATGTTACGACCGTACTGATGATGGGAGGGATGCTTTAGGCTACCTATGGACGTGACGAGTAAGCCAAGTATCCTAGAGGCAAAGAGGGTGCTACAAGAGAAGGAAGGCAAGATCCATGTCCTGGTTAACAACGCAGGCCAAGTCGGACCCATATCGTCGTGGTTCAATGACCTCTCTTCGCCAAATCACAAAGACGCCGAGACGCTTGGACAAGCTTTATTTGACGAGTCAGAGCAAGGCTGGGCCGACCTCTATGCTATCAACGTCTACCCTCTCTTCTTCGTGACAATGGCGTTCCTCGGATTACTCGACAACGGTGCCAAAGACCCACAGAAACCTGGGTACACATCCAGTGTAATCAACATTACCAGCATGAGCTCCATGATGAAGCAAGCACAAGAGCATTTTGCGTACAACGCTGCCAAAGCAGCGGCATCACACTTGACGCGCATGATGGCAACAGAATTTGCTCTCAAGCACGTGCCAGTGCGGGTGAACGCCATCGCGCCTGGGATGTATGAGAGCGAGATGACCAAAGACGTGATCTCGCCTGAGGAACTTGATAAAATGGCCAAAGGAGTGGTGCCAATTCCTGCAAAGAGGCCTGGAACGTAAGCATGATTGTCGGATTGTTGTTATAATGGAAGCTAGAGACTAACTTTTCTGATACATGACAGCGGTGAAGAGATGGCCGGAACTGTGGTGTACCTTGCGTCGCCATCGGGCTGTTATGCAAATGGCCAGGAAATTGTAATCGATGGAGGTTGTCTCGCCGTGAATCCTTGAAGCTGAGTGAAGAAGCTATGGGAAGAAGACGGAATATACCATGTATTCAATATAGACCCTCCTGTATGCATCCGCTGCCGTAGATAACTGCACTTCGTACGGCGCGTGTATTTTGACGAGACGATGAGCTAGAGAAGGCCAGAGGCTCATAGCTATTTCACATCTTGAAACAAGGAGTGCTATTATCCGCGGATGTAATACGCATATGCATTCATATTATGACTAAAACCCGTCGCCCCCTTCGGTTTCATTGAAGGCTTGGAATTCTTCGAGGAGCAAGTTCATCACCAGAGGAAATCAGACATATAAATTATTCACGTACTGAGGTGAAGCAAGTTTTTGCAGTGGAGATTTGGAAGTGCAGCGCTTATTTCGTTGGTGAACCGGGATACGGCTTCGTCCCAATGCTGATCGAGAACTGCGAAGAACACAAGACGTACTTGGACGTGACAGCCTGTACCTGAAATTGAGTCCAAGGCAAGCCAGTCCTCGTTATATCCATGTAAACCTTCCTCCTCATGAAATACTTCGAGGTGGACAGTGAACTCTTCTACAGCATGCAGCCCTCCCTCAATGATATCCTGCGCAAAGAAAGACGTCCATTCAGAAGGGCCCATGAGAGTGCCCGTGAACAATTTTATCGTCTTAAGATTTCGGAGAGACGCAAAAGATGACAGGGGGCCTGAAAGATAAATTACATCAGTTGTGTCACAAATCGGTATAGAGAGAATCATTTACTTGACAAAGCATTCTCGAGACCGAGATGTACGACCGCGCCTGCTTCTATGCGCTTCAAGATGCTCTCGAGCGCACCCAAGCTTGGTAAAGTACCATCTTCAGTGCCCTCGTACGTAGACAGCACCGTGAGCCTTCGTATTTGGCCAAGATAAAAGCGCGACTTGTCACTCAAAAGCCACTGCGTAAAGTGTTGCAGGAGTTCTGTGTCCAAATTCAAGTGAACAGAGATTAGGCGAAGGTACCCTCTGTCGTCTCGCTCGGCCGACATGACATCGTCGAATGATTTGATGGTAATAGCCGAGAGATTGATCTCGCGAACAGCGACTAGGTCTGAGAGAAGATGCAGAAAATTGGAATAGAGGTCGAATGTCAACCAAGATAGACGGACATCAGTGAGGAAACCGGTGCGAAGTGTTGACTTGTACGCGTCTGCAACGGACACCTCAACGACCTTGTCCCAGACGTCACAATGCGTAAGTTGGAACGAAAACGACTTCAAGGCGGTCAACAGGGGTAAAACTTCGGGAGATGCTGTTTCCATTTCATGGCGCCTCCAAGGGTGCACCCAATTCTTCCACCCATCCGGAAAATCATACAACTTGATGATTTTTACAAAGGCACCTAAGCGCGGAGACATGCGAAGGAGATCTCGGAATCTATGAAGGTCGCCTCGAATGTCTTCAGGCGTGCAAAAGCGTTGTTCGTGAAAAATGTTTTCCTGTGCGTGTTCTGTCCAAGCCCGGCATACCAAGGAGCAGGCATGAAGAGAAGGGATATCATCCGAAAGACAGTCGATGATGGTATTGAGCAGCTCTTGAGGTAACTGCGGGAGTTCGCCCGTTGGACCTGAGCTCGACATTTGAGCTGGGGAACGACGCGTCGCGGAGGTTAAAACTTAGCTGAGCTAGTACCGGCCCGGTTCAGAGGGTCTTACCGATCGCCCTGACCTTTTTTATCCACCTGGAACGTAGACTCGTTAACCCATGTCGAGTTTGAGCGGGGCCAAGCTAGTGGTGCAGTAGTGGCACCGTATTTACGTCCGTTTTGTATGATTGAGTAGTACTGATGTTCGCGGTATCTCCTTCGAAGTTTTCACTCACTCCTCGTTCAGCAGGACTCGGTTTTCGCGACCCACCTACTTGCACCCTTGTTTGTCATAGTCGTTTAGGTTCGCTGTCTGCCGCATCGCGTCTCCAGCCATCGGTCAGTCATCAACCTCCCAAACATCTGGGTTCCCTGCCCATCAGTTGGTGACTTTCCAGTCACCCTTCCGGCTTCCCTTCCATCACGCTCTCTTCCCCCGGAAGTTACCTCAGCAGGAAACTCACCCCCCAAACCCCAAGATACTCTGTATCTTGGTTGCTCACTCTCTTGCGCCCCATCTGCCATGTCTAACGGTCACCATCTAGCTTGGTGACCTAATGCCTTTGCACCAGTTTAAGGAACTGATTTCAGGCAATCCTGTATCTATTAAGTGCGTTTCACTAATCACAACAGATCCGCCTGCTTCTTTCAGGTTTCCCGGTCACCGTTGTTAAAAACACCCTTCTGTGCTGAGTCGGAGGCTGAGGCTGAGCTGACTCCTAGTCCGTTTCAGGTTGATTTTGCTTCTAGACATTCTCTTTACCAGTTGGAATTTGGAAGCGACTCGCCGGTATTCCAAAATTTACAAGAGGTGGCAGTGGAGCACGGTAACACTACCATCAGTCAAATCACCATCGAACGTATCGAGGCAGTACAGATTTAATGTTCCAGTACTTAAACCTCGTTTAAGGCGTCCGGTGTGGTTTCTGTTATCTTCCTCTTCAAGATGTCTCGCAGTGTACGAACCGGACTCTACTGTGCGTCTCTCTCTTCGGCGCATAACGACGAAATAACATACTTCCTTCTAGCAACCATCCTGTCATTGTCTGTACTACAGACTGGCATCGCTTTAACCGGTGCAATTTTTCATAGGGATACAAATCGGAAGTCGTGGGTGACACAGAGTACGAAGTCTTCTTCTTTCAATACGACAGTTGTGCTTCACTTATTTCTTTTTGTAGCCATCTTCGAGAGCTTTACGACATTTTTCGCCGTTGTCACGGCAACGTGGATGTGCACTCTGTACGCTCTTTGGGGTCTCTAGAGAACCCATTAATGGCAGCTGATGCATTCCTCAGGCTCTTTAACAATGCTAAACCGCACTCGACACACTTGTTTGCGCGGTTCATAACGCACATTTATTCGCTCGGTTTTTTGACGATTATATGGCTTGGTGAGTTTCCTCACCGCAAGTCTACGTATCAAACTTACCATATTTTCAGCGCTGGCATTGATGCTCTCCCCTCAGTTACCGTACAATTGCGACCACGCAATCATACTGGATGCCCCTGAGGACAAATGGTGTTCTCTCAATGCAACATCGGTGACACTAGCATCCATGATATGCGTATTCTGTATGGCCTTCCCCTTCCTCAGCGTGTAACTCGCTAATGATCTGTATCAAGGTGGTGTAACAACGTACCTGGTGCTCCGGTCCTCAAGGAGGACAGCGTCGATTCACGACAATGTTGCCATACACGACGCTCAGGACAAGAGGGACAAACCGCGCCGTGTGCCTCTACCGAAACCGACGAAAATCCGGGTGCATCTGTATTGTAAGCGCATTCAAAAAGCGATCGTCTGGTCATGCTGACTGTATCCGACCAGCGTGGATTCTTGTCCTTGCGTTCATGCAAACAGGATGGGGTATCTGCGTGGCGATGGCGAGCGATGATTTTGCCCAACGTACGTGATATATTATATCACTTCTGTGCCGCAAGGTGGTCATGAATATCTCGCCAGTTGTCTTCAGCTCCATTGCCGCGTTTGTCGCCCTTTTCAACTAGATATAGGCCAGCGTCTTGTGTGTCGCTCATTTTTTTAAACTTTTCATCACTCGGTTGTGACTCGCTTATATACTAGGCTCTCATACAACTACCGCCCTGACTCAAGACACGCGCTCACAAGCGCCAAAGCACACCTCGTATCCTATGCCACCCTGGCGGTCGTATGGCTAGGTATGCATTTGAATGTAACTCAATTGCGCGGCTAATCTTCGGTCAATGGTAGCTCTGTCGATATGTCTGACGGAGCAGCTACCCCAACAGTGCAACTTTGAGATATTTTCGGACGGAGAAGCGTCTATATGGTGTATGGCGGACTCGACGGCAGCTGGGTTGGGATGGATTTTGACGATTCTTTGTGCGTCTTAATCATGTTACTTCCCTCCACTGAAGTTAACAGCGGATATAAATACAGGCCTCGCTACGACGATCGTCGTTTACAAGAACTCATGCAGAGGCTCGACTAAGGGTATATCTGTTAATATCGCGTTGTATGATAAAGGATATCAAGAAACCGTGTAACCTACGAGCTGTGTATTATTATTTTTGGACTACATTATTACAATCTATGAGTAATGTAGCCGTTTGCATTTCACAGTGGCTCATTATAATAAGAATTACTCGCAGAGATCGTTTTGGCCAAGTACGAGGTAAATCCGATGCATTTTCAAGCCTGCAGTACCGTTTGACAATTATCGGTCTATTGATTTCAGCCTCGAAGGCATATAATACAATTGTAGAGCATTCCGAGATACGCTTCTGCGGTCTGTTCACATTATCATCTCGCTTAACTCGCATTGACGAGACTTCCGATGTCTCGTCCGTCATGGTGTGACTCTTAAGTTAATGTAAGAACTCAAAGCAAACCTTTGATGATATCCGCCGCTATGATGGAATTAAGTACAGGGCCGACTCAGAAAACAAAAAACTGACCTTGCTCAGCAATTCCATATGCGAGCGCTAAATGGACCGATTTAAGTACGAAAAGAGAGCAATGATAGATTACTTACATTGAGTATGCGCAGCGACTAGAATGGGTGCGATAGATAGATCCGCGATGCGAAGATTGGTGGTACCATAGACCTTTAGAATTTCTACTGTAAGTACACCGACATGCAAGAGATGGACCAGACGTACCTTGAGTTTGGAGTCGACGACTCCACCCTTGTCCTTCGGAAGCATCGAGGCGGTTCCTATCGTGTCTATAGCAAGTGATGTATGTGAGTTTCGTTTTAAAGCTGCTAGAGGTCATGACATACGCCAAGTTGAGGTCAGCATCTGTTTGATCCAAGCTAAGCAACACGTTGAGAATATACCCATTTCATATAGGATATCTATTACCACCAATCTCTTTGTCAGTCTGAACGTTTGGACCCGGGTTGACTTCCACCGGCTTCTCGTCTGATAGGTGAAATGAGTGAAAAGGTCAAGAAATATAAGAGTGTCGCACCGAGAACATCTTTGAATGGCGCCGTTCGACAGGCCTTCCGCGCAAATTTTACGGTTTCAATCAATGCTCCGAGATCTGATAAAACCTTCAGACGTGCGATGAATCTCCTGCAGTTGTATTTCTTACCAGCTTCATCTTCGAAGTAGCGGGGATCATACGCAGGATGCACCAGGGGATCACTGGAGGTAATATGCTGTTATATGCTCAGATGTGAAACGAAGATTTTGCGGGAGAGAGCATACCGCCGTGCCTCTCGAGAACAAACTGTTATTCATGCAGAAAATGTTGAAATGTTTCTTTCCTGGCCTAGGGGGATCTGAAGAAGGTATTGAGCGGAGCAGGGGTAACTACTGGAGGATCTTACTTGGGCCTGAAAGGAACCCCGGAATAGTTGTAATTTCGCAGTCTAGGGCGTTTCTTTCGACCTTCTGAATTTGCATTTTGAGGGTCTCTGTAGCTCCGACAGGATATTTTCCTTGAGCAATCTTCTCCTCGATGGATTTGATGGTCGCCGAATATATGGCATCAGAACGGGGTGACAACGCACTTAGAGGCAAGAAGGCGAAGTTGACGATGCCCATATTAAAGACTCCCTCGCCACGAGCGCTGCAATAAATGGTAAGGCGCGGCAGATATCAAGGTATGTCATGAACGGACTGAAGATCGATATGTTTTTGGCGTTCAACTTCATCACCAAGGACATCGAGAGTGTCGTCTGCGACACCATCCTTCAATTCTGGGATGCGGTGTTAATGGCTCAAAGTAGGGTGGCATTATCAAAGACTGACCATAGCTTAGCGACACAAACACATGCTCTTGCACATTCTCCCCCACAGGAAGATCAAGCCTCGGCGTGACGCCAGCTTGTTTCAATACATCAGGGCGTCCAATTCCCGACAGCTCCAAAAGATGGGGCGTCTTCAGGGCTCTGAACTATGGTTACTTCACAGGATGTTATGGTGAATGATGCAACCTACCCAAGGCATAGAATCACCTCCTTATCCGCGCGCACCAGGTAAGATTTGCCTCCATGGATGAATTCAACTCCAGTAGCAGTCAAGTCTCCTTCCGCATCGGAAAATGCCACTTTGGTAGCATATGCGGATAGCAGGATGGATAGATTCGGGCGATCCGAGTTTCGAAGATAGAAATCCTAACTCGAGTTTGAGTCAACTCCTTCAGGAAGGAAGCACGCCGTACCGTTGAGTAAGAGCGCGAATAAGACAAGGGATTCAACGTATTTCCAGTGAAGAAGGTACCGTGGGGCTGCGAGGGGTCAGAGAGAGGTACACAGGTACAGATGCACTCACATCTCCGTCAAGCTAAAGTATTTGTATATTATAAGTGACTAGAATTTTTGATTGAAACCTCACAAACCGGTAACGGGGCTTTCGGTACGCCCAAGTTCACCAAGGCCTGGAGACAGTTATGTCAGTACATTCTTGCGATCGGTATTGATTGAAGATGGACCTCGTGAAAACGAATATCTACGTCTGGGAGGGTGCGCGGAAAAGATATTTGAAGGGGACCTTAAATGGTTGGTCGAGATTAACATCATAGCCCCATGCCATTGCTGAGAAACCGGCTTACCGTTCTTTGGTAAGTTCCAAGTTTCCAAACTACCCCGTCGTTCAAGCTGTGCTGGAGAGCCGCTTGGCGGAGTGATGCTGAATAAATGTATATGTGATCATGAGACAATATCGACCTATAAAAAGAAGAGACCTTACGATATTGCCTTCGAAAGATATTTGCTGAAGTTTTCCCAGTTCCAACCGGCGTTGCCGAGCTTCTCCCAATCTGTACGCTGAGATCAAGCGTGTGATGTGCTTATAGGAGGTAGCATAGTACCGTCTATGTCCCCTTTCGCGGGATTCGTCCAAACAGAAAAGTTGATGGCAGAACTTCCACCAAGAATTTTGCCTCTAATCCACGACGGTAAGCGATAGGAAGTGGTATGAGAAATATGCCACTTGCCGGTCCCATCCAACCTGTCTTCCAGCAACATTCTCTTGAGGTACCTAAACGCGAACATTGAGGCTGCTATTTAAATGATTAGCAGGTTGCAATGCCACTCACCGTCTTGAAAGTCCAGGCGTAAGCATCCTGTCCGAGTTGTGCGCCAAACTGCACCGGACGCGCTAGAAAATGAACTAAGCAATTTCTCGCAGAGGTAGAGTACAAATAACTGACATATCAGCTGATCTCCTGGATTGAAGCCACCGGCTTCAAGCACGAGGACAGATACCGAAGGATCTTCTGAAAGTCTTGCTGCAAGAGTCAAACCTGCGGTCTGTAGGTCATTGGTGAAAGAGGCCTGCGATCGAAGAGATGAAGCGCTCATACCCCGCCGCCTATGATCATATGGCGAAATGAGGCTTGGATTCGATTGTTAGACGCTCCCAAGATACGCACCAACAAGCACATAGTTGTATGATTGAGCTACACTCTCGTCCACAGAGATGAAAGGCATGGTTTGCAGAGTCGAGGTCAAATGATATGAGAGAGAGAGAGAGAGATAGGGAGAGGTTACCACACAACGTGCCGAGATTATGTAGCACCGCGGAAGCGCGTTTAAAGGGAAAGGTTGGAAACCCCTCACACTCCTTTCGTGAGATCTGAATTCAGTCCATGCGCAGCCCAACGGGAATCAAAGGGAAATAGATCAAATGACCCTGCAATCGTATCAGAAACCAGAAATCAGAAAAGCGGAGGGTTGGGAGGATAGGTTTGACAACATGGGTCATTCCAGGTGGCGCCAGGAGAGGTACAACCTGTCGATTTCGGATAATGCGATAGTCAAATGCTCTGAATTTTCATTTAGAGGAGGAAGGTTCATCAATAGCTTCATCAACCTGTCCATCATCCGCTGTAATTACCTTGACACAAAAGTGAAGTTGCAACTCCGGCATTCTCGGAGCGGTGCCGCCAAATTCCCACGCCCACGCGGCACGAGAACTTTTCTCTCCGAGTCCACCGCGTCCAGCTCGTTGGCAAATTCCTGCTCGCTTCAATGAAGTACCGCAAGTGTTGGCCTGCATTTTCTACATAAAAATATTTCCAAGTCTCAAAATATGTTTCAAAGTGAACTATCACCACTTTTATTTCCTTACTTTCTAACTGACTCTCGGAATCGCCGGGGTTTCATGTTTGTAGATCTGCAAGACAGAAATACAAATACACAGATCAGAAATGGCAGATTTGTCACTCAAATATTGCGTACTCCTTTGGGTGTAAACTGCACATCCCTGACCCCGATAGGAGACTTCAAATCACCCTAACGCCGTCTTATTGGTGGGGATCTCAGGATGCACAACTCTCTTCCATAGGAAGCCGAAGGCATGGGATACTTTCTTTGATGCGATCGTGCTCATTTCGCGTGCCATCGCAGCACATATACCTATACACGTCGAAAACTGTTCAAAAGATAGCGTGACCCTGGATGGGCCAAAGTTTTAAGGTTCAGGTCCCATTGCTACCAGTCGACATGGAAATTCGTCACCCGTGGTCCATGAAGTTCCTCGGCGAGGGCATATCCGAGCGGAATGTGACAAAGTCTCAGTCTGGAGCCATACCTTGACAAGTTTTCTTTTTCCAATTACTACCAGTCGACTCTGCTTCCCCCCGCGTAGTGAATATGTCGAATTCCTCAGACGGAATTCCCACTAATGTCGCGGTGTTGTGAGTACACAACTAACGTTTCTCTCACTTGTCACTCATTCCAATTTGACTAGAACCGGTGCTGTGGTAGGTGACGGAAATTGAGAGGCTTGTACACGTCGTCTCAGTGCATTCTGCAGTTTTTAGGCAACCTTTTGAATTGGGGACTGTTCGGGTGTCTGGTGGTTCAAATACGTAGGTCTTTTAGAGTCGTCGCGCGCGTGATCCTTCTGAGTGTTTGCCAGATTTTTACTATTTAAATTATTCCTCGGACAGACCTGTAATTCGGGGTCTTGTCGCGTTCGCGTTTGTTCTCGAAATTGTTCAGACAATCTTGGTGACCCATGACGCTTTCATAACGTTCTGTTCGCAGTGGGGCACACCGAGCGCACTTCTGCGGGTCGGCTATATCTGGCTCACCTTGCCGATATTTGGGTCTTTGAGTGGGTGAAATTTTACAGCTCATGTTTCCGATCGCTTATCCTCTTTAGTGAGTTTCGTCGCGCAATCATTCTATGCATGGCGGCTCCGTCTTTTGACAAAAGCATTTTGGCTTCCTGCAATCATCGTCTTCGTGAGTTGATTGTGTATCTCCTAAGGACGAAGTTGTGCTTACAGCTCTGCAGATCTCTTCGACACAATTTATCGCTGGTATAATAACCGGAGTGATTGTGATAGGCATAAATGATGTGAGGGAGTGTGCGTATCGTTGTCTTTGATTTTTTCATATTGCTTGTTACTGAGTCATTGACAGTGTCCAAGTCATTCAAAGCTGCTTCGGTACGATTGAATAAAGAATCGATGATCATCAACTCATCTCTTAGACTTATAGGTCTGGCTCGCGGGAACGGCGGTGTGTGATATCATCATCGCAGGGTGCATGGTGTATTTCCTACGGAAATCCAAGACCGGCTTCCACCGGACAGACGCGCTCCTAACACGAATCATTGTCGTCACCATCGAAACTGGCCTTGCCTCTGCTGCAGTAGCGACGTTGGACATGATATTGTTCCTCAAGTACCGGGACCAAAATTGGCATCTCTGCACCGCAATGATGTTATCGAAGCTCTACGCAAATAGTTTACTTGTGGTAAGGACGATGATATCTTGACGGCCGATGTCATGACATATATCCACTTTGCAGGTTCTCAATTCTAGGAGACGCATAGTCACTCAAACATTCAGCGAATCAGACAACATGTATTCTATGGGACCTATATCATCGTCAAGTAGGGCCGCTAATAGACCGCGCACTATCAACATCTCGGTATCTCGAGAAGTTCACGGCGACGCTGGGGCCATCCATGTTCCAATGGGCGATAGTGATGTCAAAGATGTCGAGACAGTCAGTTCCTCCAAAGGGCAGGTTTGAACGTAGAGATTGGACATAGAAGCATAGCAATGCGACAATGGCTGTCGATCATCACCCGCATACATATATAGTCGCGTCTCGTCTTAATATACAAAGCGCATATAATGCTGAACGACCCAGCATTCTACTTTCACGCTATAAATAAGCGTTCTGATATTACTCAATATTAGCCCAGGATGCAGAACCAGCTTCACCACTAGCATCCCAAATGTCCATCTGCATTCTCATATTATGTGTCAGATAATACGTCTGCCCGCCAATCGTGGAATCCTTTGTGAGGGATTCATTAAAGCAAGTCACCCAAAACGGCAGTGAGAGCTCACTTTTCTGCATGTTCCGCACCTCATCCCCATCGACGGACCAGGATATCCTGTCCTGATTCCAGTCAATGATGTACGTATGGTCACTGGACGCGTCACTGTCATTATAGCCATGAGTGCCTCCAAATTTGCCAATTATGGGTTGTGAACCAGGCGGCGTCGCGAAGAAATTCGTTTGCCAATGATCGATATCACCGCCAAGAATTTCGATGTCAGCTTCATCTTGACTGTCTAGTTCATGATGTTAGATTTGATGACGATGAAAGTGAGATCCGCCACCGCTCGTAGGACATACCAGAGCTTACTCCGGTACGAGCTTCGCCAAATATATCCGGGACCTGGGAATTCATCGTGTGATCCCCTCAAAACCATCCAGTGCTGTCAGAATTGCGCTGTTCATGACCGTACTCACGGGCGCGAGGATGGAATCATTCAGACTCATTGAAACTTTTCTGTGGGTAAATTCTTTTGTTTCCAATGAAATTTCAAAAATATGAAAACCCTTCGATACAATTAACACGCGCACACTTCCAACCAAACAAAACACGAAGCACTGTTCCTACCATAGCGAGGTGCCACAAATCGATGAGAAGACATCGAGAAGAAATCCTGGAAGATACAGAGCATCATAGTACCATGGATACGAACCAGTAAACCGCCTATCGTCTGTACCAGGGACATCCTCCTCCAATAACAGGCGGGGTAAACGACAAGGAAGCTTGTGGAGGATCAAAGACATGAATATGGGGACACTGAGCAGGGAGCAAATAAAAACAGGGAACGCGAAGCGTTGTTGCCGAGCAGCTAAACCGTGTTGCTGACGAGCATCAAAATCCAACTGTGAACAGGAAAAGGTGTTCAGTAGGGAGCGACAAGCGGACGTTAGATACGCGCTTGATTGTCTGAAGCTCGGTTTGGGAAAAGTGTCCTGAAGTATAGTCAGGTTCATCAGTACAGACAACGAACAGACATTGATGACGTACTGGAATGTAACGGAGATTGGGGGACAAGGAGAACAATGAGAATAGCTCCTACATAACAAAATACTCCAGCGGCGAAGACATGTAACCCGGCGAAGCAGGTCGGGAAACAAGAATTTGGCTCAGAAGATCGAGCACACAAAATTAACTGGACCGAATAGCCCCTACCAACAGCCTATGGTGGGTGATTGGTCGCGGAGCCCTTGACCCTCTCTGTCCTCTCTACTTTCGGAAAGAATCGGGGATCCCACTCAACAGCTGCGCCACTTCCTCCCGATCATCTGCACGCTCTTTCAAAAATTCATTGACACACTTTTGCTTATTCACGGTGTATTTGATCCGTAAAACCTCCTCGATGACCTGCTTTGCACAGACAAGAGTCGTGTCGACTTCCCATTTCTCGTTATTTTTTACATTGTAAAGAACGAGGCGGGGAAATGGTTGCTTTTGATTGGCCATAGCCCACAGGTAGCCATAGATAACCACCTGAATGACATGTTCGCGGGAAAGCGCCGTTACAAACTTGACTTCCCAAATCGCCACATCCCGCCCTTTCTTCCTCGAATGAATCATGTCTGCCCTGCCTATCAGGGTCGTAGTCTGATCGTCCATACTCAGTTGTTGTTGCAGCGGTACCTCCATAGTAAGGTCTTTGGCAAGCTCAGAACGGCTATATTCTGAGAATTGCTCCGAAAGACGTTGAGTAGATACCGCAAGGTAGCGAACCATCCAGTCAAATCTGTTGCGCTTATACATCATCTGACGCCAACGAGATTTGAAACCCGAAGCATACGCGTCATATCGTATGGCCTCCTTCGATAGCCATACGGCACGAAGGGTGTCATCCTCCAAGGTTTTATTTGCCGGGATATGCTCCATCTGCGTGCCATTCATGAATACAGCCACCTTCCCTGTCAGCCAATATTCGAAATCGAGAGTGACGGTGAGGCCGTTGACGTCGCTCACAGGCTCCCAATGGTTCTTCGCGCGGTCCGTGCGCACCTTATCAGGCGCATCGATACAGCAGGAGGAAGGCAGAGGCGACTGGACCTTCTGAATGTCCAGATGGAGTTGAACAACCCTGTCAAGAGCTTCCTCCCGTACATATCTTGTTGCGGCCGTGACATTGATTCTCTCGGGTAAAATTAAATCCAAACGAGAAGGCCGTCCCGGTTTGTATTGCGCCCGGGGTGGTTCATCCTCTATGTTAACAACATCTGCACCACTTTTAATGGCTGCCCAATCGACAAATGGCATCTGGGGTTTCTCGTGGGAGTGGAGGACCACGAGCTGCTTTCTGGCACGAGTGAGGGCAACAAAAGTTGCATTTGGACAACGATCGTCCGGTGGTTGGGGTGCCAGTTTAAAATACGAGGCATCAACTCCTAGCACGATGACAAGATCGCGCTCGCTCCCCTTGAATTGGTGATATGTGGATGGAGTAATCTTTCCACGGGTAACATCGTCGTCGAGCCCCATCTGGTCATCAGACACCGCATGCGCAGCTGGAAATTTGTACTTTTCCCACAGCATGTTGATGATGCATTTGACGACCATGTTGGAGCGAAGGGATGGAGCGAGGATAGCGGTGTTTTCGTGTCCATGTTCTCGAATGAGGGGATAGATATATTGTAGGATTTCGGCAGTGCGATCAAGGTTACCGTGTATGTAGAGTGGTTTAGGACCTTTGTGAGAACCTTGAATGTAAGGCTCTCCAGCAAGAAACGCATTGTTAACGAAATCAGCCGTTTGGTAAGAAAGACGAAAGCTCTGGCTGAGTTGAGCGCTCCTCCATTGATGCGGTGATATGGTAGATAGAATGTCGGATGATAGCTCTAGGTATCGTTGGTCAGCCCCACGGAAGTCGTAGATGGCCTGCCGTGAATCGCCTAATACGAGGAGCTGAGGGGGCCGACCACTTACTTGCGTTAGGAAGGTGATAAATGCACAAGTAAGCCAATACAGGTTCTCCGTGAGATCCTGCAATTCGTCTAGAATGACAATTTCATATCGTGGGATGTCAATCCACACCGGAGGTATTGCTGACCTTCGCACATCAGCGAAAAATGGTGTCGTTGTGGATGATAGTTCCAAATAAGCGCGATGCCAGCCCATGAAAAGTGAAGATGTCGACGAGGGGGTAACTCTGAAAGCGACGTTGAGTATCCAATTGCAACCGCTTCGAGTACGTGACCACAACTATTGGAGTATTGGGATTGGCCTGCGCAACAGCCTCTGCAGTCGCCGTTTTTCCCGCACCCGGACGGGCAGAAACCATGACATTGTGCGTCTTCAGATGATTGACAATGGCAGTCTGTTCAACGGAAGGTTTGAATTTCCGCTTGCACGCGCGATGAGAGGTGACGGAAAGGAACCTGGCGCTGGCTATCGAGAACGAATTGCGAATATGTAGGGATCTGGACGCGAAATAATGTAGCAGCATACAGAAATGCATGTAGGCCCTTGCTGAGCTGCATGGTTGAAACGTGGGCAAGGAGGTGGTGGATCCAAATTAGTCGCCCATATTCGGCCCGAAATTGCCGTCGAACTTCTCTCCGCGACTACATAGCTTTGAAGTTTGCATTTACACTATCATGTCGCTAGATCAAAATCTTCCCAACGGTGCCCCTCGATTTGAAGTCACATCTGTTCTCTACCTTGGCCATCCTGTGCGGGCGTCAGCTCTGGACATGCTCTGAAGTTGGCTACTTCTAAAGTTTCGCTAACTCCACCGATGCCAGAACTTCTCTCAATCCGAAGCCAGAACTTCTCCCAATCCGAAGCCAAAAGTTATACACGCTTCTGGGGATGCTCGCAGTGCAAACTGCATGATTTTGAATTCAGGACTTCAACCTAAACTTCTCTAGGCCGGTCGGCAATGCTGTACGCCGCCTGACAAGATATACTGGTACCTGACTGTTCATATTGTTGAAAAGAAATTCCCAATTGGCATATTCATAAGCCTATCTGCAAAGCTATCTTCAAGAACAAGGCGTCTGCGCAAGATCTGGACGAGTATCGAGCCGAATGAACTCCACGGTTCTCTTCTAGGCCATAGGTCCTATGCATGTACCCATATTTTCTGCTGTGAATTCTTTCGGAGACTGACTTATTAATATCAGGACCAATGGACATGCTTACCGCGCACTGATCATCTGACGGCGCTGGGTTACCACGAGACCACCCTATATGCAGGTGTTCGATTTCACCGTTGTTCAGAACATTACAACTGCGACGGGCGCGCAGCCTTTCGTGTGTATCCTCTCGCTCGACGAGTTCCGACATGTAACTGCAAAAACCACCACTCTCTGCACAACCTTCATTACACGCAGCTTCTTGAGGACTACGACGTCTGCTTCACGCATCCCAGACCAAGGGTGTGTATACCTCGCACGATGATCGTTGTCGAGGAAGTGTATTGCCACACAGGTAGTCGCGTTTACATTAACGTCAAGAATTGGTAATTCACTGACCATCCTTCCTTCGATTACTCGCACCAGTGGAAGCCAGACAAATTGAATATTTGAAAATGACTCTAGCCGCAGACGAAGATTAAAATCTTAAAGACATTCAATTTTAGAGACGTCTGCCTTTGATCCTGGGAGATCATCGTTCCTCGTCTTGGGATACGAAACGTACATAATGTTGAACGACCTAGCATTCTACTTTCACGCTATGAATAAGCGTTCTGATATCACCCGGTGCGCTCTTCCAATTAATAGGCCCTTTAGCCCAAGATGCAGAACCAACTTCACCACTAGCATCCCAAATTCCCATCTGCATTCTCATCTTATGCGTCGGATAATACGTCTGCCCGCCAATCGTTGAATCCTCTGCAATCTATTCGTTAAAGCAAAGGGCGCAGAACGGTAGTGAAAGCTCACTTTTCTGCACGTTCCGCACTGCCTCATCTCCATCGACGGACCAAGATATCCTGTCCTGATTCCAGTCAATGACGTACGTATGGTTACTGGACGCGTCACTGTTATTGTAGCCATGAGTGCCTCCAAATGTGCCAAATATGGGTTGTGAACCAAGCGGCGTCGCGAAGAAATTCGTTTGCCAATGATCGATGTCACCGCCAAGAATTTCAATGTCAACTTCATCTTGACTGTCTAGTTCATGATGTTATATTTGATGACGAGATCCGCCACCGCTCGTAGGACCAGAGCCTATGAGAATCATAGCGGAAACGACGCCGGCCACCTTGGGGGTCTCCGCCACAAACGTCACTTTTCCATGCCTATTCAATGAGGATTTAGTTCCAGTCCTTGACTCGAAGCCTAGAATCACTACTCACGACATAGGCTTGGTAGCATTGACCGTAGCTCCCACACCTACTTTGTCATTGATGCCATCTTTGGCCGTAACATCACCATCAGGCTTCTGGAGCTTCAGCTCTAAAGCACCGTTCCCCGTGGTGTATGACCCTTTCGGACTAATGGCTATGAAATGCACATTGCTCGAGTCTGCATCAGAATCTACCACCGAGCCCGCGGGAAAATCGGAATCGAAGGCTTCGCAGTCGCTGTCATCCCGGGGAACGATAGCTAGCCCAGTGGAGAGAAGCACCTGCATCAGGAGAAAGAGTGGAAGGAGGACAGCGAGCATGTTATTTTAGCGATACCAGATCGTCTTTGGTCTTGGCTTCCTCTGCACCAGGCAGATTCGGCTTCTGGGGTCGTAAAAGTCGTTACACGCAATTCAAACGAGAGATGCACGCAACGCTTAAGAAGCTACCAGAGGGGTGTACAGTGCACAGCCTTTTCATGCAGACCTACATTCCAACTGCACTGTCCACTCGTTATCTTCTTCCAACAACGAAACAAAATTCCGTAGCGCAGAGCCGGCGGCCATACATCTGATTGCAGTGTCGCTGATCCTTACGATACATCTGATGGGAGGCGAAAGGAATCCCCGCCATCACTTTTGCTGTGTGACTGTTGTCCTGAATAGATTAAATTAAAGTACACCTTGCTTAAGTTATCTGAAATTACATAGATTTGACCCTTATGGGTCAACAAGGACCATCTCATCGAGAATCTCATCTTTCTCAGTCCGTTTATATGTTCTTATAGTCTCCCCATAATCTGAAATTTGGTAAACCCGGAATCGACGATCGAATCTGCACAAAGTAATTCAGAACGCGACGAAAAGCTCAGTTGAGACAAAGTGGCTGCTTACCCTATCTTTCCATAACCCGAATACGACCTGAAGCAACGTCAGCACGACAACAGATAGTATAGCATGTCTGATACTCACCCTCCACCGCCGAAGCACAGCCAAACACCGTTCACGCGACGGCAATTCTCAGTCACTAGCAAAAGTTCAAGGTCAGGAATATAGGCGACGATCGTAGCGATTAGAGATTTGCGTACGATGACAATGGCCATTCGCCACGACTTTGACTTCATGCTCAGTTCCCGATGAAACATGCTCGCTCTCCAAAGCGGTCAGCAATGCTTTCTCAAAGAATCCATCAGTCCCCTTCGCATTTCCGGCTGCTTCTCCTCCATGGATACCAACATCGAGCGGTTGCCCTGTTCGAGGGTCTGCATCCGCCGGTGTATAGGATTCAGGTCTAACCAAGCGTGAGGGAGTGACGATCATGAGAAGACAAGTAACATACAAAGGAATGTGGAAAAACATTAGGGCGTTCGGTTTTGCTAGCTTGGTCGTTGTAGGTGTCACTTGGTCTTCTTGTCGCTTGGTCCACGAGTCCCCAAAATCTTTGGTTGTATCAGGTGAAAAGGGGCGTTCTATTGGTGATATTGAACCTATGAGAATCGCATGCATTAGCATAGACAGAGAAGAGACCAGTCTGATGGCATACCTGATTCCTGCAAGAACCAATCGATTTGATCCTGCCGTATCCAGTCGTATGCCGTGGGCATAAACGCTCCCCAGAAGTTGTAGAACCCGTTGGAGTAGGATCCCGAGTCCAAGAAGTATAGAGTCAGCAAATGCATTTTGGAACTATATGGTGCATGTCAGTTTTGTTCGAGGTCCAAGCAAGTGTGCGAGAAACCCACGCGTCTGCGCTCATGACTTTGAGAACATAATTTCCGACGCCATGTATGTCATCTGGTCCCCGCTGAACAAGACTATAGGGCAACGCCTTCATCATCTCTATCTGCTCTACTCTCCCTGCTCCAACTTCACTATCGTGGTTTCCAAAGATAGCCGCCCAGGGTATTCCTCTCTCTGTCACGGCCCTAGCGAATTTTGCTAGAACCGACTTGGGATCCCAAGACGTGCCTTGACCATTAAGCTGATCACCGCTGAAGACCACAAGGTCAGGCTTCTCCGCATCAATCACCCTTCCCAGCATCGTGGAGGTTAGGTTGTCTGAATTCTCGCAAGGG
This sequence comes from Armillaria altimontana, assembly GCA_022818075.1. Lineage (NCBI taxonomy): Eukaryota > Fungi > Basidiomycota > Agaricomycetes > Agaricales > Physalacriaceae > Armillaria > Armillaria altimontana. Next base: position 1,674,296 of record JAIWYR010000005.1, on the reverse strand, counting down.
AAGTCAACGTCTCGGCATTTGCCTTGGGAGACCGAAAAGTGAAGATCGGCCACCTGCAAGATCTTGAAGTCGCCAGAGTGTGAGAAATGAAGCGGTGGGGCGCGTGGAGGAGGTTTGACACCGCGACGGTACGTTAACCAGGTATCAACGGTTCGTCCGTTGGTGGGTAGTGTGGGCGGCTGCAGCTTCTCGAATCCGTACCATGGAGTATCCTCCCCGTACAAAACATCAAGTTCGGTTATTATTTGGCTGCGTTCTTCCGCAGTCATAGCACCCGCAGTCTTTCCCAGACGGTACCACAGGTGCATAGGTGGAACACCAACAACGCCGGACCGAGCGGAGAGGGGGACCCGATGCCAGCCATCTGCCGAGTTCAGCTCCTCGTCTTTAGGAAGCAAGCGGATATCAGTGACGAGGTTTATATCTTGTCGTCTTGTCCGTCTGTAGTACAAGCTCTGTAACGCACTCAGTCAAGTTACAAGAATGGCATCTAGAATACTGCTCACCAGGTACCCAGACCAGTAACCTGCTTCCACGTTGAGATTCCTTTCTACACGGACCCAATTGCCTCTGATAGCATCCTTTTCTGGAGTTGTATCGGGCGCACAGAGATCTTCCGCAAACTTGGGGTCAATTACACATCGCGTAAGGGTGATTTCAGACACTAGATACGTGTAAGATGAGATGATTATGATCAAGCAGGTAGCACATACGGCCGGTATCATGAGGCAGTAGCGGTCCCCATACATCCAAAGGGAGACTACCCGAATCATAAGTCGTGTCGTCTTGGGTGACGTTCCACCAATCCACACCGTCTGGAATGTCTTCATCGGTTCCTGACGTTGGAGTCGTGGAATTTGCGGCGGCCAAGTCGCTCTCCGACATCGATACGGTGTCCCAAGATTGCCATCCAAGTCTTTGCTTTATACCAGGACCAGGCGTCGGTTGATAGAGAATGAAAACATAAGTGAGCATAAGGGAGAAGCATATTATAGCTGTTATGGGGGCACATGTCGACCTCAGCGCTCGGAAAATGCGGGTTATGAAGATAGCCATGGCGTCTGGGCCAGCCGGCAATAATGGCCTACTTGCACGTCGGGTCTTGCCTGTGAAGATGGAGGTAGAAGCTTAAGCGACAACGCCAGGGGTGATGGGCGTGTCTATGTGTCACGTGGCGAGATTTTCTCTCGACAGCGACGGTCATCACCGGGTCACGGAGTCGGCAGTGAGTGAATTCACCAACACCGTGGACACCATGCTAGGAATAGCATTTCGACGTCTCTACTCGACAGGGCGGCCGACGTCTGAGACGGGCATCGCCATTCGATCTGCAAAGCCATCAGCTACTGCTTCCTCTGGCCCAAAAAAAGCGAAGGTCAAGCGACCGTCCTCAGCCATGCCCGAAGCTGCCCTTGTCGCCCGGACAGCGTCTACTCCCATCGCTGTTCGAGCCCGCCGCGAGAAAAAATCGGGTCGAGTAATCAAGCCAGGCGAAACCGACGCAACATTTCTTGGACTCACACCCAGCGACCATGCTCGTTACCTTCGCCGCAAAGCGCAGGGTCTGCTTTCTCACAGGGATGGAGACGAGTCAGAAAAGAAGTGGCATGAGAGGCAGAACAAGCAGCGGTCGCGGATTCGCGGTATGAGGACGGTCACTCGGGATGGAAAGCAGGAAGTCGAGGTCGTTGGGCAGACCATCTACCTGCCCAATGTCATTTTTCGTCTCGTACGGAACAATACACCTCCAGGAGAACCTTACAATCCCTACGAAGCCACCTTCCGTATCCCGCTCTCCATCACAAAGACCGACATTCGTTCCTACCTCCTCGCTGTTTACGGCGTGAAGACCACATACATCCGAACCGACATCTACCGCCCAGCCGTTCCCGGACGTGGAGCACCGCAAACGAAAACGGCTTACAAACGAGCTGTAGTCGGGCTTGCAGAACCCTTTTACTACCCTCATCGCGTGGAGGAGATGGATGAAAAGGCGAAGGAGGAAAGGACGAAGAGGCTGGAGGATGCATTCCAAGTCGCCGAGGGCAAGGAGACACAGAAGCTGATGTTCTTGAAGTTGACCCGGGAACTCAGCTCGAACAACAAGATCAAGAACCCGATGGCCATGACACGGGCCGCCATATTGGCACGGGTGTCGGAGCGGAGGAAGTTACGAGAGAGTACTGTCGAAAATGTGGTCGTGGACTGGTGGCAAAAACGTGCAGAAGGACAGTCCATCCAGCTGGAGGATCTCAACAAACCTATCTCACCACCAGCAACTCCAGCTACCCCTTCGTAATGTTTTATTTAATTTTTAATTTTTACTTTCTCGGTCACATGACTCACTGCTAGGCGCGTATTTAAGTTTCTCTTTTGAACGCGGTAAAGTAATCATGTTTATCCTCTCACTCTACGGTCTTCTCCTCGTTCTCACATATGGTTGGACGGCCGAGGCGTCCGGCGATACTAGCTGCCAACCATTTCACACAACGTTCCCTTCTGGTTCAGTTGGTTCAGATTCGCTCTTCAGAGCCCTCAGCCCTCCGGAAACATACGAGACTGGTGACGATGGACTCGCAATGTATCTGCTCAAACCTGAAGGGCCTGTGAAGCGAACAGGCAATGTAAACGACAAAATTGGCCAAGGCGCGACAATCAACTCGACAGAACTCTGCGTGTGCGTACTTACACCGTCTCGTTAACCCGCCTCCGTTCAAACAATCATATTAGACATGGAAAACTATCTTTCGAAGTTACCGCCCCAACTATTTCGGGCGTGGTCATCGCAATCATCCTCATAGGCTCCGGTAAGAACTTAAATCATCTACCGCCTCTAGCGTCTCCTCATAGCCACTCGTTAGACTCATTAGACGAGATCGACGTGGAACTTCTCGGCGGAGACCCAACCCACTGGTCTACCAACGTCTTCGTTTTCCTCCCAGGCGAGAAAGATCCCGTGTACAACAAGTACAACACCGTCGAACGCGTAGACGGGAGTATTGCTCAAAAGCATACGTACTTCATAGACTACAACTCGGACAGGATTGTTTGGGGCATCGATGGGACGGTCGTACGGACCCTTACGAAAGGTCAGTCAATTTCCTGTCCCGTAGTGAGATTTGTATTAACATATTTATAGAGCAAGCGGGAGAACGTTATCCCAGTCATTGTCTTCGCATTCAGTGTGGTATTTGGGATGCGAGTGAACATGAAGGGACATCTGAGTGGGCGAGAGGTCCCATCGACTGGAGCCAGCAGCGCGAGAAAATACCGGCGTACATTCATAGTATGACACTGGAGTGTTGAGTTTGTAGCACACTCCGTCGTCGTTGATGTTCATTTCGTTTCAAGTTGAAGGGTATTGTGTAGTATGTCTTTACGGTTATACTAGTTTATTCTCTGATGTATGATATCGATTCGCTTCAATGTGTCGTGCATTTGCTTGGGTCATGTTAATCACCTCTTCCACTCATGCCTGCGTCACACCTGGCTTGTCCTCACTATATTTACCAGCGGTGTCCACATTTGACCATTCTGTGTCGTCAAAAGCTCAGAATACCATCAACGAAAGTGTCAACGCAAACTCGAGCTATGAAGTCCAAAAGTCTAATGCCGCTCTGAAATAATTAATGAATGATGTGAAAGCAGGAAAGCAGAATACAGCACTATGAAACACAACACAGCTCATGCCGTGGAAAGATGACGTGAAAAGAACAAACTCCAAAAGCGTATGAAAGTATATCCCGAAATTACGAACCCGAAGAAATATCCGGCGAACTCAATGGAGAAGCTTCGCTTCCCGCTATCGCAGCACCACCACCGCCATTAAACATGGCTTTCAACGTTAGATCATTCCGCTTCTGCCTCACCCGTTCTGCCTCCTCTGCTCCTCCCGTCATCCTCAGCTTCTTCCCGCCAACAAAATCCGACAGCTCAGCATGCAGATCATCCGAACGGCTCGCCAGCTCCTTCGCCCGAATCCTCCGGCTCTCCTCAATCGCCTTCAGCCGTTTCTCGGGATCGACAGCCGCACCGCGAATTTCCATCATGACTGTGCTCAATCCGCCGCTGTGATTCTCTTCTGGCGGTGGTAACTGGAATTGCCGTCCCTTCGGTATACGCTGTGTGCCCATGCTGACCACCTGGTTCAGATGTCCAAAGAGTTCGGCCAACGCCTTGTGATCCTCGAGAAGATCATTGAGTAGCTCTTCATTGTGGTTCATGAACTGCTGCTCCTCAACGATGTTTTGCAGCTCCTCCTGCCATGTCTTCTTCCACATCGGTTTGATAGTCATGATGTGCTCCTTGAGACTCTCAAGTTCAGATGCCGCTGCATCCACGTCTTTCTGGACCGTCTTCATGTACTGGGATTTGGGTGTGATATGCCGTTTGAGCACATCCGCCTTCACGGTGTCAATCGTGTCCTGCAGCCTCTCGACTTCGGTCAAGATATTCTGGCTCCGAGTGTCCAGATTCTTCTTCCCAGTATCAATGAACGCCCGAGCACCGCCTACGCTCACGTTAGCTAACTGCTTCACTGATTGCGTCTGCGTCCGCAAATTGCCCAAAGACTCTTTCGTCTGCTTCATAAACTCAGTATACAACTGTCGCATAACTCCGAGGTCACGCCGGAGATTTTGCACCTCGTCGAATTGCGTCTTTAAATCGGTCATAACGCGTGTTGAGTATTCTGAAAATACGGAGCTGCCTGTCATCTGTGGCTGTAGTGATTGACCAGTGATTTGCGGTACGATAGAAGGCATGGGAGTAGGAGTATGGGGAGATGAAGGAGAAGAAGCCGAGCCAACGAATCGAGATAGCCGTCTAGCAACATGCTGAAACTGCTTATCACTAGGCCGCGGGGGCGCGGGAGTACTCTCTGCGAGAGGCTGGGTAGCAATAGTAGGGAACTGCGCGGATTGTCGATTGTTATTGGCAACAACTGATCGCAGCTCTTTAATATCTTGAGACAAAGTTGAAATTTGGGTATCAATGTGCTGCTTGATCTGGTCAAGAGCTGCGAATGGAATGAGCAAAGACATAAGTGCCGTAATGATTCACTCACGTTCGATGTTCAGGGAGAGGAGACACTTTTCTTTAACCTCGTCCATATCCTCGAGTTCATATTGCACGCCACTGGAAGGATCGCGGATATATATGGCAGGGAAGTTATCGAGACCGGGATTATATGAAAACCGATCCACGAATAATACTCTCAGTGATGAAAAAGACATGCCGGGTTCTATGACCGCCTTCTTGACTTCCCTGCCAAGCTGCAAGAAGACAGTGAACTTGGATGTCTCTGGCTCCTCCTCAAAAGCAGCTGTTGCAGCAGGCTTCTTCACTGAGAAAGGAGGCTCAGGAGGTTCCGGTGTCCTAGCAGGTGTGGATGGTAAAGGCGGCATAGGAGGGGTTGTTGCCTGCCGTTCTGAGCCTCGAGAAGGAGAACGAAGAGACACAGATGAGCTGCCTCCTCGTGTTGGAGGTGGAGAGGAAGCTTCTTCGTCGTCCACTTCTGTAAGAACGGCCAATTCTCCTGGCGTAAGGGCAGATGAAACTGCCATGGAACGTCGGTTGGCCTGCCCTCGTACGGATCGTTCTCGCGAGGTGGAACCTGTCATTTTGGATATATTATATGTTGAATACCGCTTTGATGCCCTGCGTTCTAGAGCATCACTTTGTTTGAGAGCAGCAAGCGAACTCGCCATAGCCGGAACTTGCGCAGCATCTATGGGCGGAGTTTCTGAAGGCGGAGTCTCTGGCGAGGCATTCCTTTCGTCGGAGGGATGTTCAGGGCTTGATGGCTCAACGACAAGACTGGGAGCAGGAGGAGGCGACGTCATTGGTTTATCAACCAAAGAATATCGTTTCATGCTGGATGGAACAGCGGGCTGGGCTGATGTGGGAGGTTTAGCTGTAGCAGCAGACGAGTCATCATCAAAGGAAGGTTCGGGAGGAAGGGGTTCATTGGGTGGCGGAACGGGAGGAGGACCAGTCGGTGTATCGTGTGGATTAGGCATCTCCCCGGACATCTCTGGATCAGGGCCAAGGGGAGGCGACGTGACTTGAGGAGAAAACCCTCCCACGAATGACGAGTTTCCATTGAGTTGTTCGCGAGATGACTGACCAAGACTTCTTCTTCCCGATGCCGACCCACTTCTTCGATACTCCCCATTTTCTGCAATAGTTCGCGATAGCTGACTTCGATGAGATGGTTCTCGCCGCGTTGTTCGATCGCTCCGTGACGACCGACTGTCGGTCCTCTCATGGCCAGACTGCTCAGACCTTCGTCGATGGTCAGAGACAATGCGGCGATATATGGACTGCTTGCCCCGCAGACCTTGCAGCAGCTGGGTAATGATTTGTCTGACAGTCGGCAGGTATATCTCAAGATTTTCGGGCGTAGGATCTTCAGCGAGACATTGCTCTAAGACTGTTCGCAAGTCGTCCGGTACAGATAGAAGCTCGCTGGACACGGTGAATAGACATGATTGAGATATTCAAAGCAACACTCACATCATGTCGATATTGAACGCGGCGAACGCTGCCACTGCAGCATTGAAGTCGTTCCCTAACTGAACGTATACATCACTGACATGGGTTTCGTCCACTTGCATGAGACTCCATTGTGTGAGCGCCTCCAGCAGCATCTTGATAGACATCAGCAGACGTGTCACCGCAGACTCTACCGCTGGCTGTAGAAATATCATCAGGAAGGAAGATTCGTCGACTGCAGCATGCTCACATGTGCCCGTGAACTGCCCGCTCGTTCACTGCGTCCCGAATGATTAGAGGAAACAGATTGGTTGTCGCGACGCGAGGAGTGGCCTTGGGCGACAGAATTTGACGAGTTAGACCGACTCGACGACATTGTGGAAAGGTAGTGTTGGGTGTATGTGCATGAGGCACGACAAAAGAGAGTAAGCCGAAAGTGGGCTAAGGTTCTGAATCCATCGTGGGAGTTATATTCCATTAAAGGATACCATTCAGATTCGACAGCACCGGCCCGACTTTCTGACCACGACGTAGAGAATTTTCTCGCTACTATTTTGCCTACAGTTTAAGCGGGCATAATGCTGGAGGTATTCGTATAAAATAACGGTATAATACCATTGTAAGCCTATTAGTACGAGCTTAAACACCCTTCGGCACGCCCGTACTGCATACCGAAACTTGACTGGTCCAAGTTCTCTTGGCAAAAAGTAGTCAGGAACGCTAATATTGCGTTGGAGGGCTTTCCCTCCACTATGTTTTACGTCTCGCTTGGAACCGATGTATAGTGTCGATGAACCGTTTATATTTCCGGCGATAGAAAAGTGCAGTAAACCATCATAATCCTAGTAGATGTATGGATGTTAAACAAATCAAATGAAAGAGGCTCCATCCACGTACGGAGGCGGGGTCGTTTAGATGGTATCCACAAGTTCCAATTGGCATGCTTCAGATCCCTGGTTGCTCCGATTTGTACCGGGTTTGACGAAACTATAGCGCATATGCGAAGAAACTTTGCACCCAATAACACCGACCTGGTTCAACGCGTAGGTGAATGCTTCAGACTGACTTCAGCAGTATAAACTCGACAATGGGCTAGGCTCTATAATGAAGATGTTTACCTCCGTGCGTGCACGGAGTGCAGAGTGATGAGATTCTGATAAACATCGAGATTCGACGGCAGATAACGCGAATAGGAAGACCGCTGAGTATCGGTAAAGATGGCTTCTGTCTATTGCTCCTCCAACTGGACTCGCAAGAGATATATCTGATGTCCGGAGAAAGCATCTTGGAGCCAATAGAATTAGGTAGTTGCATGAGAAACCTGCTAACTTCCAATTGCCGCATTGCACCGGCATTACACGAAGCAGGTAATAGAGCAGGTAAGCCGGGGGATGAAACCAAAGTAGATGATGAATTTCGGTGTCGGACTATATCGCTAGGCAGTATATGTATTCGAGGGTGGTGATGTATCCCAGGAAGTGATTGAAGCATAAACGGCTCTCCACATGTGGTTAACCAGGGGACGAGTAGCCATCAACAATTTCCGGGTGTAGGACAGCTTTTCAGAGTGCCAGGCCTCATATACGATTATCTATATAAGCTCCGGAAGTAGTGTAGTCATGGCAAAGGAACAAGAGGAAATTGGTCTCATCCAGCAGATACATGGTCCACTTGAACGGACGAGACCGTACGCCGAAAAGAGCACAACACACAGATGAACTAGTCTAAAGACAGACAAGATGGCGTCAAAAAATACTAGCAAAGCTCGCCTAAACTATTTACGAGTAAATGGCCAACTCACTGGGTTCATCGGTCATTTCCTGGTAGACTAGAAGTTCGTGTCCATACTAATAGCTATGTTCCATTGCGTGATGAATATACCGTTGGTTACAGTATCCTCTTCAAAGCAACGAGGCAGTCTAAATGTCAGGACGAGCGCATGTACACAAGACGCCAGAAGCCCCTTGCTATCGTAGATTACTCGAAGATCTGGACTATTCCTCCAGGACGGTCTGCTGATTTTAGGCTGATCGAGTGTTTCCAAGTTCAAACGAGGGAAAGGACGAACGACGTGGAAGCAAGCGCTATTGACTGAATATCGAGTCGTCCTGCCTACAGTATGCATCAAAATGATTAGCATGATCGTCATTCAAGCCTACATAGTCCCGGAGTGTTAATCCGTGATCAATGAATCCAGACCGTGTTTACTGCGCCTGCGGTTACCGGCTCTGGGCGACTTGTCGGTGTCTGCAGGGTCATGAATAACTGCTTCGCGTTGCCAGAGACCTGAAATTGGACTAATGGATCAGAACCGCAAATCCCCCTTGAACATACGAACATTCGTATTTGATGATCACGAGCTTGTCGACCTATCGACGGAGAAGTATATTAGTAGTCTGAACTTATCTGTAAAATGACATCGTCAAGACGAAAGTGATACCTCGCTAATGCCTACGGCGGCCTAGTCTTCTAGAGGCAACACTCTTCAAGAGACTATTGCGAGCCCAGACTCGGAAAATGCCCTTTGGATGTTGCAACGCGACAATACGGCCTTGGAACACCTTTTTCGAAAATGAAATCAAGACAACAAGATTAGCTACCTGCGACACCCGACGAAGCGCTTTTTGTCGTGAGAGGGAGTCATGAAATAAGTGGTGAGAAGTTGCCATATCGGACGCCGCGGTTGAAGTACATGGCGCGTGGATCCCGGGCCTTGCGACCTGAGTGCTCTCGAATTCGGCAGTTCCCGCTGGGAAATCGGTAGTAAGAGCGCGATTGCCATAGTACGAGCATTGCGGACGTCCATGTGGCACGAGAATTCAGCGTTCAGGACCCACCTTTATAGCGAGGTTCTGGGCCTGGAATGCGTATACGTAGAAGCACATAGGAAACTAGGAGTAGATGAAGCCCTTCGTGAAAGAAGTTTAGAAGGGGCCGGGCCGCTGTCAACCGCTTCAACCCTATGACTCTGCAAAAACAGCACCGAGTGCCAGGTGCTTGTGTCCTCCGGGAATCAGAACATTCTTCGTGACGGCAGCCTATACGCACATTACCAATTAACGTCCTCGTTCTCCTCATAATCGATGATCGCACGCGTGGGATGCAAGGTAAGTATTTGACCAATGATTAATGACGCGTAAGAAAAGCGGAGCCGTCGAGCCTGAATATAAACGCGCGTTTGGCGTAAGTAATGACACCCATCTAACAAACGGGGAGATAATCTGTCGTAATCAGTAAATCTGTTCCATGATGTACAGGGCATGAAACACATGAGGCTGCTGTGAAGTGATGATGTGAAGAGATGCTCTGGAAGAGGTACAAACAGTGCACCGGGATCGGCGCTTTCCAAACAAATTCTAGGAGACTATACAGTACTGTGGGAGCCAACAATTGCAAGAAGAGGAAGGGAAGTTACCGTAAGATGGTCCAAACAAAGCAAGTCCCGATTGATTCCGCACAAGACCAAACGATGAAATCCGATCCGAATCTTTGGAATCCCAGAGTAAAGCGGCTATGAATGGACGATTGTTCAGAGTCCCCAGCAACCATCGGATCCCAACAGGGATGAAGGCAGGGTCTTCACCTGTTTTGATGGTGGGTGCGAACAGGATGGATCCAAAACGGAGTTGGCTCGCTGAGTTTGATAAGCATCTGTGGTCTACGAAGACCGGAACAGAGATCCGAAATGGGGGTTCTGCACCAAGGTACGCAAGCGTCATTCAATGAAGATGGCTTACGTGTAACGGACCGGCAAAAGAATGAGCATATGGATGTCAGTGTATAATATCGTATACGGACTAGTACATTGTCTGTGTGCATGTATCTGCGAGTGGGTGATCAACAGCCTCGTTAATGGAATAAGCGTGAGAGGCGAGAAGCATATGCATGTTGTACAAAGAAGAGATGGGAATGATGACTGGTAAAAATACAATGCAAGGACGAAGAGCGGGTGGTAATGAAGCGAAGAGAAGAAAGCGTAAGTCGCTAGGAATTATGCATAAAATAAAAAACAACGTTCGTTTATGATAGAGTACGAGTGTAAGGGCGAACGGCGGCGGGTAAAGCGAATGCGAAAGCGAAAGCGGAGTCCGTAAACACGAAGCACGAAAGGCGCAAAAATGATATCAAGGGAGGAAGGGGTTCATGCCATAGCGATCTCGATGTAGCTCCGCCAACCCCAGCTGTTGCTGCTGGTCAAAGATGCTCTATCCTTCTCGCGAGTACTGTCTTCGCGCTCGTTCCGAAGATCAATGAAGCTCTTGAGATGCAGCCAGTCAGATCTGCTCCGCCGTGAGCCTTGCGAATGTTCTGGGACGAAGGGAAATACATCAATGAAGCTCTCATCAGAATCCGAAGACTCGTCGTCATCGTCGGAGAGCTCATCATCGCCTTCGTCGTCAGAGAGACTGATAAAGTTCTGCGACGTCGAGAGCGACTGTGTGCATTTTCGGTGGCCCTCAAGAGCTGCTAACGCAGACGTGCGGCGGAGGGCGCGGTAGCGGGTAGAAACGGTAGAAGTGGAGATACTGCGAGCGACGCGAGGGGAGAGCAGTGGCGTCTTGACCACGGGGGATTTTGGGAGGCGGGATGAAGTAGGTGATGGCAATTTTGGTCTAGTTATTCGGAGAGGTTTGGTGAGCGACTCTGTGAGAGTGCGCGAGGAAGAAGCGACTGGGGAAGGAGTCGGCACTGACGGCAGCTCGGGAAGTGTAATGGATGGTGCAGGCTTCGGAGACGGCATGGTGCGCAGCCGCGGAGATGCCGAGCGAGAAGTAAACGTCGGGGAGTCGGGAAGGGGACTACAGACAGAGACTGGTTAGCCGACGAACAAAAGAAAAAGAACAATGAACATACGGATGCTGCGCCACCACCTCCGACCAGTGATTGTTCGACCCACGTTTTGAACGCTGCGAACGTGTCTCTGCTAGGTCGAGAGATAGAAATGAGCGAAACTCATTGACATCGCGTCTAGACTGGAGAGTAAAATGATAGGCTGAGGAATGGTCGGAGGACGACGTTGGGAGGCTGCCTCTGCGGGGCCCGAGCTCATTAAAGTCGATGGGCGACGCTGGTGACGCTGGCGAGGACAGCAGGCCGGAAGTGAAGAATGGCGAGTACGGCGAGCCTGTGCGGAACATCGTCGACGACGAATGAAAGGTGCCAAAACGCTAAGAGCTCGAGTTATATATCCTGCCTCATGGGCAGGGCCGATACAGTTACCGCATTGTTTTTTTCAGAATCTAAAAATTTCAAATTCCCAAGTTGGCAGCCAAGATCGGACGTGGCAGATCCCATCTTGGTTGCTGTATTGTCACGGTCACGGTCACGTTGTGCCCCGCGGATCCTGTTCGTCGTTGACATTCGACAACTTGGAAACATAACCTCGAGTCATCGTCGATTCTGCTGCGAAGATCATGTTCACCAGTGTTCACCTCAGCTGGACTGCTAAGCGAATATTCGCTCAGCTTTACTGAATGCGTCTTCGGACGCGCCACAGGCACCGCAATCTCCACTCGTCTTTTAGCGCCTATCGTGCCGATATCTATTCCACAAAAACACATAACAATAAGCCACCATATCATCTGTTCCATCTTGGTATACCAACATCCTTTTCTGAGACTGCATTCATCCTTCCAGCATTAGCTTCGATATATTAACATCAGCGTGTCGAAGACGTCCTCGATACCCGAGTCGATCGCTGCGAGCACCGCTCCCGCCTTCTAATTCGTTTGTCATCAAGACCACACTCGGCTTCCATGACAACCACTACAGCTGTATATGGAACGTGGCACCGATCCGAGTGTACATCGAGTCCGTCCATCCTCGGTCTGTTTCATCTTTTTAACTTTTTTTCTGCTGTTACTGGCGCTGAGGTGTCCGTAATCCCACGGCTTCGCATCCACATGGTGATTTTCAGACTGCGCAACGGTGATGCTAAAGGGCCTTTATCCTCTCGTCGCCTTTGTCCTGCCTCGTTCCCTTTTACATACTCAATCACCTCGCTGTCTATAGATACCCTTCACCATCCACATGCTCCTGCCCTTCTGAGCCTTTGTTCATTGATGATTTGCCCTGCTTCTGCAGTCTAGAATATTGATTCGTATAATGAACGTCAACTTTGGCGACGCCCTTCGCAAGACGAGAACGACTCCTTCGTTCTCGGAGTTCTCACAGTAGTCTGCATCACGTTCTGGTACTCTTCTGAGTTCTCACCTTTCTTCTGTATCTATTTTCTGTGCGCATGATACATTCGATGAACAATGGAAGGGTCGTCCTGGGATCAAGTGGGTCTCCATTGTCTTCAATCTGCGGATCAAATCCCCTCTGTGTTAACAGCTGAAATAATGCACGTCGCAGAAAAAGGAAAACGTCAATTAGCCGTCCAACTCCATCCATCAGCTTACTTGACCGACGTCCACCTCCTATTGTCCGACGTCATCGTAATTCCTTTAGCGATCCTCAGAAAAGAACTGATAGAATTCCCGTGTAGTCGGACTGCTACGAGTGCCTGACGGTGTATGTCTGTCTAGTAAGGGTGGGGAGTGTTGAGCGGTTGAACGCCGATGACTACAACACTTGACGCACCGGCGAAGCATTGGAGCACGGGATAAGAGCCCGAGGCGTCATTTTTCGAGGCACCAAAGCTCATTGGAGCGGTTAACTGCAGGGTCGGTAAAATTATTCATTGTCGGGAGTGGGGGTTCGCGATTTGTATTAGTAGTATCGATTGTCTGATTCGGAACACTCCATGGCTCGAATTTGTAGGGAATTCGGCGCCGTGCGCTTGGACCTAACGATTAGTATTACGCGCTGCGGAGTCATCTCAATTAGCTCGAGGGAGTTGCTATGCTCATTGGAGTCGCACTGTCATTGTTCAATGCTTATTGTGAGTAATGTCTACTCGTGTCTGCATACAAGTACGTATAATTAGACGTGTAACGCGTATCCATGTCAAGTTCTTTCCTTGAACTACGGGATCTACTAGTTCGTTGTAAGGGTCTCGTAGACAAACAAGTAATAATCCCCGTCGCTATACATATTTGGAGGCGGGATGAGCCAAGCACCTCCACCATCGGTGGTTATGTCAGGTAGATGTGCTAAATTTTCATCGAAGCTCAGCGAAACGTCGGCCGAAAAAACATGAACTGTCCTCGCGTATCCTCGTTGTTATGTCGAGGCGAGGACCACGGCGATCGTCAATTCCCCACTTCCCCAGATGATTCCTGAAAAATGCTACCGTGGAAGAAATCTTTGGTTCCAGCTCTCGACTCGGAACAGCTCGCGAGTAAACGCCGTTAAACAGCGGGCGGTTGACGGCTCAGCAGTCAGAATTTTAGCGGCGGCAAGCACATATGCATGTACCTGACAAAAGGTGGCGCTGCGACCATGAATGGTGTTGTAGGCGGGCATCATTGGCGGATGGCTCAAATCGTACGATACGACACGTCCGGGATACAGAGAAAATGGATGGCGTAGTTGTCAGATGTCGCGGCACGAGGCAGAGAGAACTGTTCGTTCCTATTGGACGCAAAGCGGGTTTTGTCGTCAACTGATATTTGGTCAGGGTTAAGCCTGGATTGGGCGGCGAAGAAACGAGGCTAGCATGTGTTGCCGGATATCGAAGGGGTAACGGTAAGTAGAACGATGCCTTTAGAGGCCAACGTCCATTCACTCACGAGGCGGGCCAGAGTAGATAGTGATCTTGAAAGGCGAGGAGTTCTCAGTTCTTAGTTGGCATATAGGAACGCCGGTATTCCTCCTAAGCCGGAACTAACGTTACGAGATGCATGTTTGCAAGGCTCTCGTTATCGCACCGGATGTAATTCAATTGAAACTACAGATGGTACGATGGTCAGAAAACGTGATAAGAACGAGGGGAAGACGTACTTTGAGTATTCAAGTTCAAGCCCTGAGAGAGCGTTGCAATCGTTGCGTTGCCGAGGACATAGCCTTAGATGCATCAATCAGCACTTGGGCCATGTTCTGCAGAATTAGAGCGGACAGACCAAGACGGACCATCGGCTCCGCTAGCTGAAAATCAGGTCTCGACTTTGACTAGCTACGGGCGCCACGAAGGGTTGCCAGTGATCGATGGGCAGCCCTTGAGGGGAAATAGAGGGAAATAATAGCAGGCTCGACGTTGGCATAAGAAAGCTGTTGCCGGAAAATCATGTCATGCCATGGGGGGCCTAGAGAAAGGTAAAATTATTGTGGTGAGACATATCCCTTATCATCGTGCAAGGGCTGCGTACTACATCTCCTCATTGGATATTATTGAAGGCAAGCATTATCCGCAGAGGTCATAGCACCATAAAAATACTCTATCAATGAAATATAGAACAGCACCATCATTTGTGGAGATGGAGATGTAGGTCTCCACGGAAAACGAATGCCGGCGGCGATGATGAGGATGATGATAGATTTTTGTCAAGTATAAATCATCGCCGACGGTGGAGGAGATACGGGAAACCGATGAATCGCCGCACTATGGGCGTTTGGAGGTCACTATTATTTTCTAAGGAGAGAGACAAATAGAACGGCAAAAGCGGCTGACGCTTGTTCCGCTTTGGCCATATTCCTCCCCTCACTGTGCCATGCCTCCAGCTATGCTAAAAGTCAACTCGTCCGTCTCTCTTCCCGTGGATATCTCGCAGCCTCTCAGCGCGTCTGTAGGTAGCAACTCCAAAACAGTCGTCCGTCTCGCCAAGGAAAACGCGCGACTTAATGCTCTCCTCAAGACGACACAGACCAAACTTGATCTACTGGAACGCTTTGTACGATTTCTAGCGGCGTTTGGCGTGGATCCAGACATCATGGAGAGGGCCGAGCAAGCCATGTGGGATACGTCGACTCCCATGATACAGAGTTTGGGTCCACAGGCGAGCTCTTCGTGCGAGTTGGCCGTGGACCGCCACGGATACAGAGTCAAGGAGAAGGAGCAGGCTCCGGACTATATGTTGAATCGCGACCACCTTACGCCAGAACAGCTTCGCGTCGTTGAATCGATTGAAAGACTCTGTGGCCAGTCTAGCGGGACAGACTTGGGATCGTTGGAGGGGAGCAATACGAGTATTGAATCCGCTGGGGTACGGCTTTTCGAGATCCACGCTAATATTGGCTGACTTTGGGCAGACGTACTCGGCTGATGCGGATAAGACTATGGTTGAGCAGGAGGACCGGACACCCAAGAAAATCAAAGCACCGCTTACTTTTGCCCTTCGACCACCTACAGCGAAACGCAATCTGACCAAGTTCCGGTTGGATCCGACGACTCCTAAGAAAACAAGAACAACTCTAGCTGCTCGAACAACGCCCACTGTTCTACGACAGCAATCATCCGTCCCAACGACACTCATCCAGCGAACCAAACACAGAACCCCAGTCAAGCAACACACTAGCTCCGGCCATTTTTCATCCACTCCAGTTCAGTCGACTCCACGCACCAAGACCTCGATACCTTTACGTCGACCAAAATCCCCAGCTATACCAGTCCAACGATCGTTTTACAAGCCTACTGCGTCCTCTGCGATGAAATCCGTTTCTGCTGGCCAGACGCCTCGATTGTCTTCTCAGAGAAGGTTCTTACAACCCAGGAAGGAGAAAGAAAACATAAAGAAGCACGTTGTATCTCACTAGAGTAGATTCTGTATCATGTCACATTATTCTCCGTGGAATCGAATGAATTACGAGATCAACAAGCCCAGACTCCGAAAGAAACGGCTTTCGATACGCGTTGAAGTACGCGACGTGATCACATGACGTCAAGTATTTATGGTCGTATGCCTGCTTACGCTTTCTTCTTTCTGCTTCCATGTACTATCCACGCACAAGATCTATCTCCCCTCCTTCCTCGTCGCCGCCATCGTCGCCTAGCCCATGCATAGACTCGTCGCCTCCGTCCTCGCCCAATATCTATGACATTGACAGCGAGCCCGAGTCATTCCATCCGTCGCCCCATCCCTATGCTGCAAGTATCAAAGCAACGAAAAGGCCTCCAGAATATGACGCTGAGAAGGGAAAGTACGCGAACAAGAGACCATTGCCCCAGTCACCTAATGATCAGGTGACCAAAAGAAGGAGACAGACGTCGCACATGGACCTGAAGGAGTTGGACTTGGATGACGTGCTGATTGACGCGGTCGAATTGAATGTCGCCGATACCAGCCTTGACGACCCCGATGCATCCTTTGAACTGGATTCGTCAGCTCTTCTTGCGCAGGATGAGAAGATATGGGAGGATGCTGTGGACGAAATCTACAGGACAGGATGCGGTCAGGTTGACTTGGTGTAAGCATCCTATGCATTTCTGTGGTATTCTTTGCTTAATTTATGATAGTGGGAGGGGTCTTCAACTTATTCCAGACGCCGCTATTGATGGACTGTCCAAATTCTTTGTTCCGTCGGATAAACAGGAACGCGAATATGTTTCAGAGTCTCCAACTAGTCCAGTATTGCAGCAGAAAGTGTTCAGGAGAAACTTTACAGCTCCTGCGACTACAGATGCCTCAAAATCACGGTTTGCGACGCGTCAGTCGACGCGTAGTATTTTGTCGTTGGGCGTACCTCGGGAAGAGATCCATTTGCAGTTGCGAAACAACGCGATTTCTGTGCTGCCTATAGATCTCTTCGACTTGCAGAAATTAACGCTTCTTGGACTTCGTGCGTCTATATATCTTCTTGCTGTTGCTCAGGTCACTAATCAAGGCGTGCGCAGAACAAAATCGCCTGACATCCATCCCTCCCGAAATCGTTCAGCTGGAGAACCTTCGCGAGCTCAACCTTTCAATGAACAAACTTGAATATCTCCCGTCCGAGATGTTACGCATGAAGCTCACAAAACTGGCGCTCATAGGCAACCCATGGAAACAGGCTCCAGATCAATCCCCGCGGCCCATATCAGAGACGCGACATATTCTCCCTCACGTTATTCCCCTTTCCGAACTGTGCCTACGTATTCTTTTCTCTCCTCCCACTCCCCCCTCTGTTCAGACTGTTCTGGAGAGATACTACGATCTCCCTCTCGCTGAGGACAAGTACGATATCACCGACAGGAGGTTGTGGCCCTCTATAGGCCCACACCTAAAGGGCATACTGGTTGCATGTGTACCGAATTCGGTGTACATCGATCCAGACCTTCCACAGGCGATGGGGACAGGTGCCTGCGGATGCGGCCGTATCTTTGTGCAGCATGCAGAGGAGAGGTTTACCTGGGAGAGCATCGTCGCGGGTTTTGACTTGGGAGAAAGAGCCAAGGTGCCGGTGAGATGGAGGGGCTGTCAGTGGGGGTGCTTGGATAGTTTGGAGGGGTCGCAGGGAGGGGAAGAGGAACTTCCGACGGATGTTCTGAGTGACGAGGATGTGGTCAGGCCCATTGAGGTCGGACAAGGCCAATTGGACTTCTCGGACGATGAGGCGTAGGGTTCGACGACACAATTGTATTACTAGTTCTTTGGAATAAACCATGTCTATTATTATTGTACTCTAATCCAAGATTGACCTGGCGGGCAGTACTCAATGACATTGACAGACAATCTGAGGATTTATTGCGGGACTAGAAACAACAACAAGATGTGAAACTAGTTGGTCTCCGGAAGGATCTCTAAAGAACCAGAAGAGTCTACTTCTTGCAGATTTCGCTCGGACTGTCTTCATTGAATGTCATATTCGAGTCTGGTGACTCCGACGAGGTCGATGTTCCGCTCTCGTCGTCGTCCGACGCTCGTCTTGAGGACGGGGTTCCATACTGCATCATCACAAACCGCAGATAAGCACTGTATCAGAAAGTCGTTCTGTTGCCATGTCAGACTCAGATGGTATATGTCACGATAGCAGAAAGCCTCGCGTTGTTTCTCCGCACTAAGCACCACGTCAGTCAGTTCTGGCGTAAAGAATGCACCACCAGGGGAGTAATCTACTTCTCTGTTCAAAAGTGAACCGGTGAAAAGACATGTCCGTCCAACCAAGGCCCTTGGGTAAGAGCATGACCAGCGAGCAGAAGACAGTGTTTGACGGCGTTCTTACATGTGTCCTGATCTTTCGGGTCTGAGATTATCTTGGATATGCGAGATTCTTGGAGACGTCGGGGAGCACGGTCCGCCAATGGTCCCTTCCATGTTCGTGATCCATTTCAAGGGCGCTTTGCTTTATCTGACGACTGTTACTAATGGAAATTTATACAGCCATGGTAACACTGCATATTTCCTCGAAGAAATCTATTTCACCCTGCTGTAGGGGACGACCGTTGGTGTAGGTAATAAGAATGGTGTGGCCCGTCGTCTGATTGTCGTCGCTATCCTTCACTTTCCAGTTTTCTGCGATGTAATACCACCGACTGTCGTATCCGAGTTCATTTGCTTTATGTCCTTAAACTTTCGTCTCTAGCTTCTTCCAACGAGCCTTCCGAGCGTGCTGAGATCAAGAAAGATATCGAAGTCAAACGAAGTGAGTAGCAAAATGGTTCACGTCTGGCAAACGCGACATGGGGACTAACTATGAAATACACCAGCTTATATACTATGAAATCCCAGCGGGAAAAAGCAACACTTAAGTAGATCCATACGAGAACCAAATGGCGACCAACTCAGAACCGTCTGCGCTATGAGAAGCTCGGATATCTCACAAGCCGAATATGGAGTGGTGCAAAAGGCATAAATTTCTGCCAATGCTGACTGAATAAACGTCTAGCATTTAGCAGAAAGCAAAGTCGGGTCTGCTTTCGAATGAGACATGATCGCCTTTTTTATCTCAAAAAAGCCCAATTCCCTCTTCTTCTTTCACCATGACGACGTTTCCTCCAGAGCTTGTAGAGATAATTGTCTATGAGGCCTGGTACTCTGAAATGCCGTCCTACATCCGGAAAAGACTCATGGTTGCTTGTCCCAGCATTAACCGAACGTGGAAAGCCGCATATGCCTCTATCGCTTCTCAAGACATATACATCACCAACCTCGCATTTCTGGACTATCTGTGCCGCATAGTCCAGTTTCAAAGATCCATCATCTACCATGACTTCATCCCCCGGTTTACTCGTACCATTACCTGCTTCGTTGATCTCCGAAAACGTCGAAGGGAAAGAGCGGCAAAAGGGGTATATCGTTACCTCATTGCGCTACCCAACACTCTTGGTTTCCAAGTTCTGTTCAAACATGTTCGCTATATATCTTTCCAGCTCGTTTGGACTGGTCGTGGCTTGGATCCACGTTTAAGGTTACCGGTACCATCGCTCCATGGTATTCCCATCCATGTCCGTTACGACCGATTCCTGTCTAATGCATCCCCGGCGTATCCCCCCGGCACCTCGATAGGACGACGCGAATGAATATATACTTTTCTATGATAGACCCGGGAAACTCGATGGCATTCTGGAGTTTTGCGTTTACCAAATTGGTTTCAGTCGGTCTTCCTGCACACTGCCTCGGCGATATTATTATCATTGACCCAGGGCCGTTCGAGATGTTGGCAAAGAATGGTGTCCGACACCTCCGTCAATCCACATACATATACGAGACGCAGCTTGGAACCTGGGATTCAAGGAATATCAATCGGCGCTTGTGGGTGGCTTCTAAGGGGCGGCACAGTACGTGATTAGAACCACTTCCATCTCATTAGTGTAACATTCCATCTCTAGGATTGAGCTGTCTTGCCAGTCTCTTCTACCGACGGGAATTTAAACGTGTGCAGTCGTCTTTACTCGCAAGTTGCTCTAGGACGGTGATATCATCAGGGTGGCCGACTCTCCTTGAGGTTGTGTTCTAAGCTTCAAATAAATGCTGTACTTCCAAGTTGCTTGTACTAATGTAACGCGATGCACGGTACTACTCAACTCTTTCTCGATCTTGGTTCGTGTCTCTGATCCTAGAAACAATGGTCCGCCGTCCAATTGCACTGTCATATTTGTCTCGATACGGCTCACATCTCATCGGAAGTGCAGTGCAGAATCAGATATAGGACTATATATACGAACACGCCAAAGATGTACATCAGTGCTGTGAAAAATCACTCACATTGCAGATATTGATATAACGAATGCCACACAAATAAATAGGCGCCTGAGATCGGCTCACTTCATTGGCATACCAGACGTGATGAAGGCGGAGAGAACCCGCCCTGTCACGGTTACCCATCTTCATCGTCGGTTCTTTTATATGCCCAAATTAGCACTGTATGCCTGTGCATGGATGCCATCTGAGGCAGTTCAAAATCTTTTGTCCAAGATGGCATACTGTGAGACCGGAATGACTGCCGCAAAAAAAGACCACAGAGAGGACGACGTGCAAGTGCAAGAGTCCTTCCGGTCCGAGCTTCCGGAGAGTATCGGGAAGTGATTTCCAAACTGGGACTGAGTACCCGTGAAATTGTACTGGCATGTCGCTCTGTCCAGGCTATAAGCAGGTCGACGCATTCGGACCAGACGACGAGTATGAAGACGAAGAAGAGGTATCCTATGTCACCCTCGATCTTGGAAGCGTCGAACCATCTCTACTTCCCAGCTCAGCAAGCTACCGGCTCATTGGTCTCGATACACCCACTCCGTTTTTGCAGCTTTCTGGCACGGTGCTGAAGGGGCGACACGAATCTTTACTGGGAACCGAACTGGTGTTTGCTGATGGCAAAGGTAGGACTCCTTAGAGCTCCAAAACTCTTCTGTTTCTTACCTAGACAGACGCATCTGCCGACAGGAGTAGACGAACTGTAGCATATCTTGCGAGCACTAAACAACGCGTCTGCTTCAAAGAAGTTCGGCTGCAGCCTAAATGCGAAGGGAAGGAAAAGGATAAAGAGCCTCAGGCCGACGAAGACAACGGGAGACACGCGCTGGATCGAACGACCGGGAAGCAGGCACCACCTCCGCGAAAGAAGCGGACCAAGAAAAAGGCAGAAGATCACGCTGAAGGTGAAGGTGCAGGGTCGACGAGGAAGAGCGACAGAAAGGGAAAAGGAAAGAAGAAGCAGGTCGACAATGACGACGACGAGATGATGTAGCTGGTAAGTTCTAGGCTCTCTGTCCTCTGCACCCTCCTTCAATTCCCTTAGGGCTGCTGATTTACAACAAACTATTGGCTCCTTATCGGATTCTACACCTACCATTCATGTTTCCTTGCGGCGAGATGTTGTAAGTATTTCTTGCACAAGTGTCCAGATCTGCACACTGACAAACCACGACTGACAGATACACAATTCTATCAATGGATGTATTGCAGAGCTGAAATACTTCATGTTCGTGCAGAAGGTACCAATTCAGAATCACCGATACTAACTTTCCCTGGGTCCCCGTCTGAACAAACGCCGAACCGCTGACTTGGTGACTCGATTTGCTTGGACATGGTACTCTGCTGCAGGTTGTAAATTTGGGTTACTGGCATTGAAGCTGCCTATCCCATACCATACATTTCACTTGCGAGCGTAGACACCTCAACGCGCTCTTCTCAAAGCTAGCCAGTCAACTGCCTATCTACTTTCATAGCTGCCGGTGCATACATTGACTGCTGGTAGCTGAGGCCTGAGGCCACCGTGAAATGCGGTGGGACATGACGAGACATTGGAAACACTCCGACTCGATGTGTTTGGGACCTGTTTTCATTCCTATCTGCGAGAGTCATAGATAACACTTAATGCACTTGATAGCGTCGAACATTTACGTCGAGTCCAGAAAATGTATTCGAGTCAGAAATAAGGGGATATTGGGGTCATCGATCGCCATTCATGGATGGCTTCCAAAGGGACGGAGACTTTTCCGTCTAGCGTCCACGTATTTAGGATTGGGACTTATCACACTCTTCCATCGTTTGGAATACAAATGGGGGCAGCAGCCTTTGCCTGATTATCTGGATTTTATCTTATATGAATACAGCAATAATTAGAAGAAATAGTCCGTAATATTATCTAGTCACTGGTCAGGCATGATTCGATGACTTTCGGAATCTTCCCATCGACTTTGGACAAGATATCGACCAACTCTGCCTGCATTGTGATACTGTCAGCAGGGATATATCACACCGAAGACACTACTCACCCATATTTTCTCCTGCGCTTCCAGACCCGTTTCACTTATGGCATAATCACTGACCTCTACTATGTCTGAGAAAGAAACATAACCGCCCCGTAGACGCTTCTCGTCTCCTCCTCCTCCAACGGCAGCCCAAACCAGCTGTCGGCTACCCTCTTCCGTCGAATAACCAAGCAACTTAACCATGGCCCACTCAGCAAAGGCCATGTACCAGCTGCCTGTAATACTTCGGCGCAACTCTGACTCGCAGAACCCAGGATTGATGGCATTGACGATGATTGACTCGGGTAGACGACTCTGAAGAGAACGAGTAAAAAATACGTTGAGGACTATACCCAATGATTAGTTGTCTGGTAAGTGGAAATTCACAGTAACATACGTTTTGTCACGTTGTAACGCTCGCCCTGCATGTTGCTACTCGCACAGATTAATATAACGTACTTGATGAGAATAGGCGGGAAATACCTTGGTGTACAATACTCCTTGCTTGAGAGGGTGGTCAAAATATCGCCGTCCGTAACGGTTTTCGGAAGATTCGCCCAATAATGGACATCGCTAGCTACTATGCAGATGCGCGGCGTTGTGTTGTATTCTTCAGCCGTGTGCAACATGCGAGGGAGCAGACGCAATGCAAGCAAAGGCGATGCGATGTCGTTGATTTGCAACCTGTATGAAACATGAGACAGGCGATGATATGGTCCCATATACGAGGAGACATACGAGGATTCCCATCCGTCAGCAGTAGTACGGTACTCCCAGTCTGGAATAACGCCCGCATTGAGAACGAGAATATCCAGGCGACCACCATCAGCTTCGAACTTGTTCGCAAAGGTGGTCACAGACGAGAAGTGACTGAGGTCGACCAGCCAGAGCTCAGCTTTCTGGTAATCCGTTTCTTTCTTCAGCCCTACAGTGCAAAATTCAGCCTTGCATATCTTTCCAGGTCGAAACGACATACTCTCCAAGGCAGCCTGTCCTCGTTCCTCGCTCCGGCAGGCCAAGATAAGTCTCCCTGGATTCATTGTCGCAAAATGCTTCGTAGCTTGAAATCCTAGACCAGTGTTGGCGCCGATGACGATAACGGTCTTTCCAGAGAGATCAACTTTGACGACTGGAGGCATCCCCTTTCGTTGATCTTGGAGAAATGCGAAGAATGATTTTTTGGCCATGGCGTTGGTGTTGTAAAGGTCAAACTAGCAAAGTCTCATAGTTTGGCTCAATTTATGGAAACCGTTTCTGCAGATAGTGATGCCGAAAATACGTACGGTGGGTGACGTCAGTAGGTACAGTGTTAGCAAAGCCGAACGTACTCGTCATGATCGAGATGAGACCGAGATCAATGAACTTGAGGGATCACATGGAAATGGATGTATTACGCATGTAAGTAGACAGTAAATGTGAGTAACGATACATGGTCGAGATTAGCGCCACTTAGCGATATAGGACACGTGTAAAAATCGTTCTACTCCGCTAATAAGTAATTAGTACGGGACAGGCGATCCGTTTTCGTATAGCAGCCAGCAACTACGGTCTTGAAGCATTGATTTGAGATCTCGCAGTAGCTGTGGGGTGACAGTAAACCTCCAGTCTCCGTGAAGATACACAGTATCCACCGCTGGAAAGCACTGCGTGAACAAAACATGCGCGTGAACCTTCATCCAAGCATTAAGGCTCCGGAGAGGACCAAATGGACTTGCAAACAAACGAATGCGCTTTATTGAAGTGTAATACCTCTCTGCGGCATGTCTTGAGGATCCATGCTGAGCAACATGAGCATGGCCAGCCGGAACAGCAAGTTCCTCGCAGTTTGGGAACACGTGGAACAGGATGGACAAGCGCGTTGCTTCCAAGAAAACTCCATCTTGTAGCTCAAGCACTGTGACTTGAGGAAGCTGAGGAAGTTGTGAAAGGTGGCAAAGGCTGTGGATGATTGCATTATCAATAATGACGTGTGTCAAACATGGGACACGGAAAGGTAGAGGCAGGGGACACTGAGGTATTGAGCTCGGACTGAGCCACGGATGGTCTACATATGCCACAGGAAAACGGATGACATTCAACGACGACAATGATATTTCATGGTTATTGTCGAAGAGTTTACCGAGCAGTGGAGTAGAGGACGAAGAAAGATGGTTCAAATTCGGAGCGCGGGCAGCGATGGTCATGAAGGCTGATTCTGAGGCACGGCAGACTTCGAGGCCACAATCTGAGTGGCTCGAAGTCCAGTCAACGCGTCTGAGGCAACGGAGCGGAGTGTCGCAGTCGTTGAATCCGCACCAAAAATTTGGAAGGTCTGCCGAGGATAGCTTTGCCAATATTTCGAGACGTGGACATCGACTGAGTATGTCAACGAGCCTAATAGAACAGTGCTCTGTATCGATTGCCTGCAACTCGAGACGGCGTACCCAACGGCCGAACAGATCCAATATTTCCAGGGAAGGTACGCGTGGTCCAATTGTGATATTTTCGAACAGAAACTCTGTAACGATAGTATTCCATGATTTGCAGACCAAAGATATGGCTGTCTTGACCTGTGAGGGTATGGTTGAGGCGTCATCGATAGATGGCTAATGCTACTCACCTCCCAAACCTCTTTTCTGGCTCTTATAGTTTCCGACGTATCGTTCCATCCGGAATCTTGGAATGGAATGTAAGAGACTTCCCGACGCGCTCCTTCGAGCGCCTTGGGTGTCCGAGTGGCATACCAGAAAATGATATGAAGCAGCTCAGGCGGAAAATCCGGTAGACATCCTTGTGTATATGAGGAGAACTGTTGCTGAGGCAGGGAGAGCATGACAATATCGGTGTCCATTGGCACCTGAGTCTAGTGTGAAATCGGATGGGGGGCTAAGGGGATCAACGTTAACGTTACCACCGGGTCCGGTGACGGTTTTTCATCACGTGGAAGCCATGTGTGTGAATTACGAAGTCCATAAATCTCAGACGCGTTCTCAACGCGTTCTCCGTGGTCGGTAGGCTTCCCAGAAGTATCACATCTAGAACTATTGCTGATGTCTGCGTTCCTAGCATCTGAAGATCTCGATCATCGTTTCAGCTGATGATGTATGAAGGAGAAAAGCTATCCATCGTAACCAGCGACTGCCGTCGTCTTAGTTGGAAGGTCGAGAACGTGTCACGGGTTACACATTTACGAATGCCGCCTGATGAAGCCAACTGTACGCAATATTCAAGAAAAGCTTCTCGTCTCATTAGTGGTACAGACTGACACGTACAGTACCACGGGTCATTGTGAATGGTTCGAATTTTCATCTTATTTGACTATTGAACTTTAACATCGCAAAATCGGATCCTATACGGACGTATGGCCTACGCCACAGGCTTCAGTTGCCCAGTGTTGCAGCTCACGATGTGGGGGCCCGGGCCATGACGCCTTTAAAAACAATGGCGGCAGGCAATATCTCGCTGGCCATTGCCGTGAAATTGAAGTGATTTCCATTGTCCCACTAGATTTCAAATACAACAGAAGCTACCTACTCTATAGTACACATGTTTTTGAACTCAGGTACTACCACTTACTGAATGAGCTACGTAGTCTCATCTGCTCCCCGTGATAGTATACCCATATCGGAAACGGTATCCCTAACACAATTGCCAGTCCTGCATGATAGATTAGCTTGCATTCCGAACATATAATACTACATACCAGCAAGCAATGAGTTCCCTCCTCCCAGACCCAAAGCATTAAACATCTGGGAGGCAAAGAGAGGAAAAGCAAATCCAAATAATGATCGAAACACCTTTTACACGGCGATAAGCTTCAGAAAGCGCCCAAAAGCGTTGATACTCACTGAAGCCGCGGCCAAAGCACTGGCGGCGTAGGAAAATGAGTCCACAAGATATAACTGAATCGGGAGGCTGTTCTTTTCGTCAGAGAGACTTCAGGCTCCGGAAGGAGGTACCCACTATGTTGTCATCATCCCTACCGAAACGATGGTAAGTATCAGCAAGGGGATACGGGTAGAAGGACGATATATACCAAATCCATATATCGCCGAACCAATGATGGGCATTATCCAATGCGCATGCAACTGGGCAGACCATCCGTACCACCTAACAAAACCTGACGTGAGCCTCATACAAATACCTGTAAAAACAATCCCTCGTACAATAGTCCGACCGGGACGAACAATGACCCAAAGAAAAGTGCAGGTATTCGCATTTCAGGCGTTCCCTGGCCACCATTTTTTTCCGCGAGCTAATCATACGAAATTAGGGAAGTTATAGATGCATGCATTTCGACGACGCACATAGTGATATACTTGATCAGCAAAGCGGGCACCAAAGAGAGTTGCTAAGATGAAACCTCCACCAAGCCCGAGATAGACAAGACCGCCGATGCCGGGACCGAATCCGTATGCTTCCTTGAAGAAGTCTTGCCAGAAAGAGCACAAGGATCAGGAACAGAAAGATCCTGTAAGTGATGAGACACTCACTTGCAAAGGTTGCGAACATCAAGTAGTAGATCCCTGGACTTCGGATGAGTAATACTGTCTGTAAAGCCGGCTTACATAGACTGACCATACATACTTCATTGGGACGTCAGAAATCAAGTCCACGGGAAGACAAGAGAGAAAGTACTCACAACGCCATGTAAAGACTCAAGACGAAACAAATGAGGCTCCGCGTGAGTAAAATGATTGGCCTACTCAAGTTCAGCCACAGATATCGCCATTTCGATGTTGGCAGTACTGGATCCTGGAATCGAGACATGCGCTCTGAGTCGGGGGACATTTTGGCGCGTCGTGAGCGAATAACGGGTGCGTACGTTTCGCGGAGGAGGGGGAGGCCCACGAGACTGGCAAGACCTGATGCGCCTATACGATTTACTACCGTCGGTGCTTTCGTCCTCGTTTCCTTGGAGTTGATGACTCACCGGCGATAGTTATGAACACATACTTAACACCGACGGTTTGCGCAATGAAACCACCCGCGATAGGTCCGAGCGCCGGTCCCATCAGCGGGCCCAGGGTGTATAACGACATAGCAGAAGCTCGGTCCTTTTCCGAAAACAGGTCGCCCACGGATCCGCCTCCACACGCTATCGGCGCACTTCCAGCAAATCCGCCTACAGAGATTGCCTATCAGTGCGATGATTTGAAGTGTAGAGACAGAGGTACGAACTAAGGAAGCGAAACGCTATCAGTGTTCCTGTGTTGGGCGCGAAGGCACAACCTAGGTTGAATAGCAGGGAAAAAATATTCCCTATATGTAGAACCTGATGTATGTCGAAAAGGGTCGTCAATAACCAGACTGCCGTGGAGATAGCTGGTAAAACAGACCCATGTCCGACCATACATCTCAGACATCGGAGCCATGAACAGAGGCTACAATACATCAGTTATTGATTCCGAAAAAATAAACAAACAGGTCACGTACGCCAATAGCAAAAGATATCAAAAACACGCTGAGAATTAAGGCTGTCGTAACCGTGTCCGTGACCCCAAACTTCGCCGCGACTAGTACATAAAATAAAGGTCAGGTGTATATTATTAGCTCGTGAGCGGACATACTTTCTGGGAGACCGGGCGCCATCATGCTTGAGGCTAGCGGTGGTATCAAAGTGTAGAAAGAGACCTGCAATGCATATTCCAGATTATATCCAGTCCCAATAACAATACAACCTACGATGCACACCGCGGTCCACTTCCTTGAGCTAGGCCAGTTTCTAGCATTCATAGGATCATGTTCCCAATCGTCCTCGGGGCTACTGGCAGCTTTCTCATTCGCGTCAAGAGGTGACGCAGGTTTTCCATGTACGTCTTCGAGTGCGGGGTCCGTCGGCTGCCAGACGTGAGTTTCGGAGGAGATGAGTGAATCGGTATGCAGTAGGTGCTGCCCTGTTAGCCGCGACGACGTAGGGTGTAAGTGTAAATCTGCCATGAGAGTGTAGTGAAGAACGAAATGTCTTCTAGAGGGTTTTATAGACAGTGGATTGCAGGGCTGAGAAGAAGGATTTCTCCATGACGGGTATTTGTATGGAAAAATCTCCGTGGGATGATTTATCAGCCCTAGAAGGTTCTCTGTGTAGAGGTTTGTACAAACCCACACCAAAGCGACACGGTCTGATCTAAACGTCAGGGCCAATGATTCTTCCGTACCGTCAGTGCCGACGGAAAGGCAATCGATATGCCGATAGGAACGTTTTGATATGTCATTTCATTTAGTCAGTTCAGTCATTTCATTTCGGTTTTATGGAGTGGTATCCTTTCCAAATGAGCTGTTATTCTGATAGCTGGAAGTAGGGACTGAAACTACGGAGAATGAACATGAGGAGGGCTCGTGGACACGGTTATAATAAGAGGGCTTAAAGAGATAATGGGGGGGTTTCCCTATCGAGACCAATAGCAATAAAGAATCCATTTCAAACTCATTACAGGCATCCTGGAAGTGGGAGATGATTAATGATCAGGACACGGAAAAAGTTGGGACACGCACTATCGACGCGTAATTTGAGTTTACTTGCCACCGGTCGTACCCATACCCATGGTTGCCTTGAAGGTGTCATAGATCCACCATTGGAAGCCTGGAAAAAATGCGTAAAGATGTATGCGATCGAGATCAGCGTATTACTTACCAGTCAAAGTACCTAGAGTAATGCCGAGGTGAGGACATGTGTCGATCAAGGTGTAAAAAACACGAACCAATCATGAGGACACGAGTTCCGAGACCCTTTGTGGCCAAAGTTCCGAATCCAACCTCGCTGGCGATGGTACCGATCGACTTGCCTTTGTTAGCGGCTTTTCCGAGTTGCGAGACGAGGGAATCGGCGGGGTGCGAGACAACGGCGCAAACAACACCAGCAATATAACCAGAGGCGAAAGTGACACCGAGCTGGGTGGTCTTGCTGTAGGTATCCTTGGGCTCATGGAAGACGTGGGTGTAGAACAATTGGACGGTCTTCTCGAAAAAGTAAAACTTGGCCATGGTGTAGGGAATCTAGATATAGATAAAGATAAGGGGGAAGTCAGAAAAACCTAACTTTAACACGGACCTGACGCGACCAGAGAGGGACAAGAGATCCGAAGGGGTAACGGGTTTCAACCTTCTGCTTGCTCATTTCCTTCAAGGCAGCACCGAAAGCGGTAGGGAAAGAGCCGGCGGGACTGGTCTGAATCTTAACTTTGGTCATCTCGAGGGGGCAGAGGGCGACATCGGCGAAGGCTTCAGCGGAAGCAGAACCGGCAAGCCAGATACCACCCTTGTACTTCTCGGAAATCTCCTCGCCGGCCAAGTTCATGTAGAAGTCCTTGAAAATTTCATACAAACCGTACTTGAACATGCCCTGGAGCGAATAGCCGACAAACGTGGGTCCAAAGCCTTTCCAGATACCGTTGGAACCTTCTTCCCTGAGGAGCGTCTTGAGGCCTGAACCGAGACCGGTGAATTTCGCGGGGTTGACCTTGAGTTCATGAGGATGAAACAACATCAAGCTTCATGAAAGTGCGGGTACGCACCTGCATGTTACATTTGGTAACATCCACAGGGGTCATACCGGCGTGGGTGATACCACAGGCAAGTACACCACCGAGCATACATTTTGAGTAGTAGGCGGCATCGTGAGGGACGGGACCAAGATATCTGGAAACAATTGCGAAAGGCAGAGAAAAACCAGACCGGGTGAGCCACGCCTAGAATCTGCGGAAGCGTAACATACCTAGCATCCCATTTTGCAGACATTGTGCAGAATTAGAAGGTCGTTACGAAAGTAAATCTAAGTCTATAACAGCCTTAGGATTGCCTGTCCCAAGTGCAAGATAGTCAGAGCTGGAGAATGCTCGTGAAGGTTGGAAGCGAGCCGGTGAGTTGGCAATCGGGACTGAAAAATATCCCGTAGCACTCCGTGATTTGCCGAGCCAATCGTTCCTTGCCGCTGATGTAACGAACGGACCGTCCTGCGGCATCCTCCGCGCCGAATCGCACTCGTCTAAAGGATTTTTACTAATAAGGACTGCCATCCGGAGATGCTATGTACTACAGAAGGAATGGTATGATCCTCCTCTTCTCTGAAAACTGGAGATGAGCCTACTTCCGAACCTTGGTAGACCTAAATGTCATAACCGAGGAGTCAGGTGTTGAAACCGGGTAACCGGTGGCGCAAATGCTAGGATTAGAGCTTATCTGGGGTGGCGCACAACAAGCTTCTACTTTTCAAAAGACTTACATATGTTCCTGGATAGATAGAAAGGTTCCCAGCGTCATGCTCATAGCTGTGGAGGCTCAAGTGCAATGATGCCTATTGGTCCGAGCGTCCGAGGACATGTATAGGCCGACAAACACCACGTACCATCTGGATATGCAGGGTTGCCTTATCAAAATGTTCCGCGGTAACATTCAATTGCCAGTTCAGCTGTCAGATCGACGACGCCTCGGGCAACAGAGCGTCAGTTAAAGCCCAAACGTGCGAGGATCAGATTCAAATACTTCGATACATTGAACTTCCATGTAAGTAAACGATACAACTGTTTGAAACAACGGAACTGTGGAATATTGTCCGAGAGGAAGTGAAATACATTACTATTGAGTGGGATTGAGATAAATACTGTCCCTGCAGTTCCCTCAGGTGCTGAGATTGGGTAGGCCAACGTGAAAGACGCGCGCTCATGAATGGCGGAAGCAGTGCGTCATTGTTCCTCCGAACCTAGTACCCATTGCAAGTCACCGGGGGAATCCCTCACTGTACGTCCTGAGCTTGAAGGTCTTTCATCTGGAAAACCCCTGGAACGACGCAGCTCCTCCTTATACGCCAATGAAGGTGGCAACACCACATTCCTGGAGACAGGTCTGTATAAGATCAAGTCGTCGGCAGGAGACGTCTGACAGGGAGGCAGCAAAACTGAAGGCCTGTCCTCGTCAGTGCGTGCCCTTTCAGGGGCTTCATCCATCCGGACTTCAGGCATTCTCTGTGGCGAGACTGGCGGAGGCGGAGGTGGAGACTCGGGCCTGTGTGTTGGAGACGGCGTACCAGCATCCACCGTTCGAAGCCAATCATGAACATCAGCATGTTTCGACTCGCCCCGCGGTCTCTTCCACGACCCCACGTTTTCAGGATCTCTGTCTTCCTCGTGAATTGACCTCCGTCGCTTTCTTGGCGCTGGCATTAACGTTGGAACGAAAGTCGGCACATTTCGAGGGAGCCAAACTTCTCCAGGGCGCAGGTCGTTGTGTGTCTGGAAGCGTTCTTGTTCCTGGACATGCGAGCGGGAGGGCGCCCATGTAGCGTCGGGTGGGCCAGCGGCGCCACCAGATCTACGACGACGATGAGTTCGTTCATCGTAAGGAGAATGTCGGGGCCTCCATGATCCCTCCCGGAGTTGAGGGGAATTTTCGTAGACTGTCCTTCTCGGTGGCTCTGCAGGGGGAGACCGTGGGCAATGGTGACCCTCCGTGTATGGCAAGTGATGCCAATCCGAGAATGACTGCCTATACTCTTCCGGCGCCACGGGTTCACGGCGATGGGCGTGTAAGTAGCCAGTTCTACTTTCAAGTAACGCGTCGGTGAAGTATCTGGAACGCTCGGGCAACGGATCGCGAGGGTCTGATGGGTGGCAAGATTAGGATTGTAACAGACAAAGAAAAATTCTACGAACTTGGAGAATGTGACACATATGCCGGGGGAACATAGATTGTGGCTACGTCGTCCCTTTGGCTAGACAGAAGTCAAGGCCGAGTTCGAATCAACGAGGCATCATGTAAACGTACTCATACGACAATCTTCTTTCGCTACAATATGATCAAGTTCAAAAAAAATGCAAGAAACATTTTGGAAATGATGTACACACAGTGGCGGGGGATAGGTAGAGGGAGGAGGAGCATAGTCCTTTACTAGCCTCTCTAGGTAGTACAAGCGATCGAGTACCTTGTCAATAAACTGACGCGTTTCCAGTACTTCATCGATGATTTTTTGGTGGACGTCTCGCTCTGTGGCGATGAGTGGCGGGGTGTAAGGGCGCGCAGGTGCTCGGGAGGATTGACGGTAGTATTCGCCGGACATGCTGTTTCTTGGATTGAATTTAACTTGAAAAGATTATAGTGGAATCCGAGTGGATGTGGTTGTGGTGGAAGAACCCAAGGAGAGGTGGCTAACAACATTTATAGGGCGTTACCGTCACAATGTTCCTAACAAAGGTAACAAAGGCAATCGCAAGTGCCTGGTCGATCAAGCATAACGTGGCTGTGCAGACAAAGGAAGCCCTGGTCATCGTCTAAAACCTTACGGGCCTATGCAACAACAACTTCTGAAAGAAATAATAAGCGCATCGATAGGCGGTGAACAAGATCGGACCTACAGAAATTCTAACAATTGAAAAACCAGGTACCGACGATAGATATCCGCGCCTTGAAGGCGGGTGCGGCACCGATACATTATAGGGGACGTTATAAAAAGTCTATAAAAGCATTATAGATCATCGAATAAGATACTTCAATAAAAGCGAGTTGGGAGTCCCTCATTTCAAATTTTAAAATGTTCTTCATTCACGATTCTTCTGCTCACAGACCTTCTGCCTTCTTTCTCGCCTCTGCAAGCATCTCTACACTGATCATTTTTATCCCCCACTTGTCTGCGAAGGCACGACAATCGTCCCGGCGCATCATGCTTCCCTCTGGGTTATCATTTACCAGCTCGCACAGCACCCCGGCTTGCGGCAGTCCCGTGAGGAGACAAAGGTCTACTCCTGACTCCGTGTGTCCTCTACGGGTAAGGACGCCGCCTTCGCGCGCGCGCAAGGGAACGACGTGCCCCGGAAGCAGGAAATCTGCGGGGGTGACGGTGGGTGAGGCAAGAGCTCGAGCTGTCAATGCTCTGTCATGGGCAGATATCCCGGTGGTAGTCCCTATATATTCGTATGAATCGAAAGGATGCTACGGACAGGATTCCGTACTTACCATGTTTGTAGTCGGCCGTTATGGTATAGGCAGTCCGATGGCGGTCCTGATTGTTGTCAGAGACCATCATAGGAAATTCCAACTGTGCTACTCGTTCCGGAGTGAGTGCAACGCAGATATAACCACTGCACAGGTGATTTTAGTGAGGAACAGTCATTTTTTCCAACCGGAAACACATACCTTGTATGCTTGATCATCCAGGCCATCTTTTCCGTCGTGACCGCGCTGCCAGCAATGATCAGGTCTCCCTCGTTCTCTCTGCTCTCATCGTCCATGACGACCAAGAACTCGCCCGCCTTGAATGCTGCCAGCGCATCGACCATCGAATCAAACGCGAACTCGGATCTTACAGGCGGGTTCTGTACCAGCGTCGGACGCCACGGCTGAGTCTTGGGATTTACGGGGGTGGTGGCCATTGTCTGGGGGCTGTGAGTTGCAACTGGCGCCATAGTAAGTGAGAGAGTGGACTACGGTGAATGTGTCATCCTACAGGCCACGGATATATAAAAGGAGGAAAAGGGATGAAGCCGGATTGCTAATTGATCGCATAACCGGAAATTGTCAGCTGACCAACGCGGTCACTTGCTGCTCGTGAAATTATTTGAAGTTCACTATAATATAATAATAATATAATGATTTCGAGGATATATTTCCTTCCTACCAGGCAAGTTTTATATGCCAGAAAAAGAAGAACATGGTATTGAATTTCCGTGAGACTAGCTTTCTATCGTAAGGGGCAGCACCGGCACCTCTACTCTGCAAATTACTCTGTACCACTTCGGCCAGGCGACAAACCTTGGTCTCATGAGGCAAACTAGTGTCCGAGCCCCAGACTCGATGGCGCTTTCATCGCAGCCTGGGGAGAAGCCGCATCACAGGATCGAAGAATTTACACTTCGGGACCCCGTAACCCAGAATCAAAAGGATACGAGGGTGAGTGATAAAACGATCGCGAAGAAAAAAGGCAGTAGAACGCGAGGTCATGATTAAATAAGGCCGCGTCTTCTAGCTAGGCAGAACTGTCGATCTAAAGGAATGCGCGGTGAACTGGGTTAATGTTTACAACAACAAACCAAAGTATTGCAAGGCGAGTAACTGAGCTGTTGTAGTTTAAAGGTAATGTCAATCTCACCTCTCAAGAGATCACTAGCACTTTTAAACTTAGTCATGCCGACGGCAGGATAAGCGATCAGTGAATTTTTTGAATTAGAAATTATGCTTTGCTGCGTCGTCACTGGTCAGCATCTCAAGCATTGCATGAGCGTGCAATGCGGATACCAGCACCTAATTATCTGACAACACAGTCAATTACAAAAAAATCGGGAAACTTTATTATTTAATACTGAGATTATAGAGCGAAGAACATGCAGTCATAAAGACCCGAACGCTACGAAGATGTAAATCATAAAGATGAGCAGGAACAGCACAGATATTAAGGATAGGATAAATGTTAATGAGCACACGGCTCTTTCACAGAAGTCCCGACGGAGTCCCCAACCTAAGTCAGTTCAGCGGAGTCACACGGCAGGTGAAAATGAAAGCACTCTACCTTCACCAGCGTCTCAAGTGTTTCTTCCGAATTTTTTATCAGATCAGCGTCGAACCTGGGAAAGCGAACATCAGCCTTAGCGGACCCAATTAGTAATAAAATCACACACTCTAACAATCCCCTCTCAAACAACGCCACGATGGTGCTGCCGCCATATTTGAAGCACCCCAATTCCTCCCCCCTCTTCACCGCAACAGACTTCTTATCATCCGCATCACCTCCGTACGTCCAGATGACACTTCCCACCAGCAACGCACCAATAGCAATGAAAGCCACTTTCTTTCCAGTTGGCTCATGTGTC
Organism: Armillaria altimontana; assembly: GCA_022818075.1. Lineage (NCBI taxonomy): Eukaryota > Fungi > Basidiomycota > Agaricomycetes > Agaricales > Physalacriaceae > Armillaria > Armillaria altimontana. The sequence continues at coordinate 1,639,040 of JAIWYR010000005.1, read as the reverse complement.
ATGTATATTATCGACCGGACGTTCGCCGTGAATACATCAAACGAAGGCTGGTTGACTGCCTGCGGGTTGACTAGAAAAGCATCAGACAAGCATCATAAGCGAATCGTGACAAGCCATACCCGTGTAGTATTGTCCCGGAATATTGACGGGCTCTCCATCGATCATTCCGTCGATTGGGCAATGGAAGCGATGGTAATCCTGAGGCGCCAATCGGAATATCGCCATACTCGAACCATCAAAAGTGATAGCCGTGTCGGAGGTGGGGGGAACATCCAACAGCTCGGGAACGGTGAAGTTGCGCCCTTTCACCCAGAACTCCCGTGCCAAATCGAAGGTCTGATATACAACAAGTCTGCAATCCGCTGCACTGCATATTCCAAGGGGATCTTGGGCATTTTGCACTGGTCGAGCGTCCGGCTTCAGTTTCCTAGAGAAGAAATCGTTGAAACAACCATATTTCTTGATGTCGGGTTCCAATAGCTCTTTTAGCGAAAGCGAATATGTTTTGACAAAGGAAGAAATAGAAGCCACGGACTGCGGACTGTCGTAGATCTTGCCTTGCTGGTAGACGGCTTAGCGGCTGTAAAAGACGCGGAAATTAAGGCTTTACTTTGATGGATAGTCGTTTCAAAAAATTTGCAACGGTTTCGGTTCCCAGGAGGAGAATCTGCCCTTTGCCGTAAAACAAAAGATGCATGCCAATTCTATCCGAGCGATCAGTACTTTATTCGTAGTTGGATAGCATACATACCTTGCATAGATCGGCATACTTTCGAAGACCCTCTCCCTCGTCGCTCTAATCGCCACGTAGTTTCCGATGTGATACTCAGCTGCAAGTTTCTCCAGTTCAGGTATAAGTTTGTGTATCCACGGGATTCTGAACATATGCATAGTATGCATATCCACCCCCTGTGTAACATCACCTGCATTCGTTACTGAGCTATCAATGAGCGCTTCGAGCGTTAAAGCTAAGTTGTCCTCTGTAGTTGACAGAAAACTTTCGAGCTGGATATCCGTCTCTACTGGCTTGTCGGCTGTGTCAGCCATAGACAATTGACGCACTACGACGACAGGAGAAGCTGGAAGGCCATGCGGGATAAATTTGTAGAGTTTATATTTGAGAAAATTAGGGATTGAGGGCGTAGGGACCGCACAGGAGACCATGGCGGGGGGAGGGGATTGGGGAACGAATGGAAAGAGTTACAGACAGAAAGATGCTAGCGTGATTTTGCTCGAAATCTGAAGCATTCAGGGGCACATCAACATGTTGATCAACAATTACGAGAATATAAATGTTCGAATAATTCAGGAGCTTGAAGCGCGGGGGTATATTGAAAGGTTGGAAGGCATACTTCAACATACCTCCAGAAAAAAACAAGGATACTATTTCAATTTCAACCACGGTTTCTTCAACCTGTGAATCGCCAGCGACGTCTCGACGGGAATAACACGGCACGTGTGGGTAAGATCAGCTGCTGCATCCATGAGTAAACGAACGACGAGGCAGCACATCACTTACTTAAGAAACAGGGTCATACCACGCGTAACGGAGATGAGGCCTTGGCGCCCGATTGAAAACATCTTGGTTTTACGGAGGTCATCTTTCACACTGTTCCTCGCAGTCTTTGTAAGTGCGTTGGCTACGACAAAAGGCTGCGAGCTTGCAGTAAATGTCAGTCAGGTGATACTGATTGAAGGACGATCTAAGAAGAAAATCCGTTCTGAGCGCGGTTGTAGGTCGTGCTCACGCGTTCAACGCGTAGGACAAGGCATGAATGGAGCCTTGGTGCGTCAATAAAAAAAATTGCTGCACATGATGCTCCCTTTGATAGTCAGGCTCAGAAGCTAGGCAGGCCAATCAGAAGAAGGGAAGCTAGAACAGGATATGTCGAGAAATAATCTTCAGTACAACTTTGCCTAGTCTGCAGAGACCCAACAGTAAGACCGCACCTCTCAATATGGCGTACGAGTTTGCCAGGTCGATGTCTCTCTAAGATACGACATTGAACACTCCTGGAGGGCCATATGATTATTATTAGATCGTCTAGGTGAGATCCGTCACTTTATGATGTGAGGAATGAACAACCGGATAAAATATTTGGGCGTCTCGTTGGTGAGAATCCGAGAGAGCAAATTTCGGCACCTGCCGTCAAACGTTTAAACTCAGTCGAAACTGAGCTTACGGCCCGAAAACGTTACCTCCTTCATGAGTGCCGAGCGCTGAGCGCTGAGCGGCGAGCCACCTGAGATGATAGGAAACCCAAGCGCCTTTATATACAAAGCCTAAGTTATAGTTTCATTTTACGAAGGTTTTCTGGTTCCTTCCCCTTCCAATTGTACAACACTCACTAATGTCTGTCCAGAGGCCGTTCACGATATTTTGCAATCCGAATAATATTTTGAAGATGTACTTACATGTTTTGTGGCGTCATTGCGGAATTTAGTCTACCAGCGCTCGGCGAATCAACAATATCAGCCGGTACAAATGTTTGTTTGAAGTGCGAAGACAATATGAGCTTTTCTACCTGCTGGGACACCATTCTTCTGGATGCACGATTTCCCTATGGGGCTTTGTCTAAGGAACACCGCAACGCGAGGCAAATATCTTGTCACCGGTATCAATGGTATTATTTGAACAATACAGAAATAAACGCCCCATGATACTCGTTTAACCTGAGCGTGGGTCGGCCCCTGGCGTTCCGACGGGAGTCACGGTGCTATCATCACGGACAAGGAGCGGTTAGGGTGAGCGATCTGGACATACGACGATTGTCAATACATACACTTTTATTGAATGTCAACGCGATTTGGAACGCGTTCTGGAGTAACAACGCGTGCAGCCTCGCGTTATTCTAGCTTGTCATAGAGAAGCCCTAGATGAGGGTCTCTGATGGTCGACCTAGGGGGAGTGACTTAATGAGAGACGCGTCGAGGAAAGTACTGGGCGCGTCTTCCCTCAACACACGTCGGATTTTCGGATTTTCGGCATGCAGGTTTTCTATGTTAAGTTGATGATGACCCGCTTATTCAGAGACATGCGAATAACCGCACAACGGCGGAGTCGAAGGTGGAGCGGCATCAAAGGGCTGTGGCAGGATTACGAAATGTGGGAGTATTCTGGGCCGTGGTAGTGACTCAGATAAAGCCAAAAGGGATTATCTGATAATCATGCCACTTCTTGGCGCCCGAAATCTGACCAAGATAGGATAATGAGGAACGATACCGCGCGTTGGTGACGTGACAGACGCGTTTTTCAGATCACGTGCGCGACTCTTTTTATTGGCGTTGTTTGTTGCCGTTCAACGAACTTTGGGTATATAAACCACGCCTTCTGTCCAGCCCTTCTATCCTCAGTACCACCTCCTCCGTCGCTTTCTTCTTTACCTAAGAGCTACCCTCGCCCTCTTCTCTGCTACTATGTCTGCTATCACTGCTCCCACTGCGCTTCCTGCTACGCCCAGCAAAAAGGTATAGTTCTTTTTGCAGCGCGTCCTTGGTTAACATTCTAATCCCTCTCGTCTAGATGACTGCGGACTTTAACGCAAAGTTCTCACTGGAGTCGCCTACGAAGAAGATTGTTGACGATGAGCGTCGCTCAACCTCGCCCGAGACTGTTGGTGATGTCAACGAAGAGCTCGAGGCTCTCAGGAAGCAGTATGTTGGTGAAGTTGAGCTACCTGAGAGTACGTTGTCCTGTTAATTCTGCATTGCTGTTGGTGACTAACTTGGCCTTAGGCGAGGAGCCTCTTTTGAAGGAGACCAAGAGCCGTTTCGTGTTGTTCCCTATCCAGTATCATGAGGTAAGCGACGCGTTCCTCATCCATATGATGGTGCTGACCGTGATTTAGATCTGGCAAATGTACAAGAAGCACGAAGCATCTTTCTGGACTGCCGAGGAGATGGACCTGTCCAAGGATCTCCACGACTGGAACAACCGAATGAACGACAACGAACGTCACTTCATCTCTCATGTCCTCGCCTTCTTCGCTGCTTCTGACGGCATCGTCAACGAGAATCTTGTCGAACGTTTCTCGAAAGAGGTCCAGGTTGCTGAAGCTCGTTGCTTCTATGGCTTCCAGATCATGATGGAAAATATCCATTCCGAGACCTATTCGCTGCTCATCGACACGTACATCAAAGACCCCGCCCAGAGGGAATATCTTTTTGACGCTATTGAGACCATTCCTTGCATCAAGCGTAAAGCTGACTGGGCCCTTCGATGGATCTCCGACGAACGTTCCACCTTTGCTGAGCGTCTCGTTGCCTTCGCCGCCGTTGAGGGTATTTTCTTCTCCGGCTCGTTCGCTTCCATCTTTTGGTTGAAGAAGCGCGGCTTGATGCCAGGTCTCACGTTCTCAAACGAGCTCATTAGTCGTGATGAGGGTATGCACACCGACTTTGGATGTCTTCTCTTCAGCCACTTGAAGCGTCGCCCTCATCCCGAAGTCGTCAAGCACATTATCACTGATGCCGTTGCCATTGAACAGGAGTTCCTCACTGGTATGCCACTGCTTTACTTTATTGCTTTAATGTCTGATGATTCTCGTAGATGCTCTTCCCGTCTCCCTCATTGGCATGAACTCCAAGCTCATGTGCCAATACATCGAGTTTGTTGCTGATCGTCTACTCGTAGCCCTTGGCAATGACAAGGTGTACAACTCAACGAACCCCTTCGACTTCATGGACATGATCTCGCTCCAGGGCAAGACCAACTTCTTCGAGAAGCGAGTGTCTGATTACTCAAAGGCCAACATCAACCACTCTGCCACCGGTAGCACCGTTGACTCGTCGAAGACATTGTAAGTGCATTCATCCTCATCCCGTACCTTGCGCTCATTCTTGACCTTCAGTGTTCTCGATGAGGACTTTTAAACCCCGTCTGACATTTCTACCCGTCTCATCGCTTTGTATTTTTTGTTATTCTCGTCGCATCTCACCGTTTATACATGCATTCAACGACATTATTATTGTTTTTATCTATGCTGTCCCTTTAGATTTGTAACTGGTGTAAAATTGTAGGATTTACATAATGGCATTAACCAACTCATCGCACTGCGCGTTTACTTTTGCTATGTACTAAGGCTAACTTGCTAAGTATGATTGTGTCAGGCAAACCACTAAATTGGCTGAGTGGATACCAGTAGTAGCGAGACACTGTTCGCAAATTCGAGAGGTGGAGGCTGGTGAAAGACGACACACTTATGTCATGAGCGCTTTTTCGGTGTGCGTTCTCTGAGCTTTAGATTGCAAGGCGCTCATTGAAGTGCTAAGATTTATCTTTCGACTTTCCAGGCATGAAATGTTAAACACCCCACAAATGATTTATGGAATGCTGTACGTAATATCTTTTTATTCGGTGCGACTGACACACCATTATGACAATCCAAAAACCATATACCGGAAATCAAAAGAAGATACTAAAAGGCCTGCCGACACACCCGCAGCGTTGTTGTGACCTCCAGGGCCTTCCCACCGGCGTGATACAGAAATAAAATAAAAAATGAACATATCGATATCCATAACCAGTCTATAACGGAATGGGCTCCGTATACTGACGGGGTGCTGGTTTGTAGGATGCTGAATGTGTTGCGTCAGTTCGTCGCGGACGAAGACAAATTGAAATAGAAACTTACGTTCGAGACGCAGGTTGATGACATCAGAGCGATCCAAACCCTCAAAGTACGCATGATTGAGAATAGCACGAGTCGTGCTTCGTTCGCCAGCGACGTCTTTGATCATCTATAAAGGACATAAATATCAGATAGAAAAGCGACCGCGATAAGACTCACCGAATGCACCATGTCTGCCGCATGAGCACCGAAACGCTCCCACAGACGAGGAGGGATGCGGAGGCTCCCGAAATCAGTGAAGATATCTCTGTGCTGATTGTGAAGGTAAAGTTAGCTTGGAAAGGCTCCATTCACGACTCGACACTCACGTTCGGACAAGTAAACAGTTCGGCGAAGACGACGCCTAAACTATACACATCTGCTAGATCTGCCTGGTGGGACGCGCCCTTATACTTTGGGACGACTTCGGGAGCCATGTAGCCGACAGAACCGCGCCCGTCAGACTCGATGATGAAACGGCCACGAGAGGCCAAGCCAAAGTCGATGAGCTTGAGGTGACCGCGCGCGTCGATCATGACATTTTCCGGTTTGATATCGCGGTGGAAGATCATACTGTCATGGAGCATGTTGACAGCAGTTATCTGGGAATGATGCGTCAAGATGAGATGGGGAGGCAGAGGCCTGGACGTACGAGTTGTGCACAGTAGAGCTTGACAAGATCGGGATCGATGGACTGGTTGGCTTCGGACAGATCACGAAGACGGGACACGAGTGACTGGGGGTAATGTTCCTGCGAGAATTATAAACAGAAATGTTAATGGGGTTAGAGAAATGTTCTCACCATGAGGATATAGCACCAGTGCATATCCTGACGATAATCCAGTATTTCCGCGAAGAACGAGCATTGAATTCGGCGTATGTCTCTGAGGATGGCAATTTCTTCTCTGATGGCTGCATGGTTGCCGATTGCTGTCCGGGGTCGGCCATCCTCGATGAGAGGAATGCCGTCAAGGATATAGTTGGACTTGTTGAGGGCTTTGACGACGATGACACGGGCGCAACTATCCGATTCGCGTGCTAGGATAACTTGGGCTGTGGCACCGTTTCCGACAGTGTCCATGAAGACATAGGTGACGGGACCGATTTGGAGGGAATTCGGAAGGGGGTGACCGTTCTGCACATCCGCGGGGAAGGGACTTTCGGAGCGGGCCGAGTCCACGGTGGACACCACACTGCTAAGCAGAGTCTCAGTGCCAGCATAAGTCCAGCTGGCAGGAGCCGAAACGACGCGACAGTGCGTGGCACCACGCGCGTCTTGGTCAGTGAGACCAGACTTGGCCTTCATTGACCAAGACTTGGCCTGCACTTCCCTCCCGCACTGGGCCGGTTGGAAAAGGCATTTGACGACGTGGAAAAGTTTGGAGAACATAGGATAGAGTTGAATAATGGTGGAGTTGCACTAAATGGTGATATTTTTATAGGCGTTTGCATTGCGCGCACCGGTTCACGCGTGCTGTCGTCCATTGTTGTGGGTAGAAATGCCACCGTCTGAGGAGGGATTGCCTTTGTCCGTACCGGGCCGATGTCCGAGAGAATTCTGCCACTCATCCCAGTCATCCCAGAAAGGCATTGGCTTGCGAGTTGTTGAACAAAGAGTGAGAAGTGTGGAATCTGGAATCTGCGTACAATGTCAGGTTGAGGGAGTGTGCCACCCAAAAGAACAGTCACGTGGCACCGGGTACGATCAAGATAAGATCAAAGATGCTCTCGGTCATCTCCATCACGTAAGCCTATCCCAGGGAATTTTACCCGTCGTTCGACGTCCCTTCTTCCCTACACGACGACCGTCACATTGCCGTCCTCTTCCCCCAAGGCGGGCGGGCCCTATACACCTCGTATCTCTCGTTCTCTAACCACCCCCTATGTCCGACTACGACTCATCTCGGGAGTCGTCCCCGTGCCGCGACGACAAGTCTTCCCACCGTAACTTTTATCTCGGCCTCAGCCAGGGAAGGCAGCCTTCAGATGCATACGACACCCTCTTGCCCCCGTGGCGTGCAGCTGTCCGGAGAAAACTCACTCAGACTGTGCACCTCGAGTCCAAGGTGATAGCTTGCATGCAGGTGGGTTGTTGATGATGTTTCGCTTGCTTGCCGGTGTTAAGATCTTGTAGGAATACATACGCACGCCGTGGCTAGACGCGTACTTTGTGTACACTTCGTCTTTAGGTTGGTATGCGACCGATCATGCGTCAGACACTGTCTGACCCGTTACTGGTGTAGGAACGCATACCTTCTTCATGACTGTGCTCCCGGTGCTGTATTTCTTCGGGTATGAAGACATGGGTCGTGGGTATGTATTTGTCGCTATCTTCCCAGTTTGACACCAGTTATTCATCTAACGATAAGACTCGTTATTGTTTTGGCTCTGGGAGTGTACTTTTCCTCCTTTATAAAAGATCTTCTATGCTCTCCGCGACCCTTTTCGCCTCCCGTGACGCGCCTCAGTGAGTGGTATCTCGAGAAGGAACGAATATTCTGATATCCCGTCTCAGCCATCGGAACGCACCATCTGGAATACGGCTTTCCCTCCACGCACTCCACAAATAGTGTCTCCATCGCGCTGTTCCTTTTCGGGCATGTTTATCTCCTGGCGTCCGGCACACCCAATTCTGAGTTGTCGCCCGTGATATCCCCATTCACCTACAACGTCCTCGTCGTTCTACTTATATTCTACACCTTTTCCATCGTCTTCGGCCGACTATACACGGCAATGCACTCCTTCACTGACTGTATTGTAGGCGTCGTCTTGGGAGCCGGTCTTTGGTGGACGCACACCAGTTTCCCCGGCATTCCCGTCAAGGTTCCTTACACGTCTACGATGGTCTACTTCGCGCGCGGACTAGGCGCTGGAAAATGGATGGATGACTGGGTGCAGAGCGGGGGCTGGGAAGTGCCCCTGATACTCATTTCTGTTTGTCTCCTTGCAGTAAATCAACACCCCCAGCCAGTAGATGATTGTCCCTGTTTCGAGGACGCCATCGCCTTTGGGAGTGTCGTGCTTGGACTTTTAGTCGGGTCTTGGGGCGTTTCTTTTACGAGTCTTTCCGAACGCCGCGCAGTGGTTATGCCGGGAAGTGGATGGGTATTTGATCAAACCCTGGCAACATGGATAGCTGTGGAGCGTGGGTGGCAAGACGTGTGCTTGTGGTGGGGTGTGGCAGCTTTGAAGATGGTGGTGGGAATCCTGGCCATCTTTGCGTGGCGTATCCTGGCCAAGTCAGCATTGCATATCACGCTGCCGCCGCTTTATCGGTTGCTTTCCAAGAGCTTCCGGCTGCCAAATCGAAGGTTCTACACGCCTGCGACGGATTACAAAAACGTACCCAGCGAATTTGCTCACGAAGGCGGTTTGAGGCCGATTCCTAGTGTGATTGATCTGCCGGGAAGCGTGGAGATGGAAATGGGTGAAGGAAGTGCGTTTTCTTACCCCACACCTGGAACGAGGGCGGTCAAGATGAGGAATGGGAACGAGAAAGTTAGGTTTGCGAATGGCAAGGGCGCTGTTGAGAGGGAACAAGAAAAAGAAGACGAGGTTAAACATTATGACGCTGATGGTAAACTATTCTTATCGTTATTGATTGCTGTATTGACTTTTTGGCCAGTGCTTACGAAGGTTACGGTCTACGCGGGGATTGCACTTTTGGCGAGCCAGGCTTTGCCTGTCATGTTCGATGTTCTTGGCTGGGGCGTACGGTCGTGGCCCGTCGATGCCTAAGGATGAGATATTTGTGACATTTTACTCCCATACTACGCTACAATACAGTACTATTACCATGTAAATTCGGAGGTTTGGATACACTAATTTATTCCACCTGTTGATGCATCTGAGACGAGCATCAAATACTACTGCGCCGGCAAATCCTCGTTTCGACTCGCGATACTGCGGGATGAGACGGTGTATGCAGAAACCAAGTTGGCAGCGGAAAGCGATGCAGCCTGTTACATGTCATCTCCGGGTTTTTATATCAGCTTCTCTGTCGTAGCGCTCTCTTCATGAGTCTCGACCAGAATTTGTTCACACTCCTCGTTACGCCCAACAAGGAGGATCCCAATGTTATCGACCTCGTCGACCCCTCGGGGGTGACCTATTACAGGAAGCAACGGGTCGCTGGCGCTGTGTACACGGTTGAGGTGTACGGTACGTTTCCTACCTCTGTCTGCCGTCTTTCGTGCTCATGAACAGGTAGATTTTATGTCCGAGTCGCTGCTTGTAACAGCGACGGCGCCATCCGCCTCCAGCAAGACCAAGGTCCTCGAGCTATACAACCCAACCACGACGCTCGAGCTTAAGTATACCGGCACACTAACCTTTCGGTGGAACTTCAAGTGGGAGAAGTGAGTCTGAGTGCACCTTGAGGCCAGGGGTGGGTATACTGAGACCACCGCTAGCTTCGACTTTGAGTGGAAACGCGAAGAATGCTTCATGCTCCGGAAACCGGACCCTCCAGTTCTCGTCGCTATTACCAAGGAACCTGCTGGACGACTCAAAACAAGCTCGATACAGATTTTGGACTACAACCTGAACCGGTAAGCACCGTTGCTCATCATCACTGGCATTGATTGATGTTTATCAGATTCGACATAGACGATAGGAAGGGCCTAGAAATCGTTATACTAACAGCGCTTCTGACGTTCCAGGACGCAAATGATAGCTATCATGGCTCGCCTAGGGATTCTGAGGGGCTAGTCAAGACCAAGTCGACCCCGACACCTCCTCCTGCGCCACCACCGAAGCCGCCTGCAAAGACCGGCGTGGACAGGGTAGCAGAAATACAGGCCATACGTGGGGAAGTCAACGAGCTGATTGTGGAGGAAGAGGGGGATATCACACATTACGCTCAATATTGCTCAAACTTGCTCCAGGTGCGTTGCCATCTTAGCGACTGGATTTCACGTTAATATTCTTCCAGGACGAAGCGATGCTATTTGTCACTGTGCGGTCGTCTTCCGCGGGACAAGTTCCCAAGGTGCTCCAAGTAGTGGAAGAGACGAAGCGTATACGGCATAAAGCCGGCCTGGACGACGAGATCTTCCAATATGTCCTCTACGACACCCTCTCTCAGCGACCCCGACGAATAAACCTCAACAACACCCCCGGCAATAAATACGTACCCCCCAACAGCCTCGTCGTCCACTTGAGCAAGATACCCATGCCAGAGCTGCAACCCTCAGTAACACCCACGCCCACACCTACGAGCACGTCACCGCCAGTATCCTTCAACACCCTGGAAAAGAAACGTATGGTCCTTTAATCTGTTATTCGCGCATTTCTGGTCTCACAAGCAACAAAGCGAAGAAAATAGTTCGACGGTCTCGGTCCGGCTCCAAGTCACCGCCGCCCCGCGTTCATTCGTACCAGGTGCACCCTCAGCAACCATCGCCATCGCCTTCCCAGCTAAATAATCCTGGGATATATACCGCACCTCCACCGCCGCTCCCAGCGAGGCCTGGGAATAACATGGTTTCGGGCTTGTTTGATATGCTGCATTATAGGAAGTAGGAATGGAAGGCTTATGTTTGTTTTCTGTCGCTTTTAATATGAGGAAAGGTGTATGCAGAATGGATAACAATGACTGTACTTTTACCACTACATAGTCTCGACAAACGGCATCGAACCACCGGTCTGTTCGCCTTGATTTCAAGCGTAGCAAATGATTCATTTCTCGCTTTTTCCTTGCCTTCACATCAAAGGTGCCATGTTCTGTCCGAACGCGCTTCCTTTCCACATGTTAGTGCGCCATGGACATTCTGCTTCTTCGCGAATCCGTGGCCTACCGGACCCGCGCAAAATTGCCATGATGCTGCCATGATGTCTTGGCATCAGACTTGGAGTGAAGAAATATAAGATTGGACAAGGATATACAAAAGGCGTTACGCTATTTTAACGAAAGTACAATCCAATGCAACGCCCAGGTTGCTGCGATCCTTGATAATTGTATCCCCAACGACCGTCAACCCACACTCATTCCTCTTCTGATCCCGAGCATACAGCGCAATTCTACGATTCGGCATCTGCTTCGCGACGAACCCATACGATTTGCCCGTTCCCTTCTGAGCATCCTCATACGTCCAGAACGCGAGCACTTCCTTGTCCCCAGGGGTCGACAGCGAGACGTACTTGGTCACGCTCCTACCATCAAGCTCCGAATACTTCCCTCCTATAAAGCCCACCTTTCCAGACTTCCAGGTCTTGTCTGTGACACCCGTCTCGAGCAAGAACTGGAAGACTGCACCGGAATTGCTCTTGCGTGGACTGACGAGTGTGATGCCGCCCATGGAGTATCCCAAGCCTAGATGGCCAGGCCCGAGCTCTGTACCGTCAGCGAAACGGATCTTGTATTTGGAGCCTACAGAGAGCTTGGCGCCCTGCGAGTCGACGAGATCCTGGAAGTGAAATAAATGTTAATGTCTATGCAGGTTCGAGAGAGACATGAAGACACATACGCCGCTCGTATCAGTCGGCGGTTGTGTACCCGTTCCGGTGGCAGTAGTCGGGCCTGTTTGTGGTTTATTGGTACCAGTCGAAGGTTTATATGTGCCGGGCGATGGTTTGTTGGTCCCAATTGTCGATTTATCGGTGCCATTGGGTACAGTCGTTCCAGTTCCAGCGCCTGTTCCTGTCCCCGTCCCGGTTCCAGTTCCTTTATCACCAGTCCCAGTCCCAGTCCCAGTCCCGGTTCCTGTCCCAGTTCCCTTATCCCCCGTCCCAGTCCCCGTCCCCGTCCCCTTGCCAGTCCCAGTCCCTCCCTTATCCCCTGTGCCAGTTCCCGTGCCAGTTCCCGTCCCCGTCCCTGTTCCTTTGTCTCCAGTACCAGTACCAGTCCCTGTACCAGTACCAGTACCCGTACCCTTATCTCCAGTACCCGTACCCGTTCCTGTACCGGTACCTGTCCCAGTGCCCTTCTCCCCAGTGCCAGTGCCAGTGCCAGTGCCAGTACCCGTCCCAGTCGGGGCACCGTTTGGCACACCGTTTGGTTTGGTTTCGGTGGGCTTGGTCGTCGTTTCGGGAACCTTGGTGTGGGGATCTGGTTTCTTCGGCGGGTCCGACGGCTTCGTTGTGCCCGTCCCGGTACCCGTACCCGTACCGTGGGGTTCCTCTGTTTTCTTCGGCGGAGGATTGCAGTCGTCTGTCTTCTTCGGTGGGTCAGATGGTTTCGTCGTATCCTCTGTTTTCTTCGGCGGGGGAATGCAGTCGTCTGACTTCTTTGGTGGAGGATCGCAATCTGTTTTCTTTGGTGGGTCAGATGGTTTTGTCGTTCCCGTGCCAGTTCCAGTTCCAGTCCCCGTCCCCTCTGTTTTCTTCGGCGGGGGATTACAGTCGTCTGGCTTCTTCGGTGGGTCAGATGGCTTAGTCGTGCCCAGCTCCTCTGTTTTCTTCGGCGGTGGGCACTCTTCCGACTTCTTTGGCGGTTCAGATGGCTTCGCCGTCCCCTCATCTGGTTTCTTTGGCGGTGGGTCGCAGCTGCCAGAGGGTTTGGGAGGTTCCTTCGTCCCGTCGGGTTTCTTCGGCGTGTCAGTTGGTTTGGGAGGTTCTTTTGTTGTTGGCGGGCACTCTGGATCTGTCTTCTTGTCGGGAGGTGGGACAACGGGAGGTTTTGGTGTGCCCGTGCCAGTGCCCGTGGGCGGCTTCGTTCCTGGCGGGCATTCGGGATCTGACTTCTTCTCGGGAGGCGGGACGACAGGAAGCTTTGGTGTACCTGTACCTGTACCTGTGCCCGTTCCAGTTCCAGTTCCAGTAGGCACCTTCGTCTCTGGTGGGCAATCTGTTTTTTTCGGCGGCACCGTCGTACCAGTTCCCGTTCCCGTGCCAGTTCCTGTGCCCGTACCAGTCCCTTGATCTCCCTTCGCAGCTGTGTTCTTGAATTGCCACAGCTGTGGACGCCCACTATGGGTCTTCAAACGGATCTGAGAGAATAGCAAGTCAACTCGTTGCAGGATTGATGACACGAAAAAAACAACGTACCCTCGTCTGGGGCGTGTTCTTATCCAGATCATAAGCAAACTTGGAGTTGGGCCATCGTATTCTGTGCAGCGTGTTGAGAAACAAAACAATAAGGCAAAGGACACGATCAAATCAGCGTACTGGAAGATCAGGTTTTCCTCGTCTTGAGCTTGTAGGTCCCACGCGACAGGGTAAGGACTTGTCACAATAGCGACGTTGTCAGCGATAGCTGAGTCGACAGTGAGGTATGCGCCGTCGAATTTACTTCGAATCACGTATCCCGCGCCAAACGCTGTGACTTCCCACTTAATTTGAGTCAGTACTGTTTCATGTATTGCATGAAGATTGGCGCATATACCTGTTGATTCTTCTGGTTGTTGATGGGAGTATAACCTTGTTACCGAATCCGTATTGAGAGAGAGATTGTGTGGTACATAGGATACGCTCACCTTGGACGTACTTCAGGTCTTCCAGAACTTGGTCAATGACTGTCTTGTGCTCGACGCTGACAATGACATATGTTCCATCCGATAGTTTGCCGGACTTGTTCTTGGGGGGTGGGGGTATGGGGGGAGCGGCCATTGCGACGTGAAGAGAACACTGAGAAGCATGCGTTTAAAACACACTCGCTCAGGAATATGCGATAACACGACAGGCGGTTATGCAATTCGAATAAGAAGCGAGGCGTTCATTCAACCTGTCGGCTGGTTTCTAAAAATCATAATTAATCTACGGATAAACAATCGCGGACCTTGTGCTTCATTTTCATCACAAAAAGTAGCGCGCAGTGTGAATCATTAGGGCGCCGGTTCTGCCACTTATATCATATTGTCAACGGTCAGTCGGCCGACCCTGCCATGACGCCTATTTTTCGGTTCTGCAAGGCAGCCGGTACGACTAGTCATACAATATTGGTCAAGACTAGGTACCGGTGCATCCGCGGAAGTGAAACTGTGCTCACCTTGAGGCTGAACCTGACTGAACGCGCAAGATCTGACAGCGGAAATGCAAGATCAAAAACTTCATGTACGCGTAGGACATCTAAAAAATGTAAATAATTTAGATATGTGACAATCAGAAATTTTTTGGGAAACCTACCATCGGAAGGAATAGAAAAACAGAGAGAAAGCACGCTCTTCGACCAGCGGTACGCCATCTTCTCGCCCAATCAAACATGTCTCAGAAAGTCGTAGGTCTCCACCATTCGCGTCCTCGTCGACATTTCTGAACCAAGATGATAGAACCTTCTCGATTCCGATGGCAAGAACATCGAGAACCAGCACTACTATAAAATCCGCCTCGCCGATGGTAGTGAACTTGGATACGCGCCGAGCGGAATGTCCATCACCAGCGCCAAAGCAATCTGCGCGCCGATGCCCTCGAATGCAGGAGCACTCTTCCGGTTCGTACCCAAGGACGATAGCAAAAATGGCGTGCCGTGGACTGTCGGGGATGTGGGGAATCTGAAAGGACTGCAGAGCAGAGAGGATGGTACGGTGCTCAAGTTGGGCTTGAGCTTGTCGTCTCCTCCGACGGGCGGCACGGCGGCTTTGGGATGGTATGGCTCGGATTTGTGGGGATTCACGGGGAAGCAGCTCGCTGGAAATAGAGTTGCGCTGTATGCACGGAACAAGGACGCGAAGGATGTTGGGCTGATAGTCATTGATCTTGGGAGGAACGAGTCGGCGCTTGTAGAGGATCGTTCTGGGGACTGTATTCCATTGGACTGTCAGTTTGTGAGGATGGCTCCGATTACTGCAAAGTTCTAGATGATAGTAGTAATAACAGCCAACTTTGTGTGACGCGTTACACTGTTACTCTCGTTCGAAGCATCTCGGCCTGGCCTAAGCATGAACTACGAGTCTATATGTTCTGAGCTTCTACACAGACTTTACACGCGCTCGCGATGAACAAACCGATCTGCGCGAAGACATTGTGCTGGTATTCGACTAATAGTAAAGACATCCATGAGGGAAAAGCGACCCCTTTGGAGAATGCTCCAACGTCGCCTGAAAGAGACTCCGAAGAGGTGGGCTTCTTCATCTATTTTCGCATGTTCCAGTGGTACTTACCACTTGGCAGGCTAAATAATTACGACTTATTACGACGCTGATAAAAAAACTGACCTGCTTCCGAACCTTGTCACAACTTCCACTAAGGTACGTTCCTTCCAGATTTATTTCCCGCTGACCATTCCCTGAAGCTCAGTGTCGAATTCAGCTTAACACAATGATTTTGACGGGCGTCAATGCAACGCCTGTTTTGATTTTGATTTTGATTTAGCAGCGATGCCTCGTTAAACTGCTATCTGCATTTCATCCTCGGGCCGATTTTCTACATCAGCTCATAGCTTCGCGAAGGTACGGTTTCAGTGGGTAACGTATAGCCTCAGACTCTTGCAGCTCGTATCAGGCAAAAATCATGTCAGTGGCTACTTCGGAATGGCTGAAAGAACGAAACGGCGCTGGGCTCTCTTGGCATGTATGCTATTTTCAAGCGACAACGGACAACTCTCAAACATCGGCTGAAAAAGATGACCGGAATGTCGCTTAGGTCCCTCTATCTGAGCCGGCTCCGATGTTGTTTACCCGCTTGTCAGGCTAATTTATTGCGACGGTGTTTTGACAATGCTATGGTTTTGTTTCCAAATATTTTCACACCCTTTTGCATAGCGTAAAACATAAGCATGAAAGGCACATTCACCTTTCTCAAGCCTCCGTGTCAAATTCGGTTCTCTACGATGGGCGTCAATGCCTCGCCTGCTTCGATCTCGGTGGTATAATCTCGGGCCTATTCCTGTCCAAGGCACCAAGTATTAGCCTGCTACTGAGTTCGTAGCTTGGCATAAATAAGGTACGTGTCTATAGCTAAACCATTACTTGCGTGTCGCTCATTTTCATGACTTTCCAGTGTTTGGATTGCATCTCCATTCTCTTAATTAAATGGAGATCTCTGAGGAGTCTGGGTTCCTGACTTATTCACGTTTCTGACATCTCTCAAATCTCCACAAGGTATAGAACTGATGCTTGAGAACATCAGCTGCGATGGAAAAAATGCCAAATCGACAGCTGGCAGCTGCTGGCCCAGATCTTTCGGCGCTCAACGCTTACTCAAACACCATGTCGAATTCTGTTCCAGGATCCGCAGACATTTCTCATTATTGATTGACTTTGGGTCCACCTCAGCGGCTTGTAAACTACACGATGCACCAATTTATCCGTATCTAGTGCTCCACATTGGCCATTTCAGGCCGTCATCTAACAAAAAAAAACCCATTCTTATCTAAGGCATGGATCTGTGTGCGTACTGTCTTGATACTGCGATTGTATCCATGTTCACATGCACATGGCCGTGTTCTCCTCAGGCTCTTCCAGCTGTCAGAGTGGTTTTGCGCCAACCTTCTAGTGGATGATTTTCAAACCCAGTGATTGCAGGGTTGTCAAGATCGCAGTCTGAGTGAAGCGCTCAAACACGTGGATTCTAGAACATATGTTCAATTACTTCCTTTGACATGGTATATTTTCCGTTATGTCCTTGTTTTCTCTAAATAATTGTTTTACCTAGGTAGAACTCTAGTTTGTGACCAAGTAAATGGCGAGGGCATATGACTATGTCGGGTACATTCTAACAGCGTTGGACAGATGAAATGCACGCGCCCGAGTTACTGAAAACACAACAAACTAGACAGAGTCAACAAGTTTATATACGACGACACTAGGAATCAAATCACCGTCGTCTCTCGCGATGTTTGGACCTCCGCGATTTGGACCGCCTGGCTGCGCGCTACCGCCGATGTGCCCGCCTCCGACTATGTGCCCTCCACGCCCGCCTGTTTGCCTCCCACCTCCAGTATGTCCACCCCCGCCGCCTGTTTGCCCACCTCCGGTCCGTCCGCCGCCGCCGGTCGTTGTGCCGCCACCTGTTGTTGTTCCCCCGCCGCCTCCACCGGTGGTCGTGCCGCCAAAGCCGCCGCCGGTTGTTCCGCCTCCTCCAAAACCGCCCGTTCATCCGCCACCACCACCAATCGTGGTTCCTCCGCCGCCAAAGCCGCCTCCTCCGAAACCTCCGCCGGTTGTAGTGCCACCAAAGCCTCCTCCGACCTGTCCGCCGCCGCCGAAGCAGCCGCCTCCGCCGGTAGTGGTACCACCAAAGCCGCCTCCTACCTTACCGCCACCGCCGAAGCAGCCACCTCCCGAGTGCCCGCCTCCAAAGAATCCACCTCCAAAGTGTCCACCACCAAAGCAGCCACCTCCTAGTTGTCCGCCTCCAAAACAGCCGCCTCCCGAGTGTCCTCCGCCAATCAAACCGCCTCCGGAATGCCCACCTCCTACTAAACCGCCACCGGAAAATCCTCCACCTACCTGTCCTCCACCAACCAAACCACCTCCCGAATGTCCCCCGCCGAGTAAGCCTGCACCCAAGTGCCCTCCTCCAGCAACGCCCAAGTGTCCCCCGGAAAATCCTCCTCCCGAGTGTCCTTCTCCAGACAAACCTCCCCCCAGTAAAGAGTGCCCGCCGCGGCCTACATGTCCAGTTCCTGAAAAACCTTATTCAACTCCACCAGGCTCGCCTCGAGATTGCCCCCCACCGTGTCTACCACCTACTACTTGTCCTCCTGGAACGGATACCAAGCCCACCGATGGAATGCCGACAACGAAACCAACCTCCGGTTCCGTTAGCACTCCTGCTCCCGGTACGAAAACGAGCGGAACGAGTGTAGCTGTCGGTGTCGGCATTGGCACTACCATTGGAAGTAGTAAAAACACCTCAGAAACGGCGACAGACACTCGCAGAGTACGTCCTTTTCTTTCGTCGTCATATTTATACTGATGTTTCTTAGGACCTCGTCGACTCTCTCGGTGTCAAACTCTCCACTGGATGCTTGTACAAAATCCGTTTCGCTGACGGGACCGAACTTGGTTTTGGTCACCTCGGGTTGGGTAGCGTCATAGGCCACGTCCCGCTCGCTACCCCCCGTAAGAGCAACAGTGGAGCCATCTTCTCCCTTGGAGGCACATGGAAACCAGGAAGCGTGGGTTATCTAAAAGGGAAGTATTCCGGGTTGGATGGGAAGAGCGCGAGCATGACGATGTCGCTGTCATCGACTGGTGTGCTTACGTGGTGGCGATACACCGATCCCAAGAACGAGACGGGGTCTTCGTATGGGTTTACAGCTAGGCAAATGCCTAATCGGAGGATCGCGTTGTACGGGTATGATGAGAAATGCAAAGAATGCGGACTGGTGGTGGTGGGTGATCAGATTGTCAAGGATCCCAGTAATCTTGGTGTTGCTCTGGATTGTTATTTTGTCAGGGTCACCTAGATGTGGTCATCTGGCCATTTTGTAGCTTCGACATCTAAAGTGATAACAAATACAAGATCCAGGACAGCGTAAGTATATCAATGACTATTATCCATTCTGTGTAACCAGTAGTCGT
Source organism: Armillaria altimontana (assembly GCA_022818075.1). Classification (NCBI taxonomy): domain Eukaryota; kingdom Fungi; phylum Basidiomycota; class Agaricomycetes; order Agaricales; family Physalacriaceae; genus Armillaria; species Armillaria altimontana. Next base: position 1,620,028 of record JAIWYR010000005.1, on the reverse strand, counting down.
ACCTCAACGTACTTCCTCCAACACATACTCACCCTCAGACTGACGACGCTCCGCCGCCGACACCGGATCTTCACCAAACTCGTCTATCACGGATAAAACGCGGAATTCTATGGGTGGTATTGCATTCGAAACCGTCCTTCGATCGCTGCCGGTCACCAGTGCAAACTGTTTGTGTTCCCAGGCGCGGAGTCGTAGCAGGAATCTAGCAGTAAGTAGACCTGAGAGTCTACGCGACATCGACGTCAGATGGTACATTCCGATAGGCGAAAGAACTCACGGGAGTGTTAAAGCGTTGAGTAACCGCCGGGGGAACCCCGCCTGAATGACAACGAATGAATGATGGCATTGACACCACAGTAACATAGAAAACGGTCTACCGGAGCAACCTGTAAAGTTAAGTAAAGGGAAAGCACAGCGCAACACTAACTCACAGAGTTTAGCACAACAGCAGCCGTCGTGAATAATGTCACAACACTGTCTCGCTCCGCCTGAGTCTCGAATGTACAAGATAGCCAATCGAAGCTCACCTAAAGTAGAAGATACCTGCAAAAAGCTGCGCGTAAGAAGTGTCTCAACCACATTTAGAGTGTAGAGTAACCTTGCTCGAATATCACGTATAGAAGCCTCTGGCGGTGCATGTTCCAAGCCCCACCAATCCTGAATGCTTGGATGCTCCGTATTGTCATTAGTATCGCAGACGAATACTCGAATACGACCAGCAATATCGAGAGAAGGAGACTCTCTGTGGTAAAGGGTTTAGCAAAGCTCTCTGCATCCGAAGTAAGGACGATTACCACTAACACAGACGTAAGCACCGACAAAAAAAAATAAGTGTACAGAGGACGCACATACGATCGTTTGTTGACCCAATGCATCTGTGGTCCGGGACTTGCATCTATCATTGCTGTGTTAGCATATTCACTGACGCAAAGTTATTGAAAGCCAAACAATATCAACTATGATACACGCTAGTCCGATGGCAGCGAGGTAAAGCAGGATAGCTTTGCTCCTAGCGAAGACGGCATAGGTGCGTGCGGTGAAAGTCACTAGATGAAAGGTTAGAGCGTCCATCAACATCAAGCGCCCAAATTCGCACACATACCAATAACGGCAGCGCGCCCAATAACGCTCAGCGCGGCGATGATTTTGTACCATGTATCGCAGCTAGAAAAACTCGTTAGCTCTTTCAACGGGATGGCTTTCAAAGGAAACGAGCGTGCTGAAAAAATGAATTACATGAGAATGAGCCAGCGCAAAGACAGTTGGAAATATTACCCTAGCGCCTAGTTGTTTGGCTATAGCGAGAAGATAGAGAACGTTCGCCACCAGAGCGTATCGGCAACAAAGGTACAAAATAGTTGACAATCTGAACTTTGAGCTCCATATGTACTTGACTTCCATGGGTAAGGTCAGGATATAGTCATAGTAGAGCAGAGCTAAAACCAGATTGATGTCAAAGAGTTAGTATAGTACGAAGTTAAACCATACCGATGCTGGCGTATTGAATCCGGAACTGGAGAAAACTTGATGAATGTCAAACCTGAGAAGAATGAAAATGAAAGGAAACGGACTGAGTGGTAACAGATTCTGTGTACGCAGGAGCCATGAAGAGGAGATGAAGAGGCGAGAAGACTGTAGAAAATGAGTCTTATGCTATTTTCCTTACCGAAGTGGAGCCGGTCCAGTGGCAACAGAGCACGTTGAACCGCGAGCTTGGAATTAGAGTAACGAGAGACTAATGACTAAAAACCCTTCGAGTTGTGACGAAGCCCAGCAAACATCCTGAAAGAAGTTACTTGGAAGTTACGCCGAGAAGTTAGAACGGGCCCCGGCAGCCGGGATCAAACAGGACGCGTACACATGGCGGACTGTACCACCATGGGAAAAATTGACGGGGTATTATAGGGTGAAATTATGTATCTCGCACCCACAGCATACAAATATGTATCCACGCCTGTGCTTGTCAGCTCTACAGCTTAATGCAAACAGTCTCAAGGCAAAGGTCCGAGTAGAATGAGAATATCCTTCACTTTAAGACTCTTTAAATCGAGTTTGTTCGCTTACATGTGAACAAACGGCAACGTAACTTGAAGGGCTTACACATACGTAGTACCACCGTCCAATAGCCGTAATTTCAAGAATCAACACCAGCAGGATCGAGCTTGCTGGTGTACATTGGCAGTTTTTGGGGCTTAGTGGACTCTCTGGCTCTCCACGGGACGCACAAAATCCGTTCAGAGTTCGGCCATTGATTCCCATTGGTTACCCATCGGTGGTTGGGGTTCGGTGCCAACGTGGTGGAAATACGCCGACCATAAGAAAGTTAAAATTCAATTACAGCACAAGGAAATAAATGGATAGAAGACTTTAGCATGGCGAGTTGCCTGTTAGCTGAGAACTATCTGCTCTTCTCAGCACTCATTGTCAAAGATTCCAGAGTCCCAGGAACCATAGTCGACGTGGAAGGCGTATTCTCTTGGTCCATTTTCCGTGGCATCTCTTCTAACGCATACCCGTTCTGACGACCTGCCATCGATACCGGATCCTCACCAAACTCATCAATCACTGACAAAGCGCGGAATTCCATGGTGTGCGTCTGCTGCGATGCGATCCCGCGATTTCCGCTGACCACGGTGGAGTTTTGATCCTCCCATGCGCGGAGGCGCAGGAGGAATCGGGCGGTTAGTAGACCCGAAAGTCTAGGTGCGTTCCGTGAGTTTGAGTAGCTTTGAGGGTTGGACGAACTCACGGAAGCGTCAATGCGTTAAGTAAGCGCTGGAAAAATCCCGCCTGGAAAGCGACGAATCAATCAACGACATTGCTCTAGGATAGTTTGGTTTACCGGTGCGACCTGTGTACTCCGTCAGTATGACAAACCTCAAAGTTGAAGACACGTCGAAGACAAACTAACCGAGTTCAAAATGACAGCTGCTGTCGTGAACAACGAAACGACACTGGATTTGTCGCTGTCTCAGTCCTAACCGCAGTACAGCTAATAATTAAGGTTCACCTGAAATAGAAGATTCCTGCAATAAACTGCGTGTAAGAATCGTACTGCCAGGCAATAACGATAGAGATGACCTTGTTCGAATATTAGATATGTGAAACCCCGCCGCTGTGCCTTCCAGGGCCCACCAACCCTAAACGCCTGAATACTTCGGATCGTCATTAGTATCGCAGATGAATACTCAAACACGACCATCAATATCGAGAGGAGTAAATTCGCTAGGGAGAAAACTTGAGTAGCATTCATTAAGAGTAAAGGACGTCGGTACCACTGAATACATGCACCGCCGTCAGTGAACGGAAATTGAGAAGATGTGGGTATAGAACGTACAGGGGATTGCTCGAAGAACCAACACATCTGAGCCCTGGAACGTGCATCTATCGCTTTCACTGTTAACACACAGGATGCTGGAAATAAATCTGACTGACGATGTCTAGTATAACGCATGCCAGGCCAATGGCGACGAGATAAATTAAGATAATTTTGCTCCTAGCAAAGATGGCGTATGTGCGCCCGGTGAAAGTCACTGCAGCAAACTTAAACTAAACAAGTTCACTGGCAGTCACCAAAATTGCATCACGCACCAATAACGGCAGCTCGCCCAATGACGCTAAGTGCCCCAATAATTTTGTACCATGTGTCGCAGCTGTGCCTCACGAATCAGCATACAGATTCTTGTTTCCTCTCCCAAAGTAGAACTTGCTAAAAGATCGAAAGTGAGAAGAGTGAACTGGAAACGCGACAAAAAGGTAATACCCTAGCGCCTAATTTCTTGGCTATAGCCAGTAGATAGAGAACGTTCGCGATGAGCGCGTAGCGACAGCAAATATATAGAGCAGTCGACAACCTGAACTTTGAGCCCCACACGTACTTGACCTCCGTTGGAAAGGTCAAAGCATAGTCATAGTAGAGGAGGGCTGCAGCGCTGATCAATTTCAAGTGAGAAAAGTATGGAAGCGATCGTACCAATGCTGGAATATTGGATTCGGAACTGAAGGAAACTAGGGCGATGTTAATCGAATAGGAGAAATCCGAAGTCAGTGACGTACTGTGTAGCAGCAGCTTTTGTCGCCATGATGTGGAGAAAGGAAGGCGAAGAGCGACTTTTATACAGTTAGACTAGAATAGAATCGGCGTCAGTAAAGAAAGGTCCGAAGCCTAAGGCTCCAAAAACCTGTTGCAATGATGATCTCTCGCTTCTTTGATCAAGCCCCACAAGCTACGGTCACGCCTGATAACAGAGATCCCACGTAACGACGAACACGCTTGTGCAGGTAGTAGGGAGGAGGGAAAGATATCACGGGTGAGAGTATGTTCGGTGTCGACGTAGGAACACGGAGATTATATAAGAACCTGTCATCGCGAAGCCTGGATGAGATTGAACGGCCCAAGGGAAGCCGCTTCCTTCCACTTGTGTCCTCCGGCAAGGTGCAAGGCGCTTTAAAGTAAGTTCATCAATATAAATATAGAACTCGCGCACATTTCTTTCGCACGTAAAGCATCCGTCGAATCAAGTGTAGCTCCTGGTCATTTTAGACCAAAACCAAAGATTTTCATTTTGACGGACAAATCGACCATCGGACGTTGAACTCGTCGACAAGATCGACAGGCATGGGTTTTACGGGGCAAGATGCATGTTATCGATCGTGCGCGTAAATCAGCGCGTAGACAGAATCAATTGGAGTTGATCAATCTCAATCATCGCGTGAGTATTCAAATCCCCATTTGTGTTAGACACGAGCAACCACGGGGGATCGTGTCAATGAAACATGGGCCGGCCTCTACTCAATCTCTATCAGAGTTTCAGCATGTTTAGAAGATGTTGAAAGCGATGTGACTTGCACGATCCTCTATCGTAAGTTTCCGGTGATGCTGATTGTAGACTTGAGCTGAGGAAAGAATTGGAGCCGGACCCAAGACATCACATCACGATAGTCGTAAATTTCCAGAGGCAGGTTGCACTGTGCAGCTGGGAACCCAAACACTGGAGTTTCACAGGACGGCGAACGAATCCCGACACGAGCTGCCACTGGGCGGCAATCAGGTCCAGCATCACAAGTAAAGAGGGTAGAAAGCGATACATACCTGATGATCTACTGTGTCCCGTAACCAATATCATCAGCTGTAGAATCCGAATTGATCAGGTCAACTGCGCTATGATCTATCATAGCATGACGAAATTAAACTATGTCGTCCAACCACCGAACGTGCGCGCCGAATTGGAGCCAAGACATGTTGGTGATAGATGTCTGACTCTATTCTACCAGATGCCCCAGGCCTGCTGGAATGATTATGGCGGTGATGAAGTTTACTCCATGGAGGGACTGAGATGGTATGAGGAGGCGTTATAATTGAGCATGAATGTATAATCCCACATTCGCAGGATTGAAGCAACAATACATCGGAGATGTCGCCATTCTTCGCCCTTAGAAACAATATGCAGTACTGTATCTTTGGGAGAGCATAAATTCAACAACGGAATGAAAGTTCCCATGTAAGGAGTCCCCTACCAAAAATCGTCCAACTCTATACTGAGCTGGCTGGCCCTGCGAAGTTCGCTCAGATTGCCACGGTCGGAAGTAGTATGCATGTATTTCGAGGACCTATTCAGATGTACGTTTACAGTAAGAGCAAGGGAGTAGGCTGAAAACCGCAGCCCGCTCGATTCAGAGAATGGTTGACACCAGCGCGCGCCGCATCCAATGCGAAGCCCATACAACGCTGCTAGATTGGAGGTTGATGGTAAGAGGCCGTCCACGCAACATAAAGATTGGACCGATCATACTATCTTCTCTCCGTTGTCCTCGTCCTATGCATTGTTATTCTCCATGGTTGTGCTGGATTGGCTATTTTCCTGTTCTTTGCTTTCGCAGTCATATTGCTTCGTGGCCGCAAGAAATACATGGTCCATTTGCTCCAGTCTGAAGGTATATCTACCAGGCTGATCCAAGAGAAAGACGGAGAATTCAAGAGCCCTCTCACCTTTCCCATAAGCAAACAACGCTAGAGATTCATGTCACATCTGAACACCGCGACGGTGTAGGAATGAGCTTCTGCGAGTCGAAGTCCGACGAGTCTCCTAATCGTCGCCTGCATTGATTGTCCTGTAATCACTGTAGGCATCGGTAACGAAGATAGGTCAGAATTGCAGGTAAAGACCGATGGAACCGTTTGTATTCCCAAATGAAGAGACTGCCACCCAACCCTAGACGATGATGGATGTCAGAGGCTGAGATCCACGAGACTGACCCTGTTTGAACTCTGGCTTGCACCTTTAGGTTGTGGACGTCGAGGACGAATGCCCCATTTCCGTGAACAAAATGGTGCCCCTCGACATTATCCTCTTCAGCAAAACGACTATGCATAGACTGTTAGACGCCGGTCGGAAGACTCTGGAGAGCTTGTGTGTCGAGGGTATCCCCGGCGAGTTGAAACTGAAAACACACACTTTGTTGCAGACACATCCTCCAGCACCAATGCTCTCGTCAATGTTGACACATTGTTTATGAAGACATTGAGATCCTTGATAGTGATTTCTATCTGGTCGATGTCGATTATTCCGACTTCGGCTTCGGATTCAGAAGCGCGTCACTGCCACTTGTGCTTTCAGCTTGGATGTCCATCTGTATGGGTGCGGCGACCTGAGCTTCTGCGAATGTTCGATAATGTGCTGGACCATAGGAAGATAGACTCGAGCCAGTCCACACTTCGGTTGATGACAGTCGAGAGTCAACTAGAGCCTGCCCGAGTTGATCGACTGTATGAAATAACGAGACGGGTTCAAGTCTGATCGGAAGAAGGTTTTTCTGATGTATCAAGATTGCGCGGGAGGTAAATGTTCATTGAGAAGGTATGCACGAGGTCGCAGAATCAGGATCTCTTGCGCATTGACGAGAAATTAGAAGGTGATTTCCTTTTATTTTTGCCCTACGACTGGGAGATAGACTACTACTGTACATTCGATCTTATTCAAATCCATGCATTTGTCTGGTTGCCAATGATAAAACCTCAGAGGGAGACCAAGTAAGCAGCATAATATATAGCAATGCCCTCGACGAGCCCCATTTTTCGTGGCTGCCACCCAAGAAGTGCTCGAGCAAGGTAAGGCTTCAAGAGAGTCGTCGTTGCTACAGCACTCTCGAAAGCTACGGGAAAGTGTCAGTCGAATGTAGAAAGAAAGAGGGACAACACTTACGGTTAGCAGGTTCCCTGTAGGCGAAACCTTCTGCCCCCGAAACCTTCGCGACGGCTGCCAAAATCTCATCAACTGACTCTGTAAAATCATTCGCGGCATCAAATGCCTTTCCTCCACAGATCGCTGCTTTCTCCGCTACCTTCACATACAAATCTGCCAAATCGTCTGCGTGAACCAGTGCGAGCCTCCCTCCCTGTTTTCCCGCAAAGGTCAACTTCCTCCCCTCCTTCTTTGCCTTCCCCGCTTCCCCAAACAGGGTCGCCAAAATTGAACCGGAGCGTCCGTAGAGCATCGAGGGGCGGATAACGATGCCGTTCAAAGTCGACTCTTTAATAACCCGCTGTTCTTGGGCTGGACGCCATTTGACTATATCGACAGGATTGGTAAGTGGACTGGTGTCGGTGACGATGTCGGTACGGCTCTCTCCGTGGACCCAAGTGCCGGATGTGTACACGTACGTGAGCTTCGGGGCGCTGGGATCGCGTGAGGACTTGACGGTGTCTATGACGGACTGAAGAAGCTCGCTTGAGAGGGAAGAGATATCAGCGCTTCCGCCAATGGCGTCAATGACCACATCGAGCGTGGGAACGAGGTTGAGCCACTTGGGCGAGACTGGCTCAGCGATGATGGGTATGATCTCTTCAGCAGCTAGTTGCTTGGCTTTCTGGGCAGAGCGGGTTTGACCGTAGACGATGTGACCCGCGCGTGCGAGTGCTTGAGCGGCTGGAAAACCGATAAATCCAGATGCGCTGGACAATCTATAAGGCAGGAAAATACGGCAATGAGTAGGAGGACTTACCCTAGGATGAGTACCTTCATAGTGGTGACGATGGGAAGATGGACTCAAGAACCCATATTTTATACCGGGCACAAAAAGAGTGTGGGCACTATCATCTGTCAGCAATCTGTGTAGTAAGACCCTTAGTAAGTAGGAAGGAAGGCAACAGAATACGCGGCCACTTGCCGTGTTAAGTAGATGATGATTCGCTGTAAATTCCAAATCCCCCAGACTCCTGACTGATTTTAGAAAAGAAAATTTGAGCATCGACGAGCTGTCACGGTTTAGATGTTATTGCGACGATTCGTTGTATCTGCGGCAAGTAAGCAGATGAGACAATTTGTGGCGAGGCTTACGAAGTATGGTCATTTGACCCTAATGACCTCGCGCCAGTAAAAGAAAAGGCAAGTGGAGAAAAGAGCACCAGCCCTAAAAGGGTAGCCGTTTTGTTCCCAGTTTGGCCATCACCTCTTGTTCACACACCGCGATCACGCTTGCCGCAACCGGGCAATGGACAGCTCTGTTCTTCAGCTCCCTCTTCCACTACTACTGTTAATTCATTTGCATATTCTCGAATATCCCCACGTCAATGACCCAGAGTACGATATCAATGTCTTCAATCCCCGAACGCGCGGTCTGCGAGATCGTGCAAGATCCATGCAGGATATCTTCTATTTTTTGGTCGGAAAGATTGAGAGAACGAAAGCCCGTGTCCAGAAGGTACCTGGTAACTACAATATTACTTTAGTGTCTGACCGGAATTTGGTAGATCTTGCCTTCGTATCCTTGTCTTAAGCCAGCGGATACCACGACGTTTAGAAACTCATTAACAAAGTACTTGGAGAACTTGAGACATCAAGCTATCGCCTCATTTGTAGACGTAGGGACTCCGACTACAAATGTTGCTTGGTGGTGGAGAGATGTCGTTGTTAGGAAGTCACTATTGGAACAGTGCGAGGGTGAAAAGTAAGTATTCAGCGCGTTATTACGCGTCTTGTGTTCTTATGCCACTCAAATCTCATTAGGTTCATGCGGATGGTTGTCTGCCTTTCAGCTCACGCGCTGTTTGTCGCGGTATCGGCCATTAGTGTCACATCGGTATGCCCTTACTTCAACTGGCCTCATTGACTGTTCTTTATGTGTTCGTTCAGAACAATATATCCGAACTATCCGGAAAATACGCTTCCCGACTTGAATGTATGAAATATACTAGGAATGGCTGGGTCCGCGCTGGGTCCGTCCTACTACAGTGTAATCGCGATCTTAGCACGTTGCGGGTAAAGGCTCAGCACCCTCGTTTCTTCAAGTCGCTTACCATACGCGTAAGGATAATCTAGTGAAGCAGCCGATCGACCCGTCAAAGTACGGTTCCCTTTCCACATCAAGACTCGTCGCCCTCCTCGACTCCAAGGAACGAGATCTGAAACATACTTGGACAAATCGAGCACTGGAGTTCCTTCTTGAACTATCAGGGCTGAAGATGTCTCCCACCTTATCGTTATCCTCTCTGAGCACCATCATCAGTACCACCGCCACCCTTCGTCAACGAGCATCGAATAGTTCCCCACAGGTCCTGCCTGTAGTCGCAGCTCATCATTTATCCAATCTACGAAAACTGAAGAGGCCCGTACTAGGGTCCAAAACACCCGAGTCTGACACTATTGTAAAGACCACGACACTAGCACCTCATGTCAGCGCGATTTTAACAGATCACCATGACGCGGAAGTGCGAATGCACCAGAACTTGGACAGTGCACTGACAACCATCAACCGCGGACATGACCGTTTTGACTCGCAATTAAGGAAACCAAGAAACCAGGGGACCCCCTCCCTCAATTTAAGGCGACCTCCTGATTGGAAGCTACATGTGGAATTTGAAGCGCGCGATCCTTTTCCTCCTTCAGCCTTGTTTTATACTAATCCGAAAAACCCAGAAACCGCCCGATCTGTCTTTGTTCTCGCTCTCTACACCCGATGACCTTGCATCCCTAGAAAAGCGGATAAATCATATCAGGCACAAGCTTCTTCCTGTACTGCCATGATTGGCGGATGTACCCGATACTCAATGAAAAATTCGACAGTCTCCGGTTGCGACGCGTTTCGAGCCCTTCGTAAGTCGCTGCCTTTTCTGCTTTCTGCCGAAATTCTGGCTGACAGCCTCTCAGGATGATCTTGCGTCTAGACAGCAGATGCCTACTCGAAAGCCTCAACGTGTGCGGCGGGAATCGAGATTAGTCTAGGGCATCTCATCCTTAGTAACTCATCGAAAGCTTAGGTCCTCGAGTCTGATGATGAAGAGTGGTAGAGAAAGACTAATATTGTCATAGTAGTACGGTACTTAGAGTCAGTGATTTAACAAATTTATAAAGCTAGCGTCGCAGACAGCTCCATCTCATGCCTCAGCTGGCCGCAAATCTCAGCGGGGGCATCCTTGGACGTGTAGACCCGAAGGCCGAGGAAGATCGAGTCATCATCAGACGTTTGTTTGATGTCTCTGGCAATCTTTGCCTTGTCATCATCGCTATCGCTGTCGTCGGAGTGTTGGGAAACAGTATCGGTCTTGTCAACGTCGTCCTTATTGTCGTTATCTGTGAGGATGTCTTCGATGACAGGGTCTTCGCCTGTTTTGTTCTTCTCCCCCTCGTCTTTGTCTCCAGGTGCTTTCTCCGCTATCTTTTCCGTCCCGGAGCTAACGCTATCCTTCATGTCTTCCTTGTTAGCGCTCTCCTTCGGCGAGTCTTTAATGTTCTCCTTCGGTAAGACTTCGGTGTTCTCCTTTGGTGGGTCTTTAGTCTTGTTTCCTTCTTCGGCCGCCTTCTTCTCTTCGGCGACCTTCCTTTCCGTAGCAGCTTTCTCCTCCTCTGCTTTCCTGATCGCTAATGCTTTCTGCTCTAATTCGGACAAATCCTGTCCAGCCAGAATATCTAAAGGAATGGGCAGATTCTGAGCCTGCGAGCTATTATCAATGACCATGAGTCATCGAACAACATAGAAGGTGAAAAGAATACCTTGCATCGAAGTCTACAAGGAGAAAACGATCAGTCAAAAGTGTGACGGAGGCGCTATTTTAGTGACATACTCATAGCAATGGATTGACTCTTGGCGCGCTCGGTGAGTACCCTCGAAAGATAGCGGGTATCCCAATTCTCCATCCCTTCTTGTAAGTATGTCTATCAATCGTTCTTTTATAAGTAGGCATCGCAGATAGATGGGTTGGTCGTACCGATGGACGATATTCGGCGCGGTCCAGACGAACCTGAGTCCAAATCAGAATGGTATCCCGATCAGAATAATCAACACGCACGTGTACAACATACGAGCCCTCCTCTAAATCCAGCTCAACGTTTACGCTCCGCTTATAGAGCCCAGAAACCGAAGATTGTGTAATAAGATCCTTATTTCCCTTTTTGAACACCACGAAATCAAAGGTCCAGTTTGAACGCCCCGATATAGGCTCAAAGTAACGGGTGTCCAACTGGGACAGGACAATCACCGCTTTGGTGGTAGCGGGCAACGTGATAGTGACTATAACAACGACTCAGCGCAGCACCTTATAACAACGCAACAATTAGGACGTACATGATACATCTCCGTATGTCCAGGCTGACGGAAGTGGTCGCGCTGTTACATGAAGCCATTGAGAGGACATGACCCAGTGTGCATCAAACAAGATGGTTTTGTCAATCCGCTCCCAGCATTCCAAGAAGTCTCTGTCTGCATAAAGGTCGCGAGTATGAGTGTAAGCTGAATAAGAAAAAACGAAGAAAGAACGCACATTCCATGACAAATTGACCATCATCCCCGAAGGAATGTTCAAGTTGGGGAAGTATCTCAAGCCATTCCGGTGTCCACTGTTTCGAGCCGTCTGACCATGGACCAGTCCATTCAGACTGGCCCCACGGATTCCTGACGACAACGAAACGCTTCCCTTTGCATTCAACTGCTCTGAGAACGGAGTAAGCATGTCCGCCTATCAAACCGCTGACTTGGATAGATTCCTGCCCGTTACGACTAGAGTCAAGGTTACTGAATGAGACCCCAAAGAGACGATCATGATTAGCCTTGAGTAGCTCTTCTGTCCAAAAAAGATCGGGATCAAGGATGTCCTGGAGATAGTTAGCTATTGTCGTAAGTACAAGAGAAAAGCATCAACGTACATTTGTGGGAATGAAACATGTTACACCACTAGGCCTAAATTAGCTTATGTTGTTTAGGGAAAACATTCAGGTTACGTACCCCGTAAGGTCTTCAACGGCCTCACAGGCCCAGCCACCACTCAAAGCGCCATAGCTCCCATGGAGTTTCGCGTACGCCTTTTCGATCAACGGCACCCACGTCTCTCCATCAGTGCCGGACCTGGCAAAGTAGAGGGTAGCGCTCCCCTTGCGTGAGGACCTGTTGTAGAGCGCCTTGTCGTGGTGGTATAGCTGCTTTTCCGCGCCACTCAGCTCTTCGAATTTGGGGATGGACGTAAAGACGAGGCTACATAGACTGAGATCACTGTAGGATGAATAGGGAGCAACTTACTCGTCGATGACTACGTCGACCCATTTATTGTCGCGGAAGAAGATGAATCCATATACCCCAACCTTTTCGTCTCTCTGAATCCGCAAATGAGATGGACATCAACTCTGTCCAGAAGTATACGTACTGCCACACAGAACTTTTCTACCAATCCATGGGGTGTGCACACCATTGCCAATGCGGAAACAAACCAGCAATCACCAATAGCGCCTTGAACTATATCATTTGAAGATGCGCCATCGATGAAAAACTGAGGATTGTCGAAAACCTGCGTTACGCGGAGGACATCAGAGGGATTGTACATTTCCTCGCTTGCAAGTCCATGAAGGCATCGAAATCTGTCATTCTGTAGATCAAATTCATGATCTCTGTGAATTTCAAAGTTTGTTGAGAGTGGCTCCAGGCTGCGAAAAATAATTGATAACAAACCTGAACTTTCGATTCTTCGCCTTGCATTCTTTTGCGATACGTTCAACCTTCGCCTTGCAATCGACTACTGCCTTTTCTAGTTCAACGGTGAGTAGTAGGCCAGCGTGATCATGTTCTTGGATAAACGATGCTGTGGACTTCTCGACAGCCGGTTTCCCTTTGAAGAGATTGAAAAGAGGCATTGGTACTATAGGAAGAGAGTCGATTCATCGGGACCGTACCATTTAAATAAAGGATTCCAAAAGCCTTTGACGCCTGGGATTTCAAATTTGAATTTGGCGCCTATATGGGCGCTGCTTGAAGGGGTACGTACCTTGTACCTCGGCAAACTCGGATGATTTTAGAACAAAACTTCCAGCTAAGTTATTTGGTCAGTTTTTTCAAGGCTGCACGAAACATACTTACTGTTCGTCCCCATGGATGCATCGTGTAACTGATTGCAGCAACAACTGAACGTGACCTGGCGCAGTCTGGCGCTGATCACTTATCACTGATTATAATCTTGAGTTGACCGAGCCCTAGTGCTGGTGCTGTTTAGGGTTTCCTGCCCTTGATTGAGTCCTGGGCCAGAACTCGGACGAGAATGTTTAGGGTCAGGGTATTCACTATATGTAAGCTGCTGCCTGTCCTGCCCCGCAAATCCACAGCGAGCACCACGGGACGTTTCTACAAGATAAAATTCACCTCCACCCTTGGCGACGCCATGGGCATTGGGTACCGATCCTGCTGATGCTGTTTTGATGTCAGCTTCCCTGTCGTAACGATGAAGCCTCTGCAGAATCGCAAGTGTGTCCCCGACATCCCCGGCAAAGCCACAAGCGAGGATATCAGATCATCCAATTGAATAAATATCAAAGTATGTCCTCCAAATATTCCAGTGCACGGATATACGGTCAAAAGAGGGGAGTACGTAGCACAAAGGGTACGATACAGGCGCCAAATTCATCGCCCAACACATTGCCTGGGGCCGAGGCAAGGACGCAAAGTTTCTTCCTCCGGCGGCTAAGTGCGTGGAAACCGAGGGGCACGTTCTTGCATCATCTGCCCATCATTCGCATGAGGATGGGAGGGGAGGGAAAGTGGCAACCGTCGTCCTGGTGTATTATGATAGCTTCGGGTGAAAATGTCATAGGAATTGGGTACACGATACAGAGATGGAAGAGATGGAATCCGCTCCAGAGCATGAACAGGTCAGGAAAAGGCTACGAGCGCAAAACAGGCTTGGTGGACTCCATGGTTTGTCTCGTCCATGTTTCTAGTTCATCCAACGGCAAAATGTTCCATTCTTCCAAAACCTTTCGAAGGAAGTGAGATTCCGACTGTTTCAAAGTCGCACCGACTTGCCTCATCTAATTTTTTAAGTAGCCTAAGCGTTTGTTGATCATTCTCATCGGTTCGTGTTGCACTGTCCTGTAACTGAGCGTTCAAAGCATTATTCTCTTGTTCTGTCTGGCTCCACAAGCATAAGGAAGAGTGAAATTACGAAAAGGCCCGGAATCCTCACCCGAGAGAGAATTTCTCGCAGTCGAGCGTTCTCCTCCTCCAATTTAGGAACTGTTCTTGCAGCAATAGCTGCTCGGGGCTCTAAGTCTTCTCGCCATTGATCGCTGCGCTCGATTCGGGCTTCTTTTCGCTCCTTGGCCTCCTCGATGACGCGATGTAGAATGTCAATATTCTCCTGGACGTTGAAACTCCGAAATAGTCTGTCCAGATCTCGCTGCTTTTGTGGTCAGGGCATATCACAGAATTGATGCACTACGTACGAAAGACTGAGTCTCTATGTAGTCTGAGATTTGATTGAAAATGGCGGTAGAGCCGTCCTTATCTTCCTTGGTGTACGTCGGGAAACATTCTGCGAAGTCCTCATATCTATTCCGTCGGTGAGAGCGGCAATACCGCGGGTATGAGAGACGCACGTCCACTTTCTTGCTGAGCGCCGAACGGCAAGTTGAAGAGCAGAGTGGAAATAGGACCAGCGTATGCTACCACCCTGCGAGTTCATTGTTGGAGTTGAAGGCGAAGACGCGTCGCGTGGTGTCACCGTTGTGACAGAGTGTGACACGTCACTGAATGTCGGTGAATGTGACACTGGACGACTGATGGACTCAGGCAATGTGTGCATACTGCATCTAATATCAAGTACAAAAATGGGTACACACATTGAACATTGTGAATTTAGAGTATAGACAGTACTCCGAAGATGCTAGACTTATGATGGTCATGATGACTAAGCATTGCTTTACTTGCAGCCAACGTCAATGGACGACCCGCTTCGCGATGAGGAAGCCGGTATTCAGCAACAGCCGCGACGACGCTCGTTCTCATCTGCTATCGTTCTCATGGTCATGCTCTTCTTGCTCACCAGCCACAACGGCGACGAATTTCTCGCCAGACACCAGTATCAGAATGCGCTGCAGTCACTGACGTACCAGCTCTCCAACTTTACCGCCTGGATGAACGGGACAGAGACCAATTTCACCGTGGTGCGCGCTGTGCTCGTCCATGCCGTATGGTTTGCTCATCTTCATCGGTAGCCAGATCGCGAGCCATCTCTTACTTCTCTGCTGCATGAATTCATCCCCGTGCATCTGCCGCTCGATCCTCTGTACTCCTCGTACTACTCAAATGTCACTGGATTCATTCGGGGAAGTGCTGCATTTTTCAATATCACACCCTCTTTCTTGTCTACCGCTTCGTACTCTTGGAAGGATGCCGCAGAGTCTTTCATGGCCAAAGTAAATGAAACAGAAGTTGTCGAGAGAGCTGGAACATGGAACTGGACAGCGTCCGCGAAAGTCGCTCTCAGCGTTTCGGAGAAGAAGCAGTCACAGACGTCGGCAATGTATGAGGACCTTGTTTTGATTAATGTATGCCTTTTTCCGTCAGTGACTGGAAGTATATCTCACCAGCACCCGCACAGGGACGGATAGAATTGACGGATGAAAACACGAAGGATGACTTGAAGTTCGATTTCGAGGGAGTACACTTCATGCCCAATGGCTCAATATACGGATTTGCGGAACCATCAGGGTGCGTACACCGGTAAATTTCTTTCAATCCAACTTTGACCATTGTTCATCTAGGAGAAACCTAGACATCAGACTTTTACCCTCCCTTGTGCCAGAAAAGTGGAAAAACCAGACAGCACACTTCGTGGAACCTGAGCTCGCATCAAAACTGAAAAAACTCAAGAACTTGATTGACGCAGGCGTCATAGAGCATGAACCGACGCCTCAAGGTACTGATGATATCTTATTTCCCCATTGTATGCTTGAACTGTGCGAACAGATGTAACATCGTCATGCCCCTTCGCTCTATATGCTCAGATAGATCCAGTCAGTATCTCGGAGCGTGAAATGCAGCTACTGGAGGAAGAAATGCAGCACCCCAAAGGTCTTCCCACTGTTTCTCCCCCAAAGCTTTCCGTATCAGGTGTCCTTATCAGCAAAGAATGCGGCATCATGTTTGAAATCCGAGAAACCGAGGGTCTGAGGTTTGATTCTCAGCATGCCTATCAGACGATCCAGTGACCGTGTTTTTTCAGGTCTCGCACGTTCTTCCGCAAAGTTACAACGTGTATGTGCTCTCTTCGCCTTCCTTTGTTTTTCTCATCTTTCGTGCAGATGCGGGAAGTGCCACGGTGATTTATTTTATACTTCTTTTTGTCCTAGCGCGGCAAATGGAGCGAAGTCGTACCCCATCAGGGATATCGCGAGTGTCCCGATGGACGTTCTTCACACAGTCCACTATTGATTCAGTTTCTTTTGCTGGTCACATCACTTTTGCTATTATTGCGGAAGGTCGCCCGTCTCTTTCTCTCACGGCACCCGCTTTCCTGGCCTGTACCATGTTTGTGTACGAGGCGGTGAGTCATACTCTCTATCTTCCTCTTGATTTATAACATTTCCTTCCAGCAATTTTCTGTTCTCATACACCAGATTCAGATGCCCGAAGACATCGTTGATTCTGCTCCCGCCCCAACTACCGCTGCCCCGCAAGAGCGTCCTGATAACGGCCCACCACCTCCAGTGACTTCTACGAATCCAGCGAACCCAGCGACCACGCCGACAGCCCCCAACCTGTCCTTCTGGGCGTTCGCTGTCCAGCATCTAAGATCCGACCCAGGTGCCAGACTTTGTGCGCATCCTTTTTTTCGCCACTCTCTAGTAGCGTATATTGAAACGATCTTCATAGGGATCACGATGTTCATCTTTTTGACGTTCATCGTTCGAGTCATTCTGTCGCCCACACTATCCCTTATGTTCGTTGCTCTCACATACTCGTCTATCTGGTTGCCTCAGATCATTCGCTCTGTCCGCCGGGGTCGCTCTAGTGGGTTTTCGAAAGAATACGTAATAGCCACGACGCTTTGCAGGCTTTACCTTGCAATGTGTGAGTAGTGTCTATGCATCTAGGACCTCAACTCATTGTCTGTCAGATTTCCTTGCTTGTCCAAAGAATGTTCTGGATGTCGATCCTCGCTGTGGGTCTCCAGACGTATCCTTCGTTCAATGGTCATTCTGACAGCTATGTAGCTTGGTCATACTACCTCGCTGTTTTTGTATGCCTCCAGGCTTTTGTAGTCATCCTTCAAGACGAACTAGGGCCAGCTTTCTTTCTCCCTGCGAAGGTATGTCTCCGTGAACGAAGGGACCAAGGTGTATTCACTTATATATTACAGTACGCCATTGTGAAATCCTACGATTATCACCCAGCATTGCCGCTCCCTGATCCTGAGGCGCCGGAAAAGTCGCTCGGAGATTGTGTAATCTGTCTGGACGCTATCCTAATAGAGTCGCCTCTACTGCGAAAGAGGAAGTCGACTGATGAGAAGCACGATGACTGGGATACTCGGAGCATAACAAGCAAACGAAAAATACCGAAGGGCATTGATGCGGGCGGGATTCTAAACGCCGTCCAAGCAGGTGTTGGAAGCGCTGTTGCGAAGAAGAACTACAGTCTTGCGCCATGTCACCATCTTTTCGTGAGCAGCTTGTTCCTTTTTCGCTGCGAGATGCTGATCACCGTTTCACCCTCACAGCATACTGAATGTCTTGAGAAGGTCAGTCGTCTATCTCTATTTCTTTTCAGCGAGCACTGACCTTCCGACGCTTAGTGGCTTGCTATCAAGGTCAGTGCTACCACCTGCTGCAGGCTTTCAATCATTAACATGTATGCTGGCGTAGAACATCTGTCCACAATGTCGTCGACCTCTTCCGCCTCTATAGTAATCATAAATCTATCTATTTAACACTGTGACCGGAAGGAATGCACTGTATATCTATTACATGTAACTAATCTGTATCTCAATTTTATTCCCAGTGGTAGCCAGTACATAATGTGTTGACACAGCAATTTCGATTTAGCTGCGACTTGCACAGTACTGTCGATATGGACTCTTCATCTACCTCGCGTGTTGCCTCCAATTCCAAGCAAAGATATGGATCTTCACACCGTACACCAGCATCATCCGTCTTGTGGGCTCATCTGCTGAGAAAAGACACCTTGGCCGCACCGCCAAGTTCAGACATTCCTCTCCCACCCATTGCGCCAACCGACAGAACAGGCACATCACTACGAATTCTCCTTCATGATACCCAAGCGCATGTTGAAAGGTTTTCCGAACGTGTAGAGAAGCTTACGAAGGGTGTGGATGAGGCTAAGCAAGAACTGGGGCTCACGAAGACGCTTTTCCAACGAGAGCACGAGGAGCTGACGAATGAGATGTATAACCTGGGTGAGTGTCTCTGCACCAGCATATATTTACTTTTTACCTATGTCTTTCGCCAGTCAACCGATGCCAGACCGAGATTCAGAAAACGACTGGGCGTCCGGCACAGGCTGAAAGAATGGAGGAGTTTTGCAAGGGTGTGCAGCTGAGGCTGGATGGTTTGGATAAGCGCATAGACGCTATGCAGCTGGTCAGTCGGTCAACCCTAGCCTCTATCAATTTGTTCTAAATAGCTACCAAAGCTCTATCAAAGCAGTTCGCAGACGTTACAGAGTCAATCTCAGGCTCTCCAGACAATTCAGGACCAGCAAGGCACCATTCTCTCGGCCCTTCTGCCGCTTCTGCCGCTTCTCCAAGCAGTTCCTTTGCACATCGAGACAGCCCGCAGCTCCA
The DNA here is from genome assembly GCA_022818075.1 of Armillaria altimontana. Classification (NCBI taxonomy): domain Eukaryota; kingdom Fungi; phylum Basidiomycota; class Agaricomycetes; order Agaricales; family Physalacriaceae; genus Armillaria; species Armillaria altimontana. The sequence continues at coordinate 1,600,971 of JAIWYR010000005.1, read as the reverse complement.
TCAAGGAAACGATAGTACAATCCCGACAGTCAGAACGGACCTCAGAGAAGACCTCAGATACCCGCTCTAGCTCACCCGCCAGGTTGGACCCTTGCGAACAACGATCACCACTGTCCGGAAGGAAACGGCGTCGTGTGGACGAGAACACATCCTGCATTCCCGAGAATCAACAGCACCAGTCCCTTGCAGCTGCAACACGGAGGTCTTTAACGACGCACAGCTCTTCTCTTTCAAAACGGAAATCAACATTACTAGTACCTGCGCAACAACCTTCTTCAGCTCTAGGCTCTTCTTCGACTGCTTTGTCTTCGCTGATAGGAATGGGTGTCCGGACTCCCTATGTGAATACAACTTTGGAGCCGAGGACGCCTCGTCGTCCTCTGGCTGAAATCGCGCAGTACAACGATCAAAGCGCTTTGAGGCCGTCTCTCACGAAACAGGCCACTTCCGTACATATTCGCGACCGTACGTCCTCCTTGCGAGGGCGGCGGCCCTCTGTATTTGCTCCGACATCCCGTCCCTCTCGTCTGCCTCAGCTTCCTATTTCCGCGCCAACTCCAGTATCGAAATCCAAAGCACCTGACATTGCTATGACTACAAGCGCCGTTCATCGACCTTCTCATCTCTCGGAGTCACTCGTCCTTCCCCACGCACAACCAACGGGACAAAATATTTGTTGTTTACCTCCACATGTTTCGCCCGTAATCAGCACAAACTTAAGCCGTCGGACGACAACATCACTGCAGCAAGTTGTTCGGACGACCCCGCATACTAATATATTCCCTGCTCCCCCGCCTACTTTACGGCAGAGAAGATCTCCTTTCGTGAGTAATTTCCAAGCCTGAACAAGATTTGTATCTGAATATTGTGTCATTATAGCGAGAAGGCCGGCGGTTCATACCATTAGACGATTCTGATGATTCTGACGTCGACGCGATGACTGGATAACATTCTTTGTTTGTTGTATTCTACGCTTTCTTTACTTAGTCTTGTCGGATGGATGAATCTGGGTTAAACTATGTGCTGTCTTGAATTGCACAGCTGCCGATTCTTGTGGAATGATAGGGTAATTCTCTGACCTTGATTCATCAATCTAAATGTCCAACAAGGACACCGTTGCTTCGTCACCAGTACTCAAGTATTCCCAGTCCGGAGCGTATGTACAGACAACGTCTCACCGGGCACAATGGGTTAACGTTTCAACACCCATACAATGACCCTTTACGTCTCGAGGAGTTGCTGCGACATGGTTTGAAACACGAGGAATGCAGTATGGAAAGCCAGGTGCGGCTAGTGAAGCTTATTCTGCAGTACAGTGAGACTCATACTTATGCATAGCATTGATTTCGCGCGTCTTGTCCTTGAACAGGTTCACTTCGCTGCACCGACGGCTTCTCTGTTCGATAAGACTGCACTGGGAAACATGGAGATACTAGAGCTCGGGTCAGTCTTTTGTTCTACCGTTTCGTGTTTTTTCGTTGAGCTCAAGTAATAGGGCGGGCACCGGTCTGCTGAGCATAGCACTGAGTACTTGGGTTAAGAATTATACCGTCACCGATATCCGTGAAATCTTGCCGCTACTCGAAAAGAACATCTTACTTAACTACGCTGGTTCTACTGATACGACTAATATATCAATCGCCGAACTTGACTGGCTTTCACTCCATGCAACGCCAGCAAAACAGCGGTCGCGACTATTTCAGTTTCCAGCTGTGGATCTTGTTTTCGTAGTGGATTGTATATATCACCCTTCTCTAATGCCTGCTCTGGTGGACACCATTGATTACCTTTCGACGCCTGGACGGACGACGGTAACGGTGGTTGTTGAACTGCGAGACGAAGACGCAGTACGCGTGTTTCTGGAACTGTGGCTTGGAACACCTGACTGGGAAATACGGAGGATAGGACGAAGCAATGGCCTTCCACGACCGTACGTGATTTGGGTAGGACGCAAGGTTGATGGCGGTAACAGACAAGGATCTGACTACGAGGGCAAGGCGTAGGACGCTTGACGAGGCCTAGGATGCAAGCAATATCCGGCGCGGGATCGTAGGGACTGGGATATTGAACACGAATGTTATCCGAATTGGGCAATCTCGCGAGAAGAACTGTCGGTGTGCGTCATCGTCGAGCGAATGACGTTGACGGTGGCTGGGATCTGCGCTACCTGGGGTGGGCCCTCAGGGTATAAAAGGGCGCGAGGATTCGACAATTCATATCTCCCAACTCTTCCCTCTACTCCCATCATCTCTACTGCTTTTTAGCAACACCACACTCGCTACCGTCCAACTCCATACCATCACTATGATCTTCAACGTCAACGCTGCCGCCGTCGCTGCGTTCGCCCTCACGATGGCCGTACACGCGGCGCCGTCACCTTTGGTGGGGGCGCGCGATGTCCTTGTACGTGATTTGCTTTCGAGCTATTCCACTCTGATGTCCAGTGTTTAGGGCTTCGACAATGACAACAATGCCCGTGGCGCGCGCGGCGTCGACCGCTCTTCCCTCATCGAGGTCTCCGTTGGCCACGCTTCCGCCCACGTCACCCACGACTGTGATGATCACTCCCACCACGACTGCGATGACGATTGTCACAAGCCTCCTCACCCCAAGGATGGCTGCGACGACAACGACGACAAGCCTCCTCACCCCGAGATTGACTGCGACAACAACGAGCACAAGCCTCCTCACCCCGAGATTGACTGCGACGACAACGACCACAAGCCTCCTCACCCCGAGGCTGACTGCGACAACAACGAGCACAAGCCTCCTCACCCCGAGGTTGACTGCGACAACAACGACCACAAGCCTCCTCACCCCGAGGTTGACTGTGACGACAACCGCCGTTGCAACGACTGCAAACCTGAATTCTGGCACGAAGAAGGTTTCTTGAGACAGGTTGTCGGAGAGGTTTCCGAAGTAAAGCGTGGTGTACTTCGTGTAGAACACTTGCCCGAACGTTGCTCGCCTGAAGGTAAGACGAGACGCTTATCCTCATACGCATCTACTCATCTTGATATTTCAGAGGCTGCACAAAAGTGTGGCCCCGATTGTAACGGTTTCGTCGCTGGCTGGAATCCTCTCTTGACTGTGAGTTTGCAAATCGTCGACTGTTGATGATTTTTATATTTAACTCTGCTTTTTCAGTACTTTGACCTTTTCTGCCTCGACAAGGCGATCCATGTCATTCCGACCGAGCTCGACGTCGTGCTTAGTAAGAGGAGGGAGAACGGGTGGAAGCCTCAGTACCACTATGATTGTTAGATATCCAGGATTCGATCAGGGCTTGTCACTTGTTTCTCGTGTTTTCGGTCGTATATCAAGGATGTTTGTTCGCTGTAATGGTTATTTGTTTCCATTTTTTCCTCACAAATGCGTAAGCCAGCACCGGTACATCTCTTCGTGACTCGTGTCATTCAAGTTTGCGACGGAGGCTCTAAAATCAATCCCAGTTCTCATAATTTTAGCGCAATATTATATTGCAAATATGCGATTTGTAAAAAGACAAAACAGCCGGGCCGCACTGCCGTGGCAGTGTCCGCCCGTCCACCGGTCTTTACACTGATCAACTCAACTCCTCCTGTATCATATCCTCCGCCCTCCACATTCCTCCTTCGTCTCATCAATGGTCATCTCTTCCCGGTCGATCACTCTATCGATGGCTTCTTCATCTCTTGCAACATTCTCCACCACCGCATCATCCCCCCAATATCATTTACACTACTGGCTCCTCCTCCACTCCTTCAACAGTTAATGCGCTTGCAGACCGTCTAGGCTCAGGTTCTCAGTACTTACAACTTCGGCCACCTCCTGCACCCTTACCTACCTTTGTGGATTCTTTTATGCTTTACTCACCAAACGACGGCTACGTCGAAACAAGTATATCATCATATTTGCCATCCGTACTCACTTCTGCTGTGTATTCTAGCCCTAATTTTCGCCCTGCCACGACGATAATGCTACCGTTCTACGACCAACACACCCCTCCCGAGTATTCTTATTTGCGGGCCTCCTCAGCATACTCAGCCTTGGTACAGCTCTACGTAAGGTCAGACCAGCTTGACACGACATACACACGATTCCGACGTTTCGGAAACATATCCCCCATATGTATCAGTGGATGCGATGCACTGGAAACCGTTCATCACGTCTTCGTCTCGTGTCCTGCCTATCACGCTTTCCGCCAACATGCCACACAAACACTTATTACGGAGACGTCCCGTATTCTGGACTCTGCAGAAGTACCGCTGCTCATTTGCAGGTCCTTTCTTCAGATTGTGCCTCTTTGAAGATGGCCCCAATTGGCCCCAATCACTGTCTCGCTTCTACCTCGGTCTAACACCATCGCTGCCCGCACTTACATGTTTGACGGGAGCGAAAACAAGTCGTCTGTTGGTGCGCATCACCCACACCTGGCACACAGCATTCGTCTGGCTGGCAGGATTTGGGCAGAATATAAGCGAAGGGTACGTCCAGCGGCTCCATCGAAAAAGAATAACAACACCGTAGCCATTGATCTACCGTCCTTTTTATCTCCTATCGTATCGTCTTGACCGGTTTCCTTGACGCGTTGTACCATTACTTACAAAGAGCTACCGAGGTAGATTAGTTTGCACTTATTTACCTGAGCTGTATCAGCAGATCTAGGTGGCCAATAAATCCAGTTTTCCAGTTTTCCGTCCAGAGCTTCCTCATTCATCCCCACGATGTTCTACTACATCTCATTCCTACGTCCTCCTCCATCAAATGCGAGCTTGTCCGGAAAACTTTCCATCACACCACAGATCACCAATGATCTTCGTACCGAATTTTATCATAGACCTCAGGACATCTTCTACGCCTGGTCGTCGCCACTGGGAACCCAGACAAGACCAAATAAACTGACCACCTGGCGGCAAGAAAATGCGTACAAGGAAATTGTTGTTCCTCTACCACCTTTAGTTCGAGAGGGTCAACAGTGGACGCTCAACCTGACAGCCTCTTCCGAGGCCTCAGATGCCATTGTTAACCTTCAAGACAGCAACGTCCTGGGAAGAGTACCATTTGGGGTCTTATCTATGCCGGTACAATTTGGACGATCCACCGCAACAGAGAAGAAGCAGGGGAGGATTGAAAGAGTTTATGCTTTGCATCACGGCACCATGAAGATAACCGAACAGACATCGTTTGACTTGGATAAGGTGTTTCGAAGTATTTCTCCTTGAGAAAATTCGTCTTATCTCGGTTAGATATAGAAAATATGGGACAGTGGTATTGGACTCAGTTCTTGGCTGGTCACTAAGTCAAGATCGGGAGAACTACCAGAAGCGCTCCGGAACACATTATTTTCTGAAGAGAGAAGAGATATCATTGAACTGGGTGGGTACGCATGTCCTTAATCTTCGTCTCTATTTTATGCCCTTTCAGGTGCGGGAACAGGGGTTCTATCTTTGACTGTAGCAGCCTTGCGCTCGTCCGTCAACGAACGGGATGACAGCAAGTCTCGTATCATAACCACCGATCTGGGTGCGTACACATCTATACTATTACCTATGAGATTTCGGATTATGAACTATCAGTACACTAGAGTCAGCGATCCCACTTTTAGAGCACAATATCGCGTCAAATGGGCACCTACTCCGCGACGGTTCGGCTCGTCCGAAAGCCAGCGTGTTAGACTGGTATGAAGACCTACCTGACAATATACAATCGTTCGGTGACGGCTTTGACGCTATAATGTACGTATATTCGACCTCCGAATGATGATTCTTACACCAATCCAGCATGGCCGACGTCACTTACAATACGTCTTCATTCCCAGCACTACTTCGCACACTCGCCAATCTTATCACGATGAGCGCAAAGCGTCCCTTGATCCTCTTGGGATACAAAGAGCGCGACGAGGCAGAACGCACTATTTGGGTCATGGCCAATGAGATTGGCATTCGATTTAGAAAGGTTGACGAGATCGCAGGATCAAGTGTTGATCCGGTGGAAGTTTGGATTGGTGAAATGGAATACACGACGTGAAATGTTGGGTCGAATTACGTATGTACATTGCTGAGGCCCCAAAAATGTTGCGACATTTCGTTTGTTCTTCTAAGAAACGTTAGATGATGTTTTCAACTCGCATACTTGGCAGTATAATATTGCGCTAAAATTATGAGAACTGGGATTGATTTTAGAGCCTCCGTCGCAAACTTGAATGACACGAGTCACGAAGAGATGTACCGGTGCTGGCTTACGCATTTGTGAGGAAAAAATGGAAACAAATAACCATTACAGCGAACAAACATCCTTGATATACGACCGAAAACACGAGAAACAAGTGACAAGCCCTGATCGAATCCTGGATATCTAACAATCATAGTGGTACTGAGGCTTCCACCCGTTCTCCCTCCTCTTACTAAGCACGACGTCGAGCTCGGTCGGAATGACATGGATCGCCTTGTCGAGGCAGAAAAGGTCAAAGTACTGAAAAAGCAGAGTTAAATATAAAAATCATCAACAGTCGACGATTTGCAAACTCACAGTCAAGAGAGGATTCCAGCCAGCGACGAAACCGTTACAATCGGGGCCACACTTTTGTGCAGCCTCTGAAATATCAAGATGAGTAGATGCGTATGAGGATAAGCGTCTCGTCTTACCTTCAGGCGAGCAACGTTCGGGCAAGTGTTCTACACGAAGTACACCACGCTTTACTTCGGAAACCTCTCCGACAACCTGTCTCAAGAAACCTTCTTCGTGCCAGAATTCAGGTTTGCAGTCGTTGCAACGGCGGTTGTCGTCACAGTCAACCTCGGGGTGAGGAGGCTTGTGGTCGTTGTTGTCGCAGTCAACCTCGGGGTGAGGAGGCTTGTGCTCGTTGTTGTCGCAGTCAGCCTCGGGGTGAGGAGGCTTGTGGTCGTTGTCGTCGCAGTCAATCTCGGGGTGAGGAGGCTTGTGCTCGTTGTTGTCGCAGTCAATCTCGGGGTGAGGAGGCTTGTGCTCGTTGTTGTCGCAGTCAATCTCGGGGTGAGGAGGCTTGTCGTCGTTGTCGTCGCAGCCATCCTTGGGGTGAGGAGGCTTGTGACAATCGTCATCGCAGTCGTGGTGGGAGTGATCATCACAGTCGTGGGTGACGTGGGCGGAAGCGTGGCCAACGGAGACCTCGATGAGGGAAGAGCGGTCGACGCCGCGCGCGCCACGGGCATTGTTGTCATTGTCGAAGCCCTAAACACTGGACATCAGAGTGGAATAGCTCGAAAGCAAATCACGTACAAGGACATCGCGCGCCCCCACCAAAGGTGACGGCGCCGCGTGTACGGCCATCGTGAGGGCGAACGCAGCGACGGCGGCAGCGTTGACGTTGAAGATCATAGTGATGGTATGGAGTTGGACGGTAGCGAGTGTGGTGTTGCTAAAAAGCAGTAGAGATGATGGGAGTAGAGGGAAGAGTTGGGAGATATGAATTGTCGAATCCTCGCGCCCTTTTATACCCTGAGGGCCCACCCCAGGTAGCGCAGATCCCAGCCACCGTCAACGTCATTCGCTCGACGATGACGCACACCGACAGTTCTTCTCGCGAGATTGCCCAATTCGGATAACATTCGTGTTCAATATCCCAGTCCCTACGATCCCGCGCCGGATATTGCTTGCATCCTAGGCCTCGTCAAGCGTCCTACGCCTTGCCCTCGTAGTCAGATCCTTGTCTGTTACCGCCATCAACCTTGCGTCCTACCCAAATCACGTACGGTCGTGGAAGGCCATTGCTTCGTCCTATCCTCCGTATTTCCCAGTCAGGTGTTCCAAGCCACAGTTCCAGAAACACGCGTACTGCGTCTTCGTCTCGCAGTTCAACAACCACCGTTACCGTCGTCCGTCCAGGCGTCGAAAGGTAATCAATGGTGTCCACCAGAGCAGGCATTAGAGAAGGGTGATATATACAATCCACTACGAAAACAAGATCCACAGCTGGAAACTGAAATAGTCGCGACCGCTGTTTTGCTGGCGTTGCATGGAGTGAAAGCCAGTCAAGTTCGGCGATTGATATATTAGTCGTATCAGTAGAACCAGCGTAGTTAAGTAAGATGTTCTTTTCGAGTAGCGGCAAGATTTCACGGATATCGGTGACGGTATAATTCTTAACCCAAGTACTCAGTGCTATGCTCAGCAGACCGGTGCCCGCCCTATTACTTGAGCTCAACGAAAAAACACGAAACGGTAGAACAAAAGACTGACCCGAGCTCTAGTATCTCCATGTTTCCCAGTGCAGTCTTATCGAACAGAGAAGCCGTCGGTGCAGCGAAGTGAACCTGTTCAAGGACAAGACGCGCGAAATCAATGCTATGCATAAGTATGAGTCTCACTGTACTGCAGAATAAGCTTCACTAGCCGCACCTGGCTTTCCATACCACGCTTCCCGTATCCCCACCTCGACTTCGCAAGGCGGTAACGTCCTGGGCGATGCTGATTTCAATTGTTTTCTCAATAGGCTTCGAGACCCTGGTTGCACGTTTCGAAGAATGCCTCGACGACTTTGTTCGAGGGAGAGATACCGGAGGAGCACCCGTAGGTGGGCAGAGATCCAGTTGAACTGTGAGGACATCATGACGTGAATCTTGTTGTCCTAGTCCACGAAATTCCGTCGAATACGAAGATACGCCGCTCTGAAGATCTGAGTATATCAAAAATACCTGTGGCAAGAGTGAATACGGTATCGAAGAAATTCAGCCAGTAGAATACCTCTTCGTCTGCATCAACGACTTCCTGTGAATCCTCCGCCAACCGGGCAACACCCCAAATACGATCACCGACGTCGTTCATTGAGGCAGTAAGCCCTTGCGTGAGTCAGCCGTCCGGCGTCGTAATGGTCGGCACTTGGCCAAAACTTTGTTGTCAGTTGTTGTCAATGGCCTGTTCATGTACTCTTCGTCGGTCCACCGTTATTTAGCACGGTCGCTACCTCCTTTGCACTCTACCCGTCGATTATTCACCTCTGGAAGATGCTTGAAGTACAGTGAAGCTACTCAGAAGATTTACGAGCCACCTTTCGAGCGGCCTAAATTCGCGGAAAGGCTAGGCCGACCTCAAATAAGGAATCAGGTCCTGGTATGCCATATATTGGGCTTTTGGATGCTAAATGGCTGACCGAATGAAAGTTTTTCGTATTTGGATCATCGCTTGCGTTTTCCTATGCCGCATGGAGGACCAATTCTGAGACAGAGGCGTGGGCGAACAGGCTGGCTGCAAGCACGAAATGGACCGACATTACCAGCGCAGACCTACGCAGACTCCAACAGATCGAGTTGGTCAAGGTGTGTCTTCTCTGTTCTATGCGTAATCACCAACCAATTCATGGCAGAATCTTCGGGGGCTCTATGCTCTCATCCAAGACCAAGCCTCGCAGATCCCTCAGTTGCTCCGACCGTGGGTGAGCGGATTATACCTTGCCTTCGCACAACCCTATGCAGATGCTTCAGATGGGCGACGCCTCTGCTGGAAACTCTGCCTACTCAATGCCGGTGTATGGGTAGCTTGGAATATATCACGTTTGCAGCCTATGATGATCCGTAGTTTCATGCATCACCCGCTCTCCGGCTTGTCGTACACCATGCTTTCAAGCACCTTTAGGTGTGTATCTTTAAGGTATTCATCTGAAGATAGTTTACTGACCTGTAAATACAGTCATAGGTCAATCATCCACCTCTTGGCCAATTGTCTAGCTTTGGAAAGCTTTGGTAGCTGTTGTCGAAGTACTATCTTGGCTCCAGACTCATCCTCCATTCGCAGGATCCTCCGCGTCGGTGTACCTCTCTCAGTCCCAGTCGTCTACATCTCCCGATCAACTTGAATCAACATCGGCTTACCATTTCCTAGCTTTCTATCTCTCAGGTCCGCCATTTCAAGCCCATATTGGTTAAATCATCATTCTGATCCTTTACGATTCGATCTAGCTGGCGTGTTTGCATCCCTTGTTTCGCATACCGTGACTGCTAAATTCAAGTACCCCCGTCTCATATCTCGCTTATCTTCTCCTGCCAATGCGCCCAAAGCCATCGACACATGGCAGGCAGCGGTCTCTGCGGTGTCCACGACAGCGGCTAGTGCGACCACCAAAGCTGCAGCTTCGTCGGTAGTTCCTTCGTTAGGCGCTTCTGGTGCCATATATGCCTGCGTAACGATGACAGCCTTGGCATTTCCGAACGGGCAGATTGCTCTGACCATTCCCCCTTCATATCCCATCGATATACAATTAGGCGTTGGCGCCTTGCTTGCACTAGATGTTCTGGGTGTAATTCGAGGATGGCGGTTCTTTGACCATTTTGCCCACCTCGGAGGTGCCGCTTTTGGTGTCGCATATTACACCTTTGGCCCGACGTTTTGGACCTACATGAGAGGAGCTGGCGTCGACAAAAAGTCCGATCAGGAAGAAGAGTAAAGGAAGCGTTGCTTTCCTAGGCGTTTCGGATCTGGACCCGTATAAAGTCTACTTACGTTTCTGTATTTTCAACCGTTCTCACTTTGTAGATGCTATATAACACAAGATATACAGAAGCCGCAACGGGGCTGACTTTCGCGAATTCTTCCAGGACCAAAGTATTCTATCCATGTTTCTGTAAGAAATTCGCGCAGATCCGGCCAAGGTATCGCTTCACTTAACCTCTATGTCGTCTTTGTGCTTCCGCTCGTAACGAGCAGACTTCTCAGGCTTCTGTTAACATTCTTCCATATACTTGTTCGAGCGCTGAACCGACTATTACAAATGCACCCATATCTTAAGCATATTTCTTAGCCTCAATCAAACCCATGGCATGTACCAAGAACTGCGCAATCAAGATACAAGCGCAAGAGTACGTCATGCGTGCTATCCACTACTCCTTTCTAACCAGCCCTTGTGGCCATTAAAAGCCTGTAATTACTACCAACAGCTCACTTCCCCTCGAACGACTTGCAGTCAGGACCTTCCAAATGTCAACTCACACAAGGTTGCAGCGCTATCGCTTCCACCCTGGTGCTGTGGCTCTTCGTGATATCAGGATGTACCAAAAATCAACGAACCTGCTTATCCGAAAGCTGCCTTTCCAGCATCTTGTTTGTGAAAAGGCGCCAAGCATCCAGGCACGCTGTCTTTATGTTCTCTATGTTCTCGAATAGTCAGATTGATCTGAATACTTATCTGCTTGTCAGCTTTTCCTTCTCCTTCGCTTCCAGACAACCGCCGTCCTTGCTCTGCAAGAGGCCGCAGAAAAGTTTTTGGTCTCCTTATTTAAGGACACAAACGCCGCCTGTCTCCTTCTCTGATGACCCGAGATGTCGCTTTAGTTCGAAGGATCAGAGGGGGTCGTGAAGCATGTCGAAGCATCTAAAATCAGACTAAGATAAAAACTTCGGACGTATGAATGCTGTGTCTGGGTAATGATGAATTCAACTGTAATTTTGCTCAAATTTTAGTGAATGCATCAATTATTTAATCGAGGGTAAATAATATGGCGATCATCTTATGACTACTAGCATGTGGATGAGGGTACTACGAGCACAGTCGTACGTTTGATTACGTGCGCTACTCGGCTACTGCGGACCAGCCCCCACGCAGCACTGAGGCGGGCACAGCACAGGAACAGATTAACTATCGTTCCAAATGCGCTTAATGGCAAAGAAAACCAGCACATTCACGTTACTTCAAGCCGGAATCGTTGCGCAAACCTCACCATTCGCATTATCTTGTCAGTAGAAAGTTGGTAAAAAGGATGTCGTGGATGACCGATCACCGGGGAGTAATAATACCATGCGATCACGTGGCAGAATTTTGCCTCGATACGACATAATAAGGACCGCAGCTACACTTGGCTCCCGTCCGTTTCGCCTAGTTCCCCTTCTCGCTGGGCGAGCACAGCAATCTTTTATCCGATTTATACCTCTACCACTACGTTCCTTCACACACTTCTTCCTATCCTTTCTCCCACTCCAATGCTGTCGTCGTTACCTCTTTGTTTTGCCCTGCTGTTATGCGCCTCGTCAGATGTTTTTGCTGCTCCTCAACCAAAGCCTGCTGGTAACGGGCTTTCGATGAATCTACATAGACGACGTCCTTCGTACAAGTCGAAGGCAGAGTGGGGCCAGTGGGCGAAGAACAACAGGGAGATGTTGATGACGAAGTATGGTGCTTCAATACCCCAAAAGCGCAGTTCGGGTAGCAATTTGTAAGTTGTTGGCTGTTGTCGACGAGTCCGTTTCTTTATCCCATGCTGCCTGTAGATTGGTCAACCAGAATACCGACTCGAGGTATGCTTAGCTTGACGACGAGTGCCGACATTCTTTGACACCACGTATCGTCAGTTTCTACGGATCGTTGGCCATTGGCACTCCTTCTGTTTCTTACAATGTGATACTGGACACAGGTTCTGCGTGCGTCTGTCCTTCGTTATTTGACCTACAGTTTTTTCTAACTCTAGCTATAGTGACCTGTGGGTCGCCGACAGCAACTGTGTCACAGGGTGCAGTAGCATACCCACATTCAACACCGCCGACTCGAGTACCTTTGTCAACAAGAGCACCGAATTTTCTATATCGTATGGTAGCGGCGGTGCTGCCGGCTTCTTGGGTTCTGATACTGTCCAAATGGCCGGTTTCTCCGTGTCAGATCAGGTCTTCGCGGTGTGTGACACAATAACGTCGGGACTGTTGTCAGATCCTGTTTCTGGGCTTTTGGGCCTGGCTTGGGCGTCAATATCAACGGCGCAAACCACTCCCTTCTGGCAAGCGTTGGCCTCCGGGGGTGCTTGGGATGAGCCTTTGATGTCATTCCAGCTAACACGGTACGTATCTCTCCCATGTCGATGATTTCGTTGTCTGATAAAAGCTGAAGCTATCTTGGAGTCAACGGTGCTAGTAGCCTCGAACCTGGAGGAACCTTCACCATGGGTATGTTCGCGTATGACCGCGTGCTTCGCTGGATGCTAATCATCATTTTCATATCAGGCTTCGTCAACTCTTCTCTATATACTGGGGAAATCGAATACATGGATCTGGTCGACTCCGGAAGTTACTGGTTGTTGTCCTTGAGCTGTAAGATCTGTACCTATTCCAATGTGGCTTAAAGACTAATGTCCGCAGCTCTGACCGCTCAAGGAACCTCAGTGACCATAGGTTCCGGTTCGAACGCCTATGCGGCGATTGACACTGGCACCACCTTAGTTGGGGGTCCTTCCGCGTACATCGCTAATCTCTATTCGCAAATACCTGAGGCGACTCCGGGTACAGGCGACTATGATGGATACTATATATATCGTGAGTACTTTAGCCGTACTACTATCAACATTATTAAGCACTTCTTTAGCTTGCGATACAGATGTCAACGTGACAATGTCTTTTGGCGGAAAAAGCTGGTCCATCAGCAACGACGACTTTCAGCTTACCCAAATATCGCAATCGGAGTGCGTAGGTGCCTTCTTCGAGTTGACTACGGGAAATAGTGCGCCCGCATGGATCGTCGGCGACACTTTCTTGGTATGACTGATAATTTCAAGTTTACTGCAGCAGTACTGACCTGGAAACAACCTAACAGAAAAATGTCTACTCAGTATTCCGATACAATCCCCCAGCAGTAGGGTTTGCTGCGCTGAGCGAATATGCCTTGTCTATGAATGGTGACACCGGCGCTCGAGTACCAACCGCGACTATCGGCTCTATCGCAGCGGCTGTATCAGCGACGGGCAGTACGGCGGGAAGAAATAGCAATTATACAAGCCGGATGTCGCTGGGTGCCGGAACATGGCTAGCATTGTTAGTCATGGTCGCAACGGCTTTCCTGTCATGACCAGATACCCGATATTATTTAGATGTTCCTTGTTGGACGTTAGACAGTCTATCTACACTACATTCTATCCTCCGAGCCAAGTTATGTATATGTACTGTATCGATATTAAAACCTTTTACATTGTCTGTTAGACAACAAATATAGCATTGTTGACTTGCGATCATGCGCAGGCCCAGCGATCAGCATCACTCCGACAATTACCGCTTATAATCGAACGCAGTATACAATTGCACGATAACGACAGCAACAAGTTGAGCCTGAGTTGACTACAGCACATCTACGGGTTCCAAGAAAATAATGGCTACTTGGTTGCTCAGGGACCTAGTGATAGCACGAGGCTGTTCATACGTGAAGGTACTGAGGCGAATCACAGGCACAACGAAAGGAATGACCCCGCAGTACAAAACGAAAAATATAAATAGAAGGTGATACACTAAGGGTACAGTAAAGATAATAGAATGATTCTATGAGCGCTCTCCCCTAAGCCTACGAGCTAAAGCCAAATCTTTGGGTTGAATAGTAACACGCTTAGCATGAATCGCAGCAAGATTCGTATCTTCAAACAGAGAGACAAGGTATGCCTCAGCAGCTTCTTGAAGCGCCATAACAGCAGACGATTGGAATCGGAGATCAGTCTGTCAAACACCGCGTCAGATAGAACTCTACCCATCCCAAATTCCCATTACACACCTTGAAATCCTGAGCAATTTCACGAACCAATCGCTGGAAAGGCAGCTTGCGAATAAGCAGCTCCGTCGACTTTTGATACCTCCTAATCTCACGGAGAGCGACAGTTCCAGGACGGAATCGATGGGGCTTCTTCACACCACCAGCAGCGGCCTGAAAACATAAACAAACGTTAGAGGAAATCCATTCGACCCAACCAATAGATACTCACGGCAGTCTTGCGCGCCGATGACTTGGCTGCCAATTGTTTACGAGGAGCCTTTCCTACTCAGATATCAGCACAATGAAATAATGCCACCAATAACGAACACCAACCTCCAGTAGACTTGCGAGCGGTTTGCTTGGTACGGGCCATGGCGAATAGTAAAGGCGAGTCGAAGTGGTAGTGGTGATGACTGGTGCTGGTGGTAGCGGACTGAACTGAAGTTGACCATCGTTTGGCCCGCGCGTTATATACAAACACGACGCGTTTGGCCACGTGATGGGCCGCGGTGTCCTAAATCAACAAAACAAGGAATAAGCACAGCCACCTGTCGGACCTACATAAGGACTGCCGCCTTTGAGAGGTACTTCATTCAGTCACCCTCACTTTCACCACCATCATCAACACCACCACAAGCCTCTAAGCGGCTTCCTTTACTTTGTTAACTTTAACAACTACACAACTCTATCGACATGTCTGGACGTGGTAAAGGTGGGAAGGTGAGCTTTGGGATTCTCTGGTAGGATTTGTTCGTTTTCTGATGGTGGTGGTGCTATAGGGTCTTGGAAAGGGTGGAGCCAAGCGTCATCGCAAGATTCTTCGTGACAACATTCAGGGTGAGTTTTATGAGTGGTTGTAGCTGTTCGCTGTTCGTTGATGAATTGCCACTCAGGTATCACGAAACCCGCTATTCGTCGTCTCGCCCGTCGTGGGGGTGTGAAGCGTATCTCTGGTCTTATCTATGAGGAGACCCGTGGTGTTTTGAAAATCTTCCTGGAGAATGTGAGTTCGAGATCCGTGCTTTTGTGGGTGTCCTCATCTGACTGGATTTGATTTGATTCAGGTCATCCGGGATTCGGTCACGTATACTGAGCATGCCAAGCGGAAGACGGTGACAGCGCTCGATGTTGTCTATGCTCTCAAGCGGTCAGGTCGTACCCTCTATGGTTTCGGCGCATAGTTTATACGTAGTGTTGTATTTTTCCCTCGTTATTGTATCTGTATATTATATATTTGTCTTTGTTGCGTCCAATTCATGCATGGTTGCTGGTGGTTTACTGTTCCTTCGTGTAGTGCCCGCGCGGTCAGTGCTAGTTGGTAACGCATAGTCTTCGTTGTAAACCCTGATACCCATTAGGCTCAATTCTCTATTGGTACCTAAGTGAAATAGTATGATAACTGAAGCAATCAGGGATAGTGTTGTGATCTTGCGCCGATGTCAAGGTCGCTGGTCATAGAACCGTCACCAATCTCGCAAATGACCTTGACTTCTGGTCGCAGTGGCGTGGAAAAGTCTTGGAATGACAATGACGGTCAGGGCTATATAAAATTAGTCGATGATAGAAAAAGCCAACGAAGTTGCAAGCTGCGAATACGGCGCTGCCCACAAACGAGAAGGGTCGGAGGCGAAGGCAAGTTCGAGTCCTTCTCGTTTGCTTAGTCAGCGCCTTATGAGCATTGCCTCACATGTTCGGCTGATGCTCAACGTTCAACTGCCCGACCGTCATGACTTCGGTGACAGTCGCGCAAGTCACGACCCGCACAACACTGCTCAGGGTTGAACATTCGGGTCCATGATACTCAAGGCGTCCATCTATATTGCTCTTGAGGTCTCTTTCATGCTTGTTACACAGCATCGATCCGACGAGTACGCGTAACAGTGCGCCCTAGGGTCAGGAGAGTCAGATAGTTACTATTGATGATTTAGTAGAACTTTCCAGATACTTTCGGAGTATATATACAGGCTCCGTAGGAGCAATTCAATAACCTGCTTACCATTAATAATCTATCCATGCATCATATCAAATCCCAAGACCGGCCATAGGTTTCTTGATGGTGTAGCCTCCCGACGGTTCCGTGGACCTTCAACGCGCATTGTTGAGTCGAATGTCAGGTATGGACAATCATATTGCTTTCCCCTCGTCATCCCGGGTTGACATTATCTGCAGATGACGTCAGCGAGGCGCAGCTCGTCCAGTGTGACGGTCAATATTGAAAAGATCTGGAGATAATGGGGGTATTTACTGTTACTTTCCACTCATGCGCTAGTAGACAAATGCTGCAATGACTGTCATTATTTTACAATGAGCCATCGAGGTCGTGCACTTCTATTTACCTGAGCTGTATCAACGGAGATGGTCAATCGATCCAATCTTCCGGTCTTCTACACCAAATAACGAAGATCCTGTTATTTATGGTCAATATGCACGATATTTTAGCACTGACCAGAATATCTGGGTAAGTGTAGGGTTCCTGTCGGGGGGAAAGAGTCAAGACAGCCAACACAAAGGCAGGAACAAAGGGAACAGCGGCAAAGAGAAGCCGATCACTCCAGTCACAAACGAGATGTCTGCAGATATTTGGGCCGTGATATAACGCGGACAAGAAAAACGGAGACGGTTAATTAGCAGATGACATCATATACATCAGTCTCGCCGTGAGACTGTTGGCGCCTCGAGCTCCGGTATCGACCCTACAATCTGTCTATGAGACGAAGCATGTTGCCGGACCGTTGTGATGTGCTTGCTAATTAATGTGTACGTCCCCGAGGTGAATAGCCATGGAAGTCATCTATATTTTTTTTTGCTCACGCCGAAATGCAGTGAAAGGGAGTTCCCCGCGCTTGGCCAATCCGGAGACCCAGACGCCCATGCGTGGCGTTAGACGGCGTTGTCGGAGGGTGTCACCAGCTATAAAGCCTTTTCCAGAGGTCATGCGAGATTTCGCGCCTCAAGGCCACTATAGACAATTTGACTTGTCAAGTTATGAGTATAGAGTAACGGCCTATCAGTCCTTTGGGACTATCGGGTAGGTCAGCTCTAGCAGGAAGATCGGATCGTGTAACGTCCTCGTTCACTCAGCACTGGTATCAGCTCAGACCATCTGCCAATTGGAGCTCGCTGGCTCCTCCGGCTCCTCCCTCTCCCAAACTTTAAATTGTAAAGGTTGTCGACGAAGTACTGTCGACTAGGCATCGATATTGCAAGGCAATGTTAGCATTGTAATTAATATTGGTTGCCTGAGTACTTTAGTACTATATTGTTGCCTTCATCCAATTTCCGTCACCAAGCGTGGAAGTGATTGCGATACGTAGTGCCGCATTGGACCGCATGGGACCATACGGTAAGTATGTTCTCTGACAGGGTCGATGTGAACGAAGGAAGAAGAGAAGGCGTGTGGAGTCACACAAAGAAGCTTACTCCGTCTTGACTCTTGCTCTCTCGCGTCAAGATCATCCCGACGGGACACACATTGATCACGATAGTACCTAGCGTATTGCCCAGCGCGAGATGTTCGGAAACTATTCAATTGCAATGGCCTCGTGGAGACTGACCGGTGAGGGATTAACCCACCCAATGTATAGGCATCAGAAAAAAAAAGAATCCATGAAGCGAGAAAATAGGGATCGACCTTATTTAAAATCTCCTTGGATGGATGCCGCAGATAGTATTTGCTCAGCCCGATGTTAGGGTCTGACTGTGGTTGCTTCATGCAACGCATGAGACACCGATGTCAATGGCGCCCGATTCCAGCCCTACGACACGAGTTGGGTCTGTTGGGTCTCCTTACTACAGGGACATTGAGGGTGAGGCAGAGAGCACATGTTCCGAGTTATCGAGCCAAGGGTTCCATTGCTG
This sequence comes from Armillaria altimontana, assembly GCA_022818075.1. Classification (NCBI taxonomy): domain Eukaryota; kingdom Fungi; phylum Basidiomycota; class Agaricomycetes; order Agaricales; family Physalacriaceae; genus Armillaria; species Armillaria altimontana. The sequence continues at coordinate 1,582,667 of JAIWYR010000005.1, read as the reverse complement.
GTAATAGTATTCCGGAGCTTTCGTCCAGGCGCTCAAGTACGGATTGACTCATTTCGAAAGTGTTGTTGAGAAACGGGGTAAAACCAAAGTCATGTCGAGCCAATCGTTGCAGCCTGAGGCTGTATCCAGTGCCCAACCGCAATTTCATGGAGCCGCTGACCGATCAAAAGCTGCCGAGACCCCTGCCAGTGGTGGCGAGCAAGATGTGGAAACTATATGGATTTAGCAAACACGAAACGAGAAGTTGGAACAAAAAGGAAGCGCCAATGACCACGACTGAACCGGCGGCCACTCAGCTTGAGTGAGTCCCACAGAACGGCAATGTGAGGCCAGTTATTTCAACTATCAGGACTAATTGCCCTCGAATAAGCCGCAATGAACGGCGTCTTTAGTGTAACGACCCTAGATTAGTCTGGAGTGACAATGAAGGTACTATAAGACTTCTCGAAGAAAGGTTCGTTGGCGAATTCGATGAAGACTTCACTTTTTTCCCGCAGATCATGTGTGTGTATTCCTTCGGACGGTCATTGATACCCATTGAGAGGCATGTCTGAGCTCGTCCTATTACGAACTTGAATGATTGAACTTTGAGCTCCGGCCAAAGCCACAAAGCATCATGATCGCATTCTTGTACGACTATAAAGCCAGCGGTAGAAGCTTTAGGCCTTCAAGAGAGGCGGCCTTAGAGTCCGCAAGTGCTTCCTATCACACCGTCCGCATGAGTGGACCGGGTAGGTATAATCGAGGTGAAATCGGGGAACGTTGTGAGATACATCGGAGCTAAAGAGATGATATTTCATTCCGAGGCACCGATTGGCCTTTGAACGTTTCAACTTCAACAAGGCCAATAGAAGAGGGTCCAGAAAGGAGGTCCGAGCAATATGTAGATCCTAGCTCTCGTCGTCGTCGGTATTTGTACTAAAAGCCTTCTTCGTCACATCTGCTGATGTTGTTTCGTGTATACCAATATGTAGAGTTTTGATTTGTCGCGATCTTCTTTCACGTGGAAGGCGCGTCTGTAGATAGGGCTGCTATCATCGAGAGAAGGATTTATCATTGGTTGGGTGAAGCGTCGCGGGAGATGCAGCCTCGGAATGGCATGACATGTGCTTATAGGCCTTCTTTGTATCGTGCGAGTGACAGTAAGTATGTTGGACCAGAAAATGAGTGTCGTGGATTTGCCAAGGACATCGTCGATAACACTCACTGAAGGGCTGGAAGCTCACGTATAGGTCTTTTTGGATCAGGTTGGAAGGAAAATATATGCCGGGTGTCTCATGAGACCCGAGGCAGTGAATTCATCTCGGATACAGTGTTTGGCCTCGATTTCAAAGTGTTAATATTCTCATAGATCAAATAGTTCCGACGGTCGCGTCTGAATCCTCGCTGAAGGAAGTATGTTGGTGTACTTCCGTATATGCCCTAATAGATGGTATGAGTATGCCACAGATTTGTGAATGCCTGTGCGGAGAGAAGCTGGATGCTCTCAGTAGTCTATTATGCGGAAAGCAGCGAGAGAACCCACCAGAATTTGATGTGTGAGGAAACGGGTTTCTTAGGCGAGGTGACTCGCCAGGTTCATCAATCTGATCCCAGCCAACGTGGGGGTACAATCGACAAACTCCATTGATACGAGGACTTTACGACCGGAAATTAAGCATTACTCCGAAAGGCATAGGAAAATGTTAGAAAATACTAGCAAGAACTAATCCGATTTGATGCTGGCCTACGCAATGCCGGACCGTGACAAGCAGATCGCCGAGATTACGTAAACGCACTTCTTTTCTCCCAACCACACAACGCCACTGAACTAGACGCGACGCTTCCCAGCGTGAAGTTCACACATTGACAAGGCGGTCATTTTGCACGGTACTGTCGCGTAAACGCACCCTCAACCTCTACATCCAGTGCCTTCCATGCATCTCAATCTCGTGCCACCGGTGGTGGAGGCAGGTCATGTTGAGGACTTGGTAAAGGCAGGAGAAACCATTTCGGCGTCCTGTTCACCAGTTGGAAATTCATTGGCCGTTTTTCTGACGACATCGGTGAGCAATGTAGCTTCGAATTCACCTTCTTTTATAATGCATCTCTTCGTAACAGACAGATGCTCATGGGCCCAGAAAAGAGAACACTGATGAAGAAATTCCACTTTACTTCGCCAGCACAGATGCGGCTCCAACGTCTGAGAGACGTTTGGTGCGTGTCCATTTTATTGTTAATATCCGTTCATATTCAAGCCGCGTGTAGTTCATTACCGACACAATTGTAATTTTTTCGACTTTCCAGTCCCTGTACCAATCCCAAATTGCTACAAATTCTCAATGGTGCTCTATAGAATAAATGTTCGCTGATGAAAGGTTCATTATTTCTCTTAGGTTGCAAGACACCGAGACACTCTCCATTGTTCGCAAACTCTCAATCGATTACGTTAATTTCATCCGAGAATACTGGACAAACTTATCCGTAAATTTCAGATAGTATTCTTTGCGCCAGTCCTCATGTTTTTCTCAGGATCGCACAGCAGTTGCATCACCCTTGCAGTTCACTATCGATCATTATAGGTCCCTGTTCTCATGCTTTTCATTGTTCGTCATCCTCTTCCTTCCGGAGCCCGATTATGAAGATGCCCCAGTGGGAGAGGAGCTTATGGAGTGGTTGAACATCCATTTCATTGAACCGTCGACGGAGGAAGGGGACCACCTGAGTAGTCTCGATCGTCCTTGGGAGGATGAAAATTTCTGGTCCTATCTAACAAGGTGGACTGCCTGATATTCATACCTTCTGTTAGTCGCTGAACCTAGCATAGAGCTACCATCCGTGGCCTTACAAAGGCTTCCGTGTTTTTCTTGAAATCACTTTCCGACCATCCCTCCGAATATCTGCATGATCTAACTCAAGTTATCATACCTTTAATTGATGGACAACCCCGGCTACAGAATTTCAATGCCGAGCGCGATTTTGCCTTTGCATCGCGACGATGGAGAGAGAAAGTTCACTCACTGAGGGTCGAAATGGACCGTGTTCCTGAGGAGGACCGCCAGGATGACTTTGATAACTGGTGGGATCGCCTCAGTGATATCGTGGGTATTCTCGAAGGCCGCGCGGACGTTCTCAAACGAGTGTGTGAAGAACTAGGTAGCGATTGGAAGGAAGTGTGTGCTGCCTGGGGTGTTTTTGTTGATACCCGTCTTCGAAGGCAGGATCTCCCGTAGGTTTACATCACCAGTTCATCATGGATGTCTTCTCACTTAGTTTCAGTGATATTGTTGCAGAAGTTCTCGAGTCGATGCCTCCTGACTCTACCGTTTTGGAAGACATGGTCCATTCAGCCCTATTTTCCGCGCAGACTGATCAAGCCTTGTCGTATGCCTCGCAGCTTGATCGATGGCTAGCAGCACACTTAGCGGACCTAATGGGCCCACTTTCACTTATCGAAACTGATGTAGAGGAAGAGTGAGTCCATTCTTATCACTGATGTTAATTCGAAGCATAGGCTGAGCAACTCACAAAGATCTGAGTTGTCCAAGCGTGACCAGCACGTCTTAGCTTACGCCGAATACCTCCTCTCCGACCCCACTTTATGGCGAATCACAGTTGCCTATATGTATTCCTGTGGAAACGTAGGAAAGGAGCGCGGAGACGAGGTCTTGATGAGGGTTCCTTTGCGTTTACAAGAGCAGAAGCTCGTTGAGAACCAGGGAGAGATGGAAGGTATTGTGGGCACATTGCGAGACTTGAATCAAGTCTGTTTCGAGTTCCAGAGGGAAGCCGCTCGGAGGGCCATTTGCCGGGTAAGCACCAACATGTTCTGTTTCGAAAGACGGTTTTGAGCGATGCTAGATCGCTGCTCAAAGTTTCGCCAACGAGAAGGATTACGCTCTCGCGATCTCCTATTCGATATCTGCAGAAGATTGGTTCGGGCTGGGACGTATCATTGACCGTCTACTCGAAGAATATATTCTCAGTGGTATTGTTGTTGCCCCTCCCGACCTATCGATAAGCTAACCACGCTGTATAGGTCCCCAGGTTTTTGCTCGATTTGCTTCGGAAATCGCCCCTTCCTTGCATGAGATTGGGGCACGTACTGGATTGCAAGGCGTGTTCATACATAGGCTCATGTTCGTCTTGAGATATTCTCAATTCCATCGGTTACGCCTACAGCATGAATATCGAGATGCCGCCTCGGATCTTGTTGTTCTTTTCCGTGATGATGTTGCGCCAAAATCATGGTGGGCGATATTACTCTGTGATTCGGTGGAATTACTACAGCATGGTACCCCCAAAACCTTTCTGCTTTATCTGCTCAACTAACATAATGAAATTTCCATCCAGGACCTGCCCTGCTATTTTCTCCTTCAAGTGCAACTGAATTATTGAAAAAGTTGGAAGAAATTTTCATTCGAACGAATCAAGGTTCTGGTCAGGACTATCTAGGTGTCTTGCTGAGGCGAATGAAGGGGGGAAGCGAGAAAGAAGCCCTAGAGCACATGAAGACAGCTCGGCTGGCCCTGGCCAAGTATTTTGCCCGATGCGCTATAGCTGGATTCGAAGGAGACGTGGTACCAATTTTGTGAACGAGACTCAGTCGATTCGCCAGCGACAACAACACTCATTGGGTGTAGTTCGGAGGACGCCAGTGATAACACCTGATTTGTTGTATGCGGATGTCTCTTTAATATCAGTTATCTATTACGCAGATCTGCGTATATTTTCTCCGCCTCCTCGGGCCTGAGTCAACGTGGGGGTTGATTTCTTTGCACCAAACTTTCATCACTCATTGCCTATGTCGGTCACTTTCTTCGGCATGCGTTCGACTTACTAATGACAACGGTTTGAAACAGAACACGATCACATGAAGATAATTGCTCAATGCGTACACCTCTTGATGCGAACACAGGCCTCCCGCGAAGCCCTTTCATCACTTTCCGGAAACCCTCAATTGCCGTCCCTGCGTTCCATTTGTTCTCATTTCTTTTTCATGGACCATTTCCAGAAGACCGTAATGAAAATAGATGTGAACAACAAAATGCGACGCTAGGAACGGTCTGATATTTCTCCTTGCCATGAGGACGGGGACTCGCCCAGTACACTCTATAAATGCTGTTCAACTCAGGTCATGAAAAGCATTTCCATTCTTGCGATATTAACTCTTCTGAACGCCCAAGTCTATAGCCAAATGTGCTTCACCCTTCATGTAGCAGACGTTTACGCCTGCAGGCACCAAGTCGTCACCAAACGTCAAAGGGTATGTTCCCATGCGTTCCCCGTACAGCAGGTTCGTCTCATGCTACATTCACGTACAGGTGGATTGCAATAACCGCCTCTGTCGGTATAGCAGTATGCATCTCTGGGAGCAGCACAATTGTATCGCCACATGCGCCCAAATGTATGCTTCAGCACCAGGATCGATGCACAATGCTAACTTGAAAGCTCGAATGTAGCTTGAACGCTGAACAGACCGTGGTCATGAACGCGGTCTCCCGACCTTGCGATAATTGTCGATATCCGCCGGCATGATGATGGAAGGATCGGGACTATGTCACTGGCGGGGAAAAACTGCACGCGCTGTGCTGTGCTGTGCTCGGGCATGCATTTACTTTTTGAGGGAAACTTCGAATGACCATTGATCCTGCCAATCATCTCACCCCCGTTTAAGTCGCCGGTGTACCCTTCTTACCAGCCAGACCCCAACAGAAGCGTACTCTGGTGTACTGCGCGAAAGATGTGCGGCTTTAATATGTGGTCAAAAGTATTAGGGTACCCACAAATATAGAATGCTATGATGACTGTATCCACACAGCTGCAGTGAAACGCATGTTCCTTCTGAAAGGAAGTAGGACCCGGACGAGTTCTGAGTAGTAAGTGACTGCGTTTTGATGCAGCGTTAACGTTTTAACATTCACCTTCAATCGATGCAATAGTGTTATCGCATCTTGCTTCCGTGGTTAAGTTTCTTATTGGAATGGCGACCGACCGGAGATCTTCAAAAAGTAGTGCGTTGTTTGATCAGAGGCGGTAGGTAAGCTATTTTCTCCGTGTGGGGTAGAGCATTGCCATGACCGGTGACCATATCAGGTCTCAGTTTCTCTAGAGCTGCAGGTGTGAGTGAATTTACAAGACTCCGGCTGGAGGTGGCGTTGTCTTGCTGGTGGTGGTCTGCAGTAGAGGGTGGTCGCTTATGTAATTTGGTCTGAGCCACGTGGGATCTGAATCCGTTGCCGACGCAAGGGCTTCGCTTAGCTCAAGTTTGTATAGAAATTGCAGGTATCGGTGTGGCAATTCGTATTCGAGGACGAGTGCCAGCACAAATATAACGGCCACCACCACGACAAGATGCCTGAAGACGGCTATTCGTCTACCTGGGACAGTGCCGACCAATCTGACTTCCAATCCACCGCCGCCGCTTCCTATACTCGGCCTTCAATGCGTTCACTCGATGTTGATTCAGCGTCTTCTTCACATCCACTTTCTATATCACCACAATCTCGACCAAGCTCAGATTCTCTTGGTCCTTCAACGACATCGAAATGGCGGGACACGCCAACAGCCATTAGCGAGTCTCATGAGACGGTACCAGGAGACACTGCAAGTCTGGTGGAGCAGGGTTTTGACGAGAACGTGCTGAGGGCATTATGCGATATGGATGTGTGTTGTCTTTTTCCATCTCATTCTCACATACCGACAGAACTTCGATGCCTTCAGTGTGGGGTCCCGTTACTACTTGATCGTATAAAGCAGAGTATGGTGTCGTGCAGGGCGAGTCGTTTGCGTCTTCATATTGTCCTTATCCTTATGTTATATAGGAGGCTGCAGTGTTCCTGAAGAAACGAGCTGCAATTGAGGAGGAATATGGGAAAGGCATGCAGAAATTGTCTCGGTCAACCGCCGAAATGTATTCTCTGAACGACGGGAAGGCTGGGTATGGATCAGCCGGACTTTCCACCGTCCATATTCTGACTACAACATAGGACATTCGTAACGGCTTGGCAATCTTCGATGCGTATCCATGAACAAATGTCCGAAAATAGGCTTCGATTTGCTCAGCGACTCAACGAGATGAGTGAAGAACTGGTAACACTGTCAAAAGAAGTGGACAAAAACCGAAAACAAGTGAGTGTTCATGTATCTGAGACGCAAAGAGACCATTCATATGTTTCTGTAGACAAAAGACCTCGCCAGTCGTTACGAGCGAGCATTGATCGAGTCCCAAGGAATAACGGAGAAAAGCAAGAACCGACTTGACATAACCTCTGAAGAGCTGGAACGCGTACTCTTGCAGAAGGAAGGGGAATCTTTCAAGGATAACTCCGTCCAGGCGAGACCTGGTGGTGCCGGTGGGAAACGGGTAATTGGCAAAGCCGTAGCAAAAGGGGGTCTACTATTGAAGGGAAAGAATCCTGGCAATGTACGTCAATCTCATTCTTCCTGAAGTCTCCTCTCATTTCTTGTAGATCCAAAGACAAGAAGACGACATCAGAGCTCGAATGTCGACAGCATCTGATGCATTCCGCAAAGCCGTTACCGATACGCAGGCAATGAGACAAGAGTACTACAACTTTCAGCTACCGCGGATACTCAGGGTACGCAAATAATACGAATTTCGGTCCATCGCTAACCTTTCGCTAGGCCTTGAAAGAATGTGCTGACGAAATCGACCTTGGGACACAATACCATCTCACAAGATATGCCTTCCTCTTTGAAAGCATCGTTCTCAGTGACGGTTCGACGTTGGTTCCTCCCAAGGAAGAGGGTTGGTTTATTTTCCTCAGTTGAAACTGATCACTCAAGATTCTTGTCAGGCAACACGCTATCCAAGGGGTTGAAAGCCTCCATTGAAGCCATTGATAACAGAGGGGACTTCAAAACATTCATGCAAAACTATGCATACGCACGGGGGTCCTCTACCTCTAGAGGACCACGACGCGACGGACCATCTGACGAAGGATTTTTACCGCCTATACCTGCTTACAACAGAGATCGACACACGCCCGACACGTCTTCGAACGGACATCATACATCAGACAAAGGTCGACCAACCTTTGGTGTGGATCTTGCAGAACAGATGACAAGAGATGATGCTGAAGTTCCTCCTATCATGCGAAAATGCTGTGAAGCGATTGAGAAGTACGGTATGGATATAACGGGGATATACCGTCTGAGCGGGACAACGAGTAAAGTGCAAAACCTCAAGCACCAGCTGGATAAAGGTACGTGGGTCTGCTCTAAGCGGCGCCATCTGACCGGAACCGTGTGCAGACCTGGATTCTGTGGATCTCGACGCGCCGGAATGGTCTGCAGACATTAACAATGTAACGGGCGTACTGAAATTGTGGTTGCGTGAACTTCCGGATCCACTCATGACGGTTAGTTTACAACATGGTTTTATCGAAGCTGCCAGTCAGTCCATCCATTTTCCTTTCAGTTCTGATTACTGATTATCACCGTATCTTTTGATAGAGATTGATAATGACCGACTAAGACATATTCGATTGCATGAGAGAGTGAATGATCTTCCTGATGCGAACTACGCAACGCTGAAGTATTTCCTTGGCCATCTGCATCGGTAAGTATCAGTGTTGGATAGTTCGCTTAAATGCTGACTCCACGGGACAGGATAATTCATGAGCCAGCGAATATGATGACTGCCCAGAATATGTCAATTATTTTCGGTCCGACTCTGTTTGGGCAAATCCTTCCTGGCGTGAGTGTGAACGGCGGGATGAACGACGCAGGAGCGTCCATAATAGATCTCTCTAACTTAGTGAGGATAGAATTTTGAACTTATTTTGTGGTTCTGACGTACCCTTAGGCCATCGAAACGATACTCAAACATTACAATGACATATTCGTAGACGACTCGGAGTAAAAGGTGTATACCCCACGCAGGACGTTGTTACCGTCACTATCTTGCTATCATTCGCGGTTCCTCTAATTTACATCGCACTTGTATTCGTCACATCATGTATCGTCTCTATCATCGCTGATGAATTATTGGAAGTTTATTTATGACTCATTGGGATAATTCCGACTTGTCATGTTGTGACGTTTAATACAAGTTGCCCTAGTACGCGAGAGTCATACTGATAACTGATTGCTGTACGAATTTTAAAAAAACCAATACAAGTACACGTCGATGATGGATATTCCTCCAAATTATGAGGCGCACTTTGAGGGCGCTAGAATGAATGAGTGCCCGCAAAGCAAGCGCAATTGACGAAGCCCGTCAATGGCAATGGCATACTCTTTTGAGTCTAGCTGGCGGGTTCCCAGACGCCATCATGCCCAATGGCCCATTCCGTCTGGGAAGGAAAAATAATGCGTCGCAAGGTAGGACACGCACGGCTCCATTCTCTGCACAATGCCGATTCTTCGTTGCCGGTGGATTGAGGTAATCCAGCCACCTCGGTGGGCGACAGGTCTAGCAAAGTCAAACGGCTAAACGCATGCAAGACGGGGGATAATCCGGTCAAGAGCCTCTATCGCTTCCGGGAGAAGGCATCAGGGACAGGACACAAACAAGCGAAAGTGAGTACTCACGATACCGGAGAGCGCATAGTGAAGCGTGTGACGCAGAGTGAGTCTTATCCGTATAACCTCTACCATGGGGAGGTAGGTAGCGATGTTACGGAGAAGGATGGGTCTCACGGACATGGCCGATAGGTCGAGGAACCTCAACGGTGTGGTAGCGTGCGTGAATCGCGGGAGATTGTCCCGGGTGACATCAGAATCCTGACCTATGAGTGAAAGACTCTGGACAGGCCTCCCCGGCAGGATGTAAGCAGCAGTGTCGGTGGAACCGCGGAAAGATAATAAGTTGGGAAGAGCGTCAGACCGTAAATTTAAGACCCCGTGATGATCTGAGAGTTTCAGATGCCGTAGTAAGGGTACGGACGATAGAAATGAGTCTAAGATGGTGGAATATGATTGGACGCCTTTGGCCCAATCTGCACCGAAGGAACAGGACCGGAGGTGTGGGAAGTAGCATCCGCGGATTATCCGCTCAATTGGGTGAAGATGGGCGCGGTCTGCTGTCGCCATGTTCGCAGGACCGAGGGTTAATTCAAGAGAATCAAGAAAATGGAGGGTGCGAAGAGTGACCGACAATTTGATCGAAGCTGGTTCGAGGTCCAGGGCAGATAAAGATGTTCTTTCTGTGGTATGCCAGCGAATATGAAATATCCGTATTGATTCGAGGAGATGAGGACGCCGGAGGAGAGAATCACAACATCTCGTTGTGCGCCAGGGTTGAGAATCCGTGGCGGAGATGATGTCTCGAACGTGAATGGTAGAGTACAAGACGCGTTCGGCGACTGCTTTGAAACGTTGAGAAACGCGTGCAATGTCAGCAAGGAGGGGAAGAGGGAGAATCTCGAAGATGGCGGAAAGGGTTTCATTAGGAAGGACATGTTCAATGGTTGGTACAACATCCGACATTGCATCCCTAGATAAAAATGGGGAACATGGGCCGTAAGGCAAGGACCTGGAACAAAAAGAGCAGTGGAGATGAAAAGCCCTCGCCTGAGAAACATTTAAGAACCTTTTGATGTCACCGGAAAAACATCGGAGAATCTAGAGATAATTCACCGGAATAAGGGGTTATGTCGAACGAAAGCAGCGAGTGACACACCACAATTGAATGAGTTGAGTTGGTCGCATACGAAGGAGATAGGGCAACGGGAGCAAAAACCTTCAAATTATTCGGATCCTCAAGGCCTCAAGTCAGATGCAATAAGAAAGTGGATGATAAATAATAGCGGTACAGGTAGAAATACAGTAACGAATACAACCGAAGACCACCTATGCGCCGAAACCATAGAGGGTACGACCTGACCGCTTGAGAGCATAGACAACATCGAGCGCTGTCACCGTCTTCCGCTTGGCATGCTCAGTATACGTGACCGAATCCCGGATGACCTGAATCAAATCAAATCCAGTCAGATGAGGACACCCACAAAAGCACGGATCTCGAACTCACATTCTCCAGGAAGATTTTCAAAACACCACGGGTCTCCTCATAGATAAGACCAGAGATACGCTTCACACCCCCACGACGGGCGAGACGACGAATAGCGGGTTTCGTGATACCTGAGTGGCAATTCATCAACGAACAGCGAACAGCTACAACCACTCATAAAACTCACCCTGAATGTTGTCACGAAGAATCTTGCGATGACGCTTGGCTCCACCCTTTCCAAGACCCTATAGCACCACCACCATCAGAAAACGAACAAATCCTACCAGAGAATCCCAAAGCTCACCTTCCCACCTTTACCACGTCCAGACATGTCGATAGAGTTGTGTAGTTGTTAAAGTTAACAAAGTAAAGGAAGCCGCTTAGAGGCTTGTGGTGGTGTTGATGATGGTGGTGAAAGTGAGGGTGACTGAATGAAGTACCTCTCAAAGGCGGCAGTCCTTATGTAGGTCCGACAGGTGGCTGTGCTTATTCCTTGTTTTGTTGATTTAGGACACCGCGGCCCATCACGTGGCCAAACGCGTCGTGTTTGTATATAACGCGCGGGCCAAACGATGGTCAACTTCAGTTCAGTCCGCTACCACCAGCACCAGTCATCACCACTACCACTTCGACTCGCCTTTACTATTCGCCATGGCCCGTACCAAGCAAACCGCTCGCAAGTCTACTGGAGGTTGGTGTTCGTTATTGGTGGCATTATTTCATTGTGCTGATATCTGAGTAGGAAAGGCTCCTCGTAAACAATTGGCAGCCAAGTCATCGGCGCGCAAGACTGCCGTGAGTATCTATTGGTTGGGTCGAATGGATTTCCTCTAACGTTTGTTTATGTTTTCAGGCCGCTGCTGGTGGTGTGAAGAAGCCCCATCGATTCCGTCCTGGAACTGTCGCTCTCCGTGAGATTAGGAGGTATCAAAAGTCGACGGAGCTGCTTATTCGCAAGCTGCCTTTCCAGCGATTGGTTCGTGAAATTGCTCAGGATTTCAAGGTGTGTAATGGGAATTTGGGATGGGTAGAGTTCTATCTGACGCGGTGTTTGACAGACTGATCTCCGATTCCAATCGTCTGCTGTTATGGCGCTTCAAGAAGCTGCTGAGGCATACCTTGTCTCTCTGTTTGAAGATACGAATCTTGCTGCGATTCATGCTAAGCGTGTTACTATTCAACCCAAAGATTTGGCTTTAGCTCGTAGGCTTAGGGGAGAGCGCTCATAGATGTCGAGTGTTGACGTTTTCTCTTGTTTTGTTTATTATCATTGTATTTGTACTTGTAGTCTTTCACTTTACTTCATACCGTCCTTGGACCTATCTCGTTTATAATCAAATCATTGTAAACGCTACTCTTTGCGAGTTTGTGCTGATCGATCATATTGAGAGTATCTTTTTTTGTTTGTAATGTTTGCAGCCTAATAATAGTCGACAAAATTCAAGACCGTTACGATATGTCCTCCGAAGCTTGGCTGTACGGATTATGTTTACACCATAGCGACGTTGATTGTTGTCTCCCCGATCAATGGTAATGCGGCAATGATCTCTTTCAGGCCTTTTCCTACGCCATGGTCTTTCCAATACTCTCCATTCATCAATGGCGAGAGCTTGCTTCCCAGCGTTCGGGTTAGTTCGCCCTCTTTCCTGGTAGAGTTCGGATACAAGACTTGATTAAGTAGAGTAACAGCGACAGAGGGAGTCCAAATGTGAAGGATATCAGTGGTATTGCTTCCATCCTGAGGATGAACAGTTCTTCGCAAGCGTCAATCAGTCTTCCAGCCCTGCGGTAAGATCACACTGACTCTAATTGCACTGGAACTGCCAACGCAGAAAGAGAACCGACGCATACAGCTAGTGCGAAGGTGGCCGCGACTCCAGAAACCATACAATCTGCAGTTCGTGTCGACGGTCGTCACAGCCGGTCAAAGATATTTGACAATTCCAACCCCAGCAGTGACCAGCACCTGGAGGGAAGTGTGGGGGTGATGATGAGCAAGCAACTTGGGAAACAGCTTGGTGAATAGTGGGTGAATCGAATATAAGCCACCTCGGTGCCATGGTGACACATAGCATCTGCAATTGCTTCACTTCTGGGTGAAAAAAGTGACTATGGGCGATGCACTGTGATCAAGTCAACGGTGATGTGCGTGTATCATTTAGTTGGCTGGACCACGGATGTAGGCCGGAAGTTCCGGCGATCGTTGCCCTCTGAGTGTCTCTTTCAACGACGGACAAGCCTGAGACGAGCCTTCCTGATCTATATCGGATAGATCCACGAAAGAATGCTTGGGGTAAATCCAGACTCAGCAAATCTAATCATGCGTTAAGGGTAAGAAGAGAAGATACGATTGGTGCAAGTACAGTAAAAACAAGAGGTACCGGAAGAATGGATATCGATTGACCTTCAGAAACGCCGATGCAGCTTGAAGCTGAACAGTTGTTTCATTTTAAGATCAACCCGCGGACATAGCTTCTGCTGTTCGATGAGGAGAGCCGATATAAGAATATCGTCGAAGAATGCTTGCCCCGCCGGCATAATTTGCAGTGTGTAGAGTTCGGGAGGTGTATTGGCCTTGCGAAGCTTGTTGCTTGGATTGAATCTAGCGTACACAGTGTTCTGATTGTTCACAGAATGACACTTTGTATTTGTTTAGTACATAGAATCATTATGCAAAGGACGACTCACGATGCGGGGTGTGATTTCACAATTCCAGGCGAGCTTGTGCTTTGGACCGGTCCAATTCCACCTACCCTAGTGCTAAGGCTGAGTCCGCGTCAAAGATTTGTTGATAAAAAACTCACGGCTGTGAAGCTGCCTCGCTTAGACAACCTCGCTGAAAGAGGAGTTTCAACACCTCCCATGTAAACCGTCGCATTTTTATAGGAGATCCCTGATCTACTACACATGTCAGGCAGGAGCTTGCGCACTCAACATATTACGGCTGACTCAAACTCGCCTACATACGGTCCATCTTCGGTTGGACCGCGATGGATGATGGTTATGTGCGACATAGTATTGAACACATTGTTATTTACGGAGATGTGGTACAGCGGACGCGAGTCGGGAGATTCTGGCGGCGGAATGAGGATCAGAGAGTTGAACGACAATCTTGAAAACGAGTATGTGACTGGTATAGTGGGCAATCTGGCTGTGTTATACCTGTGGTCTGTTTCATATAAGATGGAAGAGATTCTGTCCAGCTACTTACGCTGGTGGTGCTCCAAATGGTATAGGGTCTGTACGAGGCGGCGGTAGTTCCTCTTCGCTCGGACCCATCGAAGGAGGGTTCCAAGAAAGGACAACTTCATTCCCTTGCACTATGTCCATTCTATTTCGCGGAAGTCCTTTGCCTACGAGAAGCACTCTGTGAGTTGTGTGTTCGGTGATAACGATCAAGGGAAGAAGCAGTGTTGCTAACGCTTTCACCTAATATGAGCCTCGGTTAGCCTTCCGCGGGAGATAGTGATGTATCATGTAATAAGCCAGCAGTGCCGTCAGTTGAGACCCACATATCCGATTGGATTGCCGGGATGATGAGTACTTCGTGGGTGGAAAAAAGTTGTCCTTGGGCCGGCCCGCTCATCCAGGGACTGCATCGGACCCCACATCCGGTCACGCTCATGTCACGTCACAGCGGTCGAGTTCCAATTTCTCCCCCTCCTTCTGTTCCCCCGTGTACTACGCCCAGCAAGTCTGAAATCTGTTGACCCTCTACCCCGAGATCACAAAAATGAGCCTGGCCTACCAACATCATCCGCTTAACGCCATAGCGGGGCCGTCCAGAAGTCATGGTGAGGCGTTAGACCACTGGACCAAGCCTAACGAATGTTCATCAAGGCGTGGCATTATAGGAACGACCATGGATGAAGTCAAGCGGGAAAAGAAGAGGAAGGAAATTTCTGGGAAGCTTAACAGAGAGATGAACGACAGAAGAGACGAGTAAGTTTTTCGGTCACCCTCGGTTCACGCTGCTCATTATCTTAGTGGGAGACACTACAGCGAAACAATATCCGTGCTGCACCAGACATCCGTGACGCTCGCCACCAGGCCAGACACTTCGCCTCTGTACAATATGAAGCTCCTGCCATTCACATTCGAACGCTCAGCCAAACTGGTTCAGCTTGAGTATGAGGAACGATATGCCTTGGAGTGTGCGCAGACTGCCTACGACGAAGAACGTGAAAAAGTCGAGATTGAATGGAAGAAAGGGCATGATAGAGTTAGAGAGAGGTTGATGGAGAGCATAGAGGAACGAAGACGCCGGGCTCGAGAAGACAAGGAAGGAGAGGGAGCTGTCGCAGGTAAGACGGTGAAGAAGCGCGTTTTAGAGTTGCTGACGCCTTCCAGATGGTACCCTCGACTCTCAGTCCCGTCCCCATATAACTCGGAAATTGCGGAATAAAATGGGCACGTCCCCGCCACCTACTCCTCTGGGAGCTCCTGTTTCCGCGCCCAATGGTGCCGGTACTATCAGTGGATTGCCCATTACAACTGGTCCATTACTCAACCCACACTCACTCAATGTCGACGAGTTGCCGTCCCCCTTCCCTCTGCCATTGACCTCTACCACCATACCTACTGGGCCCAACGGAGCCAATACCTCAACAGGCACTGGCGCAGGCGGAGGAGGTCGACGCAGACCCAAAGGTAGCGGAACGCATCAGAGCCAAGCCATTGGGGGGCTGGGCAAGAGCCTGGCTATGCTTTCTGGGTGCAAAGAACAGGAAATCGAAAGTGATTTGGGCGAAATCCGAAGAGGAAACAAGCGGCGGCGCGTAACCACTGGTGCAGGGCTGGGAAAGACCACCCTGTGACAGTACATATCTATACTTGTAGCAGTTAATTATATTGGTTAGGTGCGTGCCTTCCTTTCTGGTATCCTGGCGCGCCTCTGATTTGTCCAGTTAGATGTTATATGTATATAACCGCGATTACTTACCTGGATTTCAATTATTGGTGTTTTTGAAGAGGGGTTGATGACATGCAGCCGACATACATCGGCCTTTTACTTCCTCGCTCGGCATCTTGATCAAACGACGCCGATCGCATTAGCATCTACCAACCGTACATCCGACCATCAGAAACACCCAAACCAATGCATGCGACGCCCATCGGTCCTTTATATGGTTCTTGCAACGTAATAGTTGATGCTATAACGTTTGACTGACCGCCAACCTTTCTTTCGAGCTATCAATTCCATCGTTCTACGGGACCACAAGGTACCTGACAACGATAAACACCCTTCATAGGCAGATTGTTGAGGGGCCTGTTGGCTTGCTTGCGCTAAATTTAGCACCGTGGATGATATAAAGGCTGACTGTCTTCCCTAGGCAGATTCTCAAATCAGGGCGCCCCAAGCCCAACTTCTACCCCATCATTTTCAGACATGCAACATTGCGACGATTGCTTTGCCGGTACAGTCCCCTCTACAATTCTTAAATAAATTTCACTAATGCGTGCTACTTAGGCGTCACTCACTCAGGAACTCCAATAGGTATGATAAAACTTTTGGACCTGAGGGACGACTGACAATCGTGTTTCTTAGGCACATTGGAGCAGATCGGAGGAATCGAATGCTATGTCGCTACTCCTGCAGGAGATTATCCTAAAAACAAAGTCATCTTGCTCTTGACGGACGTATTTGGTATCCCACTCGTTAACAACAAGGTATTTGATTCAAACAAGGGCCCTGGATCATGCCACTAACAAGATTCCAGCTTTTGGCTGATGATTTTGCACGGACCGGACTGAAGGCATGTGATGCGAGGTGTAGTGATATCTGTGGAGATCACTGATTCTGTTTCTTCAGACGATCATACCCGATCTCTTCCTTGGTAATCCTATGCCAGCAGACGCCCTGGATCCCGCAGTACGCGTGCGTAGAACTTCCCTCCTCTCATTCTGAAGTCTACTCAGCATATCTATAGCATCTGTTCAACAGGGATGAGTGGCGAGCTGTGCATGGTCCCGCCCAAACCCGTCCTCCTCTCGACCAGGTCATCGCCGCCTTGAGAGAAACTGGTGTTAATGAGTTTGGTGCAAGTGGATACTGTTTCGGAGGTACGATTTCTTTGCTGACACCCTTCCTATTTGTTGAAATTCGCGATCGCAGCGCGCTACGTCTTCGATCTTGCTTTTGATGGTATCATTTCCGCTTCCGTGATATCCCACCCATCCCGAATTGCATTCCCAGAAGATTTCGAGGTCTGTTATCTAGCCGATAACATCTATTGCATGACCTAACATCTCTAACTCGTAGAAATATGCCAACGAGGTCAAGGCGCCACTTCTCATCAACAGCTGCGAAATTGATCAGGGATTACCTTTGGAAGTTCACGATAAAGTGGACCAAATATTCTCCAAGTTCGAACCAGGATATAAGCGAGAGTACTTCGAGGGGTGCAGGCACGGATTCGCAGTTAGAGGCGATTTGAGTGACCCGAAGGTGAAGGCTGGGAAAGAAGGATCATTCAGGGCGGCTGCCAAATGGTTTTTGAAGTACTTGTAAACTGAAATTAGATATCATATAACTGGCGAGAGATCCCTAGTGTATCCTTTTCCTTGGCCATCTCCAAGGAAGTCGCATGATGTACTACTCAGGTAGACTCGAACCAGTCCCTTTGTAACTCGATGATAGTCGATCAGTACACTTGATGGACTGTCATCAGTGTCGGGAGGGACTGGTTCGAGTCTACTACTCAGGCCCTGAACGTCTTCCTACGTGCTCATCCTCCATTCGTTTTTCTCGTGTGCTCGTGCTTAGGCTTTACACAATAAGAATCCATTCAACGTTTATGAAGTTGACACTCATTTGGTGCACCGGATCTCTGTTTGTACCCAACCTTGTGTGTGTGGGTCGCATTATTGTCGTTGAACAGTCAGTGTCTTTGTTTAATCTCCTGCCGTTTCTATCTGCCTTAACCATTACATGTCAGACTATTCTGCTGCCATGCTTCCAATGGCAGTCCGGCGCCTCCAGTCCAAAACCGTATCACATCTTCTTAAATTTAGCCAACCACTTTGCTATCTAATCCCTTTCTTCTGACAAGTGAATGATGAGCTAGGGGTGTACCGCCGGTAACTTTAGAGCCGGGGATACTACATGTATAAGGAAATATTGTAGCACGCAATAATGATGCACAGACACAAATTCCCATTTCCCGTCGATTCGGACAGGTCTTTCACGCGCTGACATATTTACGAACCAATAAGAACAATATCTCTCACCCATCGTGGTGACATGCGGCTACAACGCGTAGCCATCCATGTTTCCGAGCTTCCTGAGTGACGTTTTCGGCCGGGCAATCAAAGTATATTTAGCCGGTCGTGAGTGCGATGATCGAGTCTTATAAAACGCGAAGTTGTAGCTCATCCATCTTATCTTCTACATCACCATTCTCAACCATGAGTTTCTGCAAGGATTGTATTTCAGGTCCGCACCGCTGTTGCTGCTACGTCTCCGGTGCAGCTGACTTGCAGGCTTTCAGGCGTCACGCACGAGGGGACTCCTACAGGTAGGTAGCACTGTATTTATTCCTAAGATAAGATGTGAATCCGAGCATCCTTCCCACAGGCAAAATCGAACAAATTGGGGGTGTGGAATGCTACGTCGCAACACCCACTGTGGAACATCCTACGGACAAAGTCGTTCTCTTCTTACCGGATATCTTCGGAATCATTCTTCCAAATGCACAGGTGCATTTGTCGTGTTTTCCATTATCCACTCAGACTCATGAGCCGTAAATAAGCTTCTTGCAGATGATTTCGCTAAAAACGGTTTCAAGGTGCGTTTCAAATCAGCAGACGCGTCGTTACAGTGCAGCTCACTGCTTTTCAGACCATCATTCCCGACTACCTAAACGGGGATGCCGTCCCTGCTGATGCTATGGGACCTGGCGTGTGTCCATCGGTTCTCATTTATCGTTGCTCCTTTGACTTACGCTTGGAGATAGAAATCATTCGACCTTTCCACTTGGTTTGTCACCCATACCCCCGCCCACACTCGCCCTCCTTTGGACAAGGTTATCGCTGCGTTGAAAGAGTCTGGAGTAACCGACTTCGGTGTTACTGGATACTGCTTTGGAGGTACGTGAGTAACCATGATCGTTTTCTCAGCTCTGAACCCACGGTACAGCTCGTTATGTATTTGACCTTGCCTTCGACGGCGTTCTGAAGGCTGCCGTCATATCTCATCCATCTCTGCTTAAGTTCCCTGACGATTTCGAGGTTCGTGGTGGCACGGCTGTAAACTTCGCATGCGTATTGAATTAATTCATATACACAGAAATATGTCGCGAGTACTCAAGCGCCCTTGCTCATCAACAGCTGCACATTCGATCAGATGTTCCCAAAGGAAATTCATGAGAAAACCGATGAGTTATTCGCCAAGTTCTCCCCGGGGTACAAGCGTGAGTACTGGGAGGGCTGCACACACGGATTTGCTGTGCGTGGCGATTTGAGCAATCCCCAGGTCAAGGCAGGGAAGGAGGGAGCGTTTAAGGCTGCAGCCCAGTGGCTCCTTAACAATTTGTGAATTTATTCCATATGTAAGCCCCAAAGATGAAGTAGCTGGACCTTATGTATCTCTACATGTATAGCCGGTGTGATCTAAGAATATCTTTTGCATCCTGTATCTCAAGTGTTCCCTGTCGTGCATGCACGTTAATTTTTGACTTTCGGACTTACAGGCGCCCACGACGAAACTCCGACAGGTCATAAGGGTCACGTTTGGCCCGAAGATAAGAACATGATGACGAGCCCCGTTCTTACACCCAAGTACATTCACTTGAGATTAGAACAAATGGAACACTCTGCTGCTGCCACCACCACTGCGTCAGTGATTACAGAGCGGCCCGCATAAGTTCTCGAGCTTGCTGTGACGCCATTCTGACAACAGTGTTGGGGTACCTCGCCCATCTCTACTCGAATTTCCTGGCGATTCTGGAATGGCTGGTCACCGGTCACCGTCAGCCTACATTTTCAAGTCGAATTGAATCCATTCGCCCATCCAAACGCAGTCCTTCTCATAACGTTATGAAATTCACGAGAAGACTGATGAGCAATTCATCAAGTTTTCCCAGGGATATAGGCGTGAGTCATGAGAGGGCTGTTAGGCATTATTAGTAAGATTAGCTGACGATGAGTGTGAAGGAAGAAGACATATAAAGCGAACCTTATTCATTTGGCTTTCCCTTGCCTTCGCTTCCATCAATGAGCCTCTGCAAGGACTGTATCACAGGTCTGTGTCGCCTGGGTTCCCCACGGATCCTTGATTATTGACTTACCAGGCATCACCAGGCGTCACCCACGAGGGTACTCCGACAGGTAGTATTATAATCTTTGGCCCAATCTTGGAGCAAGGTGACGAACGACACTCCTACAGGCAAAATCGAACAGATCGGCGGAGTAGAATGCTACGTCGCTACTCCCACCAAGGAGCACTCCAACAACAAAGTTGTCCTGTTTTTGCCAGATGCTTACGGGATAACTTTTCCGAACGCCCAGGTGAATCCAATTCTGGCGTATCGTTCATTGTGTATGTCAAACTAATGATAAACGCAACCAGCTTCTTGTTGACGATTTCGCTAAGAACGGGTTTAAGGTGATCCCAAGGAAAAAAGTAGACGTGTCAAGTAGCTCACCATCGTTCGAAGACCGTCATGCCGGACTACTTTAATGGGGATGCCGTGCCTATTGATACTTTGGAACCTGGAGTATGAGTTACGGGTTCTTCATATAAATGCATACCTAACGGAATACAGAGGACATTCGGTATCGCAAAATGGTTAGCCAACCATTCGTCCGCCGATACTCGCCCTTCCTTGGACAGTGTCATCGCTGCGTTGAAAGAGTCTGGAATAACAGAATTCGGTGCTACTGGGTACTGTTTCGGAGGTAAGCGAACGGACATGGTTGCTTGCTCCAAGTACTGAGTTGTGGTGAGGTCGCTACGTATTCGACCTGGCCTTCGAAGATGTTATCAAAGTAGCTGTTGTATCTCACCCGTCCCTTCTCAAATTCCCTGATGATTTTGAGGTGAGTGCGCCGCCGTGTCCGCTTCATTACTCACCTAAACTCATCGACAGAGATACGCCACAGCTGTCAAAGCGCCCCTTCTCATTAATAGCTGCACATTTGATCAAATGTTCCCAAAGGAAATTCACGAGAAAACCGATGAGGTATTCGTCAACTTCTCCCCAGGGTACAGACGTGAATACTGGGATGGGTGTACACATGGATTTGCTATTCGTGGTGATTTAAGCGATCCTAAGGTCAAGGCCGGGAAGGAAGGGGCTTTCAAGGCTGCAGCACAATGGCTTCTGAGCCATCTGTAGCTTCGTAATGTATAGGCGGCGATGAAGTAGTAGTCCAATGTATGTTGTATGAGGAAGGAGGGGGCCCGGAGAATGCCGAAATTTGTTTTGGGCCCGTAGCTTCTATTTCTTACCGTCATGTTTCGAGCTCTCAGAGCTAAATGGATCTCATATCAGTACGAAACGCCTTTTCCCTCGGGCACTGATAATCCAGTATTTCAGAGCCTTTATGAGTATATCAGTGGCGAATGGCGCCCTTGGAGCACGAACGAAGGCAAAACGGAGGAGGTGAAACACCCACCGTCTTTGCGTATCGTGTCGTGGAACGTGGATTCTAGTTCCCCCCATCCATCTCAGCGACTCACTGCTCTTCTTGTTTCCCTCCTAGAATCTGGTACGGAACCCGATATTCTTCTCCTCCAAGAAGTATCCCATCATGCCTTGTCTGCGCTCACCGATAATCCATGGGTCCGATCCAATTACTATCTGACTGACGTCGACACGGGTTGCTGGAGGACGCGCAACAACAGCCATTCATTTGGGAGCATCACCCTGTTGCGTAAAGGACACGCGTCCTTCACACCTATTACCGTCTATCGCATCCCGTACCGCTCGCACATGAACCGCGATGCCTTATGTTGTGACATCCACCTATATTCGCCATCACAGAGCCCATCAAAGCTTTTTCGTGTCATCAATGTTCACCTTGATTCGCTGGGCATCAACCCCCCTTTCCGACCCACCCAACTCACCATTTGTGGCGACTATCTTCGTGCAGCTGGCTCGGGCATCATTATGGGCGACTTTAATTCCATCACACCGGCAGATCAGAGTCTGATCGATGAGCTGGGATTACTGGATGCGTGGAAGGTTGCTGTCAGCAAGTCCGTTGCTTATGGTCTGACGGCCGCAGGACATCGAGATGATGACGGGGGTAGAACTGCGCTTGAAGGTGAAGGTGAAGGTGAAGGAGGGGAGACCTGGGGTGTACAGGTCGAGGAACATTTCCCCCCCGGACGACTTGACCGAGCTGCACTTCTTCGTAATTCCGCTTTGGACGGAGAGAATGATATTACCGTGGCCGAAGGGCTTGTACAGATGCGAGTGCTTCCATGCCAGACGTTAAATTTAGATACTGAAGCAATTCTCTGGAGTGATCATTGCGGGATCCTGGTGGACATCCATGAGGCGTCATTGTATTCTTCACTTTAAGCGTATGTAGTACTTACTACTGCAATGACAAGATCTGTCGATTGGAGAGAATCAAATAGTTATGTTTCCGATCATTTCTGTCAGAAAGTTTTCATTTAGAGCAAGACTTGTCGGCTTACTTTCAAAATTGCCTCCTGAGTATTGTAAAAACCATCACCCATCACCGTTTTAGTATTATTATTGTATCAACTTTTAGAGAGAGGAGGGAGAGGAGGGGTATATATTCTGGCTCTTATGTTTGGTGCAGCTCTCTTACATTTACTTCAAGGCCCCTGAGCACTGCCACCACGAAGACATCGGGAAATCAGTGGGTCACATCACCATCCCTCCACTATTCTGCCGCCTGGAGAGGCATCCACCGTATATATTTGTGGGTCCTGACTAACCAGCCGAAATGACGCAGCCAATTGGAATTGTAGATGCTATAAAGGCAGCACAATCCGACAACGACACCCAACAAATTTAAACTGGCCACTTCGAAACGTCTTCTGCACCGCCTATTCCGGATATCTCATTCTCCCGCTAAATCAGCACCCCTTATCTCCAGACCATCACTCAGTACAATGGCTCCTTCCTCTACTTACACAACCTCGCTCTCCGGTAAGCTGCCTTCACGACGATTTGCATGCAATATGCTGACGTCCTTGACATCGTGCAGGCAAAGTCGCGCTCGTGACGGGATCTTCTCGCAGTATCGGTGCTGCGATTGCCAAGCGTCTTGCAGATGAGGGTGCTAGCGTTGTCATTAACTGTACGTGCTATCAGATATGCATCACAAGCAGTGTATCTCATGATCTATCTAGATGTCAACGGCGCAAAGCCCGCTCAGGAGCTCGTAGCTGAAATCAAGTCCAACGGCAAAGGTGATGCCGTTGCAGTCCAGGCCGATGCATCAACCATTGCTGGTGGAAAGCATCTGTTGGATGAGACCATCAAGGCATTTGGAAAGCTTGATATCCTCGTCCTCAATGCCGGAATCATGGGCAGCAAGCCTCTCGCTGACATCGATGAGAAGTTTTTTGATAACCATATCGATGCCAATGTCAAAGGGCCCTTGTTTTTGGCAAAGGCAGCCTCCCAAGTCCTCCCTTCTCGTACGTTCTCATCATATCATTCCCAACCATCAATCTTGATTGATTTCACAGCCGGTGGACGCATTATCTTCTTTTCCTCCTCCTTGACTGCCGCCTCTGGTAAGCCCTGTCAATTCGTGAAATACACTGCAGCTGACTGACCTTTACAGCTGTTCTCCCCAACGCCCTATGCTACGTTATCTCAAAGGGCGCCATCGAGCAGGCAGCGCGTGTCCTCGCAAAGGATCTCGGTGCTCGAGGTATGACTGTCAACACCATCTCACCTGGACCCGTCGACACCGAGCTGTTCCGTGCTGGCAAGCCTCAGAAGGTGATCGACATGATCGCCTCCCAAAACCCTAGCAACAAGCTTGGCCTGCCTGAGGAGATTGCTCCGGTGGTCTCGTTCCTCGCGAGTCCTGCGGCACAGTGGCTAAATGGACAGAACATTCGTGTCAACGGGGTATGTATCTGTTTCGCATCTCATCTCCTCCATCTCACTGTTTTTATAGGCCTTCGTTGTGTAACATGTCAGTGCATTGCTTTGATGACTACTAGAGCGCCTCGAAACCTGTATCACTACCGTTGAATGTTATATTTGGTTTAATCAGACATATGGCTGAATCATAACAAGGACGATCGTCGTCCGCAAAAGGCAGATGAGGCGGTGAACATTGAAAACTATCAGCTATAGTACGTGATTTTTGATGACCATCACCGATTTTGATATCGCAATTTTGATCTCGGCTGAGGAGAGGTATTCATACCGGTCTCGATTGAGATTATTTGTTGCAATTTCGAGATGCCTGAATGGCCTGAAGTGAAGAGGCAGCTGTATCACCGCTGGACTGAGTATCTTACCATCAAATAACGACCGTGGCGGTCCCGACACTTCCACAATTCATTTATAAGTCACAAACTCCTGCGCCCCAATCATATATTGTCTGAACTAGCACCCCCCACAAGTCCACTACGATCTGAAGTCCTTCATTAAATACTTACAAGTAAGCATCCCATCACTATTGTGTCGTATTTCAGCTTATTTCGTACTGGCAGGAGCATGGCGCATAATATCGGTTCTCAATTACCCGCCGGATGGCCAAACACTACTGCCACATCTACCAATCCTTCCGATATCTTATCGAGTCCACCGACATTGAACCTCATTTCTGCCATGCTAACGACATTTGAGTTGGACGAGGTGTCTACTGCGGACGAGGGAAGGGCCATCGTGCAATATGTTCTGCGTCACGGAATGATAAATCCCGATACGCGGAGGCTGCAGTCGGGGGTTATGTTCTGGGTGTATCCCGAGGGTGGTATGGGGCCATACGAGGAATTGAAGGAAAACGATGGGCGGGGAAAGGCGGGAAGAGTTCTATTGCACGGACTGTTAGTGACCATTGAGAACGGTGCGAAGATGGAGGGAATGGTGGGGAGCATATTGAAACATTTACCCCGGAATGGGATTGGCCATCTACATTTTCGGGGGCAACAGGCCTGATGCATATTTGTTTTTCATATTCATTTGTGAGGGTGAGATGGCCACATAGCTTTCGATAATGTATGAAACGGTAGTGAGCCCATGAAACAAGACAGTAGTATTTACAACCTTATTGATCTCTACGCATATGTCTCTTCTATTTGCAATGTATACATCATGACTAGACGAAGTCCGCAGATATACCAGTAAATGCAAGGCTAATGGCAACAAACACCATGAAAAGTACAACGAAAAGAATAAACATTATCCACATCTGCGAGAGGGCGCAAAATGCGGACCTGGGAACAGATTCTGGTGAATCAAATAACCAGTCTGTCCCGCGACTAAACATGTTACGGGAAGGAAACACCTCCAAAATCTCCGCCTCGAAGCCCTCTACAGACAGACGGTATTTTCTCCATAGCTGCTCTCCTTCAGCATCGTCAGACTCCTCTTTATCCATGGATGCTGGTGCTCTACCAAATTCCACCGACAAGAGTTCAAAAGCGGGTTGTTGTCCCAACATTCGGAAGGTCTGTCCAATTGGGAATTTATCTACGAGAACGAGGTGCGCAGCACGCGGGGATGTCATGCGAATGGTGGAAGTCGCGGTGCATACGGTCTTTCCGGCGCATCGTAGAAAGACCTTCCGCGTTTGGGTTATTGGAGATTCGAGGGAAACGGAGTCTATGACTTTGGAATTTGGGAGCTCGAGCGTGACATTGGGAAGGTCGGGAGATATGGCGAGTTGGGTATGGGAATATACGGGATCTATTTGTATGGAGTGCGCGAAGAAGGCACTAGTAGGGATACGTCTTAGCGAAAAGTATAACCCGGAAAAGGAATCACGCCCAAGACGAAGAAATGATAATGAACAACAGACATAGTTTGCCAATAAATGTGTCAAAACAATTCTGTCTGCTCTCCCGTCATCATACCGTCGTTCACTGGGCGCGGAAGGAGAAAGCGGGAAATGCCGGAAGAGAGCTCACCTGAGTATACGTTGAAGGTCGCCTTGGGAAGCCAGAGCAATTCGCTCAATTCCTGTGAGACCTTCAGGCCACGGATACTACGTCGTCACAATAAGGGAAATGGTCTAAATCGGATAATGACGTGGCCTACATTGATACTAGTTCCGGAAGAGTTGAACGTATAGAATGGGGTCGCCATTAGATTGCCCGTCTCCTTGTAGATATACGGCCTAGACGATAGGGATTATTATAAAGATAGAGCCGAAATAGATGCTGCAACAGATGCAGGGAGCTGTCTTCTAGAATTAGCTGAAACGAAGAGTTGAACGAGACCGTGTACTGCAAGAGGCCGGCGACGACAGATTTGTGGAGAGAATCTTGTAATTCTGAATCTATAGTGGCATCGTCGGTCTCTTATAGCACGCTAAGCTGTCCGGAGAACGCCCTGCCCGCCATGGTTGACGCCGGCCGCAAACGAAGCATTCAATGGACTCAGTGGTTTGAGTCTTAAACTTATTTGCAAGCTGCTCGCTTGCCAAACAAATGCAGCAAACGCACCTTGTCCTCTTTCCACCATCTCCTCCGAAGACCCTGAAATACCCCCCTTCGCATGAATTATTCCTTCGAGCCCGCCGCTAACCATGCTACCTCTTCAGCAGTCCCCAGATTAGATTATCGCCCAGCACCACCTTCGCTACTATCAGGAATAGCCTCTTCAACGACCCTCGACGCGTCCCCGGTGGATCTATGTGCTCTCCAGCTCAAGGCTTTCCTAGATGCCGCCGAGGACATAGATATTGACCCCGAAACCTTGATGGAATTACTCCAGCTTCTACAAGAGCGTCTCGAAGAACAAGACGAATCTAATGCTGGCCCCAACATACATGACGGGAATGATCTGTCAGCGATAGATATCGATACCCTCTATGAACTCGATATTTCTGCCCTCTATTCTATGGAAGAAGGTAATTACACCTCATATATTGTATTTTTGATGTGTGGCGCACATTGACTTGACCATATTGTAACCAGGTCATCAGATTTGGAGTCAAAAAGAGAGACGAGAATTCCTCGTTCTTTTGAAGGAACGCGGTGAGTGGTTTTATTTCGGTGCCATCTTAATTAGCCTGTCCCGGACCGCCCCGTTGAACTTGGCGTCGGAAAGTGTCCGAAGGACCATCTTCTATCATCCCTGAGAATTTGCCCAAATCTAAACTCATCATTTCTATAGGGATGGCTGTTTTCATTGACAGGCTTGTCAATACGCGGTGCATACCTATTCCGCAGCTTCTACTTGCTTTTGGAATTGATCTCGTACGGTTTGTTCTGAATAGTGACTGCAACTATCTCATGTCGTTTGTAGGCTCCGGAACTAAAAAACGCCAGTCAGAGAGCACTCTCTTACTTCCTCCGTGTGGCAATGTCCCGAGAGTAGGTCTTACTTTGACCCGAAAAATGATGGATGTCATCTCATTCACGTACAGGCTCCGTAATCGGGATAAGCTGCCAGAGTACAACACCATCAAAGATGCTGTTGATCTCATACGCAACAGCAAGAGAATACTCATCTTGACCGGAGCAGGAATAAGTAATTCACGTATGCTCAACTCTGGTCCATGATGCTCATCTCGGTTGCACAGGTGTTTCATGTGGTATCCCAGATTTCCGATCCCGGAATGGATTGTACGCGTCGCTTGGAGAATACAAGCTGGACGATCCGCAACAGATGTACGTAAATGGTACATCCACCCGGGCTAAACGAGCGCTCTCTCATATCGTTCTAGGTTCGATATCAAATACTTTCGAGAGTTTCCGAATGGTGTGGACATTCGTGTCTTATTCCTTCGCACGCAAGTTGTACTAAAAGTTTTCAAGTTTTTTAGTGTGTCGCTTTCTATGTTTTTTTTGTCGCCCCAAGGTCCTGAACCACGGTGTATAGTTCCTTTGCTAGGTTTATCTATTGTTCCTGTTCATGAAGACCTCTTAACACGCATGCTTCATAGCCAGATATACCCAGCAAATTTCGTGCCCTCGCCATGTCATCGCTTCATCAAGCTTATAGAAGACAAAGGCAAAGTGAGTTACGTCCTGCAGTTGGGTTTGTCTCGACTCTTAACTTTATCTCAACAGCTTCTTCGTGTAAACCGGCATTACATTTTATTGGTCTCTGGCTAATTTCTCTTCAGAACTATACCCAAAACATTGACACCCTAGAAACAAAAGCAGGCGTGCAAAACGTTTTGCAATGTCACGGCTCTTTTGCCACGGCTAGCTGCCTTGAATGTCGAAGGAAAGTACCCGGAACAGCAATCGAGTCCGAGATCATGAAGAAAAAGGTTCCCCTGTGCCCAGAATGCAACCCCTCAACATTGTCCCCCAAGAAGAAGAAGAAGACTAGTAAGAAGAAGGCCAAGGGGCAGTGGGATAGCGATGTTTCGGATGAGAGTGATGGTCCAGAATATCCCCGGGCATTATGAAGGTGCGCAACTTTGTGTTTAGGTTGGTTGGTCCCTCATATTGAATCCGCGTCTCAGCCTGACATCACATTCTTTGGGGAGAAATTGTCTGACCAGTTTGACCACGCAGTCGAGGCCGATCGGACACAGTTGGATTTATTGCTCGTCATCGGGACATCTTTGAAGGTGTCGCCAGTTGCCGATTTGCTATGTGTGCCCTCTCTCCTTCATCGATCTCCGTAGCTGATACTAATCCTTTCTGTAGCACATATCCCTCATTCCGTTCCACAAGTACGTCAATGCTGAAAAGGTTTGGAGACGAGAGATGACGAATGAAACGAACAGATACTCATCAACAAGACTCCTATCAAACACATAAATCCAGACGTGAGCGTTGCCATCTTCGGTCGCACCGGTGAGCTTACAAGGACGCTACATATAGATTGTACTTCTGGGTAACGCCGATACGATCATCAATCATCTATGTTCTGAGCTAGATTGGGAACTTCCACCGTTGCTGGCAGCTCCTCGAACACTGACGCCGCGAAATATGAAGAAACGGCCGTCAATGGGGCCCCCAGATATAGAAGAGCCTGAGAGAGTTGGTGATAGGTATTTTTGGCTTCTTTCATGTTATATCGTTTCAATAGCTGACGGTATGTGGCCATAGTCATGTATGGGTATTTGAAGGCGCTGAAGGAGGAAAGTGGCTTCGTGATCTTGAGCTGGAAATAGATCATGCGGAGGGACGAGGCGTCCTAGAGGCAAGAAATGCGAAAAAGATGAAGATATGATATATATTCATGTAGAGGTAGACGATCTCGGACGACATTTATTTATTCATTTGTGTGTAGTGTCGCAGTATAGTATATAGGATATTGTCTTTTTAACCACGAGGCTAGGGTACGGATGCTATTGCCGACAGCCAATGCGAGGGCCAAGATTATTCGCACAAATTTTTAGACCAGGGAAGGTAGTAAACCAACGGTCGGTTGCGAATATTATACAGAGTATCTTTAAAAGTATACAGCAAATTAACAAGGTGAGGTGGGAATAAGGTACATGGGACGCGTGCCAGCGCGTCACCGTAACCTCCCGAATTTTTCAACCGAAAACGTCACTTGGTCGCGGACCATCATGTCCCGCTAGTACTTTTTCCGAGTACTGCTGCCAACGACCGTCCGCGACCGGTCCCCACCATGCCCTGTTCATGACGCTGGGCCTCTGCAAAAATTTCTTCGACGCTCGTCGCTGTCCTGATTTCTCATGCGCCTTCTGGGTCGTCTTTTCCCCCTGCAACAACCATTCCAAAGACGACATTTCAGCTCGACTTCGCTTCTTCTTTCAAAATTATCACGGCCTCGCTTCCCCTTCGGT
The DNA here is from genome assembly GCA_022818075.1 of Armillaria altimontana. NCBI lineage: Eukaryota > Fungi > Basidiomycota > Agaricomycetes > Agaricales > Physalacriaceae > Armillaria > Armillaria altimontana. Next base: position 1,552,825 of record JAIWYR010000005.1, on the reverse strand, counting down.
GCGGCCTTTTTGTCATCTTGTTACTCGTGGAGCGAACTGAGATGGAAGTTTTGTTGCAGCCATCCGGAAGAACGTTTGGCACCCGGATCCCGTACTGGAAGAAGGAAAGGCATTCGCTTTCAAGGATCTTACGTGGCTTTTGCGACACGGTGCGAGACACCACGAAGTACGCATTGAGCCGGATGGTTATGTGGCAGTTTCAGATATTGTGGGTTAGGTTTCCTATGGGATTGACTGGCTCGCTCTTGCTGAAAAATGCTTTGCTAGCTGTCTAACCCGAGATATGACCGATTTACGCTGGATAGCATTCGAGAAATGGCAGAGACGGATGCTAGAGATCGCATTCAAATTAAGGAGGAATATAATACCCACAGAACAAAGTTTTGGGTCAGAGTTAGCGGGCACCATTCCATTCCGGTGAGTAACATTACTTCTATATCTGTCACTTTCATTCAGAGCTTCCAGTGGGTGCACCCCGGTGCCAAAAAACTTGCTTCCTCTGCGAAGAGCGCGTGGGACTCGATGGCATTGCCGTTTTCCCAGCTTTTCTATCTCACTACTAGAGAGGATTGGCGGACTATCCGTAAGCCTGAGATCATCGTTACCTGCGCTCATGATTCTATTCTCTGTGTTTTCAGGTACAGAAGGGATCAAGGCGGGGCATTCGTTCATCCACCTCAAGCAAGATATTCCTGACCACTACGGACTACGTTCAGGACGTATGTGTCACACCACCTATGCGTATTCGGCAATCTTACGCTTTTCGCAGATTCTTTCTCTCCAGTTGTGGTCGTCATCAATGCGTCTGTGGCCACAAGATTTGGCGTTTCATTCTACGCCCATCCTACTGGCGAGATCCTGACCACCGGTGACTCAAGTGGTTACATCGATCCACAGACATTTCGCGCTGCTTTCGCCATTCAATGGGAGCATGAGAGTCTTGTTGGCCAGCATGAGCCCTGGCTCCGCCCTCGTGATCCTCGAAAGCGAAACGAATCACGACATCTGATTCCAGACAAAAACAAGCAACGCTTTAGAAAACGCCCAACTCTTCATTACCCTCCAATACAGGTGCCGACGCGCACTAAAGTCGATGTCGTACTTCCCGGCAACAAGAGCAAAAATCCTGCCGAATCACCTCCGACACCTTCCGCCAACGTCATTCTGCAGCCCCAGTATCAGATAGATATTCAGAGATTGCGGGCTGCTCCGCCTCACATACAAGGCCCTGCCCTCACAATGAAGGGCTAATCCTTCTTGGTGGCATTGTCTCATTCCGCCTCATCCCGGGCTTGTCGTTCTACTGAAGGCCGCCGTCATTCGCCATGTCCTGTCATTAGGATGGCCAGCATACGGCTCCGCACCTTCCAGAGGCCACAGCCCTTCGCGTCGCATTCCTTGAGCGCATCTGACTTGTTCTACTGTTATAGACATCAGACTCGTTACGGAACCATTCTATTACAATCGACGTAGAATTCTGACGCAGCAAAACAATCAAAAGTAGAGACCTGTAGGATTTCGAGAGGGTTCTGCAGTGCATTAATCTACACACGACTACCGTACACATCTTCGGGCGTGACACCAGCTTGTCCCTTCCTCAAGTTGGCTTGGGCCCATCTAATAGACAGATTAGCATCTAATCATTAGAGTGTATAGACAGGACGTACTTTTTGATTCGGATCGACTCGATCTGAATGAAACCGGTAGTGTCCGTTGGCTCGAAGCCACCCATCTCATCCATAGATGACTGCTGTTCGTCGTAAAGACCCTGTATACTTTGTCAAATCGGGCGTTCCGCTGGAACCAGATGTCTCACCTCAGGGCTCTCTCGGCCTTCAATGACAACACCACCCTTGTACAACTTGAGCCTAACGAGGCCATTGACGGTCCTCTGACTCGCAGGAATAGCACTGGTGATGAACTCCCTCTCTGGGGTGAAGAAATGACCGTTGTACAAGATGCGACTGAACTCGATCGTCACAAATTGGTCCCTCAACGCACGAACATTCCTGTCGAGGGTAAGACCCTCAAGGTCGACGTGAGCGGCCCGAAGGATAGTAGCCCCGGGAGACTCGTAGCATCCACGAGACTTGACACCGATGAACCTGTTCTCGACAATATCGATCCTTCCCACGCCGTGTTTCCTTCCGAGCGCGTTGAGGGCGAGGAAGATCTCCACGGGGTCTGTGTATGTCTTGCCATCGGCGACATCAACTTTTACTGGGAGACCGGCCTTGAACTCGATGGTTAGGCGCTCGGGGGTCTCTGGTGCATTTTCGGGGGCCGTGGTGAGCTTCCACATGTCGACGGGGGGTGTCGTGTTGGGGTCCTCGAGGATGCCGGCCTCGTAGGAGATGTGGAACAGGTTCTCATCCGTCGACCAGGGTTTGGCAGTCGTTTGGGTGACGGGGATGGACATCTCAGCAGCATATGCGAGCAAGGCTTGGCGGCCCGCGAATCGGTTGTAGAATTCTGTCAAAAAGAGAAAGTGTATTAGTATCAACAAATTGCTTAATTCAGGAGATCGCACCAGGAATTCGCCAGGGTGCGATGACTTTGATGTCGGGTTTGAGGCCATAGAATGCCAGCTCGAAACGAACTTGGTCGTTTCCCTTCCCGGTGCATCCATGAGAAACAAAACTGAAGAGATCACACAATGAGGCGAGATAGAGATGCACAACTTGGAGTGCCTACTCACTCGCAACCTTCTCGCTCAGCGACGGCAATCATCCCACGAGCAATGACAGGACGGGCGAGTGAGGTACCGAGGAGGTATACATTCTAAAAGCCACCAGTTCAACATCTTCGATGATATCAGAGAACCGGTGCTGACCTCGTAGATACAGTTGGCTTGGACAGCAGGATAGATCAGTTCAGTAACGAATTCACGTTTCATTTCCTGCATAGAATAGAGTCATCATAACCATCAGATATTCCTTATGGCACAAACCTCCAAAAAGAACTTTTTTGCCCCGACTTTGAGGGCCTTTTTCTCTGCCGCGGCGAAATCCTGTTTCAAACATCACAGGATTAGCGTCGGCAATGAACATGACATTAAAACGGACCTCTTCCTGACCAACATCGGCCATGAAAGCGTATACTTCATATCCTTGTTCAATCAACCAAGCAAGGATGCATGAAGTATCTGTTCGTAGACATCATTACAATCACCGGAAAGGAGGATAGCAACCATCGTTACATACCAAGGCCTCCAGAGTACGCAAGCAAGACTCGTCCAGACTTTGCAGCCATTTTGTGAAGATTGAGGGTAGAAGGGTGATGAGGTTCGAGTCAAGTGTCAAAAGTGAAAATTGCAATCAAGATTCAAGATTCAAATATCGGCCGAAACGGTCGCCACGTGAAGAAATATATGACATCACGCGTCCATCGCATCGAAGAAATGTCGAAAAGAATTATTATGCTATTCTATGCAATACATCAAAAGTAGGATGGTGGGCTTTGTATACAATGCTAATGTAAATCGAAAGGTGGAGGGTTCTTACTGCTTATTCCGACTCTGTGGAATGACTAACGTTTACTAGTTCCTCCTCCATGGTATCTTGATCATGGTTCCGCAAACGCATCTCTACCAAAAACTCCTTATCTCGAATGCTTTGGGACCAAGACGATAGCAGATCCATAGAGAGGAGCGCTGACCTAGAAGAGGCCGCAATGATAAAGATCGCAGGGTAGACGTGAATGACTGAAAGAAATATCAATGGCATGCTCTAAAAGTAGTGAAATGAACCTACAAACAAATTTGTCGTTCACTGGGAGGAAAGGGAGGAAGTGGCGTAGTATCGTAAACAGTAGTCCAGGCAAAACAATCATGCCAAGAAGGCCCGCAGTGATGGGGACGATGACTTCCTTTGTCGCAGTGACAGGATCTGGATGAGTCCAACCGTTATGTAAAACCTACGAAAGACATAAATCAGTAATATGATCCAAGGGCATCGACATCACATACGAGATCAATTCCCCTAGCTATAGGGCCTCGAGGTTGCATCCTATGCACATACAGCCCAATCTTAACATAAAGCAACCCCAGCGCCCATTCATCCACAATTCGAATTTTTGGTGAAAGAGTAGGATCAAGACCCAAGCGAATAGGTAGAATCACGTATAGGTCGACGGCGAACGCGATGAGGGTAGGAATCACTATACCCAGGAACAGCGTCATGTAGGATATCTTCGCAGACCACAACAATCCACGTTTGACGACCAACATCCACAAATCGGCACGAGGGCCATCACCACCTCTTCGCTGGCGACGTTTATCCAGACGGTCAATCGCCTTTCCAACAAGGTAGCAGCCCCAGAGCAAATAGAACCCAATAATAAGAGAATAGCCGTCGTGAACATCCTCTGCAACAAAAAGCCCGAAAAAGCGCCGCCCAAGCGCTATTGGAAGGGCAACCAGGACACCAAGTGACAAGGCACCAATAACCCATAGCACGGCAACGAATGTAAAGATCCGTCTGCGGAAATTGGGGGGGATATATACCACCATATAATCATCTCTGATCTGATGCTTGGCCTTCAAAGCTTCCAAATTTTGTATCGAGATCAATCTCTCCGCTCGTTCATCGATAGGATTTCCACGTTCATCGACCGCAGCGGTAGCGCCGATATCTTTTGGAAGCGCGATGCTATCAGTAGCCGGAACTCGCCGAAACGAGCCATCGGCCTTGGCCGTGGGGTCCACGAACAAAGATTTCGAGGAGTATAATGGTTTCAATGACCACTTGGCAGGTGTCACCTCTTCAAGGGGATATCGACCACCAAAAAAGTAAGAAGTCAAACGGAGTTGACAGGCCAGGAACTTCCATATCACAGTCACCAGCTTCTTGATACCTTTTCGGGGACGGAAGTAGTGCATAGTATATGGCAAGACCAAGTGAAGGAATAGTAGGTCGATGGGTACCTTGGATAGTGGTTGTCTGAATGGAACAATCAGACCAGGAAAACTAGATAATTGCACGCAGACGAACCTATTCTTCCATCGGAACGGTAAGATGGTTTTACTGCCAATGACAAACAGCGCAGAAGCACTAGCCACGGTACAGACAACTACAACGGAATACATGATTGCGCTGACGAAAATCTTCCGCAGCTGAGTGATTGTTGAACGGTCAAGAATGTCCCGTATCGGGTGTGAGTTTTGGTCTTGGGGATCTTTGACGAACCACATCGCGCCGGAACGCATAACGCTTCTACATCCAGACAACAAAACAGCAAAGGAATACCTAGAGAATGCAAGACCTTAAATACAAAAACTAAAGCAAGACATGAAAACACTTACATGAACATCGTCCCGGCTACCCAGTGATAGAACATAGCAGTCATCGGAGCTTGATAGAGGAACAGAGTGCGACTAGCAAGGTTGGATCCAGAAAAGAACCAAATAGCACAGAGGTCAAGAACGGCACCGCACCCAAGCGGGAAAAGCGCCAATTCGATGAAAATGAAGGCCGCAACCTACAGGAAAAATGAGACAAGGTTATAACCATGTTTACCACTACCTACCTTTACGACAAGGAGATGTTGTCTGAATGCACTTTTCACAGACCGACCCGCCTCTTTGTTTCCAATGGCAAGTAAATGAATATAGAGTGCAACGATCAAGGCAACAACTGCATATCCCAAGATGATAGCAGAGGCCCTTTCAGTTGAACCGTGACCAAGAGCAATATCTGTCCACCAACCGCAGAATCGAACAGCAGACAGTCTAACTTCTTTACCGAGGGCAGCAAAGGAAGGCTCAAGCCGTTCTATCGCGCCATCCTTCAATTGATCGAGAAGGAGGAAGGAAGACATTGGATCCGGAGAGGTAACGTTGGACGACGTGAATATCCGCGGGAGAAAGGCGTCGGAGGCATTGATAGTGCGATGATACTGAAAACCAGCGTCAGGATTAGAAACCAATAGTACTTTGCAATACGGCTTACAAATGCTACTGCAGTCTTGCTCGTCTGTTCGACTCTATCACGACCGAAAACTGCCTTGGCAAAGAGAAGAATACCAAGTAAGATCAAATCGAAGAGCCCACGTCCCACCATCAGGTACTGGGGGAAGATAATTTCGGTGATGACATAGACAACTGTGTCGACAACAGGATCGGTCAACAGTCGAATAGCACGGATAGGAAGGTGGAGTATTTGAAGGAAACGGCGGGGATCCAGCTGGGTTTGGGAAGAATCAGTCGAAAGTTCAACAACCTGGAACTTCAACATACCGATAGCAACAAAGTAGATTTCCCAACTGTAAAGGGGGTCAAGATGCCCACAATGATTGCGGCATCGAGAACAAACGTCATAAGGGTGGCCTGGGGATTGATGAATGACGTTTGCACTGAATGGGCCGAAAATACCTACATTTTGAAGAACAGTGTGGAAAGGGCCTCTCATGCCAATGGCTGAAACGGTAGTATGCATGAGAGGAGGATAATAATGCAAGTAAGAACCACCCACCTTCCAGAGCTCCTTCCATATCATCATCGGGGTTTCCTTCTAAATCGTCACCTAGTCCAGCTGCCATTGCGGCATCTTGTGCAATATCCGGTGGTTGGTTAGCGGCATCAAGAACTGGCGGTACAGGAGCAGCCTCGAGCACCTGACCATCGTCAGGAACATCTTGATCTTCATCCTCGACGCCGTATTCATCCCCCTCGACTTCTTCCTCTTCCTCCTCCTCCTCTTCGAGCTCTTCAGCTTGTTGTGGCATGCCCTCTTCATTCGCGAAATACCTCGCCATCTCAGCTCTTTGTTCAGCTGCAAAAGCGCGATCCCGCTCAGAATCATCAAAGTATCCTGGAGGTGGATCTGCACCGAAACTAAAATCTTCAGGAGCCCGATAGGTGGCCAGACCCGGAGACGCGAGAGGCGTCGAATGTAGCGGAGAGGATGGACCGGAGCTCGGCAGAACTGTGTTAGGCAGAGGCGGTCGTCGGAATGAAGTTGATGGTGTGTCCGAAGTTCCAGGCGTGGAAGGTAAATTAATTGAGAACGGTATGGGCTCCGCCGGAGGCTGCAGGACAACTGGAGGGAAAGGAGACGACGACGACGAAGGACCCGACCGCGAAGAACCTGCCCGCTGACTAGAATCAGGAGAAGCAGTGAACGTGAACTCTGGCAGCCACAGTGGATCGTTTGGAGATTCTATGGAATACGCGAGCGCATCGTCTTCGCCATTTTGCTCCGCCTCCCTTCGAGACAAACGAGCGGTTTGCAGCCGTCGGGAGAAAGCGCGGTGCTGTTTTCGTCGCTTTGCGTGCTCACGTTCACGATTTTTCTCTTCGTCTTCCATGCTCCGTTGCCTCCTCGTTTCACGAGAAAATTCGGTCCCGTCATCATCCTGTGGCCTCTCCCGACGCGGAGAAAGTTCCAAAGGTGTTCTTCCGTGATTTCTTCCTTCTCCTACAACATGACCGTTCGCGCCCTGCATCGCCCGCATCGCCTCGTAAGCCCTTACCGCATCGGCCTGCCGCTGTGCGAGAGCCAATCTATTACGCTGCTGTTCTATCATAGGAACGATAGGTGGCTGAGGTGGCTGTGGCGGGTTAGCTGGTAGTTCGGCTCCTAATGGTCTTTCTTCTGGCACAGGTAACTCCTCTTCATCGAACACACCAGGTCTTGCATTTTGGGATATCCACTCCCGTAACAGGAATATAGCCACGAATGCCACAACGATCATTGAAGCAATTATCTGACCGGTGAATATGTCCGCGGATAGAGCCAGCCAGACTGGATGTGTTGATATTTCTCCAAGTAGGGTCTGGGATGGCGGTCTGCTTGAATCTGGTTGAATATTGTAGTAAAAGGGATTGATAATAGCCCCGCTCTCAGGCGGAGGTTCCCTGTCGCTGATGTACCAAGCACTACGAAATTTGTGAGTTAAGGTTTGCCTCGGAGACATAAAAACGCACGTAAGTTCCCCGATAGTAAAACAGATCCTCCAGGTCCAAACGGTCGCCCATGGGAGTACAGCAAGCCATACCAAGGCAACCACGACTGCCCTTAACGCAAATAATAACGCAAACAAGACTTGCTGAGCCAATCGTCGTAGAAGAAGGGCTGGCGGTAAACTTGGCGGCATGTCCGCTGCGTACACTGTAAGAAAAGTCAGACGGACAAGACGATCACCAAATGGGACACTCACCTTTTGTGAAAGAATAAGGATGCTTGCAGACATCGCAAGTCTTTTTCTTGCTATGAGACAGCCATGTTGTCAGGCTACACCTCTTGTCAGCACTAGCCCTTGAGTCGTGCCCAGAATACGCACCAGTCCTGGTGAATATATCGGATAGTTCCTGAACATTTGCAGGGATGGAAGAGTGGTTGGTCAGGTTCAGCAGGAGCGCTGCATATACGGCAGGTATCTTCATTTGAAGTCAAAGGAATTATTATTTGGCTCTTGCAAAACCGAAGACGTCGTACCTTGCTCCTCCGCCTCCTGCATTGAGGAAAGATAAGTTCAATTAAGAACTATCGGTGGGTTGAAAACGCAGATTGGTAAAGCGATGTTGGAGGGTTGGGGCGAGGGTTGGATGTACGCGGTGTAAGGCGGCAAGCTGTTGTGTGACAATGTGTGACGATACGTGTGACAGATGCTGACTGTCACGCGGCTGATCAACTCTACATGGCTCTGTACATTAAGTAGACTTTCGATTAATGTCGGATCTGAGTCTGTAAACTGTATGTCTGCAGCTTCGGTGGACTTGCATTTTGATGCCTAATAGCCGTATTGTAGTTGAAAGCATGGTTCCTCACTTAACTTCCGCTACTCAAAGTGACCCCACAATTTTCTTGGCCGGTCACTATATGTATCACAGTTGCGGTAAGCCGCACTGAAATGATGCAACCGGATTGCCGATATTGTTGCTTCCGCCCACTACCAGATAAGCACTCGAGAAGCGCGCAATTGTTGTCAGTACTTGCGGTAATGTCAACGGTGCAGGTGGACTCTATTGAAATAATACGACTGGCAAATCCCATCAGTGACGTATATCATAGGTTTCGGCGCCGACCCAGTGAGCACATTGCAGTTGGAAAGAGTACTCATCCGAGGCCATTCGTCGCCTTCTTTCTCCAGAAGATTCCATCGGGAAAGCCTAGATCTTCAGCACACTCTTAGATTCTCCCGCACCGACCCTCACGATGGGTACCCGACCCTCACTATGGGTACTACAGCACGGCAAGATCCAATACCTTGCCAGGGAGCACTTTCCTCCTTACTTATAGATGTATCCGTTGCGCTAGAAAGTCGTCCATCAAACGAGGAAGCTCAGACGACAGCACCAGTCATTTTCCCATCAATCAAGAATTCGCGTACAGGGCGGCGTCAAGACCAAAGGCTGTGATCGCAATCATGCGTCGGCGTAGGACTGGAGTACGCTAGAAGTCATCAAGTTCCGATGGAACAGCTGATAGCGTTAGTTATCACCACTATCGAATTTTCAATCAGAGATATGTTGTCAAATTCGTAAGTTCTCGGGATCCGTTGTTAACAGAAGACACTCTTATTGTGCGCTGAATAGGAGTGCCGTCTTCGAAGACTAGCCATAATGATGATGGCATGCTAAGTCCCGAGATGGTACTTACCGTAAAGCGGGTCTTCTGCGCTTGAGCCCTGGACGTCCCAGAAACAATCATATCGATTTGATTTGGATACAATCGCTTCACGCTTCTGCATTCTACAACAGGGTGCTTTCTCCGGCTGTCTCGCCAGAATCTGAAATCTTTATGAGCTGATGATGGTTGTTACAGCGTGCTCGGATGAAACCACGAGATTAATTACTTCTATTCTTCTCTAACGCCCATGCGTTTTACAATTACGGCTAGATGGATACCGCACAGATTCCATCTGCGACCTGTCGGGAATGCTTTAAATAGCTGGACAATGATGATGAACGAAGCTACCGGACTTTGGGTAGCTTTTAGCCATGTTCTGGTCTACCGTCGTCATTTTGGGTCTTACGCAGCTCTGTCTTTCCACACCACTCTCTTCCAAGCGTTGGGATACCGACGACCTGTTGGAGAAGCACTCTTGGGTTGAAGTTCCCCGAGGCTGGGAGTGGGTCAGCAAACCTGACCCGGAAAGCATCATCGAGCTACGCATCGGTCTTAAGCAAGACAGGGTCGACGAATTGATTTCGTCCTTGTTCGAAGTTAGCACACCGAATCACCAACGGTAAGAGTCTTTTCTTAGAACTTTGATGCCATATTCATATTCGCGAATCAACAGTTATGGCAAGCATCTGTCTAAAGAGGAAGTTGATGCCCTCGTCGCTCCTCATCCTGATTCGATTGAAGCAGTCGAGTCCTGGCTCCTTCACCATGACGTCGCCCCCGCCGATGCGACTTTCCGTTCCAGCAGTGGTTCATGGGTCACCGTCCCGGTTTCTGTTTCCAAAGCTGAGCAAATGCTCGGAACGGAGTACGGTCTTTACCATCATCCTCAATCGTCGTCGTATGTTGTGCGAACTTTGAGCTACTCCCTTCCTCGAGAACTCCATCAGGCCGTCGACGTTGTGTCCCCGACGACTTATTTCGGCACACTACGTAGCATGAGAGCTACTAGTTTCGTGGAAGCCGATATCAGCGACGAAGTAGCAGACATTTCTGCGACTGTACCCAGCAGCTGTACCTCTAGGATCACCATTGCATGTCTACAGGCGTTGTATAACAGTACGTCAAAATACCTCGTCATATGTGTACCATTGATTGATCCGCCTTCATCGTGAAACAGCCACTGGTTATGTCCCTTCTGCCGCCGATAAAAACACCCTAGGTGTTGCTGGATACCTTGACGAATACGCGAATCGAAATGATCTCCAGGTTTGTTGCACCATTCTATCATTCATTTCCTTACTGGTTTCTCCTAGACATTCCTCCAAAGATACCGAACCGACGCAGTGGGAACAACGTTCGAGACGATTAGAGTCAACAATGGCGGAGACAACCAAAGTTTACCCGGTGTTGAGGCGAGTAATAACACTTTGTATAAGGAACTGTCTGTCTCACATTGCCATGCTAGGCTAATTTGGACATTCAATATACAGTAGGACTGTCATATCCTACGCCTAACATCTACTACAGGTTGGTTCTCTTCTAGTCGGTTCTTCTTATCTTACCCCTTCCAAAGCACGGGCGGTTCCCCTCCATTTAATTCTGATACTCAAACCCCCACCAACACTAACGAACCCTATCTGGATTGGCTCAACTATATCCTTGCCGAAGATGCAGTCCCACAGACTTTCACTACTTCATACGGCGATGACGAGCAGACTGTCTGTCATCCCAAGAGATCAAATTTTGTTTAGAGCTCATGGGTACCATAACAGGTGCCTCACGACTACGCTATCAGCGTCTGCAACCTTTTTGCGCAACTCGGCGCCCGTGGAAGCACGGTTTTCTTTTCCAGCGGCGACTCCGGGTACGTTGTACCAGTTACTGAACGCCGATGACTTAAAAACTAGGTAGTGTCGGTGGTGGCGACTGTCAAACCAACGATGGAACCAACCAAGTTATGTTCCAACCCGCGTTTCCAGCTAGGTATGTTTATTATCTTTTTGCAATCCTTCTGAGCACCAACCTTTGTGTAATGCAGCTGCCCATAGTCTGTTCCACTTTTTCCTTCTCAAGTGTTTACTTTTGAGCAAATTTTAGCGTAACTGCTGTAGGGGGCACCACTGGCGTCTCACCGGAAGCTGGAGTATCTTTTTCTGGTGGAGGTTTCTCCCGATACTTCGGCACCCCATCTTATCAAGCTAATGTTGTTGCTGAATATGTGTCATCCCTTGGGAGCAAATATACTGGACTGTACAAGTACGCGTTGTCCTCGCTTGCACCTTCTTGCCTGTAGTGTTGATCGTTGCTCTCTCTAGCACCTCTGGACGTGCATACCCCGATTTAGCTGCACAAGGAACCAGCTTCTCGGTCATTGTCGGTGGCTCTACAATTTCCGTAGGAGGGACTAGCGCCAGTTCACCTGTATGCATTTTCAAGTTTTGTCTCTCGTGCTGTGCTTTGCATTGACTATCATTACCAGACAGTGGCTGGTATCTTCGCCCTTTTGAATGACTACCGTCTTGCCAATGGAAAGCCTTCTCTCGGATTCATCAACCCCTTGATATATCCCAACTCTGGCGGTTTCAACGACATCAAGTCCGGTTCTAATCCTGGCTGTAACACTCAAGGTGGGCTTTTGTCATTCGCAGTGATCATCGATGACATGCTCACAAAATAAATCTTCGACAGGCTTTACGGCGGTTACTGGTTGGGATCCTGTAATTTTTCTCCCTTATGTCCTGCTATCATACTTAACGTCGTCTTCTTCAGGTTACTGGCTTGGGAACTCCGGACTTTGTGAAGCTTCAGGAGATTGTGCTAGCTTGAGATACTTGATGCAAGTACAGATGTGTTTGATGAAGTTGATTCCATGCCTTTGTTTAAAAGTGGTTGAGTGTTTAAGCGAAAATGGGTTTGTGCCGAGTCGGCAACACTAGACTACGTAGCTACCGGCCCGCTGCTTGCGAATGCTTGGCAAATTCCTTGGAATGAAGACAATGAGTCTGACGCCTTGTTCTCGGACCACAACGTTTACCGCCACATCAAAACACCAGTACCTTTGACACGCTCTTCTCACTATAGTAGTCTATAGCACAGTGCGTACCTGTGCTCTCACAGGTGTCTTCAGTGGCAAGCTTAGCGTTGGGACTGCAGAACTTAGAAGCAAGGCAGAAGATAATGAATCGTTTACCTTTCAGTCGGGATGCCTCGGGGCGCACCAAGCGCTCAAGGGCTGACGTTCCGCGGCGCAAAACATCCGACACCGAGTCATCCATCCCTACTACAACCGTTCGTCGCAAGAAATCTCGTTCGCCTTCGAGGACTAGGACGAGAGCAGATCCCTTCGTGCTTTCGTCTTCAGGAGCTGCCAAGAAGAAGAAATCTCAAAACCCTGCTCCTTCCAACGAAACAACTGTCGTGGGAGAGGATGCACCTGACCATGGTCATCGAATGAAAACCGGGATTCCAAAGGCTTCCGGCACACGTTCGCGCTCCTCCAGTGTTGCACCGACCTCGACAGGTCACCGAAGCAGGAAGGAGAGGGAGGGAGAACGTGACGGAGAACGTTCGCGTTATTCTTCCTCTTCCGAGAAGGATGGTGACAAGAAGGTCGTCATGTATTCAGGACCACTGGCGATGGCTGAGTTTGGGCGAATGAAAAAGGAAATTGATTACCTGAAGAAAGTTGTTCACGACAACAAGAAGATCATTAAGAAGCAGAAAGAGGTGAGTATTCGTTATATCTACACCTGCAACGCTTTCAACTAACGTGTTCCCAGACTATACAGGAACTCAAGGTCGAATTGGAATCCGAGAAACTTGTGTGCCCATCCCTTCTTAATATTCCGAATTGCCATTTTAACATTCAGTAGGCTAGAAAGAACCAAGAGGCTCAGTTGGAGACATTGAAGACAAAGTCGCAGCAGAAAGAAGAAGTAAAGTACCTACCTTCAGTATCTGATTGCGACCTAACCTCCCTTCTCCTCAGGTTCTCGATACCATTGAGACTAGCCTTCAGTGTCAGATATGTATGGAACTGCTCTTCAAACCTTATGCGTACGTGACCCCAGTGTCTATCCATTTCGTTCTGACATATGCGCAGTTTGTCACCTTGTGGCCATGTCCTCTGCCTCTCATGTCTGCAAGAGTGGTTTCGCAAGGCTCCGCCTTCAACTGACGACATGGAGATCGACGAGGACATCGATGATCCGGAATATATCATTCATCGTCAGAAATCATGCCCGTGTTGTCGTGCCGTGATATATGACCGACCTGTTCCTGTGTTCCTCGTCAAGTCAGTTACATCTACGTTGATAAAAGCCAAAGGACCTGGGCATACTGCGGCAAGTCCGCTGTCACGTACGGATGGCTCATCCCTGGCGACTTCGGATGATGTCTGGAAGGGTCTTTTCCCTGATGAAGCCTACGAAGAGGAGGAGCAGGAGGAGTATGATTATGATGATGAAGTGGTTCGGTGGTTCACAGCCCCATATGATGATTCTGATGAATATGAAAGCTATGGCAGCGATGAGGACGAGTCGATGGGCGAATTAGAGGGCGATGCCGACAACACTCAATATGTCCGCCCCGTCTGGGAACCACCCACAGTCTACTATCGCGCGCGGTCGCGCCATAGTTTGCAGTTTACTCAGATGATGCGCCGAGGATGCACACGCGAGATGATTAACACCTATGGGATGACCTACACCCACGAAGACGGCCTTGTTGCCCACGTCTATACCATCGATCCCGACGCCGACGTCATGCCGTATCGAACGGCCGATAGACAGAACATGATTCGCCTTTTCTTGGGGTGGAGCGTTGTACTTGAGCCCCGTGATCGTGGACATGGTTTTATGAACCAGATTCTAATCGACTACCGCGGACATCCGGAGAGATTCTCCACACGTCGTCTAGGCGGCTCATTAGAAATCAGAAAGCTGGTGAGGGAAGATGATATACAAGCCATCTCAGATGATGATACGACGGACTCGGAGTATTGGCATGATAATCGTCTAGACTCGGACTTTTGAGACTTAGAACGAAGATACCGTTGTATATGCATTATAAACTAATCTGTATTATTACGCACGTTGGTACAACCAGTCGGATTTGGCTGTTCGGTCGCTCATTCTGTCAAATATACTACTAGTCGTAATCCCGTCTTGTTCTTCGTCATTCAAGCTACCCTCGATAACGCATATTTTCTTGTTCAGGGGATAGTGGAAACCATCCGGTTACCTCTCGTCTCATAGATGCACATAGGTATACCACCACTACAGATCACAGCAGCCGGGACATGCAAGTCTAGCTCAACAAGGGATACTAAAGTATCGCCTATCTATTTTTAAGTTCGGGCTTCAAGGAGACGCTTCAGGCGCTGTTTGAGGCATAACGAGATATGCCGCTCACTTTCAAGCGACAGTCTTGCTTTCCGTGTTGGAATAGATTTCGCCATCATATACCTTACCTGATTGTTACGGTTGTAGAGCAAAGTTGTCACCCATAAGTAAAGAAGTACCCAAAGGAAGTCGTCAGCATTACGAGGTTATAACATCAAGAGGTCAAGTATGCAAAGCGTCGATTTGCTCGAACAGTGGCGTTGGCAGTGAGCTACATAGCCATTGCAGCTTGAAGTCGCGCCACTGCCGACACAAGAATGGCCGCTGCACACCGGAAATGACACTTGCCATAACTTGTCTAGCCTCCCGCTATGGTCTCCTACATTTTCTCCCTTGGAATGAGTCTCAACGAATTGGTTGATCGTCTCCTTGGTACTTTTGGCGGTATTTGGCGGTCTCGGAGCGAAAGCGTACCAAGGGTCAAAGGCCTGGCACACGGACCACGAAAAGGACATCAGAGATGAGTGATACAGATATGTGCAACCCTACCGTCAACATGTCGCCTCTCCGTATGCAGAAGTTATGACACGACGACCTACTCAAGGGTCCGAACGTTTAGGAGGTGAACTCGGCTCAGCTCTGCGTTTGCATATCTCCTTTTGCGATGAGGACTGCTATTCCGTCCGAGGTTTGTATCACCGACAGATTCGACCTAGTGTCTGGAGTAGATACCTAGCACTTGTGGTCCGCCGTTCTACTCTTCAGTCATTGGTACCTCTGCGTCGGGAACGAGGGATGATGGTGGACCATGGTGCTAGGAACCTAGGAACAAGGGGAGTCGTAGAAAAGATTTAGGTCGTAATCGCGGATTGCGGGAACCATCTGGAGGCTTCAAAGCAACACCCGAGGTCAATGGACATAGGAGATAGCATGTGAAAGGCATTCAGTTAAAGGGTCCTGCCTTTAAGGTTCGCGAAAAAAAAGGTTGATAGGATTTATACCGTATCTAACCTAAAGGATAGCATGATAAGACAACACGGTAATAGCTACAGACAGGTGGTAGATACAAACATGAGGGTCCGACGATATAGGACCTATATTTCGAGTCTAGAAACAGACCATGCATCGGGAAAGGGCAGGAGTAGCCATGAAACATTGCTATTGCTACATGATATCCGAGATTGACGACGAAGAGAGCCAATATAACGCCGTTGAACGGCAACGTGGGGGAACAAAGTAGAGCCATTGTTTGTTATGATGCTCCAGCGCGTCTTCCCCGAACAATCAGTCCGGCGTCCCAGGAGCTGACGGACCATCCATCTTCTATAAGGGCCATTCGAATAGCAGGTTTCAGCACACTGACTTGATTGACAGAGTGGCTACCACGCCCCGTGATAATTTTCAAAGGCTTGGCTGTGACAAACAACATCAGACTATGGCTTACGGAGAACACTTCACAAACATACCGGTCAGGTCTATCGTCTCCAAAGTCTCTTTCACAACGTAGATAGCTTCGGCCGCAGTTGTTCCATGCAGATCCACAGTATTGCACTCATTTGATGCAACTCTGCGCGGATAGTAAGTTAATGAAGGTTCCGATGAAAAGGTGACAATCCCACCTCCTAGCGTCCACCGTCATGTAGGCAACGTGCATCGCGTCCTTCTTGGCCATTTCCTGAAGTTCGCGTGCCTAACGAGGTGTTCACATGTGAGCACCAGATCGCAGAAGTAATGAATCGACGCACCCTTTCAGCATAATACATGGCTACTTCCCCGCCTCTGCTTTTGCTGTTTCCCCGCTGCCACATTAACGCTGCTTCCTTGAGCATCTCGTCCCTCTTCCGCATGCTCTCCTTCATCCGCTTCCTAAACTCGTCGATTTCCCCCACATCACCTTTGCCACCTTTGCCGATTCCATTGCCACTTCCCTTGACTTTCATCCCATTAACATCTCTCGTGTAAGCTGGGATGTGGATGGGTAGCAACTGTGGATTACGTTCTGGCCTCTTCTGCCGCTTGACAGATTGCCATTGATACGGACTGGGCTTATGCACGGCTGTCGGAGGCACAGACGCAGCTCGTGCTTTCAGAGATAACGGCGAAGGTGGAGGAAATGATTTCAGCGGGCCCGATATTTTCTCAGGCGAAGGTGCCGGCTGAGGGAGGTGATAAACGCCCACCTCGAGATAACCGGAGGAGTCAGTATCGAGCTCTCGGAGAAGTTTGACAAGCTCAAGAGCGTCGTCGCCTCTTCCTTGTGTAGCCTTAACACAAAGTTCGGCGTCTGATCTGAGTCGAGACTGCTCTTCTGAATTCAAATGCTCGTACATTGCGAGCAACACGTCGAGCAAGTTAACAAGAATGGGTATATGATTATCAACATCGGACTGATGTGACTTGTTGATAGTGGAAACAGCAGAGCAGAGTGCTGCATACGGAGAGGAGTAGCTCGGGGAATGGAAATAGGAGAGGAAGTAGGAAGGTTCGTAGGGTGGCAGAAACGTCGAAACGTGGGTCGATAGAGATGAAAGCTGAGTCCACCTATCTGATATTGGTGCCGGTCCGTCGCAGGGGGAGTCAAGACTAATCGATCGGACGGGTGTGTATCGATGCTGCTGGCGAATATCTGTAAGGACAGTCGGCTTGCTCCTCTTTTTCTTCTTCGCAGTAGCCTTGTTCTTCTTTGAACACACCTCGTGCCACGGAGGCTCATCTTGCATGACGTCAGCATCCTCCAATCCGTCAAGACCCCGCTCTTCCATCTCCCGTATCTGCTCTTCGGACAGAATTCCGGCCACAATATCCCACATGTCCGTCTCTCCGTCACCAGGCTGAGCATCAGACAGTGCCCGGTTTAAGCGATCGTATTTGATGTGCGGGAGAGCGGCTTGCAGAAAACCTAAAGGAGAGCTAAATGAAGACTGCGACGATATTGAACTAGAAGTGCTCGATGTCGCAGTGTCTCCCACATAAGCGCTGGGTGTGCTAGTTGTGTCATCGGAATAACCTGAGCCCAGATTGAGGTTCGCATATTGCTCGGAGAGTTGACAGGTCTCGGCTTCAGCAGCAAGCTCAGTGAGCGAGACTCGAAGGTTGGCAATGGCTGTCGATGACGGCTCAACAAAGCTACCATTGTTGTCGCTTTCTATGTCAGCTATTAATGCTGCCAAAAGTGACGTATCGAGTGGAGGGCAAAATTCGCTCTACGGATTTGGCATAAAATGAAGATTTAGAATGAAAGTAGTGATAAAGCACCTGTAGCTGGTCGAATAAGGTAGATTGCAACCCCATATTAAATACAATTATACTTTTCGGGTGAAGTATAGTCTGTGAAGAGAAAAACAAGAATACAGAAGATACACTTTATGAGGTGAGATTAGTCAAAGCGAGTTTGTGAGTAATGTGACAGATTCACGTGGTGCGACGAGTGCATCGCCTCCGCCATTCGCCGTCGGCGACACCCGCCCACCAACGACGACTACCTTGATCACCTCCTCCAACGTAGGCTTAGTTATTTATCCTTTTATCTTTGCCAACCATGCTCTTCATGCTATCTGTGTTGGCCTTCTTTGCCCTTGTGGCCTTGCGTGCGTTCATAAATGCTTACAATGAACTGCGGAGACTAATCTCAATCTTCTTCAGTTACATTTCGATATCGCGTTTCTCTAGCGCCCTATATTCCTGAGAGATTGAAGGCTTTCTTCCCCAAATTGAGACACTACACTCCTCTTTCGACCTTCGCCGAACAAGCAAACGCAGGCCTTTCCTCCTCTTCATTTGACATTGAAGCGAATTTGCGAAACGGCGATTCAAGAGCTGGTCTCGACGAGCAGGGCACGCAAGAGGTCATGGAAATTATGCGGAGGGAACGTGTCAAGTGCGTCAATAAGTTCAGTGCGACTGACAAAGAGACTCATATGAAACTCCTAGCTTTGACCAGGCTCGGCTGATTCGCCACAACCGCATTCTCGCTCGAAATGGAATCGATGCATCAGGTTCGTTTGGTGTCACATCTTTCGTAGAGATTGACTCTCAAGTCATCCAGGGATGCCACTGGATTCTAAGGCGGTAACGCACTTGTGATCTTCAAACCTTTCTGCTATGTCGTTCTTTTGTTAAAACCCGTCTCTGTTGTCCATCACGGAATCACTACGTTTCCAGTCCACTGCCTCTCTTAATTACTGATGCGCATTGCTATGCCTTTGTATCGAGGATCTATTGTAATCTACACCCTTTCAACCTTAGCCTTACTATGATTCGCGTGTCTCTGTCTTCACATTTGTCCTGGTTGTCTCTCAAGCCTGCCAAACATTCGGACCTAGTGAGTGCCATAGCTCTTCACTGTGACCCCGTTAACGAGAATTGATAGACCAAGAGTGATCCCGGGTAATTGCACAATGAATAATGCTCCACAAGTTCAGGCCTGGCAATTTGGAAATCAAGCTGTCCACCAGGATGCAGTTTCGTCGGCGCAGTCAAAATGAATGTGCTTCTTATCTACTCCTCTAACCAATTAACCGGACCTTGAAGAAGGCACGTCGAAATTCTTGGCGAGAACCATAGAGAACCATGCGCCCACAATTGGCCAGTCTTCCGCACGCACTGCCACGGTAAAGAATCTATTATCCGATCAACAAGTTTGGTGGCCTATTCCATATTGACGCACGGGCATCTTTCCAGGAGGTGAGTTCGGGTCCACGTTCGTAAACTTCGCCAGAGAAGTGGGACTCTCTTGATGTTCCCACCATTCGACACAGCTTTCTATCGTCGTGCTGATATGTTGAGATGCTAATTGTAGCTTTGCAGTCGAGATGCTGCGGTCTACGATCTTTCTCCGCCGCTGGACACGCCGATCTATATCAAAAAAAGATAGATACCACAGCATGCTACACCAACTATTCGAAGAAAAAACTCGTGTGTTTAACGCCTGTTGCATATGCGATAATTACCTGGCGCTTCCGTGGTCCTGGACCTGATTATCAAAGGGCTTCCATCAAGAGAACACCCTACAGGAGACCGATGGTTAACTCATACAAGAACATTTCATTCGAACGCCGGTCCCGGTGAACTTGACTGTGCCTTTGGATGAAACAGAAGGCCGCGCCACTAACGTATTTCAATTTCTTTTGGTCGTCCAAGTACTTACCGCTCTTATAGTCCAACTATCACGGAACGTTGACCGGGTATAAGTCCTTAAACAGCATGTTTATGGTGTAACTTACCTGGGGTCGCATGATGATGATATCCAGAACAGATGCAAGTGATTACCTATCATTCACTTTCACCATTGAGCGGCCTTCAACCGACCCTTAATGAAAATCTCGACGTTGCAAAGCTCGACCTACATAGTGGCCACATCATCATGCACCAAAATAGTTCCGAAAGAATGCGAGGTACAATGACATCGTCTATTTGACTGCTAAATGTTCGAAGACACCGGCGCCAATGTCACTGTCTAATCTCTATGCTCCTCGCACCCTTACACCGGTCTCACATACCATTCCGGCGACGTTCCATCATTCCATCACAATTCTGCTCTACGGCGGAGAAATCAGCTCCATCCCATGCCCAGATTTCTGACTCTTTCGCTCCAAATTTGCAAACAGCCACATTTATTTCTCCCCCATGCAAGTTGCTACCTTAAACAGGTTTCTGGTTCCCGTATCCAGCTCGCCCTGGATCACCATCACAGTCGAGTCGGCCTTCAGAGGCGCCCAATACAGCTTTGCCCGAACATAGCTGGTGGTCATCTGAACCCAGCTCCCTCTCCTGTCGCGACTCACCGCCAGCTCCTCTCTCATCGAAGGGAAGCAGCAGGGTCGGGCGAGGCCCCTGATCGCACATCGAAATTCTACAGGGCGCTTCAACGGTTCAGCCCCAGCCACGCCGGGAGATCGTCCAAGAGACGCGCGATCGAATGCTCTTTAATTTTGGGTCGGTTCGATATTCAACGGAACCAAGCGGAAGCAAAATTTCCATCAGCAGCACGATCAAATTATCGCCAGTGCCCAGTGGCCCCGTATCGTGGAGAGCCTTGCTCTCCGAGACACACGGGAGGCAGTCCGGAAGGGTAGTCACGTCACGACGAACGGTTGCTTTCCGAATCGTACAGGTGGGACCGGACCTTCGGCGGGACCCCAGGAGCACCCTCCCCAAGGTAAGAATAACAGTTTATGACCACAGTTCACTCATTTACAACGGTTCATCACATAGGGTCGGCCGGGAAGCCCCGCCAAGGACGGCCAACGAATAGGATCTCACCAACCCGCTCAAATCCTGCTATTTTGTCTCAACGCCGGTCATCTATTATCATACAGTTTGATTCCCGCCGTCCCCAAAATCTTCTCAAGGTTTTTAATGGAAGGAAGAAGCTCGTGGGATGCCCTGGTATCGTCCAATGTAGCGGGAAGGAGAAAGAAACATTTCGGTTTGGGATCATATGTCTGTGTCGGCATCCGCCCACTGTACCCGCCTGGATTCTCAGCGTAGCCCACTCACCCAGCACCACCACCGCTTCCCCACGGTTTGATACCCGCCCTCCGAATGAATAATCCCTATCTTCCCATCACGTCAAGGTCAGACGCGGATGACAAGTCCACGACTAAACTACAGAATAATGCGTCTTTCTGATTGAGCCTTGAGGTGCGCTTGCGCGCTTATTTCAAAGACCTCTGTATTTCATGTGCTGCGATATTGATAGTGCACAGCCAACGCATACCCGGAACCCCTAGCAACAGACAATGGACGAGGCGCCACCGCACTCGCCACCCCGAGCCCACAAAACCCAAACCCGATCATGAACTGGCGTCCCTGATCGTAAAAGTGAAAATCCGGTACGCGTTTGGGGGTTCCATCGTGGCTTGTTATCTATTTCATACGTCTGGTGGGTTCTGTCAAATCCTTAATGAAGGCGCTACTTACATACACCACGAGTTCCAATTGCCACTTCCACGGTACAAGTCGGTCCCGTGCTGTCAGGTACTGGGCCATCTCAAAGTCCGCTTGCCCCCTCACAACGACGGGGACTTGTCTCTAGAGCAAATCTGTCTTCTCTGTCAGGCACGGAGATCGATGCAATGTAAAAAAGGAGGCATACATATGCATGCGCAGTTAACAGTACAAGGCCCACAGTTACGTGCGAAGTCATTATTCCAAGTCAAGTTCAGTACCTGAAGGCGGGGATTCGGAGGAAGTATAAGTGTGTCGCCACAGAAGGACAACGGAATGGTTAAAATTGAACGTTCGCGGCAAGGGTGCCTCGATAAGTTCGATATGCATGTTCGGCAGAAGATGCAATATTACTAGTAAATAAGGAAGGTATCGTTCGTCAAGACACCCGTAGAAGGTCATACCGATTAAAGAAAATCATCACTTCTCGTGCTGAGAGAGAAAGAGAAAGAAAGTTCCCCCAAAGTTGGAAATCAATTGCAAGAGCCGCGAACCTTGGCCATCTCCCGCGAGCCGAGAAGTGTTGAAAAGAAGACAAAGCCCAGAGGTGGCAACGGGTCCCATGACCCGCAAAAAATAACATATCGTTGTCCACGTTGCAGGCGAGGAGGATCCTTGCAAGAAGCGTGTCCTACCTAAGTGATTCTGCACCAGTAAACGGGGAGGACTCGAGGAAGCTAGGGCGCGGGTCCAGAAGCGAAGTTCAAATCAAATCAACAAAAAATGTTGGCCTCTAGTAATTGGTAGAAAAGCGAGGAGATGTCTTCCTTTGAGAATTCCGTAGCCTGGCTGGCAGGCCGCTTGGTTACATACATACTCGCGTATGTGTCTAGAATTTCAGAGACTCGTAGAATAATATTAACATGGCATGCACTAGTACATCTCGTGCTCAAGTAGGAGGGAAAAAAACACCTCCAAGCCGGAAACAAGCGAGTCCATTTCCTTCCCAAGATCAAGAACGGTCGAAACGGAGTCATGCCTATTCGCGTATATTGGGGGCAGGCAAGCCAAATTTTCGAATTAAAAAATGGAATCACGAATCCTCGTACGGAAATATGGGAAAAGATATTCACCATATTTGACGTTGGAGGGGAAGACGATGTCCCCATATTATGAGGATGCCCTACCCTGTCTCGTACTACAACTTGATTGAAGCTTGAGAAATCCGAATGTGCCATCCTGCGAGTGTGGAATTTGAATCAGAGCGAGTATAAGAAGGGAATGCAGGACGATGAGGGAACACCATGGCACTTGACCGAGTATAAAACCTTCCTCGTAGGCCCTTGGAGAGTAAAAGACGTCCGTTCTTATCCCATGTACCGTTCACCCTTGCAAGCAGCTGCGCGCATTGAAATCAGTACCACAAGCAAAAGAGGTAAGGAAGGAAGTTTTGCATACGTTCTTTCCATCTTGTATAAAATTTGTTTCTTGCCTTTTACTACTTGCATCTCTGTATCGGGATTCGAACCCGTGTATACTTTAATCCAGCTTCACCAAAGAGAGCTTAATGTAAACACAGGAGTGTGAAGTCGATAACAAAAGCCTTGACGCAGGTGGTGTTGTAGTGAGGGACCATTCCTACACAAGGGAGGGGATCAAACGCGAGGGATGTCACAGTTATTAATACTAATCGAGGGCAAGGTTCAGTACGCAGACTTTTGTTTCCATAGCACAAGGGGGCAGTGTACATTCCAAGCTCCCGAACATTTACGCGACTAGGTTTTTTATCTTTGCGATGTCAAAGGTGGGAGGCATCACGTGGAAAGTGGATATCGCGCGGATGGCTACATAAAGGGAGCGCGGACAAGAGAGATAGGTGCAGAAGAAAGATTTATTTTCAGTGGTTCCATCTTGTCGAAAAAGAAATTGCTCGATATCATCAGTTTAAACCATCTTTTATCGGGATTCGAACCCACGTATACATCTATCCAGCTTAGCCAAGGGAGGGTTGCTTGTAGAGAAGCACAGCGCAGTGTGGAGCACACATTCAAGAGAGCGCGGGCAAGAGAAGTAGGTATGGGGGGAAGGATTTATTTTAGGTGATTCCATGTTGTCGAAAAAAGTGTGCTATTATCCCTGATCTTTTATCGGGATTCGAACCCGGGTATACATCTATCCAGCTCCGCCAAGGGAGAGTTGAATGTAAAGAAGCAGAGCGGATTGTGAAGCCAGTAACAAACGCGCAAGGGCCAGACGCGAGGAGGTGGAAGTGCAACTTGGAGGCAGGTGTGAGATTCACTCGAGGGAAAGGTGTTTGGGTTCTCTCCAAAAAAAAAAGCGTCTTGGAAAAACGTCCTGCAGATCTGAATGATTTTTCTACAGGGATTCGAACCTGTGTATAGAAGTTCAACTTGAACCACCCCACAGCGAGGGTTTATTAACGCTCCTCTGAGACTCCGACATGTACACGTTGTAGTAGTGGGACCTGTCGCATTTGGTCATGTTTGGCAGGAGCTTTGGGCATCTAGATAGCATTCGTGTTCGTAGTCAGCGCATCATCAGTGTTTGCCTTGAGCGCAGCGACAGTCTCTTAGGAGTCAGCTCGGGCCGTCCCATTGTGGTGACGAGAGTGTGATTCTCACCTGCTTTTCTCTTGCTTTCTTGCTTTCTTGCTTTCTCTTCTGCTCTAAAAATTTTTAGCAGCATCTCCAGTTTGCGTTCATCTGCGTCCAGCGTCTAGCGATTCTCCAGCGTCTATCTTATACGGGATCAAAGCGTTATTTTCGAATTCAGAGCAAATTTTGCGATTCATTTGGCCAGCACACGTACTTTCGGCACAATTCAAGCAGTTTTAGAACACGATGGGTAAAGCAGCATGGGAGAGACGAGCGGCGAGATTACAGGCTGAAGCATCCGCAAAGCGACAGGCTGAGGAATTACCAGCCTCTACAGCCTCTACAGCATCACCAGCATCCAGCATAAAATCGGGCGCAATACCATCGGAATCGGTTGAGCCTCAGCTCCCGACAGCATCATACTTTGAGCTTTTGGAAGCTACGCCCACGTCGGATCCATTTCACAACGCACTTGCAGAATTCATACGGGCTCCTGACAGTGCAAAGACTATCGCGCTGCGTGCATTATGGGATCGTGCATGCAAACTGGGCCAGGATGGGATTTCGAGCGCCAGAGAAGTAGAAGGGAAGAGCGAGTATGAGAGAGGAAGGGATGAGGGATTGGCAGAAGGTATCAGCAAAGGACGAGCCACTGGGTATGAAGAAGCGAGGTTAGCAGCCATCGAGGAGGGACACTGGCGAGAGTCGACAGCGTACAGGAAGGGTCACCGCGCTGGATGGGAGGCAGGGAAGGAGAAGGGAGTTTCAATGGAGAAGGATTGTTGGATGCAGGCTGGGCATACAAGAGAAGGACAGTGTTTGGCACAACACGGCGAGCATGGGGATATGGCAGTGCAGACGGATACTCTCCCCGAGACGACGAGGACTTCAATGGGTGTTCAAGCAGATCCAGCTATTTCCGTCGGCACAACCCCTCAACTCACGACAATGGCACCTTTTAAGTGGGCTGACGACGTCGATTCGATTCCCATTCAATCATCAGATTCACTACGCACAATTCTGAAACCACCGCTACGACGTGACTTCTCAGCTCTACGGTCTGGGACAGCAAAACCATTTGGCAGTCTCCAGCGTCGATATCACGCTCGTTCGCAAAACAGGACTGGTTCATACTTCCGGCGCCAATCACCACCATTCTCATGCAATCAGACAACTAGGACAGACAGACATCACTATGATTCCAAGCCTTTCATTCATGATGGTTCACTTCGGAGTCCACAACAGCCGGATTCAAGCTGGACCAAGGATCCAAGCTGTCTAGGTATGCTTGCTCAAGCATTGCACTCACTGGGATGGAGGCCACCAAGGCAGAGATGGACTTCTGTAGGCTAGCACGACGAGGACGCCGTGCATTCTTTGACGGGGGCACATGTAGTAGTGGGACCTGTCGCATTTGGTCATGTTTGGCAGGAGCTTTGGGCATCTAGATAGCATTCGTGTTCGTAGTCAGCGCATCATCAGTGTTTGCCTTGAGCGCAGCGACAGTCTCTTAGGAGTCAGCTCGGGCCGTCCCAACGTCTTAAACAGGGAGAAAGGTTATTCCAGGCTTGGTCGGAATCAAGGTGGAACAACGGCGGCCCGTAAACGCAGGACTCCAGGTCAAAAAGCAGGGCCAATGGAAAGACAATGTGCGTGTGTCGGGGAAAAACCCGCCTCCAAGCGAGTGCAATGAAACGGGAGTGTTGATTTGCGTATGTGGAGAGTCCGAGAACAGGAGGGAAATGGTCCTTGGTGAGGAAACAGGGACCAAGCTTCCGAGGATAAAACCCGAGCTCTGCGTGTGTCCTTGGAGAGAGAAAGACGTCGGTTCATATCCCCGGGTACCATTCACCATTGGTGCATTTACATCTATATCGGAAATCGATTTTTGTGGCATCAGCGTCGAGGTGTACTGTTTCTATTCGAAGCAAGCCTTCAGACGAAAAAGCTCGGTGTCTGTGTTACGGATATCCGACCTGAGTGGGACTCGAACCCAGCATACAAGCGGTATCCCGTCAGGGATTACACAACGGAGGGACGCAAGGAAATAGGTAAAAGCGGAGAAAAAAGTTTGGTGTTACGTGCCTAGGTCTTGTCGAAGAAAAAATGTTCTTCCGCTATCCATGGGAGCGTGGCGCCAAGGGAGGGGCCAAACGCGAGATTTGGATAGAAAGGAAAATTTGCGGAGGTTTCTTTCCATCTTGTCGAAAAATTTGCCTCAACCCAGTGTATAGTTTTAAGTATCCAGCTTCGCCTAGGAGAGCTTAATGTAAAAACGGGAGTGTGAAGCCAATGCGTGGTGTTGTGGGGACCATTCCTACACAAGGGAGGAGGACCAAACGCGAGGGATGTCAGGGGGGGGCCAAGATGCAGGACACGAGCTTGTTTAAACTGTGGTTTCCATAGCACGAGGGGGGAGTCAGCTCCCGAAATTTTGCGCGACCGCCTTTGTTTTTCGATGAAAGGTGAGAAGCATGACGTGGTAACGGCGAAATGAAAGGTTTTGGTGAATCAAATGCGGGGACGGTCATGTATGATATCCCGCGGGGGCCTACAATCAAAAGAGCACGGGAAAGAGAGGTATGGATGGAGGGAAAATTTTAAATAAGGTAGTTCCATGATCTTGTCGAAAAAAGTGCCTAGGATACATCGATATTTATTATCGGGATTCGAACCCAGGTATACATCTATCCAGTTCCGCCAAGGGAGAGTTGATTGAAGGGAGTGTGAAGGTAATGACAAACGCGCGAGAACCAGACGCGACGAGGTAGAAGTGGGAGGCAGGTGTGAAGAAAGGATAGATTCACTCGAGGGAAAGGTGCTTGGGTTCATTCTAAAAAGCGTCTTGGAAAAACCAGCGGCGGACTATCTATTTTCTATTGGGATTCGAACCCGTATATCGAAATTGAGTCCCCCCACCATGGCACAACGAGGGTATATTAACGCTCCTTTGTAACAAAGACTTGGCAAAAGGAAGCATAAGGAGAAAGGTTGTTCCAGTCTGGGTCGGAATCACAGTGGAAAAATGGCGGTCAAACGCAGCGCAAAGAGAAGCAATAGGCGTTCCTTGGAAAAGCACGGCGTGACGTGTCTTCGGATCGCGGGCCTCCGGGCCGAAGTAGAAGACTACACGTCATACGTTTTTGACTTTTTAACCAATAACGTCCACGTCTGAAATTAGCGCGCAACCACCCAGGATGGTGGTGAACAAGAAAGCGCAAGTCGGGCCTGGGATGGCGTCGCGTACCAACTCGTCACAGCCTCTTCCGCGTAAAAAGGTGTCTACGTCTCCACTTGCCACCCCCGCGAGACCATCGACGCCTCCTCCTCCGCTCGAACCTATCCCATTGCCAAAGAAAAAGGCCAAACCGAAAAAGAAAGCCGTGAAGAAGAGGGGGTGGGCGTTCCCTGATCGCGTACTGGGTTTTGCGTTCCTGGTGCTGTTTGTGGCATATGCGCTGCGGGTGTGCCCCAGTGATTATGGGCTGCAGGACCCGGTGTGTTGGGGTCTGGCGAAGTATAGGACAGGAGTGGTGGATGCGTACTTGGTGCCACCTGTTAGGCGGGTGGTGGACCATCCGAGGGTGAGACCGGTGGTGGAGAAGGGGGCGGAGGTGCTGAGGCCTATTGTGAGGAGAGCGGTGCGGGGTGTGGAGGAGTTTGTGGAGCCGCGGTATAGAGCGTATCTGAAGCCGTACGTGGACCCGATAAGCAGGTACACCTCGGTCGTCACGCCGTACGTGCGTAAAGGATACACCACCGTTTCGCCGTATGTGCGCAAAGGGTACACGGTGGTTGCGCCGTACGTGCAGAGGGCGTACGGGTTTGGACGACCGCGAGTTGTGGGGGCGTATCGGGTGTGCGCGCGGAGGCTGGGAGAGCTGAGGAGGGAGTTTGTGGATCCGCATGTGGGCGTGTTGTGGATCAAGGTCGTCGAGCTCAGCCGAGGGCATACAGAGCATGTCCCACCGCCGAGTCAGGCGCCCGAGCCAGCGGTGACACCATCTGAGGAGCCGCCGACCAAAGAGCCAGTACCGACGTCATCGTCTGCAGAGCCAGCCGCGACATCGACGTCAGACCCGGAAGAGCTACCGACGTCAGAACCAGCACCGACGTCAGACCCGACACCGATTGACGAGCCTCTGCAGACGTCTGAGCCAGCGCCAACATCGACGCCAGAGCCAATATCGACGTCAGAGCCGACGTCAGAGTCAGCATCGACGTCAGAGTCAGCATCGACCACTGAAGAATCTGTAACAACCTCGTCTGTATCTTCTGATCCGCCGACAATCTCAGACTCTGAACCAACGTCGCTGGCGACAGAAGATCCCTCGGAGTCCGCATCGACATCCTCCGAGTATGACGACTTTCTAGCAGACCTCGGCATCGACTTTGACACCGCCAACACCCCCGTCTCTAGCACCGCCACCGCCACCTCCTTCACACCCCCCACAGAAGCCACCCGCGACCCCGCAGCCATCGCCTCCAAACGCGCCAACATCACAGCCCGTCACGCCACCTGGGCCTCCCAGCTCGACACCCTCGCAGCCGCCCGCGCCGCCACAATCCGCACCAACCTCTCCCGCATCCGTAGCCGCGCAGCCGCCGTCCTCTTTGGCCAGGCCGTCGAAGACGAGGAGACCGATTTCGTCGGCGGCGTGCACGTCAGCAAGCTGCTCGATGCCTTTGTCGACGAGGCAGAGAAACTCGTCGGCGGCCTCGAGGGCTGGTGGAACAAGGAGCCCAAGGACGGCGAGAGGGGGGAAAAGGTCCTGGTCCGCGTCGAGGAGAAGCTCGAGGCCCTCGTCCGCGAGATGGGCGAGCGAGTCGAAAAGTGGGCCACACGCGTCAGGGAGGACGAGGTCAGAGAGTGCGTCGTTGCCAGTCGCGAAGTCAAGGCTCTCGCAGAAAAGGCACAGGCCGACTTGGGCTTGGACTATGCTTGGTTGGAGGACGTCACCTACGAAGACTGGCAGCGCTATCACGACTTGATGCGGGGTGCGTCTCTTCTCCTCTCTTCTATTTCTCTTATTAACGAAGCATAGTCTACCACAACTTTGATACCCAGATCCGCCAGTTGCAGAACAACACCCACGCCAGGCCTCTCGGCGACACCGTCCTCATCGCCCTCGAAGCCAAGCAGCACGACATGCAGGATGCCATCACCGGTTTCGTCTCCCGCGTCGCCAGGATCCGCGAGGATATGAAGCCTAAACTCGACGCGTTGTTTGTGGGCAAGTCAAAGGAGCAGGTCGAGCAGGCGTTTCAGCAGGCGGAGGCGGTGACACAGGCACAGACGGAGGCCAGTCAAGCTGAGACCCAAGCGGCGCCCAAGCCTTCAAAGAGAAGCGTCGGTGCCAAGAAGCACGGTATGCCTGTGGCCCCCAAATCCCCAAGGTGAAAGATGAGCTCAAGATTTTGCCTGTTGGTGAACCGCTCGTGGGCGAGATGACCGAGGAAGAGGTCAGGCGCGTCAAAGGCGACAACAGAGATCCTGGAGAGTTATAGTTTTTTATTGGGTTTACTTCGCTCCTTTAGTTCATTTTACTTTGTAGTACTAGTTGCTTTTACAATACATCTTCCATACACACCCCGCATTTGAATTGATGCGTCCAAAAAAACAGGAACCTCGCTCAAGAGGAACGTACACTCTCCCGTACAATAGGTGAGGTGGTCGACTTGGACATCCATCCACATACGGGTTCGAATCCCGATAGAACAGAGACCATCTCCAAATCACATGTTTTTCCAAGACGCATCGATAATCTTTGGGAACAAAACAAACACCAATCTTGAATCTCGACCTCCTCGCGTTTGTGTCTAGGAATGACACCATACTAAGGTGGATGGCTGGTACACGCGATGAAAGATCTATGCCCACTTTCCCTCTATCCGTTTTGCTCGCAGTCCCTATTTCATTACCCAATCGCGTTTCGTCCCTCCGTCATGTAATCCCTGATGGAATACCGGTTAGCATCCTTGTACTTCTGGGTTCAACTCCCAATCAGGGGTATGCATCAATTCTATAGCCTTTTCTTCAAAAAGCTTGCGTCCACCTTTCTTGCAGGAATCGCGGTCAAAGGGAGCGTACGCTCCCCCCTTGCAATAGGTGAGGTGGACATCTATCCATACACGCGTTCGAATCCCAATTAAAAATGCAGGAATACCTCAGATGGTTTTCCAACACGAAACAAAACAGGCACGAATCTTGACTCTCGTCTGGTCCCTTCCTTGTGTAGGAATGTCACCACACTCCCTTGGAGAAGGTGGATAGCTGGTACACGCGGGTTCGAATCCCGATAAAAGGTAGCTAGATCGTGTGGGACAAGTTTTTTCGATCTATGCCCGTAAACCAATCTTTCCCTCTATCCTTACCGCTTTGGTTTTCAAATTTTCATTGCTCAAATCACGTTTTGTCCCTTCGTTGTGTAATCTCTGATGGAATACAGAATATTGGGTTCAAGTCCCAATCAGGGATATGCAAAGGCTGTTTCATCTCTTCCATAGCATAAGTAGCTTCTTCAAAAGACTGAATCATCGAACGTTAAGACCAGTACGGCTACGCGCAGCGCCTGCTTCGAATAACACAGCACAATGATACCACAAAAATCGATCATTTTACAAACATGCAGAGCTAATACAATTACAATTCCTCCAAAGCGATCCGAGTCCAAAGAGTGCGCGTAGTCAATACAAAAAGCGTTCCAGTCCATTAGCGTTCCAGTGCAGCGAGTCCAAAGCAACAATCCAAGCCAGAGCCAAAGAGTCCACATCTTTGGGACATTGTATTAGCACGCACACAATCAATCAATCCACTCACCATAAAGCCAATTCTAATAGCGCGTAAACCTGTCAAAAGAAAATCTCTTACCTATTCACTTCTGCGCCAACACTGAAATCAGCACCACACAACCTGCCAAAGAACACTCACCAACAGCAGTTCATCGTCCTCGTCCATACCATCCTCGTCCCCTTCCACAGGCGGGTGCCTGTACATTTTCCTCTGTCCGTCCCTCACCCTCGCTCGGCGTACACGAGGTCGAGGAAGCGGCAATTCGTCTTCCGGAGTACTGAACGTCAACCGTTCGAGCTAAGAAAGGTAATAAGAGAGGCGGATCAGGCGAACAAGAGCGCACCTCATCCTCTGAGAACTCGTCATCTCCATCTCCATCAGGCGCGCTCACTCTCCCGCCAAATACGCCCTTCCTTCCAGAAGGTGGTGGCGCACGATTGAGAATGCTCCCGCTCCGAGCCCTTCCCCCGCCAACGAGAGGCGGCGGAGCCAAGATACTCCCGCTCCTAGCTCTCTTCTGCGTGACAGTCCCACTTCTCGTCCTTTGAGTGACCGTCCCGCTCCTAGTCCTTCCAACAGTCACTTCATTTGTTGCGCCTTGAAGGACAGTCCCGCTCCGAGTCCTCCTAGTCGCAGGCTTGATCGGCAATGCAGGCGCCAGGGACGATGCTGAAGAATCAAGTGACCGCGTGCGTATAGGCTCCGGCCTGTCTTCTACAAAAGTAATAAGCCCTCCGACAACTTTCAAGGCGCATATATGCGTGCCATAACCCAAAATTAAGCTGTCCAAAGACAACTCCTCCACCAAGTCCGGCTCCGGATCAGCCATCTCCACATCCCCTCTCGTAGGCGGCGAAATCAACGAATCACTAATCCACCCAGTCTCTTCTTCATCAGGCGTCGTATACCCCGCAGACATCTGGCGCTTCTTCTGCAACGACCACTTCAGGTACTTCAACGGACTCGTAATAGGCCCCTCCTCATCCGTATCCGTGTCGCTCAACGGGTTATCACGCTTGGACAGCAAACGCGGGTCGATCGTCCTCTCCCCGTTCCTAGCGAACCTGAAGGGCGTAGAAACGAACTGAACATCCGCAAACATCCCAGCCCCGTCATACAACGACAACTGCGACGGAGGCCTATTGAAATCCACCTCGGGAGAAGCAATACTAAATTCAACGTTCCCCATACCATGATGCTTGACATCCGGATCGAGAAACGAAATATGCGTACGAGGAGGCGTAGGCACAGAAGGACGGCGTCTCCTCTCAAACTGGGGCTGGGGAGAAGTCGTCGTCGACTGGGACTGTTGCGGGATGGGTATATTCGGCTGAAACTTGTCAGACAACGTGCGCTTGGGAAAACGACTCGGAGCCTCTGCATCTGAGACAAAGACAGGAAAGGGGCTCTCCAGCACGCCCTTTCTCGACTTGGACCGCGACCTCGACTTGGACTTGGACTTGGTCTTCACCCTGTTCTCCTTCAGGTTCCTCGAGCTCGTCCTGCGGACTGAGGGTACGGGTGAGAACTTTCCCGTGTCTCCGGCTCTGGGGGCGCTCGAGGGGAGCTTGTATGCTAAATTGTCGCTGGACGGGTTCGGGAATGGTGTTTCGTATAGGGGCCGGGATTTTTTGGTGGTGGGGGCGGGGCCAGCGGGGTTGGACCCGGCGCGTTTGAGGTTGAGCATTGGTTAGCCAGGTTGGGGATGGCAAAGAAAGAGAGAGAAAGACGACGAGGTGATGGTATGAAGACAAGAAGAGACAGTGTGACGTCATGCATCCGATCATACTCTATTACGGCCATCGTCGTCTTCATATCTGCGGTTTCTGACCATGTGATGTCATACTCTCTTACCTCTTATCCTCCACGACATGAGAGCCATACTGATCAAAGACGACAAAGGCCCCCTCGAGAACCTCTACGTCGGAAACGTAGAGACGGCAACTCCCGGGGAACGGCAGCTTCTTGTAAAAGTATGTACGACTCTTACCTCCGATCTACCTGACGCTCATCCTACCACAGGTCAAGGCCTTTGGACTTAACAGCATGGATATACTTCAACGAGAAGGCAAGTACCCTCTCCCCCCGGAGCCACTACGATCCTCGGAGTAGAATTCTCGGGCCACATCGCTGCTCTCGGACCCAATACCTCTAATACATGGAAAGAGGGCGACCAAGTCTTCGGCATCGCCCCAGGCGTAAGCAAATATCTCCTTCCAACCCCCCCATACTGACACCTTCCAATTTCACAGGGAGCGTACGCTGAATACATCCTCGCACAAGAATCTCATCTCATCCCCAAACCCTCACACCTCTCCTGGACCGAAGCCGCTAGCATCCCCGAGGTATTTCTAACCGGTACCCTCACTGCCCCACCTCCAGTTCCGAAAACTCACCTAGCCTCTACCAGCCCTCCAAGGGATCACGCTATACGGCTCGCTCCAACCCGGCGAGAGCGTCCTCATACACGCTGCCGCCTCCAGCGTAGGGATCGCCGCCATCCAAATGGCGCGTTCCCTCGGCGCGTCAGTATCCTCCAACTACGCGTTTAACACTCATCCTCACCCTCCCTCCAGGAAGAACGTCATCGCCACCGCCTCCACCAAGGAAAAGCTCGACTGGCTCCTCTCCATCCCCAACGGCGCCACCCACGGAGTCAACTACAAGACCCACGACTTTGCAGCAGAAGCACTCAAAATCACCCACGGGAAAGGCGTCGACGTCATTCTTGACTTTGTCGGCCAGACTCATTGGAAGGGGAATATCGATTCACTCGCTGTTGATGGCCGGATGACCATATTTGCTTTACTGAGCGGTACGGGTCTTTTTTGTATACATACAGGGAGCTGAGAGAGCAAGGAAGGTTATACGATCCCTTCTGTGGATTTGCGTCCTTTCCTTTACAAGCGCCTCCGGGTCCAGGGATCCACTCTCAGGTCTCGTAGTTTGGAATACCAGGCGGATTTGATCGCCCGGTAAGCACTACGAACGTTCACTGTGCTATTTCTAATAGGCTATGAAAAGATTGAGGGATCAGGTTCTGGAAAACATTACCGGACGCGAAGGGAATGGCCCAATCAAGACGTACATACACAAGGTGAGCTTTTTCCCGGGTGCTGTCTGCTTTCTAACCTCGCGAATAGGTTTATGATTGGAATAACATCCAAGAGGCCCATCGAGAGATGGAGGAGAATAAGAATATGTAAGGCTTGGCTCTTAGCGATAAGCATAAATGAACTGACAACGTTTTGATAGAGGAAAGATAGTAGTTGAAATTGCATAACAGTCTTGTCACTCCGAAAAAAGTAAAATTTCTGA
Source organism: Armillaria altimontana (assembly GCA_022818075.1). Lineage (NCBI taxonomy): Eukaryota > Fungi > Basidiomycota > Agaricomycetes > Agaricales > Physalacriaceae > Armillaria > Armillaria altimontana. The sequence goes on along the minus strand of JAIWYR010000005.1, from coordinate 1,518,300 downwards.
GGAGTTTCTGACCGCCAGAAACTAATCATGAAACTCGGCGGGGTATATCCCGCCCAGGGCGGGACTGTGTCGGGACAGGGCGCATTGCCATATATGGTATACTGTTAGTTTCAGGATTAGTTTCTGAGCACCAGAAACTCTCCAGAAATTTCACTATTTTCGGAGTGTGTTGTTCCTTCAAATTATGTTTACGTTTACTCCTCGCGTCATATGCGGAGACGTTCTCTTGCATATTTGTCGACTTCGGGACTATTCCAACAGCCACGGAGCGGACTTTTGCGATGTCGTAGGTTGCTCAGGTAGCGCTCGTTTTGATGGATGACTCGAAAACATGGGCACGACGCCCGATCGTGATCGCCCACAGCTTCCCTCGTCGCTTGCCATGTGCAGTGTCTTATGCGACGGTAGCCTCCTGTAAACCTTGGTGCTGGGAGTGGAACCGGAAGATGTGCCCTGTAGCAGCACTGGGAGTTGGCGATGAGCCTGTGCATGTATGCTTTAGTGCAACCTGCGGTAAAGATTCGTTTTGAATCTGCTACCGGTCCAGCACGTCTCAGCGTGCACCGTCAGGCTAGATATTGTCCCGCATTGACTCAAATCATTCTTCGCAACGCTCTCCCGCGACTCCTCACCTTTTGCCAATAGCTTTTACACTATCCATCATCCATGGCTTGGTGTGCGGTGTTTTATGATACACTCTAATTTCTAGGTATCGACCCATGGCGTCTGGATTTCAGATCCGAGGGTGGAGGCGGAGGTCATTTTGTCCGGATTTTGACCTGATTCGCCCTTTGAAATAGAACGCGCAATCGCACATTTCCATTCACCCCCGTTCCCCGACCCCCTTCATCGACAATTAATCGATATGTCAAGATCCCTGCTACTAGACAACGGATAATACTCGGGCCCCCACCCTGAAGACTCATTTAATATCGATCTCGAACTATCAAGGGCAAGAGATCCACGCGCAGTGATCTTCAACGGAAACGGAACTGCAGTGCGTACCTATCAATCCCCTCTTCCCTCAATGACATCCTATTCGTATTTAATCACTCAAAGGCTGTCATTGCGAAGATGGCAACCCAGGACCTCACCGAGCCCGACCCCAGGGGCTACCTCTGTAGAGCAAGCAATTCATCTGTCAATAAGCATGCGATTCAGACACGAGATGAGTTTTCATCTCCCTTGATAATTGTTATCCATCTTATTAGTCGCGTCGACACAAGACCGCGAGATCGAGGCGGCCTTGGAGCCCACCTAGAGAAAACTTCCGAGCATACGCCACGCTGTGGAGTCATTTCTATTCACCCTCATCTGCTTGAACGATTGCGCCTTCCCACTTGCTTCCAGTAACGGCTTGTTTGTTATGGTACGAGCCGTGGGTCGGCACAAAGGCTAATCAGCTCGTCAGTCTTACGTCAATCATCTTTTTAAATACAATATACTATGACCCTACAGAGCTTGTACTTTCAGCGGTTAGGCTGAGAACGCTGATTTGCGGGACCGCCGGTTTACCTCGAACTCTCGTACATTGCTATCCTCCGTTTGTATTCTCAATTCTATTTCTGCTACGCCTTTCAATTCCATGACCTGAAAAACAGCTCTCCGAGCCCGACATCATGATGCAGTACTTGTTTGCCGCCGGGTGATGCAAAATGAATAGTACTAGCGCCCTTTGTGCGTCACACCGTGAGACTCTGGGACTTATGCTCGAGGAGTAGTCCGTAGGCTCGAGATATCTATCAACTCAATGGCTGGGCATTATCCCACACCTCAGCGAACCAAAAATACGGTCGTGAGAGCTTTTCAACCCACCGACAAGCCTAGCCATCCTAATGTATTGCGATCGTAAATTCCCCCGCGCGGCGGGGAAGTCGCCAATCCCCTCCCAGGCCTGCAGATACATTTATAACCCCTGCACACCCAAAACCTAAAGGCTCTAGACCTTCCCGCCAGGATAATTATCGGCCGTGGGATACCTTCCACTGCTAGTTCCCCCAACAATCATCATCGTACTCACTGTAAATCAGTCGGATAAAATAAATGATAAAACCCCCGGGGGAGTCTGACACCGGGATAAAGAATCCGATTCCGACAATACGTGTGACTGTCATACTTGAGAGAGAAAAAAAGGGAATGGAGAGAAGGACTTCGTCATGAATGAAATTTACGCCACGTTACAACCACGTGGGAGCTTTGACGATGACGAATTGAAGTCGGAATTCGTCCGTTCGTTTCGTTCATGATCGGGACCGACCACTCAAAACTTTAAACTAAAGTGATATCCAAGTAGGACGGACTTGGGGTGGGGTGTATTCCGGATCTCTCGGAGCCCATCTTGCCTTTGTCTGCCACGGCCACCAAAATATCTTGGCATCTTTTACAGTTCAAAAAAAAAGCTCTGCATACTTGGTATGTATTTTTCATTCTCTCCCATGAGGCCCAATGTCAAGCGGTTACGTGACGTGCAGTGCCTTCCCCATCACAACAGGTTCTGTCAAAAACCCTGTGGGTTCTGCGGTTTTTGATACAGCCGTGCCGCGCATTGTTGATACGGCTTCTCAGGAATTAGGTTCTACAGCGCAACTTGGTGTAGTAGTTCAAAGACCGCGTCGTCATCGCCTTCTTTTCCATCAGGTCGTCGCTATTCCTGACTATTTCCTTGAGCAACAGCCACGTCTTGTTACGTCGTAATGTCATATCTACCATCAGCTATGAATATGAACACAGAGCGATCCATTCGTGTTCGCTTACGTGACCGTTCTCCCAACCGACGGCTCTTTTCTGTTTGGTTTTCTTTCCATCACCAGCGTGAAGCTTTGTTGGTTCCGCACTCTACCCTCCCAGCAACCTACAACTATCACTTCCCATCAGATTTCGGCGCGCAGCTAGGTGGTCCTCATGCGCGACAGGTTCTGGATTGCATGTGTCTCGTGGACGTGTACATCCCCTCTATTCAGTACTCCCCCGGACCGTGGATTTATGAGGGCGGTTCTTCTTCGCTTTACCTGGACCACCAAAGACACAACCCGTGATCGCGCCAGTACGCCAGAAGCGACAAGTATCTCCCGCCGGGACTTTTTTGGTGCCTATGCGTGTGATGAAGAGGTTCATCGAACGTCTATATCTATTATCCTTATCCATAGATCCAGGATCCGAGTCGCTCCTTCTTCTCTCAAATCATGTCTAGACCTCTTCATTACCTGGACCAGCTCCATGCTTGTAACTCAATGTTGGTTTAGGAAAATTTTTCACAACCAACAAACAAGGCCGAACAAATCCCACCGCCTCTGAACGAAAAAATCCCCAGCGTCCATTCCTCGTTTCCCCATGCCCCAAACTGAGCGCGCTTGGACGGAGCATGATCCCAGGAACCACTTCCGCCGCACGATAGGCACGATAGGCAAGGATTTGGGCTGCGTTTCCAGGAACATGCATGCAAGCGGTTTGTTGACCGCTCTCGTTTACGACCAAACAACTCATCTCTCTTCCCCTTCATCCGAAATTTCCGGAAGCAGATGTCTAAATGTTCTACTTGCGGATGCACACCTTGTTCGGCATCATCTCTTGGCAGGAAGTGCAAGGGGAAAGTCAAAGAAGCCACCTACTAATCATGACGGATGATAAACGGGGATCATGTACCAACATCTATGACGAAATTCTTCTCTAGGAACCTTTGGATGCATGACGTGCGATGTGGATCGGCAGGTTTAAGATTCCTGGTTCAAGAGCATGCGCGATTGGGCGGGGATCACAAATCGGGCGGGGTGAATGGGCTGGCCGGAGCGTTTCCAGGAACTGCTTTCGGTTTTTTTTTCCAGATACTGCGGTAATTCTGTTCCTTGTTGCAGTCTCCCTCTCACGGCTCCGATACGTGGGGGGAGGGCGGGGGTCGCTCGACGATTGTTTCAACTCGAACCCTCCCCCTCACGACCCGTTACGATCGGTGCCATCAAAACTCGAATATTCAACGTTACCCAAGCTAGCTGAACGCGAATATCACTTCGGCCGGTTCCCCGTTCTTATGTACAGTTGTGGCTAACCGTCTGCTAGTCCATGAGTGGTGGCGCTTTCGAATTCGAACAGGAGGGGAGGTCTCGATCATGACATTTTGGGGGAGTTTCGTACCTCGTACTTCTATTTTCAGCGGAACAAAACTCTACGAGTGTAACTTTTTGGCTCCGAGGTGAGGCTTTGGGAAGGACAGACCCCTGCGTATGGCTCGGAGCCGATGGCCAAGTGCCCTTGAATCTCCATACCTTCCTTCTCCCGCCTCTCCCGACGATTATCGACTCGGAACTCGGATTCTATCGAACACTACGATTTTTCTCTGGAGCCGATGGGAAAAGGACGTAACACCCCGGCCTCCGTAGAGGGTGGCAGGGGGAGGGGAGGAGGAAGTGGGTGCTCTCTACCAGTATCGTCCATGAATGATGATGGGGACTTAGTCGTTGCATGAATGGACCTGCGGGACGGGAAGTGCCGGAATCCCGCTAGGGTCAAACCATAGAAGAGGATCGGCATCCGTTTATTTACGGCAACAGGCTGTAACCGCCCTCGACAAGAGCCTGGACCGTCCACCCTCCCGATAAACTGATACTTAATTAAATCCTTCCCATATCCTACTCAGACCTCCCGCTCGCTAGGTATCGTTTGCGAATTGGACAAGCAACAATCATTCATATAACCTTGGATAGCAGTGGCTGACGGCTCGAAATCGGGGGTGTTTTAGGACATGAAAGGTCTATTTCCGAGTGTTCACGCACAGGACCGAGTTGGGAGGAGACGCGCTAAACTCTTTTTGGTCACCTTACCGCGAATCCGCTTCGTAACTGATCGCAATATTCGGCATTTTCCCTGTAATAGGAAGTGAAGGGCTGAGAAGGGGAGTTTTTGCGCTTGCCGTCTGTTTCCGGCCCATTTCTGCCGTCGGGTGTGTTTCAGTAAGGCAGATATTCCGTACATTGCCTCTTTCAGTCGGTGTCGCATCCGCGTCGGGGAGAGCGAGTCGTAGTGAAGACATTTACCTCATGCTCATACGACACTGCCTATCTAGTCCGGTCAACTGAATGTCTCCGTTTGAAAGTATGGGTCCCTTGGATTCATTTGTGGGAGGCACAATCAATACCACGATTTTGATATCCTTATCCTTCACCTCACTTTTTGTTCAACGTGCGTGTTCTGGTTGACCGTGATTGACCTCCCTGCATATGCTGCATGCATCTGGACCAGCGTACTAGGCACTCAGGCTGTAACAACTCTGGATATACCAATGGTATAAACAAACTCATATGAGAAGTCCGTGGAGACTAGTTAATTATAGATTAGCGCTTGTTAAATTGAGTTTTAGTAGTACGAGAGTACCCAAAGGAAGACCGGCCCGAACAAACTTTGAATCAACAGTTCAGGGAAGCAGGCGTTCTAATCTCCTCCGATAGCTGTGCTACAAATCATGACATTGATAGATACCCAACTACGCTTTTACATGTGCCCGCCTTTTTCCAAGTTTGTGAGGCAAAAATCAATATGCGCTTGGTGCTAGGTAGGATTGATTATCAAGGGAGGAGCACTTCACCATCAAGCCGGATGAAATTGGCCAAGAAGGTAGGTGGGAACCCGTAGATAGCTTCTTAAACACCCGCTCAAGTTCTCACAGATGCACGACCTTGGGTTGTTATTGTGCATTCGAAATTTACGACCCAGCTAGGAACTGATACGGTAGTATGAATCCATATGCCCGCTCTTTTAAGTTGCAATTGACGGCAGATACCTTCGCAGTCCTCAACGTCAAGCATGCTCAACGTTAATTCTACATCCCTCTTACTTATAACGTATTCAACAGGGGCGCATACCTCAAGCTGCAAGTCAAAACTCTGATAACGAATATCAACAACTTTGAAGCCATGCACCCGAAGTCCAGGTCCAAGGTGATTTAATTGTTTCCTAATCTCCGACTTTCAATGGGGGCGGATCATTGGCTTTCACTCCGACGGTCTGATTGTTATGAGAGAAAGAGCCTGCCGTTGCTAACATGCAATGCATATAAACGGAGTGGGAAGAAAAAGAATAAAAAGATCCAGAACAGCCCCTTGTAGCTAGTACGAATTATTGGACGTGGGTGTGTCGTTTGAGTGAGGGACGAGGCGGTCCCAGAAAACCAGCTCTGTCGAAGCTGCGAAATAACTAGAAGGCAGGCGAGTCGGCAGGCGCTTAACTTGACCTTGCCGCGAAGGAATGATCGTAACAATTCGCCAAGTCCCTTTGTTCCTCGAACTACTCAAGCCGCCCATTGAACCTACCCCGAGATAGGCGGATATGTTACGTGGCTACATATCTTTTACGTACATTGCTTCAAACAACCCAAACCGCCACTGACGCCGAGATTCCACTCAGCATGATCGAGAGCGCGTTTTTACCCCCGTTGTTAATAGTAATACCAATACTATAGCGTTGACGCTGAACAGTACGCCCGATGTTGGTACCTGCAGGGAACCCTTTGTTGAAGCAAGATCCTATCTGTTCGAACGGAGGAGGTGGCGGGGGGCGACTTGCGTTATACACCATTTGCGTTCCGCCATTGGATTGGAAAAGATATCAGCTAGAACGAACATCATCAGCCCATCATCAAATCATCCCATCACCTGCTTATTCAGGGACCGCCTCGCATTCAGATTAAGATGGTGAACAAAATATGTTGGTCGCAGACTGTATACACACACTATCAAGAAAAAGAAAGATGAAGCAGCTCGGACGGAAATCGGAGATTACAAGATGAAAAAAAAAACAATGGGCGGCGGGGACGGCAGAAGAATGTAATATAACGTCAGTGGTCTAGTTCGCGTCTGCCTCTGCCTCAGTCCACTTGAGATGCTGTTCATAGAAATCTAGGAGCTATACAGATGGTGTCAACTACTTTGAGAGTCCGGACCAGGACGGCGAGCACATACCTTCTGGGGAAATTTCTCTCGGCAAACTGTAGACTGAGCCCTCACGCGCTCTCCGCTAGATCGCCTATAAACAACCATCAATGAACATTTGACTTGGAGAGAAAGCAAGAAGAAACTCGCAAAGAAAAGTACACCCATAACAGCTTATCAGTCTGATCCTGCTCGACTGTCGTGACCGTGCCCACAAGGTGTTCCCAACTGTCCAGCGATTCATACTGGGACATGTCACCAATGGGCGATCCCTCTTCCATGATAATATCCCCGGACTCGGCAGGGGGCTGAGACTGCTTTTTGCCTCCACCCGACTTGCGCGACTTTTTCGACGTCCTCGCATCGTCGTCCTCAGCGGTCGCATCGCGCTCTGACTGAGATTTTCTACCGCGTTTCTTTGGCGGTGCAGAGGCGCTCTCCTCCTCGGGGGCCTCAGTCGATTTTCGAGGCTTGCGCGCAGATGTCTTGGACGACGCGCTCTTTTTCTCATTCCTCTTCCAGTAGGCATCGATTAGGTCTTGTGCATTTCTGTGTGAAAAAGAATTAGAACGAGGGCATGAGGCCAAGGGTAGAACACGAACGCGGCATCAGTTTCGTCAACCCACGAGTTGTGCTGGTCAGCATAACCTCTCCATTTGACCAAATAACCCATCCGGCCCTTGATTTTCGGATAAGTACGATGCACGATGTATCATTTTATCGCGATACTCACGTCTGGAAACACACCGCGCTTCGCCTGGACGATTTTTTCAATCTCATATTCTTCCTCTTCGCCGTCTTCTTCTTCTTCTCCTTCGCCGTCCTCTTCAGGCTCATCTTTTCTTTTCTTAGACGTTGCACCACGCCCATCGTCTTGGCTGTCAGAAGCAGAGGGAGAGACGGCTCTAGCCATGGCGACCCGTGTCTGTGGTGAAGTTTGTTGAGGAGGCACCGTGGGAAGAAAAGTGCCGGCTGAGAATAGTAACACAACGGGTCGTCGCTAACAGTGATAGGTTCTACACATGAGAATGCTCCGATAGCAGTTCAGCAACAAGTAATGTATTGGTGTACAAGGCAGGAGAAATATAAAATGCTACAAAGATACGTGGTCATCGCCTTCTGTTTGGACTTGCGCTGCGTCCACGAGGGCCTCTGCCTTTTTTCGGACCCGACGGTGGAGGTCGAACGAATGCGAAATCGCACTGTATTGTCTGCTCCAGCAGTGTGGTACCAGATGCACCATCGATAGCCGCCTGCGCCTCAGCCATCGTCTCATATTCCACCAATGCATATCCCTGCAAAAACAAGCCAATATTACGATACGAAATGCACCACAAAAACCAGATATCTCACCTTGACATACCCCGTCCGTCGATCTAGGTTTAGGTGCAGGTTTTTAATCTCTCCGAATTCTGCGAACTTGTCGGTAACATCCTCTTCAGTTGCCTCCTCGTGTACATTTGTCACCAGAACAATCCAGCCTTCAACCGCTGTATAGTTGCATCCGGAGAGGAAGGAATTAATCAACACGTTTCGAAGGTATGTTCCAAGTGAAGACTCACAACGCGCGGCCCTGGTATCGGAATCTTTGGATTCAACTCGGTCATATGTGGGCTCAGCAGTCACCGTGCCCTCATTGCCGCCTGCAAGCGAAGAGATATAAGGGAAACGAATAATTATGAGTAAAGCAATGCAATCGGTAGTATTCAGAACACACACCCGTGTTTTGGAAGCCACGACCTCTCCTCCTAACGGCTCCCCCCGCAGCGACTGAAAAAGGGTAATTTAACCGTCACATAGACTGACAAAAAGATAATAGAAGGACATACCCTCGTCAATGTTCATTTCATCGTCGGACATGGTGGTGCAAAAGACACGGTGAGCTGTCACACTTAGTCACATCAGAGCAGGGGTGTCGGCACAGCTCGGCACACTTCCGGGACCGGACGGCGACCGGTTTCGGGGTCCTGGTTATGTCAGTCAGACCACGTTGCTCTTGCTCAAAACGGGCACAGATTCCGAGATCTGGACAAATTGTCTGATAGAACCAGTTCGCAGTGATCTTTCCAGCTACTTGAATTCCACGGCGATCTCAAAAGCTTGAAAGCTTGTTCCCCTTTTCTTTCTTGTACTCTTGCTCAGAATCCAAATATGTTTAGTTCTTCCCAAGTCACAGTCATGATGTCTCCACTTTCGAACAGCTGGCCCAAGAAGCGACGGATGGGATGGCTGGCGTCTGGGATTCCTCCACGGCGGCTGCATCCAGATTACGGCCCATTACAAACTGATGCAGGGCAGCAGTTCGTTCATTTTTGATCTGTATCGTGGACGGACAGTAAGCGTTTCCTCCGTTATTATGACGTGCCTGACCAATTTTATTTGGGAAACATCGCCTCTTTGATCAAGATTTGGCAGTAAAAGGGCGTGACCGAAAACATCCTTGTAGCCTTTTCTTCAAATTCTGTCACAAGGTTTTTATCAATCCTTTAAGCGGACATACCCGCGACCCAACTGTTTAAATACTCCTCCTCTACAACTGTCCGTCCATCGTCCTCTCCCTTGATATTCCGTCTTGTTTTCTTCTTTTAATTCTCAATGCACGCTGTGCCACTCATCAACCATCCGTGCACCCTATGCTGCCGGCCCACTTCTATGTGGTGCAGCCGGTGCCAAAGTGCCTGGTATTGCACACCCGAACATCTCAATAGTGTGCGCCCACCCATTCAACCCATCCTTCGTCTATCCTTACGCGTCTTCACAGGACTGGCCCCGACATCGGAAAGAATGCATGCCGGCCCAGAATGCTTCCGGCGGTTACAGTTTGAACATGATCGCGACACCACCTCCAGCAGAGCCACAGTATATAACTGTCTCTGCGATTCTATTTGACCCGGTGGAGGGTGAGCCCTGCCTTCTATTAATATGTGTATGATGCCCGACTAATCAGCCCTAAAGAACGTCCACGAATAATCTCTGTCACCTGCCGGCCGTCACATAAGCCTACGGAAGGCATCTGTCCGGTCCCTATGGTCCACAATCACTTCCCTGATGGCCTCTCAGAAGGCATTGTCCTTACCCAAGGTCTAAATGGCGAACCGTTGAGATTCCCATTGCATCTCTGGTACTCTCCTACTGCCCTTCAAAAATCATCGCCTGTGAATCGTGCCATCTACCATATAACATCTGGTGCTGCTCCCAAGGCATGGTGCGGCGCAGTCATCGTCTTAAAATTCAATGGATCTCGGAGGCAGGGCTACGCTGATGCAGGTTCTAATGACCTTCCAGCACTGTCGGCCTATTTCCTCGCTTATAAGTAAAAAAGTGTGAGTGCCGTCTGCATCTGATCTGCTGGAGGGTCCATACTGATCGACCATCTAGAGTCGCGGCATATTCGCGACATCACCTCCTTCCTGTACATATCTTTTCCTGTAGCATACTTATTGTTATCGATCTCTCCCGCTATCCTCGCATCACGTTTATCTATCCGCCTGTTTCATAAAGTAGAAAAATAGACGAAACACTAATGCACATCGTAACCTGTCAGGACGCATGAAGTTGCGACTAGAGCCACGCGCTTAGCCATCTCTAATGTGTGTGGGAAAAGGAAAAGAAAATTACAGTTATTGAGCGAGTACCTACCATACGCGTCTGTGATCGGTGATCTCCTTCTCTGGTCGAGGCATCAGCCTGAGAAGGTAGGTTTAATTGAATACGTAGGGCGAGAAACGAACTGGAAGGCGCCGATACCTGCCGTTGTGCCGTCAACACGTGGTTTTGACTTTTTTGCCTCCTGCCTCTCATCACCAAATCCCAAGTTGAACAGTACTTCATACTTACCATAGGGAACGCAGCAGCCGTCGTCAAGACAACCCGCTGAGACATCCCCACTTATCCTCTGCACCCACGCTCGCACGTCTGACCGGCCTCCCGTCTTCTCGAAAATAACATGATTTTATTCAATTCCTTCCCCCTGCGGCCTGATTTCGTAGGAGGTGGGAGCCGTGTTGATGATACGGATATGGATATAGATCTCGATGGCGACGAGGACTATGATTCAGGCGGATCAAGGCTGACATGTCCTGGAGAGCCACTAACGTCTGCCCAAGACTACATGCGGTGAGATGCGTTCCCACCCGCCCATAACTTTTGACGTCCAACGTCTACAGCTAGGGGTCATGGGACATACGTGGAGAACGAAGAGGTCATTGCGTCCGTCGCAGGCACTATTGAACGTGTCAATAAATTGGTCACGGTTCGAGCCGTCCAGACAAGGTTTGCGCACTGGCCACCTTGAGAGAAAAAGTATACGAGTATTGATGGTAACTTTCTTGGGAACAGATACAATGCCGAAGTAGGTGATCTTGTCGTGGGGAGAATCACCGAGGTCGGTCTTGACTCTGTTCTCCATCATTGTTCGGACAAGAGAATGTTCTATAGGTCCAACCTAGACGCTGGAAGGTGGATGCCAATTCCCGACAGGATGCGGTCCTTATGCTATCATCTGTGAACTTGCCCGGAGGCGTACAGGTGAGTCATCCAGTCTCCCAGGCAGCGCTGAATACCTATCACCTTTCGGTCTTTAGCGGCGTAAGCTGGAAAGCGACGAATTGCAGATGCGCACTTTCTTCGAGGAAGGCGATCTCTTGGTAGCAGAAGTCCAAGCGTTCTTCGGTGATGGATCCATGTCGCTACACACCAGATCTCTAAGCTATGGCAAGGTGACCACTATTTTTTTCTGATTTTTGTAAGGGTGCTGACAACCGCTTTGACGAGATCAGTTACGCAATGGACAGCTTGTGGTCGTACCTCCAATTTTAGTTCGTCGGCTGAAGTCTCATTTCATCACGCTGCCGTGCGGCGTAGACCTCATCCTGGGCCTCAATGGATATATCTGGGCAAGTAAACATGTGAAGCAGAGCGATCGTGAGGGGGAGGAAGGATTTGATGCAGAGGCCGTGTATTCAAACCAAAACGATGTAAGCTCATTGCCTCAACCAAATGATCCACCTGACTCGAAACGGCCTAGGTTATTGATGACTTTACGCGAATTGCTATTTCGCGTGTTACCAACATCATTCGCGTACTGGCGACACGATTCATTCCCTTGTCTGACATCATTTTGTTGAAGGCGTATGAATGGGTCGTAGAACAGGAGGGGGACGTAAAAGACCTGTTACAAGAGGACATCGGTGACGCTCTCGTAGCGAGTATAACATCTGTAGGGTAATTCTACGAGCAATGTAATGTAATTTATTCCTCGTCCTCCTCACTTTCCTCCTCCTCTTCCTCCTCTTCCTCTTCCTCGTCGTCTTCTTCTTCTTCGTCCTCCTCCTCTTCATCTTCATCTTCATCTTCCTCCTCCTCCGGACCAGCCGCGATTATCATCGGAGTTGGTTCATACTGAGGTGGTGGATTGTTAGCGGAGGCTCCGCTTGCCATTTTCCTAGCCTCTGAGGCTTGTTCGGCCTCCTCTTTTGCTGCATCGACGGGCAGCAATTCAGACAGCGCCAGCTCTTTCCATTTCAATGCATCCAGTCCCCCACCGGCGGAGCTCATACCAAGGAGAACGGAGCGTGCCGTAGCATCGTGTATGACTCTTTGCTGTGCGGCAGGATGACTGAGTTTAGTAGGGTTTCCGTATGGATAGGACGGATGGGTATGCGACGGGAGTTCTGGGGGACAAGCCGGTCAAAAATGTAGCCCGAGAAAAACTACCTAACGAGGATATCACTCACTATCATGCTCATCGGGATTTGGAGGGAGCATATGATCCGGAATGTCGACTTCTGCGTCCAAACGTTAACCGCACCATTCCCTGCTGTGAGTGTAAAAGATCAGCGCACCACGACTCTCGAGTTCCAAGAGATCTGTCGAAATGTATTCTTTGGACTCTATTGTATCGAGGACCCTCAGCTCATATTCAGTCATGTGCAAATAACAAAAAGTCAAGTCCTGGCACAACCGTGATCAGTTTCAGATTCATTAAGTACAGCAAATCCTAACTGTCATCGCGCGCTCAAGTACGTGTAATCATGAGTCAAAGGAGAGCCGTGTGTCTTTCTACGCGTGATACGCGCTCGGACGACAAAATTCGAGGGTGCCTTCGTCTTCAAGATGGTGGTCGTGGTGACTGTGCGATACAAAGTCCGTCGTCGGAGTCTGAACTAAAATAGACCGCTCTTCTACAGAAATTATTTTCGCGTGCTAATAAACGAACCAGAAATTGAATTTCACACCTGTATGAGGGGACAAGGTACCTCTGAATTTTACTCCACTATACACGCAGTTCTCACTCCCTATTTCCCCAGCCGAGGGTTCGGAAAGTCGTTGGAAATTACGAAAACAGATCGGCTCCGTTTTGATTCCGTAAATCTGATATCATACTGGGCGAGATGGCTGACGCGCTACTCCTCTCGTCTCTCCGCCTCCCATCTGTGAGAACAAGGCCGTCGTCAACGTGTCTCCAGTGGTCTGCAGACGGACAAGTCTTCTTCATATCAAACTCCATAGTGCATATCTTGGTTAGTATATACATTACCTGCTTCATTCAAACTTCATTCCTCCGTGAATTATCCCCATCTTCCCTTAGACTCCTCATCACGCCGGTATTCACCCCAGCTGTAACATTGGAAGTGACAAGGAAACAGCAGGCACCTTGCGGTGGTCCCGGACGATTATAGGTCTCCAGAAGACAGATCTCCGCGACTGGTCCGTCGGCTCTCAAGGTATACCCTTATTATCATTTGACAACATGAAATGGTAACTGAAACTTCAAGGTAGAATGGGCCGCTCTCTCCCTTGGATCTTTCGATTTTCACGTCAAGGACGTTGCATGTTCCCCCAGTTATGTCACAGAAGACGGAGGGTACACCCACTGGATCGGTTTAATTTAATTTTACGTTGACCCCAAGCCCTTAGGTGTGTGGCTGCCGTGCTTAGCTCCAACATGGATCTGTCTTTATGGTCAGCATCAAAGAATTCCATTCAAGGAGAATGGATCAAGGTCAGCATCGCGAGATTTCACCGTTCTCCGATAATTTTGACGCAAACCCCAGGTCTTTGACGTTACGTCTTTTCTAGTCAATCTGGTTTCCATCGGCGCGTCCCCGACGGGGCTGTCTCAGCTCCTTCAGGCACAAATAACCAGTGAGCAGTTTTACGGAGAAATGGAAAATATTTTGACGAGCACCGCATCAGGTATTGCTTGGTCAAGGCAAGCGGATTTCGCCATATCGCCAGCTCCTTGTGTAGAAGCATCTCTTCTCGCTGCTGGGTCACGTTCAGGCACTGTGTGTTTTTTGAGGTAAGAGTGCGTTCCCGCAGGGGTTATACCCTTGACATGTTTCGTAGATTTGATGGAGAAGCTGGATCGCTGCATCATATCAGGACCCTCAGGGTCTCCGAAAAATGGGTGACTCATCTCGCCTTCAGCTCGTGGGCACATGAAGGTGATTTTCAATGTAGGTGCTTCATGGAGTCGACGCCGAGAGGTCTGACGGTCCGTAGGCGGCAGCCTGCTCGCGTATAGCACATCTGATGGCTCGGTCGGACTTGTCAAAATACACTTGATGGCGCAGCTTGCCGCCAAAGGTTGCGGGACCTTCGAGCCCGAGTATATCGTGGACACTGCTTTCGAAGCTGCCCAAGGATTATTCTCGGCGAATCAAGGCGGTACGACAGCGCTGGAATGGATCACATCCCACGAGAAAGTCAGTATGTTATTGTTGAATTTACGTGGATGTTCATGGCCGATTAGATGATTCTTGTCAGATGTAGGCCCGGAGCGATTGACTTATGGTGCAAACTGTCAATGGGTTCGTGGTCGGGCACGCGTACCCTGATGATATGCCCGCATGTTTTGTCTGTTGGTTCCTCGGAGCTCCATCCTGTCACGGGCATCGTGTACATTCCGCAAAACGACGTTCTCCTGGTTTGTCTTTTCGATGGAACGATGCGAGTAATACACAAATTTTTCGTCGACCCGGAGTGGGCTCCCGAGTCACCACCGCCTGTCAGCAGCCAAGGCTTGTCCGAAGTTGTTCGCCGTATATTCATTGGAACAGTCGAAGGAATAGAACAGGAGGAAGTAACGAACGATGACGTAAACCTGACTAGCGGCTTGATATCATTCGACGGCTGCGCTACCTTGCTTTGGACTCAACAGTAAGGAGTCTCCCAACTGGCTCCATCACCATTGGCAACACGTTTCTGATTGCTGGTTTTATCCTAGGTCCTTCCGACCCGCGGATTTGAGCTGGAAGATTGAGGCTCGACGCGACGCTGTTGTGATCGCCGCTCATCTTTCCAGGCACATGAACAGGACTGGAGATGCATTTTTCCATGAACTCAAAGAAATCCTTACCAGTTCCAAAAGCGGTGCGTGCTCGTTGTTCGGTAAAACGCCTTGCGCTGAGTGACGTTTGGAATTCTATCTAGCTTATGGCGTAACCCCGTCCCATCTCCTCCGACCCGTGTTTCTATGGCTAAGTGAACTCCCCGCCCTACATGCTGATATCCTCAAACTCCTGTGGTCCCTGCCTGTCTCATGTCCATCTCAGCGCCACTTTTCTCCTTGGTCCGAAGGATTGGGTGAGAAACTGAGAGGCAAATTCCGAAAGAGCCTCGCGAGAAGCCTTTTTGGGTGTGATAAACTTTTGTCACTTAGATTGCGCCTCTACGTCACGGAAGCTTTGTCGGTTAGTCCATTCATTGACCATGTCTGATTAACCTGTCTCCGTTCTCATCGTTGCTAGAGATGTATTGGGACCCCCTCCGGAAGGGCGGAATGTATCAGAGTTGCAGAATTGATTTGCAAAATGATATCTCATATGACGATGCGGGGTTTGCTTCGACATCTGCGCGCCGTGGTGCCCGTTCTGATTGGTGAGCCATGGCCATTGACTGCTACGAGCCACACGGGAATGACGCAAAAACCGTTTAGCCAATGATATGCCGTTCATCCAAAGGGTGATCTTTCTGTCTTCATTGGCTGATTCTCCTTCGTCCCTACAATGTGCTGCACGGGACCTGATGGATGCTATTGGTGCTATACAACCACCTATCATCAACCATACACGTTTACGAGGAGGGGTCGCGATGACGGAACCATGTCCTGCTTGTGGTGAAGAACTCGACACGGCAGTAACAGCACGCTCAGCATGTCCGAACGGTCACCTATGGGGTAAGCTGTTGCGATTATGCTTTAATGTTTTGCGTTGACGATATTTCGCTTTCGCTCCACCAGATTGCTGCACTGTCACATCTTTCATTATGGCAACACCCATGGCTCGGTCTTGTATCGGCTGCAAACGCAAGAGCTTTCTTCCTCTTTCTCGCCAGAGCGGACAAGCCGCGCCGAATTGGCTACCGCCAATGGCGCAAAGCTGGGTGGTTGAAGAACTTCTCGAGGCCAGTAGGCGATGTTTGTATTGTGGTAATAATTTTGTCTCTATAGTTTGAATCTTCATCTGGTTGTCAGTTGCGACACCATTCTCATTACTCGCTAATTAGAGCTACTTGTCACTCTTATTACCCTATGAACTCGACAAGATACGTATATCACTGATGATAGTCGCTATCATCAATTCATCATTATACCCTCTAGTAAGACCATTGAACCCCAATGCGTTGGATTAGCTCTTAATGATCTGGTGCATAATTATAGCAGTGGCGACATTGCTCCATCTTTGCAACTTAAACTTTGTTAACTAACCATCAGTATCAAGGCATGAAGCTCCTTCGGGAGCCGTGCGAACCATCTATCAGTGTCCGGACATTCTTACGATGATTATCATTCAGTTATGGCCGCTCCGGGCATCTTGGGGTCGTAAGGACTGCAACCAGGGCGCGCATGTAATATAACTTACACTCGTGGCGTGCAAAAATGATGTGGCTGCGACTGCCATCCACTAGCGGGTACTGTTTTGCGGGTCCTGGGAATAAGGCCCGGGAAGCGGCTAGGTACCACCGAGTCGGTTTCAATGTGTAACAAATGGGCTGGTGCAAGATCCGAGCCTCGAGGACTGTGTATCACTGGTAGGAGTCTGGAGATGATGCCCAAGTCAATTAGAAAAATATCAATCGGTTCAACCGCTTCCCTGAGAAGTGAGTTGCGTGCGAAGCCCTGAGCAGGGATCGACATTTTGAGTCAATAGCAATATTAAAACTTCGCGTTTGCGCGCGACAATCACCTGACCCTGCTTTCAGCCTTGGCAATGCTTTGATTGCCGATTTTTCTTTCTCCCCTCTTCCTTCCTCGAATTCAGATTCTGTCATTCGAAACCGCTGACACTTTAAAGATGTCTTCCGATGAATCTTACGAATCGGATGAAACTTTCAAGCTTACCAACCGACGCCAGCGGGTGAGTAAATTTGCTGATGTATGTGGAGTTTGTGGCCGTTTGATTCCAACCCACCATGCTCTTCAGACTTCTACTATGGCCAAACGGAGAAAGCTTAGCAAAAAACCACATCGATCGGATCTTGAATCGGCAAACGAGCCAAATAGGCTATTGGATGGTTTTTTCCACGAAACAACTCATGATTCTCCAGAACACGGATTTGAAGAAATTTTTGAGCATTTAGTTCCGGCCTATGCTGAAGTAAGAGATAATCTACATGAAAAAGAGGGTGGAAAAGACGACCACGTCTGTATTACATATTGTTGATCACAGAACTCTCGCTGATTTCTGCTAGGGTGTTCAACTCCGGAAGCTGACGCGTTTTGAGTCCTCATGCATTGTGGATTCATTTTCACAAGGAGACGCTCCTTATGATACGCATTTTTTGCTCCGAAAGCTTAAGCTTGGTAGGGTATGGCCTAGACATTATGCATCACTTTGAGTTTCTCACTTAAGCTCGGCACAGGAGCAGCGCAGAGTGAATGCCAGCCCTGCCGATCCACTGTTGATTGAAAGTATAACGGGAGGCACAACATCATCTGCCCAAGAACAGAAAGATTTTCCAGGCCCGAAGGTTCTGGAAGCCTTGCAGGATATTCAGACGACACCATACGAGGTCTCGTTTGCATCTCGCCTACAAGGAACAATGCCGTCTAGAACACCCGGACTGCTATCCCTAGACTGGGAGACAGAAACGCCGTGGATGGCGCTTATGAATGATGTTCGGCAACATTACCGGTTGGCGCAGTCAGTTTCCATTCTTTCTTGCGAACACGTACTGAATGATATCGTTCTAGCCCGGAGCAAACTCATGTTACTGAAACATCCGCCCCAATCGAATATTGCTCTCTCCATGCTTGCCATCTAGATCAAGTACACGAGCTCCTTGCACGGTCTTTCTGGGAGGGAATTGACGGTTCATTGGTTCTTTTCCCTGTCTTCGTGAATCTAAGCTGATGAAGCACTAGTGAGCGATTCCCTTGATTACTGGCCTGAAAGATGCACGGTTGTCGCGACGTATAAACGGCTTGTTATCGGGATAGCTATCATCAGTTCTCCTCGAGAGACGTATATTACTTTTCTTGCGGTCAGACCGGGTTGGGACAATGCACAAATTGCTACGTACGTACCTTTTCTCGATTACCTTCATGTGATATCATATTGTTCCAGGTCGATGCTGTATCATCTTATCCAACTAAACCCTCACAAAGACATTACGCTACACGTCTCCGCTAACAATCCTGCCTTGGTTTGTCGTTTTTTCTAACATTTTGTAACTATACTAATGTTACGAAAGCTTCTATATAATCGTTTCGGCTTCAAGGCTGAAGAGTTCATCGTTGGTTTCTACGAAGCCTACCTAGACCCTCAATCGCGCTCTTCAACGAATGCCTTTCGATTGCGACTCCGTCATTGATTTTGATGATCATATTGTTACGTTATGCCGCTCCAGCTTATTGGGCATCTCCTGGCCTCGCACGAACCGGTGTGCGACTATCTGGCGCCCAACCCGAGTCCGTGGTGTAGTTCCAGTACTTAAAAATGCCGTCGAAGACTAGCGCGTGGGCGTGGTCTCTCTTTCTCTCTTTCGGGTTAGTCCCTTTCGGTCCTCGGACACTGCTATTATGTACGGAATGTTCAACGGCCTCTGAAAACGGCGGCCGCTCAATCATCGTCTACTGGCGTTGTACATAGTGCTGTGCTCACAGTCGCGTCACCACCGCAGCATTTTCGAAGCAAAGGCACCCCCGATCCTGTCCCGAACTCTGTTCGACATGTCTTCAAGCAATTCTCGCTGTCTCAATTCACTGCGCCGTATATCCGACGTCATGCGCCAACAACCTTCAACTCCATTATACATATTTTGATCCTCGATTAAATCGTTTGTCCGTTTGGCTAGCCGCAAGATGCTCTTCTGATGTAAACATCCAACAATCTGGTTGTAAAGGTACAAGGATCTGAAACGATTCCCTGCATCATCCTTCCCACTGCTCGCATCATGCTACAACCATAGATCATGCAGATTCCCGACTCACGGCGACCTGCGAGCAGCGATATTGATAATTCACACATTCTTGAATCTCAAGATTGTCCGGTATGTCTATTATTTGCATCGTATTAATTTCAACCCCCTAACCGACCGCTTGATAGGAAAAGAACGTAACCGATGTGAGAAATTCATCAAAACACTACAGGAAAATATACAATGGGCTCACAGCCAGGGACCCAAATAAGAAAAATCGTACCACCGCCCAATGCCCAGTCCATCTACCCAACACAGCCGTACGACCAGTCTGCTCCCATCTACCCCCTCTGTTCGTCTGCTCGTCCTTCTACCGAATCTCCCTTCTACATTTCTACCATACCATTCATTTGGCACGCCCTTCAGTGGGCAACGACGGCGGTACTCGACCGAGAGTGACCAGCGTCAGGGACAAACATGGGGGGAAGAAATGCAGAGCTGCGGCTGAGATTGTTGAGAGAGAGGAATTACCACTTAGCCAACATGGTTTTCTCTCTCTCTCAACCTTACGAGGGTATGTTGTCTCCTCTGATAGAAAGTGGGTTATTGATTGTGGGCCCTAGGGTATTCCACCGATGCTGCTTGTGGGCCGTGTTGCAATAGGAGTGTGATGACTTCGCCGCTGCGTTTTGGGCAGGATAAAATTGCAGCAGGATTCCACGCTGACGGGATCGATTGGATATGACGAAGCTGTCGAAGCTCGTGGGGGCGAACAGGGGGACTCGAAGGGTAAAGGTGATCAAACGGAGAATCAGTTGGAAGACGCTATCGTTGAGCTGAGGCGTTGAAGTGGTTGTGTTACTCGCCAACCACAGAATGTTGGGAAGGAAGGAAGGAAGTAACAAGACCGTGCGCTAAACTTGCAAGGTTTGGAATATTAATGTGACAACATATTCGGCTTTCCAAGGAGACTTGTAGTGGTGTAAAATTGAAAATAACCGAGATGAACAGGTAGAGCCAAACCTATAATCCCTAGAGTACTACAAGTAGATACGGTTACCGATAACTGACAACTCGAAACGTAATCACCGCTTTCGCTACGTGTTCAGATTGGAAGTTATATAACGGAACAAATCCTCGGACATATTCCTACTCTCTTCATCGTCATCACACTTGACGAGGAGATCCCGCACCGCAGCTAGTCGGTCCTGAGGGTTAGTCCACTTTTCAAGATAACTGCGAAGGGCGGTGGTCCCCTGTTCGGCAGATTGAAGAGGGAGGCTGACCAGGCCAGCAGAGAGCGCGACTCGCGCTTGGGCGCAATCTAGTATATACTGAGCACCAAAATCGTTCATGATTTCCATCTAGAAGATAAGGGATTAGTTAGCAGGTATATAATGAGAAGATGAAACACACTCACGGCAAGTTCGCTTATCTTTGCCTTCATCCTCGCTATTTTCCGGTTTCTGGCTTCGCAACTACGTTTAAGTTCCGCGATCTGTTTCTGCATCGAGTCTAGGATCTGGTCTCTGTTGTCTCCCGGCGTCGAATCCTCGAGCTTCTCCCGCCGCTCTGGCGCTTGATATTTGTCTGGTCCAATGGTGTCCGCACACGTCGTGAGATCGATAGCCTCCTGACTGCCAGCGTTGAGGCTGGTATTGAACACGGTTTCAACTTGTCGAACCTGGAGAGCCATATCGCCGAGATCGGGGATACAGCTGGCAGTGGGACCTGCGCGCCTCCTCTGGGAATTTCCAGTGTCTTGAGGTGCTGATGTCATCGTATCTGTGTACCATTCACAATCTGGAATAGCACAATAACAACTGAAGGGGTACGAATTCAGTATCGGATTATCTGGCTTGTCCATAGCACCTCGCCTAAGAGCATCGTCCACTAGCGTCAGATTCTGCCTTTATGTGAATGCGATTTGCTGGTTAATGGACAGTGTGGAGGACGAAGGTTTGGCCAAGTGGGAAGAGGGAGAGTTACTCTAGAGGCTGATCGACTCGTGCACTTATATACATCCAGTGATGAGACGGTGTCTTACGAGGTCTCAGGCCGACTCTCCGAGTCATTGGGTCTTGTTTCGGATTTCCTGAGTGACTATGCTCTTCTCGAATAATTCGTTTGTTTCTTTTGCTCACATTGCGACAGGTAGGAGGAACTTCTTTTGGCCTATTGTTCTTTGTGACTTAGCATGCATTCTGTCCTTCCGATACTACATGCCCCCCGTCACCCGACTTCTTTCGCAGAGCAAGGCTGTGTAGAAGATGAGGGACTGGTTAACATGTGTACAGTGAAAAGATGAGATGTGCTCCGTGTGCTCACGCAATATTTCAGCATTTCTGCCATTTCCTTGTCCTTAACATCAAGTTCGGTTTGAAGTTTGTCGATCTGTTTCTGTATCAACGCGAGTCTCTAGTCTCGACATCTCCCCCCGTCGAATTCTCGAGCCTCTCCTTCCACTCTTGACGTTCGTCCTTCCAGATGTGACTAACGTCCATCAAAACATGGATAGTGCCGTCACTAGCTAGAGCCCGGGGAAGCATATCGCTGCACCGCCGGCGGTGAGATCTGAACACAACCCCTTGGACCTCCCATTATCGTCGAATATAAAGAACATCGACCTCGTTCCTGTGCAGAGTTCTCACTCCAAGGCCACAGAAGAACAAGTGATTGAAGGTGTACGAAATCGGACTACGAGCGTTTCCTTGATTGATTATTCTCATCCTGCCTCGTCTTGTTGACAGCAGCGTCTGAGTAGTGGTGGTACTCTGGGAGTATGAAAGATGGCTTAGCCAAGCCGTACGAGGTAGAGAGTAGGATGAAGCCAAGAAGAACCTACTGCAACCAGACCGGGAAATGGCGGTCCGGTACCAACAAGCCGAACTGATCTCTAGTTTTCTAGTTTTCTCCTCCCAGGAAGATTCTCCCCCGTCATCGTATCCTTTGACATTGGCCTCCAGTACTCGTTTACAAAAATGCTGGTTGCCTGGAGTTGAAACATGCTGTGATCCCCATCATATTCATCCCGGGAGTTTGCGAACAGGTTCACACCGCATAAAAGGGCGATGGGCAGCAGAACTCTTTTGCAGTGGTATGGGGCCCTCATCATCTACCAGTTCTCCTTCAGGGCCCGGAAGTATTCTCAATCAAGCTCTGCGTGCAACCCTCCTTTGGCGGCATCTCTACTTACTGTCTCCAAACCTGATTATCATACCCTTTACTTCCGCACTATCCAAAAGCCGTATAATAATCTGACTCTCGAGAGATCACTGCACCTCTGATGCATCCTGGATTTGCTCGTCGCGTAATAGCACTCGGTATGTTTCATCGGGTACCTTGTTGTACTAATACGTCAACTAGTGAAAAAATTTTAACAAGGTTCAATAGACGTCAGCTCAAACTCAGAAAAAAATTAATTGCAGTATTACTAGCGGTCCAACTGCGCCTCCATCAAGCAACCAAAGGGACGGCCTTTCCTCCGTCAAAAATACCCATAGGGCTGGTAACATGCGTAATGCTCATTGCCCGCCTCTTCCTCCCTGCAAAGGTTCCCTCAACAGCCCCTGTATACATTGAAGCAGCTCGCCTTCTGGTGCCTGGTGTCCTTGGTGTCCCCGCGTCCTGCGGATCTTCATCCTTGGGTTCCTTCTCCGAGACTGGATTGATGGTTTCGACGGAGCGCTTACGCTCGTTAACCTCGAAAGAAGACACAGCGGCATCATACACCCAGTGCCGTCTTCTGGCGCTACCGTCCTCCGTAATCGTCTCACTCGGCTGTCTTCTACCAACACATCGTTTTTTGATGATCCGTACATCGTCTGGTGTCTCCCTGATGTCCGTCTCCTTACTCCTCTCCAGCTTCTCTTTCATCGTAACCAGATCTTTCGGCCTTCCGATAGCTCCAACCGTATGGCTTCTTTGGCGCGTAGTCGTTGTCACAACACTCCCCCGGCGAGGCCGACCTGCAATACCATCTTTATCGAATCGAACACGAGGTTCTGGCGAAGCGAGCGCTGATGCCACCTTCCTCTCCTTCTCCTTCGGCTTCTCCGGTGTCTCTGATAAGGATTTAAACTCGTTCTGCGAGCGCTCCAGGACGTCCTTGACCTTCTTTCCCCAGTCATCCAACTCGTACAACTTGTGCAACATCATCTTGAAGGTGAATGGGTATCGCGCTCCAAGCGGGAACTTGCTTTCGGAGCTAGCCACGGTGTTCCTTCGGCTTCGACCTTGAACTTGGGGTGGGTATCAACAAGAGACGCGAGGTTCCGCACGATAGGCTCGAGGTCCTTTGGAACAGCGTCGGCCAAGATTTGCCTATCGTCGTCGTTGTCCGCCATGCGGGACCGGCGTGTGGCAATGTTCTCGAAGAGAGCGAAGAGGTTGGCGAATTCCCCGGTCTTGCTGTCCATCGTGATGTCGGATTGGTGCGCAGTGTAGAGGTATAGGCGAAGGGCAAAGACGAGTGACGAGAAACAGAACGGCCTGAGGGAGACGGTGTGTCTGTTGAATGTTAGAGAGAGGTCTTCAATATAAAGACAGTCGAGACAGCAATGATGGTGACCGAAATGTTTGGAGCATTGGGTGGCATTGCATAATTGCTTCTTTGGTACTCTTGTGCCATTGTTCGTTTATCACCCTAGTAAGTCCCTCGCACAGGTCACGCCCTTGTTCAACGATGTTCGATCTTCAGTCACCTGGAAAATGTTTGTATTGTGTAGCAAAATCGTCCGAACATCGTACACGCAATATTTATCGTCGAGGCAAAGGAAAACCAAACAGCAACTATGGTAACCACACAGCGTCCAGAATCGCACAACATAGCACAGAAAAGAGAGTTCGCAAAGGTGTCATTCGGGGCTCGCCCTCTACCTCTCACCACGGCACTCGTCGTACTCGCACCCGGCCATTCTTTCTCAGGATCCAGATCTTTGTCTTGCAATCGTTTCCGACGATATCTGAATTGGTGTTCTCGACTTCGGCCCCTCTTCCATCATTGTCATCGCCATCAGCCTTCTCGCCATTAGTATCCCAGTTACTGTCACCGTATCCGAAGAACGAACTCCAGCCTATGGTCTGAA
Source organism: Armillaria altimontana (assembly GCA_022818075.1). Classification (NCBI taxonomy): domain Eukaryota; kingdom Fungi; phylum Basidiomycota; class Agaricomycetes; order Agaricales; family Physalacriaceae; genus Armillaria; species Armillaria altimontana. The sequence continues at coordinate 1,493,933 of JAIWYR010000005.1, read as the reverse complement.
GGGCTCTTATCTTTTGCGCTATGATTAGACTGGCTGCCAGCTCGTCCATGCGAACATCTTTAGCGTGATCAGCACAAACATCGCATTCATCGGGTGCAGAGACAATTTCGGGATGTCCAAGATAACGGGGAGCATGCTGCATGTGAGAGTAGACAAGATCTTCGTGAGAGAGAAACACTCCTAGGTGTAAATGCGTGAGATTCTTCAAGGGTTTTAGTGCGTTAGCAAATGCTGTCTAGGTAATAGAGAAGGTCAGCATGTCTTATCTCTGCATATGTTTAGAAAGCTTACTGCTAAATCCTGAACCTCCAAATATCGCTCAGGAACAGGTGAATGCATGGTATACGTGAGACTGTCCTCCAAGCAATACCAGCAGTGAGAGAAGTTGAGTCTTTCGGTACAGCTGAGATAGAGGTTGACGACAGAAGGAAAGGACTGAGCAATTCGTTGAAGCAGGTTGGTTTCGATACGCGGTAGAGCGGTCAGAGTCAGTGTAGTCAGAGACATGATGGAGGAGCGAGATGTCAGATTGGCGCAAATAAGCTTGAAGCGCTGCTGGTAGGTACTGAAGCCTTCGTGATTACAGTTGATGGAGAGTTCGTCTAGGTTGGTGAGAAAGCGTAGTTGTGAAGCATATGGTTGAGCCGACAGAATTCCCGAAGGTGCATGTACGGTCCTAGGGTAAGAAAACGCATGACTTAGCCCACAGTAGTCTCTATAGACGGGAAAGTACGTACCTGACCCACGAGAAAGCACCTACAACAGGTACCTTCTCGAGTGATAGAAGTAGCCTAAAGGTGCTATCCAGCTGCGACAGCGTATTCAGAGTCAAGCTGCTAAGGTAGCGACGGAAGGATATCTTCCGAAAAGAAGACGAAGCGAGGGTGAAAGATCTGATAAATGCAAATCCAGGATAGTCCAAGTCATTCGATGCAAGCACAAGAGCAAATTGAATGATTTCGTCCAAAATTTCTGTCGGGAGTCGAGGACTAGGGCGAGTACAAGATTTCTTGGATAGCGGCAGAGATAGTGTGCGTGCATCTCGCCTTCGCTGTTCAGTTATATGAGAGAAACTGCGTCTGTATAGAACCATTAGCAGCTGGCGGTAAGGGAAGGGAAGGAACCCGAAGGAGACGCGTTACGGGTCACATATGGAATTCTCACGGTACTTCGCGTCGCGACGCGTATCTATCACGTGCTGAACCCGCATTGAAATTTTTAATAAAGCCAGGCGGTAGCACTGTGTTCAACGTTCATCAATAATTCCCAGGAATATTTTTCATGGTAAGAGGAACAAAAACAATTTGAATCGTCGGATTGCCTCGTCGCACCACATGCATTCCAGTAACTTACAAATGACACCGGTTCACCGCCAGGTAGATAAGCCAGTCCAACCGTGAATACGAACCGACATTAAATCGCAAATTGGTCAATCAAGTTGAATTGGCAAAGTCATTAGTATTAAAGTTCAAGCACCATGCGTATAGTACCAAGTAGTGTCAGTTTCGTAAGGTCTATATAGACAATATTCGTTAGTCTGAGAATCCAGGAAAATTAGTTGACACTGGGGCGTATATCATGGTTCTTTTGACATACGGTTAAGTAATACGAAGCGCATGCAATTTTGATGCTCGCTAGCGGTGCGGCCTTCCAGTCGTGTAAACCTTCATCTTTGTTTCCATCAGAGCGGGTATTGTGACGGCAAGGTTGTAGGATAAATCCTTGTTCCGAGTTCGAAAAGGAGAACCCCTGAGGATATCAATCACTTTCAGCCACTCCCGAGAACCCTCGGTCACTCTAAGTCTTTGTAAGACGTGAAAGTTTCTTTTTTTTTGGACGACGTTGAGTCAAAATGGAAGCGGAGAGTGACCGTAGCTCGTCAAGGGTGATAATTCCTGGGACCTGGACATCTTCCAGCGTCATCCTAAGCCTTTACTCTGCTGGCTTGTCGGAACCTACGAGGCCTGCCGCCTGCGACATACCAAGAAAGTAAGACCCGAGTCAAAAAGACATAAATGTTCATATTGAGACGCCGGAGATAAAAAGTGGAGCTGAGAAGTTATATCCATTGGCAATATGGGAAGTCTTCTTCCTATATGAGTGCGTGAAATATCCAAGGCCATTGTATAGTGTATGCCGGGCCGAATAAATCAAAATATTATACAATTTGATGTTGTCGACTGCTACAAGACGTTAGTCTAGCGTTTAGGAGCGACATTTATTCCCACCTACATGTAGAAATTTAAGGATGGATGCTGATTGCTGTCAGCAGTGACCAGTCGGATAAAGACTCTTAGATGCGTTCCTAGCTTGTCTTCTCTACAAGTGATGCTTGTGCACATAGCGACATACGGTCTCATACGGTCAGGAGCACAGTCAGGTGAGCAAGATAGATGATCCACAAGAAACTAACCGGGCCAAAATAATGCCAATCAATAAGTAGCACAGACATGTGAGCGCATCGACGAGAGCACTTAAAGTTTATTCACACCAGTGCGACGCCATTGATATTGCGGGGGATTTTGTTCTCGAGATTCTTGTAGGCCAGACCAGGGCAGATACCTAGGCTCGATAGCAACCTACCTGTCACCTGAATAGTTATACCTGGTCATTATTCCGTCCTTCATCCCCTCAATAGCTACACGGCCTCGTAGACTGGTTCGAGTCTAGCAGATGCCGTTAAATAAGACAAGATGACCTGTACAGGTGAGAGCACACGCGGTAGTATTTGTTCCGGATCTGAGTAGAGGCACGGGTAAATTTGGTTATCTCAGCGAGAGCCCCATCAAGGAGATAAAACCTGACCGAGGTACAGACATCGACGGGGCGGATATAAAGCTGGAAGGACGAGTTCGAGGCAGGTGCCCCTTTAGAAAAGTAATGTCAAAATGCAACAATAGTTGGACGGTTACACAAAGCTGCTGCTCAGCGCTCGCGATCATGATAAAGGCGTATTTATCGTCGGGCATCGATTTCATATCACAGTCTGTGAGCGTTTTTCGAGCGACGACGCGGTGTGGCGCGTCGCGGCTATCAAGGTCTTATCTTTTGTACCTGCTGAGTGCCGTCGGAAAAGAACGATGCAATGCATGCCATGTGTGCGAAGCTATGTCTAGACCGGTGCTGTCATGGATGTAGCGTAGCGGCAGCCTCACAAATTCTAGCTCGTGACGATATTCATAATTCCAAGTCCTCACTGGACCTCGACCGCATTCCAGGACGCAGCGTGATACTTGCGTGATCTTGTACGCGTACGCGTGAAGTGGACTACAGAGATAGAGGTAGTTTATCAAGAGATCCAAAAGGTAGTTCCTTTGAGTTGAGGATGAGCTGGCGAAGTATAGGAAGTTGATTGGGAGGGCGAAAAAATCGGCACCGTCGAGAAAAGGCAGGCGGCAGGGGCGGCCCGGCTGCACCCGATGCTGTTAAAACACAACAGGGTTCAACAGCACCTGCTTCGACCTCGTCCTGACCTCCCATTGTCCGCACGTTTCCGGAATTCGCCTGAATCCGTGACGCGTGAAGTTGCCAATGGCCTAGCCACATTGAAATACAAGTTCAACTTGTGTTTAGCCTAGTCTTTGCTTGTCGACATACATTGACACTCTGAAAATCGTTTAAATGAAGCCTACTTGGACGCGATCGTTGTAGTTCCTCTCTACTCCCGTTCCAACTGGTAATCGAACTCTGCGCTCAGGACAAATTCGTAAGACCTACTTTTCATTGTAGCCTCATTAAAACCCCGCTCATACACCGCCCATTTTAGCATACCCATATCTGTCGGCGACGGTGCAGCTAGTATCGGTGTGGCGTTTGAAGGCCAATTTATAAGAACCACGCCAAGTTCACGTGTTGAATGCACCGTCGTATTTCTTCAAGTTGAACCACATCCAACAGCTCAAAGCTACGCGCAACATCGAACTAGCTAGAAGACTTACTCGCGGTATTGATCCGAATGTCGACGGCTTACTCCTATCCGATAAGTATGTCATGACCCCATCTCACCCTCCTCTTCTTCTGAGAGCATCAACACAGATCTATCCGAATCCAGCTGGCCCACAATGTCGGTCGACCTGCCGCCGCTACCCCAAGAATTGATTGACAATATCATCGACCATCTCCACAACGATAATATTTCGCTGCTCAACTGCGCCCTCGTGTGTCGCGCCTGGTTATCAACGAGTCGCCTGCACTTGTTCGCTAAGATACACCTACATATTCCCTTACCTTTTATCGATGCCCCCCTCGCGTCCCGCAAATTCAGCCGCCTCCTTAGACTCCTCCATAAACATACAGAGCTGATACCCCACATCCACGAGCTTCAAGTACATTTCGAGTGTGGAGGTCCCAATCCTGAGTCCGGGATCTTTGCAGCAGGTGCCGACGACACGCTTCTTCCTTCTCTTCTGACAGCATTTACACATGTTCGCCATTTTGAACTATCATCCAATCTCGGCGCATCATGGGACTCGCTCCCGCCGCGTGTCCTCCACGCCATCGACACGGTCGTCCGCCAGCCTTCAATAACCTATGTTCGCCTTTCCTCATGGGTCTTCGATAGCTGGAAGAGCATTGCATCACTCTTCCGACATAGTCAAAATCTACGAGGACTTGCACTTCGTTCGACGGAGTTAGGTACCGTCAATGAGGAACAGGAACAGGAACTTCGGTCAGGATCCTCGGGGCCACGTCTCGAGTTCCTTACCCTGGATTATGTAGATTGTCCAGATCTGGGAAGCTGGCTCTCCAATGAGCACCCAATTATGATGGACTTGACGAACATCCGCGAGTTCCGCTTAGCCCATTCGGACGACAATTGCGTCGATCGGTTACTCCGCACCTTTGGAGACTCACTTGAACGATTCCATCTCAAACCTGGAAGGATAGGTCGTAAGTTGATCAATTTATCATCAGCTGGACTGTTGGCGCTTACGATGTGCATCATATCAGTGCAGCCAATGACCTTGGAACGATGTGCACGGCTAAGATCCTTGAGACTGACCTTGGACGAGCACCCCGCTTCTCTTGTATGGGTCACGAATGTCCTAACTAGTATCCCAGTACCCGGGATTCTCGAGCACGTCGCCATCGAGGTGTACATTGATCCTAAGAAGTTGATGGGCTGGAGAGCGATTGATAACATTCTCACCCGATCGGGGGCATTTGACTCCCTAAAGGAAGTCGCGATAGGAGTGTTCGCCCATCCTGCCAACGCCGAATTCTTGAAAGTTCAGGAGGGTCTCGCGGGTTTGAAGGAGCGGGGTCTCTTGCGCGTTTATCAGTTGGCTACTAAGAGCCAGAAGCTTTGCTCCGAGTTGACACCGATGATAAGTAGCTTCGAGGAATGTTGAGCAGTTTTCTTGATTGTCAGTTGATACATATTGTTGATATAGGTAGTATGACATATGGTGTAGCAACACTTGCTATTACATTAGCCCTATTTTCGAAATATGTTGCCTAATGATAGCTTCCCCAACTAGACACCATGTCAGCTGCAGATGCAGCAACGTAAATCGCGTCACTCACCATTGACAATAATCCTCTGTGTGGCTGCAATATCCTATAGCCGGAACGTTAGCACCGATGCTTACGGAGACCTAACAAAAACCAACCAGCATGGAGGTGAAATGCTACACACGAGTCCTATTAGTTACACGTGCTTCAAGTCAAAGAAGGAGAGCGTACACAATAAAGATGACGATTTGCGATGTCCTTGCGCCTGTGTACCTGTATGAAGTGGGCCCGGAAGTATTCTGATACGTCTTCGTAACGGTTGGGTCTGTTCCCATAGCTGACAATGCTGTCTCAACCATCAGCCAACTGCCCATCATAGCCAAGGAGGAAAAGCTCGTACTATTTCTGAACCTGACTGCCGGCCTCCAGCTTCTTCCTCAATAAATCAGTCTATCGGTCATAAGGATGAATACCCTGCGCTGATCAAATGCCAAAAAAAGTGATTGTTACCTTGTTGAGGAGGAGAACGAGATGAGTGTTTCTCAGAAGTTTGTTTGAGCATATGGCGGTGAACAACTTTAGAGAATCATCGATACGGTTTGTACGTGCATCTTCTTCCAGGTACTGTGATCAGGTCAGGGAAAACAATGAATGATATGGCGTAATATCCTACTTGGTCGAACGCCGATATGGGGGCTAAGAAGATGATGGCAGTTGCTGCACGGATACTGAGCTTATTAAGTTGGCACTGCGGGTCCTGAATGTACTGACCATCTTCGAAATAGGGCGCCCATGCGTGTCTCTTCCAACGTATGATAAGGCTTTCTTGGCCAACGATTCCTTTGGGTAGCACTCACCTGACCACGCTAGAAATACTCGGCTCAGATTATTGGCTGATGGAAAGCAACGCAAACTCACGGCACCACCAACATCATACAATTTCCAGTCATACATGGTACCACCTATGTTGATCGGGAAGGAGTGTTCAATAACGCCAAGCGTTTGGACGCGAACGTTGAGAATATCATCTGAAACGCGATGCGGTGAGAACCAAGAAACAGCAGATGATCCAGGAATCACGAGGTACCCATTATCGGCATGTAATCCGGTTCTGTGATGCGCATGAGGCTGTCCAGGAAGCTGGCAAGAATCAGACGTGATAGATGAGGAGTATAGGTAATCTCTCACAATGACCCTGCTTCATCGAGTTTGAGGTGACGGAGAAACAGAAGACGCCCAACAGCAGGATGGTTCCATAGGGCGCTAATTTCATTTCGGAGGTCGTGGAGCATCTTTGCCGCCATGTTTGCCGCAACCTGGGTCTTTGAGGCGGTTCGCATGTCGCCAAGAGGCCAATTGCGACCGGTGGTGACGAGAGCTTGCCATCCGGCACGAACAAAGACTCCTGCACGTCCCCCTCCGACAGAGATACCTCCGCTAAGTTCGGAGGCTAAGGCGTCTTCCATAGCGACAAGAGGAAGTAGCTGGGAGCGAAGGTGATTTATTTCTTCCTGGGCTCTCTGGGGATCGGAAAGCGGCATGGAGTCGGGGCTGTCGATGATGGGTCGCGAAAGGTCATAGTCGAGCTCCTCGAGAATTAATCGTATAGCTTTGATAGTATTGAAGTGTACAATTGGCTTCCAGATTGGTCGCTCGTGTTCGAGCGAAGTGGATGCGTAGTAAAGTTGAAACTGCTTCTGGAGGGTAGATTTTCCTGAAACACTGTTATCTGATGGAGATTCGTATAACAAGGGGCGAAACCTTACCTGACTCGGCTTGCCCGAGCAGCATGACTATGTGCGATTGAATACATTAGCATAACCAGGCAGTCAGCTAAGCACCGGTTCCGTACCCTTCACTTCTTTCCGACTGGCATCTCGTCGCCGCTGCGACTCTTTCTAGAGAAGAGGAGTATTCTGAGAACATAACGGAAGATGATGCTGTAATGACCCACTTTGAGCTCCTCGTCGATACCGTTGCTAATCGTCTGTGCTTGTATATCGAAAAACGCACTCTCCGGCTTCAGGATTGGAGCATCATCCCACTCGGCAGCAGTGGGAGCCGGGGTTTGTCGAACATGACCAGTGCTGGTCATAATTCAAAGAGAACAGCAAACTGAGATGGTGGGGGATGTTGACGTAGAGAAGCAAATATAGTTCGAGAACATGATAGTTGAATAAAGGGATTCTGCCGTTCCAGCGTGGATCCGTGATGGTAATGCAGGGCCTTACTACTTCCCTTTTAGCAATATGATTCCTCTCCGCGCTCTCGTTGACCTCGCATTGCGGCGCATTAACCTGCCATCACATCACATTTCAATCAAAATGATTCACTGATATTACCTACTCAAGCTGGATTCATCAATCTGAAACGCTTTGCCAACGCAAGAGTATATCTGAAGCTGATAGATGCTGGAGCAACGGCCCGCTATTGACAGGATGCAAGGCCCAAGCAAAGGCTGGCCAATGATACTTGAATGATGACTTTCCTCACTCAACGCCTAGGTCGTGCTAGACAGTTCGTCAGTTGGTAAGGCGGAAGGACCGCTGAGCCGAACAGCACGATCATGCTACCTGGAACTATGATGCATACTGATTGAATGTCGACCAGTGCGATCCAGGTACTCTTGCAATGTGCGAATAGTCTTCTTTTGTTGGCGATGGCCTTTGGGTCAACTTGTGTTTACCATTCGCAGTACTTCATCATATGTCAGCTAACCTATGAGCACAAAGTAGAAATGGCATACTCCACTTACTGATCCAACCGCAGCCGAGCGAAAATTGACTTTCAAGGATCAAATCCATTTCGAACCCGAAGGACGGTACGCGAAGAAAAGAAGAGAAGGAGATCTCGGAGGTGAAAGGGTCGTGACGATAGACGACTCTCGGACCCGGTGTCCATATGTGCACGTATGTGTTGGTGGTTCACAATGGGGGGTCATCCAGCGAGGCAACTTCGCGGCTCCGCACCATACTCAAAGAGAAAACCCTTCCAATAATAGCTGACGTACGAAAACGGCCATTTCTGATTATCATTATAAGCGAGTTTTAGAAGTCCATCAAGTCTTTGGCAAGTTTGAGTTCTGTTGCCAGCTGCTGCACGAATGAAATACATGCAGCTCACGCGCTAACAGGTTCTTCCCCTTCGCTGGGAGGTCAAGGAATGTACTGCCGTAGTATAACTCAATTCATCATAATAATGACTGTTGACGTGAAGCTACGTGAAGCGGAAAAAATATGCCAATTATTATGTTACTTCAGTATTAGCTAAGAACTCTAATGATAAGGTCTAACGAGTATTCATATAGGCATAAGTAGTAGTAATAGTAGTAGTGGTAGTAGTAGTAGTAGTAGCAGTAGTAGTCGTCTTCGTCCCTAAGTCATGGATTTGCAACAAATCAAATAGAAAGAACCACCAAATCCGCAGCGGTGAACGTCTCGGCAAAATCCAACAACTGCCACTCAAAATGCTCCCTCTGCTCATACAGATACTCCGCATCTATTTCAAGATCGTCCCATCCAAGGCACTTCCTTTGTACTTGACGCTTCGCCCAAGGGTCTCCGTCCGAAACGCGTCTTAGCACATTTTTGCTGTCAAACTGGACTTCCTTCAGCATCCTGCATTCTCTGTTCCAGGGTTGTACCAAACTAACAGGGTTCTGAATAACCTCTGGCGGTGGTGCGGTAGGAGCCCTGGTCCGCGGTGGGGGGAGGGCATGAGAAGGCGCCGGTTGTACCATTTATACCTCCGGGTGTGCGTCTGGGGCCACCACTGAATCTTATAGACATGGACAGTCGAAAGATTCGCAAATCTGTCGAAGAAATGTGATGCGAGACCGACGACGGTATTCTGAATGAAATCCTTTGAGATCTGCAAAGTGTGGCAACTAACGCTACTTACCTCAGAGGGTCCTCCACGCTGATATTTGATTCTCAAATCACGAAGGTCGCAGAAGAGATGCTTGATCGCGTGCATAATCTCCAGATCCCATGTTGTAACAAAGAGATCGAGGGTCTCAAGATCTGGCTTTTCTTTAGCGATTGCGGATAGAAGGGGAATGAGCGCGGAATTTGAAGTCTGCTGATCGATGTCGCAGACGTGGAGATGCTTGATAGGCCTCGAACTGTGCAGAAATGCGATAGTAGCCCACGGGTTTCCTCCAAACTCTTCCAATTTTGGCAACACTCCGCTGGCAACTTTGAAACGGACATCCAGCTGACCGATGACTTTCATCGTCTTGATGTGGTGCCCGCTTTGGCGAAGGAAAGTATGAAGGAGATTGATATTAGGCGACGCGGCGGGTGGGGAGGAGGTACCACTTTTGATGCAGAGCTCGACAGTTTCAAGTCCTCCGGGCATGTCGAATGGTTCGGCATCGTATCCCAAAGTCCGTTTAGCAAGGAACACGGACGACTCCACGTCCCAGTCAATGCGTAAAACGCGGAGGGTCTTTGCTGTTGCCAGATGGAGGAAATGGTATCGGGTTCTTTCATGACGCCGGGGCCCAACAGCAACATTGCCCAGGAGGGTGAGGTGGGTCAAAGGTAGTGCAGCCAACTGGACAAGGATGCGTTCGTCATCTGGCGAGGTCATAGATAGAACGTCGAATATGTTATCAACAAGGGATAGGCGCGCCAAATGGGGAAGTTGCAGAATGGTAGAGTAGAATGTGTTGGGACTGAGAGAAGAAGCGCATATTTCGACCTTCTGTAGCGACGGGTAGCCAGTAATGCGATTGAGGACGTCGTAAGACACACGTCCGTAGCAAGGTGGGGAGAACGGATCAATCTTGCCACGTTTCAACGCACAAAGCACCAGTGCCCTTGGTACCTCGATCATGTTATCCTCCCGTCCCTCCCAAAATGAAGCATTCTGCTGAAAGTAGCTAAAATCCATGAATAGAAGGTTACGATAGAGAGCCCTGAGGGCCAAACCGTAGAACTTGCGGCAAGTACAGATTACATTGAAAAGATCATGGGTGTCGAGCTGTTCGAAGATGAGCATCCAATACTCGTTTGATAGTTTCGTAGACATGTGGGCAATCATCTCTGTCTTGGACATGGGCATCTTGGATGCCTTGGTGATAGTCGATAGCATGAATGTAAGGAACGGCGATACAATGGTAGTCGTGGTCGTTCAGTTCATATGAATGAATGCTGTCAAGCTCGGAACCGACTAGGAAGCCATGAAATATGAGTATATGGGCCGACAACTGGCCACTAGACCCTTAGCAATAGAACTTACCCCTCGGGCCACAACTAGAAGTGGCGGTGGAAACAAGAGAACAAACAGAATGAAAAGGAACGGTGAAAGGCAGTGATAGCTGCTTTAGGCCAAAGGAAACACCAAATATGCGCCAATTCCTTTTCCACACAAATAGTTCCAAAAACGTTTACAAGCTGATGATAGATGGCAGGACATGACAGGGAGGGATACAACCCTACTTTATAAATGGATTCCATTCTTTACAGGGTGCTAAAAAGGACGAAAAAAATGCGGCCTCCGTCAAGTTCCCAGAGCCAGTCCGAAAAAGTACAAAGTATTCGAGGATCGGAGACGTATACATCACTTTCTCTCATCCGCGCCACCGCCCTGGTGTTCGTAAACCCTACGTTAATACATAACCCCATTATAAACACATATACCTGACTCTACATTCCCTTCCTCCCGTTATTCTGTGTCCTGGGGATGCGCGACTAGCTTTATAGCACTAACTTGATTGTTCTTCAGCCTGTCCAATCCAGCCACAATACCGGACAGACCATGAGGCAAAACCTCCAAGCGATTCGGCTAACGAAGAAGTAAAATTAAAAAAACGTCATAATGGACAAAAAATCGGCAAACTCGCCTTGATAACCCCCTCGTCTATGAATTTACCCAAACTTCGAAACATTCGCCTTCCAAACTCAGACTGCGCAGGTAGATGAACCGTGCCCAGAACTTCCTTGAATATCTTCCCATCACTTTCTGATTTCTGGGGTCTTTGGTCGTTGTTAATGGTCATGACCTGACCCCCTTTTGACAACATGTCGTATCCGGCTTGCTGGGCTTCTGAGAATCCAAGCGCATCGAAGACCACCAATAACGGATCACAAGTCAGTTTCTTCACCGCTAGCGAAAGTTGGTTCAGAGGCGTCGTTCCACGGTCGATTATGTCCGTTATCCCGAGGGTAGCCAAATAGTCAAAATGACATGCAGAAGCATACGTTATAATCCTGGAGAAGCCCACGAATTTGAGCAATTGGATAGCTACGATTGGCAACGGAAAGATAATCAGTAACACGAACCAAGAATGGTAAAAAACACCCTACGAACCATATTGTCCAACGGATGTACTTCCACCAATAACAACGGTAGTTTTCCCCATGAATTGGGGTTCCCACACAAAATGAGGATTGAGGCCAAGACCAATCGGTGCCTCAGCGAAAAGGCCCATACACGCCGCCGCAAAAGCTACACTTATTGTTGCCGCTTCATCATAGGACATCTTCTCCGGAATCTACAGCAAATTCAGGACGCGATCAAAGATAATCAGTGAAAACACACTTTGGCGACGAAGTCTGCGGCGATCAGAGAGTATTGCTGGAACCCAGCTCCGTCGTTTTCGAAGTAAGACCCTTGATAAACACTGGAAGTGATGAGAGGGGGTCACGGAAGAAGATCTACGGCATACACTCTGTCGCCCTTCGACCACCCAGTAACATCCTCACCAACGTCTACGATCTCTCCAGCGATATCGGTGCCAAGAACAGCAGGATAGCTGGCCACAAACGCGCCGTATGTCTGTATCTTCCAATCGACGGGGTTCAATCCAGCGGCGATGACCTTGACCAGGAGCTGGCCTCTGCTGACAGTCGGGATCGGGCGCGTCTCGAGTATAAACTGCGCTTGCTTGGACTGGAGAACGAGGGCTTTCTGCTGGGGCATGATTGTAATGAAAGGAGCTTGCAGAATGACGCCATTATATGTAGATCACCTTGTCAACAGGTACTGATCCGCTAGGGTATCATTTAGGCATGCGATAATAGGTCTTCGAGGGTCGTGGAAAGGCAAATCGATGAGCCACAATGAAAAAACGTGCACCGCACGAGTGCGTAGTGATAGCCGGAGACAGATTAGGAATTTTCGTTTTGCCATCTCAGAGCTTTGCAACATCAGCGCAATTTATGACCGCTTAAAATTTTCCATTCCGGCGATTAAAAATTTTCATCCTACGACAAGTAAATTCAACACGCGAAAGAAAGTACCGTGAGAGTTAATACCACTCAATGGGACATCGGGTCACGCAGGAACAGACCAGCCCTTCAAAGGCACCCCGTTTGAATCCTCCACTCTTGAGAAGAACCGCAATGGTAAGAATCCCCGTTCATCGCCCTCGGTGAGGACAACCCCGTTATCCGAAAGGAAGAACTTGATATCCGCATCAAGTGCCTTTTGAACGTCGATGTATATCATAACTTGGGAGCTCTTGCGCATGCCTGAGACAGGGAGAATGTTCAAGAGGCAAAGGCTCTAAGTGACAGCATCACTCACCACTGACAGCATCACGGCCTTGGGCGAGATGTATATGGTTACGCTTCATTTTGGACAGGCCCTCGGTAGCTGTGATAATAGTTAACCGAGAGCGTTTTGGAACAAGTAAAGCGAAAAGTGCGAACAAATAATTTCCCAAGCTTGGATATCCGTGCCATGGACAGCAACCCCTGAGGGTATATCTGACACCGACAACACAGGCTTCAGCTCCAGTTTTACGGCCTGAACACCGAGTAAATACACCTGAAGACATGCGCAAATACTACACAGACCTTCAAGGTATGACCCTGATTGGCCTTGATCCACCAAACACTTTCATTTGACGTCGGGTCCAGCTCGCAGATCAAGTCGTACCGTTGCTTCGCGTCTGCTTTGACAATGCCCTGTAAAATAGCCAGGTCTATGGGCTGACTTTTCAGTCTAGGGTTTTCCAACTACTATCACCGGCATATTACTTCATGGAAAAAAAAGTGAAAAAAAAGCAACACGTACGAGATCAGTGACCTTTACATAGCCATCTGCTCGCATGGGAACCTCTTCCTTCTGTGCTCCGTGCCGCAGAATATACGACAATGTCTTCGAAACCCGCACTTCAGGGGAATCCTGAGGAAGTCCTCGTAATTTGGAAGAGATCTGGGCACTTCCTTTACGCCCTTGGTTGTTCTTCGGAGATCCAGACTTTCTGCCCTTCTGAGGCGCTTTCGATGGTTGTGATGACGACTCCATATCTCGACTGTGGCTTAAACTTGAGGTGATTGCAAGAAGTTAACACAGAACGGGAAACAAGTCAGAAAGATCCTTTTTGAGTCACAGTATGGCCCTGCTTGGCAAGAGCCCCCGGTGGCGGTCGTACCCCATTTTCAAGACACACCATAACACGTCATTTTACACCTCCAAAGTCGTGTATTGGGTCGACAGGAAGCGTGGAATTATCGACATGGACAGCGCAGAACACTTAGCCGCTGGCAATGGCCGCATTCATGGTCACGGCAGGTTACGTAATTTGCTAGCGGTCACGTGGGGAACTCGAGCGAATTTCAATTCATGAACGTCTTCACTTCACCGACTTCCACTTCATCTGCCTGCCGTCGTATTCCTAAATGCCCGCTGCCTGGTTTCTCTGATTACCTCTTGGACGGCGACGCGGCCTTGTTATTATGGAGAATCGCTACCGTGACGTAAACCAAGCTGTCTATAATGACAAAGCCTGCCGTCTTAACAAGCGACCACAGGTTCCACCGAAGGAGCAGGCGTTTGAAGACATGTCTACCCCTTACACCAAGGGTGGACTAACACGTGGCAAAGGAAGAAAGGCATCGCGTCGCTTGAGTAGCGAAACAGACTCCGAGGACTCGCCGGACCAGTTGGATACGCTCTCTTCACCCAGGCGAGGAGACGATGACGATGATTTTGTCGCAGAAGATGGCAAAATTCATCAATATCATCCAAAATACCCGCCAAGAAAAGCCGAACAATTGAAGAAGTTACATTTCACGAAGAAGAAGAAGCCTCAGGAGAGTGAGGATGGCCCTCGAAGGAGAACAGCTCGTCTGTTGCCGAAGACTTTTCTGGTGCAGAAATGCCACAGAAGAAGACGTACAGCCGCTCAGGTGGCAAAGCGACAGCGTCGTCTTCCCAGTTTACTCGGACCGTCGGTCCCGCCTCCGCGCACCGCGTTACATCGCCAACAATCAACATTCCTTCGGATAGCGAGGAAGAAGAAGTTTCCACGCGTCCTAATCGTCAACCACGGCAATTTCCTGGTCCTTCAAGATCCGAAAGATCTCGTAGTCGCGAGCGCAGGTCTTCGTATGAAGGCAGCGCGTCGTTTGTCTCTAAACAGAAGGCAAAGAAGACGAGACCACAACCTCAAAGCTATCCTGTACTTTCCCCTCTCCGCGCTCACAAGAAGAATCAGTCCAGGCCTACATCACCGACCGCGACGAAGTCGAAGACCATTCAACGTCAACCGTTTCCAGATATTACTCCTCTCTCCTCTCCTGTCGTTCCAAAGAGATCCTTGGTTCTTCCCTCACCATTAAGCACGCCCACTAACAAGAAGCCAATGAAATCAAGAGAAATATCAGCACTACCTCTACCGTCCCCATTGAACTCTCAACAACCAACTATCACCGCGAAGGGGAAAGGAAGGGTTGTCAGTCAACCGACAAAAGGGAAGAGCCAAGGCAAAGAGGTTACCAAATTGAAGAGCAGGAGGGTCCTCTCTTCTGAAGAAGAAGAAGAAGATTGTGTTGATGAAACAAAGCCCACTCGACGGCCGCAGCCATTTCCTGTTGCCTTCAGCCCTCAAGTGACACCACGGGCACCTAAGCGCTCTTCCAATGGCTTAGATAGTGACGACGATAAAGCACGGAAGAAACGAAGAGAGCATCTGTATGATTTCATTCAACTCTAACGCGGAGATATGAATTGACCGCGGCGAACAGCCTAAAAACACCTCCTAACGCTGACTTAGATGAAGACGATACAGCCGCTGATAACGCCAGTGAGTTGTTTCCCCAGCATCATTACCATCCCCGCTTATTCGCGTGCAGTCTTTCTGGATCCTTCTATCGACCCTAAGACGCTCTGTCCTTATTGCGACACACGTCTTCCTGATCGTCCCACCCCCCTTTTGCGCCGACTTCTCGCTAATATAGCGAAAAAGTCCCGACCTAGTCCTCGTCCCACGAATCCCTTGGGCCGAAAAGCGCCATTAGAGGCCTTTATCGCCCTATGCCAGCGTCACCGCTTCGAAAGTGTCACTCTTCCAGAGGCAGAACGCAACGGATGGCCAAAGGAAATCGCATGGGTGAAATTAGAGGGCCGAGTGCAGAAGATGAAGCGTGAATTGAATGCTTTGATTTCGGATCCAAATGCCCGCAGCAGCAGCATTTTTTGGGCGGAGATCATGGAGGAAGTCAAAGCGAAAGGTTCACGCGCTGTTGCCGGCGTGAAAAATCAATTTGCTACCTTTGAGAAAGCTCAGCCTGGATAGTGAGTCATCTGCCGCATTCAATATGTCTGTGTGATCTAATATACCGTGCGCCTAGTTATGGGGAACAGGGATCTGTTATTATACATCAAACTTTGTTCAACCTGTTCCCGCCTGCGTCTATTCATCCTGACCAAGTGAAACCCTTGACCCCCAACGAGTTCACGCAGCGGATTCTCGTTCCAGAAGTTGCGGCGCGATTAATCCGCCAGGACATGGGAGTCTCACCGTCGAAAGCTGTGAAAATCCTTCGTGAGAGTGCCAGTTACGGCGTGGCCATGTTCCCTGAAGATGGCGGTGGGTGGGGAGAGAAGAAAAAGGACGATGATATTATGGGCGTTGCGGACCTGATGGTAATGGCGCGTGCAAGAAAGAGGCGGATTGAGCTGGAGCAGGAGGAAAGAGAAGAGGAGGAAATGTTGAAGAGGATGCAAAACGCAGACGCCATGAACGCGGATCCTATTCCGCCATCAAGACCCAAACCCAAACCCATTCGTAAATCCAAGCCTCAATCCTCGACAGACTCCGCCAGTGAAAGTGGGGTCGCCTCTGAATCCGAAGAATTCAACTTCGGGAATTTCGTCTTGGGATCAGATGACCCCGACCCCGAACCGCAACTAACTCCTCCGCCTACAACGATTTCAGACACCGACGACGACGGCGGTATTATAACTGTTGACGAGGATATCAGGCCATCACCTCATGTTGACATCGACCTTACACGGGATTCACAGTCCCGTAGCCGTTCTACTTCGGATGCAGCGAATTCTACCTCCAAGAGCACCGCTGAGACGCGTAGATCAAGGGCTTATCGGCGTCTACGCGGAGGCGATCCCCCCTCGGATGCTGAATCAACGGCGTCGAAGCAGCTGGCCAAGTACAAATCAGAAAAACGGGATATCAGCGAGGAAGTACAGCCACCTCGGGCCCCCGTAAGGGTAGATGATGCTGAGACCCCACGCCCTGCTGCTCACACATACCCTCTGCTTGCCGCACGCTCGCGAGCTGGGAAGTAAGCGACTGTGCTTCTTCATTTTGTCCGTGTCTGACCCAGACACCTCATGGACAGCGCTGGGCCCGCGAGCGAAAGTTTTGAATGGCTGCTAGGCTGAATTCCATTGGCTCTCTAAGTTAACATTGTATATTGCTGTATTGATGATGCTAATGTTACATCGCACTCTAGAGTATCACTACTTGTTTGTTACGCACACCGCTTTAACGGCGTGTCTTAATCCAGATTCGATGGGACTTTCTTTCGTCTTGGACCTGCTACGAGTTTAAAATCCCTCTTCCTGTGCTTTGTCTGACCGCCAGCTTTTCGTGAAACGAATGAGCAAGAAGGATGACTGTTAGACCGACACAACCGCAGGCTTTCACGTCAGCTTTTTTCATCGTCGCAATAAGTATGATTAAGTTAATACCGTGTTTTCTAACGCGTTGTTCACGGCTTCTTTCCTCTCCGCCTCGACTTACGTCCTCTGGCGCTGTTGTCCATTTACAGCAGCCTTCTTCAGTGCCAAATTCCAAATTCCCATCCTCCGAACTCTCGAAACTTCTTCGTGATTAAATCTGTGGAGCATCGGCCTGAAACTCCTCGCTCGCTTTTCCTCTCCATTTATAACTGACGCCGCCCCTTCCGTTCCCATACTCCAGGTATACAATTGACTCCAGACGGCCTTTTTACTCATCATCAGATGAATAATTATCCTTGTCCCGTTTATCTCGTTGATATTGTACCCATCTATTGAGTATTATTCCTGATCTGCGCTTCATCTCAATAACGTATCTGTTTATCAGAAAAGCGTAAGATACATTATGCGAGCTGTTCCGAACTACCAAAACCCTCGGGTTTGAAGGCAGCGCCATATATATCCCCTTCCAATCCACTTTGAGCGCTTCGATTCCTCCTGAGGTGCACAAGCCAAGGACATCGGAGTCTGTGCCGGTACTGTTGTCGTACATTTTAGACGCCGTACCCCTGGGGTCATAGGAGTGAAACTGGAGTTTACAACGTGGTGAGGTAATACATAGCAGCGTTCTTCTATCATAACTCGCGGGTGTCAACAACAAGGACGGAAACTTGAAATTAAATACATGCCCGAATCCGAGAGACTCATCTATATCCCAATCCAATTGTCACAGCTTGACAGGAGTTCTCGTACCTCCAGTCAGCTTTATTGACTCTCCATTAACGTAGCCGCACTCCAACACCCATTTCACCGTATGCGCAAACTCTGATGGATGCCCAAATCTCTTGGGGAAGACCACAGCCTTATCCAACAGTGCCTGCTTGGTGTTTGAGCGCAAAACATCCGTCATTGGCGTCGTGAACGATGACGGGGCGATCGTGACTACACGGACCGCATACTTCGCCATTTCACGGGCCATTGGTAGCGTCATTGATCGTATAGCACCTTTCGACCCAGCGTAAGCGACCTGCCCCACAAGTCCTTCATACTAAATCGACGCATTAGCATTTGTCACAGAAATGAAGAGATCATACACTGACGGCAACCGAGCTGGATACCATGATGATTACCCCGCGTTCCCCATCCTCCGACAGAGGTACATCCACCAGATATTTCATTGCCAACTGGGTAAGATGGAATGTACCTGATAGGTTAACCGAAACGGTTGCATCCCATACTTGACTGGCGTTGACGTTATTCATCTATATGGATTTTCGGAGTTAAAATCAAGGGAGAAACGACGTAATACGTGGCTGCGTTAAGCGCTCACTTACTAGTCCTGGAACACCGATGCCTGCGCAATG
This sequence comes from Armillaria altimontana, assembly GCA_022818075.1. Classification (NCBI taxonomy): domain Eukaryota; kingdom Fungi; phylum Basidiomycota; class Agaricomycetes; order Agaricales; family Physalacriaceae; genus Armillaria; species Armillaria altimontana. The sequence goes on along the minus strand of JAIWYR010000005.1, from coordinate 1,475,178 downwards.
GATGACACCACCCAATGGTGCTCCGGTCTTTTGCGTCCATGTCACAATTCGTTCAAGCGCGATAGAAATCTCATCATTCTTAGTGATGTCCGTCCTGAGCGCGAGTAGTCGTGGCGATAGCGTGACGTTGGTTATGTCCTTGTCGAGGATGGATACGAAGGCGTTGGAGCGTAAAAGTTCGTTGACTGCAGCGAGGCCAAGACCAGACGCCCTACGGACGGATCAGGAAAAAATGGACAGAAGACGGTCAGCACATCAAAATTAGCTTACCCTCCGGAGACGATAAAGGTACGATTTTCGATCTTCATCGAAGGGGTATCGCAGACGCGTCGAAAAGCATGCCCACTGTATAAGTAGTATACGCCAGATTAGGAGGAGCCATGATCCATCATGCTTTCCGTCAGATGTGCTATGATTGGATCGGTATTCCACGGTCTCAGTTTTGCGGTCGGTTCTAAAACTCCTCCGATGATGCAAATTTTCCCAAAGGGACGCATTACTTCCGGATATGGGACGATTTTGGCTATGCAGCAATCATATTACCACCATGCGTAATAATACAAAGTCAACATCTGAAGGCTGCAGGACACAACTAGTAAGTGAAGTGAGAGAGTATATTTGAAATGGTCTTACCTTTTACAGTTTTCCAGGTAAACGGCCTGCACCACTCAGTCTGACGGTTTCTCCATTCACGTATGCACACTCCAGTACCCATCGGACTGTCTTGGCAAATTCGTCTGCGAGTCCAAATCGTCGGGGGAATACCAAGCCGCTATCTTTCAAGCTTTTGCGCGTCCGTTCCGGCATGCTTTTGGTCATGCTGCTCTCAAACACACCGGGCGCGATGGTAACGACGCGGATACCGTGCCTCGCCAAGTCACGCGCCATGGGTAAAGCCATGGAGCGGACCGCCCCCTTCGTGGCAGCATAAGCCGTTTGGCCCGGCTGGCCTTCAAACTGATCCGAAAGAAAAACATATTATCATGGTGATATCGACACAAGACGATTTGTGTCACTCACGGCAGCTGCACTTGCGACCATCACGATCACTCCGCGCTCACCGTCACCAACTTCCGGTTTGACATCTACCAGATGTTTCAAGGCCAGCCGGGTGAGGTTGAACGTGCCAGTGAGGTTTACGGCAATCGTGAACTCCCATAGATCCAGAGCATGAGGCTCGTTATTCGTATCGAGAATTTTGGCGGCCGTGGCGACGCCAGCGCAATTAATCACCCCGCCTAGTGGAGCCCCAGTCTTCTTGGTCCATGACACGGTCTGCTCCACTGCACGTTCAATTTCGGGGAGCTCAGTAATGTCCGTTTGGAAGTACGTGACAGTAACATTGGCAGCCACGTCGGAGGGGGGAGGTGTACGGTCAACTATCGAGACATATGCCTTGGAGTTGAGTAAATCTTGCACCGTGGCGAGACCAAGTCCAGACGAACTGTTTAGATGCGTCTGTCGATGAAACGTCTTGGAGGTAAACTGTATGCTACTAACCCACCGGAAACAATGAATGTCCTGTTTTCAATCTTCATCTTGTGTTTCAGAAGGAGAGAGGGATACACCGAGCAGCACGACAGAGCAGCACGACAGATGAAGGATATGGTCGACTTGTGAGGTTACCTGAGGTATGGCGGTTGAACGTGATTAATGGTTAACCGGCATACGGCCCAATGAGGAAATCACCGCCGCCCAAAACGAGTGTTCAGTTGATCGTTGGCTGCTTCTCAGTTCATCTATGTGCACATAAATAGTTCTAGCCTAAAGCTAAACCTCTTTGCGTCGCTTGGTCTTATTTTTTTCGGTAGAGGAGGTCGAAAGAGAACAGTAAGGTAAGTGGTTTGCAATTTCGAGAAGTTATTTTCATCGAATACAATTTATTATTTTCCGGCGCGATTTGAGCTTTCTCGTCTCCATTCGTTCTGGCTTGCGCTCGTGCATAATTCAGCATGGTCTAGTGCATCTTATCGAAGTGTCGAGGCGAGAAGAGCTGGTCATCATCGGCAGCTTCAACCCCGTATCTAATGCTAATCGAGAACTTTCTAGTACCCCCCAAGGTGGGCTCCGTGAGTGCGCACCATACCATCGCATGTAGTTGGTGACCTTGCGTCTCTGCGCATGACAATGTGCAAAAGGCCTAGCCTCGTCCATACCACGACAGCGGTGGACTGTCCCCATTCTACACGAAAAACGGAGCTTACTACCGGAGATGAATACTCCAGTACCTCAGACACCTTGGGAAGGAGCTTACGGCGGCCAGCAAACGATTATTCTCGGGTACGTCCTGTGTTGAGACTTGAGTGCCTGGTTAATGCAGCGCTAGAACGGCCCGAGAAATGTACCGACTCAATGTTACTAACGTATACCATATGAACAGAATCCTGCGATATACAGGACACCGCGTCTTCTTTTTCTGGCCGACGACGCGGCGACGGCGACTCAGAATCACCTTGGGCAGAGCACATGCCGCAGAACCTAAAACTATTGAAAAAAAAACCGGGCCCGATGCGAACGAAACAATTCACTCACCGACGCCTTGTACCTGGTCGCTTATCAGAGAGGGGGGGGGAAAACATGATATCAGGTGAAAGACCAGTGCAGACCATTTTCTAACCCGAAGAAAGGTGTGAGTCATCAGAAGTCTCCGTTCAATTACAATTTGTATGAGCATCTAAGCGACGCGTCTACGGCGCGGCCGGGTGGGAATGTCAACGCATGCCGATGATAGGCGGCGGCGGAAGACACACGAAGCGATGTTGATAAAGACGAATAGTGAGTGAGAGTGAGTCATTTACGGTCATACCAGCGCTGAGATTTAGATATCATTGCTTCAGCGAAAACGAGAGAAACGAAATACATCATGCATCAACGTCAACAAGTAACCCTGAAATTCTCTCGAGTTGGTTAGAACCATAATTCTTGAATAGCCCCGAAGGAAATTTGACGGAAATGGTTCGCGGAGCTGAAATCGTTTCCTTAGACTCGGACGTGTTTCTATCCGGTAGAAATCAGATGTTGGCGGGGGTGATTCTGTTTCTGACCGGATGGAAACTGTTAAAAAAATTCTCAGTGCCACTACTACATGGAAAGAAAGGAAATCCGGTAGTACACATTTCCTTTGCGCACAAGTGAAATGTACAGTCGGCCATATTCGGCCCGGAGGGTGCCTCGTGCATCAGCGGACTTTCTTCTCACTCAGTTCGTCTTTTTTCGACAACTGTCGTTTACTGCTATGCTACCGTCCAGGCTGTTTCGAAATACGGGAATACCGCCTCCTCTTCGAAGTCTCCTTGTCCCTCATGCATCTCTCCCTGCAAAGGTCAAAGTTATGTTTCGTCTACGACTGGGGGGATCTCGTCTGCAAATGACGTCTCCATTCCTAAACTCACGACACTACTCTACGCCTATAACATCGTCTACAGAGACAGTCACCTCCCAGAAGCTTCCTGAAGCCATGGAGCCGCGGCTGTCCATGACTTTTACATGCACCGTGAAAGATTGCGGCACACGCTCCTCACATGAATTTTCGAAGCGTGCGTACACGAAGGGGATCGTCATTGTCCAGTGCCCGGGCTGTGAGAACCGGTGTGTGGTACTTCACAAAGAAATAAGGTCTCTGCTCTAACGGAGTTCTTTCTAGACATCTCATTGCTGATCATCTCGGCTGGTTCAAAGAGGGCACCGAAGATGGGAAACTACGGACCATTGAGGACCTGGTGAAAGCCCGTGGAGAGAAAGTGAAGTACGGACGAGTAGGAATGGATGGTGATATTGAGTACGTCGATGACTAAGGTTGGGTGCATGAGGTGAGTACGAATTATATTAGAAGCTCTGCGGGTCGACTAATCTCGTCATTTACAGTGATAGTGTACGAACGAGGGCGACAACAAATTCTACGACGTAGACTCTTCCACCTTGGGGATGACCTCATTCTCCGCCAAAAGTTTTTCTAATTCACCCGATTGGTGCACTACGAATATATACATTAGAAATGATATCAACATCAGCTGTATCACTACTCACTCGATAGAAGGATGTCGCATCCACCAACAAATTCCCCTTTGACATACAATTGTGGTATTGTTGGCCATTCGCTGTGAACCTTGTGATCAGCACTCTGAGTAACGTCGAAGCGGCGCGGTAACGCACGAAAACTCCTTTATCGCGTTTCTCAACTCCTGATCTTCCAGGACATCGAACGTCTTCATTTTCTCGGCCGGAACGTTATGCAAATCCAGTACTTGAATTGCGGCTCGCGAGAAACCACATTGGGGATAATCCGGAGTGCCTTTCATGAAAAGAACGACGGGGGTTTCGGTAATGGCGGCTTGGATCTTCGACCGTACTTCTTGGGATAGGAAACGTCGGCAGCCCACTGTTCGACTAGAGATTAAGGCAGTCGTCACGGAGGACCGAAGCAAGCCCGTCTGCGACTGTAAGGATTGGGATATCATTACAAGCAATGAGGACACACCGAAGACCTTATTGCAGCTCCAAACATTTTTACAACAGAGGCTCGGTGGGAAGGAAACGTGGAATGTATCGGTCAAGTCGAGTCCGAGTCGCTGAGTGAGAAAATTAATCACATGACCGGGAGAAGAAGGAATGATCTGAAATGATGTCATTTAGGCGTTCCGAATCCCCAGCTCGTGATTGGCTTTATTGTACTACCAAAACTGTCGTAGAGACGACTCTGTTCGAACTTCGTGGGTAAGGAGGTCGATGTTCGGCTTCACAAGCTCGCAGTGTGTGACAAGCGCGGACACTCTGACTGGCACCGCGACTCAACCCACGGGAAGGACCACCACGCCACATCCTGGTGAGACAGCACATTCCATTTCAGCACGACGGTAACGAGATGCATTCCTGAATCATTGGCGCCTCCGAACCCCGACCCTACATCAATCTCAAAGCCGTGGCATTCTACACAGACGTGGAGTGTAAAGTCGAGCCCGTCACGTTCGGAGCATGGTTGATTCTCCAATACGATGTGTCCGCTTGTACCAACCCGTCGCCCCTTGCTTATACTCCTGGGGAGTTGGGGAGGTGCGACTTTACAATGTCTTTGCGACATTTGACATCGTGAGAGGACAAACGCAGATGGATTTCATGGGGGAGGCTGCCATATGAAAACGAGCTTCACTTCCCATCGTCCTCTCCTTGCGACATCCAGGCTCTCATTGATGCAATACAGAAAGTCGTTTCCAGCGGTACAGAAGAGATGGGTATCCCGCTTCACCACCTCTACCGGCAATCCGGCATCTGCAAGGAGTTGATGCTGCCATATACACTGTGCTCAATCCTGTATACGACGTGTCACTGGTTCCGGTGATCCTGCACGAAAACTCGGACCACGCTTCATGTGGCGAGTGACCCGAGTCCGGAGCTTGACTCTTCACCGGTGTCACCACCAACACCATTGATTTCCTTCTTCCACAATCTTGCGATTTCGTTTTCTGCTCTGTACCAGTGTTGTGCCGGTCACCGACTAGTCACAAAGTCCGGCGAAAGTCACAAGTCGGTCAAAGGCAGGGCACTTTTTGACCTGACCTTTTCTCACGGCCCAGCAAAGCCAGCCTCGACCAGCAGGTCTTTCCGGTTCCTTGACCGAAGTTAAACCGAAGTCGGCCGCTCGCGATGGCTGTGCAGTGCCTTCCCATTATGGTAGGGACAACATCAGGTGAAGACATTCTGTGGCTGTGAGAAAGTCAAGTCAAAAAATGACTTTCGGACTTGCCTCGGGCTAGTCGGAAAGTCAGGGCAGCGACTTACGACTTTGGGTCAACGCCCTTCCAACACTGCTCTGTACCCTTGGTTCCGTCACATATAGCTCATTCCAATCCTCTTCGGGACCAACAGCGTACCTGGCTTCTATCCCTGATCCCCCTTCGTCACCTTCGATGTCCTTGTCTCGCCGAGTGCATAGTCCACGCAGAAAATATCACCGCCGGATACAATTTCGTTCCGCATCTTTGGATTGACGTCAAGGGACATTCCAGTCACTTCGCTACCGAATTCTTGGTATACCCCGCTCTGGGTATTGAGCGCGACTAGTGCCGGAAAATGCAGTTTCGATCCCAGGTCCATACAATTGTCATGACATTCCCGCTCTCAGGCTCAAGCGTCATGATTGTCTTCACGAAGAGTCTCTACTCCGCGTGCCACACTGGGAGTACGTCGCCCATTTTTTTCTCTGAAATGCTTTAATGATGCTGTAGGTGGGATTCCTTGGCAGATGGATTGTCCTGCAGCTGCTCAGACGTGGAGACGACTCAAAAGCATATCAGAATACTCGACTTTCGTCCTCCAAAACACATAATGCGGCCCGCTATATCCGGTTCTACGAACGACACACTTCTCTCATCCCATTATCCTCCAAGGTTAACGTCAAAGGGCCCGAGAACATTATCGATGCGTGTCAGTTCTCATGCATATCTCCCTCAGCTCTGTTTCATTGCATAGCTCGTGTTTGAAGGATGGCGTAGAGCACGACATCAGATTGCTGATCCATGGAAGAAGCTCTTCCCCTTGGCAATGGGGTTGAGGGCATGTCTATTATGTTCAGCCCGCCACCGACCGACCATGAAGGTGTGGGGTACAAGTTGAGGAGGCGAGGGATAGGGCTGTTGATATGCTCGTCTCATCAGAGCGTCGTGGTGAAATTTCGGTTAGAGATGAGATGGGTCCTCAGTTGTTGCATACCCACCGCTAGAGCACGGCCATCTCGTCTAAAGCCGATTTAGATAGGCGAAGCAAAGCCTCTGTCGGTAAGATGGGTTGGGCACGTGTAAAGAAAGTCGACGGCACTGATATCGGCTAGGCAGATCGCCGTGGTTTGCTTGTAGCAGATGAGGCCAGCCTTAGGTGTCTGACACCATCAACGACCATCCAAAGAATGCTGAATATTTTAAAGTGAGCTGTTTTGTTGCACTTGGTCCAAAATACATCTGTTGATTGTTTATGAAGGCCTCAATTGATTATGATCCATTAGTTGGCTTTGGTAGATCTGGTAGCCGATAGTGGATTAGATGTCACGGGCACATATGTATGAGGTGCTCTGGAAACATTGGCCAACCGTAGACTCGGAAGCACCTCAATTTGCTTTACACAGGGCTGTACATGTCTGTCATTAGACTCCACACTACACGCCGGAACACCAGGGGAAATTAGAAGAAAGAACAGAGGGACCGGAACGGGAGGGAGGGAAGGAAGCTGAGGCTGGAGGGCCTAGTAGTACCTCTGCTGTGTTTTTGCAGATACTTCACTTGTGGTTTACAAAATTCTGAATCCAAAAAACGGGATATCTGTATTAATGTAGTTATGACGACATGCTGTTCGTGAGTACCATGCGTAGCATAAAGAGTCAAAGGAAGAGAGGGCGGAGGGGATTACAAAGGTATAGATACTATTCCACAACCAGTTGAAAAAGATACTGACAAAAAAACGACGGTCTAAATTTATTCTAAAATGACAGCTTCACTTGTCCTGGATACCACTGTCTCTTGTTCAATGGATACGACTAGCTGCAAGTTCGGTTGAGCTTCAATGTCCATTGCAAGGACTGAGCTCAGAATGGTGGATTCTTCAAGTTGAGAACTTGTTGTGCTGTGTGCTGAAGATGTTTGGAAATGAAGTGATGACACTGTACTTCTGTCACTGTCTTCTGTGGGGTGTGTATGTCCTGCTGCTGCACGGCCAACAAGGAGTGTGGGTGCAACTCCCTATGTAAAGTGTTTAATCAATGACAAGGGAGGCTAGGGTCATGGACACACCTTTGCAATGCTGGCTATGGCATCGAGGTAATATGCTCCAAAACCATTGCGAATAGCAAAAGCCAGATATAGGATCAGAGATATTGAATAGAGAGCTGAAGATTTCACCAGTACTTCAATGAAATGACGAAAAACTCCCAGTCGACCTGCTGGTCCATGCCTAACACCAGCAACAGCCACAATGCGGTATATGATGAGTATGGTGCAAGATAATGTTGTTGCCAGGATGAAGGATATATAGAGTGTAATGGATACATCTGTGGGTGTGACTCCTGCATCAGTGTAGAAGTAATATAAATACATAGTTCTTGATACTACATAAAAGGTTGGGTATTACTATGAGCATGTGAAGCATAGATGGGAATAGATGTCATACCAATTGCAGAAACTAGGGAAAATATTGGAAGCAGAACAACAAGCCAGTGCCGCCCCCAAACCATCCAGCAGCACCAAATCTAGAGCCAAAATGACATGAGCTGATGCAGATAATCCCCAACAGAATTGCACACACTATATATGAATCTGCAAGAATGGTACTGATGGATGCTGTGATTTCTGCCACCCAATAGGTTGCCAGGGTACTGTCTTCAAGGATCAAACTGTTACGATTTATTCTTTTTCCTTATCTAAGCGCCTCTTATCTTACCTAATCTTCGGCACTTAGCTTATCTTATCTTTAGATCCGCGACTCCACGGAGTCTTCACCTTGCGACACAGTCACACTCGTCAGAGTGGAGTACTACTCCCAGATCACCGGGTACTTGCTGATTCACTTTCTAACACGGTGTATCCATTATTAGACCCTTGGACTTAGTATAAAAGTAGCATACTCAAAGCTGTATATTCCCTAGCTTTGAGCTAAAGTTTATTCATACCGAAACACTTAAAACTCTCGAGCTAAAGCCTTAGTCTTGGCAACTTAACCGCACGGGAACTTAGCAGTGATTGTTCGAACGCGAAACAGCTGACTAATTATCTCAGTTAAGAGGTCGGGTCTAACAATTAGCTCAAAGCTTACACTCACGCTCTCTAACAGGAGCATCCATGGAAAACGACGACGCTAAAATTATAGCCATCTCGTTAGGAATACCTAGCACCACTCTCCTCTCTATTGCCCTCCTTCTTGCAGCCAGGTTTCATTACAGACCGAGACAGCAGATAGAGGCACTTCGTACTCCACCCCGGACTCCACCCTCCACACTCTCTACCACTCCTACCCCCGAGCCCGATGGCATCCCGCTTGAGCAGCTCCCACCCCGAGTCTTCGCACCCGTACCACGGAGACTGATCCCAATCGACGAGCTCTCTCGGGCAGGGATCTACGAGGAAGAGGTCGACATTTCTGAGTCGTCTGCTCCTGTCATCCCAGAAAGAGCAGCTCCTGCCTCTGCCAGAGGGAGTGCGCCAGTCATCACCATCACCTCCTCCATCCCTTCCTCACCTGAGTACGTTCAGTATGTCCCTCGAACTCCCTCACCCAGCACGTACGCCCGTTTCAATGACAGGGTCGGGGGATTTGACGTGGGCCGCGACACCAGACCCATCACCCCCACCACCCATCACGATCCTTGGGCAAATTGGGACCCTACTCCACCACCCAACGCCGACATACCCATTGAGGAGTTTTGGGATAACATCACCCTCCCCGTCAGCGCGTATTTCATCCGCTCAGGGAGAGAAGCACTCAGCCACCGCACCCCGACCCCAGTCGCGGCAGGGAGCGTTATCCAGTGGGACCAACCTGTCCAGAACCCAGAGTGGACACCCGAGCCTGTACCAGCAGTCGAGGAACCCGTCGCCGGCCCTTCCTCCTTACGTCCACCAAGGAACAGCGCCTGGCGAAGTGTTACATCCTCAGTCAGGTCCCCGCGCCGTCCTCCTCGGGCAGCCGCTTGGGAGCGGCTTAATCAACGAGCCGAGCGAATCAGCGAGCGACAGTCAATCGAGCGGCACCAGGTCCGCGTCGAGACAGACTCGAGCACAGCCGTTGAGTCGCCACCCCAGCCCCCACGTGTCCCGACCCCCTACCCCTCGCTCACGATCGATGGAATCCCCGAGTCGTCCACCAAGTCGCCGCGCGAGCGCCCTCCCCGAAATCCCCGTAGAAATGACGCTAACCGACGCCATTAAATACTACGAGGAAACGTATGATGTCCCGGAACTGGGAATACCGGTTATTTTATTACAGGCGAACTTCCAGGATATATATAATAACTTCGCCCTCGAACTCCCTTACATTCCAGACTGGGGAACTACCCAGGCTGGGAACGAATATTTTATAAAGAGACAGAACGGACTCCCAGCAGACGAAATACTACAGTACGAGGCGGAGCGAAACACTCGCCTCCTGTGGAACGAAATACACCCAAACGCCACAATGACTGAACTCCCCGCCTATGAAGAAGCCGCAGTCGAAATCGAGATCCAGGAACCGATGCCGGATGAACCACCGGTACCGCCTCCTCGGGTAGCTGTAGAAACCTTCTCCTACGTCAGGGGACAGGAACCACCAGGAACGTACACACGCAGCTACGCACCATTTGCCGGCGGCGGTCACGGAGCCGCTGGAGGTGGTGCAGCCGGTGGTGCTCCTGGAGCCGTAGTACCCGCACCGCCCCCCGCCCCGATTAGATACGCGCTTTCCTGATCCACCCATGCCACCAGATCCGCCAGTACCCTGGCCGCTACTTGCTGAAGCCGTCACCCCCTATGATGAATTTAAACCCAAAATTCTCAAGGAGGTCGACGACTTCAAGGGTGACTCCAACGACATCACCCGGTTCTTCCTAAAGTGTGAACTACACTTCGAAGTGTTCAACCGACACTTCCGCCACCACCCTCATAAGGTCGTCTTCTGTGTCTCACGACTCGCCGACGATGCTGAAAAGTGGTGGGAGTTGTGCGCACAGGTCATAGGAAGGGATCAAGCGACAGGAGACCAGCTCTACCCGTCCTATGAAGAGTTTAAGAACGAACTCAATAATAGGTTCTGGAAGGATGCTGATGCACGATTGAAGTACGCACAGTGGGAAAAGCTTCGACAGGTGGACTTCAAGGACGGTGACAAGTTCTTCCAGCAATTCGAAGAGCTTGCCTACCACGCCAAGATACGCAACAACGAGCAGGCCATGCTCCATCAGGTCATGAAAGCCGCCTGCCAGACGAGTAAAAATACTATATACTCGGCTGACAGAGACGTGCCAATTGCCTACCAAGGATGGAAGGCGCGCCTGCTCCGCATCAATTACAATTGGTGCCTCAAACAGGCAGAAGGTACGACAACAACAACAAACCCAGCGAGGCCCCAGATGACACCCAAGACGACCACACCTGCTAAAGGAGGTCAAACCGCTCTGAAGCTGCCTGTATCGTCAACGATGACGGCTACAGGGACAACATTCGGAGGACACGGCCAACCAATGGATATCAGTGCCGCCATATGCTATAGATGTGGCAAAACAGGCCACTTCAAGCGGGACTGCCCTTTATCGCCTCAAACCCGGGAGGAGGCATACAGACGGTTGACAGATTACTGGGACCGGCGGTCGACTGAAGAGAAGACTCTCTCTACGATCGAGGAAGTAAAAGAAAGCGCCGAGAAGTAAACGATTCAACTTACTCGGTGACCAGGAACTTGGTCATGGCTGGTACGCCCCCCGCACTTCATAATTGTACTTATAATCTTGTAGTAGCTACCGCGCATTCAAATATACCCACGACTTCGCAATCAGACCAGAAACCAAGCAAGAATCGACACCAGGAACACCCAGACGCCGTGGTAGTACGACTACCGACGGATAAACGTTCGGCAAGTAACCTATTACAGGCGAAAGCATCGGACGATAAGGCACCTACCATAGTGCCACCTATCTTAACGGCGCAGCACCAGTCGAGGCACTTCCCAGTGGGAACCGCCGCAGTGACGAATGTGCAACCGGATGGGACAGGGGAACAAGCACCTCCTTTGGAGGGTTCCGCCCCCTCTGATGAAGTGGCTCTACGGGGTCCCAGCCTCGCTGGGAGTTTCGAGGGAATAGCTTCGGCGAAACCTCCCCTGGTAAAAGAGAACACCGCAAGGCTATCGCCAGCTACGGACGACCAGAAGATCAAGGATGAACCGGACTCGAGTAAGTGCCCCCGACCAGTTGCCAATGCCTGTCGAGACGTAGGGCGACTCGAGGATGGGGGAACGACGAAGGCAACGAGGGATCCGGTGGCCATTGAAACCACCGGCTCGAGGGAATCAGGTGAAGGCGACCATCAGCCTATGGTGAGAAGCGAAGGCAATCGCAGTACAGCGGCGTCAGCCCAACCTGTTGCCCCTTCATGGGGTGACTCCTTCGAGAAACGCACCTCACGTTCCACGACTGACCTGAAAGCCGCGGGACAGGAAGCTGCTAGCGCCCAGGCAGTGCAAAGGGGGCATAAGGTAGCTTTCAAGGAAGTACCTGACCACGAGGACATTACCAGTTTCATGATGAGCAAGAAGGCTGAACTAACAACCCCTTTAGACTTAGAAACTGTGGTGACCTCGCCGACGGTAGTCGAGCCCTCACAGGTCGATGCGAAGGCTGAGGAAGACCCACAGATCTCGCGCGTTTACACTAGCGGCGAGAGCTATAGAGAATGGCTTAAACCATTCGGACCCGAATGGACTCTGCGCGGCATAGTACAAGCCAAGACAGAGTCGGAGGCGAAAGCGATCCTGAAGAATTGGATTCACAAGACACGTGCGGAGGAAGTAGTCAATGAAATGATCGAAGGGATGAGGAAGGCGAACCGAATTAATGCACTTTGGTGGCTCGAAGAATTACGACAACCAAAGCTGTACGCTTGCGCACTAAGCGGGAAGGGCAAGGACCTAGCTATCCCCGTCATACTGGGGAAGCCAGGAACCCTTGGCCAAATTCCAACCACTGCATTAGTAGATAGCGGATGCACTAGCAGTGCCATAAACCGGGCGTTCGTCGACCTCCATCACATCCCAACCCATGCAACAGCCACCCCCATCATAGTCTATAATGCCGACAGAACCAAGAACTCGGGAGGATCAATCACACAATACGCCGAGATCGAATTGACGATCGGAGATCATTCAGAACAAATAGATCTAGCCGTCACGGATCTCGGTGACAGACAGATCTTCCTCGGTCACGATTGGTTAGCTCGGCATAATCCGATCATCAATTGGAAGACAGGAGGATTAACGTTTGCGCGGTGCAAATGCCGCAAGAACCCATTCACGTTACCCGATGCAGACCCTGACAACAGGTGGGATGAAGAACTTGAGGAGGGAGATACCATTCTCGCAGTAGATTTTACGCGGGCTATTCTCATACACGCTCATCACGCCAATGACCTAGCTGCCGCGGCCAACGCAGACAGGAAAACTAAAACATTCGAAGAAATGGTCCCAGAATGGTGTCGGGATTTCAGCGATCTATTTGACAAAGATAGTTTCGATGAACTCCCTGAACCAAAGACGTGGGACCACGCTATTGAACTAATTCCAAATGTGAGCGCCAATCTTGACTGCAAGGTCTACCCTCTCAACCGAAATGAGCAAGAAGAGCTCGACAAGTTCCTAGACGAAAACCTCTCAAGCGGACGGATACGACCCTCTAAATCACCCATGGCTTCACCCTTCTTCTTTGTCAAGAAAAAGGATGGCAAGTTGCGACCAGTACAAGACTATCGCAAGCTCAATGAGATGACGATTAAAAATCGCTACCCGCTTCCTCTCATCTCGGAGCTCATGGACAAACTACGAGGGGCCACATACTTTTCCAAGCTCGACGTTCGATGGGGATACAACAACGTACGCATCAAAAGCGGTGACGAGTGGAAGGCGGCATTCAGAACTAATCGAGGGTTGTTCGAACCCATGGTTATGTTCTTCAGGCTCACCAATTCGCCCACCACCTTCCAGTGGATGATGAATGACATCTTCAAAGATCTCATTGCATCTGGCGCCGTCACCGTTTACCTCGATGATATCCTCATCATGTCGAAAACCAAGGAAGAGCACCGTCGTATTACACGAGAAGTATTAAAGGTCTTACGCAAGAACAAGCTATTCCTTAAAGCGGAGAAATGCGAGTTCGAGACCCTAGAGACAGAGTACCTCAGAGTCATCATCAGTGAAGGAAGCATCCGAATGGATCCAGTCAAAATCGCAGGGATCGCGAAATGGCCTGTGCCAGCCAAGAAACAGCAACTCCAATCGTTCTTAGGCTTTACCAACTTCTACCGACGTTTCATCCAAGGATATAGCAAAGTCGTCAAACCTATGACACAGCTAACAGGAAATGATCCGTGGAAGTGGGGAGAAGCACAACAGAACGCGTTTGAGGAGTTAAAGAGACTGCTGGCCGAAGAAGTGGTACTGGCAATACCCACAGAAGGAGGCAAGTTCCGCGTGGAGGCGGACGCAAGTGAAGGAGCAATCGGCGCAGTACTATCACAAGAGCAGGATGGAAAATGGCGCCCAGTCGCGTTTCTATCCAAGTCTCTGACAGTGACGGAGCGTAATTACGAAATTTACGACAAAGAGCTGCTGGCAATCATGCTATCGCTGGACGAATGGAGACACTACCTAATGGGAGCGGCTCAGGACTTTGAAATCTGGACGGATCATCAAAACCTCCAGTATTTCAGAAAGCCCCAGAAACTCAACCGACGACAAGCGCGTTGGGTAACTGAGCTAGCCGAATACCATTTCATGTTGCACCACAAACCAGGGACCGCCAACAAGAAAGCCGACTTATTAAGTCGGCGAGCAGATCACGAGCAGGGAAAGGAGGACAATGATGAGGTTACCGTCCTCAAACACGAACACTTCCAGGCAATGGTCATGCCGACAATCGAGGAAGTTCATATTAAAATCAAGCAAGCCACGCTCGACCACCACCGATGGGACAAGAACGTCACCGCCTCTCTCAACCATGATCGAGGGATGAAGCTAGATAACGGTTTGATCTTATACGATCGCCGTATCTATATTACACCAGGAAATACTGGACTAAACCCCCAGTTTTCCGTGTAGACCCGTGTAGACGCTGGTGAACGCGTGTACACCGGTGTATTACCATGTACATGCATTTACACAGATGTACACCCGTGTACATGGTGTTTCTCCACTGACAAATATCATGGAGACCCATGTCATACCAATGTCAAACAAGTGTATACCACACTTGTTTGCACTGGACTACATCTGTCCTCCCATGGTATCCAGTGCAGACGCGTGGGGTGTACATCTGTGTAAACGCGTGTACATCCGTGTCAAACTGTCACACATTGTCGGCATTCGGCTGATCACTTGATCGCATGACTTGCCTTTTTGGAATTTGTTCGTTGATGTATTTTCGAGTTTCTTTCTCTGACCGTCACTGCGACGAGCTCGATGTTGCTCATGGTGAGCCCGTTGTTGCTTCTCCTTATTTTGCTCATCTTTGACCTCGTTCAGGTTGTCCTTCACACCCTCGATCTCGTCGATGCGCCGGTCTCAAATTCATGGTAAGCGCCGAGTCCAACGCGTTGACTTTTTATTGAGATTTTCGTTCCAGCCATCCGAGTGCCGATTCGACGAGTGCAAATGTGTTTCTGACGCCGTGGGATATGGTTATCTCGATGTTAGCACGGTAAGAAACTCTTTTTTCTTACTCATTGACCTCACTAATAGATCTTTCAGCCTTAGATCGGTATATTCGAAGGATGCGTTTTGAGGGACAGAGTATGCGGCACAAGGTACGTGCTGTGCCTTCTATCATCTAATCTTTATCTTTACTAACCATGTGTTGAAGCCGCTGAGAAATTCCGACCACAATATAGTCGTCAACCACTAGACCATCGAGATGACAACAACGGCGGTAGCTGTAACTACGACCGTTCACTGTGTGGATACGGTTTGGTGAAGGGATGGATGCAAGGGGACTAGGCGGCGACGGATGTTGAAAGGCTTCTCGATGCTGAACATGAGTACAAGGTACGCGATTTATCCCTTCATTTTTTCTGACTGCCTGACATTCCCTCCTCCCTCAGACAATGCATCTTTAGCGCATTCAAAGACCCTCCCCAGTACGAGTCCAATCCAAGCGCGAGCACCCGCCCTCTCCCTCACAAACGGATCTCTTGTCTCCATCATTTGCGGGTTAGGGTACGTCCACCTTGCTCTAGTACCTTTTTTCCCGCTAATCTACCTTTCTTCCCTGTAGGCTGTTTGACCACTGAGACAGCAGTGGATACGTTCTGTTGAAGGGGGAGGGATGGCTGGAAGCGGGAGAACATTGAAGTGTGGCTCGAGATTGGATGTGCTCACGAATGGAAGGTACGTGATTTAGCTGTTCGTTGTTTCCCATTGACCGACTTTTCTCTCAGATTTACCGCTCCTCTGCCGGACGACGCGTCTTGAACACATTCAAACACTCCCAAGCATGAGTCCAAGCCCGAGCGCCCGCCGTCTCTCTCACAAACGGATATCTTATCGCCGCTTATGGATTTCACCTCGCTGGAATACAGCACGGACGCGGTGGGCAAGGAAGTGGTGGGATGGGGATATGCGGAATCCCGCATGAGTTTTCAGGGGACGCAGGAAGGTGGGTGTCAAGGTGTGGGGTATCAATGGTGCATGCCTCTCCTAATCCTTGCTCGGTGGCTAAGCGTCGACTTTGGGATGTTGGGTGGGGTTTGGAGTGCAAGGACATACTTGCATGTACTAGTATGCCGTCCAGCTTACCTTTGAAGCAAGACTAACGGCATCCACACAGATACAATTCATGTAAAGAAATCAGAAGGTATGTTATATCTGTTGACTACAGCTGCTCTTGCTAACGAGCCGTACACAGATATACAAATGTTATTGAATACGAGGAGGGATTGTAAGAACTGAGTAGCTAGGCACATGTATGCAGTACACATATATAAAATGGTATACAATACGAAGAGGGATTGTAAGAAATGAGTAGCAGTAGCACACGGGGGTGACCAAGTGAGGAGATGGCTCGGGGAAGAGTGGTCTTGGCCACGGGAGGGAGAGCTCCGCGCGGAGACGAGCTTGGGGTCGAGAGAGACAGCTCTCTGTGGCTATGTGCAGGTGGTCGTCACATCTCTGAGATAGGCAGCGAGTCGTTGATTCAAGAGACTCGGACGATTTCCGGAAGGCGCATCTTGGACGTCAAGTACTTTCACGCTCTCACGGAGCTAAGTATGTTGCTTCTACATCATCGAAAAAGAATTTTCTAAAGCAAGTGTCAAAATCTGGTCCAATATCCACGATATTATCATCAAGATGGTTGAAGAGGTGATCAAAGAATTAGTGGACAAGCACATAGCACCCTTCCTGGATGGCCCCGACCCTTTTCGTATCACCAAAGTGCCGTCTATCGTTGACTTTCTGGCTGTCCCTCGTTATGACACTCTCATCGAATCTCCCGTCTCGACGACTCTTGCTGAGACCCGTTGCCCAGAGCCATATCGTTCTCGTCGTCAACGGCCCTTCCGTGCTGCATCTGAGCTATTGAAGCTCGCAAACGACGATGAGAATTCCACACGCAAAAGAGAAAAGTGCGGTACGGTCAAGAGGGGGGGATATTGATGGAGAAGGCACTCAGAGAAGGGAAGTGTCTGCTCACATTGTGTTACTTTTATGTGGCGAGAAGAGAAGGGAACAGAAGCCACTTTAGATCCTACGTCTGTTGATCAACGTCCTGATATCCTTGCATATGCGGCGATAAACGAGTGTGGTCCTTATCCTGCCAAAGGTATCATATCTTCATGCATACCATTCCATATTGGTGGCGAGAGCCGCCCCTTCATACAAGTGGTGGTTGCTGGATCAACTTTGTCCATGTGTATGAGATAGAAGTTTATGTGTATCATCGTTCATCTTTGCGTTCGAACCAATAAGCCGCAGTAAAACTCCCGAAAGCTAACAACGGTTTCGACTCTGCCTGTCGCCAGCACCCGGTCCTGCAGCAGCTCCTTTCCTCATCTCTTCCTCATCTAATCCAGCCTCGGGCTAGGATCTTCTCTACTTCTCGGAGAATGGGCATATACTCTGCTGCGAAAAAGTGCCTCGTCAGCCTTGTTGCCAAGTAGAACATAACATCGATCATATGCACCATTTTTCTCCTCTGCAAGCCCAAATCCATCCTGACGGAGTTGTTTCCCTCGGTTATCACCTCGTCGCATGAGCTTTCTGGGCCCAGTATTCCCCTAGAAATGTGTCAGCATGCAAGCGGGCATAATACTCAATGGAAGAGGCATACAAGACCGAGAGTAGAACATGGCAAGCGTCTCTCCGGGTAGCGGCGTGCTGATAACATCTTCGGTGGAACATGTATTATCCTGCGCGACACCCATGAAAGTTGTCGCCTGAGTGCGTAGAGCATCCTAAGGACCCCCATTCAGAAAGGTAATGTAAGTCTGAAATGGCGGTGTAACGAACCTTCTCAGCGTCAGTCTCAGGAACTTCCTCGATCTTTTTGAGCATAGAAATTTCGTCAGGTTCTTTATCGAATGCAGCAGTCTCGTCTTCACCGATACACGGTGGCGGCATCAACAAAAGACACGTGGTATGTGTCATTAACACATACGAATTGTTCCAGAATATGCTCTCCAATGTCTCCTCCGATGTGTCCTCGTCTGTCACTTCGCCAAAAAGTACTCCGGTACTTCTCGCAGCCCATACTGTCATCGTACATCCTGAATGCAACGATGGTGAGTAGGCAGTCGAAGGTCGCTTTCAGCGTTCCCATTTGAGTTTCAAGGGGTCTGCCGTTGACTTGCTTTATGCTGGCATTTTGAGCGACATCCTGGGATCCTGATAAGGAAGAACACACGTTGACCATGAGATATCTTACTTCAAGAACCAAGTGTCTTCGAGCATGATACCGATTGGGCGCTTTCTGTTGACGTACTCTTTGCAGTAGCCGCCTGCATGGATGCGTCAGAAGATAGATATGAATCCGCAGGCATTGCTTACCATGTAGAACAATTCCACCGGGTGTCGAGAGAAAAGAAAAGCCACTTCTTGCTCTGCATAACGGGTCAACATGAAGACAAAGACCGGAAGACACTGATCACGTACTACAACAGAAGTGTCCAACCGCAGCATTAGACCTGGATGAAACTTGGGTCAAGTAGCCAGCAACCAAACTTGGGTTGGCTCACCGTTGTTTTCTTCAAAATAAAACGTTGAGCTTCATGTGCGACCGTTGACGTCGGCTATCCCGCATGGCCTAGAATCTAAAACATCAGGAACACGAGTTACAGATGAGAAAAAGTACAGGCTCGCTGTATCTCGCGGTCTGCAGATATTCTCGTAGCCCCACTCAGTCTATCACCATCTCACGCCAAGTAGCAATGCACATTGCAATACTAGAACGACACATCGAGTTGTCCCAGTTGTGGCTACGTACTTCTGCATAAGCAAGTTCTAGCATAAAGAATAGTTTATCAGCAAATACGGAAGCGAGGACATTGGGCTACGCACCTTGGACCAGAAACCTAACTATGCAAGTCCCCTTATGATTCTTTTACTGCAGGAAAAAACGTCAAAAAAGAGGAAGATCATAACTAACAAGCTGGATGTAATCACCTTTAGAGGTCGGAGATCCAATACCCACCGAAAGTAGGCAATCCAAATCCGGAGATGCTTGCCGAGAAACAGTTGTGACAGATGCTGTGACGGGCGCATGAAAATGCATGTGGTTGTGTGTAGTTCGTCGGGGGCGGTGAGCATGTAGTTCAGTGTAGACGCGTGTAGAACTGACAGGTTTGTCACGGTGTTGACATGGCTCTACACGATTGCGCAATCACTAGGGCAGGATGTTTCTGTGTGGCGCACCCAGGTTTGCACGGGATTTCATCGGTGTACATGGCTGTACACAGCTCCACATGGATGTACATCCGTTTAAACTGGTTTACATCGGTGTACACCGGTGTACACCTAGTAAAGTCCAGTAAATCCACTTGTACTATATTCCCCAAGACCACGCGCTACGAGGGGAGATAATCGCGATGTCTCACGACCACATCACAGTGGAGCACCCTGGCATTGAAAAGACCAAAGAGCTCGTCTTACGAGAATACTGGTGGCCCAGAATGAAAAGAGACGTAGAAAACTACATCCGCGCTTGCGAAACGTGCCAACAAACCAAGTCGAGCACTCAAGCAAAAGCGGCGCCCCTTCATCCCAACGCCATACCCTCCTGACCATGGACTCATATCTCCATCGACATGGTTACCAGTTTACCTCAGTGCGACGGTTACGACGCTATCTTAATGATCGTCGACCATTTCTCTAAGGCAATCATACCGGTAGCGTGTACTACAGAGATGTCATCGGAAGGGTGGGCCAAGATCCTACGAGATAAAGTCTACGCCAAACACAGAATGCCACAGGTCGTCATCTTAGACCGAGGCACCGTGTTCATCTCTAAATTCATGCAGGATCTCTATGACTTGCTGCAGATCAAGGCGAATGTGTCTACTGCCTATCATCCCCAGACAGATGGACAAATGGAGCGAGCAAATCAAGAGGTTGAAAAATACCTCCGAATCTTCGTCAACCATCTCCAGAACGATTGGGTTGAATGGCTCGCGCTTGCAGCCTTCGCCCATAACAACCGCATTCATTCCACCACGGGCAAAAGTCCTTTCGAGGTTAACTATGGCTTTCATGCTGACATCCTCCCTGGTGCTAGACCCCGCGCGCCTTTCAGAACACCGGCTTCCACCACTTTTATTTCAGAAATGCAGAAAATCCACGAAGAGGCAAAGCAAGCCCTCGAGAAGGCCGCCGACCAAATGAAAGCCCAATACGATAAAAAGAAACGACCTGCTGTCGAGTACCAAGTAGGAGACAAGGTGTGGCTCGATATGACCAACCTTAGTCTCCCACGTCCCAAGAAGAAACTTGCAGACAAACGAACAGGTCCATTCCCAATCGTCGCAAAAGTCAGAGCATCAGCGTACAAACTGAAGCTGCCGACGGGCTGGTGCATCCACCCGGTATTCAACGAATCCCTCCTTACCCCATACAGTCCACCCGCTTTCCCTAACCAAGAAAAACCACCTCCACTGCCCCCAGATCTTATTGACGGCGAGGAGAACTACGAAGTCGAGAAAGTCCTCGACAGTAGAAATCGCAAGGTTAGGGGAAAAGCAGGCGAACCCTCGCCCTGGGTTACAGACTATTTCGTCAAATGGAAAGGATACGGACCCAAATCAAACAGTTGGGTATGGGAGGATAACATGGACGCTCAAGAACTTATCGACGACTACCTAGCTGAAAAGTTAAACCGCACAGACTCAAACGTAGACTGGCAAACCTATACGGATCCATTTACGGGACGAAGAGTGTGGTACGACCAAGAGCTTATGTGGGATCTACTAGGCAGCAATGACAATCCTTCGACATACTCAAAACTGTTATACGAACCAACAGAGATTCCCTAGACCAGTAGCTACATCGATGGAACCGTCATCTCCACGATCAGGATATGCACATATTTGGCCAACTTCCCCTCTCCTACTTCCACCTAACTGGCACTCCTCCTCTTTGTTCGACCCCCTGCATGTGGGGGACAAAGAAAAGAGGTCGCACACAGTTGGGCTGTGGCTCTAAAGTTGAGTCCGGCATAGTAGTGACGCTTAGAAGGGTGCAAAAAAATCGTTCAAGAGCAACCATACAGCAGTCGGGACGCCTGCCTTAAAGGGGGGTAATGTTACGATTTATTCTTTTTCCTTATCTAAGTGCCTCTTATCTTATCTAATCTTCGGTGCTTAGCTTATCTTATCTTTAGATCCGCGACTCCACGGAGTCTTCACCTTGTGACACAGTCACACTCGTCAGAGTGGAGTACTACTCCCAGATCACCGGGTACTTGCTGATTCACTTTCTAACACAGTGTATCCATTATTAGACCCTTGGACTTAGTATAAAAGTAGCATACTCAAAGCTGTATATTCCCTAGCTTTGAGCTAAAGTTTATTCATACCGAAACACTTAAAACTCTCGAGCTAAAGCCTTAGTCTTGGCAACTTAACTGCACGGGAACTTAGCAGTGATTGTTCGAACGCGAAACAGCTGACTAATTATCTCAGTTAAGAGGTCGGGTCTAACACAAACATACAGTCCAAAAATTTTGCCCATTTTTGATAAATGCGAGGCATGTAAGTGACCAACTGGCAGCAAAATTGATAGTAATCAGAGCATGGAGGAGAATGATTATGGTGATTATAGCTCGTCGGATGGGCCAACATTTGTTGATGGCTATGCCATTTATTTTAACTTAGGTGTCATTGTGGAAATGCTCCTGGCTCACATATATTCCACAAGGAAACAGCAAGAATGCCAGTGTATATGCCTGATATCAGTCAATATCTACATGTCAAGACACTGAACGTCGATGCCCACCATACAATAGTGCCTGGAGAATTATGAAGTTCAGATAAGCATCGAGAAATTGCAATATGAAAGCTTTGAGGTCGTCAGTAAGATCTGAAGGAATGTCTATCTGAGCCACCATTGGAAAAGCAAGGACAACAAGGTAGTGGGCTATAGTAAGAATAATATATACCAACCCTCTTGTTATAAACAGTACTAGACACGCTTACTGGCTGCAGTGAAGATCATCATTAGTATCAAGTCGGAACGGGATCATTACGTACTACCGACTTTGTTTGACGATTTGATGATCTGTTGAAAGTTTTGACATTAATCGCAACAGAGGCGCGACTCGAAGTGCAATATTGACAGAGAAAGCCCTACATTGTACGAAGAGTATAGGAACTGCAAGACTCTCAGAGAGATGTTCTTGAATTAGGGAAATCATGACAAAGAAGAGAACCAAGGCAACCATCCTGGTGAGATCTCAGCGTGCACGTGGCACCAACTTGAGCTTGTTCCATCATAGCATGAGTCCTGATTGGCGAATTTTGCTGCAAATTTGACACGAAAAAGGTAAGAAAAAGTCGCTGCCAGCTACAGTCGTTACACTGACGGATCCTTGATATTTGAGTTCGGGCAAACTTTTGGCAAGGGGATCAGCTGTCACAAGTTATACATAGATGATATCCCACAGTACGGTCGTATACGATGGGAAAGTTCACCCTGGAATTAGCATATCTATTAGAAAGGTAGGGAAGGTAACACATCACATACCCCATCATGAGCTTGAACCCCGAACTCTTTCAGATGCTGTTAACAGTACTCGGTGAACTTTTGAAGGCAGGGCATTGCGCAACGTCTCAGATTCCATCCATCTCTGTTCGTGTCGACAGTTCTTCATTTATCGTTACTAGCTGAAAGCGTAGTTGGGTAAAAAGTCGCCGTAAATGATAGATTCTGAGCATATGTAATGGCACAGAGATAGTCAAAATCATTGTGGGGATGTGTATGTCACACGAGGCTATACGAGCGAAGACAGCTTTCCAGGCAGCTCACAGTCAAGAGCTCTGTATCAATAGCCTTCAGAAAAGAATGAAGCCGCAGCCCAGGCGAGTTCGATGCGAAGGAAAGAAAGGACGCCTAGAGCCACCCATTGAACAGGGGACATCATCTCACGCGACGAGACTGAAATCTGTCAGTAACGCCAGCTACTAATATGAGTTGTGAACTTACTTTACCGTTGCTGGGAAATGGACAAGGCATGTACGCGGGTACATGTAAGTAGTAGTAGTAGTAGTCGCACTGGCATGTAAGTAGGTGCCGTATACGTCACTCGATTTGGAAATTTGAACAAAATCTCATCCTACCACTGTGTCATCACCAATACGGCTCTCTGGATAAGCACTGCGCCGCAAAGCCTGATGAATATTGGCGGTTCACACAGGAGGCTCTTACGTATACTACGCTGGCCTTAGTTTCTACATTACTTCCCAGCCTTCTCATACGCACTCCTTTCAATCCGGGCGTACATCCGCGACAACGACAGGTCGCTCAAGGCTATTTCACCGTGTGCAGCACAATTCTCCCAAAATCACTGGTCACCAAAGGATATCTAGAGGATGACTTCAGAGTGTGAGCTCGATAGACGATCAGCTACCGCTAAAGACCGGAAGGAGGTATAGTCGTTGGTGAGGTACGTCGTCCGTTTCTTTTCATTAAATGCCCTGACGAGGCTCTAGGCAGGATTCCTGGGTGGATGGATCGTTTTGCAGCTGCTCAGACGCGGAGAAGACCCCCTGGCTTGAGAGTGCGAACCATTTCGAGCACGATCTTCCCTTCACGTTCCAGTCGCCTCCTGTCCTTCTGGCGGGCGACTACGGCTCTGCTCCCAGGCAAATGAGTGTATCGTCATCCGAGGTGTCTTCGCTGGACCTCGCTGTGGAGTTAGCCAAACGAGTTTGTGAATCAGCCGACGTTGTATTAATGGCCATGCCTACAAGTAAGTCCAGTTCATACCGGTTGAGCTCATTTATAAAGTATGCTGTATCTAATATGGCCCGGTTTTAGTAGGTTCAACGTCCTCTGCGTCACTGTCTCCATCCTCTTTGGTATCATCGTCTGTATCAACCCATCCCTCCCGCCTCCCAAGCTGCCCTATTCCATGCTACCGTCGTTCCTTCCTCTGCTACAGCACCCAGTACGATGTCCTTTCGACCGAAAACATCTCACACTACTATCGAGCATCGGTACCGCACAAACCTTAACGCCAGAATCCAGTCATTACGCATGGCAGTTCCCGCTCTTCGAGTTTTGGAATGAACAATGGGCCGAAGAAGAGCAAAGGGACGAAGGCCAGGATCATAAATGAAGAAGACTCGACAGACATCATTGACGAGCGAGGATACATTGATGGAGTCAAAGTGACAAGGAAGCGGAACCTTTGGTCGGAGGCCTCATCATGTTGGATTCTCCACAGACCCAAAAGAAAAATCCAATGGATTCGTGGGCATCGGTGGCCAGGCTCCCATGACACCATCGACACACCGTCCTTGGAAAGGCCGTCAAGTACATTCGAGCACTAAAGAAGCAGGAGATGCGATTGAAGCGTGAACAGAATGGACTGATGGCTTGGTTTCGGGGCTGGTTGGTGGATCTGCCCTCCTGCACACCTGGGAAAAAAAGTGCAGGGAGAAGTCTGGTGGTGAAGAGAAGGATCAAGTGGATGCTCTCGATATTGATCTTCCAGAGTCAGAGTCGGATGACGAAAACAATGACGAAGAAGAGAGAAGAAGGAAGAAGCCTAAGGTCGAGGTTCCGTCTCCACCGCCCACCACCTCTGTACCTGCTGGTCTGCCTGTTGCACTGAGAAGACGTGGTCGACCACATGAAGTGATACCGCCCATAGCACCAGCTGAAATTTTTGGAGAGAAGTCTCTTTCCCCACCTTTCCCCCACGCTTATGCTCCTCCTCGCCTACTTATTCGAGTTCCTCTACCTCACACGTCACCTTTTAAACGCCTACGGATACCCCTTCCTTGCTAATTTCATACCCAACATTGCTGGAGGCGATCTCGTCAACTTGGCTATGGTGCATCTGATTTTTGATGACTCCGGCGAGGTTGTCGCCGGCGAAACGAGGGTTGAGGTATATAGCCTGGACGCACGATATGCCCCCCTTAGCCCTCTCCGCCCAGCCTCGAAAAGAGGCTTCTCATATACCCACTTGCTTTGCCCATACCCCGTTTTCAGGGATGCTTGAGCACCTTCTAAGTCATCGCTTTCGGGTCCTTCTTGGTGATTTGAATCAGTGAGTGATTTCGAGAGACGAACGTAGTGCTCAGCTGATGTAAAGGATACTAAGACAACGAGCTTTTGCTTCCTGGTCGACGCAAGCTCGATAGCGGTCAAAGTCGAAATAATGTTCGCTGCCGGGAGTTTCTCGTACGGGTAAACCACCTGACCTGACTGTCAATATTATGGATGGTGTTAAAACAACTTTACGAACCAAGGCGCCGTTACGCAGGATGGCGTCAGCTTCTTCTGCTACCCTGTTCCACGCCTCTTCTCCCAAACCGAAATCGTCCAAACTCAAATCGCCGGCTAGGACCTCCAGTCGCCCAGAAGTCACCCACTGGCACTTGTCATCCCATACTCCTCGATTCGTTGACCCTTCTTTCGACCTAGCCAGGGCTTTATTGCGATCATTCGCTCGAACAAGGCAAATGACCTTTTTCACCCTTTCACGCCGCAAAAGCAAATCGCAACACGAACCCACCCAGGAAATTAGCTGCACCGGTGAGGAAGACCGCAATCAGCTTCGTAGCGAAGTCTGGAGGAAGCGACGCGTAGGCCTCGTGCAGCTTTGGTAACAGCTGGTCGTAATCCTTGCCATACTCGATGGTCGTGACGGTTTTCTTCTGAGGGACATCAATTACATCAGTGATAGCACCCTTCCAGTCGCACCAATTGACGTCAGCGGTGGAGTGTGGGAGTTTTTTCTCGTTGAGCGGGAGTCAACAATAGGACATCGCCAATGGGGGCGACTGGATTGGACGATACTCGATGGAGAAAACTCGATAATTGGTCGATGATGGTTGTTATACGCGCATGGGTGAAAAAGAGAGTTGTAGAGTATACGGAGGGAAATATGTGGGGCGATGGAGGCACGAGAAGATGCCGGCGGCCGTGTCACGAAGAATGTAAGATCAGAAGTCAAGCTCGTAGATTGTATAAGATTTTCCATCGACTGGTCCGTTTCATCGAAAAAAACGGACTCGGAAGGAAGGAATGATCTGAAATGATGTCATTTAGATCCCCAGCTCATGATTGGCTCGACCACTTACATTTCTGGACTGGTAACTTTTTGTCTAACCGCCCCAGTCGTTTCAAGCGAGAAAGTGAGTCTCACATCTCGCTTGCGATGTCAAGCTTTCAAGTGGTGAGAGAGACGGCGACTGTCTATCACATCTCCTAAATGCATAGTCGTATCTGCTGCGGTGCTTTCTACCGCGATTCACGCTACAACCATCAACGTTACTATGTGAATTCCGGGATACAGGCAAGTTTGACTAGCATTCTGCACTCTGACCCGATGACTCTTGTTGCTATGCCCATGGATGACTCCGGCAGTGCTGATCGTTTTTAATACATCCAGGGAACCAGTATCAAGGTGCATGTTCACGGTGGACCTGTTATCAACTACAACACGGTTTCAACTATCTCTGGGGTTGCAGAGTGTAGGTGGTAACTTTTCTATCTCTTACCTTTTTTATTGAAATGCAGATATGACGCAGTCATTGATTCCATGGCACTATCTAATGAACGTCGATGATGAAGTTCGTTCTTGCTCAACCTTGTCGTGTCGGATGCTTCGCTGCTTGGCCTTGAAGATTGCTTTATTCTGGCTACATTCTAAAACCAGATAGATAGTTCTCAAGAAGAAGATCCTGGATCAAATATATATTTCTCGACCCCCGTAGGTTGGTCCGACTTGGTCAATCAGCCTGAGGCGCAGACGTGAATTATTGACTCCTCGCTTCAGGGTATACAGATATGAGTTGCATCACTTACTGCGACTTTATCTCTCCCTGTAGTCTGGTACGACCGAACTAATCAAGGCCGACCCCAAATGCTTCTTGATATGTTCAGTCGTCGTCTCTAGTGAATCATCATCAAGATCATCTTTCTCGATTTGATGTATCAGAATTTTCAGTAGAGAAGATATAAAGACCGTGTGGGTATCTCATCGTGTCTACATTATGGAATCTCATCTATCTAACACTTTAACATGTACGTCTGCAATTTCTTGAACTCTGTTTGACTAATCTTTCGCAAAAATGCAGACATTACGGAGATGTTGTTCGTATGGGAATACCTGATAAGCATCGACGACGAGGTTGGTAGTGACGGTTCTGTCTCGTATGTCACTGACGAGCCTTTACTAGGTCGCCTTGTTCTGGGCATGTTTCAACTTCATAACGCTTGAAGGATCACGGCTCTCTGAAACGTTAGAAACAGTCCTCAAGACGATCGTGGATCAAATTCTTGTTCTTTGTGGCAAGTCGCAACATCACGATAACAATGGAATGTGTTCATGATGATATCAGAATCGCTACCTTGGGATGCTTCTCCGAATCTGGGATATGTTCGGTACGTCATATCAGAGCCCGTCGCTTTCTAGCTGTTAAACTCTTGACTTTCAAAGTCTATCAATACAGCGTGAGTTGATATCTTCATCCGAGTCTGGTGTCGATTGAATGTTTGCCGATTTGTTTCTAAGCTGGTTCAGTATATGTACGTCAGTTTTGTCTGGCTCTTTTGATGTTACTCGCTCACCTCGGGACTTAGATGCGGAATTGATCTCGCCCTGTCTCAACCCATCAGTATGTAACCCCACATTGTGATACCATTTGTTAGCTACAGCAAGGTCGTGAAGAGACATGTGCAATATTCTCGTTGACCCTCAGTCAATACTATATAGTAAATGTTCTCTCCCTACCTTCACTACATTGTCACCATTTCTTACGCATCAATTCTCATATCCAGCGGCTATACAGTGCGTTGTCCTGGAAAGTATAGTGGTTGTTCGTGCCTGGGCAATTTTGGGGAGGCAGCAACGTGTCCTGTGGATCTTCTTTGGTTTGCTCGCCTTTACTACAAGTGCGTCTACTGTGATCGGCGCTCTGTCTATCGAACGCGAAAATGGTCATAGGTTCTACATGTGAGCACCATATGGCCCAGGAACCAAATCACGCTTGATACTGAAATTGCTTAGCCTTCCGCTAGCGTTTTTTGAGACTACAGTTTCTGCTGCGGTAGCATACCGCGGGATCAAGTATCTGCGCGATTCGAGGTCACTTCGGTCATCGTGTGCGGATGCCAGGCCAAGGCCACTCGTGCGGCTGGTGTTCGAAGATTCGATCCTCTACTTTGTGATGTGAGCTGACCTTTGCATATCTGACACTAAATTAAAGTCTATTCAGGGTTGCTGTCATTCTGATAGTAGTGCCATTTTCGCCAGCAGTAACATCTTAACTACACTAGATTAGCTCTAGCTAATGCTACCTCTCATGCAGACTCTGCCGCTAGGCCTATCGATTGCGAGTATTACGGTGACTCGCATGCTGCTTCGGCTGCGGAAGCAGGCTCTCTCGGACTCCGCTGGGGAGACTTCTGAAGAGCTGTCAACGTTAACATTCAGAGTTCGGGCCGTGTCGGGAGGGATAAGCTCTTCTAGCGAGGCAGAGGAGGATGGATCTGTGTGATTCAATACAGCTCAGAGACGCTTACCCATCCACTTATGCGCACAACCGTTTAAATTCATTGAGACTGACACTGTTTACGTCGTGCTGGTAGATCCATTGTATGCAATGTCGGAACTAATCTTGGCGCCGTCTGCAGTGTTTGTAACAGTTATCACTGGACGAGCAGGTAGATAACTTCCCAACTTGATTTTCGAGGACGAGATTTTACTGTACGTGACAGCCATACACATGCCAGGGCATTTGGTGTTGGTGTGAGGAATAATCATACAGAACGGACGAGAGGCATCGGGAGAGACACCAGTTAGACTTCCGTTTCCCCAGATCGACAACTCGGCCTGAGCAGGCAATCTAGAAAAGGCGTCCTTGGGATGAAATCATAAATTAACTAGCTGTACCTCGTTCAGACGTCGGCGAAACCGTCGTAAGGACTCCGGAGAGCAAGATTGGGAACGAAGAACGAACGTCAGCGCATTGGTATCCATTCACGCAAGCTCTGTTCATAAAGCGGCAAGTCACTTGCCAATGTTATAGTGCTGAGTCACGCTAATCAAAATGTAGCGGCGACCCTTGTAAGAACTAATCATCGAGTAGATGACAATCCATCGGATATGACAGCTAAAACTGAGAATGAACGAGTCGCGCGACTGAATTCACCTGGGCTTGGGATGGAGGATTTCTTATTTTATGAGGCGGGGTATTGAGACATCTTGATAGAGGCACGCCACTGGGCCTGAGGGAGGTCAACAATCAAGTCGTAGTACTTAGTCCAAGAGGCAGATAATTATATAATTTCTAATGTATTCCAGTCTGGGCAAGGCTGAAGAATAGTGCATATGTAGGGCACAGATACATCATGTTTGATACCAGAGACGTGCATTTTTGTGATCCCCAGAGACAATGGCCTCCGTCTGCACAGTCCGTGGAAGACCAGAAATAAGATCACGGAACGTTGATCTTTTCCTCAGTTCATCTGATTTAAGCATGCGAACCAATGAGTGCGTGAAAACACCACGGAACCCGGCATCTCCAAACTGTCTCTCATAAGTATAATGGCCAGTTTCAGTCGCCGCCAAGACTACGTGAGATGCGCCATCTTGTTTCCAGTCCTGAGTCCATAGAGACGGTGTTTCACGAAAGGCAGGGAGCCTCCGAATGGTGTCATCGGCAGCTTTGAGCATGCGAATGAAATCGAAAGGGCGCAGTGAGTGGACGTTGCGCATTTCTGAAGTCTGGTCTTCAATTGTTGGACCGTTACCAGCATCCTGAATGAAGGTGATGTGGTGTCCCTTTTCAACGCATACTTGGCTGAGAATGGCGTCGATCTCTCGATTGCTGATGTCGGGTGGCCGCCCGTCGCTAGCGTAGCTGTCCCAAGCATCACGATCAATAGGGCAAAGCGATCTAATCATTCTCAGATTCCTAAGAGAGGTTTCTGAGATCCCGTACTTGAAACTCGTGGGATGTGGGCAGTCAGGATAATCATAGCATGAACCGTGCCCGGCAAAGTAGATAATGATATTATCGTCCTTCTCGATTTTGGGATTGGTAATGAGATCGCAAAATGTATTGACGATGTTCGCGCGAGTAGGATTGGAGTATTCGACAGGAAGACGGTGGTCGCAGTGTTTGCCAGAAGGACCGAGAAGTAGTTGGATGCGATCTTTGGGAACACCGAGATCATTGAGTAGGTAGTCATTTATCTCCAGCGCGTCTGCTACGCAACCACGCAGCGGGTTAGTGCTGTATCCGTCAATACCGATAAGAACTGCCCAGAATCGGGAACCGTCGATGTCGCGGGGAGGCTGCAATGATACTCAAGACCAAGGTCAATGCAGAATGGAAAATAACGCATGCTTACCCTCGCAAAAGCTGTCAGTTCTGAGCGGAGGGTACCGTTTTCGATCCTTGCAATTTTTGAGCGCAGGACCTTCGCATCCTCTTCCATCTGTAAGGCCTGCGATCTGACTGCGTCCAACACTTCCACAGATTCGAGCCCCTCAGCTATACCGCACTGTTTCGCTAGCGCATCCACCTCGTCGGCTTCAAGCCGCTTCAATAGAATCTGTAAGGGATTCTCCTGATTTATTGTTAGAATACTGATCAGATGCAGAAAGGTCACTAACCGCCGACGCAGGATCCATTGAAACCATCTGGATGTTTTGTCGAAAGGGTGGTGAGACCGGCCATAGCCTAAGATTGCGGCTGCATCGTCATAGTAGAAAAGGTGTAATTGAATCTATTTTCCACTTAGTCAGCGACGTTGACCTTTCATTTCAACCGCCATCGGCCGCCATCCCACCATCGTCAAATCAGGCGGGCTGCTAAATTCTTGTTCTATCTGTATAGAATGTTCTCAGTACAACGACAGGCTCAAAAAGGCGAACAATTGACCGGTTGCCGCTGGGCCCTGGCCAAAGCATTTTATCAAATTGGCTCGCTGGTCAAAACGGCGTTATAAAATGGTTCTATTGCCATTGCCACTTCTTATATTCCATCCTACGCTCTCCCTCTCACTACCAGGCGAACTACTGCGTACCTCATCCCAATGTCTCGACCAGAATCTTGCTCAAACCCTGGACAAGACCATCCCCGACCGTCGACTCCCTCAGAATGCCACCGCATTTTTCCTTTATGTGCCGAACTCAGCGAGGCTGCCTCTTGTCTTCCAGCTAATACTCCATATGCCATCAAAAAGTTCTGTGAAATAGTCTTACAGAAGTTACCCAAGGACGCCCGTAGTATCAAAAGGTTTCAAATAGAGCTGTTCAATAGTTTGCTGGTCGATCTGTGCGTCACGATTCGGGTTTCCCTTCTTTGTATTCTGACGTGTTTGCTTATTGCAGGATGCCTGTATCTCTTGAATACACGATTGATCCTAACTCTGTAGAGCCGCCTGTGGCTCGAATCCGACGCGTCGATGACGACAGACCCGGAAAACTGTCAACGGACATTGACTTCTCACGAATTCCTCTCTTTGAGGACGTTTTCGACGCCACCGAGTCCTCTGCCGCGCCTTTCCATCTCACTCATGGGGCCGTCGACACGAATTCTCCAAGTCCAAGCCAACCACCATTCAGTTGCTGCTTTATTCCGGATGACAAAGTCCTCGGAAGAAGTGGCAAGGTCATCGAGGTTGACTGCAACGGCAAATTCAACACTCGAGCATCAGATGAATCGACACATGGTAGAAGTCTTCTATCGCGTAGCGCAGAATATCAATTGTTAACGGTTTCACAGACAAAGGTAGCATCCGCACCGGTCCCTCTGTTGAGGACCTCCATGCAGTTCAGTCCAACAACACCGAAACCGACGACTTTCCCGCAACTCCCGCAGCTTGTTCCGCACCAAACCCTGTTACAGCCCATGATGAATCTGCTTCGTCTGCTCCTGTGATCAAAGTCATCAATATCGCGCCTCGTACTCGTCCTCGCTCCAATACATTCGTCATGGCTGCACCTCCTCAGCTCCCCCGAACTCCGGTTCCCCCCGCTACGTCGGACCTTCTGCATCCTCTTCTTCCGTTGCTTCGTCAAGCACCTTAGCTGTTAGCACTGGCAGTCTATGCTCTGGCACTCCCTCAGATACTACAAACAACAACGACAGTTCCGACTCCAAAGAAGAGAAGGAGCAGATGAGGTCAAACGTTGCTTTGGATCCCCAGGACCAGGCATCAAAGGGCCAGGACGTTTCCTCAGTCGCAATCCCATGCCCAAAGCAAGTCGCGCACACGACTGTAGGCGTACAAAGCAACAAGCGGAGCTGAGACGAGAGTCCTGACCCAGCGGACCAAGAAGTCTCACAAAAATCGTGTAAAATCAGGCGCAAGTTGAATGACGGGCGAGAGATCTAAACACAGAAGTGACTTGTAACGGATATATCATATAAAATCATGCCGTTCGAATTGAGAACGATTACTTATGTTAATACTTGGAGGGACTATTTTTAGTAACAAACTGTCCGAGTCTCGTGAGACGGGCGTGATTTTGCCTTCTCGAGTGAACTTCGAACGACCAGAGCTGAGAGCTTCCCCTGAAGGAAAACTTTACCCCACGGTGGCACGGACCGAACCCCGGTACGACTGTGCCGGTCCCAAGTCGGAGGGCTGATATCCTCTTACTTATACTATTCGCGATATGATTTCTCCGTCGTTTCTTTCCCTCCTTCTTCCGCCGCCATGAAAAGCTTTGTCTACAATGCGCTTCCATCCCGTGTCGTCTTCGGAAACGGCACTCTTAGCCAGGTCGTCCAAGAGATAACAACCCTTGGATGCAGCAGAGCTTTGATATTGACTACGCCTCGCCAAGTAGCACAGGGGGAGGAGCTGAAGGAGCTCGTGGGTGACAAGGCGATTGGCATATACGCAAATGCGACGATGCATACGCCAACAAGTGTTACGGACGACGCTGTTGGCGTAGTCCAGAAACTGGGCGCAGATGTAGTCGTTGCTGTCGGGGGCGGTTCAACTGTCGGTCTGGCGAAAGCAATCGCGTTGAGGACCGATTTGCCGCAAATTGTTATTCCAACAACATATTCAGGATCGGAGGTGAGTTGGGAGATTCGCTCACCAGTGGGCGATATCGAATCTCCTTGTAGGCAACAGCCATCATTGGCCAGACTGAAAATGGACTGAAAACAACGCAAAAGACGCTAAAGGTTCTTCCAGAGGTGATCATCTATGATGTTTCTCTGACCGTGACCTTGCCACCTCGGGTGACCATCACGTCCGGATTGAATGCGATCGCACATGCCGTCGAGGCTCTCTATTCGAAGGAAGCCAGTCCCATCACAGACACTCTTGCCGAACAAGGAATCTTGAGCATCGCTAAAGCACTTCCCGTCATCATGAATGACTCCGGGAACCTTGACGCCCGGAGCGAAGCTCTGTATGGCGCCTGGGCATGCGGCACATGTTTGGGTGCAGTAGGAATGGGGCTGCATCACAAGCTATGTCACACACTTGGTAGGTGCCTTTCAGTTGATTAGGACATGAATACTCAAGTGAACGGTAGGCGGTACTTTCAACATGCCTCATGCCGAAACCCACACCATTATCCTTCCTCATTCGATGGCCTATAACGCGCCTTACGCTCAGGAAGCGATGGAAAAGGTCGCAAAAATTCTCGGCGTATCCAATGCGGCGCAGGGCATTTTTGATCTTTCCAAGAGTCTTGGGGCGCCATCTACATTGAAGGAGTTGGGCATGAAGGAGGAGGACCTGGAGAAAGCGGCCGACATCGCTTCGAAGAGTCCGTATCCGAACCCTGCGCCTCTGGAGAAGGAGAAGATCTTGCAGCTGCTGAAGAACGCATATGCGGGAGTGCGACCGAGTTAGAACGAGAAGAGGCTTACTTGAAGCATAATGTGAATAGTGAAATCCGTTGTACAATATTGAAAGCTATGGAATCATGTCTCCGCGCCATTCTGATTTTATAAGAATCCGCAAACGTTTCAAAATCAGTGGTCCCGTCCTAGTTGTCTACGCCCAATAAAAACAAGTCCCCTGCTCTATTACCCAACACAAGGCGCCCCGTAGCCTCTCCCAATGCACAATGCGTATAGTCATCTGCGCAATGGCTTAGCTTATTTTCGGAAAGGAACTGAAATTCCAAACCTCGTAAATCGTAGGATCTCTCCTCGTGCACAACACGCGCTTCAATATTCATTATCTCTCCTTGATCCTGAATTTCACCCGGACGTCGCAACCGAGCTAGCGCTATCTCTCTCAGCATGCTACCACGACTGCGCTCCATCCAGACCGCTCTCATCGCTTGAGGTCCCATACAGTACGCACAGATGAATCCGCCGGCCTTGTCATCAAGCGTGGCCCAGGCTTCAGGTGGAACTACTGGGGAGCTCTCGAAAACACTGGATTCTTGCACGTAGAACGGCGTGTGCTTGGAATCCACGTCTTGGAGCACGAACGGTTTCATGGCCGACTGTCTGTAGATGAGGTTCGAGAGGGATTTCAGGCCAGTCAGGTTCACTTCGAGAGTGGGCACAGCAATGGTGATGTGTATGGTGTAATGGAAAAGGCCGTGAATGACATCTAAAGCAAGGAAGTCCAGTGTGAGAACGTCTGAGAGTTTGTCGTCGGGAAACTCTGAAATAACGTAGCCACGGAACGTCTTGGAGAACTTGTGCTTCAGTATAGGGAGGTCATGCTCGATCACCGATGGCCCGCACCGTAGATCGCTCGGCAAAGGATGCAATTCGATTGAACGCGTCTTGAACACAATCATATACGGCCCAAAGAGACGAACATCATGGATAGCGGTGTACTATAGTAGAAAATAGATGCAATGAAATTCTGATCTAATGGGTGTCAATCTCGAAGCTTACCATCTCTTCTAGATTTTCTCCTTCAGTTGAAATAACAACAGGAGGGCTGCCCGACTTCGTCCAATCCAGTAGTTCTACAGAACATGCGTGTGAAGACAAAACAGTGTTATGTACCGGATCGATATGGCGCGGCGAGTACAGAGGATTAGATCCGATACTGCACACAAGATGAAAGTCGGGCGACGCCAGGGGTATTTCGTACAAGAGCGTTACAAAAGGACTTATAAACCTAAGGTGACTTCGTGAGTTCATACTCCATTCTGATTTTATTAAAAAGATAACCTACGAATGCTTCTTGATCACAATCAGTATCCTGGCATTAGGACCATCCAACACTGCCGTATAGGACGAAAATCCTGATTTACTTAGTGCCAAGCTTGCGCGTCGGAATCCCGGAAATACCCCACAGAGGTTCAGGTCTAGGTCCCACAGGTGCATGCCTTCACTGTACACGGCGAGAAGCCACTTGTCCAGGAACACGTTTAGCCCTATGAGGTGAACGTTTCCACTGGGCTGAAATTTGGTAGGAGACCTGCGTCTAGTTCCTAGCCATAGTCGATCGATACGACGGGCAGTAAGCACCTCAGATTGAAGGACGGATGCGTCAAGACCAAGGATATAGGATGAGTGGGGTTCACGTAGGGAGGCAGCGAAAGGGATTTGGCGCTGCTGTTCTTCTAGAAGAGAAGTCCAAACGGATTTATCTTGGATGGCTGCATGGGTCAGACTGCAGGTCTGGATGAGGTGGGTATACCAGAGTCTGATCTGAATGAAGAGTACGGTCGTACCTGTCTAAGCGATAGGATATCTGAAATATCGAGAAGAGAGATGACAATTAACAGTATCTCGTTGGGTAGGTCGTATATATTGGCCATCTTGATTGAAACCTTGCAGAACGTCAGTCAAAGATCAGTGGCAGTGGTGGGAAGCGGAAAGGCCGGTCCGCAACAAACAGCCTGAGTCCAAAATGGGCCACGCCGAAAATACGTGTCCCTGAGTATCTTTGCGGAGTGAATGCAAAGTGGATGCCGAAACTTAGATTAAAAGATGACAACAAATCTTATTCTGTAGTACTTATACATACACCCGTCCGCGATCTATAAATTAAGCTAGTGTTCCGAGCACGTCTTCATCGCCCTGTGTTTGCCGGAGGCTTCATCTGCATCATCATTTGCTGAGCTTGCTGGGTTTGCTGCTGTTGCTGTTGTTGCTGCTGTTGATTTGGTTGTATCCCATGAAGCTGCCCATTGACCACCATCCCAGGTCGCATCCAATACGCAGCATTCATCGGCATGCGGTAGTTCATCTGAGGCGGCATCTGAGTGTACCCGTACATCTGCGGCGCATAATGAATCGGAGTTTGCTGCGGTTGTTGTGTGTTCGCATCAGCATTCGGTTGAGCACCGCGATTGGCAACATTCGTAGGCTGAGGGCGGGGTGATGCCGTGTTTGGGTGAGCCAAGGTGCGATACTGGGCCGCAGCAGCGGTGTTGTACTGTTGGAAGTTTATCTGAGGCTGTTGGGGATGCGCCATCTGTGGAGTAGCCTGTTGAGCCTGCACTTGGGGTTGAGGTGGCATGGGTGAGCGAGATGCGATACGCTGGTTCGTAACCATGGGAGTAGCTCGAGCGGGCACAGGTGTCCCATGCATCGCGTTTCCCTGGGTGGTAGGTGTCGTGGATGCGCGACCGCTCTGCTGCTGCTGCTGCTGCTGCTGGAGTAAACGCTGTTGCATTATATGTTGTTGTATCATATGCTGCTGCTGCGCAGGCGTTAGATGAACTGTTGCCACATTATGCTGCTGTGGCTGCGCAGGTGTTGCAGAGCGTACGGCAGCGGCGGCGGCAGCAACAATAGACGCGTTTTGGTTGTGTGCTGCTGCCGCTGCCGCTGCTTTGGTTTGATTGACACGAGTATTGGTTGCAGGGTTTTGGTGGATAAACTGAGTTTGGTTTTGTATCGGTGGTTGATATGTGACAGGATGGGGCGTTTGCGCCTTGGCAGGCTGTGTAGCCTGTGGCGCTTGCTGTTGCACGCGGGGAGACTGATTGTGCGAAGGCTGTTGTTGTTTCGAAGGTGTAGATATTCTGGGAACGTTCTCTTGCGCAGGAAAGGATGAAGGTGTTCGGGTCCTGGGAGATGGCGTATTGGATGCTTTGGTAGTTTGGTTTTGGGCGTGGAACTGATGAGTGGCTGGCGGAGGATGTGGTGGAACGGCTGGCTTGGCAAAGGTTATTTGAGTAGGAGGAGGCTCTGTTTTGGGCTTTGGCTTCGGCTTTGCGGGTTCCTCCTGCTCTACTGGAGGAGGGGGGTTGTGTTGGGGTGCTGGGGTTTCGGTAGTAGAAGGTGCCGGCGACTGAGTAGTCGAAGGAGCGACGGTTACGGGGGGTTGCTGGGGTTGGGGAGTATCGGTGCCTTTGGACTCTTTGGCCTGCTTTGACCTTTGAATGGCATCCAGTATGCGATAGCTGGGAAAATAAGGTCAAATAGGCACGGAACTAAAGACATAAATCGTATACTTTGCGCTGGGAACACGGGTAGCTCTGGAGTTCATGAATTGCATGATCTTGGCTCTGCGCGCCTTGTCCGTTTCGTCTTCTTCCTGATCCACAGCGGATGCTTTGCGCTTCAAAGAGGTAGGTACAGTGGGAGTAGATACTCGAACAATGTGGTTCACCATGCGAGTAAGATGGGGATCGGGATCAAGACATAAGGGTGGGGCAGTGGCGAGCTGTTGCCAGGGCTTCAACGACGAGAAAAGTATAATGCAAGTGAATGAACTCACCAGGATTCGGGATTCGATCTCCAAGGCATCCCTGTCAGTCATAACGAGGCCCTCCTGCTGCTTCTTCATTGCTGCAATCTTGCAGACATCTGCCCATAATGACTCCGGTGTAGGGTGCAGAACAGTACGCGTTCGTCCTGGTTTTTCCAGTGGCGGATCATTGGCCTTCAGAGGGCGATAGTCCAGAAGCTCGGCAATCAAACACCCTATGGAGAGATTTGAACGTCAGTCACTGGGTATACTATGCGACTCACCATCATAGAAATGAATGTTGGGCGAGGCGTCGAAGAGATCCAGAAAATCTACTGGCAGTTGATGAGCTCGAATATCATCAAGTAATGACTAAATGATGTGGAGTAAACTTCATATCTCCTTGCTTTAGAAATGAACGAACCGCGGCGTAATTGTTGTAGAGAAATTTGGATCCATTATTGAGAACCCAATGTTCTGCATGTAGGTGTACGGTGAACGACGGTGGCTTTGCTTCGGTTTTCGCCAGTAGCTCCTACGATATTTTGGTATCATACGACGTTGTGGATGCGAAAAGCGCCCACCTCAACTTGGCGTGTCTGATTGTACCAAGTCATAGTAATGTCCACTCCGGCAGTGACGTTCCGTGGTAAGGGTGAAGCCGCTGACAAAGGCGATGCAAGAAAGGTCCAGTGGCTCTTTGTAAGCCCGGTCTTCAAAGATTTTTGACTTCATTTCCCGACCATGGAGGAACAACTGAGAGAGGTGAGTCTCGTGTTTTTAGTTGGAAAAGCCGTTAATTTTTAGGCTTAGATTGTTCCATTTCTACGAGACAAGAATCCCCAAGTACGGCACCTAGCGCTCTCGACTCTTCTACCGCAAACAGCGAAGGATGCACCGCACAGAAATATATTTCTATCCGGACTACAGTCAGGCGGCCTCCAAAAGCCTAAAGAGGCGGACATAATAAAGGATTTGAAGCTACTTTGCCGCGACCAGCTGGTGAGTTTGTCTGTTCGATCCGTTCGAATAGATCTCTGATATAATCAGTGAGGCCGTAGCTCATGATGCATTCAAAGCACTCGTGAACTTGACCGACTCGCCTTTGGTTGCTCAAATGTTGTCGGATTCTAACTTTCTGAACTTCATAGTGTCCTATATCATAGTGAGTTAGTCCCCAATCTCTTTTACCCCGTCGTTGATTCAAGATCATAGAATCCAGATGCCATTCTTGCAGAACTGGCATCGATGTTGCTCTCAAATTTAACGGCGTCTTCTGGGGCATGTTCGATGATCATATCCATGAACGTGAACGTGATTTCAGATCCAAAAGTCAAAAATTCGTTCTATCCCACTCAGTCACGAAGTGGATCATGTCCTGCTCCGGTGCCATATCCCTCGGGCAAAGCGAGCGATGTCCTCGCATTGCCGCTACTACTAGATGCTTTCGTTCAAGGCGCCCAGTTGAAACAAACCGAAGATCCCTCAAAGCACTTGCGCAAGAGCGAGCTCCATTTCCTGGCCAGCGTTTTCGCTAATGTTGCCTCGGTGAGTATCCTATCCCACAAAAGATTGTATTCTCACACTGCCTCCAAGTCATCCGGTGGACGTAGTTTCTTCCTCACCCCAAGACCAGCCAACTTCCTGAAGCCGAACGATTCCATTGAATATCCTTTAGCCAAACTGGTGACATTTACTGAGCACAAGGACACTATTCGAAGAGGTGGGGTCGCCAACACAATAAAGTAACAATCCAGTGCTGTTCGATCAATTTTGCCTGACCATGCTTATCAGGAATTGTTCATTTCACTCGGCAGGTCATCGTGCCATGCTCACTCCCGAGGATACCCTCGCAGCAGTTCCACCCTCACCTGCCGAGGCGCCAGGCATTGACGTTCTACCATACTTGCTTCTACCTTTAGCAGGTCCTGAAGAGTTTGACTTGGAGGTCTGTCCCTTTGCCATCGCTCAGAATATTATCTGACATTTACCTTCATCAGGATCAGGAGAAGCTGCCGGAAGCTCTCCAGTTTCTACCTTCAGATAAAACCCGGGAGCCCGATCAAGTGATCAGGCTAGCGCACGTTGAGACGTTGCTCCTTTTCTGCCACACACGTTGGGGACGCGACTATATGCGTACACACGGTGTTTATGAGATCATCAGAGCTACACATGAAAATGAGACTGTCGACAAGGTGACTAGCCTCTGCTTGTCCATACATCGCGTTCTCACTGGAAAATGACCAGATTTCGGAACATATCGAGAGACTCGTCAATCTTCTCAAACGTGGTGAGCCTTCTGAGCAAGTGGAGAAGGTGTCGGAAGATCTTGCTAACGCTCACATCGAAGACGAAGACGACGAGGACAGTAAAATTGAAGAAGTCTAATCATGTGAGCCTTTCCTTAGAGCTTGCGTATGCCATGACTCAAGTCTATCAGGTGAAGGTTGCCTGGCCTCTATTCATGTTGTAGCACTAGTACCCACATTGCTATTTTAATCTCAAGCTTTCGTCTTTCCTGTTTCCCTGATCCCCTCGATTTGCAATGTTGGACGCGACGGCACAATAATGTACTATAACTCAATTGTAGGCAAATGAAAGGCCTGGTCCTCACTCAATCCCGTGCAATAGACCTCGTGTGAGAAACACTAATTATTGTTTTT
Source organism: Armillaria altimontana (assembly GCA_022818075.1). NCBI lineage: Eukaryota > Fungi > Basidiomycota > Agaricomycetes > Agaricales > Physalacriaceae > Armillaria > Armillaria altimontana. Next base: position 1,434,487 of record JAIWYR010000005.1, on the reverse strand, counting down.
TTTTAGTAACATCAGGGCGATGCATCGCACTACGAGCACACTCAACACACTTTAAATTTAAACATGTTCGACCAAATGGTGACTAATAACCACCGAGCACCCCGCATGCGCTCTTTTCTACATCGCATTTACGCTTAGGGGCCGTATCCAATCATTGTCGATCACCAGCCGAAAATGTGTGTGGTCGGAAGTTGTCCCTCCAACCAGGTACGCGGCGATGTGGTATCCCAAAAATAGATGCTGATTTAGCAGTCGAAGAACTGAACTATCTTCCACTGAGGAATCACCCCAGTGGTCTGATTTACTCCATGATGCGATGATGGGACGTATGGATTCTGAAACTTGGAGCTCTTCTATTAACGACTGATGCTCCAATGGCTCCAGTGTTGTGAAGGGAATACCACCCCGTTGTAAAGGTGAGATTATCAGAACATCAGCACCCCGTTCTACAACCCGGGAAGTATCCGATGAGAAAACCATATACTTGATTTCAATATGGTTTTTTCGTGGGAAAGGGGCCCAAGTCCACTGTGCCGAGACAATATAAAGGGTTGGGGACCGTTCATAGGTACCCAGCTTCCTTGTTTCCTACCTCTCTGCGACGTTCTTCTTGTTGATCTGTGATCGACCTTTTTCTTACTTTCTTTCGTCTTCGACTCTCCTTCTGCGTCCTTTTCAGTGCAGATTTTTCAAGTGCAGAGCACATATTCGTCGCAGCGCGCACCTTCTTTACATCGTCGCTCTTGTTCTGTCTGGAATTTTTTGACTTTAGTCCTTCAGAATGCAGTTCTCATTTGCCCTTCTCGCATTTTTTGCCTGCTTGGCTACGTCTGTCAGTGCTGCTCCGTATGGAATGCAGTCTACAGAGTTTCTCATGGTGTGTGTTGTTACCGAGCAATGATGCGTATTGACTGAACAAATATGCGTCTAGGTCCGGGATGGCGATCATGGGAAGGAACGCGTCAATAAGCAAAACGGCGGGAATAACGCTGCGAATGCTGCGACTAATGCTACGGACAGTGTAAGACTTTCTTCATGTTCATGTCCTTCCTATTACTCAAGTGCATATCCCTCAAGGCTGCCGCTACCGATACTGCCAACAACGCGACAGCGACAGCGGTAAGTGATACTTGCAAGACCTTAACGTCGTACCTGATGCCGATGAGTCCCAGGTCGACTCCAACAATTCTACAGCTGACGCAGCGGCGGCAGCCGATAATGCTGCTTCTACCGTCACTGTTGTTCGTGCATCTCTAGTGTTTAAAGTATTCCAACGTTGTTGATTCATTATTTCCAGACCGTCACTGCCGCTGACTGTGCTGCTACCGATGCAACCGCCGCGACTGGTGTAAATGCAACTGCTGCCACGGATGCTGGTGCTACTGCAAACGCTACCGACGTCAGCGCTGCTGCCAATGCCACGGATGCTTCGACAGATGCTTCGGCGAATGCAACCGCCGACGCCAATGCTTCAGCTACGGATGCTGCTACAACGTCTACTTCATCAAAGAAGAACACTTCTGGAACAGTATGCCATCTTGTAATTGAGTTTGATTTGTTTCTGACATTCTTCCCTCATGTAGAAGAACAAGAGCGATGTTAAAGCTGTGATCACAGATTTGTTCGGAGGTTTGAAGAAAAGGTTCGTCTACTCTCTGGCTTGTCTGCGCGCTTTCGTTGATGATAAACGTCTTCGCAGGGAATACGGTCGCCGTGGGCTTGTCAACCGTCTGATATCCGATGGTGTTCTTGATCTGTGAATGTGACTTAGAGGGATTGGATCTGATTGATATCTTTACTATCATTGATTGTGAGTAAGGACCATTTCTCATAGTAAAAGGTCATTCCAAATTATCGACATACGAACAATGTAGTATGTAGTTCAACAAGGAGCGCTGGAAGTTAACTAAATCCGTGGTCCCGTGTGTCTAGTCCTACTCGGTACCGCGAAGTATTTTAAGTAAATCCGCGGGAAAAAGTTGGGCTCGCCCCAGAGCCAGGTACTAGTAACCCAGTAACAACTCTATAGTGTTACCCGGGCAAGATGCGGAGCCGTTCAACTTGATCAACTTGAAGCAAGTACGTACTTCTGTAATTGATCTTCTATTTAGGTGCCCAATACATCTTATTTCCGTACAACGACAATGTCTTCATCAACACGCGTCTTCCCGCCTCTCTATACATCATCTGGTGACGGTTCTGCGGACAGATTGGCTTTCTTTCACATTCTTGAGCGGCTGAAGGTATGACTCTACCTTCAATGTGTCATAGAAGAAATATTTCCTTACCCATGCCCCAGACACAAAAACGAACGGGATGGATTGATCACGGAGTACGGATTTCTCTACGCTCGCAGCTGGAGAATGGACTGAAATTTTGTGATAGATTGGCAGACCAGAGAGGTAGAGCGCCGGTTCGTCTAAACATTATGATAATATGCTCACCCTTCGCCCCCTTCTCTAGCATCTCCGACCACATGCATAGAATGGCAGTTCTTGCCATGTGCACCTCGGATGAAAAACTAGACATAGCAAAGTACGCAGGCGTAATGTCGCAGGCCCGGATCTCAGCTGACGGGAGAGAGGAACAGATGCGTAATGATGTGTGTCGTTCATGACCTTGCGGAGGCACAGGGTAAGCCTAGAGTGCCAACGGCGACCACTGGTGACTGAAGTTCGTGGTCTTAGTCGGCGATATCACACCTCGGGAAGGGATCAGCAGAGCAGAGAAACTGCGGCTCGAAGAGGTACGGGTATTCGTGATTGTTATGCTGACGGGCTTATTCGGGTCTCCGCTTTTTCAGGAAGCAATGCATAACTTCATACATGAAATGCTGCATAATAGTCCAGCAGCTCAAAGGATAGAAGCGTTGTGGAAGGCTTGTTTTATCAAATTCTCCTTGTATACTTCCTCATTTACCAAATTGATACAGGAATACGAAGACGGGAAGACGCCGGAGGCGCGGTTCGTTAAAGGTGCGTCGGAACCTCGGACTTGTGTTTTCTCTCTCTCATTCTTGCCTCAGACTTAGACCGGTTTGAGCTAGCCTCTCAAGGTAAAAGAAACAACTGACTTCCTTCACTTTCCCGCGGCTCAGATTTGTTTCTCAGCGTTTGAATACGAACGAACATACACCGCAAGAAATCTACAAACATTTTTTGATACAAGTCTTCCCAAAATACGACACACCGAGGTGCGCGAATGGAGTGAAGATTTACTGAAAGAGCGAAAGGAACTATGGAAAGCCATCGAACCAGAGCATCCAACTTTTAACAGCCTACTATGATGCCACGAATACTTGTAACTACCAATACACTTTTATTAACTACTAGCAATCCTCTCCATTCCTTTGATGCCCATTTTAATGGTGGAACAGCCTCAACGACGTATGAGCAAAGACTAGACCATGCTCGTCTGCCGCCTTGATGCATTCCTCATCCATAACACTTCCACTAGGCGCCGCAAGGTATCTGACACCACTCTTCTTGGCCCGATGCACATTATCAGGGAAGGGGAAGAATGCATCGCTTGAACAAGCCACCCCGTCCAGCTTGGCGGCCCACTCCTTCTTCTCAGCATCGGTGAGGGCCTCCACCTTACCTTCGAACAGACTCTCCCACTGCTCTTTCTCTCCGCCCTCAAGAACCTCACCGGCGACGAAGAGGTCGATAGCATTGGCCTTCTCGGCGCGTTTGACGCCCTTCTTGAATGGGAGGGAGAGGACTCGAGGGTGGTGCCGAAGCCACCACAGATCGGCTTTCCCACCAGCCAAACGAGTGCAGTGGATACGGGACTGCTGGCCGGCACCCAAGCCGACAATCGCACCGTGAAGAGCGTACGCGACACTGTTTGATTGGGTGTATTTCAGCGCAAGAGTCGCGACGATCAGGTCGGTAATGGCGGAGGGAGGAAGCTATCGCGAAATTATTATGTGTACAAGAGGAGGTAGAAGCGCTAACGAACCTCCTTGGTTTTTGTGACAATATTTTCGAACAGTTTGGAGTCTATTTTGGAGTTGTTGCGCCTCTGCTGAAGGCTAATACCGAATACTTGCTTGGTCTCTACTTCAGGTGGTTCGTAGTTGGGGTCGATCTGTAAATTTGATTTAGATACGGCAGGTCTTCAGGGGGGGAGACCAACGGAAACAGACCTCAAGAACACAGTACTTGCCGCCCTTCTTCTTGGAGAGAACGTCCAGGGCTTCGGGAGTATATCCCGGAGCTATGATACCGTCGGAAACTTCACGAGAAATTATCTTGGCTGTCGCGAGATCACAGGGAGCAGAGAGCGCGATAAAGTCTCCGAAAGATGACATCCTGTCGGCACCTATGTAGTGATCAGCGACGATGGGTTCTCAGGGATCAAATCTTCTCACCTCTAGCCCGAGCGTAAGCAGCGGCAAGCGGAGTGAGAGGAACCTTCAGATCGTCAACACCATAAACACACTTTTCGGTCTCATTCAGCTCAATTCCGACAGCAGCGCCGGCAGGAGAGACATGTTTGAAGGACGCAGCCGCCGGGAGGTTCAAGGTTTCCTGGAGTTCCTTCACCAGCGCGTATGAATTTAGGGCATCGAGAAGATTGATGTAACCCGGAGATCCACATAGCGCTATAGGCCTGATATATTAGCGAAGGACAAAATAGCAAGAGAACTGAAGTGACCTTTGAATGGCAACGCTCCCTCGGTCACGAAGGCCTGAGCCGGCTTTTGGTGGGGATTCGCACCATAGCGAAGGGGGATCCTCTGGACGGCGCCAGCGAGTTTTTCTTTGGGTAGGTCCCCAGAAGCATACTGCTCACGGAAATACCCGCTAATGGCCTCATCGTATTTGGCAGTCATCTCAAAGGCTTTCAACGCCAGCTTGCTCCGGAAGGCTTGTCCGACATCGCCCTGTCCGTCCTTCCATGCCTGCAAAAACTCGGCATAGTCCTTGGGGTCAGAGAGAACTGAAACACGTTCGTGGTTCTTGGCAGCTGCGCGAAGAAGGGTGACGCCACCGATGTCGATCTCCTCCACGGCGTTTGCGAGGGTGCAGTCTGGCTGGGCGATGGTCGAAGAGAAGGGGTAAAGGTTGCAGACGACGATGGAGATGGGCGAGATGCCTTGGGCCGTGAGATCCTTTTCATCGGAGGGAATGTTCCGCGCAAGGATACCTACGGATTGACGTTAGTATGCTAACAATGCATGAGATCGTCGTAGATACCTCCATGGACAGCCGGGTGAAGTGTTTTGACCCTTCCGCCTAGCATTTCAGGCGCCTTGGTAATGTCAGAAACATCTCTGCGGTTTCTTAGTTTCCCTTAGCATCACGGTTGGTAAGAATGCGCACTCGATGGAGATCCCAGAATCTCTGATCTTCTTTGCCGTCCCTCCAGACCCGAGCAAACGTACTCCGGCAGCATTGAGCCCTTGAGCAAGCTCAAGTAGATCCGTTTTATCGTAGACGGATAGAAGAGCTAAAGAAACGAGAGCATTCAGCGATACAGAGGAGCTGGGATACCGGGAAATCAGGACCAATAGGCTGCGACATGATGCTCAGGTCGTGGTGGTAGTCAGTAAAGAATATGCAAATGTAAATTTGATGTAAATGTCAAAAAAATTCGCGATCGGGATTGATTCCGTTATCTTGGTTTTGGGATCATGAGGCTCGAGACGAAACGAGCGAGAAAATTTACGCTGCGAACGAGACGGCGTACACAAGACAGCGTAATGATCAGCGTCGTAATTTGGTGATAAAGTGTGCTCGAATATCTAACAAAATTTGAACTAATAAAGAACAAGATGTCATAGCTATAGAAGCTTGAGCTTCAAGTGTGCTTTTATGCTCCCCGAGAACCTTTTATCCTTCTTCGACACCCAGATGCATGGATCGGATCCCGCTGTAATCATGAACAATTCCACTGACACTTCTTTACCAACTGTCCTGACTTCATGCTGTGCGTGATCGATGCCCAACCAATTGTACGCATCACTGTACTCTGCATGAAGGACAGTGAGATCAAGTTCCACGAAGTCTAGACGTGTCGACCGCCTGGTTGCGACGTTCACGAAGCTCAAGATCTTCTGTGCAACACTATCGGAAGAAAGGTAACCCGTTACCCGTAAGGATCGCAGATTCAGCTTCTCTATGCTGTCAGGGAACTCATCCCATTGACCATCTGAAATGCACATGCATGTTAATCTAGATCTGAAACGAAGACCGACAGGCAACACACCTGCATTACCGAATGTGTTGACACTCCCTTTTGCCGTTTGCTCGTACTCCAAGCGCTCAAGGGAGGTCCTGATAGTATCGAAGAGTGGTCCCAATTCTTTGATACGCGGCCCCGTTGCATCACGAAGCCGTAACACCTTCAACCGATCCAAGGAAACGCTCCCACCTTGATGCACAACCCAACTCTGGAAAGCACCAAGGGACTTGCTACTCAATTGAATATCTAAACTCTGGAGATGCGACGGATGCGGAGATCTTTGCAACTCCGGAACATCATTCTCCAAGAACTCCGTACGCGTGAGCCTAAGATGTTTCAGTGACGAGGAGCTCCGGAACAGCGCCTCCGCATCCACAGCACTCAGCGCAGAATCACAGATGTGAACGGAGGAGATTGTTGGAAGATGGAAGAGGTCGGGAATGCCACCGTAGGATGAGGGCAGGTCACCCATGCTCACTGAGCCTATGTCAACGTGCGCTACTCGTGTAAGATGGCTGATGACTTTTTGAAGGAGCGGTGGAGACGAGAGGCACCCGTAGGACGTCCCAAGAATTCTGAAGGTCTGGATGTAACCGAGGATGTTGGGGTAGGGCTTCATGGATTCGAAGGTAGGGGGTTTAGATGCGCCTAAGAGACACGATCCGAAACTCTTTTCGGAGCGATAGGTGTAGCATCGGTGAATACACTGCTGAGCGATGGGACGCCATAAGCGGCAGACAAGGGAGCATGACTTCCAGGTATCGATGTCCTTGGGATATTCAAAGCTTTCGATGACGGCGCATATGATTTCTTGAGGTATCTCAGGTATCATGACTGTGGTCAACGGTTAGTCTTGAAGTTGAAGGTGAAATGTGGCTGCTCACCGGCACACTCACCCCTCTCAAGGGTCAGGCCTTCAGGGTCGTCCTGCAAGTCTTGAATAGAGTCGAACAAACATTTAAAGTGATCTGAGCCTTATATATATCACGGTCACGGCTGTATACTGATCGAATGACCAACGCCCATCAATGCATCATTCCGAGTCGGTACTGACGTGATTTTTCAAAGTGCTTGAGGGCTCTGGGCGATGATAAGAGCTCCAGGCAGATCAATGCAGGTAAGCTCAAGAGGTATCAATCTTGTGGCGCTTTGGAGAGAGGTCTCATGGAAAAAAGTCGCCTCCAGCTATCACAGCATATTCTGAGTTCCAGTCAGTATCCCTTCTCTTCAACCTAGCCATGATCTGCGTACCCGGGGTCTCTGCCACTGTTCCACAGTTTCCGTCAACTCTGATTAGCAAACTCGATTACCCCATGGACGGCATGTCGAAAGGTTGATGCTGCCATCTGAGTCATCTCCGTTGGATTTTTATGTGTGATCTCATAAGAAAGCGCTTGGTAAAGCTGGACATATTTCTTTATTCGAGAACGCTCCATAAATAATTAGTACTTGTGTTCGCTTGGTGCGATTCGGAAGAAGGCATATGGTCCGGGGCAAAAGACCCTTGGCGACGAGGGAGGGGACTGAGGAGAAACAATCAATTCAGAAGGCAGCGGTCACGGAAAAAGAAGGAAAGAAGCCTCTCGTCGACATTGTTAGTTTACGCGTGGCTCGCGTGTCGCCCTGGAGGCACCCGGTGCCCATGCATCTCGGTTCTGATATGCCTCTGCTTTCCCTAAAATGAAGACAAAGGCAGATGGAGGAGAGGGTAGGAAAAAGGAGATACATTTTCTGAATATATGTGCATGGGTTTTTCCACAGAACGGACCAGGAAGAAAGGGAAACGATCACACTTAACTTGTTGGCCGAAAAGTACACAGCCATCGGCAATTGCCGTTTCATCACTCTTTTTGCGCCAAAACTCGTCGACCCACCGTGTCTGCCAGAACTGCGGGACTACCCTGGACTGGTCCTATATGCTGCTTTTAGTGCTCTAATGCAAGAATAGTTTTGAGGTGGTTCACGAGCCAGTACTGGAGCTCTGTGCTCAATCTCTGATATACCAGGCATAGTAGAACCGGCAAAGAACTGAGATGGAATGGGACTGCCTCTGGTAAGAATGCGTTGAAAAATACCCTCTATCTCAAGTTACAGGTAGGCACATCCTTGTAATCCAGATGCATAGCTGCCAACTGCTATATTTTTAGCGACGCCTGTCGGTCTGAGGCTTGCGCGAAGCAAATACGACAAATACTTTATTGAAAGATGATGTTGGAAGTTGGATTCCGAGAATGTGAGTCCACTAGTGTCAAGCTGTGTGCATGTCTAAAGCGTAATGCAGTTTACAGTGGACGCACAAGCAAAATGACAGAGGCGGTGGCGCATATATACATGCTATCAAGTACTACGTGTATTCAGTTGGATCAGGAGGCAGCCGTCATTTCTGCAATGCTTAAGAAAACCGATTGCTTATTCATAATTGTTGTGAGTATTCCTATGTACTTAGACATGACTGTGAATTGAACAGACGACTTCTCAGGCAAAACCTAACTCTGTGCACCTCGACGCTCAGTGAACGTCGAACTCTTGTACTGCATTCCATCATGGGGATATCTGCAAGATGCCGATGGAGCAATACAGGTAGTAAGCGTACAGAAGCCACGACGGTGAGCGTCATGACATATGTGTTAATACGTCTACTAACGACCCGTCGTTCCTCGCACTAGTACTGTTCATAGCGGTCTTGAAAGGACACGTATCCACGGTGCCCCTTTTATACACTGTATCCAGATCAAGCCTGGATAAGCTTTCAGACACGTCGGAACTATCTTGGCAAGCCTGAACGTCCAGTCCCTTGGCACTATCTCTTGCCACAGTGCGAAAGGATACTCTCGATGCCGGTAACCCCGAGAGACGATCTGCATATGGAGAAGATATGGCCGTATTTGTCTTTGACTTGCGGCGCCATATCTTCGAAGAGGCTTGTGGACTGTCTACCCGCGGCGTTGGCAGAGACATTGTTTTTTATTGCCATCGCGTCAGTACGGGTTCATCTAGTTCCTGGTCCACCATAGACAAATGAACGCGCTGCCCGAGTATGTTCGATTATCGGACGCCTTCGAAGTCCGGGCCGGCCGAGCTCCAACCGTAACACCGTCGTTTCAGAGTCGTCTCAATTATACGTTTGGCGCGTGTCTATCTTTCAAGTGTCCAGATCCAACCTACCCGCCTTGCGTCGTATTGCTACTCTGCTCTATAGAACGCGTGTTCTCCTTCGACGCGCCAGTCACGCACCAGTCAACGATCGAGGTAAGATCGGTGGGTATATATCCAACCACACATCGGTGAAACCAACCTATCACCTCTTTACCAAGGTCCACAACCATGGTCTACTGTTCGGGTATCCCTTTCGCTACTCTCTTCTCCCTCTTCATCACTGCGGTTTTCAATGCGTTCCGTCCCAACTCTGCCATCAGCCTGAGCAGCCTGTGGTTGGAAGGGCCTTCCTTCCAGGAAGATGCCCTCGCCTATGGCGTCATTGTTCATATCGACACCATCGACGTCGCCTTGAAGTCCGACGTTCTGGACGACACTCTGGCCTGGGTGGTCACAGACACGGTTGACACTATCGTGGAGACCGTCGCCCCAGGCCCGAAGGAAATCCAATCCTCCGTTGAGCCGGTATCGTTCACATCGGCTGCGCTGTCGGTCGTCGGCACCTCGCCCAACGTCAAAACCGTTCCCAAGGTCGTGCGAGTTGCATCGACCCTAGGAATGGTAACTACTATCAGACATACACCTCAGCCATCTGGCACTTCCATCGCCTTTGCACCACGCCAAATGCCTTTTCTCGTCGCTCGCTCAAATCCTCGGGATCGCTTCTTCGACAAGCTGGTCATCCTTGTGTTCCTGGGATTGGCGGTAGCCATGAGCGTCTTGGTCCTCTTTAGTCTCGATTCCGGCGTCCCTCCTGCTGTCCTCGACTTCCTCCTCCTACTCTTCCGTGCCATGCGTGAAGAAGCCGCGATCGAAGAAGTCGTAGGGGTAGTTTCCCTTGTGTGGAGATTGCTGTTTCAGGACGAGGTCTCAGAGGCGAACGTGCCCACGACAGATCAAGAAGAGCATGGCGCAGATTCATCGCCGGGTTTGGATCGTCAGGTGAGTCCCATATACCATGTTCTAGCTTTCCGTTTCTCAGAAGTATGCCTTCAGTTGACAAGCGATACGGCATCCGACAATGTCACGTATAGAAATGATCGTCTCCAGACTATTATCAGGAAATCCATCGGATCGAAGTTGTATATCTGTTGGGATAAGGTAAGCATTGTCAATTGCGCCTTTGATGCCCAAGCTCATCCAACATATTCGTAGGAAATATCGTTGGCAGTCGAGGACGTGGTTTTCAACCATGGCGCCACGGATTCCACACCCTCTACAGTCAGCTTATCGGAAAGCCTTGATGTAAGTGCCATACGGAATATGCGTAGATCGTTTTAATCATAAGTTTCGTGTTTTCAGAACTTACGGGCCTTCGCCTCTATGGCCTTCTTCTCATCTGTACACAATGATGGAGAAGAAAGCGCCATTGAGAGTGTGTCTCAAGCAGTTTCTAAGACCATACTCGCGGAAGACTCGGTCAATGATAGCCAGGCCGAGGTGAGCACGGTCGGCGTATTGTTTGGATATACCTCCTGATTGTTCATTTCGTACAGGTGACTCGCATGTCTGCACTAGGAATTCGACCCGCCATTTCTGACTTGGATGTGGCTTCGCTGGCGCGTACTGGGACGTTTGTTAGGCAAGGCACGGTAGAGTTGGAAGGTCCCCAACCTAGTCTCCTCTCAAGCGGGGTGAGCAATACAGAACGTCCCGATAGGCATGATTACTCATTGCCGTATCTTCAGCACTCCGAGACTGGGAACTACTTACTCTCACTACCGGAGACCTACGTTCCTGTCCGCGTTGATGGTTTTTACGCCTTGCAGCAAGCGGTCGATGCCGAGGTTGTTGAGGATGGGGTGAGTGCGGTCTTTTGCTTATATTGAATCACGTAATTGACGTTCAATGCCACATAGAACATGTCCTTAATGCACACTTCGGCGTCCTATTCCTTTGATCCCGTTCCCTGCGTAGCTACCTCGGGCTCCTCATCTGAGCAGGCGGCCGTTGACGATGACGCCCAGTCACAGACTGCTGTCGCCACCGCGTCGTCGCCTTCCCCGACCCGGCGAAGGAAAGCTTCGTATGTCCCCCCTGTCAAGGAAGCGCACACGCCTGCGACCACTCGTCCATCCTCTTCCCGCAACCCTATTTGTCCTGGAAAGCCCGTGCCTCGGACGGGAGCCAAGCCGCCATTAATCAATACCTCAGGCCGACCCTCCCCGTCCAAACAACCCAACAACCTCCGTTCTTCTCCTCCCGCGCTGAAAGTGCAGAAGCAGAAGGAGAAAGGTCCTTCTCCACGCCGATATGAACACCACGCAGAGGTGAGCATTGTCTATTGAGTATTGAGAATTGCCTGCTAACATTCAATGCTCTGTAGGGCATAGTTCGCACCTCTCCCCCGCGACCGTCAAACCCTGTTCTGCGCTCGACATCCTCAGGTCACTCCCTAGAAGATGGTTCATTCCGAACACCGGCTCGTGCAGCTGCCCTTCCTACTAGGAAGGGCGTGCCTTCGCCTGTCCGAACTGGACAACCAAGACGGCTGGAGTCTACCTCCTCGCGGTCGTCCCAGCCGAAACACCACACTCCCAGCCGTTTCCCAGTGCGCGCGCCGAGAACGCGCGCGCAGGAAGAAAGCGGCTCTCCTGCAAGTCGTGTACGGCGTTGTTACGGTGTAGGCCTTCATTCATTCCATTGTATCTTTCCTGGTACTAACATAATTCTCAGCTTGGTTGTTCATAGTCTAATTGATAAACCGACCAGAAAGATAAGCCAAGAGCGCACGGAGACGACATGGATGTCCACTAAACAAACTACTACGTTGCCGTGTTGGGATTTGAGGGACGATCAGCGGTGCACCGGGGCCGACGGGTTCTGGTGCATGCGGCTGGTCATTGAGGAAGGACTGGCTCGCTGACGAGCTTACCAGTTCTTTCTCTATCCCTGGCAGATGAGGAACCTTGGAGACGGGGGTGGTCGACGGGCCATCACCGTTCTCTGTGGGACCTTGGAGGGACCGTTGACTGCCGACGGGTTGTTGACGGGCCTGTGCCGTAAATCCCTTCGCATGCACAACAGACTATCACATCCTTCGACGCCCTTGTCGTCTCCTGCGTCTCCTCGGTTTTCTGTCTCGTTACTCGTCATTGGCTTCTCGACCCGGACCACCGCGCCTGTGCTCACCTTTATCCATGACGTGCATATCTCTCCGTCGACATGCTATCCTCCCTCTGCCTATCAATCTATCCCTCTCCAGCCTATATCATTATTCCTATTTATCACTTTTCTACCCTGTATACCCTTTTCTCTTCGGTTTTTTTCGTCTTTCGGTCTTCTCTTTTCTCTTTCCTTGTGCATACCACAGCCTATACCTCGCCAACTTGCATACTTCTCCTTCGAGGTCAACCTATCATCATCACATTCCTATACCCATATGTGTTCGGCATCTCTGGATTTATTTTGGTCTTTACTTAGGGTTCTTGGGAATATTATCTTTCTTTTTATCATCAACCGTCCGCTAAGTTACACATTTTCAAGACCAATTCAAGTTCTGGCAATTTAGTATTCAATATCGGCATTTAGCACAGTCACCATTCCCTTCTTTGCCTCTCACTTGTTCCAACTTCCATCCTTGGCCGTATTTCACCCGTTTCAAGATAGGTAGATAGATGTCGCAGTGGCTGTGCAGAGATGTGCCTTTCTTTTCCAGCCATGACCTCGATGACGAATTCAGTATTCCGACGCCAAGATATCGCAAGACAAAGTGTCATTCTTCTTTGTGTACCCAGATATTATGCTAGAGAACATGTTTGGCGACTCTCTAATGACTCCACTACCACTATACGCCCAACATCGACGACGACTCGCCTTTCGAAGGGAATTAGTTCATGCCTCCCTTTCGTCGTATCCTGTGATGGGAATGTGCTATTCCCTCGCCAGTGTTCGGTACTGGGACTCTTACTAATGGGCCGCTCAGAGACTGCGGAAACCTAAGACGGAGATGAAAGGAATAGATTGGAAGTGCTTGAGGAATGGGTACCGTTGTCACGGGAAGGCTTTGCCCACCGGTGCAAAAATACGGGGGTGTAGAATTGGACGAAGATGATACAGTTACCGAAGGCGAGTCACGACGAAGAACAGGTTTCTAACACTGCAAACGAAACGTCCTGGACGCGAAAGTTGGTTTCCTTGCGTTGTAACTCTCATCATCCTGTCTCACCCTCGATCTGGCACCGAAAAGGTGTTGACTCTTCTCGGGACTACGGTCCCAACAATGAATCTCGACCTTCCCGAAAATGTGTTCAGAGGGTGAGGTAGACTCAGTTCCCTCGATGCCTACCTCCTTTTCATTCGAAGCGCTTATAACGAAGGGTTCGATGGAGGAAGCTCGCTGACTAAGTAGAAAGCGGTATGACGATTCAGGTGGCAATTCGGTCTCACCACTCTTCGGACGATACATCCAGATGGTTTCAATGGATCCTACGTCTGCGGTAAGTGGCGACCTTTCTGCATCTGATCAGTATTCTAACGATGAATTAGGAAAATCCCTTACAGATTCTACTGAAGCGCCTTGAGGCCGACGAGGTGGATGCACTGGCGAAACAGTTTAGTGTGACTGGATGGCACGACCCTGTAGAAGTGTTGGACACAGCCAGATCACACGTGTCGCAGGTGGAAGAGGAGCTGAAGGTCTTGCGCTCAAAGATTGCAAGGATCGAAAACGGTACTCTTCGCTCAGAACTGACAGCTTTTGCGAGAGTAAGTGCACGTGCTACCTCTGCATCGGCCCTAACTCTGAGCATTCACTGTAGCCCCCCCGCGACCACGACGGTTCTCGATTCTGGGCTGTCGTTATCGGCATTGACGGGTATGAACGTCATCCGCTGAACGGTTGCGTGTCAGATGCGCTGGAAATGAATGACTACTTACTCAATGACCTCGGTGTTCCCAAAAATCGCATCCAGCTACTTCTCGGTCCCTCTGGCAAACACTGCGACCATTGCCTTCCTGTAGAATACTCCAGCCCTTCTCGTACCAACATCATTAGTACACTTTTGCGATCTCATCACCAATCCTAAAATCGAGAAGGACGATAGCATCGTTATCTACTTTGCCGGGCACGGCTCATGCTATGATCACACTGGTTTCCCTGGGAATTTCGATAACGGGAGCTCAGAAATCTCTTTTCAGGATCTGAAAATGATCACAGCGCTTTGTCCCATCGACCGTGAAAATCAGGATGGCGGCGCTCTCATACCCGACATCAGCAAACGGGAGATCGACGCCATTCTCAGCCAATTATGCCTTGAAAAGGGACATCACATCACCTTCATCCAGGATGCCAGTTACGGTGACCCGTTCAGTCGCTTGGACTCGTGTTCAGAAATTCGCAATCTCTGCCCGCTGTCTATTTCTGACTTCCAGAGTATGCTCCGCGCTGCCGATGACACCGTTCGGAGGTTCCCCGCCTTTCGCGAAAATCCGTCCTTATGGGTTCCGGAATGGAAACAAGACAACGGATCTCACGTAGTATTGGCTGCTTCTGGTGAAGATAGTTATGAGCAACATGACGGAGATACCGGGTTCCATGGCATCTTCACGCACTCGCTTGTTCGTACACTCAAATCGGGGCAATTGAGGAAAGGGTCAACGTTCTGTGATCTCATTCGCTGTATGGGTCCCCTTCCATATACTGCGCAGATGGCCGTTGTCTCTGGGGATCACAAAATTGCGCCTCTCTGGTATCACAAATGAATGAATATACACTATTCTCCAGCTTGCTCGGGACCTTATATTTTGAATGTTAGCTTCACCCCATATCTGTTCGGCGTCTCTTTAGTTAGAGTTCTTGGGAATATCATCTTTCTTTTTGTCATCAACCGTCTGCTCAGTCAAAGCAGAATTCTAGCATTTCGGTATTTGTCGGCATTTTAGACCTTCTGGTGCCTGGATTGTGCTCGGATGCTTCGAGTCAAAGTAATATTTTATTTTTATTTTTTCAAAGTTGCCATTCCCTTCTTTGCCTCTCGCTCGTTCCATCCCTGACCATATCTCAGGCGCTTCAAGGACGTCGACCAGGTTTTCGCTAGTGAGCGAGCTGTATTTAGAACAAGTTTAGAAAGCTAGTGGCTGTGCATAGACGCGCCTTTCTCTTCCAGCCATGACCTCGGATGACAGACTCGGTATCCCGGTGCCACAAAGGATATCACAAAACAAAGGTATCATTCTTCTTTCAAATTTTGTATAACCAGACACCACGCTAACGAATGGTCGACATAGCAACCCTATAATGTCTTTCACTGTCCACCACTATACCACCAGCAACCGCGATGAAGAATCATTATTATGTACTGCTAGACGACTCGCCCTCGAAGGGAAATGGCTCACCCCTCTCTCTTGCCGGGCGTTGCAGTTGAACTTTGATGCTCAATGGGAATATGCTGTTCCACCGCCAGTACTCGATGTTGGGAATCGTGCTACTAGTAGGCCACTTAGAGACTGGGGGGACTTGGCGGAAGATGGAGATGACGGGAAAGGACTGGAAGAGCTTGAGGAATGGGTACCGTACGTGCGGGAAAGCCTTCGTCCCCCGGTGCAAAAATACGGGGACGTAGAGATGGACGAAGCAGATGCAGGAATCATCATTACCGACAACAACGACGAAGAACTTCACAGCCCTTCTACCCGACTCTTCCTATACGCTGGCTCTAACGAGAAATCGAAACATCGTCCTGCACCCTCTAACTCCACGAGAGCGCGTTTCGAGAATGAGGCAGACTCGGGCTTCATTCGTGACGCTGACAATGGAGGGTTCGATGAAGCTGACACTGGATTTCACGTAGACGAGGATGAGATGGAAGAAGATATGAGCTTCGGCTTTGTCCTTTCCGGTCGAAGTGGTGTCTCTTACAACTGGGTCGATGATAATCCAGTGGACGAAGACGAAATGAACACGGGTTTCATTGAAGATGAAGGTCCGTCTGCGGAGGACGAAGAGGAAGACGAGGCAGGTGTGGAATCAGACCTTCTTTCATTATCTCAGGACAGCAAGATGAAGGATTTCAATCTGTCGCGTAAGGTTTCGGAAGCCTTGCGGGTTAGAGAAGATGGTGCAGTCTTTGAGGATGGGTGGTCGGGCGAGGCTGACACGGGATTTCATGTCGAGGGCGAGGGCGAGGAGGATGATTACATGGACAGCCAATTTTTCCTCCCATCTAGTCGATCTGACGACGAGACAAACGTGGCTCCCGTCGTTGGGGACAGAAATCCTCCGTCTGTCGACACATCCCTCCCTGATGTACCAATTGGGCCGTCAGATGAAAGCCCAGACATCGTAATGTCGGACTACGACGAAGACGAGGACGCAAATACGGGGTTCATCGACTTCAAAGCCTCCCTGGATACAGATGAAGAGGACGAGGAAGAAGACATCGATTCCCGGTTCATTCTCTCGGACGGCGACATACAATATCATCACGGCTCTATTAGCGAAATCCTAGATGCGGACGATTTTACTACTGTGCAGAAGGTGAAAGAGGAGGAGGAGAAGGAAATGGAGAAACACATCGAGGGGGAGTACGAAGAAGACATGATTTCAGAATGGGTCACTCGCGGCGATGAAGATGATTTAAAATTTCACGGTTCAGACAATGATGACTACGAATACAAAGGACATCCTTCTACGCTCCTACCCATCGTACGTTCTCTCTCTCCCTACTCCCTTCTGTCTTCCCACTCAACATCCCCAGCCGCCAACCATCATCTCGAAGCTGCTCACATCGCCTGTTCACACTCCACAGCGCTTCTTGGAGAAGTATCAATCCCTATCTTCCCGCGTCGAGTCTCTGGGTTCGGGCTTGGGGTGGATAATCCCTGTGACCACCCCCGGTGGGGTAATACTTACTGACGGACACGAAGCTCCCGGGTGTTGGACACCCCGCTCGTTGGCGGCGTTTTGGTCTTTCCTGGGCGAGTCGTTGCACGAGGAAACGGGGATGGGAGTCGCGTACGATTATTTTGGAGGCAAGGGTTATTTCTTCAAGCTGTATCATGATGCGAGGCTCAGCGTGTTATTGAGAGGACGGTTGGATGAGTGGGTTTGGAAGGAGGAAGGCGAAGAGGAAGGTGTGAGGATGTTT
Organism: Armillaria altimontana; assembly: GCA_022818075.1. Taxonomy (NCBI): domain Eukaryota; kingdom Fungi; phylum Basidiomycota; class Agaricomycetes; order Agaricales; family Physalacriaceae; genus Armillaria; species Armillaria altimontana. Next base: position 1,417,052 of record JAIWYR010000005.1, on the reverse strand, counting down.
CAAGGTGTGCGATTGCTGTTACGCAATTCGGTCAATAAGGAGATTGGTTTTTGGTGAACATTACAAATACCAGGCGTTGTCGATGTATTCTACGTGTTTTTTTAGTTATCTATTGTATCATCTTACAGACTTGTATATGTAGCTATTCACCCTACACATAAATACTCCCTTCAAAACGTTCTAAGCTTCCTAGATACTCTGTCATTACCTTCATTAAACAAGTTTTCGCCTGTGAGGGACCGTATGTATCCAGTTTATTATGCAGAGTATTACAATGTCGCTGTGCGTTTTCGCGTTGCTCGACAGCCTATTAAACGCCCCAATCCTTCAGACTACGCTTAACATCGACGGGTCGAATGGCCTGACGTTGAGGCTGCTTCACCATTTGAGCAGTGCTATTCAGCCCGAAGAAGTCGTATCTCGTTCCGTCACCCTAAGCGCAATTGAGTAAGATTCACGAGCAGGCACGAATATTACATACAATCATATTGCTGGGGAATCCAAGATCGAATGGGCGGGCACTTTCCAGGAACGCGATGTTCTCTTCTGTGAGGGTGATGTCCAATGCCTCGATATTGGCCTTCAAGTGCTCCACCTTCCTGCCACCGATGATAGGGAAAACATACGGCGTTTTTTGCATCACGTAGGCAATGGCCACTAAAAAAGACTCAGAGAACGGCAACGGGATCGAGGACGCGAAAAACCAACCAGCAGTGATGCTCTTGGCTCCAACTTCATGAGCGACCTTTTCCAGCGCCTTGCACATTGCCTTTTCTTCTTCGCTGCGCTCCCAGTTCTGCGTCATCATGTTCGCTCGACCCTTCTCACCTGTCGTGCGCCGACGTTCCTCTTCTTGGTCAGTTCGAAGGCGCCCACCGCACAGGACGTCCCACGGGGCAAGTGCCAGACCTACACAACGTTTAGAGTATGAAGATGGACGAAGATGGACGCATACACACCCAAAGAGCGAGCCATAGGAATAATTTCACGCTCGAAAGAGCGGTCCATGACATTCCAGTGTCCTTGGTAAATCACAAACGGCGTCTTTCCGTGATCCCGAGCGTACTGGTTCGCCTGGGCGACCACCCATGCAGGCGTGTCGGAGATTCCCTTGGAACGATATAAGTACCAGAGTATGCGCGGTCTCAGAGTCACGTACCAAATAGAGCACCTTGCCCTGCAGAACAAGATTATGCAAGCTATCCATCACCTCTTCAATCGAGGTATCCCAGTCCCACCAGTGGAGATAGAGAATGTCGATGTACGATGTGCGCAGCTGCTTCAAGCTCGTAGTGACGCTGTTCTGAAGAGATTTGGCGTTGTTCCCCACGAAATTGACCTTTTGTTTAATCTGATCATTGCCTCTGTGGTAATTCATCGAGTACTGGCGGCAATGTCAGCGACAACACGACGCGTCAAAGGCGAGCAGACCTTTGTAGTAATGATGAGCTGTTCGCGAATACCACGCTGTTCAGCCCATTCTCCTATGAACCTTTCAGAGTCGCCGTCTTGGCTGCAGGAAGATCAGCATACAATGAAACTAATCGCCAAAGAGAAACCTACTAGTTATTGGCAGAGTCGATGAAATTTCCGCCCATGTCGAAATACGCGTCCAGCAACTTGAAACTGGATTCCTTGTTCATGGTACCGAATGCTGCTCCCCATTTCTCGCCAATGCTCATTCCTCCAAGCTGGATGGGAGATACTCGCACACCTGCTCGAGGAGAAAGAACGCGGTAGAGACCGAGGCCGGTGGGAGGAGATGGTGCAGGTGGGAAAGACATGGGGATGGTTGAGTGAGATGGATGAGCATTGTTCAGACAAGTAGCCCTACTTATAGTCTGACCATGACGAAAGCTCTGACGACGTCACGTCGGCACAGGGGCACTGATCGACGCTTAACGTTTAGCAGCCGCGGTTCCGTGTCGCAGATGTAGGCGGCATCGACGCGTACGCCTGACAGTAACACACGGTGGCCTATTGTGCTGTGCGTTGGTATAAAATTTTGCTTCATCGAGTAATGTATGTCTATCGTGGTCATTAATCCAAGACTGTGCACCTCTGATACACGTCGTACTTGGGGCTGAAAATGAAAATGAAGGCATTGGGCCTGTAAAAGACGTCCGCGTCATTAGCGCCATAAGTAACCTCAAAAACGAGAATGTAATTACATGAAAATCAAAGTCAGGTCCGCCGCGACGCGAAGAAATGTCATCAAGCGTTTGAAGTATGACATGTTGCATGGACCATTGCGCGTTCTGCTGTATTGGTGTTTTTTTTGAGGTCGCTAGGCCACAGAACGACAACGGCGATGACTGTTAATTTACTATAACCGAATCAACTTTCACCATTGAAATATTGAAGCTTGAAGCTCCTGTTGTACTCACATGTGCGTGCCTGGTACGGGTTATTACTTCTGCTAGTGGAAAAGCTGAATTATTGATTAATTCATTGTCCTCTCGGCAGTCACTGACGCGGCCATATTGGCTTGACATGGACCCTCCGCAGTAAGTCCCTCGCAATCGACGGGAAAGACCGCCGGGCACCTGTCCACAGAGAGAGGAAAAATGAAAGAGGCGATAGGCCTGCTGACGAAACTTACGTCGATGGAAAGTCAGATCATGAAACCGTCGCTGAAGAGCAACAAATGTAAAGGCCACCAACGAAGTCGGTCCATTATATGATTATCAGAATCGACGGAAGGTTGGCGCGCAGGAAAGACCAGCTTTATAACCTGTCTGTTCCAGGAGAACGTGGGCATCGCCCTTGAAAAAGTCCATACGTACGAATAAAGATTCATCGTAGTAGCTTTGAATTGACCCGAAGACTTTTTGTTGAACAATATAGGCATTATGGCTGACTCGACCTCCTCAAGGCTACCACTGTTTCATCTGGGGCCGATGTCTGCGCAAACAACTAATCATTTCTTGCCGCCAAAATTCGTCTACCTCTGGGAATGCCTTTCTCCCGTTGGAAATCGGAGTCATGCAACTATGGGTTTTGCGGCATCATATAGGCGTATCATAGCTATAACAGAAGAGGGACTACGACCGACAAGCTCCAAATCATACCACTGTACCAGCGTTGGATGCAATACGCGGCCAGAGATCCGCCTGAACAAAAGTCAGAATAATAAACGTCAGGAGGAAGAACACGACGTACGCATTCTTTTGCGACAGGACCAGTGATAGCAGATCCCTTCATTTCACCCTTAGGGTTGACAATAACACCAGCATTGTCCTGTGTACAAACGTTTAGAACAATCAAGAACCACAAAATGGGGAAACGTACCTCAAAGTAGAGGAAAACACCATCCCGTCGGCGCCAAGCTTTCCGTTGGCGGATAACAATGGCGGGCATAGCTAAAACGTCCGTCAGAACTTCCTCTGGCTACAAAATAAATTTCCACAACGTACTCTTCTTCCTCAACTCAGGCTTTCCCTTCTTCACGGATGCAACAACCATGTCACCAACACCAGCGTCAGGAAGTCGGTTCAGATGCGATCCGAATCCATAAGGCTCAATGATAAAGAGGGATTTTGCCCCACTGTTGTCGGCACAGTTGAGGACCGCACCCACGGGCAAACCGAGGGTCAGACGGTATTTGTTACCAGACGCTCCAACTAAAGAAAGTCACGTTAGAATGAAATGAAGACGTTGGGACGATGCCCGTACCGCGTTGTTGAGCCATTTTTGAGGATAGTGTTAGTGGGCTGTCGTGAAATCAGGGAACTTTGGTGGGCTTCCAAACACGGACAAAGTTTGGTGCCGAGCACGGCAGAGGGGGGTATGTACAGTTTCACGGAGGTTACCGATCCTTACAATCGGCTTCCCGGCATCTTTGATCGATATCGTGCATGTTATCTCCCGTGGCATACTCGCCTTTTAACTTATCTGTCGTTGCTTGGGTTTTGCTACATGTATGCTGCTGGCAAGACTTTGCACCCTCTAGACACAGCGTTTTCTCCTCGTTCCTCTACTAGGAAAGAAGAAATAATTCCAGGCCATTATGTGGTTTCACTATTTCGACTTGGGTTGTCTAATTCCGGAATTTGAATGTTATCGTTGGTCCTAATACTCAGTCTCGCCGTTCTCTACTGAAATTCATTGCATTGACTACTCAGTAAACTACGTACATATTAAGACGACAAATAAGAATGTGGCTACAAAGGGTGGTATAATCGATATACGGTGATTTAGATGCTTGCCTGACTGGCAATGAAAGAGTCAATGTTGGGTAGATACGTCTCCAAGTTCTGCCATCCATAATCTGCATCTGGCATCAGAGACAATTCCCCTACGTATCATATATCGAGTGAGGACGATACCATGAAAGCATAGGCTGAAGTACTGACCGATCGCACTGTCTGCCGTTCCCAAGGCATTTATATCACCAAAGCCGGCGCCGAATATAAAATCGTCCAACGCATACGAATGAGGTTCATGCCTTTGCCGACTCTCCATCACCTCAGCAGCATCCATTGGAAACGCCCATTCCGGGGCATTGAACGGTACACCTCCGTAGTCGCCTTCGTCTCCAGCCTCTTCTCTTGGGCGTTTCCTCGTCTCGCTTGTTCCTACATCAGTGCACATCGCCGGGACTTCAAATTCAGCAAGTTCACGAAGAATGTCACTGTTCACGGTGTGTTAGCATCGGATACAATTCATGACATGAGACTTAACTGATGTCGACCAGCTATCTGATACCGGTCCTCGTACTGGCTCAGCACCGCCATGCATTTGTGAACGTCTTCCATCTCACGCACGGGGTTTGTGGATAACCCAAGACGTTTCCCGCTCCACACATGGAGGAGCAGCACAACGGCAGATTGATACGTTGTACTCTAAATGGCGGTTGTAAACGATGGCAATAATCAGTGAATAGGACAGTAGGGAGCGTACCAAAATGTTTGGCATGCCTGGGAAGCCTCCCTTCTTGCAAAACACTTCCACCATATGACAACAAGACCGTGCTGCATTGGTGCAGATAGCGAGGGATGGGAAGTTTCCGTTGGTCTTCCCTTTCCCTGACCCGCGTATTCGTGGCATAAATGGACGATGCACAAGCATTTGAATCCAGTAATAGGTAGAATATAACAGGGCTGACTGGCAAAGAAATATACTGTTCATATTCTGAGGATCCCATTTCACTAATAAGGGCCGTCAGACAAGCGCAAATCAATGTGTTCGACTAACGTACAGTGATCGGGAAGTTGATCGATCCAGCTGTTCAGTTCAGAGTCGAGTGTGACAACCATGTTCTGCTCCCATTCCGCAGTTGGAACCGCCGGGTCCCACTGTTTTGGGCGTTTGACAGAGTACTACTCATTTTGTGAGATTGAGATAATAGGGAGGTAATTGGAACCTACAATCGTCATTTGGGCGGTATTCAAGATGTCAAGTAGTTTTAGATGTGTGACCCAAGCTGTTGCTATCGCCGGTTTGTTCTTCGGCTGAGTCCACGGGTTTGCGGGATCAGCTAGTTCCTCTCCAGGCCAGTATTCGTCATCAACTTCCAGTGGGTAATCCACATCAAACCTGCACATATAACTTTGTAAGCGGAAGGTATGTATATACGTGCGCACGGCACCCACTGCTCAGAATGCGTCGCCTTAGGCCTCCCACACATGGCACTAACGAAAGTTTCAATCATCACCAATGCCCAAAAAGTTCGCTTCCATAGCTCATCCTGCATCCCCCACTCCTTGACGACTCGTTTCCGATGCGCTCCGACATCCTGAGCCATACGGATGCCAACTCCCGTTAAGAGCCAGATAGGTTCCGGTGTCGACGAACCATACAAGAAGAGAGCCATGATCGGTATAAGTTGAAGATCCCAAATTGTTGGTGGCGAAGAGTAGGCATTCGGAGGGCTGATCTGAATCTGCAGGTACCATTGCCAGCCGGCGCTGTGCCCTTCTCCTACCCGGGAATCATTCGAAGAACGAGATGCAAGAGCACATACACCCAAAAGGAGTTTACCGAACGTGTAGGAAGTGTGATGTAACCCTGATGCGACGGAGCGCTTGAAGGAGGGACCATGTATGATACATACGCTGCGGTTAGTGGTAGACAAGAAGAGGTCGACAAGATCATCAATTAGGTCCGGTGGAGGGAACACCAAGGGAGGTGAGGGACCGGTAGCCGGGTGTTGCCATGGATGGACCTTCCAGAACGCTGGTCGTCGGTTATCAAGAAACGTCGAAGTGGAAGAGGTTGCACTTTTCAAGTCAATGGCTATTTTTACGAGCATTATCCCGCTTGATTTACCGTAATGACGCGTGCGACTTTGACTGACGGTGAGTCGATTCAACGGTTCGGTGAGATAAAGGCAGTTGTATTCCTCATCATCATCATCTTCGTCAAAATCAGACCTGGGCTCGGCGTCTTTTGGAGAGGCCGATTTGGATGGACTAGGGGAGTAATTTTGTCGTGTCGCGGTAAGGTCTGCTTCAAGCTGGCGTACATAACGCGCTAAATCAACTAAGATGGTGCGCACGAGAGTAGGATCATTGGGAACGACATAATTTGTAGATGTGGAAAGGATAGCATTGATATGAACTTGAAGATCGTCTCTCGGGGATACATTTACTTTGGTCCTTCGTCTTCTGGTCTATAAAAAAGTTCGGTATGAGTTGTGATTATATCAGCGATAGGCAGATACGCACCTTCTTGGTTGTTGCTGCTACATGCGTGCACTCAGAATTGAATGCTATACAATTCGAGCATTTCCCGCCAGGCATCTTTGCACTATCGCCTAATAATTTGTTGAGATAGCGTCTTCGGACGGCGTGATACATAGGCACACTCACATCGTACTAAAAAGTCAAATTTTAATACATAATCAAGGGTGATGAATGGTGCCGGCTACTCACTTTTTCGTTGCCTGCATATGTCGCACGAGCCTTGTAAGCGCCTTTTCTTCGAGCCAGGTGCTGGTGGTTCAGTGCTTTCGTCTCTTGGCATGGTAGTTCAGTTCAGGGGTGTAGGGTTACGGCACCGCCACAACGGCTTGCCGGTACTGACGCACACACGAACAGCTTCGGCAGAGCTGCGGTTTGTTATTGTACCTGATGATGTCAATACATTTCTAGGAACCAACAGTGGGGTACTAAGATACAAAGGATATTGATGGCAACCGAGAAGATAATCGACCAAGCTGCTCTGCTATCTCATTCCTAGGAACTCGTCCATGTTGGCTATATACGTCCCGAAGTCTTGCCAACCAACATCGTCATCCCCAGGAGCGATGCCTTGAGGATCTATAAATGCGATTAACCCAACGATACAGCAGTAAAAAAGAAACCACTTACCTGAAGGCACCCCAATCCCCTCCCCGACCATCGTCGACATATAATCCTCTAGGGAGAAAGACGGCAATTCTCCAAAGATTCCGTCATTCTCTTGCAAATGGACTGCTGGTGGCCATTCGCCTATCAGCTCAGTGGTATGCAGCGGTGGCATCCATTCATTCGCATTCACATTCGCTTCAGAAGAAAAATTCAAGTACTCTTCTTCCCAATCATCGCGAGCACGTTTGTTACTCTGTTCAGGTTGACTGTCTGGACCATTGGGACCTCCACTCTCGAACAGCTCACGTATAATATCACTTTAACTGGAAATTAGAGACTAAATTTTTATCAATGAAGAGGGAAGACTTGCCGATATCGTCCTGCGACAAGGTACCGTGATTCATATCCACCTAGCATAGCCAGGCACTTTTTAATATCTTCCCCTTCTCTCGCAGGATTCGCTGACAGTCCCAAACGCTTCCCACCCCAGAAGTTCAGCAGGAGAACCAGAGCTGAATGAAAAGCAGACACCAATACATTTGGTAGGGCCATCCCTCCTCTCCTTGCATGCACTTCTAGGATATGACTGCACGATCTCGCCGCATTGGCACATATTGCAAGCGCAGGAAAATTGCTCTTCAGGTTTCCAGAACTCTTTTTCGCACTAGGGCGCGGAATAAACGGCCGATGAACCTGCAACTGCACCCAATAAAACGTGGAGTACAGTATCACAGATCGATCAAACTGTTGTCGGTCCGTATTGTGAGGGTCCCAACGTACTACAATTCATTTAGTGACACGAGTCTTACTTGGAGCAGAACACGCACGATAATCAGGTATTGAGTCTATCCATTTGTTCAGAGCGGAATCTAGCTCGACGGCGACGTTCTCGTGCCATTTAGATGTTGATATAGCGTCCCAATATTCGGACCGTTTAATTGAATACTATACTTCGTATAAGCCGCGGTAACTTGAGCAGTGAGAACCGACGAACAATTGTTACTTGAGCAAAACTGAGAATATCCAGTAGTTTGATGCATAATATCCATGTCACGACATTAGCGGGTTTGTGCGAAGGTTGAGCCCATGGATTTTCTGGATCAGAAAGTGGTTCTCCTGGCCAGAATTCTTCGTCGACTTCTAAAGGGTAATCTAAATCGAAGCTAACGTATGATAAGCTGACGGCATTACGGAAAGCATCGATACTTACTTTTCTGAAGTTGTTGCTCGTGGCCTTCCGTCGAAAGCGCTGACGAACACATCTATGACCACCAGCACCCAGAATACTCTCTTCCATAGCTCATCCTCGACTGTCCATTCTTTGAGGGTCGTAGGGCGTTTTCGGTGGGCTCCGAGATCTTGGGCCATCCGGACTCCCAACCCAATGAGTACGAAACAAGGTTGAGGTGATGTCGTTCCGTACAAAAACAAAACCATCAACGGCACAAGCTGAAGTTCCCAAAGCGTCGTCGAATTTGAGAATCTGGATAAATGGATAGGTCGTAGCTGAAGATACCACTCCCATCCGGCTTGATCAAGAGGCCCGACACGAGGATCATCCGAATGGCGGGACGCACATGCACAAACTCCCAAGACAAGGTTTCCAAAGTTACGCGACGTGAGATGCGTCCCAGCGGCTATCTGACGACGGAATGTAGGACCGTGGAGGAGGTAGATGTGCAGGTTTGTTGTGTTCAGGAAAATGGAGACTAAATGATCGAGGAGGTCGGGAGGAGGAAACCTAAGAGGGAGAACGTCCTCAGGAATAGGACACTGCCAGGGATGGATTGTCCAGAACTGGGGTCGACGAAAAGCTGATGTTGCAGGCGCTGACTTATCATACGCCAGCTTCATCTCTATGGTACTTTTTATGAGCATCATTCCGCTAGATTTACCGAAATGTCGGATGTCCCTTCGACCAATAGAAAAACGACGAAGGGCATCAGTCAACTCATAGCTTTCAGGTTCTTCATCAGAGGAAGCAGGGTCAGTGCTACCACTGGAAGAAGGGGACGCAGAAGGCGGTGATGTCTGATTCTTGGCCGCAGCAAGCTCGGCCTCAAGCCGCCGTACATAGCGCGCAAGGTCCACCAGGATTGGGGTGTGTGTATTGGGAACATTGTAAGGCGCACTTGATGAGAGAATGGCATTGATATGGTCTTGTAAGTCTGTCTTTGGAGCTGGAATAGATGGAGGCTGATAGTGCATGCGTATCCGACCCTATGCAAGAGCTATTCAGATGAGAAAAAGAGAAGGTGAACCAGATAAATACTGACTTTCTTCGCCATGACAGCAAGATGCGTACATTCCTCACCAAATGCTACGCAATTCGAGCATTTATTTCCTGGCATTTTTGCACTATCGCCTAGTATAGGGCATAAACACTGGTTCAGTTTATACAACGCTCATTCACGTACATCGAACTGCTCCTAATTAGCGCGCTGACGTAGCGAGGGAATGAAACTTGTACTCACTTTTTTTGCTCCTGCATATGTCGCAAGCACCTTGCAAACGGCGTTGCTTGGAAGGCGTTGGGCCCGTCCATTCGCCAGGTTCAGACATGTTGTAGGGATGGATGTAGGAGTCGACAGCACTGCCATATATAAGTACTTAGCACTGGAAGTTGATTATGCCAAGACCACGACTGCGCAGCGCCGACCTTGTTTCACCCTCCGCCTCTATTTCGTGTTAAGAGGCGTGATTTCTTCTGTAGTACAATTTCAGTTAGTAAGTACACCGCGATAGGCAGATGAAGGTCGGAAGCCAAGATTCATAATGGCAAGTGCGGCCATACCGGCCCGGTTCGAACTTTTTCTTGACTTCCAATTCCAGTCGTCTCTTTCGTCTTAACTTGCGGAGTAATTCACGTGGACATGCATTGCTCTAACTCTAATACTTCAATTTTCAAATGAATCAAATCTAGAACGATCACAGTTGATCATGGCTCTCTTCAACTTCTTGTTATCGTGGCAGTGCCACCGTACCTTTACCTGAACTGCCATGTTCGAAGAGGTCGAAGAGCCGGAATCATCACAACGACCCACCTTTCCTCGTTCTAAGAAACGACGATTACAAGGCGCCTGCGATATTTGCAGACAGAAGAAAAGTACGCTTCCACATTCATTCCAACTAGTGTGTCAACACTGACGGTATATCAGTTCGATGTAAGTGTTGAGCGCTAGCAATCAACTGCAAAAAGTCATGCTTTACAATATCAGGCGACAGCGCGAATATGCCAGGAAAGAAATGCTCAAACTGCGTAGCTTTCGGCTTGGAATGTACTCATATCGCTGCGTCAGCCAAAGTCCGTATGTTCGTCAACTCGTGGTCTTTCATTCAATGATTAAAAAAACTACGTAGGGTCGAATGTCACATATTGCATCTGCCCAGCACGAGACTGTCAAGGATGACCTTCAAGTCTATGTCAGCGCGATCCTCTCCGACACTATACCTTATGTTGTTCCTAGTGACAATACCCTCGTCCGTGCAATCCTAGTCGACCTCGCGTGCTATGTACGGCAGCTTGAAGCAGATCTTTCTGCAGCAAAAAGTCTCATCTCAGTCCCTTCGGCCTCTCCACAGACCGCTGAATGCCCTTCTGACAATGACGAAGCCAACGACTCAGATTTCGTTGACGCACTTCGCCGCTTTACCATAAATACAAGGGACGTTCGACATTTCGGTACATCAAGTGGCATGATGCTCATGAAGAGTGCCATAGAGATGAAGAATGCCTACAATAACTCATCACCAATTACTCCAGCTCTTGACCTCCGCCGACCCCACTTCTGGACAGTTTACCCATGGCAACGTCCAATCCCGGAAGATGTACCTCCTCTCAGGTTTCCTCCTCCAGACCTTTTAGATCATCTTGTCTCCATTTTCCTCAACACGACAAACGCGCATTTCTTCATCCTACATGGTCCTACGTTCCGCCGCGAGATTGCTGCAGGAACGCATTTCTCAGCGCGCGATTTTGGTAACCTCGTTCTTGGGGTATGTGCAGTTGCCTCGCGGCACTCGGATGATCCTCGCGTCGGACCACCGGCTCAAGCTGGATGGGAGTGGTATCTTCAGCTGCGACCTATACACCTGTCGAGGTTCTCAGCTCCAGCAACATTATGGGAACTGCAGTTGTACCCTCTGATGGTCTTGTTCCTGTATGGGACAACGACACCTGAAACGAGCTTTCTTCTCATCGGAGTTGGCGTACGGTTAGCTCAGGACGTTGGAGCGCACAGGAAGCGTGTTAAAACCTTGAAAGAGTGGACGACTGAAGATGAGATGTGGAAGAGAATCTTCTGGGCCCTGGTTATCACAGACGTCATCGTTAGCGCGTTTGTTGGCAGACCAAGGGCGACGACTTCTGAGCAGTGCGTACACCCACTTGGTCCTCTTCACACTTTCACCAATGAAGCCTCTCTACAGCTTCGACGTAGAACTTCCTTTGGAAGTAGATGATGATTACTGGCCAGGGGAAGTCCTAGCCGACCCGGAAAATCCATGGACTCAGCCTTCTCACAAACCGGCAGATGTGAAAGCATGGGTTCTCCATATCAAACTCTTGGATATCCTCAGCTTTGCGCAGGTAACCATCGTAAGTCAATTTGTTGCTTGAATTTCATTTTACCCACCGTCAAGTGCAGTACACTATGAAGCGCTCTGCATACTGGGACGCGATATCTACGCCTGAATGGCACCAGAATATTGCTGTCGAGCTCGATTCAGCCCTCAACAAGTGGATTGATTCCATTCCTGATCATTGTAACGACCTCATTTTCGTAAAATATATGTACTGAATTTGTTACAGTGCGCTGGGATCCACAGAAATCAAATCAAAACCACTTTGACCAATCTGCGCTCCTCTACTCTACGTATTACTGGGTTCAGATGCAAGTTCACCGGAAGTTCATACCGAGTCCCAATATGAGTAAAGATCCTGGGAAGCTGAACAGTGGTTTCCCGTCTCTTTCTATATGTGCCAACGCTGCTCGGTCGTGCAGCCACATCGTGGACATCCATGCAAAGACCAGGATGCTCGCGCTTCCAAATATACTGATTGCAGTATTCCATTCGGCCTTGGTACTCCTACTGAATCTTTGGGGTGGAAAACGCTTAGGCCTATCGACAAATCAAAGCAGGGCAATAGAAGATGTGTTCAAATGTATGAACGTCATGCGTAAATATGAGGACAGGTACCTTGTCGCAGGACGGTATTAGTGCGTACTTCGCTGAAGACGCTGACTCTTGTTCGCTGACGTGGAATAGTGATATCATTCGAGAACTGTATGAGAGTAACGTTCCTACCGGCGACCCGGGCAGCGAACCAACTAAGAAACGCGGACGCGACGCCGGTGTTGAACAGAGTTTCCCGCTGAACCTGGAGACTATCCCCGTAGAAAACACAGAGGACTGGACTCTACCATTGTATACCAGTGAACTAATGATGGGGGATCAAGCTTACGGCTTCGGAAATCTGTCCTCAGGTGGCTCATCGTTGGATGAATATATGATGGCAGCGGGCATCGGTGACAGCGTCGGGGTATCGGGTGGGTCATTCAGTTCAATGTCACTGGCTTCCATGCTCATTGGATTAGGCAACAATACACCTTCGTCGGAGTATCAAGATTTCGGAACATACATGGCTAATATGGAGGAGTTCTTGGGGATGAGGACAGATTGAGTTACTATTATCATTCCAGCTCTAACACCAACAACATAGATACCCAAGGCATTTATTTCTCAGACTAAAGAGAGACTTGACGACTTTCGCTTATGCCCTTTTGATAATGTTGAATAAATGCAAGTCGAATAGCTGCACCCTTGCGCCGCTGAACTGGTACATTTTACCCGCTTGGCACAGATTCGAAATCTGTGATCGGCGGAAACGATGGCAAGTTACTTTGCGCTTCAGGCTTATCTTCAATCTTCACCACACACTCAAGCTCAAAATATAAGCGACGACTATCACATATATTTGACTACTACAAACTACGGAACTACGAACTAGCAACAAAAAGAAAAAGACAAACGATACAAATGTACAAAAAACACCCTTTAATTCTCTACTCTAAGTATCTCTAATTATGCGTGTAAAAAACCGTCTGCGATGGGGTATATCAGTCGAAAAACCACTTGTACTGGTGGGGTATCTGGGGGCGTGAATGTCTACCGATATACCGTTACGGTCCGTCGCCGTAAGTATTAAGGAGAGGATGTAAGTAACCTAAGTCGGACGGATTTTTTTTGGGAGGGGATGATTCGTCATAGATATACAAGTAGAGATAGCGCATGAGTTCTGCATGGGTGCATTCGTTCGTCGGCGTAGGGGGCATGGAAAGCATAATAAAAGGAGGGCAATGGGGGCATTATGTGATTTTTAGGTGTGGGTGGTGATCGTCGTCGTCGTCGTTAAAGGTGGCGCGTCGAAGGGATTTACCACCAGCCTTGGCCTCCCCCGCCTCCAGTGGAGCCACCGCCGTAGCCACCACCATAACCTCCACCACCACCAAACTGAGCACGGCCACCATAGCCTCCACCAGATCCACCACCACCATAACCTCCTCCACCGTAACCTCCGCTGCTGCTGCCACCGCCACCAGCTCTGTAATCGCGGCCAGTGCTGCCCCGGCCCCCTCTACCTCCTCTGCCCCTGCCTCCTCGGTATCCTCCACCGCCGCCAAATGTAGCTTCGTGTGCAACTGTCTCCAACCAGCTAGGAATATCCTGGTTGGCCTCCCTCAGGAGTTCTACAAGTTCTTTGACAATGTTCCTGTTGCCGCGGTTGAAAAAGGCTGTGCTAACGCCGGTGTTCCCAGCACGTCCAGTACGGCCGATACGATGCACGTAGTCATCGATGTCACTGGGAAGGTCGTAGTTGACGACGTGTGTGACATTGGGAATATCAAGACCACGAGCAGCTACAGCAGTAGCCACCATGATGGGGGTCCGACCAGTTCGGAACGTTTGTAAAGCCATCTCACGCTCGCGCTGGGTGCGATCACCGTGAATGGACGTGGCGGGAAGGTTGTTGCCCATCAAGAAATCGCTCAGCATATCGGCCATACGTTTGGTCTCAACAAAGACCAAGGTCAGACCTAAATCACCGGTGTCCTTGTTCTGAGAGGCCAAGATGTCGAGTAAGACACTTCTCTTGTCGTTGTCTTCGACGTACTCGATCTTCTGAGTGATGTTCTCGCTAGTGCTTCCAACACGACCAACGCTCAAGAAGACGTAGTCCTTGAGGAAGTCTTTGGCAAGGATCTGGATATCCCTCGGGAATGTGGCACTGAACATGAGGGTCTGACGCTCGTGGACACCAGGCATGTCCTCGCCTTGCACGATGCGACGGATCTGGGGTTCGAAACCCATGTCGAGCATGCGATCAGCCTCATCAAGGACTAGATACTTGATGTTGGCGAGACTGATACGTCCACGCTCGATGAGATCAACGAGACGACCGGGAGTAGCGCTCAACAGGTCGCAGCCGCGTTCAATGAGACGAAGCTGCTGGTTGATGTCGGCGCCACCGTAGACGACGGCAGGACGAACCCAGGACCGGTAAGCAAATTTGCGGGCCTCCTCGTGAATCTGAGACACCAATTCACGGGTGGGTGCTAAAATAAGCGCTGTAGGGTAGGCCTTCCGGGAACGGCCGTAGGAAGACGACTGATCAGGAGGCGCACGGGGTCCGTCATGGAAGGATGCGGAAAGAATGGGGAAAAGGAAGCCGCCAGTTTTACCGGAGCCTGTCTGTAGACGCAAAGCATTGAGAACATGCTCCAATAGCAGGAAAAAAAACTTACTTGAGCGCAAGCCATGAGATCCCGCCCATTAGCAACAATGGGAATAGAATACTTTTGAACAGGGGTAGGAGTAGTGTACATGGCATAGCCGATATTTTCGAGGAGGACTGCGTCGAGAGGGGGAGAAGTGAAGGCAACGACTGGCTCTGGGACCGAAGCGCCAGTCGCTTCTACGGGGATATCATCGTACTTTTCAAAGTTGATACCGGTGTGCTGCTTGGAGGGATCCGTTGGGTCACCAAAGAGCTCCTTCTCGAGGCGCATGTTGCGCCCACCGACGACATGATGGCCGTCTTTCCATACTCCAACGCCGAAATTCTCACGAGGCTGCGAGGGCTGCGACCAGTCACGGCCTTGCGACGGAGGTGGCCCTCCACGGGAGGGTCTGGCGGCGTACGGACGAGTAGAAGTCGGAGTACTTGAGCGGGAATCGTTCCAGCCGTTTCCAACGCTATCAGAACGATAAGAAAAAAGAGAAGAAAGAGAAGAAAAGATAAAAACTTGCCTGCTCTGGTGAAGGTTGGGAGAAGACGACGCTCGCTGGGAGCTCCTGAGATGAGGAGGAACGTACGCAGACTTGTTAATGTCCAAGGAAGAGAATTTGCCCTCGAGACCAGACGAGGGGCCGTTTACGATTGCATTTGTCATATTATGAGGTGCGAAAGAAAAGAGATGCGAACCACAAAGTGGGAGTGAAGAGAAGAAAAGTGCTGACAAACAATGTAAAATTTGATGCCCCAGTCACGTGGCGTGGCTGTGTTTATTGATATTGATCCATCATGATTCACAACTCAAGGCAGTACCGTACTTGGGCCGTGCAAGACGGGGTGGAGAGTGACCATGGTTCGCGGTATAATGATGGCGACGATGAAGATAATGAATTATTGACAGCCTATGCTAATTCTCCCATGCACTGTGGCGTTGGAAGGACTGAAGCCTTCACTACCGTCGCAGCGACAAGAGAACGTTTCAGTATAAAGCAGTTTGCGAGATGAGTGGAAAACTTTCATTTTGGTCCGAGGAAACGCCACCGTCGAATTCCTGATGCATCATTGATTACAATCGACAAGGAATAGATAAAGGTTAGAAGAAAGCCGGGTTACCCGAAGATCCGTGTTGAAGGGGGGATACTCTTAATAAACGTTGAAAGGGAAAGAAATATCGTCGTAGAACTGACTATTCTGCAGTTGCCGACGCGTAAACCTGATGATCGGGTCGGGATGCCGTGTAAGGTTGCCCCGCTAGCCGGCGGCAACAGGTAGCTCGTTTTGGCCATCTACGTCACCGTACGTGGCAGCAGCCGTGTTTAGACACGCCCTTGCTTTCAATCCCCCATGTCCCACTCACATACCCATGCTCCAGGCGAGACCCACTCCCACTCCCACGCGCCACCCCAGCAGCAGCAGCGACCTATCCCGCCTCCGCCCGACCCCGTCCTGCAAGCTCTCATCGACGCGCAATTCTCGCCTGTCGACCTCACCGTCACCGACGCCAACCTTCTCCTCTGCCCACCACATTCTCTCCCCGTCTGCGCCGACTGCGATGTCGACTACTCCAAAACGAATTTCCTCTCAAGGCTGCTCACACAGAACCCCAACATCAAATTCCCGCCTCCAGGGCAGGTCGTGAACAAGCAGTTGTCCGCCGCGGTGACTAGCATAAAGGAGGACGGCAATAAGTTGTATAAGACGCACGATTATCCACAGGCCATACAGCGGTACACGGCGGCGGCAGTGGCAGCCTGCCAACGTGCGCCGTGGGAGAATAATAACGTGTTGAGGGAGGAACTTTCGACGGTCCTGTCGAACAGGTCTGCAGCATATGCTGGCGCACACGATTGGATATCAGCGCTTGCTGACGCGGAAACTGTCATCCAGATACGAAAAAACTGGGCCAAGGGCCATTTGAGAAAGGCAAAGGCGCTGAGAGGTCTTGCTAAACTGGATGAAGCACAGGACGCTGTTGCGTTCGGCTTGACGTACGAGCCTGACAACAAGGTGTGTTATTTTACTTTCTTTTCAATGTCTTTTACCGACGCCTCTTTAGGAACTGCTGGAGTACAGTGCAGATCTCGAGAAGCTCAAAAGGACGATCGAGGCGGTCAAGGCGGCAAGGTCGGCGTCGAATAATTCTACGGGTGCAACTGCGGCCACTGCAGCCAGCAGGCCTACTACCCCCGCTTCTTTCATACCTACGAAGGAGGAAACATCATCATAATGATCAACCTTTTGGGAGACATTCGCGTACGTTTGATGTCAATTTCGTTTCTCATTCTTAGCATGGGGTTTTGTACAGGAATCGACTTTTGTGGAATGCAGTTTATCGTCCATGTTGCTTGATCGTCGTCTTCACACCTCGCTTTTGTTTGTGTGTCATATATATGTCAGGTTTACTTGTCTCCTTCAAGACCTACGCGACTATCTGCGTGAGACCCGTGGAAGAAGAACACAAGGTCTCCGAGCACTCTTCAACTCCAGAGTACGAGAGAGTTACCTCGATGAATTCGTGTTGTCTGGTATTCCACGGCGTGTAGCAGTTAAGCTTGTGGTGGAACAACCTTCAAGCCACTATCTGTACTTAGGCCGCAGTCTTTGCGCGCTGTTCGAAGCATGACAGTCTCGCACTAACCAAGGCTGACATCGACATATTTTTGCGTGTTGTTTTCACTCTATGTAGGCGTATTCTCCTTGCCTCAATCTTCTGGAGCGATGTGCTCGTAAGCGCCAAGCAAGAACTCTAGTCCTGTGACAGTCGCTTCTATGTGGCAAGCCATCGACAGCTTGCTTCATATACAGGATGGTAACGAGACTACAAGAACTTCTTGATTTTAAATTTTCACGGCCATTTTACACCGTTGAATTCAGTCAGTCTTCGTCTGCCAGTCTGAATCGACGCGTTTTAGACTATCGGGCAGAAAGTAAGATACTCGGACCCTCGGTAGGTTTTATGGCCTCCGAGCTGCCCTATATTGAGCATGAAATCTGCAATACGAAATCTCAGGCGCCAGCTATAGCTGCGATAGATATTGAAGCTTGGTGTATATATTCCCAGATGATGCTAACGACGTATATAGTAGTGCGTCGCCTAAGGCTGGAGTAGACCCTGAAGTCATCGTACAGTACGGAAAATGCTCAAAGCGGTTCAGTAGAGCAGAATGAAGAAGCAGAGGAGAAAAAAGAGGCATACGTATCGTAAGGTTGGCAGTGCAAAAGAGAGAGAGAGAGAAGAAACGGACAGAGGAAGCGTCGGCTGAAAGAAATTGGAGTGCATGGAAGCAGCTTAGCCCGAAGGGTAAGGCCTATACTGTCCAGATGTTCCTTGAGGCTTCGTGGGAGTTGAATCAGAAATTCCACGCCTTGGTGGGGGTGTTGGGATGGTGTGGGAGACGTATTGCTGTCGGCGTACGATTTAGGTCCATAGAGGCGTTGGTAGCGAATGCCATTATATTCGAACGCAAGCGGCATCTTGTGTGTTATATGGACAGACGATTGCCTATTGAAAGCTATTCTCGTTTGTTCCCAGAATGGGTACAGCGCGCGAGGAATGACCCAGTGCTGTAACATGTCAGTAGATGGATTCCACAAACGCTTATGAAAAGTGTCGTTCGGGTTCAACCGTTGTCTTTCAATCAATGTAAGAAGCCCTAGGCCCCTTCGACAGGGAGTTGTGAGGGGATGAGCGACTTCCCATTGGTGTTGGGGAGGAAGGGGTCTGACATGTTTTGATCTGTTCCAGAAATGTTCACGAAAGATGAACGGAGGACGGGGGACGATGCCATTATCAGGGTAGGGATGCATATCGATACCGTTCGCCAGTGGGAAGAATTCCACTTCTCCCCCTCACCGAGGTAATGAAGATAGACAGTGTGTTTCTCGGACTGGTCGTGACGTATGTGACAGTGCCTTGGGTAAAGGATATCCGCTCATAACTAGATTTCTTCACCACTGTAATTGAAACGGCGGCAAGCGGGCATGGACACAGGTAATCGGTATCAAGCCCACATAGCTCATAACACACAAATTTGCCATGGCACATAGCACTAAGAAGAATTCAGACAAGACACAAAAAACAAAGCGCAAGAAGAGCATGCGTACGTTTGTGAACACGAGAACCGTAGTATACACAAGGAAATCGGAATTCAACTGTTTATCGCCGAGTCTATGTAGGACACAGGGACGTGGCGGCCCGACGATGTACCCCGGCGAGGCAAAGAGAGGGCGCCGAGAAAGAACACTTTTGGGGGATGACTGGACGCCGTTTCCTTTGTAGTGTTCGATGACTGCGATTGATCGATAATCGGAAACTCCGTCCTGCCGTATGAAGATAGCATAAGGATTCGCGGTCATGCATACGCATTGCGTTGTGTTCGCCGTTAAGAAGGGGTGCACGATGGTGGTGACGGAATCAATCAGATGATTGTGTCTATAAGGAAAAAGAAAGAAATCAGATCGCTTCTGCTCAATCTGGCCTAGGATTTCATACCATTTGTTGACGTCAGACAGTCGAATGCATCGATGCTGAGGTGAAAAATGAGACACAAGTTAGAGACAGGGAAGTTCAACATACCTGGGCTCCCAAGCATAATATTTTCCAAGGTCGGAGTTATACGCTCGTCCCAACCACCATTCATCCTCCGACTTCGCAAGTGCTTTATATAGCGACAGCCGCGCTTCAGCCAAGACAGAAGCAGACATATTCTTGACTCTGGCACAGGCGGGGGCCAGCATTTCTCCGGTCTTTGCCATCATCTCGGCAACAGAACCGAAGGCATCATTCTTGCACCACTCGATAAGCTGAATAAAAGGTTGGGGAACGGCCCCTTCGCAGGGGACTACATATGTGGTACCAGACAGGAAGAGTTCCGATATTGCCATGGCCATGTTATACAGAGCCCGGACAGCATCACTGCACTCGACGCCACCCCATCTAGCATATTCCCGTGTATGTGTCTGCAAATGCAAGTCAATTATTTTCAAACCTTCCTTCGTAAAGAGGGTATTTGAACACTTCAAGTCTGTTGTATGAACACCACGCTGTTCAAAGTCGAGCAGAGCATCCATCAGGGTGAGAGCTAGAAACTCTTTCTCCTGAATGGTCCACTCCGTACGAAAACCAAGGCACCATTGGGAGAAGATCCCAACGAAGGGAATGATAAATCCGTCAGTCACGGGAACATCTTTGGTGTGTGGGTCATCGTAAACAACAAAATGTCGGACTCTTTCGACCAGGCCGACGATGGGGAGGACATAAGGTGATCCATGAAGGCAGCTGTACACTTCCAACTCACATTGGAGGATATCGTGCCGGCGACGTTCGAGTTTGACGTCTTTACCGGCCTCCGATGTAAGAACCAATCGCTTATAGACCAACTGCGACCTATCAACCTCTACGACACTCACAGCACCATCGAAACCAGGTATGCAAATCGTCTTCATTGCAGAAAACTGAAAAACGGGAGGACTCGGTGCACCTGGAGGAGGCGTGTAATCGACCGAGAGAGCCTCGTCTCGGGGAATGCATGCAGCATCGACGTGGCAAGGAAGGAGAATAGATGTCGTAGATAAGTATATCCCTCTGGACCGTGTTTCTATGGCGAGATCGATAGCGCGACGAACGATGTCATTGTGAAAATCGTCAGACTCGTGTTCAAAGTATGAGATTGGTGTTTTGAGGCACAATGTGAGATTGCGGTCATCAAGTCGGAGCCAGTGACAGACGAGTCGCATCTCCGGATCTTCAGGCCTAGTCCAGATGTAGATATTCATACGGATAGGTGTGATTGAGAGTGTCAGTGACATGGTCATGACTTGTGTCTATAGAAATACTTATCAGCTGAGCTATTCATCATATTCCATACAATACCTATATCCGCGCTTTGGTACAGGTCCTTCAAGATTACGGAAGAGCTTCGGTTGAGTGAACGTCCTTTGCGAGGAGCTGAATGTGCTGTGACAAGTCGCGAGTCAAGCCCGGGCCGCATCAGAAGTCCAGCTTGCACGATCACGTGACGCCACACGGTCTGCTTGGTAATCTTATACCTGGATGCTGATAGCGGTCGTCGGCCGACGACTTTGATACCTTGCTTTCGCGGTTCTCATGATGGTCGGCTCAAATGTCTCCAATCGGATCAGATAACATAATGTACATTGTTACAACACAACACTTTCAGTGTGGATCTTTTCAGGATAAAGGATAATAGCGATTTTAGACGCGAAGTTTTTTGGTGCTTGCCTCTCCAGTGCTCTCGGTTTTTCGCTTGGCGATTTTAGGTGCTTTTTTGTCCCCACTTGCCTTTCCAGTACGTGGAGCAGTCTCGCTCCCGCCCGCGATATTGTCGTCATTGGTCAATGGTAACTGGAGTGACTCGTTCATTTAAATCTACCGGATTTGTAGTTATGCCACTCACTGATACCAGGTTTTGCTGCGATGATGTCGAATGTGTATTTCTGTGGATTCCAATCTCTTGCTACCTCTAAATCTAAAACTGTGAATGGCACATTCTCGGAGGCTTCTCCATGTTTGGCTTTCCGCACAGTACCGCTGATCGAAATACTTAGCTTCCAAGGCAGCGTATCCACATAACTAGGATGGAACTTATATTAAGTGTAAGTAAGTCTAGTAGCACAAATCGAGAGAAGAGCCCAAAGCCCTTGCTCGCTATGAAGAAAAGATTACATCATGTATGTAAAGGAATATTAAGTATACTGTAGAAAGCGCAAGGGAGCGTGAACTATTTCCGATGGATAGATATAATATATAAGGACGGTTCAGATGTAAAACGGGATCGAGGCGGCCTCCTGACATTGTCGACCTTTACGCCGTCCGTCCTCCTGGTTTGGCCAAGACTGCACTGGTGGTAGTTGGTCCTCGATTCCCACTGGGCTGATGGGGTTTCCCCCCTCCAGGTTTGCTAGAGCCTGCACTAGTGTTATCCTGGCGTCCACGTGGAACGTATCTATGAAATATTCGATGAGATATATCTCGCCAGTGTGGAACTCACATACCCTTGTCCTGACATCGACACACTGACCAACATTCAGTACAAGAGAACAAATAAGCAATCAAACCGCGAACCTGGAGGAACCTCCGCTGTGAAAGAGACTGTAAGCACCAACGGGGAGAAAGGAAATGACATGGTGCATACCGTATGGACGTAGAAATGGCTCGGAGGTGCTGGAAAATGTTGAATTGCATGTTTGCAGTACGATTGGTAACTGGTTTGAATAGAGAAGTGGTAGTGTAGTGAATAAATATGCACCTCATACGCCACCCTTTATACCATAGCGTATAATGGTGCGTATTCCATTTTTGGCATGCTATAAGTCGGCTGTCCCTCGCACCGACGTTTCAGTATACGCCATGAGCACATCACCATTCCTGGAAATCAAAGAGCAGCGCCTTGTAAGTCGTTAGCATGTAGCACATATCGTCGTTGATGGCACTGAAATCAAAAGATACCAGATGAAGCTGCCGATCCGTTTCAGGAGTGGGTTATCTACACCACAAAGTACGGAGGTAGCCACCACGCAGAAGATCTTGACACCGGGATCCAGGTATGCAAAGCAAAGCTCCATGATGATGAACCGGGATTGACGCCGGTAAGGTGACATCGCAACATTCTTTTTGACCCATGTCTACTTGCTTGGAGGGTTGGTTGAAAGGAGCGTATTCCTCAGGAGTGTGGACACATCAGAGTAGTCGGATCTTGGAGCTATAGGGAACGATTGGCGATCTACGGAATAATCGTATATGCGTGTGCACCTGCTGTAAAGATATACATATTAGTCTATGTGCATGATTTTCAGTCGCATCACCCCGCCGCAAAGGACGTACCTTTGGCTCGATGTTTCAGGACCGTCCAAAGAAGCGCTATGGGACCTAGCAGTGGTCTTCATCACCCTCATAGCAACGCACCCAAAGCACCGGCATCCAACAAAAGAGCAGTGCACCGTCATTGGTCAATAGGGTACCTTAGCTGCTATTCGTTGAATTTCAATCAAGATCGAGATCATGATACACCTTCGTTTCGATGCGCATGATCTGACGAGGTTGATCATAGGGAATGTATCTGGCAAGTAAGCGTCTGAGTTCGATGCAAGAAGCCTGATGTCATGTGCGCATTCTCAGAAAAAAGATGACGAAGAATTGCACAATACTCACCATTGGGATCAAGCAACATTCTAGCAATCACACAAGAAATGGTTTGGGGTTTGGCGCCGTGTTATAGTATTCCTTTTGAACCTTTTGAACCTTTTGGATGCATGACCACAGACCAAAACGTAAACGCGATACTAACCATAGTTGAAGATACCCGAAAAATCCTTCAGCTGTAAAATGCAAATGCCAGTCTCTACGGGGTGGTCGCCTCTCCGAAAGCGCGTCTAAACGATCATACGTTCCGTGGGCGCCCTGGATCACCAACACCTCGTTACCACCCATCTTGAAACTACATAAAAATCAGGACCCGCAAAGTGAAAAAAAAAAAAGGGAGTCAACTTGCTAGGTATCAAAGAAAAACCCGATTGCAGACCAACTGTATCAATCTCCGCATCGGGAACTATGAGCCCCTCCTGTCGAAGCATTCTTATCGATCACTGGCTAGAGCATTGACGAGTTTCCAGCCTGGCGTGTTTGGCTCATCAGGCTCTCCTGCGTCACCAGCTGGATTATCGATGGTGATGGATTTGTAGAATGTTTGAGCGTCTAGGATGAGGAGAACTCTTCTTGTGTCTCCCAGCATGGCAGTTTCGAGTCGAAGGAGAGGGCACTCTCTAATTGCAGGACCGTTGATAGACGCTCGAGAATCGCACAGTTAGTACTGCCTGCGATGGCTTCCCGCATATTCACAGCTGGGGCCGATGCATTTTCCGATCAGGAAAACGAAGTCTTAGAAATGTTGCGACGTTTCATTTCATCTTCTAACCATAAATTCGAGTTCAGAAAAACAAGATGGACAGTGGCTGAATCATTTACGAACGTTTTTAGGGTAAAGAAAAGAGCCGGAAGAACGGAATAGAAAAGGCATTTCCCAAGGTCAGAACAAATGAAACCGCCTTTCATTCGCACAAAAGCAGCTGTTTTTGGCACGGGAAAGGAATGCTAAATAGATCAAGTTTTTCATTGTGTTCCACACCTCATTTTTGCCACATGCAAACGGAAAGGAAAGTCACAGCTTTTCCAGAATAGTTTTTTCCGTCCCGAAAAGAAACAGCCCTAGCAGTGATTATCCCAGCCGTATCCTGGCAGTTTACCGCCGTGACCAAAGGAGAACGAGACTTTTGGGATGCCCGTTGTTGGATGCGAACGAGGCGTGCGGCAGGAAGGAATTAGGCGACAAAAAGATCATCTTTGGATTGTTGCCTGACAGTATGGATGAACGCTGCAACCGTATCACCGGATTCGTTGTAACGCTGAGCTGACGGGAAACAACGACGAAACTCCGAGAACTCTGCCCTAGGGCACACGTGGTCTCGGATGGACCGGACCGGACTCAGCGCTCCTGTTAGAAGTTCGTGCACCTTGCACCGTCACAACCATTCGAGCTGGCTCGCCCCTGGTCCATGCAAGGTTACAAGCCAGATCTCGATAGATATCTGGACTGAACACTGGCAGGATCAAAGCCCTCGGATGCCGTCCATATCCCTATGATAGTCCCATTCCGATTTTCACTGGGTGTGAGTGGATTTTTCTCCCGTTTTCATCAATTGGTCTTCCAAACGAATTAGTACGTGCTCACTTTCAAGGGCTGTGTGTTGAAAATTCGTGACATCCATACGAGAAACCTCAGCTGGAGAAATAGTTATCGTGTCCGATGCCGCGCCACCGTGATGATCAGAAAACTATCTGGTAGTGTATCGGTTAGCACACGTGCGTGTCCGAAAACTGGGTTCAACGCCCAGCCAGAGAGCTCAGTGCTTCCAAACCGTTGTTCTTTTCCTCCTTTAAAGGCTTCATTAATCATTCTTTGTCGTTCGAATCATCCGCCCTTTCTGGTTTTAGGACAACTACTGACCGCATGCCCGTGATAGATCAACTTCCACACTTATGATTCGTCTTTTTGCTTTGCAGCGGTCTACATGGAAGCTTGCAGGAATCATGGTTCATTCTTTTACGGGTAGATACGGTTCAACTTGTATATGTATTTTTCACCATTGGCTCATCCATTGCAGGTCCCTGGCGTTGTCGGCTATCATACACACCTACTGTGTCTTCAAACCGAATCAAGCGACCACGATGACTCTCTCGGCCTTGCTTCTCTTGTGTGCTGGAGTCGCGTCTTTTCCTGAAACTCTGCTGCCCTCGTATCTTGGTCTCTACTTTGTCTGTCTACTGTTTCCGTCACCTGGACATGTCTTCGAACGGAAAGGAATGTCTGGTGCTTCCTATGGCTGCGAGCGTTAAAAAATTACACCAACTTTTTTTTGTGAAGTCCCATCAGGTATCCATGCTGAGGTTCACCATGGTAAGCTTTCTCATGTCGAAGATATCTTGTGCTGATGTATTGGGCCCTTTTCGCAGCATACCTTCTACAGGGGAATGATTGGTTGCACTGTAATTATACCGTCTTCACTTTCGTCGCAACTTGAGGATGCTGTCGCCTCGCCCGCTGAGAATGTCTGTTTCTATGTTACCCTGACATCGCTTTCGTATTGCTGAATTGACATGGACTGCTCGCCGATACCATTCTACCTGCTGGTCACTACTGGTAGATCTCATAGTTCATTTCGGCGGCGCTAAATAGTAAAATCTGAACTATTGCCTTCGTTCCATCCTGTTGCCCTTGGAAATTATCGGTCGTCATATTGTTTGTGTCACCAATGCAAAAATGATGTATGTTCCAGATGCTCTTCTACTACCCGACCCGGTCGGTTGTTATGCTTGCGTCCGAATACGAAGTATGAAACTGCTCGTCCTCCCTACTCCATGATTTAAACAAATATACTACACGTATAACCTCCCCGTTTGAAAGTAACCCTCTAGGAGTACCACATTTTCTTATCAGCGTCCGCTTTGACCCGAGACGGGAAGAATTATGCTCTTCTACATTATTTCGCGCCTCGACATCCTCAGATCTTTGTACCATATTAAAAACATATAAAACACGAGCCATCTTGCCATCCCCTCTCCTTCGACTTGTGAGAAAAGAGGTCGAGGTCGCAAACACGACCAAATTATCGCAGGCTAGATGACCGGGGATGTCCGATGCCCAGATGTACACGCACTCTCTCCTCCTTTTTGATTCTTGAAATAATTGCTTTCGTAGTCTGGCGACGGTAGTGAGTACTCGATTGGAGCTGCGCTCAGCGCTGATTTGCCATGAGGCTTGTTAGGATCAGACGACTGACCACAAGCCAGGTAACTGCCAGTGAAAGAGACCGCTGTGGTGGCGAGACCTCCGAGTTGTCGGAATTCACTGTGAGGCTCCCTTTCTACTCGACGACAGGCTTATCTGATTGGATGGACGCCTTGATGCCGTCTCAAGACCTAGACGGTGGGATCGCAAAAAAACACCATGTCGGCTTATTCACCACCTCTGACGCCTCCGCTACGCCGGGTCAAGCCTCTCCCAAAACGCCAACGCACATCGCCGTCGTCATCTCCGCCTCTTGCACCTCTGCCGCTCGAGTACTACATGCCGATTTTGACGAACCTCCTTGAAGAATCTCGCATTGAAGGCGGCAACGCCAAGAAACGCAAGGTTCCCCATGTCATTGGTGGTGAGGTCCAGGGACGTGTCTCGAGGATCACCGCTGCCGGGATGCAGTTCAAGGAGAGTGTTCGTGTTCGGCGGAAGCATCTCGAGGGCTTGGTAGAGGAGGGAGAAGCAGACGTGGTCGAACGAGCATTGACGCTTGGGCTGCTTGGAGACAGGGATGGAAAACGTCGGCGACTCTCAAGGAGGGAAGTGGTCCGAGCGGGAAGATCGGTCGTTAAACGGCCTCCCTTCAAAGATTACGAAGGGTTTGAGTTTACCTTCAATTACCCTTCTGAAGGTCAGCTTGTAATGGTTCCGCAAATTGACCATACGCTGACCCTGGACCAGCTACCACCAACCTCCGAAACACAAAAAGCGCTGTAGATCTACTTCGGAAACGGTTATCAGCACCAAAGAAGAAACCTATTGCCGCTGCAAACACCATCAAACCTCTACCTCCTCCTCCGAATACGAAGAAGAAGAAGAAGAAACGTAGTGCCCTTGCGAATGCTTCGAACCCTCATCACTTGCGGAACTACGTGCCCTCTCGCGTTCCAGGTGCCGAGCAGCCCGTCAACAATGCCAATAGTGAATTCGTGGCGGTGAGGTTCCTTACTGCGGAGATACCCCCGCGGAAGAGCAAATCGAAAAGCGGCACCCCTACACCTGCGGCTCTTGCACAACAAGGTAGCAACGAGTGGATCTGCGCGTACTGTGAGTATGATCTCTTCTATGGCGACGAAGAAGGGTATCGGCGAGCGATCCGAAGGCGGAAGAAGATTCTCAGGAGGCGACGAAGAGCTCGTGAGAGAGCTGCTAAAGGGGTTGCCGGCAAACGAGTGGAGAGAGAGGATAACGATGGTGACGAGCCTGTCAGTGAAGAAGATGATTTCATTCAACCCGTTGCTGTTGGCCAGCGAAATGGCGTGAATGGTAAGGGAGAAGGAGCTGGGGAGACTGGTTATGGATGATGTTACTCTATTACTGTATCTAATCAGTCCATCTCTGGAAATCTAATTGCTTTCAATCAGGATTCTTGCTTAGAGACAGTATCATATGTCTGACCACACCCTTCTCTACCTCAGTCGCGTGTATTCTCCAGGTTGTCACGCCGGGTTACTTATGCGGCACGCGCGTCATTTTATCCGTCGTGCTTCCGCCACTGAAACCGAGTAAAAGCCCGTCCTTTTTGGAAGTACGCGGTGCCGCAACTCCAGCGCATTTGCAGAACCGACAGAACCATCGGACCGCCAATCTCACCTGACGACTCCGCTTCCTCGACTTCGAAGATCTTCGCATTCTCTTGACGATCTCTCAATCTTCCACCACAATCGTTCGATTGTTCGACTACGTTCTGTGCGAACCCACTTGCTGAGGTAGTATTCAATCCTGAGCCTTGATAAACTACCATGCACTCGTACCTATCCATGCCTCTGTTTTTCTAACTGTTACCTCTGAACAAGCGTCTACGTCGATCTAGAAGTTCCCATGATTCATCAAGAAGTTGTTTAGGAGCGGTGTCTTTATTAGTCGTCGTGGCTCCCGGATACCACTTTCTTCGAAGAGAACAATCCAGTTCTCACACTCCATTACATGTTACATCCAGAATGAACTTTGGCTTCAAGGCCAGATCATTCACAAGTGAGATAAATGTACAATTGAACATCGATCCGATTCCCTTTTGATTTATAGCATGTGTCGTAGTCACTTACGATCAATATGTACAGCATTCCGATGCGTTCAACAATCGGATGTTCCAGCAAGTATTGGTGACTCTACAATTCATCATGCCGCGCCTCCCCCTCAGTAGCCGCATGTTCGCGTAAGAAAATAGCGTGACTTCCACCCTGCATCTCCGTCCCAGCATGCACAGAAACTTCATGTATCCCACCTGTACCCCAGCCGTCCCATTCAAGAATGTGCACACTCGCACAAGGCTCGGCAGTTCGAGTGCACGGATCGTCATCCGTGAGGAGTATCCAGACCGATTCCGTTGGAACGGAGAAGGTCTCCTGGTCCGAGGAGGGTGACGCAGACTTGGAGAGTAAGTCGATGGCATGGGCCTTCCCTCCCGAGGTTGGGGTCTCGTAGTACTCGGCCTGGCCACTAAACAGACCAGATGGAGAAAGGGAGAAGACGGCAATGTAGCCTGGATGGAGGGACGTCGCCCCGCGAGTGGTGGCGAATATCTGGTTGGCTGAAGGCGTGAGTAAGAGGGTGTCGCCCCGGTAGGACAGGGATGAACCGGAAGCGTAGAGAGGCTGAGAACCGACGAGCGTGAGAGACGGTATAGGCGTGGTACTGAATGAATACATGTCCAATTTGTTACTATGTTCTGCCACACAGTAGACAACTTCTCCGTTTGGATGCACTTTCACATGCCGTGGGCCATCTCCGGCCTGTCCCTTGGCTTTCCCTACGCGTTCAAGCATCCCATTGGGATCTCGCTTGAAGATATGTATCTCCTCCGTTCCAAGGACCGGAACGAACCCGTAATTCCCATCGCTCGTGAAATCTATCGCATGAGAACCGTATCTCAGCGCTTTCCGCGTCTTATCAGCCTCTTCCAGCTCGTCAGGTTCGACGAACAGGACTTCTTGGATTTTCTGTCCCCAGATGCCGGACGTCGGGTCAAGAGCGTGAACTTCTCCTGTGGGCCCGCCCATGGAGTATGCATGAGAGTCGAGAGCTGCGATATACGACGATGTTGCTGTGATAGGCGTACTGCCGATATGGGTCAAAGAAGGCAGCGCCCATGCGTGTAGGGCGGGTGGAGACGCCCATGTCGTTGCATATACTGCCTGAGGAGTCTGAGCGATGTACTGGTGTGGTCCAGAGCCAGGTATAGTTCGGAGGAGTCGGAGGGAACGGTTCGCTGGAGAAAACGCAAGGAGGAAGAGTGAAAGGGAAGTGAATGAGCCAGAGAGGATGTGGATGTCCATGGCATGTACTAGTGATTCATGGATCTGATGATTAACTGGTGTTCAGGGCGTGCTTAGGGAAAGAAGACTATCAGCACCAGAAGACTTGGTAAGGAAAACTGAAGCCTTAACGTAACGGAAGAAACTTTCTAAGACCAATCAAGATCGGAATAACTTGGTCGCGATCACGTGGTAGAGTGCTGCCGAGTCCGCGTGACCCAGGCTGTTTGCGGTCCGGGTTAACCTTGCTGGACGTTGAGGCAGGAGCTTGCGAATGCCTCATAAGGTGCTGACTAAGCTCAGAGCACTTGTCGTCATCGTGCCGTCGTCGTTGTCTCAATCCTTTCGTTTGTACCACCACCATCAATTTTCTCAACCCATCCCACCCGCCCTTCGAGTCTTGATTACCGAGAGGGGAGTCGGCCCTCTGGAATCTCACTCGCGAGAAGTGTGCAGTAGCAACTATCTCACCCCCATACTGTGTATTAGTATCATATTTATTGTTTTGTCTGTCGGAGAGCTTAGGCAGCCTTTTTCTTGGTCCGAACATTTGCAGGCAATGCCCACCTGGACAACGCAGTGATACATACCAAGCCAATGGCAACGCCAGTGAATGTCTAGAGGACACGCAAACGGATCAACGAATTCAGCGAAAGGCAATGTGCAAGGCGCTGGAAAAGATTGCTCATGAACTTTGAAGTCGGCGGCAAGAGCACCGCTGCTGGTTTTTGTTTTGCATTGTTGGTGCCGTAGCCGCTCTCTAATATTTTCTTCATGGCTATTGCCTACGTGATGCAAAGACGCCGTATGTCTTCCCCATCATCGGTGGCAGGATGGTGGAACACTTGAAGGCCAATATCGAGGCATTGGAGTCTGGACAATCACACTCACAGAAGAAAACATCGCGTTTTTTGGAAAGGGCGCACCCATTTGATCCTGGATTCCCCAGCAGGTTGTATGTGATATTCGTTCCTGCTCATGAATCCTACTTCAATCTCGCTTCAAGTCGGAGTCGCTTGGGGTGACGGGACGAGATACCACTTCTTCGGGGTGAATAGTGCTGCTCAAACGCTGAAGTAGCTTCATTGTCACATTCGACCCGCCGACGTTAAGCATTGTCTGAAGGATTGGGGTGTTTAACTCGAGGAACGCGAGAACGCACGACAACATTGCAATACTCTACATAATAAACTAGATACACGCCATTCATCGCAAGCAAACTTTGTTTTATGAAGGTAGTGTCCTCATTAGCTGGGAAGTCTAGAATATATTGATGGATAGCTAGATATACATGTCTGTAAGACGCGATGATACAAGAAATAACTCAAAGTACATATTCCCAAGAACGCTAGGTAAAGACCAAGATAAATTCCAGAGATGTCGAACAGATATGGGTGTAGGAATGTGATGATGATAGTGTTGTAGATGTGACTAATACCCAGTAGAAGAAGTATCGTACGAGGGATACTTATGTAACACGTAGGTAGTCGAAATGAGAAATGGGTTCAACTTTACCTCGGAAGGGAAAGTTCAAAGTCTTGATAGCTAATTGACCGTGCAGGTTTAGCAAATGCTTAAGATCACTCTGAGTTATGATGCGTAAAGCAAGATAAATTGTAAGGTAAGTAGTACATTCGTTGGCGCAGTCCTTAAGTACTATCCTAGCTACTGCGGAGGAAGGTTCTTAAGTATTCTAGCAAATAACGTGTGACTCATGCTGAGTCGCACGAATGCGGCCGAGAGGTTTGTGAAAGTAACTATGTATTCATATGGTCGTAAGTATCATAAGATCGTGAGCGTCGTGAGATGGGAAGAAGGGATACTGGAGGAATACCATAACAGATAGGCTGACCTCGAATGAGAAATATGCAAGTTGGCGAGGTATAGGCTATGGTATACACAAGGAAAGAGAAAGAGAGAAGAACGAAAGAAAAGGGTAGACGGGGAAGAAAAGTGATAAATAGGAAAAATGTTATAGGCTGGAGAGGGATAGAATGATAGACTGAGAAAGGATACAATATCGACGGAGAGATATGCACGTCATAATATAGATGAGCACGGGCGCGGTTGTCCGGATCGAATAGCCAATGACAACGATGAGATCGAAAACCAAGGAGACGCAGGAGACGACGAGGGTGTCGAAGGATGTCGTAGTCTGTTGTGTACGCGAAGGGATTTAGGGCACAGACTCGTCAACTACCCGTCGGCAGTCAACGGTCCCTCCGAGGTTCCTCAGAGAACGGGGATGGTTCGTTAACCACCCCCGTCTCTAAGGTTCCTCATCTGCCAGGGAGAGAGGAAGGACCGGTAAGCTCGTCAGCGAACCAGTCATTCCTCAATAACCAGCCGATACACCAGAACCCGTCGGCTCCGATGCACCGCTGGTCGTCCCTCAGATCTCAATCCGGCAACGTAGTAGGTTGTTTAGTGGACATCCTCGTCGTCTCCGTGCGCTCATTGGATTTTCTTTCTGGTCGGTTCATCAATTAGACTGAACAACCAGACTGAGAATCATGTTAGGACCACGAAAGATACAATAGAATGGATGAAGGCTCACACAAGACCGTGCTCGCCTTGCAGGAGAGCCGCTTTCTTCCTGCGCGCGCGTTCTCGGCGCCAGCACTGGGAAATGGCTGGGAGTTTGGCGTTTTGGCTGGGACGACTGTGAAGAGGTAGACCCCAGCCGTCTTGTTTGTCCATGTCGGACAGGCAAAGCATCCTTCTGAATAGGAAGGGCAGCCGCACGAGCCGGTGTTTGGAACGAACCATCCTCTAGGGAGTAATCTGAGGATGTCGAACGCAGAACGGGGTTCGACGGCCGCGGGGGAGAAATGCGAACCATGCCCTACACAGCGTTACATGTTAGCAGGCAGTTCACAGTACTCAATAGACGACGCTCACCTCTGCGAGGTGTCCATATCGGCGTGGAGATAGACCTTTCTCCTTCTGCTTCTGCTCAATCAACGCAGGAGGAGAAGAACGAAGGTTCTTGGGGTGTTTGGACGGCGAGGGTCGGACTGAGGGATTGATTAATGACGCCTTGGCTCCCGTTCGAGATACGGGCTTGCCAGGACAGATAGGGTTGCGGGAAGGGGATGGACGAGTGATCGCCGGCGTGTGCCCTTCTTGAAGAGAGGGAACAAATGAAGCCTTCCTTCGCCGGGACACTACGGGGATCCGGGGAGGCGACGACGTAGTGGCGACAGCAGTCCGTGGCTCGACGTCATCGTCAACAGCGGCCTGCTCAAAAGAGGAGCCCGAGGTAGCAACGCGGGGACCTGGATTAAAGGAATACGACGTCGAAGCGTGCATTAAAGACATGTTCTATGTGGCATTGAACGTCAATTACGCTATTCAATATAATCAAAAGACCGCACTTACCCCGTCCTCAACAACCTCAGCATCGACTGCTTGCTGCAAGGCGTAAAAACCATCAACGCGGACAGGAATGTAGGTCTCTGGTAGTGAGAGTAAGTCGTTTCTAGTCGTCTTGGAGTGCTGAAAATATGGCAATGAGTAATCATGGGTATGGGGACGTTCTGTATTTGCTCACCCCGCTTGAAAAGAGACCTTCCAACCCCACCGTGCCTTGCCCAACAACCGTCCCAGTGCGTGCCAGCGAAGCCACATCCAAGTCGGAAATGCTTAGTGCAGACATGAGAGTCACCTGTACGACATGAACAATCAGGAGGTGTATCCAAATAATATGTCGATCATGCTCACCTCGACCTGGCCATTATTGACCGAGTCTTCCGCGAGCATGGTCCTAGAAACTGCTTGGGACACACTCTCAATGGTGCTTTCTTCTCCATCATTGTTTACGGATGAGAAGAAGGCCATAGAGGCGAAGGCCCGTAAGTTCTGAATGAGACTATTGAGGATCCGTTCTACGCATATGCTGTATAGCACTCACATCACGACTTGCTGACAAGCGGACCGTAGACGGCGTAATGAGCGTGGAACCCGAAGCGTCACGGTTTAAAACCACGTCCTCAACTGCCAACGATATTTCCTACGAATATGTCAGATGAGCGCGGGCATCAAAGGCGCAATTGACTATGCTTACCTTGTCCCAACAGACATATAACTTCGATCCAATAGATCGCCTGATAACGGACTGAAGACAGTCGTTTCCATACGTGACATTGTCGGATGTCGTATTGCCTGTCAGCTGAAAGCATACTGCTGAGAAACGAAAAGCTAGAGCATGGTATACGAGACTCACCTGACGATCCAAACCTAGCGATGAATCTGTGCCATGCTCTTCTTGATCCGCTGTGGGCACGTTCGCCTCCGAGATCTCGTCCTGAAACAGCATTCTCCACACAAAGGAAACTATTCCTACGGCTTCTTTGATCGCGGCTTCTTCACCCATTGCACGGAAGAGTAGGAGGAGGAAGTCGAGGACAGCAAGAAGAGCAACGGAATCGAGACTAAGGAGAACCAAGACGCCCATGGTTATCGCTAATCCCAGGAAGACAAGGAAGACCAGCTTGTCGAAGAAGCGATCCTGAGGATTTGAGCGAGCGACGAGAAAAGGCGTTTGGCGTGATGCAAAGGAAACCGACGTGCCAGATGGCCGGGGTGTCTGTCTGATTGTAGTTACCATTCCCAGGGTCGGCGCAACTTGCACGACCTCGGGAACGGTTTTGCCGTTGGCTGAGGTCAGGACAACCGATAGCGCAGTCGATGTGAACGATACCGGTTCAACCATGGATTTGATTTCCTTCGAGCCTGGGGCGACAGTCTCCACGATGGTGTCAACCGTGTCTGTGACCACCCAGGCCATAGGGTCATCTAGAAGGACATCGGCCTTCAAGGTGACGTCGATGGTGTCGATATGAACGGCGAGTGTGTCTTCCTGGAAGGAAGGTCCTTCCATGCCGGAAGTGGGACGGAACACCTTGAAAACCGCGGTGATGAGGAGGGAGAAGAGATTAGCGAAAGGGATACCCGAACAGTAGAGCATGGTGGTGGTCCTTGGTAAAGATGTGATAGGTTGGATTCCTCGATCTGTGGTTGGTTATATACCCACCGATCTTCCCTCGATCGGTGCCGTGACCGGCGCGTCGAAGGAGAACACGCCTTCTATATAACAGAGTAGCAATACGACGCAAGGCGGGTAGGTTGGATCTGAACACTTGAAACATAGACCCGCGCCAAACGTATACTTGAGACGACTCTGAAATGACAGCGTTACGCTTAGAGCCTGGCCGGCCCGGACTTGAACTCGGGCAGCACGTTCGTTTGTCTATGGTGGACAATGAACTAGATGAAATCGTAGGACATGATAAACAAAGATAATGTCCATGTCAACGCCGCGGTGTAGACAGTCCACAAGCCTCTTCGAAGATATGTCGCCGCGAGTCGAAGAAAAATATGGCCACATCTTCCCTATGTGCAGATCATCTCTCTGGGTTACTGACATCGAGAGTATAGTTTCGCACTGTGGCAAGAGACAGTGCCACGGGACTGAACATCCAGGCAGCCAAGATAGTTCCGACGTGTCTGCAAGCTTATCCAGGCGTGTCACCGATACAGCATGTAAAAGGAGCACTGTAGAGACGCGTCCTTCCGAGAGCATGAATACTACCAATGCGAGGAACGACGGGTCATAAGCAAAAGTATCGGTACACATGCCTTGATGCTCACCTTCGTGGCTGCTGTACGTTTACCATCTACATTGCTCCTTCTATACCTGCAGATATTCCAAAAATTTACGATGGAGCGATCTGCCAGTGTAGATGCTGTATAAGAGTTCGACGTTCAGTGAGCGTCATATCGGCTAAGGTGCACAGAATTTGCTTGTGAAGTACGTCAGTTGCGAAAATTCACAGTCAAGGCTACATACAAATACTCACAACAATCATCAACAACCGACCGGTTTTATAAAGCATTACAGAAACAACTGGAGAGTATTAGTACACGCTGCACGTCGTGGTGACAAAAAATCAAGTTCTTGGACATTTCTGGGTTTGAAATCTAACCAAATATAGATAGGTGCTGGTGTTGGTGTTGGTGATAGGTAGATAGATAGCCGGACAAGGTCCCAAAAAGGAACGCCGGGGATTTGTCCCAATATCCAATCGAGCCTGGACTTTACTCTTCCTTCACGCTCACGTTGGCAGACTGGAAATGCGCCAAAGCTCCCATGGACAATCTTAATGGACGCTCTACAAACAATTCTCTTTCTGACATGCGATTTTGGCTGCAGAACGATGTCCAAAGGTCTTGTCGATTCATGGGCACCACCTTGCCTACCTCTACTAGGCGCGCTCGTCATTCCTCTGGCTTGATCACGTCGCATCGATGACAGTATATATCAAGACATACGAAACCAAACAAACCCGTTCCATCTTGACTTCTCACCACCACCATGGGCTTCCTTGCCACGGCGATAACAATGTTCTTCAATACCTTCCGCGTGAACCCAATCTTTGGGTCGCCAGAATTGGATTGGCCGGAAACCGTCTTCGATGCCCTGGTTACATCAACACGACCTCCCCCGTTGTTCCTTACTCGAGCGAATCCCACCCTTGTTCCCATCGGAGCTTTCATATCCTTGGTTGTCATCCCCATGCTCCCTTCTGCTTATACGATATTGTACTTAGTCCAAACACACCGATCCCTTCGCGGCATGTCTCGTCACCTTCGTTTTTGGAACATCCCTGGGTTGTACGCTGTACGCTGGACTGTTTGCGTTCAGTAAAACAAACTACATCGTCCCATTCTCCACATTTGATATTCTAGCCCCCGCCTTGCTCTCGTATATCAAGCCTTACTGTAGCATAGGAGTTGTGACCCCTCTCACCCTCTTCTCTATTGGATTGTCCCTTCAGCGAAGGAAGCAGACCTTGAATCCTGTCGAAACGAACAAGGGTGATGTCCCTTCGGAACGCATTCCTGACGTGGTTTCAGACGTTGAGGTAACGTCTATGTTTGCAGTTTACCACTGGAACTTATTCACATTTCCTTCCTCAGAAGCTCACCTCCACCTTGCCGCTGTCACTCTACCATTTCCGACCAATAGTGAGGCCATTTCACAACGCACAAATCACAATACTGAAGAGGCAGAGGTTAGAACGATCACTTTACTGCTTTCCAGTATCTACTGATCATCCGTCACTACTAAAACAATATCCCTCTAATAGTACGGCCGATGTCGATACCTCCTAGTACTTAGATCTTAGAACAAGTCTACACTTGGATACATATGTTTTTTTGTCAATATACCTCAATTTGTTCATGTTGGGTTTCGACGCCGAAGGGTCAAGTGGACAGCACTTGTCAACATGGCCATGTCTCTTCTCAAAAGACTCCATCATGCTCGACGCTCAACCCGAAGTCTTTCTACCGCGAGATCTACCGAAGAGACAGTGAAGAATGACTTCCGTGACCTCATGCGAAGGGCAGCCCAGCCCGTGGCGGTCGTGACAGCATTGACGCGTGAGGGCTACCGCTACCACGGCGCGACGCTGTCGTCCTTCACGTCCATCGCCCTCGATCCCCACCCCCTCGTCGCTTTCTCCCTGCGTATGCCTTCCCGCCTGGCCAACGCCATCAAAACTATCCCCCCGAACCCTTCCACACCACACCTCGTCGTGAACATACTCGCAGAACACCAGCCTCACAGGGCAGAAGACTTTGTCAACGCAACGGAGAACATGTGGGATCGCATACCGCACACCCACAGTGAAGAGGGGATACCCGTTCTTTCTGGGTCGTTGGGAGCCATTTCGTGTCGCCTCGTCGCGCCGCCGATACCATTGCATGATTTAGACTTTTTAGAGTCGGGTGTAGAAGAGAGATTGGCGGAGGCACCGGTGCTCTCGTCGGAGCTGTATCTCGCTCGGGTGTTGAGAGTGGAGAAGGTTGACCAGGAGGCTGGTTTGAAGCGCGAGGTGCTGCCGCTTATTTATCGACATCGGACTTATACGACGTGTCTGCCGTTCGATAAGCTTACATGACCATCGCGAAGAATTGTTTTTTTGCTCTGGCACCGCAGAACCGTTTAAGGGGGAGATGTCGCATTCGTTCGACAGCACGGCGAATGTGGCGCGAAGGTTGCTTTGCAGCCTTGAAGACCACTGTCAGAATTCTGATCCTTCGCGACAGGTACTTTTGCCCGACAATTTGCTTTGGGTCTCTAGGCCTCTGATCATCTAAAAATCTCTCGCTGGCAGCTTAACTGCACTGAAGACACGCGTCTATACTCGACTTGATAGTAAAAATTGGCAAGACAGACACAAATCGAGGCTGAGCGGTCGTATTGATGACTACGGGAGATACATGAACTATAACGGCGGTACATCCGACAATAAAGAGGCCAATTCAAGGGAATGAAAGTTTTATTACCTCACCTGAACATTGATCAGAATGAAAACCACCACCGCTTGTATAGAAACCTGCCAGTGTTTGCGATATAACTGCAGGATCTACTAGCTAATTGCGATCAACAATGACAACCGTTCATTCTACGATGTGCCATAGAGTCGGCACATACTCAAACGAAACCTTCTATGTCGTGGTTGTTGATGCCATCAATGCCTTCCCCTCAACCGATTGTGCAACCCTCCGGATGAAGCTTCAAAGACTGGGAAGGGGTGGCTCGATGTTTAACTGGCTACGAATGGTCTATACGCGTGTTGAGTACTACGTCAGGCATGCGGGTCTGAGCACGGACCTCCTCGGTGGCTCTCAGCTGAAGCTGGATGCGATGGCCTCGTGGGACAGCGTGAACTTCATTCTGGTGAACAAGATTAAAACGGCATTGTGCACAATATTTTCGGGTCGAAAACCGTGGTTTACACTTCATCACAAGCGCTGGTGCATATTAGGCGAGAGATGCTGGCAAGAGTCATGTATAATGAACCTAATCTGGCGCCTGTGTATGGCCAGCTCGGAAACGTCGCGTTCCTGATGAAGGTGGTACAAAATCGAAAGGTGATTGCCACAGTCGCGAAGTAAGCGCGTGCAGCTTTGAAAATTCTGTTGTTCCTGTGTACCGTAAGTACTAGAGGGATATTTAATGGTTTCGAATTTTCCGTCTATAGGTCCTCTTGAAGTTCTACAATGGCTTGAGTTGCTCCGCCTGGGTCGCCCAGTCGCGCGCCCAGCCTGAGGGTCAAGTCGAGGGCAGCCAGTTTTGGGTTTCGCTGTGCAGTTACCTGAATCTCTATGTCTAGCCTGCCTGGAGGTACTGTGCCGTGTAAAGATGAGATGAGATGAGATATTATGTAGGTATACTGTCTATACAAATTTATAGCCTCCCTAGAATGTAGTCGTCTAACGCATGCGTGGAATCTGGATATGTGTTTTTACGGTATAGCTATGATTTACGGTGCAAAACCATGCTAGAAAACTTGCTGTGTCTACGAATAGAGGGCCCATAAAAGAACAGTACCTGCAAAATATCATCAGCGCCAAATCCATCGAGAAGCGATACTACGCACAAAAGGTATGGGAATCATGACAGCGGCTATACACGCAAACAACGTGCTTGCCCATGTATATCCCAAGTTACTATACATCTGTGTCGTGAAGAGCGGGAATGCCATCGCTGCAAGGTTTCCTAAAGGAAGGAGCTAAGTGACATGCAGAAAGATAAATGATAAACTAGACTTACGACAAAGGCTCTGACCAGCAAGTGCAGACGAGGCGAATGGACCATAACTAACAACCGAGTCATGTATATG
Source organism: Armillaria altimontana (assembly GCA_022818075.1). Classification (NCBI taxonomy): domain Eukaryota; kingdom Fungi; phylum Basidiomycota; class Agaricomycetes; order Agaricales; family Physalacriaceae; genus Armillaria; species Armillaria altimontana. The sequence continues at coordinate 1,377,644 of JAIWYR010000005.1, read as the reverse complement.
AAACACGAATAAACGAATCGAACGTACGTATCCGCGAGGTATGTGAACACGGCGAGGTAGACTATAAAGATCGCCCACATGAATGTCTAAACTACCTTAATTAAAGGACGGATGCTGAGAAGGAAGACCATACCGTGATGCCAATAGCAGATGCAATCCATGGCACGAACGTGAATGAAGTCCATGCATAGAGGAACATGCCGGCGGGTAGCATAATAGCCGCCGCGCAGGCCATATACAATCGAGCTTCGGGACCTCTGTGTGGGTAGTTTTTGCTGTCAAACTACATGTGAACGCGGTGAAGGAAATCAAACAAGGACAAAGCTTACTGGTACAATTTCTCTTGAAGGATGTTTGTCATAAAACCGAGCAAGCTTCCGACACTAGGGACGGTCAGGCCACGTACAAATGCTCGGAGGAATGACGCACATCATGACAGCAAATGCGTTACCCAGCTGGCCTACACTGAAGTTGTGTAAGTCCCTGAATATAAAGGGAATTGACCTAAAGCGAGCGTCAGCAATGTCAACTGAAAGCGGAAGACTTGAAACCTACTCGACCAGTGCGTATACTACACCCCAGCAAAATCCAATCCAAAGCTGATCGCATCGTTAGTAGAGATGAAATATGAAACGGGAAATTTATAGTTACACTGAAGCTTGCTACAATGGGTTCCGTGAGCATGAGGTCTACAGGTGTTTGTGAATATCAACCTACACAGAACATGAATGAAAACTCACGGATCGGACGTGTAATCGATATGAATATCAGCGTGCGCAGACTTGCCCGCTCATCTTCAACGCGTGCTCGATATCGCTTATCGCCCGTCTCCTTCCGTATCTTCTTCGCGAGACGCGTGATAAGGATCGAAGAGCGCGTTTCTTTCATGATGAGCGGCAGCAATACAATATATATTCCACATATCCTTCACAACACATATATCAGCGCGCAATCACACCATCATGTTGACAGGCAGGTCACTCACATCATCTGGATCCATTGAATCCACTTCCATTCAAGCCGTTGGTTCATCTCGATCCACCCGGCCATGATGGGTCCCACACCCGTGCCGCCGATAGCGGCTGTAGTGAAGAAGGTCATGGGAAGACCTCGGCTGAAGGTGAGAGCGCGCCATCAGAACTAGTACTTACAAAGATAATGACAAGCGCTAGCGCTTACTCTTCAGGGACCCAGATGTCCGCAATGGTTCCACCTACCATGGTGGCCCACGTTGAGCCAAAGCCGCCTTGCAGAAAGCGGGCGATGATCACAGTTTGGATGTTCTTTGCTCTAGAGATAAACTCGTCAGTAGATCTGAAGGGCAGAAACACGACAGGCTCACAAGGCTACCATGATGTACATGAGGAAGAAGCCCCCTGCGGACACGATGTATAATGGCTGTCGGCCGAACTCCTCGCTGAAAGAGGCGGTGAAGAGGGGAACAATACCGAACCCGAGCGTAAATGTGCTCAGTCCAATGGTTGCTTGGAACCGTGTGCAGTTGAGGTCTCGCGTCATTGAGTCAAATCCTAGACTATACCCAGCTGCTGTGGAGGCTAAGAAATGGTTAGCGGGAGTTTCGACAGCGTCGAAAACGCCGCACCAGCGAGGAGAGTCGCAAAACTCGACAATACAGTGATAGCCCATTTCCTCCGTCGCGAGAAATTGATGGGATTTCGAGGATCACCTATCTCAAATTCGACCTAGCCGTGTCCATAAGCAAAAAATTAGGCGAGATGGAGGGCGTTGACATACATATAACGGCTCGATATAGTCAGGTTTTTTCTCCACGTCAGATGAGGTAGGGCCCTGTGTTGGATGTACCAGCTGACTGAACTGGCGTGATAGAGGAACGTCAAGGTCATCTGAGGCGGGTAATATCGTCGTCGACAAGCTGAGTCGGGGGTCAAGACTGGTCTCATCAACATCCTTGAGGGATTTGATGGCGAGTCCTTCAGGGTGCTCTGGGTCATTAGTAGCTATAGGACCGTCGCCTTGAGAAGATTCTCTAGTACTGCAGAGGTGCATCGTCGAACGAAAGAGGTACAACACCAAGGTGGAAGTGAAGCCTTGACATTTGACGGCAGGGTTTTAAAGCTCTGACCCGGAGTCCCGTTTTTCTTGACTCAGTTTTCCCCTCCCAAACATTTCTTGAAAGCGCTATTTTGGGAATTTGTGGGCGAAAGTTGAAGCAGACCCCAGTCGGATATGGTTCGGACCTCGGAATTTCGGAATTTTGAGTAATGACCGTAGATATCGGCCCGGGCATGACCGCCAGAGAGAAGGTACATATGATAAGTACCAGAGAAATGAAAGATTACGAAGGATTGATTCGCATCGTGTCGCTCGACGGGAGGCCGATAATTGATCAATAAACTCTGATGCATAGAATTCGAAGCTCGTAGTACTATTAAACACTTGACTCGGAAACAATAGGGAAAACAAAATAAGTACTCATGGTATATCGCAAGGAGACAAATTGTTGTGGACTCAAAACGTTGAACTTTTGAACATTCACGGAAAACTTTTTGAGAAAAGACATGTATTAGGTTCGGAGTCGCGACGCTGGCTGATAATTGATAATGAGCTTGATTCTACAACGTTGCTGCGTTAGCCTTGAATAACGTGTTTCCTCTGTAGAAAGTTTGTCAGCCAAGGTATGAAGATAAGGTAATCGAGAATCGGTTGCGATACAACGCTACTGCTGCAAAAAAAAAAAGTGCGCAATGCAGAGGTGTACCCTTTAGCAATCCATACGGTAGCAATGACCTAATCAATTGCCGTCAAAACTATCCAAATGGAATGTGCCATTTCTCCGTATACCAAGTCCTCTGCAGGTACGTAAATGGAGCGCCGTTGAGTGCTTGCTTCAAGCTCGACGTCGGGTGTCCGTACTTGAAAAGGAGACACCGGTATCAATAAAGCCAAACACCATCCTTGCTTCTTTCCATCAGGGCCGGATGTCCGAGGCGATTCTTGACACAGAATGAAGATTCAGCAACGAAGCTCGATTTTTTTACCCTCTTCTATAAATACATGTCGCATATGGAACTGCCTCGCATGCCACCACCATGGGCGTCGAGGACGATGCCTCGAAGATGCCCAAGCAGCACGACTTTGCTCCCCAGCCCGTTTACCCTCTACCCCACGCGGACGACATTAACCGCGATGAAATTATGAACGACTCCGACGCCGTCAGTGATACCACTGCTACCAATACATCTGACGAATTCGACTGGGACGAAAACGAGGAGGCTGTCGAAAAGAACCAGATAGAGGTTCGTGCTCGAAGGGGGAGAGCGATATATGTCGCCTTCATGAAGCTTGCCAGGCCTATTCGGGCGCTGTTAATTGGTGTGCTGGGAGCTGGAATATTGATCACTCCCCTGTTGGTCGTGCACTTCCGATTTAGAAACAATTCTGCAAGGATTCACGTCCATGTCTGGTCCCTGTGGTTGACCATCATCTGGGCGGCTGGATGTGCTACATATCTGGTTGTGGATTTACTTCCCCGACTTATCATCGCCTTCATCGTAATGTTTGGAGGCAAGGTGGAGCGCCTTAAAATTCAGGTTGAGGTATGGACACGCAAATCAGTTCTTTTCTATTTCTGACCATGCAATAGTTGGCGGTCGCCATCTCGGGATGGCTCAAATTGGCTCTAGATATATCCTGGGCGTGGATCAGTTTATCAGTCATTCGCAGGATTTATCGTCCTCCTGGTTCTTATTGGACTATTGTCAACCTCATCATGTCAGCCTTACTCGGCGTAGGGATCATCTTCCTCGTCGAAAAACTCGCGCTCCATTTTGTCGCCATCAACTTCCATCAGAAGGCCCTTGCCGACAGATTGACCGAGAATCAATTTGCTTTGCGAGCTCTTGATAGACTCTCTAATTCTCAACCCTGGGCGTGGAACAAGAAGGGACCCAACGGCAGGAAAGGACATAAACGTCCAGCGAGCTCTGTTGATCTCAAATGCGAGAAGCTGTTCGACGGATCTACAAGAGGAAGCCATTGCCAGTAGCGAGTCTGAAGGTTTGCTTTTTCCCTGCTCACTTTATCACTCTACTCATTCCAACATAAAGGATGCCGAATCTGTGGTGTCCAAACTCGATGCTATGTTTCTTGCTGTCGCACTACTCTGCATTATCGCTTGTGCCCCTAGGAACAACCATTCTGGGTTTCTCGTTCGTTTTCAGTAATTCCTCCTCGACCTTGTTCGAATCGGTGCGAGACTTGTAGTTATCTACTTCACGTCATTACTCATGCGTTTTCATTCTCAACTCATTTTCATCTTTGCCACGCACATATTCCATGTCGGCGATCTCGTTCTTATAGACGAACAGGTAATGGCATGTAGGTCCCTGTTATGCACTGAAATTATTCGTGGCCTCTTTTCGTACGAGGATCTGGACTCTTCTCGACAACGCTCCGTCGCGTAGAAGGTCAAGAAATTGTCGCACCCAATAAACTCCTGGCGAGCTCAAAGTTGGTGCACAATCTGAGGCGTAGCCACTCCATGTGCGTTACTCCTTATCCGCTTGTTATCTGACCTCATGCTTCCAGGTGGGAAACGACGATCTTGATGGTCTCATACAAAGACTATCGATGTCTCGTACTTCAAGCTTCAGGCCTTCAGGTATCGCCATCTACGGTAACAATCGCAATATTGAAGAGAGTGTGTAAAATAATTAATTAACGATTTTCCCAATCACCTCATTTCTTAATATCCTAATCTCCAACCCCAACCTTTCAATCGCCTCTCGTCGATATTAATCGACTATCTGTGCCCATCGATTATCTGTGATCATGCTGTCGATAAAGTACATTCCCTGAAAGCTGGTGGCAATAGGCAGGTCGACATGAAGCAGGACTAAACGGCAGCAGATGCCTGCGTGTAGTACAGATGCTGAACTAAATTAAATGAGAACGCAAAAAATCTGAGAAAGGTAGGACTCGAGATTGCCACCGCATGAGCCATTTCTCAGTATCGTGCCCGCAGCTCAGGAGCTTTTCATTTCATAAGCTGAAAACCCTCCGTGACGAATTCCGAAGGTTTCTTCTGGTAAAGTTTAGACTCGAGCCAGTCCACACCTCGGTTGATGACAGTCGATCAACTAGAGCCTGCCCAAGTTGATCGATTGTCATCAACTGGCGGTGAGACTGCAGTGGTTCGAGTCTAGGTGAAATTGCAGCCGTGGTGGCAGGACTTCTGATGAGACTCAATGGTATTACCCGGTGCACTTCAAACGTCACATTTATAGTCTTCATCGTATTATATGCAAGCTGTTGTAATGTTGTAATACTAAGCATCTCTTGGGTCAATTCGACCATTTGTCGGTAACCTACCGCATTTTTGGCGGTGCAAATCTTGTTAGGATGTCGCCAAGGGCGATCCGTCCTCGATTACCAGTATTATTACGATGGGTACGGCACTCATACCTTAAGCCTATCCAGAATCTCATCTCATCCTATCTCATCTCAACTCAATCTCATCGGGATGGTTGTGACATTAATTTGTGTGAATGGCCTGGTTGCTTCCCTTGTCAAATCTGAAATAAAGTTTTTTTAGTTCACGGGAAGGTTTGAAAATGACTTTACAGTTTTTTTATCCAGGGAGAAGATTGGACTTCATTCTACTGAAACAAAAGCGGCCTTGATATCAGAAAGGCGCCAGCTTCTGCTATGCGAGCGGCTGATGAGGGGACGAGGTGAAGCACACACTCTGCGTCGCTCTGGGTCGTGTGGTGAAGCTTCTTCTCATTCTTGAAATTTATCACTCAAGTTTTACGTATTGTCACTCAACTCGTTGGATCTGATCTTTGGACAAGCTCGCGCTAATAAAGGTTATAAATAGTACGAATCGCAAACCAGTCAATTTACTATCATTCACTGTATCATCTGGATGTTTATCGACGGCGCCATATCCCGGGTTCAAACTTCACCAACCAACCTAGCACTGGTCGCCTACTTTCTGTATAAATAGGGGACCATACCCTCTGCATCGATATCAGAATTCACTCTGGTATCACCTACTACATCTTGAGAACAAATACTTTCTGTACGCTGTTCTTGCCTCATGCTTCGAGCATACCCGCTGACGTCTTCTTGTCCAGGACAATGTCGCCGCCTCAGAAGACAACTCTGACCCGCTACGGTGGATGGCTTCCAGCAAACCCTGCGATTCGCAAGGGCTTCATACAACATATCATTCAGCTCAGCGATTTTAAATACAGGACCAGAAACGGCCACACCGAGCCTGTCGAGAGCTTTGAAGCTGCTATCAACGCCGATCCTGAGATGGTCGACTTGTGGAAGCATATTTTCCTGCAGGCTTCTACAGAAAACAAGGTACGTTTCTATCCCTGCTACTTGCCGCCTCCTCACCGTAACTCGTTTCTATATTCAGATCACAGACTTCGACCAGTTGCTCTACATGATGGATGAAATTGTTGTCGCGCCGCCGAGGTTCTACATCGCCGACGACGCAGGCACTCCAGTTGGCGAACCTATCGGTGTCCCCATGTATCTCCTCTTCGACCTCCTTAGCAACACCGATGCAGCCTACCTCCTCTTTCGCAAGCGGGCATTCAATGCTGCTATGAAGGACCTCTTGGACGCCTGGGGCAAGTATCTCAAGAGCCCCGACTCCAACAAGACGCTTACCGATGGTGATGACGGTTGGTTCTGCTCTATGGGAATAGAGACTCTCGAGGGCCAGGGTCGCGGTAAGTTCAACGCGACCTACGAGTGTCCTGATCCTGATGCAGTCAACCGTGGCTTCACTTCTTGGGACGAATTCTTCACCCGCGAACCGACGCTCGCCCTGTCGACGCCCCCGAGAACAAAACTCTCATCCACAACGCCTGCGAGTCCACCGTGTATCGTATCCAGTCCGATGTCAAATATCATGATCAGTTCTGGCTTAAGGGCCAGCCCTACTCCCTCTACGACATGCTCGATGGCGACGAGAACGCCGCACGGTCCTTCGTCGGTGGAACCGTCTATCAGGCATTCCTCGGCCCGCAGGACTATCACCGCTGGCGTTGCCCCGTCGACGGTAGAATCACCCGTGCAGATGTTATTCCAGGAACCTACTATGCTGTCCTCCCCGACGCTGGAGCTGAAGTCGGTGATCCCGATTTCAAGCCCGGGGACCCCCACGGCGCCATCATTCGCAGTCAGGGATGGATCACCAACGCCGCCGCTCGTGCTATCATCTACATCGAAGCTGACAACCCAGTCATTGGGATCGTCGCTTCATTGGTGTTGGAATGGTAGAGGTGTCGACTTGCACCGTTTCTGTCCAGGTTGGACAGATGGTCTCCACTGGTGACGAGCTCGGGATGTTCCACTTTGGTGGCTCCTCCCATGCGCTCATCTTTGGTCCCCAGGTCAACATCGCTTTTGCGGATTACGTCAAAGTAGACCAGCACATCAAGGTCAACAACATCGTAGCCCTGGCCACCGAGAGGTAAGGAGAGTAGGCGGTCGAATACTTGTAACGCATATACATCAATTTCTTGTGACCAGTTTAAATGTACTAGAATCACTGTTTCTCCAGTATTGGGTCGTATTCCTTCGTTTCATGAGACGTCCTGCCTGTGAGACTGCCCGCAACGTCTTGCTTGGAGGTAACTATGAACGGCATGCTCCAAATACACTTGCGGAAGTGTTTCGGTGTTCCTCCTCCTCACCTTCGTCAGGAATGGAGGGGACTGGGACTGGGACAGGTGCTGGAACCGCATCCAGAGGTGACTTGGATTGAGAAGCAACAGGGTGGTAGATCATCATTAAACCAACCGCCGGCTTGTTTGGTAGTTCGTCGTTTGGTGGTGAATTATCCTTACGATGATGGCAAGGAATCTCTGGACATGGACAGATACCTGTCCACCTAATCGCAGCGTTGCGTCAACTTCGAATCCGTGCGTCTTGTCTAGCGCATAGCCTTCGGAAGCCCGCTTTGCTTGCGCAACAAGGGACGCAAGAGCCACGAGAAATACCTCGACGTTCCTGACAGAAGACAGGGAACTGCTGTAGGACGGGCCTACGTGAAAAGATGCATGATGGTATGAAGCAGCTGCGAGGATGTGAAACCGTTTCGCCTGCCGAAACGTAAACCAAGGGGTACGCAAGTACGGTATTGTAGGTCACTGCGGTGCATCCGAAATCTTCAATATGTCCATTGACGACATCATCTTAACTTCGCCGTTTCTGACAAAAGAAAAATAGCTTAACATGAAATGTTGAAAGAACAAAAAAAGGATAACATACATCTTCGCACACAACAGACACTGTTTAACAAGCAGAAATTTTATTCAGGCAACGGCTGATACAGAGAGACGCTGATGGAATAGCCACTGAGGCGGCACCGTTAATTCTTGTTGGCAAGGTTTAATTTCGTCCGTTCAACGTACGCAAAACTCAATGAAAAGAGCACACCACACAGGCGCCCAATCTACGACATTATTATGCCATACAATACTATTCACGAAGACGTACAAGAGCACCAGTGCCATTCATATCATGAAGAGGCGCATCCCCGAACTACAGGCCTGGAGATACCATGTGAGGGGAATCAGGACCGGGACGAATGCGACAAAAGAGAGAACTGGGAAGGCCGGATATGACGGGTCAGCCATAGTCGTCGGGAACTGGATGGATAAAGGGCGGGTTAAAACTTCGGGATGAAAGAACATAGTTTTGATATCCCTTCTGACAAAGTTAACGTTGAAGGACAATACGGGGTTTGTTCAATTTGAGCTTAAGCAGCAATCAACTAAGGAAAAATTAGGTCAAATAAGGGTAGACAGAAGGATGAGCCTCACCTTTTCCTCAGGAGTCTATTTTGTCAGCCAATCGGGAAGGATCATCCAGGTGAAGAGTGCTAGATATTGAGGTAAGGAGCGACCTACAACAATCAGGGAACCGTGGCGAGCAATAGAAACCCGTGTTGAATTGGTGGCTGCGGTGCGGTCGTCAGTGGCCAGTGACTTTCATTAGCTTGTCGACCATGGTATGAAGATAAGGTAATCGAGAGTCGGTGTCAGGAATCGCCTCGGACGTCCGGCCCTGATGGTAAGAAGCAAGGATGGAGTTTGGCTTTGTTGATGCCGGTTCCTCCTTTTCGAGTGCGGACACCCGACGTCGAGCTTGAAGCAAGCACTCAACGGCGCTCCATTTACGTACCTGCAGAGGACTTGGTATACGGAGAAATGGCACATTCCATTTGGATAATTTCGACGGAAATCGATTAGGTCACTGCTGCCGTATGAATTGCTATTCCATCCCTGCATTGCGCACTTTTTCGCAGCAGTAGCGTTGTATCGCAACACAGAATGAAGATTCAGAACGAAGCCCGATTTTCTCACCCTCTTCTATAAATACACGTCGCATATGGAACTGCCTCGCAACGACGCAATCGAGCCCCACTGGCATACTTACCCCTGTCGCCAACGACGACGACGACGACGAGCGGATCACTCCTTTCTTCATTGCCACCACCATGGGCGTCGAGGACGATGCCTCGAAGATGCCCAAGCAGCACGACTTTGCTCCCCAGCCCGTTTACCCTCTACCCCACGCGGACGACATTAACCGCGATGAAATTATGAACGACTCCGACGCCGTCAGTGATACCACTGCTACCAATACATCTGACGAATTCGACTGGGACGAAAATGAGGAGACTGTCGAAAAGAACCAGACAGAGGTTCGTGCTCGAAGGGGGAGAGCGATATATGCCGCCTTCATGAAGCTTGCCAGGCCTATTCGGGCGCTGTTAATTGGTGTGCTGGGAGCTGGAATATTGATCACTCCCCTGTTGGTCGTGCACTTCCGATTTAGAAACAATTCTGCAAGGATTCACGTCCATGTCTGGTCCCTGTGGTTGACCATCATCTGGGCGGCTGGATGTGCTACATATCTGGTTGTGGATTTACTTCCCCGACTTATCATCGCCTTCGTTGTAATGTTTGGAGGCAAAGTGGAGCGCCTTAAAATTCAGGTTGAGGTATGGACACGCAAATCAGTTCTTTTCTATTTCTGACCATGCAATAGTTGGCTGTCGCCGTTTCGGGATGGCTCAAATTGGCTCTAGATATATCCTGGGCGTGGATCAGTTTATCAGTCATTCGCAGGATTTATCACCCTCCTGGTTCTTATTGGACTATTGTCAACCGCATCATGTCAGCCTTATTCGGCGCAGGGATCATCTTCCTCGTTGAAAAACTCGCGCTCCATTTTGTCGCCATCAACTTCCATCAGAAGGCCCTTGCCGACAGATTGGCAGAGAATCAGTTTGCTTTGCGAGCTCTTGATAGACTCTCTAATTCTCAACCCTGGGCGTGGAACAAGAAGGGACCCAACGGCAGGAAAGGACATAGGAGTCCTGCGAGCTCTGTTGATCTCAACACATTGGCACAGGAGGCAGAGAAGACTCTTCGGCCAAAGAATTTCAAAGGCCGCAACAGAAGGAGAACAAAAAACAAGGCCATGACGAGCGTCATTGTGGATCAAGTCAGCGGAGTCATCGGACAGGTGGCGTTGAAGGATTCCAAGTTCAATCGAGCAGGAGAACTAGGGAACTTGCATTCTGCGCGTAAATTAGCCAAAAAGCTTTTCAGCGCTCTCAGTGATTCCTACCCTCCAAGGCAGCATCTTATTGTGGACGGTAAGATGTCTGATGTGTATGCAATGAGCTGACTGAACATGGCTTCCAGATTTCTTCCCATATTTCCGCTCCACCGTGGAAGCTCAACAAGCTTTCGATATCTTTGACAAAGACGGGAATGGCGACATAAGCAAGAAGGAAATGCGAGAAGCTGTTCAACGGATCTACAAGGAGAGGAAGGCATTGGTAGCCAGCCTGAAGGTACGACCTTCCATGCTCATTGCATCACCCTACTCATTCCACTATCAAGGATGCCGGATCTGCAGTCTCCAAACTCGATGCGGTGTTTCTTGCTGTCGCTCTAGTCTGCATCATCTTTATCTGCCTACTTATATTCAACAAAAGTGATACTTTATCATCGCTTGTGCCCCTAGGAACAATCATTCTGGGTTTCTCGTTCGTTTTCGGGAATTCCGCCTCGACCTTGTTCGAATCGGTGCGAGACTTGTGGTTATCTGCTTCACGTCATTACTCATGCCATGTCATTCTTAGCTCATTTTCATTTTTGCCACGCACGTATTCGATGTCGGCGACCTCGTTCTTATAGACGAACAGGTAATGGCATGCTAGTCCCTCATGTAGCGTCACGCACTGAATTTGTTCGTAGCCTCTTTTCGTACGTGAATTTGGGCTCTTCTCGACCACGTTCCGGCGTGTAGACGGTCAGGAAATCGTCGCACCCAACAAACTCCTGGCGAGCTCAAAGTTGGTGCACAATCTAAGACGTAGCAACTCCATGTGCGTTCTCCTTACTCTGTATCCGCTTGTTATCTGACCTCATGCTTTCAGGTGGGAAACGACGACCTTGATGGTCTCATACAACACGCCCTTAGAGACTATCGAAGCACTCAAAGCGAAACTCAAAGCCTACGTTAATACCAACTCCCGCGACTGGTCTGGGTTCGACCTCAACATCGACAAGATGGTGAACCAGAACGCGATCCACCTCATCGTGGCTATGGAGCGTACGTTTATCCCGGGTCCCATCGAGCTCGTTCTGAATTCTCTCTCCGCTAGATCGACCGAATTGGCAGGACTGGGGAGGGAGATGGGCCAGGCGGACGGCGTTTATGAGGAATCTAAAGACCGTTCTGGAGGAGCTGGATGTGGGGTATACAATGCCTTTGCAGCCGGTGTTGTTGCCCAGCGGTCCGGTCCCTGGGGGCGTGACTAGGAGTCCGCCATTAGGTTTCAGTTTGGCGGGGGCTGCGAATGCGAGGACATCATCTCCTGGTTGAGCTTGGTGGTAGACACGCTATCTATTGTTATATCTTTTTTGGACATCTATTAGACGCTTGATATAGAGACTAGAGCTGCTGCAGTTAACTCTGTAATAACTCATACCTCTATAAGGACATATAATCAAAGTACAAATTCCTCTCTCCAAACCCATACTCCTTCATTAGCTAATAACCAGACAGCGTAGTTTAGGTACCAGAGGCGCAGTTACTCTCGATACAATCGGGGGCTTTGCTGTGGACAGAAGTCGGACGCCACTGGTGGTTCGAGAGCTTAGATATTTCCATGAGGCGGGACGGCCATATTTTTTGCATTTGAGTCAGAGGTACAGGGTATATCGCCTACATAAAATCCGATGTTCGTCTCTATCCATTTCTAAACGTTTCGTCATCGTAAAATCGTTCCCAATCGTCGTTCATATCTTCGTGTTCTCAAATTCCAAAAATCGTACCAATAGGTTTGCATTGCCGAGTGCGACTGGGAACGATCGTTAGATGGATCATCGTAGGAAGTGAATGTGAACGTACATAGGCGATAAAATTCATCCTTGCTCAAGTCCGGTAGTCGTTGATCAGTCGGGCCCAGGGTGATACCGAAGCGCTGATGAATATTTGTTAAGAATGACACCATTGGACCCACACTCATAGCGTACCTTGGGGTGTATAGTATGCGCTTCACGGCGTCGCAACCCCAACGCCGCAGTAGTGACGTCCATGTCATGCTCCTGCAGATACCGCCGGAACGCGGGCTCGTGATCATAGAACGCATCCACAGATTCAATCATGTGCAGCAACAGCGGTGATCTCAAACCCTGATTGAACAGACTATTCGGTTTGGGCTGTCAAAAAAGAATGAGCGGGCGAGTTTTTGGGTACAACTGACGTACTAACCAGACCGGGGATGTTGCAATACTTCTTGATTAGCCATTCTACTGTGCGCGGATGAGCCTGCGCCGAACCATCTCGGCGACCTGCATGCCACGTTTTTGAGTGGATAAGAATCGCCGAACATTCATTCTGCCTGTTCAACAAAGGACCCCAGTCATTCAAGCATGCCTTGATACCGGCAGAGTCCATCGTGTTCGAGGCATCCACCCGGTCAAAGCATGGTCCCCCAAACGCCGGGACAACTCCAGCGAACAAACCCTTCGATACGATCTTGCCATCGAACTGGGTGAGGTGGAGGTGGATGTTGAAGTCCTTCATCCTTCTTGCGAATTCGCGGAGTTGGTCTTTGACGTGGAAGAACAAGCAACCGAAGATGTCAGCAAACTCCACACCATGCTTTTCGCCAGACAGCTGAACGGCAGACATGTCCCAGCCACATAGAGGATTCGCGGTTCCTGATGACAGCCAATCTCCATTCACTGTGAATAACAATCTGAAAGAAGATCAGTTTTTGGGCTGATGGACAGGGAAGTCATAGCGAACCTATTCGGATGCATAAATGTATTCGTGTTCAAAGAAAAGGGCGCTAGAACGCCCGTTTCTCGGAAACGTTTGATAGCAAGTCGGTGTCCAGGAGTGAGCTTTGATAGCAACCGATCATGGTCATCCGACTTGGAGGCCTCCGTAAATGCTCTGCGCATAGATTTCAATGCGGTTGGAAAGTCGTAAGAGGACCTAAACATCTCGACGGGATGCTTGATGCCCGCAGACGTCTGTAACGAGGAAATCTTCCCTGAGCCTCTAGTAGAGAGGACAACGCGGTAAGATATCTCCCGGTCAGAGTTGGAGCCATATACGTAGTCGATACAACGTTGCACAAAGGAGGCACCGGCGGCAGGAAGAGCTGCGGAGTACATGAGATGTGTCGCGAGCTCGGCCGCTTCGTCCATGGACGGGCCAGAGCCAAGAAGTGCAAACAGAATGATAAGATTTCTATTCACCACGATGGGATCGATGTCGTTGAGCAAGATGTCACACTTTCCCTGGTAATGCTTGGGTAGGCCATTGACTGTCTCGACAAGGTTGCGAATGTCTCCAGAGGCTAAAGCACTTATCAGCGTAACGTACGCTAAGATAAAGTGGACATACCAGCAAAACACAATTTGAAGTTTTGGGATAACGCCTGGTCACCCTCATTGAAATCTAATCGCAAGATGTCGATAGCCGGCACATCCCCCCAAAGGTGTTCGGTAGATACATCTCTAGACCTAAACCTGGGCTTCCTATTTTCCAGTATCCAAGCCGGTTGCCAATCATGCTTGAGGTACAAGTGATTGCAGGCGGTACGATGGCGAGGCCAATGCTGTTTTTGACATCGCTCGGAGCAATACTGATTGAAAGGTCAGCTGAGTCGTAAAGAGGGTTGAATTACCGACTTTGACAAGAAAACACTGTGAAACGAGGTCGGCTACTGACTGAATTAATGAGATTGGGCCACGTACCCCAGCACAAGACATTAGCCCCGGCTCCATGCAGCCTTTGTATCCGTGCATCCAGCCACTCTGATTCGCGCACATCACCCCCGATAACGTCCCGCCATTGGGATCTGAGCCCATCCCAAAGGACATGAGACTCTCCAACGACAGCAGCCTCGAGCGACGAGGGAAAACATCGTACTGCGAGTCGATCATGGGCGACTCGGGTCGTTGGAGACGGATAAGCATCGACTTTGCTCTATGCATATTCAAGAGTAATACTTAGTGCTTAGTAAGGGAAGGGATGCATCGATAGTGGATTGCCTGCGTAGGTCGACGCCGCAAATGAACTAATGGAACATCCGCGGGGAACCTGGAGTGGAAGGCGGCATTCTTCGAGAAGACGAAGAGCGCCCGCCTTCTTCGATGGTTACGTCCACAATGTGTCAAAAATTCTACAAGGTCGCACGTAGTCGGTGTTAGCTACGCGACGTCGGAGGAGGCTCGATAACAACCTACCTGTCATCTGAACAGAGTATGATGTTCTCACGTAGAACATCATGTTTAGCCTGTCGCTCGAAACCTTCGATCCTCCTACTATGGCTTTACGCCCGAGTAATAAAGACCAAAAAGCCTTACGGTCATGGGGCTTTCCGGATACTCGTCGACGAAGCAGCGTGCACCTGAAATCTTCATGAAAGACACCGTTCTGGCCTTTCAAGTACTTGCTGAGGTTATGGAATGAATCCGGGTCTGCACGACGTGCAGTACAAACCTGATATCCATAGTTACGAATTAAAAAGCGGCAGTAAGAACGGGCAGGCACGAACCTTATTGGGTAGGGAGAGATTCAGTTGGTCTAAATGGCGTTTAGGTGTATCGGAACTACTTGCACTGCAGCGTGCAAATTGATGAAGGGGGTAGCACAGGAAAGGCCCAACGTTTTGTTCAACCTTGTGTAGAGTGTTCACGATAGAAATTTCTTGAGCAACATGGGTGACTCTCTACAGTTTCTGTGGTCTAAGGAAGGCGACCACACGTCGTCCCTCCTCCTCAAGTATACCGACCTGTCGTTTCACATATTCGTTGACAAGACTTGGTTGGCGTGCGTGAATATGGTCGAGGAACTAGTCACCATGATAGAATAGGATCTGAGTAACCTGTGGGGATTGCTGACGGTCGATTATTCCGAGTAGAGATCATTGAGGAAGCGGTCAAGGCGAGATAATGCATAGAAATGTATCCGATACGACCTGGACGCGTTTGCGTGACTCCTCCTGCTTCAGCATTCGAACAGTATCTGTTTTCCCTCGGTTCCTTGTCAACGAGAGACCGAGTCACCGTGGCATAGCGCGCTCTGGTTGCTGGGGTTCAAGAACTGCAAGGTTTGCCGCCGGTACCTCGAGCGCGAGCCTTGCGTCTGTAGAATAATCGGTCGCCCCCATTGACGACCTTGTGCTTGCTGGTGTTCTGTGTGTGCGATCTAAGGGGAGTGTTTGTGAGGTGTAAGACGTGATTTTCCTTGTTTTAAGACAGATACCGTATCGTTATTAAGAGGGAAAAGTATGCAAGCGAGAATTAGGGAAGGAGGACAAGGATATCGCGCTGAGAGAGACGTTGAAGGACGGTCGGTCACGACGACGCGACTAGATTGCGTTCCTCATTAGGTATATTCGGAGTTTCAAAATCCCTCACTGATATGTAGGAACTAGTACACGGCCTGATTCGGGTTTAATAAATGGCTTTACGGTTCGATCCGGATAGTCTGGTATTGCAGACTGACATGCTTTCCTGTTGCAAGTTGTATGTTAATCTCTCTAACTCTAAAGGCAGGAACTATTCACATCCAAAGCTTTTCTTTAACACTGATTATTTATGATAAACACCAAGTCATTCATAATACTAACTTAGTTTGGTTACTACTCGTTATTCAACTGCTCAAACTCTATCACTATCCTAGGTAAGGACGTAGCAACGGGATTGAAGCCCAATACTTTCGATGAACGACACCAGCTTGCATAGAACGTAATTGACCCTCGTAACGGGTGCTGCTTCCCAAGTACTCTTTCCTCATGGAAACTTTCTATCCTTGTAATAAGTAGGCACTCAGTCGCATCTATTATACTAGCGTTCAATAGAAAGTCTATGAAATGGTAAACGGTAACCAGCAACTGACCATTTGGAAAACTTATCGACGATACTCCACCTCGATAATTAAAATTCCTATTGCTACACTCGGAAAACTTTAGGATTTCCCTTAGCGCGTCTGAGTTATAGAGTTCATAGAACGCGTTGCTGTATGTACTTGGTTCTCGTTATTCCGGTGCAGTGATTATGTACATGTCCTTGACTCGGCGACTGCATGTGAAATCATAATAGGATAGCTTTCCGGCGAGGTTAATTCTATGCTTGTTACAAGCCTGGTGTTTCTAAGAGTGCTGGGCAGTAGAATCGTGGAAACTGCCGTGTAATACTACCTACCTCAGATACCTACCTGGAGATGTCGACTACTGCAGATCGACTGAATGTTACAACAATTAACTGAGCAATTACTTTCACATGGCGATGCACACCGAAAATACGTATACAAAGTCACCAACTATGTGATAAACCGCCAGCGTTGGATGCCTCATGACGGTCAGGGGCGTCGAAGAAGGCACCAACTTCTTGGGAGGCATGTGCGGACGAGATTGAGAGTCAATATCCAAGCTCGAGGACCTGTACCTCCACGACAGGGGGTACTTCAAGGGCAGTCAACGCTTTGGCAGGCCTGAAGGAGAGCTTCAAAGCCAGTTAGCGCTTCGAAGTAGGCCTAATGATGTCATGGCTTGTAGCGCAAAACTAAAAACTTTTTCTCTGATGCCATTATTTTCGAAAACAAATAAATGCAGTGTTCAAAAAGAAATGTTTGAGAAAAGTCTAGCCTGGAACCCGGGGCGGGGGTAACCCCCGTGGTCGACAAAACTGCCTAAATTTCAAACTCCGAGCACTTGCCGAGTCGCAGCCACCCACGTGCAACCGTGTACCGCGAACTTCACGTCATTGACCACCTTTCTTTTTGCTTCCGTCTCCACCTCTACTTCACGTGTGAGGATGCCAATGCGCTAACGGAAGGCCAGTCAATATGTGCCATGGCGTGGGATAGAAGGGTAGCCTGGGTAGAAGAAATGGACCGCGATGAAGAGGGGTTGCTGGGTATTAGCGTGAGAGGGTGTAAATGGGATATGAAATGCAGTGGTATCATCATCAGAGAAGTTCGATACATCTGTTGTGGTATTCGGGGGCTCATGTTCTCCCTCCATGGGCAATTGAAGTGCGTTGAAGGAATATCGCGCAAATTTTCATTAACATATAGCTTTTGTCATCAGTATTGACAAAGTGCCGCAACAGCGGCATGCGTCGGAGTATAAAATTTGCACAGTTTTGTCGCCCACGGGGGTTACCCCCGCCCCGGGTACCAGGCTTTATCCACAGTTACAAGTACCGCGAGTATCTATAAAGCCGGCTCGCCAGGCTAAGAAAAGTCCAAGTCGCGTTGAAATCACATGACCGGTCTTCTCTGAGCACGCCAGTGGCACGCCGGCATCCCGAGGCGAGCTCTAAATTTGCAACTCCGATACACATGGCCACCACGTGGAAGTGCTACGCCGGAACGGATGTGGGCGAGGATGCCGGTATTCGTATTCAACAGCCTCCATCACATCAAACATGTCCTGATACCACGATGTCCGAAGAGATGCCCACCTCCTGGAAATCGCTGGCATCTTCAGCTTCTAGCCGCTTAAAGGGGTACATCGCGCAGAAGGACCTCCGGACTCGGAATATTAACCTTCAACGGCGACTCGGCATAGACACTGAGAACGGGCAATCTTGGAAGGAATGGGCTGGCCAAAAGATCAGCAATAAGCTGTCATCTAACGGCAGCCAGGGAACGGAGAAGATTGCTTTGTTCCCTGGATGGGCGGCGAGGAGATACCTATCCGACAATCATGACGGTGCGAATTCGTATGGTTCTTCCTTCGGGTATTAATTAAATCACTGGCCAGGTCCATTCGAGGTCGATGTCTACATCTCGGGATTTGCTTCCGTTCATAGGTCGCAGGAGACAGCAAGTCGGTCTCAGAAAGCCTTCATGAGTCTAGCAAAAAGTGCGGTCAACTCTTTTGCCTGCCTTTCTTGTTGACCGGTATCATTAGGTTTTGCCTCGCTGCCTAAGCTGGACTCGGAGGTTGAGGCAGAGGACTCGTTAGGCTTAACCAGTGCTTCTACTGAAGAATTGTTGGGCACCGTCAAGCTACCACCTCGGCCTCAGGAAATTACGGAGGAATTCGAAGTAGAGGCACTCGAGAGACAGTTTCAGCGTCTCAATCTGAGCCAGTCTTCTATGGATATCTCTCGTCCGCCATCACGGTCCTCATTACACGATGTACAACCTCCTGCTGACCGTGACTCCATAACGAAACTGTCAGGCGACCTTCGCAAGTTTCATGCCAACTTGGAAGCCAGGCTACAGCCTTTCTGGTCCTCGGTTCTTCCCGGTCGATTGGTGAACATAAGCCTCTTTCCAAAACCTCTCAACGCAGTGGATGATCCAACAAGTAGCGGGCCTATCGCATCTCAGGACGTTTCTACGGCGGCAGATGGAAGCTTTCAAATCCGGTTCACCATCAGATGGGAAGATATGTGTCAGCACCCCGGCGCGCTTCACATTGCGTTCGGGGAATCTAACGTTGAACATGAGCTGATAACTACAGCTCGACTTCTGCCTCTACCATCACCCCCCGGTATCTCTCCGGCTATGGATCTTGTCCTCCCAAAACCTGTGTCACCGATATTAACTGCTAGAATCCCTTTGACCTACAGTCCTATCCGTGTTATATCGGATATCGATGATACCATCAAATATTCGGACGTACTTGGAGGTGCTCGCAGCGTTTTCCGCAACGTTTTCGTCAAGGACCTGGACGATCTTGTTATACCAGGAATGGGACAGTGGTATACCAAGATGTGGAATAAAGGTATTCGTTTTCATTATGTGGTACGCATCTACCTACTCGCATAACACTAGTACTCAAGACACCACTCTTTCAGTCTAATGGCCCTTTTGAATTGTTACCTGTTCTGGGGGATTTTCTTAACCTTGCCCATCTACCTCAAGGTATGACATTGCGGATTTTTCAGGAATGGGCTGCTGATTAACCTCAGGATCGATAAAACTGAAGTCCTACGCGGGCCGGTCCTTATTCAGTGGTCTGCTATCAGCTCCCGCTGCACGTAAACGCAACGCAGTTCTGGATATTCTAGATTCATTTCCCCACTCTCGCTTCATACTCATTGGTGATACCGGCGAGCAAGATATGGAGCTCTATACAGAGTGAGTATTCTCCATAGAACGTAAGGATCGAAGCTAATGGTCACCTTACTTCTAGATTCGCCAGTCAGCGACCTGAACAAATCCTGGCTGTGTTTATTCGGCACGCACATAATGGAGAACCGCTCGAAGATCCCACGGGATCAAGCCCTACCGGAGACATCGAGTTGCGCTCTGCACCTCCAGCATACGGTTCCGAGTCAGGAACTATGCGTGTTTCTCGACGTTCGACTTCGGGAACGTTCCCTACGACGTACGCCGTTCGGACACCCACAACTCCCCGCAAAGATTCGAGTCAACCTAACAGCGACTACTTTACATATCCTTTAACTGACGAGCCGGATTCGATCGCTGAGAAAGAGTCGTTGGGATCGTTCTTCTCGTCAAATTCCCGGACACCTTCCACACCTTCGGGTTCACGACTGTCGGAGGCGGAGAGGAAGAAGATAGAGCTACAGATGCGCGTTTATAGCGCGAGAGCGATGATCCCGAAACATATACCTTTTCGCGTGTTCAGATCGCCGGAGGATTGTGTGGAAATACATCAGGTTTTGTCATAGTAGTATGTCATGAACAGTTTGTTTTGTATCGTATATTATCTTTCATTATTTGATAGTTTAGTAACTTATGGAATTGAGTGGGAGGGGGCTTGGATTCTCTGTTATGTGCACTAACGGTGCCTTTCCCCGAGCTGGTCACAGTCACCTTGGCCATTTCCTCGTAAAGGACGAGCTTAATCGAACCTGCCGAGTAGCATGATAGAGACTCAAAACTGTCAACTTTGGATTCAGGAACCTAATACAGGGATGTCTGGTACTGATGTCCATGAGTCCAAGCACAAGTACAAGCGGTCTCATGCCGCTAAAGTGACCCTTCATTCCAGCCTACATACGCAGTACGAAAGCAAAATACTGATACAATAGATGCCAATTCCATGATATTCTTCCTCCAACCAAGTCATATATAAAGCATAATAGTGTGCGTATGTTGATGCATAAGAATAGAGAGCGTAGGAGTGTCGTCAATGATAAATTAAGCAACCATTCGGCCAGGGACTCGATGGCAATAAGATAAAAGGGAAAAGGGAAGGGAGGTCGAGACGGTTGCACCCGAGTCTAGTTCGTGAATAGGAACGAGAGGTAAGGGCCAGCCTCTATAGTCCCCGATTTCTCAGAACTCGAGCACGGGCTTGCTCCATGGACTCCCTAAGCAGTGGGCTCTCCGACACATGAGAGTCGTCACCAAACTTGAAGCTACTGGGAGTCGACATGAAGCCGGCAGCACTGTCTCTCGATTGAGATTTTGACCCGGAGATCGGGATAGGCTGCGAACCGAGGTCAAATCTAGATGTACGCGGGGAAGCAGAGGTGGATGCAGAAGAGTAGGATGGTGGTGCGAAGATGTCGTGGGGCCGCCGTTTTCGTGGAGAGGCAGATCTTTGTGATGGACGTGGGGCATCGTCTTCCTCCCAGTCGTCGTTGCCATCATCCACTTCGTCTGCTGGATCTTCGCTCATGACAACTACCTCTCTACCGAGCGCCTTTTTACCTTCCTCAATGAGCATGGAAAGCTTGTCACCAATCCAATCCATCTGTAGGCAAAGTGTTAGATGAGGTTAAAGGTTGATCGGGTGAATCATACCTGATCCTCTACGCTGTCTTCTGGAGGAGGAAGATGCGAGGTGGAAGGGAAGATAGGAGCGGGTTGTGATGGGGGAGGTGAGTATGCACTGGCTCGTAGCCGTGCCCGACGAATACTCTGCGTCCGTTTGACAGAGCCGACTGGATGCCGTTTACGACGCGGAGTGACATTGAAGGTCTTGGGTTCTTCAACAGGTGCTTCAGGTGGAGGTGACCATTCGCCCTGCTGATAAGGGGGTGGTGGTGGCAGTAGTCGTGCTGGTTCCTTGCCACGATCTCGCCACCTGGAGGCCGTCAGCTGCGTCTGGTGATGAATGAACTGAACTCACAATCGGTAAACGGTCATTCCCACAGCGGTTCCTATCAGTGCAGCACTAAGAGCAGTCGAGACAATAGTGCCAGCAAGGCCGCGACGGCGCTTTGCAGGCGGTGGGAGTTCTACATGGATAACAAACACAAGAGAGGGCATTAGCACAAGGCTTGTTCAACAACGAACGTGAGAGAGATGAGGAAGATGTACCAGGGGTGCTCGCCATCATATATCCAACCACAGCGTGTATGTGGCATGGGCCAGAAGCTGGACTGGAGCAGCCCTTGATGCGGCAAGGCAAACACATGCAATGAAACAGAGACAATCTGAACTGGAGTATTCACCTGCAGCCATCGCTTCAATTTCATGAAACTCGTCCTGGGTCAGCTCCGCCATGTCTCGGTACTTTGAGGGAGTATCAAGATACCCGCTTGATGATGCTAAAGTGGTGGTAGAGAGGCTCGGCTCGGCAAAAGATGGCTCCCATCCTCTCTTCCGCAGTACTTGAGGAACTGGCGATGTCGAACGCGTCGGTGGGCGCTGTCTACGGACGCTCTTTCCGTTGTTGATGCCCTGTTCCGGTGCTGAATTTGGCTGATCGGGAGGAGAGACATTGGAGGATGGTGGTGTCGCGATCTGGGCAGAAAATGGATTGGTAATTCCTGGGACGGATAGCTTGAATGTAAAGGGAAACATAGAGACGGGCATTGCTCGAGCCTCGCGCGACGCACGGTGGGATCAGATACAAACTTCAAATCTCGACATGAGCTCGCTATTTGCCTTGGTTGGGACAGATAAACAAGGGCAATGCTCGGCACAGCCATGATCGGCTGATTCTCCATTTACTCAACTGTATCGTCATTCGGTCTTCTTAGAGCTTGCCGTCTGCCTCCATATCATTCTCGGACTGCCTTCATCTGCCCAGAAATCTTCATATATGCAGGACTGTAGGGGCGGCATGACCGACTGTGGGCCGATCTCCTCTGGTATCTGGTACGAGTTACCAGGCGGCCGAACTTTAGCACACTCTTTCCTTCCAGCCTGAGGTAGCCTCGAGTCGTGCGTGTTGTCTGAGCGCTGACGGAGAGTATTGTTTGTGAAGATTTGCCGAAGAGATTTCTGCTCTTCCTCTTTGGCGTCAGGGTCTGCTGTTCTGGATGTGTGGACCTCAACGCGAGAGAGCTTGTTGATTGCCTGGCGGATACCCATGGCGAGGAAGGGTGATGATGGAGAGGGGAGGACAAGGGGCGGTGTCGCAATGAGGAATATTTTATAGGTCGAGACGCGCCGCGTCGGGTACACGTCGTTCTACGTGACGCAAGCCGAGGGCTCAAGCCAATGTCAGCGAAGCAAATCATACCATACACGGAAATATCCCCCAGGCACAAATGAGTCGTAAGCTATCTTTCGTCCTTTCCATTTCATTTGCATGTTTGCGGCAAAACTGATATATTATATGTGCGCTGGAAACTTTCCCGTTAATACTATCATAGAATTCATGGTGTCTTGTGCAAACCTCAGCTTCAATGCCAAATGGTAACCGGTAACCATTGACGAAGTTCATCACTCACCTCAGTTCATGCTTCCCATACACGTCCTGGAAATTTTAATTGACCTCAGCCGGCTAAAAGGCTGGTTAAACGCGTCTCGTCACATGTTCTATACTCGCAACGCGAGCTCCGGCCCGGGGACCCGGGACGACCTTCGGATCTTTACCAGCCTTTACCTCTTCCGATCACAAGAGTCCGCAGTCTTCCCCGGACACATCTACAAAACTAATGATCTCGTTCTGAAGTGTAACCATTGCCATGAATTCTTTGCGGAGGCTGCGACTGCAGCAGAAATCGTCCTTGTGCCGTCTGTATCACGACGAATCGTTCGGATATCGCAAGCCACGACCATTCGTTGTCGGAGATTCTGCATAAGCATTATTATGTCAACTCTCCAGTATTATACGATTATGGTATATTATAAGGTGTTAGCGTAGTCTGAGGGCCTTTATTTTTTGTCAGAATTACCTTCGGAATGTGCTCGTTCAGCTTCAATAAAAAGTATCTCGATAGGCCTTGCGGTTCAGATTATTTTGTGACCATTATAAGGTAGCTTATAATATCACGTGATACCTTATGAACCTTATATGACATTACTACCGGAGAGTCGGCACTTTATTGGTTTATATGCCCAAATAAGGCATTTGCAGAATCTCGGACAGTGTTTCCTGACTGTAAGTCACGCTCTACCTATTATTCCGTTACTATTGGTATGAGGATACACAGATACGCCTGCTCAGCTTGAAAATCGAGCACATAATGCAGCTTTGTTGCGCTATGTTGACTCCGTCAGGACTCACGGACATAGAGCAGCAAGGATCGACCCACTGGACCTCATACATCGCAAGGAGGTTGCAGCGCTAGACCCAAGCAGATACGGACTTACTGACGAATCTAAGAAATACAACGTCAATGGAATCATATGGACCCATCCAAGCGTCGAGTCTCAAGGCGAGAACATGACAGAGGAGTGGTGGACCTTGGGAGAGATCGTTCGCCACCTCCGGTCTATCTACGTGAACCGTATTGCTTACGAGGTACAATTGAGTCATGTCATGTTCTTCTCACTAACGCTGAAGCGGTCAGTATATGCATTCGCCGTCTAAATCCGAGCGTCTTTGGTTCTCACATCGTCTGGAGTCGAAGAGCACACCAACAACATTGGATGCTGATACGAAGCGACGGATACATGGATTGCTGGCTCGCAGCGAAGTCTTTGATAACTTTATGCAAGTCAAGTTCCCTAATCTCAAACGCGTACGTCACTTGTGTGCTCTGAAGTTCACGTCTTACCGGAATGTGTAGTATGGACTGGAAGGCGGAGAATCAATGCTACCAGCATTGGACTCGTTGTTTTCTTCTGCTGCTCAAGGTTTCTCCCATCATACACGCGTCGCGTCGCACTCTTCTCAAGTTTATATCTACAGCTGATGTGTCGCACATTGTCCTGGCTATGCCTCATCGTGGTCGACTCAATCTTCTCACTGATCTCCTCAACTACAATCCGACGGCTCTTTTCCACAAAGTCAGAGGAGGCGCAGAGATCCCCGAAGGTCTTGGTGCTGAAGGAGATGTCATCAGTCATCTTGGTCAGTGTCCCATTTTCCATTCTCATCCCATTGTATTGACACAGGGAACAGTTTCGTCAACGGTTTTGAACTATGGTGGCAATAATCATGCCGTCAAGGTATCCCTACTTCCAAATCCTTCGCACCTGGGCAAGTCATTGTGATATAAACTGATTGCTTCGACGCTTATGCAGCCTATTTTCAGAGGCTGTTGCTGGTGTCGCCCTTGGAAAGGCTCGCGCAAAGCAATACTCCCTTTTGAAGACATCTGCTGAAGATTGTAAACTCGGAGATAGAGTAATGTGTGTTCAATTGCATGGAGACGCGTCATTCACTGGCCAAGGCGTTGTCATGGAGAGCCTGGGATTGAGTATGCTACCCATTTAGAAGGCTAAGGCGGTTACCGACCACATATTCTTAGGCAATCTTCCCCATTTTACAAGTGGCGGCACTGTTCATCTTGTCGTGGAGTAAGTTATTTTTCTGACCGTTGATTGATGATCTGCCACCTCGGTTGATCTGCCCTTTTCATAGTAATAAGTGTGTGCTCTCCCAAGAATGCTTTATTTCCTCCACGATAACCCTTCCTCTATCAGCATTGGCTATACTACCCCTGCGTCGCAGGCGCGTTCCTCGTTATACTGCTCCGATGTTGGCAAAATGATCAATACTCCGGTACTTCATGTCAATGGTGACTATCCTGAAGGTATTTTAGAGTCCTTTCCTCTTTGCTGGCTCTTGAAATACCGCCCGTAGATGTTGTCAAAGCCATGGAGGTCGCATCTCAGTATCGGCAATATTTCCGAAAGGTGATGTTATTGGATGCTCTCAACTTGTGTCACTCAATGGTATGCAGGATATCATCGTCGACCTCCTGGTTTATCGCAGATGGTAAGTTTTACATCCTCATTCAGCTTCCACGTAAAGTCGACTGATAATATATGTTAATTTAGGGGGTAAGCTCTCTCGATTTGAACAGTAGACCACACTTGACTTGCCTTCAGTCATAACGAACTAGACCTTCCAAACCTCACCAGCCCTCTTATGTACGACAAGATTCAGTCCCGGCTCTCAGTCCCGCAGCTTTATGAACAGAAACTCGTGGTAAGGTTCACTGACTCAACGTATGTGTTATCCACGAATATATTTTTGACAGAACGAACAAACTCTCACGACGGAAGATATCGCGAATGTTCGGGAACAGCACAAATCAAATCTCAACGACAAACTCGACAAAGTTCCTTCGTACGTTTCGTCTGCGTCAATGCTCAAAGAACAGTGGGCTGGAATGGTCTGGCCTATAAGCAAGGGTGCGGTGCAATCTCCGGATACTGGCGTCGACAAGGATATTCTTATTCAAGTCGGCAAGGCGAGTGTGCAGGTACCGCAAGGCTTTGTGAGTCTCTCCGGAAGGATTCTGTAAAGGTGTGCCTTTAATCTGTTGTGTTCAGGAAATCCACCCCAAGCTCCAGCGGCATATCAAGAACCGTCTTGCAAGTCTGGAGAGCGGCAAGGGCTTGGATTGGGCTACAGCAGAGGTTTGCTTGACAGTTGCATTCGTATCTCCTTCTATCATAACAGCTTGCAATAGGCTCTGGCTTTTGGGTCCCTACTTTTGGAGGGTTATGACGTGCGGATATCTGGGCAGGATGTAGGACGAGGAACGTTTAGCCAACGACATGCGATGCTTGTTAACCAGAAGAACGAGAATACCATTGTTCCGCTGAATGACGAGCTCAGCGCTTCAGGGAAGCTCGAACTTGCCAACAGTATGTCTTCGCTCACATTGTAGACGTCGTACTTACGGGTGCTTGTTGAAAGGTTCTCTAAGCGAGATGGCCGTGTTATCAGTGAGATCAGTTCTGCTATCTTTTTTATAGCTGTGTGTCTGAACAGAGTGACTTACAGTTCGAATATGGTGCCAGTTGGGAACGGCCAGACCTGTTACCCATCTGGGAGGCACAGGTGAGCAGGCCTATCGGGGTCTTGGATGCGATCTAAACCTAAGGTGCAGTTTGGGGATTTCTTCAACGGAGCGCAGGTGAGATGGCCGTGTCAGACCGTCAGATTAGAATTGACGGTGAGTTCAGATTATCATTGATACATTCATATCATCTTCAGAGAGTTCGATTGTTTTTTCGATCATTAACCATTAGTCTGCTAATTTTGAATCCTAGGCAAATGGCTGAAGCAAAGTGGTATTGTCATGCTTCTTCCACACGGTCTCGATGGTGCTGGACCTGAACACTCTTCTTCAAGAATAGAACGGATGCTCCAAGTGAGGGCGTTCGAGAATCCTATACGTAGCCGCTCACGTTTTTCTAGTTAACCAATGACAAGTACACTTACGAAGAAGACCCTTCATTCAATATCAACATGCATGTTGTTTTTCCGACAACGCCTGCACAGTATTTCCATTTGCTAAGGCGCCAGATGAAGCGGAATTATCGCAAGCCTCTAATTGTGGCAGGACCGAAGGGTCTTTTACGCTTGTCGGCAAGTCGTCTATCTTATGGCAATGTCAATTCCAAATTGATGCGCTTCCCACAGCCTGCTGCCTCTTCTCTATCAGATCTCGAGACCGGGACGTCTTTCCGGCCAGTCCTTGCGGATCCTTACGACAATGCCTCTACGGCATCGCGTGTCATCATCCTTTCAGGAAAGATCTACTATGACCTTTTGAAAGAAAGACAAGCACGGAAATTGGATGCTAACATTGCTCTTGTCCGATTGGAGGAGCTGTCACCGTTCCCGTTCACAGAGTTAGCGACCGTGCTAGAAGGATATACGAGCGCGAGAGAGTTCCTCTACCTGCAGGAGGAGCCGAGGAACCAAGGCGCGTTTGGGCATGTAAAGGAGAGGATCATGTGGGTGTTGAAGGAAATGGTGGGTGCTGGCAATGTGGAGCTGGTGTATAAGGGAAGGAAGGAGAGTCCGCTGCCCGCCCCGGGTATTGGGAAGTTGTATCAAGCGCAGCAGAAAACGGTGTTGGAGTCAGCGTTCGAGGGATTCTAAGGAAGGAAGAACAGTCCGTGTAAATTTAGTTATGCCGTCTTTGCTCTACCTACGAAGGAGCTTGTACACCGTCACGCGTCATTCCCGGTATTTTCTATCGGGCTACGGGTCTATATGTAAAGTATTACACGTCGGTGTCATCTCTCCGAAATCAGAAGAATCGTTTTCCATCTATTGAAATTCCCTGGATCGCCAAGTTCCCCGGATTTCTACCCCATTTTTGCTCCTGCCATTTTGGGAAGTCTCCGTTTTGAATTCGGACCACCATCATTATCCTGCCTATCCTGCTCCGCGGAACCGATTCTCGGTCGCAAGATCAGGAATCACTGAATGGCTGATGTTGGCAGCGAACAGACTTCCGGGCAACGTAAATCTCAAGCCGTGTCGTGTCAGGAATGCCGTAGACTGAAGGCAAGAGCTCATTCGACTGTGGAAGCACTGGCTAACGGCAATGCTCTAGCTGAAGTAGGACACCAAAAATCTGCTGTTGGACACATCTGGCTAATACGCCTTGCAACACAGATGTGACCGCGTCTTTCCTTGCGCCTCCTGCATTCGTAGGGGCTGCGCCAATCTTTGTCCTCATGGGACGTTGGAAAAGGGCAAACGGGGATTTCTTAGGAGACTGGAGCAGTCACTACCGTCTGCGTCGTCGAAGAACAGCGGTAAGGGCGGAGAAGCTTCAGAGGTTGCTATGTTCGTGGCAAGGGATGCCGCCATGTCGAAGCGAATACAGGAGCTCGAGGCCGCGTTGACAAAGTGAGTAAAACATGTGTCCTCCGCCAACGTCGATTGAGCGTACTGTAGCGCAGGCGTTCCTATACCAGGTGCGCCAATGGCCTTTTCCAAGGCAGTCGATGCTTCCAATAAGCGACCACGATGTTCATCAGCATCTGAACCAAGCACAGATTTCTCAAGCGTGTCAGCAGAACCGCCAAAGACATCAGGAGAATCGTCCGACGTCGCGCTGGGGTTCGGAACGCTGACAATCGATGTGGAAAACAAGACGCGCTACATTGGACTATCCGGAGCCTCGGCGTACCTCAACGAGGATCTTTGGAAGACTGGCCAGAGTCGAATACCAAGCAGGAGAAATTCGCACGAAGAATTATTACTGTCAGATAGGGAGTCAATACCCATTCAAGGTCGGTTTTTATTATGTCTCTTCCTTTTTTAGCTCATACGTAACCCTCTAGATGATCATGTCTTTTCTCCCCATTTCTTTGGTTCCGAACTCCCCCCTCTAATGGACGACGCTGTGTTCCCTCCATACGCTGAAGCACGTCGTTTAACAGGGTTGTATTTCGAAAACGGATCGTGGATGTTAGTACAACCCACCTAGCCCACTGTTTCATTTGACTAAATTTTACATAGGTATGAGATCATTCCGAAAGAAATATTCTTTACTGTTCATCTACCACATGTGTACCCAACGTCCGCCTCTCCTACACAGAAATCCATACCACACGACGTTTTGGCACTCGTTGCGGTTGTTCTCGCTCTGGGCGCCTTCTTCGACCTTGATCTCTCTTTCTCTGTCGCGAAGCAGCGCGCTGCGCAACTTCATTCTCTCTCTGTAACCTGGCTGTCTGCACACATATCAAAGGATGGTGTACTGAAACTGGATACTATACCTGCAGTACAGACCGTTCACCTGATGGTGCTGTACCAGCTCAGTACAAGGGGGAGAGGAGACGGAGAGGCGGCATGGCAGCTTCTTGGCATGGCTATGAGGGCTATTCAAGCTCAGGGTTGTCACCGAGATGGATCGCGCTGGAACTTACCTGAGCGGGACTTAGAGGAACGTAGACGGGTGTTTTGGGAGACACATACCTATGATCGACTGCAATCCTTCACTTTTGGTCGTCCATATAGTCAGAACGACACCCATCGTAGGGCGCTATTTTCATTAACATTCAGTTGATTTATCTTTGTTTCAGATGATTGCGAGATGCCTAAAAGCTGCGACACGCCTCTTCCGTCTGATACGCTACGAACCGACGCGGAGTTCTCTCATACACGATGGCATCACCACAAGTTTCGCTTTGCACTCCTTCTTGGACGCATTGTTGATGAAGCCTTCGCTGCGAAGCATCCGACGTACTCCGTTATCACGCAGCTGGATAGAGAGATTAACGAATTTTACGTCAAATTACCCAAGTGGATACTGTGCGAGAGCGTTACGGACCCAATAAAGGATCTGCAGCCTGGATCCGGGACGGGTCAACGGGTACTTCTGAGAAAGGACGCTCAGATTTTCTCGTTGGCCAATATGATATTCTTGGCCAAGTTGCATCTACATCGAGGTCCGTTTTGTAGGGCTCTGATGCATACCCAGGGAGAAGCTCCAAAGTCGAGATACGAATCCAGTGTTATCAGCTTGACTGAAGTATGAAGATTCGCCTTCATTGCGTGTAGCTGCTAAGATTCTTCTAGGCCGCTCGTGCAATCATAAATATATCACGGGGATTATTCACATTGCACCCAAGTAAGTGGTCTTGTTTGTTTTTCTTACCTATAACTCTAACCATGTCCTGTTAGCCTTAACGTGCCGAATGTGGTATTTTTTGTTTCACTCCTTCACTGCTGCTATCTGTCTAGCAATTCTTGTCATCGTCGCACCATTCCATCCTCTTGCACCGCTGGCATACGACTCTGTGCAGATGGCACTAGAGCTGTTTAGTCTCGCTGAGGGAGACATGGCAGAGGTCGCCCGGGAACGAGTAGGACGGTTGGCTGGAAAGGCCAAAGATGTCTTAGAGCGTTGGCGACAAGCATCCGGGTGCGAAAACGACGAGGGTCCGAACGGAAGGTTCCCGGAATCATATATACGAGGCAAACCTGAGGATCTGCTTGGTGCTTCGACGACGTTGATCCGGATACAACCTACGGACAACACTGCAGTAGATCCCGAGGCTGTAGTGGACGTTCTTGATGAACAAGGAGATACAGGTTCATTTCTGGTACCCCATCAACCGGTAGATCTTGCCCAAGTCCCCTATGCATCTGGGATGAGTAGAATCCCCTTTCCTTCATCAATGGATCGAACGTGGGGATGGAGCGATGAGTCATTCATGAATTACCTGAATAATGCCCAGGCGAATGGGGATGACTCCGTACTTACGCAGGACCAGTGGATAATGAACCCGACAACGAATATCGATTTGAATGTAGACGGGTTTGATCTGTCGTCATTTATACAAAATGGAGCTACTGCCTGGATGAATTCTGATCTGAATGCTCCCTTATAATACGGACGTTCTATTAGGTTGTGACTTGTATTTGCTATTGATGTTTCATAAACCATTTGTATTTGTACCAAGTGTCCCAGCTTCATTTCGCCGCTGTTCTTCGGTAGACAGTTTCTCTTTTCTCTTGCTTTTTGGGTTTTTTTGGGGGACAGGAAATGAAATTCTCGGAATTTGCCGAAAGTCTTTCCACAAATCTCCCACCACCGCGATGTCAATTTCTTGCTTACACAGTGAGAATTCACATGGCTCCTTCAACGCGAGTAGGCGATGCTGATCTGGGATAGGAGCAAAGCAAACAATAATGCTGGCTTCATCAGTGGAAACTTGGATACGTAAGGTAAATTCAGGCTCGGTATTTTTCAAGGGGCAAATAAGCTCAGGGGACGTTCTGGCCTTGCTGTATAGGTCCTCATCTGGGCCAAAGCCTCCTCGCCTCGTTCTAATGGTGGCCAACGTGTACTCGTCTCATTCCCGGAGTCCCGAATACGGATGCTGCTGACGGAGTGGTAATGCCTCGGAGTCATTCCATTGGGTCGTCGATATCAATGGAACCCGAGATATTTGACGGAGCGCCACCACGGGACATGGTAGCCACTTCGAATTATACACGTTGGAGAACTGTCGTGGAGCGTCTGAAGCCTCGAGGCAGCCGTATTTTGTTCGAGGGGACTCTCTCAAAGGCGGTAAACAATTTTGGAACGCGATTGGTGGCGAGAGTAAGGAAGGATACGTGGAAAATGGGGATGGAATTGAGGAGGATACAGCTCTAGTGGTTTTCCGGCTGTCACGGCCAAGGGGACACGCCAGCATGCGAAGCCTCGGCTCCCCACGCAAATAATGTTTATCATCGTATAGGCCCCTTTTACCTCTCGCTGATCCTGCCGCCATCTCACCACCATGGACCTTGCCATATTGACGCGAACTTTTGCTGATTTCCCCCAAGAAATAGTCGATGCCATTATTGATACGCTTTGCGACGATACAACATCTTTAACTGCCTGCTCCTTGGTTTGCCGCCGCTTCCTTCCACGCGCCCAAGTGCATCTGTTCTCAACAGTTGCGCTTGCTCATCAGCACCAATGCGTTACCTTCTATTCCCTGATACAATCATCACCTCACCTCCACTTAAACATGAGGACTTTGAAGCTGCGGCGTGGTTTCAGCACGCCAAATCGTGATGCCTGGGATATCACCTACGAGCCCCTTTTACAGCCCATAATACGCGCAGCGAGTAATCTCGAAAACCTCTATCTGAGCTCTATCCTTTGCCCCATTCCCAGCGACACCAACTCGCCGCTTTCGTCGATCTTTTCGTGCTCGTTGACCTCGCTGGAATTGCACAGTGTTCGCTTCGCAGATTTCAAACACTTATGCGCGTTTGCGCGCGCGTGGCCGACCCTGAAGACCTTTACGTGCTCAGGGCTGATGTACACGCACACAGCGCCATGTGAGCACACGCACTCTCCTGGACCTCTAGTGGAATATTTGGACATCGATGGCGCCTACGGACGTACGGATATACTGGATAATATCATCAATTCAAGCATATGCCCCGTCTCAGTTGGGATGCTTCGATCTTTGGTTTTTCCCATCCATGACAAACAAGATATTGAACGTTTGCAAGCTTTGACAAAGCTTTGCGCCGACACGCTTCAGAGCCTTCATATCGTCCATATCAAGTCATGTACGTCTCCACCTTCTTCAGTATCTAACATCTCTGACAATGCTGTAATAGCGTTCCCATTCCGATTACCATCAGAGTTGGCTTACCAGCGGCTCAAAGTTGGTAGTCTACGGCGTCTTGTCGTTGAGGTGTATGATAAATCAGAAGGGTCTGGTTCGGGTCTCTTGGACTGGTGGATAAACAGTATAGGTGCGGCAGAGATTCTTGAAGACATCACCTTCAAATACTTCGTCGAGGAAGGTGCGGTGTCAACGGAGACAGCCAAGCTTGTTTGGCGTAAGATGGATTCTACGCTTTCCAAACTTACGGCACTGCGATGGTTTGCGTTGAACATTGTTTGCTGGGGGTATACGGTGCCGGATAGGGATGCCCCTGGCTCTTTTGAGTCTGGCGACAAGCTGGAGAAGCTAAGGAGGGCTTTAAACGAAAGCTTCAGGCTCCTAAAGGCCAGAGGTGTGGTTACGACCACTTCTGCGGAGATGTACGTATTTCTTGACTTCTGTGCCTCTTCGGTCGCTCACACTGTTTTATTCAGAGACGATTATTTGTAAGTAGGGGGCGTGATCAAATGACTACTCAACATTTTCTGCTTCTCTAATACCAACTTTTCGGCAACCAATGAAAACGTGTCAACGACTGATACATTCAGGATGTCTTGACAGAATCATATGTACTAGGTACAGTTGACGCCTAGTCATTCAAATGTATTTCTGCGTTTCACAAGCGTTCCCACTCCAAAAATTCATTTACTTCAGGCTGTCTGATAATTGCCCGGTTCCCTATCAGTGTTTTCTTGTCTCTGTGGTGCGTTTGTATGTTCTTTGCTCGGTTCGTTATCTATCGTTTCATGGCAGAGGTGCTAAAGCTTATGGTGACGAGTATTGGAGATCGAGTATTGCCTGGTACGGTGACTGTCTTCTAGTTTGTCCGCCCAACTGTTAGTGGATTCTAGAAACACAGCTAAGCTGAATGTAAGCCGATCATTTGTGAAATTACAAATAACGCCATCTCACTAAAGCTTCGATCTAGGACTTTTGGCGATTAAGAAAAGATTGTCACAGACACAGCGCCATCGAATGATCATCAACATAATCAAAAAATTTCGACACGAACCGTGGTAGACCATCGGCAAATGCGGCATTGATGGCTGCTGACTATTCCTGTCGGTGGATGTCGTTTTCGCTATTACCCTCGGCCCGCTCCCCCCTCCTCGGAATATCCTTGACTGCGCTGAATGCCAGCATGCTTCGAATTAATTTTGAGCAGCTGTGACGCCATGACTGCCGACAACACGGATGCGAGTCGAAACCCCCATTTGCTCATAAAACTCTAAAGCCGTGGGATCATCTATGTGTCTGTTTCTCTCATCTCGAACTTCTCTCCCCTAGGAAAGGATCGGATGTATAGGCCTACCGGAAGGGAGAATCCGAGGCAGGTTTAACCGGTAATCGTTTTTGACGATCTATGAGAATAGCTTAAACAGATGGGCGCATCGGTGATACGTGCCAAGTCTCCGCATTTGTGTTGACACCGTTGTAAGCGGGGTCAATAATACTTGTCCAATAGGTCTGTCGAATATAGCGAAGTCGACAGACCTACCTATCGGGTGTCAGGATTCGAGGCGGCGACTAGCACGCGGTGTCAATAGCGGGACAGAATGTGTATCAGAATTGCCTGTGCCTACCTGTTCAAGTTGGACGCTTCGCATGTCCGAAAGCTGTTTAGAAAGAATATCGGCCAAATGTTAGCGTCATGCTTCCTATTCTCTTCCCTAGGCTCGCTGACTATTGATTTAGGATCTAACTTCGGATCTCGACTCGCAGCTTGATCGCATCATGCCTTCCTCTCCTTGGTAGCGCGTTATTCATTTAGTATAATAGTGCGTACGTTCCGCATAGAGTCTATTACGTCCCTTCACACTGTATATATACCAGATCCTGACCAGTCAGGAGGTGTATTATGCGATGCCGTCCTCAAGTCGCACCGGTACAATGCAGCCCCCTCGTCGACCTCGCTCACCTGTCTCCTTTTTCGCTGCTCCAGACATGGGCCAGCCAAAGCAGCCAAAACCTCTAGTCAAAATCGAGAAGAAACCCAAGAAGTCGAAGAAGACAAAGGCACCTCCCGCTGTCGCGTTCTCCGACACGTCTTCATGCCAATCATCTCCGACATCGTTTGCCCCGAGTTCAGTTTCCCCTGCATCTCTTTCGTCGATATCGAGCCGCGCCCCATCATTATGTACAACACGCTCGTCTCGGTCCTCCATTTCTCTTAAACCCTTCTTGCGTCGCATCGGCATTCGACGCAAAAAGTCTGATACGTCTTCATTGCCGTCGGATGACATTCCCCCAGTCCCTCCGTGCTTATACATACCAGTCAAGGAACAGACACTATCAGTGGGGCAGAAGATAATATCTTCGTATCCGGCTACTGGATCGTCCTCGGATGATTCCTCCACGCATTCTCGTCCATCACCCATCATTGTGAATGCAGCGATGCCTCTGAGGAGGCCGACTACAGCCCCGCCGTCACCTTCCGACTCTATCCAAAGGGTTGTACCAGAACCGTGGTTAGCCCATGCACCACCCTCGATTAACCGGCTTCCGAAGCGGTCTGCCCTAACGACTTCGAACAACCGTCGTCCATCCCTCTCACGCCAGTCTTCTTATGACTCTTCCCTTTCCTGCGGAGACGCGCCTTGCCATTCTCATCGCCGTTCTCTATCATATGATTCATCTCCGTTGCGTACTCAATCTATCCAATCCACGCTCCTCTCACCTCCGAATACGCACACCTCTTCTTCATTGTCTGAAAGACGTAACCGCAACATACGAGACCTCTGCATCGCGACTCCCAGCACCCAGGCTTCTCAACCGGTGACTTCTCCCGGTCCATATAAATTTCCACGAAGTCCGGATTCTCCGCTTTTCTTCAGAAGGGCACCAGACGGGGATGGGAAGCTAAGGCGTCCTAGTACTGCGCCTCATTCACCTACTTCTCCGACGCATGTTATGCACCAGTTCACTAGGGAGCCGTCATTCCTGCTTCCACCCCGTCCTGATTCGCCATTCATCCACAGCTTTCAGGACTCGAGTTCTTGTGCCGGCTGGGGAGAGCCTGCGCAGGGTTGGAGCGGTGAGTGGAACAGGGATAACTTGCAAGATGTCATCAAGATGCTACGGAATCTACGGTGAAGGTGTGATCATGAAATTTTCTCTGGGATTTTGGTGAGCGCTTATTGTTTCTGTACGTTGACTCACTACTGACTTATGACGCAAGGTTGTTGTTTTCTCTCTCTATTTGGGACACCCCCATGTGTAATACACGATGTTGTACCATGTATACCTACCGTCTCTCCTTTCAATGACCTGTACAACACGTTTCCCATCTTTTTTGTTGTAGCATCACGAAAATAATACCCAAGAAGCGCATGCTTCGTTTAATGTTCGCTACCGATGGGAACCGCACAGAAGCAGCCGCCACGCACGCCTAGCTTCCGTTCTGTTCTGTTGTTTTAGAGGTGTGTGTGTGATAGACAGCCGCCATTATCATACACGCGAACAGAGGTGAACAGATGGTGAGATGTTAAGACAAGATGCTCGCAGTCTGGGCAATGATTGGGATGAGTTCCATTCCGACACAATTGTGTCTGTCTAAAATTTCTTTCCATGAGATGGCAGGAGTTTGAATCTGCCTACTTATTAATTCATTGATGCGAAGCACTTGGCAGAGTAAAAGTAGATGATCATATGATGACGAGTAGATCATGGAGTGGAGCTCTGGGGCCTCAGTGGGAGTCTTTATTCACATCTTTACAGATGAATATAACACTGAATAGGTTTCCATCACTACCTTTCTCAAATCACAGCGTACATTATTGGACTTGAATTCTCAGCTAAATCGGAACCAAGTAGGGTCCGGCAAATGGCGTCGGGAATTGCCATTTCGGGGTTACCTTTTGCCTTCGGCTTTGGCCGTGTTTGCCCTGGACGCAATGTACCACGGACACTACGAGTACGGGCAGCAGTACGGGCAGCAGCCGTACCAGTACGCGTACCCGCCACCACCACCGCCGCCTCAGTACTGGAACAACGACTCTTACCAATCTTCTCACCACAATCAACGCCAGCCTTCACCACATCCACCTCAGCCTTCCCCGCACCAGCAGCCGTCGCCGTTATCTCAACCGTCTCCACATGCAGCGCCGCGATGGATAGAGGAACCCGCTCCTGCACCACCACCTGGTCTTGACTTTCTCAAGGTATGCTTATATGCTGCGCCTTGGACCCTTGCTACGTACTGACAATATGCGTCGCAGCTTGTTGATTCATACCGAGTGATTTTGGACGCGTTTGCACCACAGGCCCCACAGCCACAGGTAGATAGGCTCTGCGATGCAGCTTCCACGGCTGCCTCGATACTAGGAGGCCCCGATGAAGAAGCACGAGAGAGAGAACGAGAGCGAGAGCGCGAACGGGAAGAGAGACAGCTAGAAGAAGAGCGAGAGCGAGAAAGGGAGCGCGAGCGCGAAAGAGAAAGGGAACGTGAACGGGAGAGGGAGAGAGAACAGGAGAGAGAGCGAGAACGTGCAGAGCAAGAACGACTTCGCGCTGAGAAGGAACGTGAAGAACAGGAAAAGGCGAAGGCGAAAGAAAGTGTTGATAAGAAGGAGGATTCTACGTCGACAGGCCAAGTTTGCCTCGGCTGTAATGCTACCTCTACGCCTGAATGGCGACGGGGTCCTTTGGGACCGCGGACGCTCTGCAATGCGTGTGGATTGGTCTACGCAAAGATGATCAAGAAACGGCTCAAGACGAACTCCGGTACTGCTGATGCATCCAGTGGTGAAAGCAGTGGCGAGGGCGAAGAGGAAGACGAACTGGCATAGGTCGATTCTTGGGGTCTCTGGTATCATCTGTATGTTTTTTCTCAGTGTCTGCGTTCCTTGCTGTCGACTGCGCTTGTTGAACTTTGGACTGCTTGAATCTATTATTTTTCAGGAATTTGCGTGTACTTATCTCACGAAAATATAACATTAAGTGTCTCTTTCATTGAGCACAGTGTTATGAATTACGTGCGTGTTAACACTGTGGCGTCTTACACTGACAAGTGCGTCTTTGCAAGCTGGGCTCTGAGTGGGTTCTTCTCTCTTCTCCGGAGAGTTGACTCATAGTTCAGCCTATGTTTACTAAGGAAACTGTTGGCTTGCACGAGGTTGCAGAAGGAGGCCCAGTTCCGAAAAACATGAGTTTTGCAAGCTTGAGGTGCGAGTCTTCGTGTACCACCTGGATCCTAAACATCGTTCATCACGTCTAACAAACTCGGACCGAATTTGCGAAATACTACCGGAAAATGATCAGGTGTATAAGTTTTGTATCAAGCCGTTCAAATATTTCTTGCAGTTCCCAGAGTCTCTGGATCGTCCTGTATCGTCCTGTATCACCTGCTGTTACACATTGTCAAAACCATCACGCAAATTGCCAAGAGAAGACATGTCCATTCGGGATGTCAGAACATGACCTTCTCACTGTGAGTTATACAGCCCGAGCATCGGCACAATCGAATGTCAGCGCCTGATCTTTGGACAGGTGCCGGTACCATATTCTCTCGCACATGTAACCCTATGTAACCGAGTAATTTAGTGAGATGTTTATCCTTATGGGTGCAATTCTCAGCCAACACGCTGGTCACAAATCTGACAGATCACGGGCAGCAGATCACGAACACTTGTCACGCTCACGCGACGCGTCGAATCGAAAAAGTCCAGAACTATGCACGACTTGCGATCAACTGCAGTGAACGACTTGGTAAATACGGGCATCTTTATCCGTAATATGCATCGACTTCGAAACACGGCATTGTTCCCTGCGGGATGTAAGTAATGCTCTGGCTTCGCTACCAATGCCCTCGGCCGGCGACTATTCCAGGTCTCGCATTTCATGTACGTTTAATTGAAAGTTCCCCCTTGGACCTCTGCGGAAAATTCAGGGTAAGAGTATTTCCTGTAGTCTCCGGCTCAGCGCCAAATCGAAATTGAAAAATTTCTGTGATAGATTTACACAAGAACAGCATCAGGAAATGAGTGGAGCAGTAAGTGTGAAACCGTATGACCGCTTTTATCACACGCAAGGAAACGAAGTTCGCGGGAGCATCTACGTGTAGCTTTACCGCCAGCTCGTATTGGGTGTTTCATCGCCTTGCTCCATCTTATTTGCCAAGTCCCCAAGCCACTACTTATAGTCTATTATGCAGCCATATGCATCATGTTCCGAGCCGGTCAATACCATCAAAATCGCGCCATCATGTCCCGCATTAGCAAACTAAGCTCCGAAGGTTGAGCCGTACGTAGCCCAGGCTCGCTCCCCGTTAGTTGCCTCCGTCCACCACATGGCCTCAAGCACTAACCATGCGTTCAGCCCATACATTGATCCTTCGCGCCAGTCGGGCTCAGTCGGCCAGACTATGATTCGCGATCACGCAATCGACGCGTGGAATAGCGCGTACTTCGCTTCTTAGTACATAAAAAATTGTTCGACGGCTGTTACACCACACTTCTCAAGTCTCAAATGGCCAGCGATGCTAAACAGCTTCTGGGGAGCCGTCCGTCCCATAGTAGTCTCAAGAGCTCCATCATTGTGAAGCATGCGCCCAAAGAAGAAGAAATCCATGATCCACTCGCTGGCGCTGCTTTGACGAGGGATGACAGTACCGGTACGTACCTTCTTTTTCTTCGATGGATTTGTTCTAATTTTTTTTTCCAGGGCGTGATGGGGAAACTTTCGACGATGTTCCCCCGGAAAGGCGAACAATTGGCCTATGGTCCGCCGTATTTCTCATTTTTAATCGCATCATTGGTACCGGGTATGCTACCACTCTCGCTCCGTCCGTCATCATAATAGTAGACTCACACCACAATGACAGTATCTTCGCAACACCTTCGACCATTCTTTCGAGTTCCGGATCAGTTGGTCTAGCATTGTTCATGTGGGTGATTGGTGGTATCATCGCCGCCTCAGGTCTTGCCGTATATGTCGAATTTGGCACTGGCCTACCACGATCAGGCGGAGAGCTCACGTATCTAAGTTACATCTATCAAAGGCCACGATACCTCGCAGTTGCTTTGTACGCAGCGTATGCCGCTTCAATGCCTTGGCCAGCAGGGAACTCTGTTGTTTTCGGACAATGTCAGTGCAATTCTCACGACCGGTGGAGTTATTCATAATCGGATGATCTTCAGATATTCTCCTTGCCGCTGGAAAGGATGTGACCCGGTGGAACCAGCGCGGCATTGGTATCGCCTGTGTTACGTTTGCGCTCATTATCCACAGCTGTTTCCTTAAATGGGGCCTCCGTCTTCAAAACGCTCTTGGCGTTTTCAAGATTGTCATCTTGCTTTTGATCACCTTCTCGGGTTTCGCTGCTCTTGCAGGCCACATCAAACTACCAGAGGACGAAAAGCCCCATAATTTCAGGAATGCTTTCGACGGCACTGAGAGCAATGCAAACGCTTTTGTAACAGGTCTTTATAATGTTATTTGGTAATCTTTCTTCTTTCCGTTGTCTGTGGGATTACTCATAATGTGCACTAGGTCGTTTATCGGCTACTCGAACGTGAATTACGCATTGTCTGAAGTCAAGAACCCTGTTCGAACATTAAAGATTGCTGGGCCCCTTGCCATAGCATCCGTTTCGGTCGTGTACATCCTGGTCAATATCGCCTACTTCGCCGCCGTTGCCAAGGAGGATATCCTTTCGTCTGGTCAAACAGTCGCGTAGGTGTCATTTTGCTGGAAGTGTACTCCGTGCTTAATTTATTATGCAGTGCTCTTTACTTCCGCAACATGTTTGGAATAAAAGCAGAGAAAGCATTAAACGTGTTCGTTGCCCTGAGTGCGCTTGGGAACGTCATGGCTGTTCTATTCAGTCAAGGACGAAGTATGTGTCGTAGTCTGGATCTTGAGACATTTGACGCTCACGCTTCCTTCAGTCAATCAGGAACTCGGCCGAATTGGAGTTTTACCCTTCTCTAAATTCTGGGCATCAAACAAGCCCTTTAACGCACCCGCAACTGGTCTCGGTCTGCAATGGCTGGTCACTATAATCATCATATTAGCACCTCCGCCGGGTGATGCATATAATCTCGTGCTTAACAGTACGTTTTACTCCATGTAACCTGAACCTTTGCTTTCCTGCTAACCTCGCGTTGTTCAGTGGTGTCATATCCATTAGCCATAATCAATGCCTTTATCAGCGGTGGTCTGCTCTTCCTCTACAGTCCTTGGGGAGGCGACTGGCGGCCACCGTTCCGCGCGACATGGCCTGTGGTTCTGTTCTTCTTCCTCTCCAACCTCTTCCTCACATTCGCACCCCTCGTACCTCCTGCGCCGGGTCAAAGCGTATATGAGAGCTTACCGTACTGGCTGCACGTCGTAATTTCGGTCGGTGTCTTCGCTGTTGGAGGGGTATACTGGATCTTCTGGGTCAAGTTACTCCCGAAATGGGGACACTATCGTTTGGAAAGGCATCTTGAGCTCCAAGACGACGGTGTTTCAAGGAGTGTCTTCAAAAAGATTCCCAATGAACTGCCATGATCTCGGTCTTGCAGTGATCACTTCCCTTCGTTGTGATAATGGATGGCTTTAAGTCTGTCCACAGTAGAAAAACGCGTAACTTCAATCATCAATAATGTATAATCTAGTATAACTTCAAGTTTATTCACCTTCCTTAATCTTGGTTAGTCGTTGACCTCGTTTGGGGCGTATCATGGGTAGCGAGTTGCGACTGACCGCATTCTGTACATGGGCCTCTCCACCGGAGTGACTACCGTTTTGGCCTGATTTCCTATTACTCCTTCGCCATGACCACGTTTTCCCAGAGTTTGTACAGATGAATCTAAAATTCCGTCCTACATCCGGAAATCATTCATAACGACTTGTCCCCGTATTTCTGGACTATCTATGTAACATAGCTGCCCAGTTCCAAAAATATAACATCTGCCAACCTGACTTCATCGATGCATCCCCAGATTATCCGTGCCATGGCCCATTACCTACCTCCGATGTCGATAAATGAGCGGCAGCTGCTTCAAACCAGCCTCCTGGTCAACCTTCTCCGCTCTCAACATCCGAGCAAGATACATCCTTGGACAGCACCGATGCCTCCGCCAACCTCTCCTCCACACCCGACCCTAAAAAGGTCTAAATCACGCAACGGTACCGCGCGACGAAATGGCTCCCAATGACCCAGACGTCACGAAAGTCTATCTACTCGGTGGATATCGCGGTAGAAAGTGGGTGAAGCGTCGAGCATGATGGAGCCTTTGAGAAGAGACACGGTCTTGTTGAGCGCTCAGTGCTCGTCGAAATCCAATAGGAACAAATTGAGATATATTGACAAAAAAACATTATATGGTTATGTATCTAAGCGTATGATTGCTCTAAGATCTAAGCACCAGGAGGTAGGTGTACTATTAGAGGGATATCGTCGTAATGTAGCGATGTGAACAAAGTTGATGAAGATGACGGCGAGATTGATGCAGATTGTAGAGAAATGGGTGTGGATGCGCGGGCGTCCGAGGTTTATTCTCCTCTAGAATGGGTCGGGGAAGCGCCGAGTCGTCTATGAGTTAACCTCGTTATAGTAAAACAGCGTGAACAACAGATCAGCACTACCTTCTTCCGTGCTTGGTTATAGGATGGCATGAGGATCAGATTGATAGGCGCCTATGTCTTGCATGAAGTCTGAGGACGTCGATTGATACTGGAGCCTCTGCTCTCAATCGTGAGAGTTCTTGTCTAATGTGCATTCTCATACGCAAAGGTCCAGAAACACAGAAGGAGTCTTGATTGCAGTGGCAGTATCGGAGCCGGTGACCAGGGAAGGCGAGTCTGTAAGCTCAAGAAGCGATGGCGAACCTGATGGCGTAGGTGAAGTTTCAACTAGGTGGTTATCCTGGGATTGTTTGATATTAGTCGCAATGTGTTCGGAGTGTTCAGTGGCTTGGCGAAGACCAGATAAACATCGACGACAGCTTGGCACGATAGATTTCTAGATAAGATCGTTCAGTAGATTGCGAGTTATTGATTGTGTCGCGCTTGCCTCAGCATGTTCACCCAGAGAGCCAGTATCCACGATCTCATCGTGAAAGACCTGTGCCACGTCGGCTGTGTATGATGAGAGAACGACGGGCCCAACGATAAGGACGGATTGAAGATGAGGTAATAAGAAAGTCAGAAATGACACCTTAGTGGTGACGTATGATCAGTAGATCCCGGAAAGCAGTAAAGTAATCGTTCTAACCTCTACATCTTCACAATCGGGATTTGTGCGTTGTGAAAAGGCCTCACTTTTGGTCGGAAATGGTAGAGTCACGGCCGGCAAGGTCTTCTGAGGAGGGAAATGTGGATAAGTTCCAATGGTAAACTGCAAACATA
This sequence comes from Armillaria altimontana, assembly GCA_022818075.1. NCBI lineage: Eukaryota > Fungi > Basidiomycota > Agaricomycetes > Agaricales > Physalacriaceae > Armillaria > Armillaria altimontana. The sequence continues at coordinate 1,334,546 of JAIWYR010000005.1, read as the reverse complement.
GACGTCACCTCGACGTTGGAGACCACGCCAGCATCGCTATCGCTTGCAGGAATGCGTTCGGAAGGGACATCGCCCTTGTTCTTTTCAACATGATTGGTCTGCTTGCTTCGCTGAAGGTACAGTCCAATAGAGGAGAGGGCGAGAAAGATCACAACTCCCATGCTACAGTAAGGCTTGATATATGAGAGCAAGGCGGGAGATAGAATATCAAATGTGGAGCGTAGGACGATGTGATTCGTGTTGATTAACGCAAACAGGAAGTCCAGCGTACAACCCAGGGACATTCCAAAAAGGAGGGTGGCGAGGCAGACCGTGAAGGGATCGGCGTGTTTGATGAATAGGCGAGTAGCGACGAAGGGCGAGTAGGCAAGAGAAAAAGAGGTCCGCCCAAGTCTCGATATCATATGAGCAGAAGGGAGCATGGGGGTGACGAGCAAACATATGAAAGCTCCGATGGGAACAATGGTGGGATTCGCTCGAGTAAGGAACAACGGGGGAGGTCTTGTTGATGCAAGCAGGGCATCGAAGACGGTTTCCGGCCAATCCAATTCTGGCGACCCTAAGATTGCGTCCACAGGATTGAAGAACATTGTTATCGCCGTGGCAAGGAAACTCATGGTGGTGGTAAGTCAAAATGGAACGGGTTTGTTTGGTTTCGTATATCTCGACATATACTGGCAGCTTGATTCGGACATGTCATCGAGCCAGATAAATGCCAACGAGCGCGCCTAGAGGTGGTAAGGTGGTAGACATGGATCGACAAGACCTTTAGACATCTTTCTGCAGCCAAAATCGCATGTCAGAAAGAAATTTATTTGTAGAGCGACCATTAAGGTTGTCCTCGGGAGCTTTAGCGCACTTCCAGCCTGCCAACGTGAGCGTGCACCGTGAAAAAGTCTTTGCTGACTAAAAGTCCAGGGAAAATCTATATTTGGGTAGATTTCAAACTCAGAAATGCCCAAGAATTTGTTACTACGACCTACAGTGTGGACAGTGTGTACTAGTTTGGTACTAGTGCTCTCCAGTCGTTTCTGTAATGCTTTATCAAACCGGTCGGTTATTGATGATTGTTGTGAGTATTTCTATGTAGCCTTGACTGTGAATTTTTGGAACTAACGTACATCACAGGCAAACTCTGTGTACCTCCGATTTGACGCTTACTGAACGTCGAACTCCGAGTCGTATACTGCATCTACAGATCGTTCCATCGTAAAGTTTTGGAATATCTGCAGGCATAGAAAGAACAATGTAGATGGTAAACATACGGAAGCCACTCGGAAGGTGACCGGTGAGCATCAAGGCATGTGTACCCATACTTTTGCTAATGGCCCGTTGTTCCCTGCATTGGTAGTATTCAGGCTCTCGGACGTCTCTACATTGCTCCTTTTCCATGCTGTATCTGTGTCACGCCTGGATAAGCTTGCAGACACGTCGGAACTATCTTGGTAGGCCTGGACATTCAGTCTCGTGGCACTGTCTCTTGCTATAGCGCTAAAAGATACCAGTAAACCAGAAACGCCATCTACATACGGGGAAGATGTGGCCATATCGTTCTTCGACTTGGGCGACATATCTTCGAAGAGGCTTGTGGACTGTCGACACCCCGGCATCGACAAGGACATTATTTTTGATTGTTGTCGCGTCCTACGATTCATCTAGTTAATTGTCCACCATAGACAAGCGAACGCGCTATATCGACCCTTCCAAGTCCGTGCCGGCCGGGGGCGGCCGGGCTCCAAGCGTAACGTCCCAATTACATATTCAGCGCGTGTCTATCTTTCAAGTGTTCAGATCCAACTACCCGCTCTATGTCGTATTGCCATTCTGCTCTATAGGACGCGTGTTCTCCTTCGACGCGCCAGTCACGCACCAGTCAACGATCGAGGGAAGATCGGTGGGTATATAACCAACCACGGATCGAGGAATCCAACCTATTACATCATTACCAAGGACCATCACCATGGTCTACTGTTTGGGTATCCCTTTCGCTACTCTCGTCTCCCTCTTCATCACCGCGGTCTTCAATGCGTTCCGGCCCAACTCTGCCATCAGCCTGAGCAGCCTGTGGTTGGAAGGGCCTTCCTTCCAGGAAGATGCCCTCGTCTTTGGCGTCGTTGTTCACATCGACACCGTTGACATCGCCTTGAAGTCCGACGTTCTGGACGATACTCTGGCTTGGGTGGTCACAGACACGGTTGACACTATCGTGGAGACCGTCGCCCCAGGCCCGAAAGAAATTCAATCTTCCGTTGAGCCGGTATCGTTCACATCGACTGCGCTGTCGGTCGTCGGTACCTCGCCCAACGTCAAAACCGTTCCCAAGGTCGTGCGAGTTGCATCGACCCTAGGAATGGTAACTACAATCAGACAGACACCTCTGCCATCTGGTACTTCGATCGCCTTTGCACCACGCCAAACACCTTTTCTCGTCGCTCGCTCAAATCCTCGGGATCGCTTCTTCGACAAGCTGGTCATCCTTGTCTTCCTGGGATTAGTGGTAGCCATGAGCGTCTCGGTCCTCCTTAGTCTCGATTCCGGCGTCCCTCCTGCTGTCCTCGACTTCCTCCTCCTACTCTTCCATGCCATGCGTGAAGAAGCCGCGATCGAAGAAGTCGTAGGAGTAGTTTCCCTTGTGTGGAGATTGCTGTTTCAGAACGAGGTCTCAGAGGCGAACGTGCCCACGACAGATCAAGAAGAGCATTCATCGCCGGGTTTGGATCGTCAGGTGAGTCCCATATAACATGTTCTAGCTTTCGGTTTCTCAGAAATATGCCTTCAGTTGACAAGCGATACGGCATCCGACAATGTCGTGTATGGCAACGAACGTCTTCAGACTATTATCAGGAAATCCGTCGGATCAAATTTGTATATCTGCTGGGACAAGGTAAGCATAGTCAATTGCGCCTTTGATGCCCAAGCTTATCCAACATATTCGTAGGATATGCCGTTAGTAGTCGAGGACGTGGTTTTCAACCATGGCGCCACGGGTTCCACACCGTCTACAGCCAGCTTATCGGCAAGCCTTGATGTAAGTGCCATACGGAATATGCGTAGAACGGTTACTAATCATAAGTTTCGTGTTTCAGAACTTACGGGCCTTCGCCTCTATGGCCTTCTTCTCATCTGTAAACAATGATGGAGAAGAAAGCGCCATTGAGAGTGTGTCTCAAGCAGTTTCTAGGACCATACTCGCGGAAGACTCGGTCAATGATAGCCAGGCCGAGGTGAGCACGGTCGACATATTACTTGGATACACCTCCTGATTGTTCATGTCGTACAGGTGACTCGCATGTCTGCGCTAGGTATTCGGCCTGCCATTTCCGACTTGGATGTGGCTTCGCTGGCACGCACTGGGGCGGTTGTTAGGCCAGGCACGGTAGAGTTAGAAGGTCCCCAACCTAGTCTCTTCTCAAGCGGGGTGAGCAATACAGAACGTCCCGATAGGCATGATTACTCATTGCCATATTTTCAGCACTCTGAGACTGGGAACTACTTACTCTCACTACCGGAGACCTACGTTCCTGTCCGCATCGATGGCTTTTACGCCTTGCAGCAAGCGGTCGATGCCGAGGTTGTTGAGGACGGGGTGAGTGCGATCTTTTGATTATATTGAATCGCGTAATTGACGTTCAATGCCACATAGAACATGTCCTTAATGCACGCTTCGGCGTCCTATTCCTTTGATCCCGTTCCCTGCGTAGCTACCTCGGGCTCCTCATCTGAGCAGGCGGCTGTTGACGATGACGCCCAGTCACAGACTGCTGTCGCCCCCGCGTCGTCGCCTTCCCCCATTCCCATAGCGTCTCGGCGAAGGAAGGCTTCACTTGTTCACCCTCTTCAGGAAGGGCACACACCTGTGACTGCCCGTCCATCTCCTTTGCGCAACCCTGTCTGTCCTGGCAAGCGCGCGCCTCGAATCAAAACCTCGGTCCAACCCTCCCCGTCTGTACACCCCAAGAGCCTTCGTTCTTCTCCTCCTGCGTTGAAAACGCAGAAGGAGAAGGAGAAAAGTCTATCTCCGCGCCGATTGGGACATCACGCAGAGGTGAGCATTGTCTATTGAGTATTGAGAATTGCCTACTGACATTTAATGCTCTGTAGGGCATGGTTCGCACCTCTCCCCCACGACCGTCAAACCCTGTTTTGCGCTCGACATCCTCAGGTCACTCCGTAGAGGATGGTTCATTCCGAACACCGGCTCGTGCAGCTACCCTTCCTATTAGGAAGGGTGTGCCTTCGCCGGTCCGAACTGGACAACCAAGACGGCTGGAGTCTACCTCCTCGCGGTCGTCCAAGCCGAAACACCACACTCCCAGCCGTTTCCCAGTGCGGGCGCCGAGAACGCGCCCGGAGGAAGAAAGCGGCTCTCCTGCAAGTCGAGCACGGCGTTGTCAGGGTGTAGGCCTTCATTCATTCCATTGTATCTTTCATGGTACTAACATAATTCTCAGCTTGGTTGTTCATAGTCTAATTGATTGATAAACCGACCAGAAAGAAATGCCAAATAGCGCACGGAGACGACAAGGATGTCCACTAAACAAACTACTACGTTGCCGCGTTAGGATCTGAGGGACGATCAGCGGTGCATCGGGGCCGACGGGTTCTGGTGCATGCGGCTGGTCATTGAGGAAGGACTGGTTCGCTGACGAGCTTACCAGTCCTTCCTCTATCCCTGGCAGATGAGGAACCTTGGAGACGGGGGTGGTCGACGGGCCATCACCGTTCTCTGAGGGACCTCGGAGGGACCGTTGACTGCCGACGGGTAGTTGACGGGTCTGTGCCGTAAATCCCTTCGCATGCACAACAGACTATCACATCCTTCGACGCCCTTGTCGTCTCCTGCGGTTTTCGGCCTTGTTACTCGTCATTGGCTTCTCGACCCGGACCACCGCGCCCGTGCCCATCTTTATCATGACGTGCATATCTCTCCGTCGACATTCTATCCTCCCTCAGCCTATCATTCTATCCCCGTCCAGCCTATAACATTATTCCTATTTATCATTTTCTACCCCGTATACCCTTTTCTCTTGGGCCTTTTTCGTCTTTTCGGTCTTCTCTCTTTCTCTTTCCTCGTGCATATCACAGCCTATACCTCGCCAACTTGCTTATTTCTCCTTCGAGGTCAGCCTATCATTATCACATTCCTATACCCATATCTGTTCTGCATATCTGGAATTTCTTTTGGTCTTTAATTAGGGTTCTTGGGAATATTATTTTTCTTTTTTGTCCTCGACTTCGTCTGCTAAGTTGAACATTTTCAAGATCGATTCAAAGTTATCATAGCCCTAACATAATTCACAGTTGGGTTATAATCATAAAGTGAGTAATAGAACGCATCCTTCACGTTGGTCCCTTCTCATTGTTCGAACAGCTGACTAGGATAGCTGTCACTTTACCGAAATGAAGTACTCGTACAATTGAAAGACCGCGTCCAACTTGCACTTCTTGGGGTCTGGCAGCTGACCATGATAGCTGTCACATTACCCTAAGCACCGCTCAAGATTAATGTCTATTGTCCATCCCACACGAATGCAGTAATACGGGCAGAGCGTTGAAATGTCGAACTACTCTCGACATCCCCGTCATCGAGCACACAACTGCGTTTTGCTCTCAGACTCTGGTTAGAGCTTCTTCCAGTGGACTGGGGCTCCCAATCTGTATGTGAGTAATAGAACGCATCCTTTACGTTGGTCCCTTCTCATCGTTCGAGCAGCTGACCATGATAGCAGCCGCTTTACAGAGGCAAAGTATTCGTACAATTGAAAGCAGGTGCCTTTGCACTTCATGGGGTCTGGCAACTGACCATGATAGCTGTCGCTTTACCGAGGTGTAGAATGCGTACAATTGAAAGAAATCATCCTCGAATTGGTCCGGCAGAAAGAGCGTCGTGCGGACTATAAGTAATAGCAGTAACTTCCATTCGTCAAAGACGCATACTACATCCCCTGCCTCAGCCCCCCCACGCAGCTCATAAAAATGTCGACAAATCTTAAATCATCCTTACCACGGTTCACTATGGACCCACGAGACATACCGGCTAATGCTATTCCCTCTCTGCCGTCTCTTGGGGCGACATATAACGTGCTGAATGGCCTCTATGCAGACGCACGATCCTGGTAAGATATCGCGCTAGATGTTGACGGCGTCCGCTAATCTACTTGCATCAGCATGCAAGTCGTTGTCGATTGGTCCAACTGTAAAATTCACACTAGCTGCTATGTGTACAACATTGACCAATATCCGCAGTACCCTTCCACGATGTTACATTTGGTGACAAGGTTTGGGGCGTTCCTGACATGGTGAACTATCATCCTGTCAGCAGGACCGAGTTCAATTCGACCTTTGGAAAGTCTGCAGATGACTACTCGCGTGCATTGTCCAGCCGCACTGAGGTAAAGCCTAGTCTTGCATTCTGCATTGCCAGCATGATACTGACAATGCGTCAAAAAGCTCGGAGCCGAGTGGCCCTTTTTTAGCGGGTCCGTCTCTGTCGATTTCAGCCAGAGTGAAACGAATAACATGGCCAACGCATTCACCCGAGTCATGCATGAGGTCACACTCTATACGATGTCCCTTCCTCCGCCACTCGAGTTGCAAATGTATCTCCGCCCTGCTTTCGTGAACATACTGGATAACGCTGATCCAGAGCTAATCTACGCACAATATGGAACTCACCTTGTCAGCAATCTGATCATCGGTGGACGCGCTGCTTTCACTTGTACTACCGATACGACACAATACAGCGCCGACGAATCTATCGAAATTGCTGCGCAGGTTTCTGTCAAGTTCTTCATGGGCAGTTTATCTGCATCGGAGCAGCTTAAATATCAAGATACCATCAACAGCTTCCAAGAGTCTAGTACTTATAGAGTGCTCACTGAGGGTGGCGATTCCAAGTACGGCAACCAGAGCTTCCTCAATAACATCGACGCCTGGGCCGACTCTGTGAAAGACTATCCTGCGTGAGTTCTTTGCTTCCGTGTCGTTTTCATTTGACGTTCTAACTTCACACATTAGCTTCGTCGAATTCGGGGGTACTCCTGCGTTCACTGCTCTGTACCAACTCGCCTCGACAAAGGCGCGTCAGGATGAATTAAAGGAGGCGTACGCGACGTACTGCAAAAACTATTCTACCAGCTTAATGATTCCTGGCCCTTATCTTCGTGCACGCTTTGCAAAATCGAACCCGCGTGTTGCGTCTTTCATCACAACGGATTACCGTGAAGGCAAGCCGGATCCTGTTATATTTTACACATTTAGCTACGGAGGTAAGTCAAAATCTCATGGATAAATGTCGCGCCTTTGACTCTGGTACGACGGTCACAGTCGGTGATGGATATGTTGGTCTTTCACAGCAATTCACTGTCTCCCAGAACCTGATCATTGATTGGCCCGACGGTGTGCCCGTTAAAGCTCTCATCCCCGGTGTCCTTGTACCCGTCACGCGGTGGGAAACATACAGAGATTTTGTCGACTTCCCCTACTCCGGCGGTATGACCTACACGAGGATTTGGCGCGGATTCGGGCCAACCGACGACTACGTCGTATTGAGTCACATTGCGTACACCTTCTCCAATCAGAGCGACATGACTGATCAGCCCCCCGCACTTCCATTTAACCCAATCAACGCAGTACACAAGAGCGCTCTTAAGCCCGGGACCTATGGGCTGCGGCATGGAGCAAGTGATGGGTCCGGTACTATGGCAATCTGGGAGATTTACGACGAAAATGGAAAACCAGTGGAAGGCTTCCCGATCCCATGGAAGATCTCGCTCAAATTTGAAGAAAAGCCGTTTGAGGATCCATGGGTTTGGAATACTGACCAGATGACGGTAGATCAGTGATTCGGAGGAACGTAAGCTTGTTGGATGTATGAACTAGCTGTTATGTCCGATTGAAATTGTACTAGTATTGCTGCAAATGATGACAATGTTGTCGCCATTAGAATTGTCTGTTCTTGTAATAGTTAAAATCACATTTGGTATCGACGCTCCTCCGGCACGACAGAGGGCATTCGTGAAAGGCCTAGATGGGAATCGTTTTAAGTTTGGTCATCTCCAGAGCTTCAGAAGTACAGACCGGTATTATGCACCTGCTCGGTTGACTCGAACAGTGACACCTGGCCTATCCGTAAGTTTACGCCAAGCCTCTCTAAGGCGTTCATCCCCCGACGTGTCCTTTCCCCGTACAATCAATGTAACATCTTCCAAGCACATTCCCGTATCGAGCATTCTGGCTATCCAGTCCAGCACTGCCACCCTCATAATGATGTTATCCACTCTCGTGTGTCCGTTACGGATTTCGCATTCGCCGATTTTCTCCAGCGGGACAAATACCGTAACAGCACGTAGACGCCTTAAGTCAGGAACGTCGACGATGTTCGCGAGCGCACCCCTCCAATCAACGAGTATGGCCCTCTCCAGGGCTGGGGCCATCTTAAGCATCATTTCGACACTTGGCATCCACCAATCCCCCTTCGTCGTTAGTGGATATTCCAGTGTCAGGAGATTTTTGAGAGACATTGCGTTGAACAGACGATGCATCCATCGTGCCCGAAGATGTCTCGTTCCGACCTTGAGTTCTTCCAACTCAGGACACAACACGCCTTCTTCGTCGCACAAGATACCTTCCGTTCCTCCAACAGTAACGACCCCCAGCCCAAGTCTCTTAAGTCGAGGGAGACAAGTGAAGAAGGTGCCAAGTTCTCCAAGACTGCTAAAATATACATCATCCAGTGTCAGGCTCGTCATTCGGCCCAACAAGTTTTCAACGCCCATTCTTATCCGATCCTTCACATCGAGATACATCGTTCCTGAGAGGTTGACCGACCACAACGAGACAAACAAGGGCAGGAGTGCTGGAAGCACGTTCCTTGCCCACACGTCAGTCCTCCGAACTCCGCTAGGCGTTCGTCTCTCATATATTGTTAGGCTCTGGACGAGGTAAGCCTTGCTGACGGGAAAGCGGCGAGCCTCGTAATGTGGGGTAGGCGGGAACAGCGTAATGTGTTTGAAAAGATGATATTGGCTACGAGGTAGGAGGGCGCGGGAAGTGAGTGAGCAAGATCGCAGTGAAAGGTGGTCATTGGCGAGGTGGTCGATGATTTGGTCATACAGCTCGGAGTGGAGGGACATGGGAGAAAGGATCAACATCTAGCATGCTGAAAAATATTTGAGTGTTTAGAAGTAAGATTCGGGCGCAAAGCGTACCCTCTGTCAGAGTCCACGCCAAAGTCCGATCGCTGCCATCAAAGTAAATGTGATAGTAAGAATGTTGCTCACGACTTTGACGCTAATGCTGAGATGCCGTCTTGCGGGGACGTGACTGCATCAGTGAGGCCCAGCGCTCATTCGGTAGCGTAGTGTATTGTATTAGGTAGGTAATGCACGCGTTGTACGGACTCTGGTTGGTTTTCGGCAGTGATCAGAATAAAATATCCTCCCCCTCACACACGGAGCTCCTAGCACGCAATGTTTAGACTCGCAGCAGCGGAGATGATGTCGATTTCCTGCTCGGCTCTGTCAGCGTCTGGCACCTGGGCGTACCAATATTGTGATGCACTATTAAGGCTGTGCATTTTCACTAAATTCTAGCTTTCAGAGAAGGAACGGCCGTAATCTATGAATGTTGCTTGCCTCCAGGGGACGCGTTCAGGGTCCTGCTCTCCATATCAGCCCCTCAAGGCGCATTTTCTGCAAGTGCATTGTATGGACCTGGAATCATAACTGCATTTTCCGACATTAGTCACACTTGATACCCAGAGCGGCGCATACGACGAATTCGGTCGCGAAATGACTGGAATGCCCTCGGTACGTCGATACAAAGATGCCGACAAAATCTCGAAGAGGAGCAACTTGTGCCCCCTGGAAAAATACTGGTGATTGAAGTCTTCATACCAGTAGAGAAGTCGACGAAAGGCCGGGCGCTTTGTAGCAGTACCCATCAACGGAGACTCGACAAGTAGCGATACACGCCCACTTCAACGATACCCGACCATAATATCGAAATGCGGCAAGGTGAGATGATCCGTTGGCGCTTTGAAGGCAGAGATAAGAAACCGATGTACCGAGGTGATGGTGGTGCAGGCGAAGGTCATCAATAGCTTGAAGTAGGCGATGAATGATTGCTCCGCCCGTTCCGTTCGAGAACCCTTCGTTTCCGGTCTTCTAGCCCAGGTGGAGTCTTCCGAGGAGGGTAGGGCGGATGGGTCTTGAGTAATTGTTGGTCACTGCAGAGCGAAGGATGGGGGCTTTGCCTACGGGGCGAATGGGTTCGTCTGGCACTGGCGAGACGAAAGCTGTCGGGACGGGGGAGTGTGGACCCGCAGAATAGGTGTCATATACTTCGTCGCCGTCGCCGACAACATAGTCCTTGCTAAGTGCTTGTGGGGCGAGGAGGCATGAGATTCTTGTGCGTCGCGAACAGCCGAGTAGATGTTCTGCTCGTCGTAGTAGTGATAATCGTCGTGATATCTGCGACGAATCACCTGAAAGGTCTAGGTACGAATTGTCGCCTTTCGATGTCCTTGTCGCTGTAGAGTCACGAGAGAAATGACTGTTAAAAAGTGGCGAGCAAGGAGTGAGATGATGGTCCGGGTGGTGCGGTTGTTGTCTTGGGGGCGTCTTTAAGTGATTACTGGATGAGCTCGAAGGATTCTGCGTAGGATACGTGAACAAGGGATTCAATCTGGAGCTGCTCGAGGAATGAGCTGCTGGATGCCTGACTGGCTATGATATTTTCTGACGTCTGCACAGTGCTTCGAGCGCGATGAAAACGGCGACGAGGGCTGGTACGGTCTACTCGTTGCCATCATGGTTGATGGTAAACAGAAGAAAAGGTACGGCATTTGCCGGAGCCCTTCAACTTAACTTCAAACTGTCTCAACGTGGTGGGCCAGCCGGTGCTTGCATTGCTATAGACACTATCAAACTGAATCTTTGTGACTTTTCGAATATCATGGTACTTCTTTGTAGCTATGGCGCCACATAGCCGAAACCTATGTGGGAACATAGTTGTGGCTTCACCACGAACGCCAAGTTGGACTTTCGGAACCTCTTCGAGGCACGATTCTGTGTACTCTCCAGCAAAACACGGTGTCATGCAACGTTGACGATCAGAGTCATTACCTTAGAATTCGCTGTTAAGTTGTTCGCAACCTTGGCCTAACTCGTGGTTGACGTCGTCTTTCGTTGATCTAGAAAGCACGTCCTTTCTGATTTTTTTGATGGCAACATCATTTAAACTCGAACAAAACACGTTTGAAAATTTGCCACGTCAATACTTCGGGCATAGAAAGTAAGTATCCATGAATCTTGTTACCGTTTTCATGACCGAACCAAGAAGAAAATCGTACAGAACGTGAGAACAAGCAGAAACGATGATAATGTGTGCGAACGACTTGCACCATTTGTCTTCGGCGAAGCAGAGGTTGGGTATACTCCTGGCGCACTAGCTGATCCACTCGGAGCTGTGGAGTTCGATGATACATATCGAAATAACTTCATCTTCAGGTTAGTTCGTGCAATAATGCAAAAGGCAGTCAAGAGACGCTACCTTGTCTATCCCAGCGGCACTACTCATCATATCCTCATTCGAGTGAGAAACACCCTCTATCCAATCAACCGTTGTAAGTGTCGGTATACCTCCCGGTAGATCCTCGAGCATGGAGACGAAGTTTCTTCCCCTCTCCAGATGAGTGCGTCCTTGCGTCTGTTTATCATAATGTGTTGAAGAACTAAAATGTGAAAGCCAGAGACTTACGAATGCTTTGCATGAAGTATCTCCAGAACCGTTGTCCGCCTAACTCCATGCAGAGATCGATCAGCTATACAATCTCAGTCGACGACTGAAAACCTTACCGTTCCCCATGCATAATGCATATTGCGTCCGTTGTACCTCGAAACCAAGCCGTTTCTTCCCAATCTACTCGTCTCCGATGTCGCGTAGGCAGGAAATTCACCACCGAGTCCATACTTATATTGGTCGGCGTTAGAACAGGAGTTATCCGGTCTCGGGCGATCTTCTATCAACCAACATAGCGATCCTGGATTAGCTGAAAAAGCATCTTCTGTTAAATCCAACCATTCTATGGAAGACCGATGCCTCACCAACCCAAAAATGCAAACGGTCGTCGTCCTCCGTCGATTTTCGGAGCATTGCATATCGCTGAGCCATCTGGCCGCCCGCGGAATGTCCTCCAACAACCACGGTCTAATAAAAGTTGCTAATGACGGGCCCGTAAAACAAACTGGGAAAGCTCACTTTGAGATTTGGGAATGTCGTTGTGTCCATGTAATACGACACTAGAGCATCGAGGATATCGAAGCTGCTGACTTTGAGGTAACCCGGGGAAACATTAGCTTTGCCGTCGATCCAGGTCGTCATCCTCCACAGAAGGGTATCGTCCGTAACAGCACCTGATTTGCTGTCTGCTTCAGTAAAAAAGCATGGCCCAATGATGGATATGTTCTCCCGTCTGATCCCTGGGTCGTGATACGAAGCGTTGTAGAGAGCGTTATTCATGGCATTCCAGTCTACGGCAAGATGTCTTGGAAGCGCACTAGCATCAGTGATCCGGCGATAACTTACAGTACCAGCAGTCGCGGTTCTAGGGACGTGATGACTATTTTTCCTTGGTGTCAACCTGAAGCATCACTTACTTTTCCAGACAAAACTATAACCGCTCTTTTGATATCGGAGTTCTTGGGGCCTTTCGTTTGGTAGACGGGCTGGGAATAGGCGTCGTCATTCTAACAAAACGAGGTGTGGGTAGACAGAAAGACGAACAATTTTCGCGCCGCTCCTTTGATTGATGGTCCAATCAGGGTACAGGGTAGCGTCAGTGACTTGAGGGAGTGTCTGCCAGCCATTATAAGGATCCCCTCCAACAGTGGGGTTTTCGTTCACTTGCTGTCTCTGATAGAGCACTGCGGCAGAGACGAGCGGTATGAACTGGAGGAGGAATGAGAGTAGCATGCCAAGGAGACCCCGCCACGTTCAAAATGTTCATGTTGCAGTTAAACGTACATGACGATGCCGTACGGCCATAGGCAGTCGGAATAGATGTCGGACCATTAGGTATGTCGGGCCCGTATTCGCACGTATTCTTTCCTCGACAGGGACAGAGACCGCGTACCGTGACTCTGCAGATGTATAAGGGTTTGATCACACTTCTCGATGCCAACGTATCGGTAAAAGACCCGGGCATGCCTTGTCTGAGGTTGGCGTCTTCGCGATAATCCAACACTCCAGAAATATGGCGATGTCTACCGGTACCGACAAGAACACCGACAGAATGACGGCATGCGGTTATACGACCGTCGACGACACTCTTCGCAGGTAAAGGACATGGAATAGGTGTGAATGATTGCTGCCTTAAGGAGACGCTGTTGAAAACAGCGCCACAATACATTTCTATACTTACCCATATCTCCTCGGGTCTTTGGATTTTCATTCGGTCTTTAGTTCGGACTCTTGCGAACATTATCTTGTTCAACACGACGATGCGTGACACGGTGAGGAGAGAGGAGTGCCTGATCGGCTCTATATCTATTCTAAGAACAACCCGGTTATCAAATGCCAACAGTGTACGTTGAAATACCAACTTGAACCCCTTGTCTAAGCTTCTCCGTGCGGGTCATACGTGTACTCCGCATATACGGGCTCCCACAACTGCGCCTTCGCCTTGGCTCGCACTTCCTCCTTCGACCAGTCTACACCCGCACTCCCCTCTTCGATCCCTTGCTCAGCAACAGCAACGGCTACCTCAAAGTTCACCTGAGGCGCATCCTCAAAGTCTGGCAAAAGCGCGTTGTCTGGATCTTCCAATGCTGGGGACAATTCTGCCAGCCGGCGCGCACCCGCGATAATCATCGTGTCTGTCATCTTGTGAGCCTGGCAGAGCATAGCACCAAATCCAAGCCCGGGATAGATCAGTGCATCTAGGAGGATCATCAATACAAAGAGAGACGAAACAAGAACACCGACATACTGTTACACTCAGCAATGACATAATCCTTCCCATTCGGCATCTTAGCTGGAGGGAAAGGACTACCCGTGGCCAACAACGCCTTCCCCCTCGTCCACTCATTAGCGTCGCCCGGTTTGACCTCAACCAATCGGCACGGGTTCGACAGAGGCAGGATGATCGGCCTCTCACAGTGTGCCGCCATCGTTTTCACGATCTCTTCCGTGAAACCACCCGCATGGGTCGAGCACCCAATCAGCACCGTCGGCTTTACTTGCTTGACTACATCCAGGAGGCCGACCTTGTCGGTGAACGACGACCACTCCTCGTCCGATCGAATGAATGCGTGAAGGTCCTCTCGAACATCGGGTGTGCTCTGTCTGATAAGTCCGTGTTTGTCAATGAGCCAGAACTTGGTGTCGGCCTCTTCTTCTGGAATGCCATCTGTAGCAACCATGGCGTCACGCAGCTGTTTCGTAATGCCCAATCCGGCGGAGCCTGCTCCGTAGACGATGAATCGCTGATCAGAGAGCTTGGTCTTCGTTACGCCAATGGCAGACATGACGCAAGAGAGTGTGACTGCGCCGGTTCCTTGGCTAGATAGACACAAGGTCAACAACAACAACGTCAGTTGCTCGAGCCTCTTACATATCATCATTGAAAACTGGATGAGTGTCCCGATAGCGTGCTAGGATGCGTTGAGCATTCGTCACACCAAAGTCCTCGAAGTGGACTAGACAATGAGGTAAGTGCTTTCGAACAAGCTGAAGGAACTTGTCGATAAATTGGTCATATTGTTCTCCACGGATACGTTTGTTGGACCAGCCCTGAAATCAGAGTCAGTTTTCGCTGGCGTTTGGCAACGGTATGCTTACGACATAGAGTTTGTCATTGAGAAGATCCTCGTTGTTAGTCCCGACGTCAAGCGTAACGGCAAGAACTCTGGAAGGGTCGATGCCTCCGATGAGTCTAATATCATAATCAGTCGCTATCCACTGTTTAATTTTGGTAATCGACACACGTGTATATAACCGCCTTGGCGGCAGAAATCTGCAAAGCAGATGAATCCTATGGTCTGAACTGTGTCTCAAAGTTAAAACATACTCCGATTCCCTGCAACAAAATCAGCACAATGACATAGCAAGCAGGTGGTGAAGCATACCCCGACTCCTTGGTCACCAATGCCGAGAATCTGCTCCGCGTCGGAGCACACAATAAGATCGATGCTTCGGCCTTTGACCTGTTCGAGAAAGTCTTGCTCCATAGTGTCTTGATCAGGCAAAGTCAGATATAATCCTTCGCTCCTCCGGAAGAGACGGGAATAGCTGGCGATCGCATCAGCCTGTCAGAGAAATGTCAGTTGTCTGCGTATGGGCTTGCCACCATCGCGGATAGCCAGCGTGAACGCGACGCGTGTTCGGTGCTGCAAGCTGTGTAAAATGAGCGGTGGGTAGAACTGGTCTGCATGCCCTGAGTTCACCGAAAGCAGAAGGCTAAACGCGTCTTTGACGCTCCATGAAGAAGCTGCCGGTTGTGTGGGTGATATTGGTGACCGAACAAGACCCAGTCGTCGCTATTCCCGCGTATCGACTCGATGACGTGGCAAGCCCGCTAGTATGCAAGTCTGGAACACTCACCTCGGTCGGTGTATAGATAATAGGTACCAGTTCGCGGACATGCCTCGATAACAAAGCAAAGTAAAGCACCCAGTTCTGGTTCTTCAAGCTCTGCAAATAGCAATTTTTGCGTATGGGTGAATCGCGAGCCTGCAGTTGGTCGTAAGCGCGTTCGCATTGCTCGTCGAGGGTATTGACACGGTTCGGCAATCGCCCAGTGAGACCAAAGGCCTTGCGCTCAGCCATGGAGAAGGCAGTACCCTTGTTCCATCTGGAACTGGTGAGTATCGCATCGCCGCGAAGAGAGACGTGGTACTGTGTCTTCGAGGAGGTCATGGTGGGTGAGCTTGGATAGTGAACGAGGCTGATCATGATGCTATTTTAACTATAGTATCAGAAGTATTTTTAGTGTTCCTGCGGCGGCCCGAGGAGATATTTGATTGTCAAGTTACTCTGGCATTCCAGACTCTCCGTCAGGGTCCGAACTAGAGTCATCGTTTCCTCGAGTTGACTGCCGTGGTTTCCTCGATGGAAGAAGACAAGAATGAGAAGGAAAGAGATGTGCGACCAAAATTCTGAATCTCACGAATCTCATGACCGTGTTGATATGTAGTCACGTGTAAGGACTCAGAACCTCGGATAAGACCGGCCCAATTCTTGTCTATACCCTCTTTGGCGTCTCGAACATTCTAAAAAATTAAGTTTCTGTCGAAAATTTGCATGCCGGTGGATTCCCTGAACTTTTGGCTAGGATTGTATCGTCAATTTGGCCAAAATCTGTCTGAACTAGGCTATTATCTGGAGTCCCCGATTCTTTCCGAAGAATGAGGATCCTGTGGACGTCATGAAAGTTGCTCGCCGCTTGCCTTCATAAAAGTCTGACGTTTTCCGTTACCCTACTCCATCTACTCCTCTTTTTCTACGACAAACAACATATCCACAGTAGCACCTTTGAGATAGCACTCGATTCGCACGTACGACCGGGGTCGTCCGAGTGCGTTGACAGCTTCTCGGTTCTGCGCACCCACGAACGCGACCCCTCATTCTGTTCGGAATTATCGGAATTATCACAGTGAACAGATCTCTTCGACGCTGCAGACATTGTTCCTATATTCTCACAGTTCCCAGTATCCGCGTGGTCGACCCACAAGCATTGACATCAGAACGGAGTATGCTAAAGAGACCGTGTCCGATATGTCCCGTTCGCCTCAACGTTCTGCGCAGTCTACTACATGGTTCTAGTCTTGGATTCCGCCGCAGAATCAGTGCTCATTAGCGTTGTATCTCACCTCATATTGTATGTGCCATGTACATACTCGTAATTACACCCCCAACCTTTTCCTCACGAGTTATCTGGACCACTTCAGCCGCCGTAATCCGAATCCTCGGAGTTTTGAACGGCAAGTGAGTTATTTGCCGTACAGTATACACTTTCGAGGTCTCACGTACTCTCGCAAGACTCGGGATGTGTTTGTTTACTGTGGCAAACTCAATGCACTTGCGGCTTTCTGTTAGATAGAATGGTGCGTATTTACACGTTCAGATGCACTCAGTTCGGATATCACTTTGGGATATTGGTTGCTTTAACCATTCTTTGGCGATTTTCCGAGGCTTTCAGGCCACCCGACGCGGCGATGGCGTATAAGAGGTATACAGTCCCCATCAGTTTACGCATTCGTTCTTGGATAACGAAGACCATATGCAACTGTACGATAATATTTACGACATCCATTCACTTTATTCTGTTATGCAGCTATTTCCCATCAACCTGTTACCCTACCGTTTTTTCGCCTTCTCAGGGTAGTCAAGCGTTTAAATAGGCGGTTGCGGTTCAGTTCTTCAAGGGACAATGTTCACGCAAACTTCAAGTTCAAAATCAGAAGGCGGTGCTTTGTCGCCGGCTCGACGTGACAGCCTGTATCCAGGGCGCCCGCTTCAGCTACTCAGAAAATAAACAAAGAACCATGGCAGGGAGTGAGGTAGCGTACAAAACTGGGTCCCAAAGCGATACTAAGGACGGCACATATGTCACCACGTATCTAGTAAGGAGGGAGGGAAGATGTTATTCCGGTTTTCATCACATCCTTGAGAAGGAAGCAAAGCAGAGTTCGTGCTACAGCAACTAACACTCTTAGGACCAAACTCAGGATGCAGCGTATCCCCCGCAGGGTGCAGCCTCTCAGAACTAATGTCAAGGGTATGACTCTAAAGTAAGTACACTAAGATGCAAATCTACACTTCGGTTATGATGACCTATCCGAACGGAGCAAGCACATACATCGATTCCCAGCTACGAAGCCGATTCTCAAACCATGACCGACAAACTTTCTACAGAAGAAACAAGTTATTCAAGCTAACGAAAGTCGCTGACTCCCATCGAATTCAATTTTTTGCGATGTTCAATGTACTTACTTAGCATCAAGCTCTCATCATCCGGTATCGATCATCAGCCAGGGTCGCGACTCTGGACCTATTATTAGCCCCAAAAATTTTCACTTGTCAATGTTCAACGTTCAACGTTTGAGTCCACAACAGGATGCGACGGTTCGTCTTACTACACCGTGAGTATCTACCCTGTTTTCCTACTTTTTCCGAGACAAGCGCCCAATAGTACCTTGAGCTTCGAATCCTATGCATCGGAGTTTATTGATCAGTTATCGACCTCTCGTCCAGACACAGTGAGAACCAATCCTGAGGTGTATGGTGTGGCGTGTGTACCGGCACAAGGTACGAAGGCTCGCACCGTTGTGCGGATTGTAGGGACAAGGTCAGTGCGTCGGGAGTAATATGGAAGATTTTATGGAAGAACTGCCAGGATCGTAATTCTTCCAGGTCGTAGCATCCGCTGCAATACAATAGGTTTCGTCCTCCGCGTCTACTTGACAGTAACGGCGTAAAAGTTGATCGTGAGGGTCTGCAGGTCGCCGTCGTTCTACCCATCTGAGTCCTTGAAGACCTCGACTGCGAGCGTGTGGGTAGAAAGATAGCCGGACAAGGCCGAAGAGCTGTTTCACAGCCACCGGGCCAACGGCTATACGTACCGATCGTTACCGTAACTTGGCTTTGCACCGCAACCATATTATCTATGTATCCACCTAGAATCTACGTTCGTTCGAGCCACTACCTCATTAATTTCCCCTGCCGACGCCTGTTCCCAGTAAGAACCCCTGCCGATGTGAACATCCGAGTCGGAGTCCGGACTCAGGGCATCTCACGGAATTGGATGACTTCGTAAAAACTTCGTAGAGACTTAGATACGTACGTGAGTGTAATCAATCTTGTGTCGCAGTACTATCTGCCTATAATGCTAAAGGTGCCGCATATGCAGGTACGTTATTGTAATTTGTCAAGATACCGTGTATAAATTGGCGAGTAAACCATCTAGTACTATGTCCGATACATGTACCCTGAGTAAAAACCACAGCTGTTCATCAGGGAGCAAGGAGAGGAGCAGAGATAAGTGATTTCTGGGATGGCCGCAGTGATGTCTTTAGTAAAACAACGGCGTCGGCGGGTGATACCGTCGTTAGCACGGAGTATGCTTCAACTTTCGCCCACAAATTCCCACAATAGTGCTTTCAAGAAGATGTTTGGGAGGGGGAAAATGAGTCAAGAACAACGGGACTCCAGGTGAAAGCCTTAAAACCCTGCCGTCAAGCCTCTACCTTGGTGCAATACCTCTTTCGCCAATGCATCCCTGCAGTAGAGAATCTTCTCATAGCAGCGGTCCTACATTGAATGTCCCAGAGCACCCTAAGGGACCCGCCGTCAAATTCCTCAAGGATGCCAACGAGGCTAGTCTTGACCCCCGACTCAGCTCGGCAACAATATTACCCGCCTCTGGTAGCCCCGACGATCCTCGATCGCGCCAGTTCAGTCAGCTAGTACATCCAACACAGGGCTGTACCTCGTCTGACGTAGAGAAGCAATCTGACTGTATCAAGCCACTATACGTATGTCAACTCTCTCCATCTCGCGAAGTTTTTGCTTATAGACACGGCTAGGTCGAATTTGAGATAGGCGATTGTCGAAATCCCATTAATTTCTCGCGACGAAGAAAATGGGCTATCACTGTATCGTCGAGCTTTTCGACTCTCCTTGCTGGTACGGCGTTTTCGTCGCTATTGAAACTCCAGCTAATCATTTCTTAGCCTCCACAGCAGCTGGGTACAACCTAGGATTTGACTCAATGACGCGGGACCTCAACTGTACACGGTTCCAAGCAACCATTGGACTGAGCACGTATACACTCGGGTTCGGTATCGTTCCAATCTTCACCGCTGCGTTCAGCGAAGAGTTCGGCCGACAGCCATTGTACATCGTGTCTGCAGGGGGTTCTTCGTCATGTACATTATGGTAGCCTTGTGAGCCCGTCGTATTTCCGCCCTTTGTAACTACTGACAAATTCATCTTTAGGGCAAAGAACATCCAAACTGTGATCATCGCCCGCTTTCTGCAAGGCAGCTTTAGCTCAACGTGGACTACCATGGTAGGCGGAACCATTGCGGACATCTGGGTCCCTGAAGAGTAAGTGCTACTCCCTGTCTTTGTAATCGCTGGTTCTGACGCGCACGCTCATTTTCAGGCGAGGTCTTCCCATGACCATCTTCACTGTAGCGGCTATCGGCGGCACGGGTGTGGGACCTATGATGGCCGGGTGGATCGAAATGAACCAGCGGCTGGAATGGAAGTGGATTCAATGGATCCAGATGATGTGAGTGACCTGCCTTCCAACATGATGATGTGATTGCGCGCTAATATATGCTTTGCGAAGGATATGTGGAATATACATTGCATTGTTCCCGCTCATCATGAAAGAGACGCGGTCCTCGATCCTTCTCACGCGTCTCGCAAAAAAGATACGGAAGGAGACGGGCGATAACCGATATCGAGCACGCGTTGAAGATGAGCGGACAAGTTTGGGTACGCTGATATTCATATCAATTACACGTCCAATCGGTGAGTTCTCATTCATGTTCTGTGTCCGTTGATTAAACAAAGACTTTTAGTCCTCATGCTGACGGAGCCCGTCGTGGCAAGTTTCAGTGTAATTATGGATTTCCCGTTTCATGTTATATTTTCACTGACAATGCGATTAGGTTTGGATTGGATTTTGCTGGGGTGTAGTATACGCTCTGGTCGAGTAGGTTTGTCTGCCGCATTCAGTTCACATTGCTGACGCTCGCTTTAGGTCAATCCCCTTTATATTCAGGGACTTGCACAACTTCAACGATGGTCTGTTGGGTACCGCATTTGCCGTCATGGTGTGAGTTATTCCTCCGAGCATTTGTACGTGTCCTGACCGTTCTTAGTGTCGGAAGCTTACTTGGCTATCTGTCAAACATCCTTCAAGAGAACTTGTACCGGCAAGCCTTGGTCTTTTTTTGATTTCCTTCACCGCGTTTACGTGTAGTTCGACAGTAAAAATTTCCCACGCAGAGGTCCTGAAGCTCGATTGTATATAGCCTGCGCTGGAGCTGTCATGCTACCTGCCGGCATGTTCCTCTACGCATGGACTTCATTCACGTTCGTGCCGTGGATTGCACCTGCGATTGGTATCACGGTATGGTCGCCCTTCTCAGGATCCGTCCTTTGACTAAATCAGATTAGATATTCATGTGGGCGATATTCATAGTCTTCCTGGCCGTATTCACATACCTCGCGGACACGTACGTTCCATTTATCTGTATGCCTGTTTCATCGTGACTCGGCTGTTAGTTATGGTCCATTCGCCTCGTCTGCACTCGCTGGTCAGAGTCTTTGTCGTAACTCCCGCTTATCTTCCATCTTTCTGCATGTCGCTGAGTTCTTTCCTTCAGGAAACCTTGCAGCGATGGCATTCCCGCTTTTTACGACACAGATGTATGGCAAATTGGGATATACATGGGCAAGCACGTTGTTTGCGTGCATAGCTGCTGTTATGATTCCTATACCCTTTGTGCGTGGTCTCGCTTCCTGATGTATTTGGCGCTGATAGTATTTTGCAGATACTGTTCTTCTACGGACCTTCCATTCGTAGACACAGCAAGTTTTCTAGTATGGTCATGAACGGTGAACAATAGCCATACCGTAAGAATATCCATGCATATGTTAGATGACTACATTTTAGAGCAATTATAAATTTGTATAGACAATCAAGGGTACCCGACGTATTGATATATCAGACTCTGTAGGTTACATGTGGTCGTGATACATCAATGGTAATTTACAGTCGTCGATATATCAGTCCGCTAGGTACTGGCGGAGAACTGGACCGACCGTACTGTCATCTTGAACGTACTATGTTCTTCCTCCAAAAGCATTCTCCAGGCTGTCGATAGCCAGTGGCGCACCATACTTACCCTGATTGCTGTGTTATCATGTGCACACGCTTCAATGCCACGCGGAAGGTATCGATGTGGGTCCTGGGACTGTGTACTCCTCAGAAATTATACTATAGACTTGTTTAAGGAGCGGAGTAAGTCTGTAATAATTTACAACAGAACAGCGCAAAGCTACGTCTTAGATACCCTGGAGTCTTTGCATTCACGTCATTCCATGTCTACTGGCTGGCTGGAGTTCGGGTCTTCCTAACATCAACTTTCAGGGTTATCGTGGGTACTACATACTACTTACCCAATATCCGGCTCTAGACGTCATACCACATCTCAAACCAGTGAAGATTACCATTCGAATGAGAACCAGCAGAACGATGCTAAAACTACAACATGATATATCCTTAAATACGACAAACGGAGTACTCCGGGTATGGGAAGACCTATATCTTCATCATAGAAAACAGCGTACCCATTTCCACCCACCGACGGCCACATTGATCTAAGTATTTATCCACAACACTCGACAATGTCCTCAAAAGGTCCGCCTGTTGCGAAACAAGAACAGAGACCTCCTCTGTAACAGATGATAAACTTGGCAACACCAAAGTCAGTGAACATTACATACCTTCAGCGCTCGTTCCCGTCGCGGCTTTGACAGCACGCTCTCCATCGAAAAGGGAGGAGAAGTAGCGAAGTTGATCATACAGCTGGGCATCGGAATACTGGGAATGCCATTAATGCTAGCCAGTGGTCTATACGACGAAAACGAACCTCAAAAGCGACTGATCCTCGGCAATCCTGTTTGAGACACCTCCGACCATATACTCCCATCATGCGTGTCCGATTACCACAAGTAGTATCATCGCACACGGTCCAGCCTTCGTAATACGTCGAGATGTGACCCCTAATCTGGGCTTCAAGTTGCAGCTGGAGACTTCCTGAAGGTATGGATTTCTGACAAGCGGGACTGAGACACGCAGTACCATGAGGATGAACGATCGACGACTGAATGCTCCATCAGTAGCTAGACAGTGTTATAATCATCATACGTACTTCGCGATCATTGAGCGAGGCGAAAGCAAGTTCTCCTCTACAGGCAGGACATCGCACAATGAAGGGGGTGGCGTCCTTGAACCGCTCTGTATCTGATATCCGTGAATCCAGAGAAGCGAATGCGCGCTCCTCTGAGAAGCTGCTAGATATAGCAGTTCGATAGCGCGAAGGATCCAGACCTGACGGCGAGTAAGCATCGTTGGTATCGGGCGAAGAAAATAAACTTACCAAGGCATTCTGCCAAACGTGTTCGATCTGTTCCTTCGATAGGATCACACAGTCGTTCGATGGGGGGAAGAATCTGCTGGGAAAGATAATATTGATAATCTGGACATGTCAGCAAGCATGTCGGCTTCACTGCACCCACAACTCACCTATCTTGAGCTCCGATCCTGTCTTTCGAAGTTCGTCGGGATGCCTGGCGCGATCCGCCTGGCCAGTCTTCGCTGACTCCTCCCCTTCAGCGAGACAGAAAATGTAAGGGATTACGTCTCCTGCCCTCGCCGACCCGCCCCTCGCCTTCATTTTCATAGCAACCTGAACATGTGGCAGTCCATGAACCTTCGGGTATTCCTCCGGATTTTTACCGAGCCGCTGTTAAGGGCTGATTAGAGGCACTTCATGTGAAAAAGATATAGCACGAACCTTAAAAACGATAAAGTCGTCGAGTTTTACCTTGCCTTCGTTGACATTCTTCCCGATAGTTGTCAAATATTCATGTATCTGTTCCACCACGACTTCGGTAGATTCTCCGGACAGAATCTGTTCCAATACATACCTAAAATAACCATGAGCTTGAGGATGGTCAGCAGAAAATGACATCACTTACTGTGAAACGTTCTTCGAAAGCGCACAATACTCTCGACGTTTCATATCGAGACCCTTCACTTCCGTCGACGTCCTAGCACCATCCTCGACCTTAATCGCAGCATACTTCTTCTTTTGTAAAAGCAGCAGTCGCTGGAATATGCCATCCAAGTCGATTTCCAACAGCTTGTACCGGTCGTTGACGGCCTTCTTGAATTCAGCGGCAATCTTCAGGGCTTCCGGCAATTCGGTGACGTTAGAGTTCACAAAGACCGAATCAGTATCACCGTAAACAACCTGAACGTTGCTTGATTAAGTTAAGCAAAAGGAAAAGAACAAATCAAAGACTGACATCAAGCTGCATGCTTTCTGCCAATTCCTTCGTATGCGTCAGAATTTCTCGTCCCTTGAACGTTGTTAAAGCGGCCAAAGGACGAGCGTAGAACCTCGAATACTCGAAGCCTAGACAGCCGTACATACTGTTAGCTGTAAGCTTGAGCGCTTGCTGTTTGATATCATACTAACAACAAACGGATCAGAATGAAATAGTAAATCGATGCACAGAGACTATGTTACCTGGAGCAGCTGCGCAGGCGTCGCCGTTTTGTCCTTCATGAGAGATTTAACTTGCCGCCGTCTGTTGACAAGGGTGGCAATGAGACGAGGGAGAACACCCTGCGACACCGAAGAACCAGGTGGCTCAAGGATATGCTCTTCCTCGTTCTACGTCGAGTGCAAGTCAGCCAGAAACATAGCAAAATAAATAAAAATTAAGCAAACCTCGTGCTCGTTATCGATTGAATCAACAGTAGTGAAATCAATGTTGTACTCTTGAATGATACTGGGATACAAGGAATTGAAGTCCATGACCAGGATGAACTTATCCCAAAGGCCACGCTTTGGTTCGAAGACCAAACCACCCTTGTACTTGTCTCTTTTCGATTTCGTAGGTTTTCCGTCCCCGTCGGCGTCCTCGTTCTCGGACTTCTTCTCGGGCTTGCTCTTCTTCCCCCAAGATTTGTCGGGACATATGTACTTGAGCCTGTGGAACTCGTGCAGCAGAATGTACTCATTACGTTCGGCACGTCCACCGTTCAGAGTCTTGTTCCTGCGGGCGGTGTGAGAAAACGACGGAGTGAAAGATGACGGCGCATACCAAGAATTTCCGGCGAGGTTAGTCAGTTGCTTCGTTAAAGGCAGGATCTGCACTTTGGAGGCAATAGCCATATGATAATGCGCGTCCAATTCGCAGTGCTGAACGAAGGTCATGAGTCTCTGGGGACCGCTGACGGTACTGTCAAGGTAGCTTGCAGTGTCGTCGGGATCGATGTCTTGCCGGTCACTTTTCAAGTGCGTTTTACACATTTCAGTGAGAGACCAAGTCGTTGAAGCGATCATGCTCTACAAAATTGCTTAGAAAGATTGGGTAGTCAAAGAGCTATTGATATACCTTTGCGCCGTCACTAGCGAGATCACAGAGCATACGTCCGGAAAGGAACTTGATGTTCGACCCTTGTTTCCCGATGTTAGGCCATTTGGATCGCCTAAATCGTCCCAATCTGGACCAGTGATCAACCTTTAGACCTTTCATACGATGTAAAAGGACGTCTAAGGAAGAACCCAAAAACTCGTGACCAACAATAACGTCGGGGTCAGCTTTATGCAGTGCCACTATGAGAACGAGCATGTCAACAAAGAGCATTTTTCCAGGGGGTGAATATGTTTACCCAACAGACTGCTGAGGAGCATACGTTCGTTTTTCGCAGTCGATATATGTCCTTTGCCATTTTCCTTTGCCCGAGTTTCGAAATCTGGTGGGAAACGATCGAGAGGGCGCACAAAAGTTTGAACGGTACATGGCAGCTGCTCCGGCGGTTTCGGGTCATCGATGGCCACTGTTCCTTGCCTCAGTAAAGAATCATTGAAAACGGAGAAGACTGACTGTTATGCCATATCCTCGCAGTCGCGCAGACAATTTCCCTCATATTCTCGGTATGATTCACAATCGTTCGAACGCTCAAGCTCATGACTGTCAATGGTGGAGTCTCCTTCGGCGCGCTGGGGTCAGAGTCTGAGAAGGGATTGAAGTCCTTCGGGTCTGATACTGTAACCTCTAGTTTGCACCAGGATATCTGTAAGCATGCATAAGATGCAAGATCAAAGAATGAAAGGGAAAATACACTCACCCCTTGATTATCGATCTTTGGGTTCTTGATTTGAAGCCAGCAAGGACCCATGATCTTTCTCTTTAGTACAAGGAGCTCGAAAGCAGTAGTATTGGTCCCAAAGATCTTAGAAATGTTGGGACTGTTGAGCGTGTTCGAAAGTTGTGGTTCTGACATTTTTGTTGAGCATTTGATAGAACTTGGGACGATGAAAGAGACCTACGATCAAAACCATATACCACTTTCATCCACTGACGCTCCTCTCTAGGCACGTCCGTCTCACCAAACGCGTATTTTCGTTTGACAAACTTGCCTTTGAAACTCTTGATACCGACCTTCTTTCGAATCGCATCGAAATCCCGGTATACATCCGGCAGCGAGGGAACTTCATCGGTCTCATACATGTTGTTTTCGTCGTCAACTTCTACACGTTTATCTCGTGGTAGAACGAAGAGATTGCGTTCCACGTCTTCAACCGTGACACAGCAAGACACCCATATACCCGTGGTCTTGTCTTTCAGCTTTCCGACGAAGTATAGTTTCCCTTCGTGTTCAAGGTAGTCGATCCAGAAGAAACGCAAGGAGCCATCTGGTTCCAAGGCGGCGATTTTGCTGCTGCTGGCGGCGGATGACGAAGACTCCAGAGGACCCAGCGTGTCAGCTTCGGCAACGGCAAGGGAGTCGTAAACCGAAAGCCACGACGGTAGGGCATCTGCTTCCTCTTTCTTCGGTAGGGATGCAAGTACGGGCTCTTTCTTGACCGGCTTGAGATCATCAAGGTCATCGTCCATTTGATCAAATGCATCCATATCGAAGTCGAAATCATCTGGAACGTCGAAGTCTGAGTCCGACTTCATGTTTATCCGGGAAAGACGTTGAGTGGCCGGTGTCATTCCTACGACGTCGGTTTTGACTTTTTTCTTGGGACTGAAAATGAGGTCGTCGCTAGGCGTATCGGGGAAAGGGCTATCCATGGGACCGTCTGAGGAAGTGTCGGCGTAGGAAGTGTGGTTACGATAGGGTGCGGGAGAAGAGTCGTTATCATAGTCATATGAAGGAGATGTCTTGCGTTTCCGCGATTTTGGAACGGCGGGGATAGGCTCCGCGTCTATGTCCCCCAAAAGAGAAGCCATAAAACTGTCCTCGTCATCCTTCGAGACCTTCGGCCGGTACGCGCTGATTGTTGGTGCAATGGGGGTCGGCGAGGGTGGCCGAGGTCTAGCTTTGGGTTTCTTGGTATCCGGCTTGGACGATTTCTTTTTAGCTGTACAGACACGCGTCAAACGCGAAACATTAAGCGCCAAGCAGTCCACGCACCTTTTTTTTCCAGCTCCATGTCCTGGTCCGAGTCGTACGCCTCCGCTTCTGCCCAGTCGTCCATGCCATTGTCCATGTAACCATCTACGCCATCATCGACAACAAAATCGTCTCTCTGTAAGCGCCCTTTGACAATTTTGTTGTATTGGTCTTCTGATACCTCATCGTAAATTTGAACGTCTTCTTCCTGTTAGTGTTTGGTGTTCGACGCGTCTGTATTGGGGTCGAGGAATTAGCTCACCTTTAATTTACGCGCTCCACCTGCCCTGGCACGTTTCAGCTCAGCCAGAGCCTCTAGTTTGGATTTTTTGCCACGCGACGACATCAGAAAAGGCGAGGAAGGGTGGCGGTGTGGTAGGTAGACGTCGTCGTCAGAGAACAGGTAAGGCCGTGACGTTAGCCTTTGTGACGCACGTGTACTCGGCAAAAGCGGCGAAAGGGTAGGCGCGCGGCAAAGGCCGAAGCACACTCTTGAGTCTTTTACTATCCAATATTTCAAACAGCCTTATTTTATAGGTACACCCTTACAATTTCTCAGTACTGTAAGGTTCGGCTGAATGTCGGCGTAAGAAGTTACTTATTATCATAACAGTGCACAACGGACCACCCTCATCCAGTACAGTATGCTGCGACCAAAATGTCATAGTTCTTGCAGCTCTCTGCAGAGTTTATTTATCTTTAACTCACCGAGAATTTTGACTAAGCCCTCCCCCAAAGCCCCTCATCCCACCAAAAAGTATGTCGTCGTCGCGTTTGTCTCTGCTTAGACTTACTGGAGATTTCCCTTCATAGCAGGGCTTCAAACTTACCAGCGGAGTTTGGGCACTGGCTGGGCACTTGTCGCTTCTTCCTGATTTCTCATGTCAATTCAGCGATTCTATGTGTGAACATGCTTGGGAATGGGCTATTATAAGATCCGAAGCAAATTTAGAGTCGCTGCAAGTATACAGACCAGCGATCACCGTTAAGAGAAGATAGGATCTCAATGATGACTACATAGTACTACGACCCTCGTGCGAAGCGAGGTTAGACTTGAGCCACACGCTAAATTTATATCCGTCTTCGCGTTCTACGTCGAAAAAAAGTGGAGAGTGCGGGTGGTTTATTTTACAATAATGATATGTAATACTACATTTGAAGTCATTAGACGGGTAGATTGAGATGGATGTGAGGTGATCATTTTGAGAACTCTACCCTTTCTACCTGCTCCTCCTCGCTCTTTAATTCCGGGGATCGGTCCCGGAGTACTTTTCCCTGCTCCGTGTCGTGGTAGTGATCTTTCATACGGCCGGTGACAATGGCGTGGGCATTCCAAGCTTTGACATCAGGTGCGAATAATTCATCCATACGTTCGAGAGGCACCTGCTTTGTCTCGGGTAGGAGGAACTACGGCGCTGTCAGTCCGACAAGCCAGATGGCGAAATAGAAGGGTACTTACGAAAACGTAGAAGATGGATATCACCATCAAGCTTGCGAAGAACAGGTATACACCGTAGCCCATCGAAGTGAACATTTGAGGGGTGAATCGGGCAATGAGGAAACTAATGATATGCGTAAGCATTTCTCTTGTACACGACGAATATAATACTCACGCAAACAGCCAATTCGCTGCAGCCATGCACGCTTGAGTGAATGTACGAACATGTTGAGGGAAGATTTCAGCGCCAACAACCCAAGGAGTGCCGTTCCAGCTTGGAGAATAAAATATAGTCCAAAGGTAAAAGAAAGCAACTGGAGAGAAAGAATGAGGCGTAAACTCGTTAATGGAGGACCCTGACTTACCGGCACTTTTTCCTCCGGCATCAACAGTATGTGTCGAGCTCGATTCCGGGTCGGCAACAGCAATATACGCTCCGATATAGTACATGCACACCGCACCACCCGCGGAACCGATCATTAGCAGAATACGGCGGCCCCACTGGTCAACGAGATAGAGCAACCAGATCATGGCACAGACAAGTTTAACTGTAATTCGCGGTCAAAATGAAGCATAAAAAGAAAATATAAGGACGCACTGAGACCATAGACACCAGTGGTCAGAAGTGAGGTACTTGATCCAGTGATTCCGATTGACTTGAAGATGGTCGGACTGGCAAGAAGTAAAGTCAGCGCAAAGTTTCATGCAGTAATAATAGACACATACGAATAATAGTTGATCGCGTTGATACCGGTGGCGTTCTGCCATGCAAACAGACTGATTCCAAGGAGAAGTCGCTGAATCAACTTCATGTCTGCCATTACGGTCCTAATTGGTCCAAAGAACCCTGCTCCAGCCAGACTTCGTTCGTGTGCAACTGCTGCTTCGATCTCGCTGAACTCTTGGACGATGTAGGGTGCATCATGAGGGAGATTGCGCAGATAGCTAAGATTTCTTAACGCCTGCCCATTACGATCGCGAGTGACGAGGAAGCGAGGCGATTCAGTCATCAAGGGAGTCCCAATCAATAGCAACCCTCCGGGCTATCGGGAGAATTTAGCTCGTGCACGGCTTTGGAGCATAAATGACTTACAATGAGCTGCACGGCAAACGCAATGATCCATTGCTTGTGGCTTGGAGCAATGTGCTCCGTGACACCATAATTAATCCAGAAACCTGTCGGAATTGGATTAAGGCCAGAAGGATATAGCTTCAAATGATCGAAACGTACCGATGACACCTCCAATTTGCCAACACATCTCATACAAACCGACAAGACGTCCGCGAATAGCAGGAGGAGATATTTCGGCCACATAGATAGGCTGAAAGATCGTCGTAAGAGATTATTCGATACGTTCAAGCGAGATACATACTGCCAGATTAGATGCCACACCAATAGCTAGGCCGACAATGACTCGTCCAGCGTACATAATTCCAAGTCCGGTGTGAGATCTGTATAATACATCGGTGAGCACTGCAGTAGATGAGCGGAGAGGGTTATACTTACGACGCAGCAACTTGCAGGGCCGCACCGACACAGAAGACCGCGCCGGCGATCATCAATCCAAATTTGCGTCCATAAAAGTAGCCAATAGGATAACCGAAGATAGCGCCGAAAA
Source organism: Armillaria altimontana (assembly GCA_022818075.1). Taxonomy (NCBI): domain Eukaryota; kingdom Fungi; phylum Basidiomycota; class Agaricomycetes; order Agaricales; family Physalacriaceae; genus Armillaria; species Armillaria altimontana. Next base: position 1,304,269 of record JAIWYR010000005.1, on the reverse strand, counting down.
AGCACCTAGAGGAAAAAAGTCAGAACTTCGGAGAAATAGTCCGATGAAGTCTGACATGCCCTGCTTGATACATAGAGACGATGTTGGCGGAAATAAGGTTCAGTTCGGTCGTCGACTTATCAAGGAGGTCGAACTCCATTTTGAACGAGGTTAATGATATGGATGTTCCAATGAAGGCCGAGTCATATCTAAAGAAAAAAAGGTCAGATTCGACCGGAAAAAAGGGACAAAGACCAACCCAATCATAATGGCGGCGAAGGTAGCAATCAGAGCATTGACGTACACTCGCCAGGAGTATACCTCTGGCGGGGTTGGTCTGTCTTCGACGCGAGCGAGCCTGGCCATAACTGAGGAGTGCGAAGCGGAGAAGGTGGGATGAAGAAAAACACAGTGACTCGGCTGTTGTTTCTTTTTGTAGCTGACTGATGCTTTCCACGTGTTACGCACCCCGCAAAGCCGGGGGTGGGGTCGATGATGAATTTGAGAAGTAGAAACGGGAGACGGTTTTTCCCAACAGAAGGCGATGTGATTGGAGGACCTTCATTTGATGTCAGAGACGGCCTATCGGACCTCGGTTATTGTTACAGCAATGAAATACACGTCCCACCGACGCACCAGGGAACCAATGGCGCCGTGAGCTATCGTATTCCTGCCTAGGGTTAAGGCCGTTAAGGTGCCATTGATGGTAAAACTTTTTAGCAGTGTCGATCATGGAAGAGTTCAAATCCGGTGTGGCGCCGCTGATGTAATCGCCGTATGGAACCCCGCGGAAGTTGTCGAGATTGGACTCGGAATGTCTGGGTTACGACCTGGTGAAAATGATTTAGCTGCGGTGAGGGCCAGAGAAACGAGCGTGGTCACCAGGATGCTTTTTTTGCTCCAGAACCAGCGCCACTGCAGGACCAAATAGCAGAAACGCATCATGACCGCGAGGTTCTGCCCCCTTAACCAAGATCTTCCTCGCAGCAAAAAAATGGGCCGGAAAGTAGAAGGAAGGCCAACCTACTTCCTCATCAGGGTTTTATATTTCTTCGAGGCGAACAAAGGTCATGGGGGGATATCTAGGAGTCCGTACGCGACGTCGTTCGAGTTGTATGTGCCCGCCCCTCGAGTTCCTTTCCCTGAGAAAGAAAATCTCTTGCCGCAACATATTTGAGTATGTGTCATTCGAATTCCAAACATTTTTCCGTCCGATCTCCAGAGATTTTTGATAGCGCATCCACAAGCGTCATCGAACGTCACAGACCATGTCTATAAGCACAACTTGCCAGTGTTTCATTGCGGAATCTGACATTTGGTGTCAATCGAAATGAACTAACAGCAGTAGGCGAGCTCAATTATCAGGTTAGTGCCAGCTGAGGTCGTTCCCAGTTCAGGAAAGACACCCTACTGCAGTATGCCCCAACCAAAAATAAAAATGACGATACGATCCGCGCTTTGAGTTTTTCCTCGGAATGGGGTAGGTGAGATGGTCATGGGACAAGGGAGAACAAGACCCATTATAGGTTCCTGTGGGTTCTTCGATCTCATGACTACTGCAAGGGACTTCAGCCATACGACTCCCAAGGATGAAACCCACAGTTACACTATCTTCAGCCGTTGCAAACGGTAGACGTGAAATATGATCAATAGATCAATCTACAGATGTTACACTTCCATTTCCTTTCCGTCTAGCCAGTCTTTCACCTGCCTCAGCAATTGGTCATGCTCCTCGCCCCGCGCGCCTGGCATGTCCCTCTTGACTTGAATCCCTGGCATACAAGCCTCTTGGCAATAAGCCAAGTACCGATATCCAACCGGAAAAACGTTCAGTTTCTCATCATCGATCTCGGGTATGTGGCGCGGGTCAACAGCAATCAGCTTATCCTTCTCATAGAAATGCCTAACGTACAGCGCCCCCCACTTCCCCAAGGTATCCTTTTCGAAGAACATACAAAAACTAAAATAGCGCTGTCAGCTGCGCTCTGATATGGAGAAGGCTTTACTGACCGACAATCGGATTCCGCATCCACCAACGCGCTGAGAAGGCCGCGTCAGTATTGTACACATGACAGAGATAGGAAAAGCTCGCACCCATTGGGAGGTAACTCAAATCGCTGAGTAATCGTGGCCTTCATTTTTACAACTGCCCGCGTGCCGGCAAGGTCCACGGAAGAACCGTGAATGCGATGCATGATACTCGCACCCTTATCCATCCCATCCTGCGACGCCTTGATGAAGTCTTCGATAGGCGTGCGACCTGTCCATGTAGTATAGACGAAAGCACCGGGGTGGAATAACGAGCGGAAGTTCGTCCATTCCCGAGCGTCGCTGCGGTGCGAGTCAGAACACGAACTACCGAATAGTCCAAGATACGCACCGGTACATAGGCCACCCCTCGGCAAGTTCCCTAAGCTTGAATCGTTCCAGTGCCAGATCATCCGGCCCATTGTTACGTATTGCGTGGTCAGGACGTGTTCCGGCGGGTAGGGAACGGAGGTCGGGCATGATTCAAACTTTGATGTGGTCTGGGGTATCATGTTAGGAGACGAAGGTCCGGTGCTTATATATTTATGTGGCAAACTCTCACAGCCCATAGTAGCTGCTCCATTGCCCCTCCGATCTGAGAGCGGATGAACACCGGGTGCGCGACCGTGTTCAAATAGGCATCCCCGCGCACCCCTCTTTCATCCTTTGAACCCGTGCGTTATTCCGTCTCCAAACATCATCCAGTCTTCGACTCGAACCGAGCATCCACGATATCTGCATCAGACTATCCTCGGCAAATAGTACACCCATCTACCGTTCATCCTAACGCGCAGAGGCCCCACAAACTTCACCTATTTGGATACCCAATTGTACACTCGGTTGGTCCATACGTCCATACTTTCGTCGCTGAATCCGTCGGCCTTCCGTGGAAATGCATACACTTCGAGACGTGCGAAATCGACAAAGCAGTCGAGGCGATGAAGGCTGAGGATTTCATCGCAGGTGCGGTGACGATGCCTTTCTTCCCATCAAGGAAAAAACGGACGGTATCGACGACATTGCTCAGGCTGTGGGCGCCGTCAATACCATTGCTGTGACAACCGACAAAAAACTTGTCGGATCTGATGCCGAGTCAGGTCGAATGGTCTGTTTCGCGAGCACGGGCTTACTGACCTACTACACAGCGCTGTAGGCATACGTGACGCTCTGGAAGAGGTATCTGAGGCGGGTAGGAATCTTCCTGGGATGGTCATCGAGGCTGGAGGGGCTTCGCGCGCTGCTATATACGCATTATTGGGCTATTTGGACTGTTCAGCGGTGTATTTAGTGAACAGGGATCCCGAGAAGGCCAAGCAGGTCATCGCGGAGATGGTAGCAAGCGGATTCGCCGACGCCAAGGAGAAGATCATAGTCGTGGAGAGCGTGGAACAAGCAAAGACTTTGGATGCACCATTCTACGTCGTGGAGTAAGTAACTGTGAGCAAAGATCAGGATGGAAACTCAATAAATTTTGTATACCGAACAACACACCTGCTACCGAAGGTGAGAAAAGCGCCAGAGCTGTAGCCGATAACTTATTCCGCACCGAAATACCCGGCGTATTCCTCGATATGTAAGTGGCCGTGTCTGCACTGGTATCGCGTATCCTAACTTACCGTCATAGTCCCGAGGATGGGTGACAATTGATGATATTGAAGTCCTCGGGCTGCAACTTCTTGAGCAACGGCAGCTCTGGCTTGACCCAAAGGTGCCACTACCATCTCATGCTGCCCGTCAGCTGATGCGAGACTTGGCCATAGGCAGCGCCTCTCCCAACGTCTCTACTAGCAGTATTGGATTTAACCAGACTTTGTAGATTCCAGAGAAACAAAACTGCGCTAAAATGTTTTTAGAAACGGTCATCAATATCGAAGTCATGTTTACCTGTTTTTTTAATGGCCCAGGACTTGGGGTGCCCATGGGATCGGGAGAGAGGAAAACTTCCGGAATTAAGTCGGAACAAATTCTCTCCACCGGTCCGGTTGGAGGATTAAATCAAATCCGATATTGGGGTCTGATGCCGAAGTAGAAGCTGTTTCCCACGTCCTTATTTCCCCACCCTTCTCCATACATAGATGGGGAAAGTGGAACAGGAACCCCCATGTCGTCGAGCCGCACCATTCTGCTCATCAACGGGCCCAACCTCAACCTTCTGGGCACCCGTGAGCCTCATATCTACGGGTCCGACACCCTTGTCGATGTGGTGTTGAATACGAAGACCATAGCGGACAAGCACGACGCGACGCTCTACGATTTCCAGAGCAATCACGAGGGCGCTATTGTGGATAGGATTCACCAGGCGAGAGATGAGGGTGTTGATGGGATCATCATCAATCCAGGTGGGTCGTCAGCCAGTTCTTTGTATTATATCCTAGTAGTCTGATTCGTTCCAAGGTGGTCTTACTCATACATCGGTGGTGGTCCGTGACGCGCTCCTTGGCGTTTCAATACCATTTATTGAACTCCACGTAACGAACGTTCATTCGCGAGAACCGTTCAGGCATCATTCATACTTTTCGGACAAGGCGGAAGCCATCATTGTCGGCTTTGGCGTTAAGGGATATGGTATGCCTTCGGTTCCCCTTACACCCTAGCACTAATAATATTCTCAGAGTACGCTATTGATTTCGTCGCTACGAGTCCGAAGTTCGGTAAAACGGAGAAGAAATAAAGTAGAAGTACGTTTGGTAGGAAGATATAAACTAATGCTGATTACAATGTACATTCATTCATCAAACTACCCACTATACCCGGCTCCAGAGTCCAGATACCAATCATCTGTTCTGATCGCGTGGTTGGATGGTTCTGCAAGCTTCTTCTCCACCAATTAGGTATGTTCGTTATATAATTACCGACAGTGCGTGTACAATGTGGGCTAAAAATTGTCCATTTCACTCACGCACTATCGGCTGCCCAGTATAAACTTACTAAGTCTTCTGCTATAGTGCGGCTACTTGCCCTGCCGCTCTGCACCGGCACCGCCCCAATATCTTTGAGCTAGTCAGTGCCACGACCTGCCACGACGCAGCAGATGACCTTTAAAATGACTGCCATCTGCTTGTTTCTTGTTATCCTCGCCTCGAAACAACCATGATTGTTACCTCTGCGCAAACTGCTGAAAAAACCTCTTCGCTCGATGAGGTCCAAGCCATTACAGAGATGGTTCATCTCAGCTTCTCCAACTGTGAGTTTCCTCATAGTCCGTATGAGCGCTGTTTCTAACCTCACGACGTGGGACAGGCCCTAATGAAAGGATGAAGTTCCTCTCCAAGCACTTGGTTAGCGTCTTCGACGACTGTTTATGGTGAAGTCGACGTGAACATTTACTTAGATAGATCATATCCACAATTTCGTCCGAGAGACGTCTTTGACTCATGAGGAGTGGAAGTAAGTTGTACCATCCACCCAATATTTGATGCTGAGCTTATTTCAGAGCCTCAATCGATTTTCTGGACAGATTCCGTCAAGAGGATCGATGTGAGCAATATGCATTCAGCAGCGAGAGTTGGAGGTGATTTGCTAACCCACACATGGGTAGATATCATGATCATGTCTGATATTTTTGGCGTGTCGACCCTCGTTGATTTGGTGAACAACGACAAGCCTTCTAACGCGACGGAGCCAGCGATTTTGGGTCCCCTCTATACCGAGACTACCCAGAACTGTGGGTTTGAAATTAGACTGCTTCTGGATTACCGCGGTTGACTTTCTGCAATAGTGAAGAAAGGCGATTCCATCGCCTCGGAGGGAAAAGGTGACTACCTGTATATGTCCGGATGTATCTTGGACGTCCAAGGAAACCCTATCGCTGGCGCGGTAATGGATGTTTGGGAGGCGGATAAACATGGGGTTTACGATAAGGAGGTAAGGACCTACTTGTTATGGCAAATTGTGTGCTGACGAAGCTCGTAGTATCCGGACTACAATGATAAACCTGATTGCCGAGGACGGTTCACGACCGGAGAGGACGGTTCATTTGCATTCAGAGCCGTGGAGTCAGTTCTTTTTCGTTAGGTTATCTCTTGCTGACTCGGACGGTAACATAGGCCATTGGCTTACCCTTTCAATGTGGGTGGACCTGCTGAAGATCTGCTTGATGCTCTTGGCTCTGTGAAGTACAGACCAGCACATCTTCATTTCAAGATTAACGCAAGTCCTATTGTCCGGTAATTCTCATCATGGCTGAAATTTTGTCTTGTACAGGCACCCAACTACAAGGAACTCATCACTCAGCTGTACTTGAAGGGTGATCAATACTTGGAGATCGACGCTGCATTCGCCGTCAGGAAGTCCCTCATAGTGGTGGGTCTGATTTATACCGGAATTGAATATACTCTTAAAATACCTACCTGCAGGACCCGAAGCTGATCACAGACACGTCTCTTACCCTCGCTCGAGGTTTCAAAGAAGAAAAGCCGCACCTTGAACTTGAGCGAGACTTTGTGCTTGTCAGGGAGGAGGACCTCATCAAGCCCAAGCCCAAGGCTTGATACTATTGCGAGGTGGATGGTAGCCCGCGTAGATGGACAGATTGCAAACGAATGTAACAGTATATATCAGCTGCGAAGGAACTGGGGATTCGTGCCAAGGGTGCCGTACATATACTCTTTGCCGATTTGACGTTGTTGGGGGCCTGCCTACTCTTGCTAACTTGGTTGATTGTTTACATGGGCGAACGTCGAACGATGCCTGCGCACGGTAGAAAGGAACAATTGAACTGAGTCTAAACTACGACCAAGAAAGGCAAAACCGGCATTTGGTCTGATTCCCCGTTTGTCTCCTAATCTCTCCTGGACTGCAGAAACTTTCCTCCGACATATAAAATGAAACGTTCCCCGCATCACATACCCCAGCTACTGTCTCCGCAATGGCCTCCCCAGTCGCACCCAAGAACAAGCGATTCCCTCTATTCGGATACCCCATTGCCCACTCGTCTGCCCCCGGTCTGCATAATACCTGCTTTGACGCCTTGAAGTCAGGCAACAGATACGAACTGTGGCCGACGTCGAAGATAACAGACGATGTACTGGAGTTTATCAGGGGCGACGAGTTTGGTGGATGCGCGTACGTCGAGCATTTTTTATTCATAGGACGAGTTCTGATCTGAAAAGAAATGCAGAGTAACGATGCCCAACAAGGCGGCCGTTATACCCTATCTAGACGAAGTATCACCCGAGACTCAGGTTACGGACGCGTGCAACACGATAGTGAAGGTCCGAACTGAGAACGGGTTCAAGCTCGTCGGGCAGAATACCGACAGTATGTCCCTATCTGACCACAGCGCTATAATGGCTCACTATTCCTAGTCCTCGGTGTGCGAAACGCGCTGCTCAACGCCCTTCGCGATCAACATCCTGGGAAAGAGCTCTCTTCACGGTCATCCTTCTCTCCGTCTGTCAAAGGTGCTGGTCTTGTCATAGGAGGAGGAGCGACAACACGGTCTGCTGCACATGCCCTTACTTTACTGGGACTCAGTCCAATTTTTTTGATTAACCGGGACCCAGAGGAAGTGCGCGTTGTTATGGAAGCGATGCCCCATCTTTCTAAGAAGGGAGGGTTGATTCACCTCAAGAATCCGGATGATGTAGAGAAGTACCTCGTCGGCCCGGACGCTTGCACCCTCTTGATGGCTGTTGGTGCTATCCGTATGTCAGTCATCGTTACCAGAAAGAATCCAATCTCATGCTCGTTTTCCATAGCGGCCATCGCGCCTGTCACCTTCGCAGAACGCATGGTATATACAACTGTCATGGCGGCGTCGACCATTCTTTACAAACAACCTTCTGCCGAGTCTGGTCTTCCTTTACCCGTAAAACGAATCTTCCTGGAAATGCCAGTAGGTTTCCACCTCGCAGTTTTGGTCTGTGGTGATCGAGTATTCTGCTAGTACAAGCCGCGCAGGACGCCCATGCTCCAAATCGCAGAAGCTACTGGCTGGCATGTTATCAACGGTGTCCAGGTACGGAACATCTCTCCTCCGCGATCAATATAGCCTGAATCCTTGTGTAGGCGATGATCGAACAAGGACTTGCCCAGCAACGTATGTGGTACAGCGGCATCTCTACAGTCGAAGCCGGTAGTGATACGACAATAATGAGCAAGGAGATCGAAGAATCCGCAAGGCAATTTGCAGAAGAGATGAAGGAAATTGTCGTTCACGACAAAGAGGTAGATCGGGCTACAGGAAAGGACGCAGCCACCGTCCCGAAGAAATAATTATCGTTGCATCAGGCGATGGAAATTCAGTGTAACTCGTATATCTAATTCAGCTCATCGAGTCTTTGAGTCCCCTTCCAAATCACGTTAGGCTTGCTGGAAACCAAGAGAACGATAGAAAACGAAGAGTCAGATAAGATGTTATATCTAAATGAAATATATTGACAATTAACAGAGGTACTTGACGGAGAAACGGGGAGAGGCAGGAGGCGAGTAGGAATCCGACGTTAGATAGAAGCAGAACAGTATACGCCGAACTGTTACCCCCCCCAGTTAACCGCTCATCCGAGGAACGATGATTGCCCTTCTACACACCGGCTCCAAGTTGTCCGCCTTGACCAACTACGTAGATCAGAACCCGCCTGTGCAGCCAATTTATCATATGGACGCCTTGCTCTCGTAGTCAAAGTATCTCTTCTATCTGGCGCCACATTATTACCTTGCGGAGCAAGCTCACCAACACCGTCTCGAAATCGTTTCTATGGCATTTGGGAAAACATCGTTTGAAGAATCCTTCGTTCCAACCCGTGTCGTATTTGACGACCCTGCACAAATAATGTCTGCACTACCTTCCGTGTGTGTTAAGTTGTGACGTTTCTTCTCATGCTGACCTCAGGTCATCTAGGAGCTCACGCAGTCTCTGCGGTACGAACCGTCTTGTTTTCACCGAGTGATTACAGACGGCTCAGTGCATTTTTCAGTGTCTACTTCCTTCCTTCTCCACCTCGATCTATGCCTCTGCACATCCCCAAGATCGCCCAGGCAGGGTATTGGTTTCACCCTCCCATTACGATTCCCGGCCCCGAAGATATGCCAGTAGAATTGGTCGTAGAGGCAAAACCTCGCGAGGCGTGTAAAGCTCAGCCGACAGCGATGTCTCATTTCTAAATCTCTTCTCTCTTTCATAGTGGCTATATTTGGGTCGATACCTCAGTGCGCACTTCGATGGCAAGGATATGAAGCTCTCCGAGTGGATCGAATTGGATACTCAGGTACATCTTCCCTAGGATCGCAAACCATGACGCTCGTTCACATATTAATGGTAGACTAAGACGGCGTATTGCACCGCCGTCAGTCGGAGCAAAAGCCTGACCCATTAGTCTCGTGTGCCGACATAGAGCGACAGCTTGATTCAGGGGAGTACGCTGCTCCTTGTTACAGCTTACAATGTGTTGGATATGACTCGGCGCTACAAGAGGCTTTGGCCGAAGCGTCGAATTCCCAAGCGTCGAATATCGATACTTCCAAACCTCCCCAAAACATTCTTATGTCCGTGAAGAGTGCTGTGAAATCTCTTCACGCGACGGGGCGTGTCGAAGTCGGCACGGGAGGAAGCTATCCCACCTCTACGAAAAAGCGCAGCCATCTGGATGATGATGAGGCGAGTGTGACGAAGAGGGCGTGAGTGGATGGCCCACCCGCCGAGAGGATGCACGTTCACGGTGATGACTCGACGTAGGTTTCTTCGACAAGTTGGACTACTGCTACTACTACTACCGTTGTATCTTTATTACGTGAGATTTAACATCCCTATTAGCTACACCTGCTGCTCTTGTGCCGGCTTATCCTCTGGCTTTCGGCCGAGACACCGTACCGAAAAGCGATCTAAGCGGCCCTGGATTGAAAGTCAGTGAAAGGCGAGATTTGTCTGAGGAGAGGAACATCACCATGATGGTATGTGTTCCGCCACCAAAAAAGTCATCAAGCACATGCATCGCGTGTCTGATGTTGTCTTTTTCGACTTGGATTTGGTTGGGCTGCAATTGGTGAGATTCAAAATCTGATTTTAACCATACGCGCTGTTCACTGAAAAAGTCCCCGCCATAGCCTTGTACCAGATCACGAAGTTTCCTGCGGCGTTCGTCCCAAGCTGTGTCTTGTGGACGGAGCTGCACCAGTCTTGTGATGTCCCTACGAATGGCAGTCCGGTCTATATCCCTGAAGCCATGTGTAGCCAGGATAGAGCACGCAGTAAACAGATTTTGTGGGTTATGGAGGTAGTCAATGTGCGCCGCTTTGTCCACAGCTCCATCGGATCCATGTTGCATGGCGGAAATTCCTGCAATGTACGCGCTAAGCATTGGAACTGAAGCTTCATGAAATGTATGGTTTCCAAGAAACTGTAGACATTGATTTTCAAGGAATGCAGTAAAAGCCACCGGAATGTGTTTTGCGAGGAGGTCGGTCAACACCCTACATACAGGGTCAGACTTGTAAGCCAACTCCCTCCACCACTCAGCGGTCAGGTGACTCTGGTCCCATTGACTTGCCATAGAACCAATTATTGATTGGAGACCACGCAAAGAACAAGCAGAAGGGGCCATGGTAGTCAAAGAGTGATAGGCGAGGATAGCGATATCGCACAACTTGCTCCGATTTGAGTTGGTATTGAATGGTGGGACGACACAATGAGCAAGGATATCATCGAGCACCGTCATGACAGTAGTGGCTTCCTGCGTTGAGAACGTTAGATGAGGGATCCGCTCAACCGCAGCGGCTAATGACTGATGAATGGTGGAATAAGACATATCAGACTCGGGAAGAGAAAGTCTATGAAGCATCAATTTGATGGCCGCCACAAATACCCTCAGAGATTGGGGCAACGATGACTCAGCCAAAGATGGATCTTTGACGAAGTTGGAAAACATGGGGAGAACAAGGTCGTAGATTTTGTCAAAAAAATAGGGTGCTGAGTCCTTGAAATTACGAACCAATGAAGAATCGAAATCCTGCGTTACGCCGTACCGTAATATGTCAAACGAGGACAAGATGGCAGAGCAGAGATGAAGTGGAAACATATTGGCAGGATCATCGTTATCAGGATCCAGAGGGCTAAGGGCATCTTTCGATTGAACCATAAGATGATACCAACAGCGTGGCGGCAGCTTTGCTGAAGAACAGGCAATACCCATGAAAAATGTGCCACGACAGACAGATTCAGATGTTTCTCTGTCGTACAACTTGAAGGTATGACGATTGGATAGGATCGCAGCGGTGAGTTCGAATGAATCAGTAGCAGTGAAGGAATACTGGTCGGAGTAGCGAAAGGGAGGATAAAAGCGAAGCAAACGTCCGAGTTTGAGTTCAACGCCTGACGCTGATGTGTTATCGGAATCTTTCATCTGGACACATTGTTCGAGTAAAATGCCCTGCAAATCTACCACTCCGAGATATTCCGCAAGTTCAAGAAACCTTTCTTCTGATGCCATCGGCAGCCCACCAATGGACTGTACTACTATGCTTTGGACGGTGGGATTGGAAGTGACTGAGAAGAGCCAGGCCAGTGCTTCACCCGCCAAGTTTGCTGACGTCTGTTGCACGAAGTCGGACTCTATCGTCGTCAGCGACTGTGGATATCTTGTTTCTATATAGGGAAGATAGCGGAACATGGCGCTAAAAGCTCTTCGTCTATATGAAGAAAGGAAACCATCTTTGAACAACCACGACACTCCAAGCAGGATGATACGGTAAAAAGAAGCGCAGACAAGGTCGCAGAGAGGTGTACGGTAAGGGCATTGAGGGAATAGAATGGGAAGAATAGTTGCCACCACATATGCAGTGTAGACAAAGACAGTTCCTGCACAAATGATCCACGAAAGAACTGCCCGGAGGGGATGTAGGAAAACTACCAAGCCACTGAGAAATATGGCGAGAGCAAGGTGCATAAGAACAGGAAGTAGTCCTATGATGACCTGGACATGCCACTTTTGAAAGCCTGCATATCGGAATTGACGAGTAAAACTGCGCTCGCGCGGTGTTCCAGAAGGGAGGGCAACATAATGGTGCAGCCACTGTTTCACGAGAACGGCAACGAGAGCAGTCGTCAGGCTTAGGAACAAGCTGGTGAACCAGAGTCCGTTCACCCAGACGTCTGTGGTAGCGGGAACAAAAGCAATGGTGGGATTGAGGGGAGAAGGCGCAATGGTGTTGACCGGGGAACCGTTGGCAATGGCACGTTGAACGAGGACCGACTCATAGAGTAGAGAAGCCGACATAGCGGCGTAGTCCGGCTGCAAACTCTGTGACGTTTGCACTACAAATGTAGTCACGACTGCCGAGAAAAGACCCGCCTTGAACACGACTCAGTAACAAAGGAAAGCAACACAACAAAAGGACTCACAAAGACGAGTAGTACGTCTACATTATCTCGAGATTCCTCGACCATGTTGGCATCGTGATTCCTGCTTTCATCTTCGTACGTTCTCCATACCCTCGCTGCCGGGGCCGCCTCTTCATAGGGCGCGTCCTCGGGGTATTTTTGTTCGTAGTCGTACGTATCATTGCCTAGGTAGAGATTGATGAGATACGAGAGGAAAAGGATTCGGAGTGGTTTTCTCACCTTTCTTAACCGTAGGATTCGATCTCTTCATCCCGAAAACCTTCTTCGCATTGGTCGCATTAGCAGAAGTTGGTGGGGCAGCGGCGGGCCTCTGATCCTCTTGCTCTTCCTCGTCCAACTCTACGTCCATTTCCTCCTTGTCCGGGTTTAGTACCTCCCGCGCATCTGAGTTCTGCCCGTGCTCCCCATCTCCCCCAATTCCTGGTTCTTCGACCTCTGCATCCTCGCGTACAATGACACCGTCCTGCCCCGGATCCGACGTCGATGTTCTATCGATTTCGCGAATTGACATACTGCTGAGCTGTTGACGGGAGGATGATGGGGAGAGCTGTATGCGCAGGCGGGTCTCGTGGGTACATGTTCAGCGCTAGAGCAAATACCCCAAAGGGTACTCCCGGCGCTTATTTAACTGATAAATCGATGATTCTTGGAATCATTCAAAATGTACCGTTAGGGCCTTGATGTGAACTTGGAATAGAGATAGGATATTCTTTGACTAGGCGGAAACGGAAACATTGTCAACAAGTCCAGCGATGTCGCCAAGTACAGCTTGGAACAGTACGCGCGCGTGTGTGATCGGAGGCTTCAAGAAAGCATTCAACCTCCGCGATGCCCAATTTCGCTCTCTATATGGTACCACCACGCCAGGTCTTCTATGTATTCTATTTCAACTATACGGCTGTTTGGGGAACATCGACTGCTTGCCTGTCAAGAGATTAAGAGTCTGCCTAGGGAAGACTAGTCCTTCTCAGGCTGGTTTGCTTAGTCAGCGTCTTGGCTATGCGGTCTTTTCGGTGGGCACACCTTTTCTCTCAAGTTCAGTCATATCGTTAGCATCCTCTCCTTCTTTCTCGCCTACGCTCGAGCCAGTATCTAAGAAAGGGATCAAAAATCGAAAGACAAACCAGACGGTAGGGAAGTTGATTGGGAATCGTTAACGATGACGAGGTGAGATTATGGCTTATACGCGTCTCAGAGAACGTGCGCATCTCAGAACTTCTTCACACTCTTCCCGATCTGACCCTTTTTCTCCCGGTCTAGATGAAAACCAAATATCTGGAGAACGTTACTATCGAAATACCACAAGGCTTTCTGAGCGCGAATGTAGGTAAAATATCCCGGAAATCGCATTCTTACGATATTTGGAGCATTGGCAATGATGACAGGCCCGTTGGCGGAGACAAAGTTGATAACCTGGAATGTCTACTTCCGCGGAAAAGGAAAGGGTGATATATCTCTCGGTACGGCATTGTCATCATTGAAGGATATACGAATGCTCATAATTTGGTGCCCAGCTCCCCGTTCCATAGCGCGATGTTTAGTGATTTCAGGAGCAACTGTAGAATCCTACAGCGGCGGAAAGTCTGACGAAGGAACCATACCAGAATCCACCCTACCCAAAGGAACTATCAACGCACTCCTTCCAGCCAGACGGTTCCAACATGGAACAACCTATCTCCTCTACTCTCTCCCCAAACGCCATCTGCATAGTCCTCTGGTATCCCACATGCGCGTGGAAACAGCCCACTCATTGTTCCCATCCTGAACGTCCCGGAAGAAAGCCTCTGACATTTGGACCGACACATTGGCCGACGCCGCTGAGAAGGGTGGCGATGGTCTCTGGCCGGGTAGCCAGCTCGGTGTCGTATCCGGCGCACGAGGGCCGAATCGCGGGCAGAGCCTAGCAGTTTTCTTGACAAGATAATGTACATACTCCATGAAGATGCTCGTCTTGAGGCTAAAGGTCGCCGTCAAGTAGAAGCTGCTCTCCAGCAAGCAGAGGCTTGGGTACCAGTGCGTGGGCTTGAGAAGAGGGTGAAAGCTTTGGAGTGCCCTACCCGTTCTGCTAATGCAGTCTAAGTCTTCTTCTTTTACTCTCTTCCCTCCCTTCTGATCGTTGTTATCATTTGCTTTCGTGATATTCATCGCTATCTATTGTGTTGTTGCTTTCTGCCAACGATCTTGCGTTTCTGTATACTCACTGCGGTAATGGTTTGCCATTCTGGTACTGCCTATCGCTACTATGCATTTCGTTTTCAAAAGATTCTCAATGTGGCAGTGGGGTGTCTTCTCAAACTGCGCCGCCAGTGGATTCTGCACTCTCAACTCGTTCCATTATCTATCTCCGACTACATTTAACCTGTTTCTGTGCGGACTGTATGAGTGTCGAACATACTTTCGATGTCGTGCGAGCCGTGCTTATCCTTCGACAGGTGATGTTGCTAAGGATGACGTGGGAGCTGCAGTTCAACATGGTTGAAGGAATGTACTAAATGACTTGAACAAATGCCGCAATGCTCAAACTTGAAGTCAGTCTTGAATGAAATCTGAACGTGTTTGAACTTATTACACCATTGCGGACAAAAAGAAAGATAATATTCGCAACAGTCCGAAATAACGACCAAAAGAAAATACAAAGATCACGAGGAAATATGGGTATAAGAATGTCATAGTGATAGGCTGACCTCGAAGATGAAATATGCAAGTTGGCGAGGTATAGGCTGTGAAATGTTTCAAGGAAGAGAGGAAGAGAAAATCGGAAAGACTGAAAAGAGAGAGAAAAGTATGCCAAGAAAAACCCGAAGAAATATGGGTATAGGAATGTGATGATGGTAGGCTGACCTCGAAGGAGAAATATGCAAATTGGCGAGGTATAGGCTGTGATATGGTCGAGGAAAAAGAGAGAGAGAAGACTGAGAAGACGGAAGAGAAAAGGGTATATGGGGTAGGAATGCAATAAATGAGAATAATGATATAGGCTGGGGGAGGATCGACTGTCGACCGAGAGCTATGCCGCGCGGATGTCCTAACCGTGAACCAAATACCGATAATGACGTTGGCGAAACCGAAAACCAAGTAGACGCTGGAGACAACGAGGATGTCGAAGGATGTAATAGTCTGTCGTGCACACGAAGGGAAAGGGTATAGGGGAACAGGACTCGTCGACTACCCGTCGGCAGTCAACGGTCCCTCCGAGGTCCATCAGAGAACGGTGTTGGCCCGTCAACCACCACCGTCTCCAACGTTCCTCATCTACCAGGGTTAGAGGAAGGACCGGAAAGCTCGTCAGCGAACCAGTCCTCCCCTAGTGACCAGCCGCATGCATCAAAACCCGTCGGCTCCAATGCACCGCTGATCGTCCCTTGGGTCCCAACGCGGCGACGTAGTAGGTGTGTGTGACCGACATCCTCGTCATCTCCGTACGTTCGCTAAAGTATCGATTTAGCCTCTCCATCGAGGGAACTTGGAAGGAGGAGGAGGCTGAGAACAAAATCAGAATTGCGAAAATACAGCAGTGAAATGAAGACTCACAGAACGGCGTGCTGGACGGGTAGGGGAGTCGCTTTCATCCTTGAGGCGCGTTGTCGGCGCCGTGAGAGGGAAACGACTCCCATGCTTGGCCAGCTTCGGTCGCACAGAGGGAGGCGGTGTGGGGACTCCGTACAGAACTCCTTGAACTCGTCCGGCCTTCACCGGGGTCCGGGATGGCGTGGGTAGGACACCGCGGGGAGTATTGGTGATCTGGGCCAATGCTGGCCTTTTCCTAGATGGCGAAGGGGTACCCTTCGGGATAGTAGGCGCGGCCACCGATGCCTCGGAGAACGATTCCAAGAGCCGTGACTGGGGGTTTGATGGGCGCACGAACGGAGAAGGAGAGCGAATGCCGATTGAGGTTGCCGAAGATACTGCCGTCTGGTTGGCCTCCGCCGACACGAACAACGGGCCATTGTGGTCAGCATCATCTGTAGGAGCGTTGTATGGAAGCCGCAAGATGGGGTTCGTCGCGTGCTCCGACAGACCCAATGCAGATATGCGTACCTACACGGCATTCACTGTCAGCAGGGACACCACAGAAAGTAACTGACAATGCTCACTAGTCCTTCACCCAGCTCCATCTCGTACTTGTCCTCGTCGGTGGCAGCCTCGTCAAGGGGAAACATGGTGTCATACACAATTTTGATAAGTTCCTCGTTCCTCAGCATACGATACCAAAATTCTCGCGCCCATACATGCTAGAAATTGAATGGTAAGCATTCGTGGATAGGGACGTGCTTCGTATTGGCACTCACTTTCGTATCCGCCCCCCAACGCTCACGGAAATATTCGAATGGCTTGGCCCGGACTGGTCTTGGCGAAGCCGGGGTCGAGGTCGAGGGCGAGGGGGATACTCCTAACTCCGTCGCAGGCAGGGATGGTGCCATGCTCTGTAAGCCGTGGCACGTTAGTATACTCATTCCCGAAAGCAATTCAAAAAACTTACCCCATGGACCTCTGATTCATAACCAAATCCTCGGACGTCTTGACGCAACCGCTCGAATTCGGTTACGTTCGCCAGATCGTCAACCGACGGGAACGACATCGTGGCAGCCATCGTGTATATATTCTGAAAACACGCAGCTCAATAACCGCCATAGATGTATTCTGTGGTGCACTTACGAATTGGCTGTTAACTGTTGGGACCGAAAAGACGTCTGAATTATCCATCACCTGGGATGGTGAATTTCCCTCCGTGGCTGTGGCGTAAAGACTACCCCGACTCTCGCTAGGAACGAATTTGTCCTATGAGACGTGCAATGTCAGTCGCTGCACCAAAGGTGTGCATAGGCATCCTTACCGTTTCTTCATCAATCGCCAATGAACACTGGATCCCAACAGACGCCCTTGAGACCGGCTCACATGATACGGAAGCGTCCTTTGAGATACGCGATGTTAGTCGCTGCACCAAAGGCTTCAAATAGCCATGCTCACCTTAACCTCGCGTACCTCCGATGTAAATTGAACGCCGACGGACGTCCTCAAGGACCGAACGGTACCGCTGAATGGAATGTCTCCAGACGGGATTGATGCCGTATTGTCCGTTGCCTGCAGTGAGAACAATGAGGAAATATGATCTGCAAAATGATATACGAAACTCACCTCGAGATTTCCGCCATGCTCCGCTTGTTCAGATACTGGGATATCGTCTAATACCACCTCGCCCTGTCTAGTTTGGCCTTCCGAATCCACTTCCACTGTGCTTGAGACGAGGGAATCGATGGAACAGGATGTGACCGTTCCGGAGGGGCCGCAAACTTCGACGACGAGAGTGGGGAGATTGTCCCAGCCGGCGGAAACGGAAACACTCCGGGCGGAGAAACCTATAGCAACGCCTACCAAGACGGCGAGGACGGTGGTGAAGAGCGATACCGGTGCAGTTGAACCAACGAAGGAAGACGACCAAAGGCGAGAGCCGACTCGGGTGAGACTGGCAGGAAACCGCATCGATTGAGGATGGACAGAAACCAGCGTGACAGCGTCGTCCACAGGCGTCGTTGCTGTAGATGTCACTTCGACAACGGCAACTAGGGGTTCGAGAAGCTGCCGGATGATACTTTGGGGAGGAGTATCTTCTGCGTGGACGTCCATGTCGTCGCCTTCGTTCGCTGGGCTATCCGCCATCAGGACCGTGACCAGGTTGATAGGCTGCGATGCACTGGGCTCGGCGACGATGGCCACGCCTTGGATGAAAACATCGCTGATTTCCGTCGAGGTGGGGTTGGACTCAAGTAACCCGACGTCAGTCATGACGGCGTTCAGCCACCTCCAACTGATGTCGGTGGTGGGTAACAGGTCGCTGACCGACGCTGAGAACCAAGCAACTATAATGGTTTTAAGCATGAGAGCTGTGAGGCTGAGTAACATGGTGGCGGTATGGGTTCAAGATGAAGAAATGTTGGATTTCCCGATCCATGGCTGGTTATATACCTCCCGATCTTTCCTCGATCGTTGACAGCTCCATGACCGACGCGTCGAAGGGTTTCACGCGTCCTAGGTTGCAGAGAAGAAATGCGATGAAAGGCGGGAGATGGACGAGAACGTCGGAATTGAACCCTTGAAAGACGGGCGCGCGTTCAGCGTGTTACTCATGTATTCGAGACGATTTAGATCTCACAATGTTTCGATCGCTTCCTGAAATCGGGCCAAGGCGTGCTTGTAAAACTGGAAGAATGCTCTCCTAGGCGTCAGGTCGATGACCCGGATACGACTGGGCAGCATGTTTGTCATCTACGGGGAGGATGGCCAGCATCCCATCGATACCTGATTGACATCCTACCGTCGAGGGTCGCACTCAATTTCAGGGATACCTCGTGTAAGCGGTCGTAAAGATATCGTCGTTCAGAAGGTTTTTCAACTGGCTTAAATCAGTCGCATGAAAAAAGGAATGTAAGTACTAGAGATCCGCTTACTATATGGAATATTGCCAATCTTCGTCAAGGATAGCCCTCGTCATGTCTGGCTCGAGGGCTTGGCGGTTTGTCTCTGATAGCTAGTGTCCATATTCCCAATTGTGATATTCCTGAAAAGAAAGGACTTAGAGTATTTACAGGACACGCTATCGTACACGCTTACCATGCGGATTCTGTGACGAGGCTCCATAGTCATTCCAGCTGACAACCTATTCAACATATCCTCGGACCTCGAGATGCTTGATCTCCGTCTTTTTCTCCGGTCCTGCCCTACCATCTTGACACCAGGAGGCCATGGATCGGTAAGAATCTTTTCCATCACCGTGACAATACCGAGTTCGTATATCGACGATCCATAAAAAAGGTTCAAGATCGTACCATAGGCAATCGATTCACCCAGATCTATCCTTGTACATGATAATCTCCATATTTAGAGCTGTGAGGTAGATACGATAAACAGGATGATTTTGGGAAGGTATATTGGAAAATAGGCTTACCTTTGTCTGAATTTTCCAAAATTATACCCGTAGTGTTGCAGCATCGATGTCGAATTCTGAAGATTTTCTCTGGTTAAGTACAAAGACGCGATTTCGACGAGGAAAGGACGCGAGGAGGTCGCTTCGGTCTCGAAGTATTGCCACGGAGTCGCGAATGGTTCCCACTAGGCCTTCGTTGATGTATTGACTAGTACTGAGCATTTCTGGGTGCCACGCGTGAAAGAAAGCGTACTCATGCCGAGTTCCCGTGGACCTAAGCACAGCGGCCGCCCAGGAGGAGAGAGAGAAAGAGTTTAATACGAACATAGCATTGCTTTTCCGGTTACGATGGGCGAAGCACCAGCCAAGTGAGCGTCGCGAAAGAAAAACACAGTGGCTGTGCCACACATCCGGCAACTTGAACTTTGATGCCCGGTCCTTCAGCAGCCACGAACTCGCCCAGATATAAGTGCGCCGTCGTCTAGCACCGACAGAGTCTAATCTGCCCATAGTCTCGTTCCCAGATGCCGACACGTCCGGAAGTGGATGCCGTCGACGGTCGGACGAGTATATGGCTACATGGCATCAATCTCCCCCTCAATTCTCACATCCCCTTTCAAGATGGTCCCCTTCCTGAATCGTCCAGGACGCTTGAACTTTTGTTCAAATTCCTGCATTATGAACCCCAGCCGGACCTCGCCGAGATTACGTTTGCGGTTCTCCCACTTGCCGAGGCGTCCCACAAATATCGAGTATATGCTGCCATCAGCTCCTGCAAGAACGCGTTTCGTCTATTGATACCTAACGAGGCAGCTAAACAGTCCGTTAC
Organism: Armillaria altimontana; assembly: GCA_022818075.1. NCBI lineage: Eukaryota > Fungi > Basidiomycota > Agaricomycetes > Agaricales > Physalacriaceae > Armillaria > Armillaria altimontana. Next base: position 1,284,175 of record JAIWYR010000005.1, on the reverse strand, counting down.
TTTCTCTGCTGAGGAACTCGTCCGGTAGCTCAACGCTGTGTACTTAGCACCTTGGGTGAGCCGTCTTGTCATTTCTTTGCTCATTACTCACTGCCTATAGATCCTATACTGTCGCTCTTAGATGACCACCCTCTCCACTGCTCTGCGCCATCACGACTCCATCGGGATAGCACGAAATACCAAGTCGGCGCCAAACCTATGGCCAATCCCTGTGAAGTCCGGACAGAACTCTGGGCTACTGTCGCGTTCGACCTGGAAGGGCACCCGAAGAACCTTGCCGACGGGGGAAGTTTCCGGAGAAGGCCTCAGGAGACGATGAAGTTCTACTAACAGAGTTCTGTATCTAAAGTATTGCTTCATATTTTCTCAAGGCCTGCAGTCGTCGTACCGACTTTATCAGGAGGTGCTTCGGAGATATCTTCGCCGAGCAAGTTGAATACCGTAGGTGTTGCCTCGACCTGGCTAGTTCGCCGGAACATAAGTTCCTCATCGTGACGACACGGGAAGCTGGGCGACAGCCACATACCTCGTGGTAGACCGGTTGAAGGACAGTCCTCCACACCGGAACGAGCCACCTGCTGATGTGGATAGGATCAACACAGATGGAGTGCCATTTAATGATGTGAAGTCATCTGTCTCGACGACCCTATCACCTCCCAGCGCCGTTTCTGCTGAACACGCATGGACTACCTGGTACACGACTCACGAGAATAAGGAGGCTCGAACTCTCGATTGGTTTTCACAGCACGTTCTTCTTCGCGGGCATCAGATACTCTCATGCTGTATCGTTTCATGTCCTTATGACGATGGACCTCCGGCATTCGCAGAGATGCGTTACCCTGGAACACCTTCTGCTCCTCCAGATCGCCGACAGGAACACTCCGGAGCACCACCTCGTCTTCACTCAGTCCTTTCGGTATGTATTTACGGTTTGGACGGTTCTCCAGCTGGAGACGCAAGCGCAGGTACGCAAGTCACCGCAAGCCGGATACCAGGGCTTGTATTCTGTAGCGAAGCATGTGGAATCGATGAGAGATCCGCCGGTGGAGTCCCCAGAGAAGATCAAGGCGCGGGAAAAACTACGGTTAACGAAGTAGACTCGTTTGTAGCAGGTGAGCTTGATCACGAGAAGATTATGCCAATACACTCAGGCATATCTGGCGGAAGAGGCTCGAGTGCGTGATCTTGAAAGCATGATAGAAACCGTCCGATGCAGGGTACAAACTTATGAGTCCCAGACTGCGCCTGCTAGCTATGTATCTACTTGTTACTGAGGCCCTGTTCGGGTGACACGGCTTAACCCAAGCTTAACCCGGCCCAGAGGGCTATACTTACCCGCTTTTTACGGTACCAAAGTTCAATATACACTCCTTCAATGATCAACGAAAGGAGCTCGCCAAGCTCCGTATATATATTTCGAGCACACTGAGAGCGCGCAACTAGCTGATGACCTAAAAAGTCGACTAGCGATGATAGCATCCAAGTCCTCGTTCGGGGTCTCACTCTTTCTCCAGGTCCACGACGTCTTTCGCCCCGGATTGATACCCATAGACTCAAATGGGTTCACTGATTTCATCTGTGCGTCTTCTTTAACCCATCTACTGACCCGTTCCATGAAGGCCTGGTGTGTCCGAAAATGGATCGGTGAATTCGAGGAACATGTGTACCCCGAGGTTGAATATGTAGTAGTATGTGACGTCTTGGTTGATCTTGATGATGGTGAAGTCTGACTCAATCCTGTACATGTCGAAGAAGATTTCGCCATGAACTTCATCATACAATCCTTCGAGTGCGGAGTTGGTCATAACACGCTTGTTGATGCAAGGTGATGACGACCTTCGAAATGCCGCTACTCACGGCGCCACCTTGATGGACGGCAGTACTCAAGCGGCTAAGTATCTGGGAGTGCGAAAACGATTTTCAGTTTAAACTGCGATCATGATGGATCTAAGGAGCGATCGTACTTCATAAAAGAGCTCACGTCAGACTTATGTGTCATGCCGAAGTACAGCCACCACTGACGCGTAGTCGGCGGCGCTCCTGGAACAGCACCTTGGCTCTGGACCACCACCTCCTCCTGCCATCGTAGAGCATAATTCTTACTGAAACGCGTCGCTCAACTTTGCAGAGATGCAGATAGCGTCTCACGGAGCGCGGGCTGCAACCCGCGATATCTCCGCCTTCGTCGTTCCGAAATTACGGACGGCGGCAACCAGATCCATTCATGTTTCTGCGCACCCAAGCTTGTTACCTGCCGGCACCTCTACTGGAAATGCAGCGCGGCGGATACTATCCACGGCTAAACAAATTGCATCCCGATTCTATGTTCATCTTACTTCACCAGGATTAGGTGTTCGTCGAGCGCCGTCAGTGGCTCAGTCTATCCATGGAGGACTACCGGGGCGCATTCCATCTATTCAGCAGCGCATGTCGCACTCTGTTCGATACACTCTAGCTAGACCTCTGCAGCACCATTTCATCCCCCGTGGTCCGGTTGTTCCTCGAACCGTCACCCAAGTCGGTCTCGGGACAGCAAGGAACTTTTCCTCAGGCCGTGTTCTCTTTGAAAACTTTGCACAGAATGTACCTGTAACGGGTCGTGCATTCTGCGAGGTCGACTGGGAGATTAAGATGAGGAAGGAAAGGGAGGCAATGAAGAAGTCTGTCAAGCACGACAAGAAGAAAGCCGGGGGAAAGTTCTCCTTGAAGGCGAAGGAGAACAACATTGTTTTGCCTTCTGCCCCTACTTCAGAACCTACTGTCGATGCCGAGATTGAGCACTACTTCCCCGCTCCTCCAAGCAACGGAGTTACAACTTCTCTCCTTATCCCCCTCGCACCCACCCCTACTGAGCGTACCCCTCTCCCTCCAGATACGCCCTCTCATCAATCGCTCCTTCCATTACCGAAGCTGGCGTCCATTCATACCTCTCACGAACTTCATTCTTTGCGAGTTTCGTCCCTATTCCACCGACTTGACGCGGCGAATGTCTGGGAGCGGGGCGTACAATGCTCAGCGTACGCAACCCGCGCCGACGCCAATGGTGCCTGCACCATTCTCAAAGTTGAGTTTGTCGGTTGGACTAAAGCGGAAGTAAGGAGTATCATCGGGGAAAGCGGAAGCGGGTGGTGCGCGCTGGAAGAATTGCGAACGATACCGGAAGAGGACGATGACGACGCATTTTCCGATACCTCTTCCATTCTCTCGGGCATATCAGGAGACTACGAGGATCAAATGGAGAGGTCTTCTCAATTCGAGGAGCCAACTGGATCGTTCATCCTTCCGACCCTTGATTTTTCTTCCTCATTCAGTACTAGTCAAGCGGCCTCCGACTTTGACATGTTCTCCGATGTCGATTCTGACATCGATACGGAGTCATTATCAGATGTATCAGCTGGCGTTCGTGTTGATCCTCCCACCACCAACGGATGGTATCTTTTCAGCTCGGACTTTTCTCGACGGGCGAATGATACTGAAAAGCTACCCACGGAGACCCGTGTTGACTAGATTATCGATTGATATGTAGGGGATAGATGATGCGCGCTCACACACACGTTTGCTGAGCATCCTTCTCCTTTAGTTACACGATACTTACGATCCAAGGCATCTTCTTCATGTAGTTGACTGCGTTCACAATCCTTTACCTCCGTTTCTGTACTTGTATACTGTGAAGAAATTCATCACTGTTTATGACTATTTCTATGACGTCGACAAAAGGTTCGCGTCGGAAGAAGTGGCACGCGGACTTGTCATTTGCTATACAGACAATTGGATTTATGACCTTAAACGACAGGCGTCTGGAAGAAATGAATCACTTACATCCGTTAGAAGCTAATCGATGTTGTGATTTTTGCTGGACGGCGTTGATCAGTTTCGGTCGACCTGTGATGAATGAGCCCCGTTAGAAGGATATTGGGTTTCGGACCTCAAGGATCCTGATTTTTGAGGCGCCTCGCGAAGCCAGATCACGTCTTTTAGCCAATGAAACAGTGCGAATGCATGGAGATAATCAGGATACCGCATCTTATGACCCGCATGAGAGCTCAACACAAAAGCTTGCTCTTCCTGACTCACCTTCATCACAATCACCCCCAAAATAACGCGATCCCCATACCATCGTGGAGTTCGGGTGGTGCGGTGGTGCCAAAAATGAATACCGGTAACGGAATGATTTGAGGATTCCTTATTCTCTCCGGGTGTTACAATTGTCAGGGATGATCTGAAATCGTGGGAGTGCCAGACCCTTCCAAAGTCCGGCCGCAGCTCAAAGTTGGTACATGGGGCCAAGAGAGAGCTCTAGTCATGGTTCAAGATTTTCCCAGTTGTTGTAGCAAGCCTCGAGGCGTGTCTGGCTCCTGAGGCCTGAGATGCGTGTTTCATCGATCCAGCCATAACGGCACTACGCGCTACTGTAGTCGGTGTGGTGACACGAAACGTTGCAACCACGCGTTGCCCTGGACAAGGTCACAGGGCCTCGCTCAGATCTATGACGCAATAGTCAGCGTGGAGGGGGCGCGAAAGATTGTGTAACGTGCCCCTCGATAAAAATCCTCAGTGATGTAAACATATCGCATTAAAACTGGTAAAAGTCTACGAGTATATCATGATGAGTGGGTATAGTTCCTCCGTGACGATGGCGTGAATCGTAAACTGTGTACGTAGAGTCGTGTGCATGCGATATTATGAAAGTCGTTTTGGCTTCGTAATGGATTACGGTGTGGAGTTCACACATTCGCGGCAGTAATGAATGTCAATATGGCGGCGAAAAGGCGGTTCTGCAAGAGAGAACGATCGATCACGACGATCGTGAACCAAAGACTGTGGTACCTACCAGTAGGTATACCCTCGCCTCTTCTTGTTCGAATGCCGACTTGGCTGGCGAGTGGGAGGAGAATTGGGGTTTTTTCCGCTCACAAAGTTTACAAGTCGGGAGAAAACGCCCTTCTTTGGAACGGGGGGAGCGGAGTATGGCTGGACAGGATACGGGTATTGGGGTTGCTGGGGCTGGTAGGGTGTCTGTAAGGATTAACGGTGAGTGGCCTGGGGTAACAGAGAAGAAGACGTACTGTTGTCATCTGACCCCTCTGGGGATGCATATAGTAATAGTTAGCCGGGTACTGCGGCATCGACTGTTGCTGGTAAATTGGGGGTCGCGTGGGGTACACGGGGGTTGTGGTGGACCGTGAAGGTTGTTGTCGCTGTCGGGAATGACTATGAGAAGACTTTGGGGCATATGCTTCTGTTCTCGATCTAGTGTGTTTCGGTCGGGAACTCGTCGTAGGACGCGATGAAGACGATGATACCCGTCGCTCCGGTGGTGGTGGTCGCACGACATTGAATGTCTGTGCCCGCTGAGGGAGCTCCGGGACAAACGGATTAGATGGGGAATGTTTTTTGGTTTCGCTAACCCATCTGTGAATGCTGCGCTGCTTTTCTTGGAATTGGTGAATCGCAGCTGGACTGAAATCGTACTCGGTCATGGTGGACGGAAAGAAAGAGATGTTTGGACTTGTTGGTATTCATTGAAGAAAGTCAGGGCCGGGATAGTAAGTTACGCTCCCGGCCCTTGATTTCCTTTACTGGATGCGGGGTATCAGGAAGACATGTCATGTCCGAGACAATGACGGAATACCAAAACGTAAAGAAAACGATGGCCGAGGGAGAAGCTCCTGAATACAATCATAAAATCAATACGGCTTCCGGTCCGCCTTTGTTAAGAAATGCCTAGGCTCCAAGTCTCGTACTCAGCCCAGTCAGGGTCGAGGATGCGAAGACTCGAAATGACACATCTAGAGCCTTCCAGGAACAAAAAAAAAAACGCTGGAAGCAGGATTTGAACCTACGCGGTGAAACACCAAGTGATAATGAGATAATCGGATCGTCGTCCTGACCGATTTTCGTTCAAATCACTCGCCTTAACTACTCGGCCACTCCAGCTTAGATGGTTTTAGACACTGAGGTATATAAGTACCGAATGACATGTCCAAACTTTGTACACTGTGAGCACTTCCTTCACTGAGTTACCCACTCGACCAATGACTCGGACTCAGAAGCTACGCGGAACCTGGAATTTGAGTGAACATGTAATCATGCTGATTAGACAAGAAAGCTCCCCAGATAAGACAAGAATCCAATACTTGTTGGCTGAATATAATCATTACAAGACCTCCTTGATGACGACTTATAGATTGGAGCCGTCCCTCCTCTTAGCGACTATATTGAGAACTAAATGTGTATGATAGCTCCCTGTCGTATGAGTTCCATCTCACCAACTCCGACACGCACAATAAAATTGGACGTCTCTCCTTGCAAAAAGAGAAGAGTAGTGGATCCAGGATCATAGAGCCTCCCTTCCCGTGCTTGTTACCTGAAGTCTATAATGCACCTGCTCATTCACAGAAGGGTTCCGAGAACTACACGACGGTCTCGACGAAGATGTCCGAAGGGTCAATGAAGGTATGTAAGCCATACTTATGGGCATCCTACCGAGTGCAAGTATACAAAGGCATCCATTCTTGACGGAATGTCTTAAATTGGAATTTGGCGCTGCCCTGAAATCCAATTCCAAGCGGAGTCTGAGCTTAAACGATACCACTAAGTGTTCATATTCTACAGCTCATCCATCACCATTGCATGTAGCACAGGATGACTGTCAGGTAATGCTCAAATATCGTCGAAAAGCTCGTCAGCATCACTCCAGGCCGTTGAGCCAGGTGTAGGCAGGAAATGATGAATGTGTAAGTACTTACTCGAGGCTCAGCACTTAGCATTCAATCGGACCCAATGCAGCGATTCGCGAGTCGGTAGAAGTTCCAAGGACATACATAATGTATGACACCGAAAGAAAATCCAAGGCATGTGAAGAGAAATGGGATAGAGGGATGTTAAGTAGTAATGATGATATGATGATGTCCTGGAACAAGATATATGCGAGTTCGCGAGGATGTAATTTGACCCAGAGGAAACCTAAGGAACTGAAAGAAAAATGGGGGATACGGGTAGTGAGGTTATGGAAGGTGATGATGATAAGCTGAAGTTAGACACCAATAAATATGGCAGTCCGAAGGCATAGGAATAACAGATGGATAATAATGGACCGAAGGAGTGCATGATGTCGACGGAGAAATATGCACGTCGAAAATAAGGATGAAGTTCAGAAGATTCGGAAGCGATGAGCATCCGTGCGAATGTCCTGAGAAAATATCCATTATAATACAATGACGAGACTGAAAAACCGGGAAGACGCAGATGTCGACGAGGATGTCGAAGGATGCAATAATCTGTCATGCACGCGAAGGAATAGGATATAGGGGAACAGAACTCGTCGACTACCCGTTGGCAGCCGGTGTTTCCTCAGAGGTCCCTCAGAGAGCGGCGATGACTGGTCGACACCCCCATCTCCAGGGTTCGTCATTCAGCAAGGGATAGAAGGACTAGTGACCTCGTCGGCGAAACAGTCCCCCTCCGATTTCAGCTACATACACGAAGTCCGTCGGCCGCGATGCACCGCTGATCGTCCCCCAGATCCCAACGCGGCGACGTAGTAGCTGTGTAAACGACATCCTCGTTTTCTCTGTGCGCTCGCTGAAGTTTCAATCTGACCGGTTCATCGAGGGGATTTGGAACAAGACAGCTGAGAATAAAGTTAGAACTGTAAAAGATGACGAATGGAATGAAAACTTACACGTCGTGCCGGAGTCGCTTTCTTCCTGCTGGTGCGTTGTCAGCGCTACGACAAGGAAACAAAAATGCCTAGAATTTCTTTTGGCTGGTTGGGTTGCGAGCACCAGTTCAGACCCAGGACGGGGACAGTGCGCCAGTGCAATCAACCTGGGGAAACAGAAGTCCTGCTTCGCCAGGAGGCCACTGGAATGCGGAATGGCGAGGACTATAAACATCCTTGCCGGCGTCCAAAATGAATCCTCGACCTCATGATCGTCAAAGGACGGGGCTGAGAAGAAGAACCAGCCGTAGGACAGGGTTCTGCAGGAATGCAAATGAAGAGTGGACCATAGATCTACATAACATGAATTGTTAGCAGGCGCAATAAAAAGCAACGGAAAATGCTCACTAATGTCTCATCCGCGCTCGACAGGTATTCGGCGCCAGCATCGGCGCTCGAGAACAGGACTCGAGGCGAGCTCGAAGTGGAGTGCCTTTCAGGGAAACAGGCCGAAGCTCCGTTCCGGATAACAACAACGATGAAAGGGTCGTTGTCTACAAGCCATACCGCATTCGTCATAGAAAGCAATCAGAAGCTCACTGCTTGGCGCGATTTCTTGAATTTGGTGACCTGGGCGAGATTATCAACAGATGGGAACAACATCGCGTATGCTATTGCCCGTAAATCCTGAAAACGCGAGAGTGAGTGATCGTGGTACACATATTCGGCATGGTACTCACATCCAGGCTCACCTCTGAGAGAATTGCGGAACCGATGAAATCCGAAGCAGCATACTCTATAACCATGTCTTCAATAAGCATCCGCGATATCGAATTCTGCTCAGGGATCGTGTCGTACAGACTGAGGATCGCGTGATCCGCCATGGGTATATCTGTCTCCATAACCTTGCCTCGAGACTGCTTCCTCCACCGGATTAATGACACAGTTTGGACGATGGTAAGGACGGCTACCATCCAGACCTGTTCACACAGGTCACCGAAGAGTAGCAAGACGAAGGCGAGGGTGGAGAGAGATTCATTGGAGTCGAGCTCTTGCACAACGAAGAGACCACAAGCAATGGCCATTCCCAAGAGAAATAGGTGGGCAAGCAGGTCGAAGAAATCGTCCCATGAGTTTGAGCGAGTAACGAGGGAGGATGGTTAGCGGAATACAGGAATAGAGGCAGCAAAAGGACCACCAGATGTCCGAGAGGTTCATCTGATCACCAACACAAAGGCCACCAGTAGTACGATGATCGCTGACACCACTATCGCTGTTGCTGTTCCCAGGGTCGGTACAACTGCACGACCTTAGGGACGACTTTGTGATTAGACGGACTCTGAATGTCTGTCGTCGCAGTCGGGATGAACATTGCCGGCTCGACAAGGGATACGACATCCTGTGCGTCTGGGATGATGCCGTCTACGATGCTTTCGACGATGTTGGTGACTACACCTAGAGCGAGAGTGTCAGCCAGTGTGATCCCCGAGGAAGGTGGTGCTTCCCACTTCCCACTTCCATCGGCACTGGAGCGTTGCTTTGGCAAGCGAGAGGATCGAACAAGAAACCACAGTAGTGGTCCTTGGTACCGATGCATGAGGTGGTATTCCAGAACTGTGGTTGGTTATGTACCCGCCGATCTTGCATCGACCGTGGAATGGAGTGTGATCGACGAGACGCATTCCACAGAGCAGAGTCACAGTGATAAGGCGGAGGGAGGTCGAAGGCGAATGCGTGAAGTATAAACCCGCGCGGAACATGTCGCTCGTGTGATTGAGACAACTCAGATGAGGTGAATCCACATTAGTCGTTTATGGGGAGAGCAACTTCGGATCTACAATGTTCAGTCATCATGTAGTGCATGGTCCTTCCGAGCAAGGATCGTGTAGACATCGAACACAATGTGCAGTATCGGACCTTTTAACCATGGCGGTATCTGCACGCTTAATTAGCAGTCAGCAGTTGCTTGAAACAGAAATATAGAGATGCGCTTACGAATCTTTACTGGCATCGTCAATGACGGCTCCGTATACCTAGGCCGTAGAAGAAAACAGTTTCCTGAGATATAGGTAGTCGGGCGTCTACCTGAGCCAGGAATGCGATGAGTAACAAGAACGTTCGTACGCATATTGCAATGCTCACCGTTGTAAGACGCTGCCTTGGATTCCCTCAACATTATTACAAGAATGCAAAACCCTGCAGATACTCTTGGGCTGAGCCAGTCACCAAGCGATTGCTGGCTCGGTACAAGACGCTTCGCCGTTCAGCGAAATGTGCACCTAATATGTGTCCACGTGCCGTCGATTGTATTTTCAGTGCAGCCTCGTAGACTGGGACCAATCTACAACTTCCTTCGTAGGCAGACTGGTTCGAGTCTAGCAGCCTCGTCAGTCTAGTTGAGAGCAGGTAGATAACAGTTGTTTATCGCCAAGTTGGTTGACAGGAGCCAGTTCACTCCGGCATTTTCCTTCATGGCACCAAATAGCAGCATACATAGACAAAGCTCGAAACTTGCACAAATCACACTTCTCGCGAGTGAGATTCCAGAGGGCCGACTCCCCTCTCGGTAATCAAAACTCAAAGGGCGGGCGGGATGGGTCGAGAAATTTGATGGTGGTGGTACAAGCGAAAGGATTGAGACAACGACGACAAGTTCTCTGAGCTTAGTCAGCACCTTATGAGGCATCCGCAAGCTCCTGCCTCAACGAACTGTCGGAGCATTCCGGCCCGGGTCCATTCCTTGCTCCACAGTACGAAGTTCGACGTCGGTGTTTGTGCGGTGTTCATCTCAAAGACGCGACAGGTGATACTCAGTCAGTCCTGCATTACTCTTCACTGTCAGTGATAATATCAGATTCACTGGCTACAAAGTACACGATCTGTCCTGCAGTGTTGTCGTCCTCAAAGAAATGTCGTCGAATCTTAATGAATCCCTTAAGAACAGAAAGAAATCAGATTATGTTTACTTTTTGACGTATAGGACTCGATGGTGCGTGTTAGCGGTTGACACAGAAGTTTGTAATATCTAAACGTCTTACCGCAGGAGCGACAATGACCAGTATTCTCACATCAACAACTCGGTATATTACCACCTCTTTGACTCCATAATCAACGACTACCTCATCAATCGCTGTGGTATCAACCCCGCAGAATCTCCTCTTATTGGGCTTGTTGTATCTTCGGCTTGCCAGGTTTGTTACTGCCTGCTGCCTAGTATCATTGACGTCTCAACATGCCGTGCTTCTAGTTCTTTTCCCCGCTCTCCTTTCCCCAAGTACTGGAGCTTGGTCTTCGGATCAACAGTATGGGACGGAGCTCCGTCGCGTATGAGGTTGGTGTTTTCGAGGAATCCAAGCCACAGCCAGCCGCGGTCGGTGGCTATACACACGTTTTTGTTGAGTCAAAATCACGGAAGAGCGCCCCGATAAGCGGACAAAAAGGCTTAGAAAAAGGTCTGAGAATGCTCTATTCCGATGCGCTGCGATCGAATCTATAGTGTGCGTCTTGATCTACCTTTGTTGCGGTACAACTATGAACTGCTTAGCAGGAGGTGCCGTCACTAAAAATATACAACTCTCAGCCTAAGCCTGCCTGACAGCGTTACTTGTGTGTATTCTGAGTCATGTTCATCTCGATGCTCTGTCACTGGGCCGGCTATGGCCCGCGATATCGATACAGCCCGCAGCGGTACAGAAGGAATAAAGAGACGTCTTATGATTCTTTCCCGGCTACCCTTGTCCTTGGATATGATTTCCATCGAAGCCCGTCCTAATCAGACTTCCAGGTTGACCCTACAAAGCCTCCAATACATCAAGGCGATCTCTACCTTCCACCCTGTGAACGATACCGTCGCAGTTTGGCATAGTTTATGACATTTAAATATTTTCTTGGACCTGACGCTGTATCCCCCCGACACCGATTTCTCAGCAAGGGAGTTCTGAAGCATGTCCACTTCCCATGAGACAGGGTACGTGGGTCTTGAGAAGCATCCGAGAATCGCGTTCAACACGGTTTCTATGCGTTAGCGGTGTCAACCATATTCCAAGACCTTGACTTGGTGTCGGAATAACTTCGGGATTTGGTGATTTGCGTGGAGTACGTCCTTATTAGTGGTTGTACTAGTTGCACGGTACGATATCTGACATCACTCTTTCCGTTAGGTTTCAGTTCCCCAAAAATTTCTTTCATAACACCGTCACTTATGCCGGGGCAGCTTGGGGGTACCAAACAGGATTCGGTAAACATCAGAACGCGACCGAATCCCACAGAGGCACTAGCTTTGATAAAGTTTGACTTCTCGATGTCCCCCAAAACCATTGCATGTTTAAACTTTAGTGTCGCCCTGGGCTTCGAAACGTGTTTGTAGGACACGTCAGAACTAGTCAATTGTTCCCATGACCCGGGTGGAGGGATATCATTAAAAAGGATGCGGGGACTTTATTTTGGATAACGATCTGTGCAGGAAAGAAAAACGCATGCATCAGAACTGAACTAATAAGGATGTTTGTGTGAGCGATGCAAGGCACTGGCTTAAGTGAGACCCGTCCAGCATTCGCCGTGAACACATGCCTCTTATTTTATAAACCCTTGAGAAGTCGAACTGCATCGGGTTTAAGCTCACCCGTCATCAGAGAATTTAATTATCGACTGCCTCTAATATACATCTTATCACATGGTAATTATACTTCGAAACATTTTTTGGACGAACAGTCAGGTTCCAACCTTTATAGAATGTATCGGAAACCAGGTCGTCCCTCCAGAATATCACCGCGCGTAACCGACTGCTTGTTGCGGTGGGCATACGTCGCCGTGGTAAGCGCTAAAAGCGTCAACATCAAAAACTGCGCTCCAACTGTCGCCCATGTTCCCGGGATGTATCTGCAAAGAATTGCGATTTCGGTGTCAGACACTAATTCTGTTAGTAGAGTGGAGAAAGCTTTCACCTTGGGTAATCCTGTTGTCGGAATCTGTCATCACGGTGATATCAGATAGGTTATACGATACAGTAGCAATTTACCGACACTGTGGTTCCTAAAATCCCGCCAATGCCTCCGAAGGAAACGATAAGCGCGGAACAGACGGATCGCTAAGCCATAGCAAAAACGTGAGACCGGAAACACTGAAGTGGAAATCTAGGCACCTTTGTTTGTCCAGCGATATTGTTTGCGTTCTAGCCAGAGAGCGGGATATTCAGATCAAGTATCAAGAGATCCATATCATGACTTACGTAGGAAATCACAGCAGACATACAACCTGAGGAACCCGCAGAGAACAAAAATATGCCTGTTACAAATGGCAATTAGTCGTAGCAAAGCAGAGACGGGAAAGTAACGGAACCAATGTATCGTGCTGCCTGACCATTGGCATAGCCAGTCAGCAAGAGACCAACTACGTTTAGAAGACTCTGCATGACGATAAAAATGGCCCTACGGCCTGCCTTGTCCGATATCCAGGCGAAGATGAAGGAGCATACAGCCTAACACAAAGAACGCTTAGCGTGAGAAGAAGGGATAAGCTTGGAAATGTCATACCGCGAAGACTATCGGAGGCGCTGACAATAACAAAGAGTCAGACAAGCTGAATCCCATGCCGGATAGGATGATTGGGGTGAAATAACCTTCGAAGAAAACATTTGGTCATCCCGAAATAACAAGCTGAGGGATAACATACTCGCTGCGTATCCAGGCATGGCCGAGCACATAAACATCAGTGCTGAACGGACCATTAGCAATACTATTTGATATGTTACTAATTAGACGCACCATGTGCCCAGATTACCCAGTCACCAAGAACTTCTTTGACTCTGACGAATGTAATGTCATCGGGAACGGAGTCACCACGGTCGAGCTCGACGCGCTTCAACACAAGGTCCGTTTGTTCACGAGTCAAGAATCTATTCTTATCAGGGAAATCCGGTAAGAACAAGAACGTCAGAAGAGCACAAAACACTGTAAAAAGGCCTTCGATGATCTGATCCCCGGCATGAGTAAGCGTTACCGACGGCCCTGAACGCGCTACTCACAAAAATCCAAGACCAGCCGCTCAGACCCCCACGGCCTTTCATCAGAGTGATGACATAGGCTACCGGTTGATCATCAGCTGGTTTGAATAGGACAAAACACCGAGGAGCCCTCACATAGAATCGCGCCAAAACCACTCAGCGCGATTGATGTTTGAAAGAAGGCAGCAATTCTGGGAAATGAGGCAAACTCAACTTCGGTCAAGTATAGAAGAGCCGGCCGTACCTGGTTTGCACTTCCTGTCGTGTGTACCTATTTATAGCAAGCCTTAGAGGCCATTGGGTAGGTATTGCCATATCTCTCTCACCATGTTGATACGATATATGTCAAGGCGGGGAAGAATCCCGACTACACGATGAATTAGAACTGACAACTAAAGATGCCCTGGAACTTACCTCCAAAGCACCAAGAAGAACCCTGCACAAAACAAGTTCTTTCCAAGTCTTGACGAAACCGCTCGCCAGCTCAACACATCCCCAACCGAAGATGTAGAATGTAAGACAGTAGCGCGCGCCAAAGTATCGCAGCACAAGGTTTGTCGGAAGCTGCCTGTAGGCAAAATAGCAACATCAGCACTGAAAAATGATAGAACTATATATAGAGGTGACCTACAGCAGAATGTATGGGACAAAATAGACACAGGAGGCAATACTGAACCTATTCCCGACATCGAGAGACTAGTTCTATCAGTAAGGCACCCTACACACGATCTCGCCGAGACATACCAAGTCAATTCCCATTCCTGCAGTACGCGCTATGCCCATGTTAGACCTGAAATTTTAGCCCCAGGATATCACATGTCGATAACTTATTGGCATACCTGTCGATGATAGTCACGGAGTACAACAAGCCCAGGAGCGGTAGCATTCGCCAGTCGACGTGACGTCTACGCCAGAAGTAGTCAGCACGATACGACGATGGTGGTAGGAGCCTGCCACAGAGTGATTACTGACATCGTGTCGCGCTCATACTTGGATTCAAGCAGCTTGCCATGGTCGCATTCAACTATGTTGCTGGCAGCTTCGCTGTCCGCTGTAGACGCGACGGTCTTAACACTGCCCGTCGAATATCTGGAGGAAGGCATGAGTAAGAGGGGGGTATTGGGAACCTAAGAGCTACTGACACAAAAGGATTTGCCAAGGTATAAATACGTTGCTGAAGTGCGTTACTTCCAAAAGGACTGTCAAACGATGTTTCCGGCAATCACCAGGTTCCCCTGAAACCGAACACAAGTGGGGAAATGGGTACGCGTCCGGGGTAAGTAAACACATATGATTCTAAGTAGCGCATAGGCGTACTAGATCCACAAAAATACGGTCAGAAGGGAGGGACTCCGAATGACGATGTTTGCTGATACTCACGACCACGGCAACACTGCGGCACATCCGGTTCCAATCTTATATTTTCCCCCTTGTAATGTCAATCGAGTGAAACCCATGTCGTAGAACAGTGATGGCGTGTGCCAAAAAAGAGTGGTCGGCCCTTCAGGCAAAGAAACGGCAACATCGGACCGCATCACTGCGCTTGAAACGGAGCCGGTAGCCGGTAAGCCGGGGCGCCCTCCACGTTCCCCACGTTCCCACCACGTTTTCACACTTCACTTTCTCGTCGGGGCAACGATCGTGTATCGGTCGTTTCTTCGCAGTTTTGCGATACCAGATTTCAAGAATGTCGTCTTGATTTAACCGTCCAACAGCACGCGACCTCAGCAGGAACGTAAGCTTTACCAAATGGAATCATGACAGCGGAATGCATCCGAAGAAACCTGCAGCGAACATTGTCAAAGGTTGGTCTGAACGTATCTAAGTTTGAAAGGAATACCCGACTCAATAGGCCGGTGGCTTGATAGAAATATCGACCTCATGTCGGTTGCGTGACTCAGGAAAGGAACCATAATAAGCCATAATAGCTCGGCAGCGCAGCCTCGAGGCGCTAATGAGAAGAGACTTTGAGAGAAAGGCACTGATCTTCGGATCTCTGGATCTTAGGCCATGGAAATCAAAGGGTTAACAATATAACTCAGACCGATGTTCAAGGAAAACGCTGCAAGTGGACTTCTTGGGCGGCCCACATTTCATCCAGGAGTCTAGAACCCCACAAAGTATTTCAGGGATTGCTTTGATCAACGTAGTCAAGTGAGGCGATGAGAATATTCTGACCGGTCCGTCCAAGTTAAAAAAGAAAAAGACGCGGGGTCCTTGATTCGCAGACGAACGGATCAGTGAGAAACCGTGATTTCCACACTATGTGCTTCTTATCGACTCACGAATCGTCATTATCGCCTACTACCGATGACGTATGGATTTAAATCTAGCCTATCGGGCGGTGATTTCACCTCACATTGTATAGTACAATGTCCGTATATCACCGAGATAAGCAGTACTACAGTATCATCAACAAGAGTGATCATATGCTCCTGGTTCTACGATATCGGCGTAGCGTTGACCCTGCATTCTGCGAAGGTGGATGAAACCAGTCAAAATCTAGACAGGTAAATAGTAGTATATTGGCGGACTGAAATTTATCGGTCGCTAGACATATCTAGAACACTTCAACCCGAATGCAGAAAGATGAATGTCAGTGGAATGAATGACAGGCCGCCCTGTTTTCGCCAGATTTGTTTCGTCTTGCCCTCATAGTATTTGTCTTGTGAAAAACTATAATGCCCCGTCGTCAGAAACATAATTCTACGGGCCCTATTGAACGGCCCTCCAGTGAACGTGTCATTAAATTAAAAAAATGTATCAGTTCGTAGATTTTCTATTGACAGCTCTTAAGCATGAGATGATGTAGCCTGAAACATGAAGACCCTGTCTGCTTTAGAAAACCCAATATGCTGAACATTTTGTGGACTTCGCGAAGATTTTAGGCGGCGATGATCGGTTACTCCCGAGGCGGGCTTTGGAATGAAACCACCACTTGCTTCTTCAACTTCATCCTTCCAAACACGACGGTTCCT
The DNA here is from genome assembly GCA_022818075.1 of Armillaria altimontana. NCBI lineage: Eukaryota > Fungi > Basidiomycota > Agaricomycetes > Agaricales > Physalacriaceae > Armillaria > Armillaria altimontana. Next base: position 1,267,533 of record JAIWYR010000005.1, on the reverse strand, counting down.
TTCCGCCCGTGCCCGCAATAGCTTTACTGTGAAGGATGTTTTTTCAGATGCTAGAACTGCCGAATTCGCCTCAGCTGCAGGCGCGTCCAAGGATGCTAGCTCGGAAATTGTCTTCCCAAAGCTCTTAGGCTTGCCCGAGGTATTTGCATCATAGAATCTTGTCTCTGTATATTAAAGGTACGAGTAGGTAATTGTTACAGGTGAATCTGGTCGTGGAGCATTGTAATTTACACGTATCAACTGACATCTCCACAGGGCGAGCCAACTCGGGAAAGTCATCCCTGTTCAACGCAGTTCTAGGGCGCAAAAATTTACTTGTCACTAGTTCCAAGGCGGTCTGTCATGGAACTTGCCATTTCTGCCCGTTTTTAATCTGCGATTTAGGGCCGTACACGACAGCTCAACTTCTTCCGTGTTGGACCAGAGCTAGGCCAACTGGTCCTCGTCGATGCGCCAGGATACGGACGGAGGGGAAGATCCGAGTGGGGGGACCTATTCGATCAGTACTTGCAGACGCGTAAAGAGTGAGCACTCATTCCTCTTTCCATATTATCGTCGCTCATGCAGTAGTCCAGACTGCGTCGGGTATACGTCACCTTCAACGGCAAACATCGACTGAACGAATATGACGTCCAGATGCTGGAACATCTCACCAAAAATCTGCACACCTCAGAAGATGGCGTTCAACGATATTCCATCCAGGCCGTAATCACTAAATCTGATGCCATACTTCCAGACGAGGTGAAGGACGTTATCAATCAGCTGCGCAAGGACATCTTCGACGCTGCGCCGTTTTGCCTACCTCCCATCATCACGAGTGCAAAAATGATCCCTCCCTTCGGCATCAAGGAGCTCAGAAAAAATATCGTGGAATGCTGTCAGGATTAATAGAATGTACAAATTACTCTAGATCGAATAATAGGATCTCTGCCGTCTTGTCGCCAACGTTCTCCACCTTGACTTGGCCGTCTCCAATGAAGAGGTAAGCGCCGTCCCCCTCTTTCAGGGTTTCCTCTGGACCAGGCCCACCGCTGACCTTTATAGTGGCACCCGTAGCTGCGCCGGTATTGTATCCGCTAGTCTGCACCACATGGATGTACCCCTTCTTTCCGTTCATAGCCTGCGTCAACGTCTTTCCCTGGGATAAAAGCGTCGCGTAGAGCGTCAGCGGGCTGTTCACCGGTGCCGGACCAGCACCCTCCCTCTTATCCTTCTGCACTCCCTCAGCATCGACAGGTGCAACAACTCGGATAAACTTGTCCGTTTTCTCGGCATCGGTGAAATGGCGAGTAAAATATTTGGGTTGGAGGCGTGGGGTTGAAGGCAGCGACCAGATCTGCAAGAAGTGCACTTCGCTCGGCCCATGAGCCTTTTCCGAATGTGAAATGCCTGTTCCTGCGGACGTGAGTTGGAGGTCGCCGCGCTTGAGGATCTCAGTGTTTCCCATGGAATCCTTGCTAAAGTCGGAATGAGCAACGAGTACATGATGAAGATATCTTCACTCACTGTTCCAGCGCTCCAGCGACTACGTACGAGAATATCTCGAATTCGCGATGCGAATGCGTTCCGAAACCAGTTTTGGCCTCGACGCGGTCTTCATTCATGACTCGGAGAGCACCGAATCTTTCGTGTTCGGCATCCTGATACCTGGATAGCGAAGAATGAGACAATGTTACTATCATCAAAAATGATACATACATTGCGAATGAGAATGTGTGAAACGTCTTGAGCCAGTCGTGATCTGCATTTCCTCGCTCCTCGCTGCGACGGGTAATGATCTTTGTAGACGACATGGTGGATTGGTGTGTGGTAGACAGTGACTTTGAAAGCTGATTTCGTAGATTGGCTCTAGCAAGCCTGAGTAACTGAGACAGGTTGGAATACGATAGTGAAAGGAAAGACGAATTTGAGCGCTATATAAAGGGGGATGCAAGTGATGGGAAGAATTAGACTGAATTTAGGTAGTATTAGAGACACAACGCGGATCTCATCATCGAAATTGCGAGAAGAGGGGCTGCTTATCCGCTTGATTTCCTCTTTAAGAAATTCGCCGCCCACGACAAGCGCCATCAGGCGATGAGTAAGCGAATCAGGTGCAAGCGGAATGTCATCATAACCATCACCAAGAATATGACTGTCATTGACCGACTATGCGTCAGTCAGCTACAGCCTGATTTTTCAGCATACTGCATTCTTTCCAACTTCGAGAAACTTCGAGATTCGAGACTATCGCCCAACTTTAACCGTATCTTACACCCCTACCCAACCCCTGTCCCACGACGGATAACGCATCTGGGTGATGAATCCATCAATATGCGGTGTTTCCGTAACACCAGGCATCCGAGGCAGGCCAATGAATTTGGCAATAAAGTTGTGGATCCTGGATACACTGCCATGCGAAATCCCTGCGCCCACAATGGCTAGCTGCTTGTTTTCCTTCAACGTGTGGGTTCACAGACATCGAGAGCTATCTGCGTCGTCGAGATATGGGGGGAACATCATGTCAAGAATTATTTGTCCGTGCTCACATCGGAGGACTTGATATTTCTTCGATTCGACCCCTTTGAAGAAGGCATTGGAAACGAATTTGATATAATCCGCATCAAGAAGAATGCGTATTCAGACGATGCAGACCGCAGTAATTCTGAGAAAGGGTGGGGGCGAGTAGGTATCGAGTCGAGGTCTGGCGAATGTGATTGAGTCAAGACTCATGACCCCTTCTTAGCACTTCTCAATCCAGAGGAAATTGATGTGCTTAATAAAGTAACTTTCTTCCACCCATCATGCCAGTATATATTAGTTCGATTCTCGCACTGTTTCCTTGTCTCTCACCACCACCATGTCCAACGAGAAATTTGTTGAGCCTGCCATTCTTGCCAGACGCGTTGCTGAAAAGCATGGCGTTGATCTCTCCAAGTTACCAAAGATCTTGGACATGTCGGCAGAGTCCATAACGCCGAACGTCCATGCTATCAACGCGAACTGTGCGCATCGAGGCGTAGTGTCTTAGACACAATGCTGATTATATTGCTGCAGGTCCTGATGAAAGATTGAAATTCATTTTCAAGAACTTGGTAACCGTGCCGTGCTCAGCGCGTTCTCTATACTCTCCTAACATTTGAAAGGTCGATCACCTCCACGATTTTGTACGGGAAACATCCATCACGACGGAAGAATGGATGTGGGTATATTTCCTTCTCAGAGTTGGATATTAGCTTGACACAAGGTTGCTCAGGACCGCGATACAATTTCTTACGGCGACCGGAAAGATGTGTTCAGACATACGTCAAGGCAAATTCGACTTCGCTGTCGTTCTCCATGCATCGACTAACTAACCGTCTTCAGAATTTATCCTGCTCTCTGATGTTGTCGGCGTTTCTACGCTTGTCGACACACTGAACAACGTCAAACCTCCAAATGCGACAGAAACCACCGTTTTGGGGCCTTTCCACACTGAAGACGCCAAAGATTGAAGGTTGCGTTTCCCATGGTGCCTACTTTTGACTAACGCTCACCAACAGTGGAAAATGGCGCGACCATCGCGTCCGAGGGGAAGGGTGACTATATGTTTGTTACCGGGAAGCTGATGGACACCAAAGGAAATCCGATTGCTGGAGCCGTCTTAGATGCTTGGGAGACCGACGAGACGGGTCTGTATGATACCCAAGTGAGGAATTTGTTTCCCACTGGACTACGTGCTCGGCTGGAGCTAATGTCCTTATGATCAAGTACTCCGATCGTGATGGACCTGACTGCAGAGGAAAGGTTACGAGTGCTGCCGACGGAAGCTACTCTTTCCGGGCAGTCATGTAAGTCGTGTCTACTAACTGATATTGCTCGATTATTTGACTGTCGTAGACCTGTTCCATACGCAATTCCCAGCGACGGTCCCGTTGGCAAGCTGATTGAACGGCTTGGTAGACACGTCTTCCGTCCCGCGCATCTGCATTTCAAGATTGAAGTGTGTCATCAGTCCCGTTTAACCTTCTGCTGACTGAGCAAATATCCACCCAGGCTCCCGGATACGAGAAACTAGTCACTGCGCTTTACTTCAAAGGAGATCCATATATCACGAGTGATGCGGTCTTCGGCGTCAGAACCTCTCTCATCGTTGTACGTCCTCGTTGCTCTCTTCCGTTGAGGTCATTTTGGATTTATAGCTATGACAATTAGGAAACGGAAACGATAACTGATACTTCTTTGACGTTGGCTCGTGGGTTCCAACGAGCCGAGCCGCATGCAGAATTGAAACAAGATTTCATTCTGGCGACTCCGGGGGAATGCGCGGAGGCGAGGAAGAGAACCATGCCCGCTCTAGCGTAATAAGCTGTGGAAGAACACGATAAACTTGTAATTTTACCCGTGCGACGGAAAGGTATATGTACGAGGCTCATCTATGATTTGTATGAAGTTGTAGTTGGTATTCCCGAAGAAGTAAGCTTTACCTTTTAAAAAAATAGGAAGAAAAGGAGAGCATATTTGGATTTTCAGTACCCATAATCATGTCTACTTGCGTGGTATTTCTGTGAACTGGCCGGCGGTACAGCTTTGGCGCCCCCATTGAATGCCGAGGTGTCTTGTAACCACCTGTTCGGCGACAAGCCTGTACGACCAACGGTACAGTATAGCATGTCTAATCTTAAGTATCAGAACGGTGTAGTAACCAGATGAACAAATCCGTGTTCACCTGTTGAAAATCAGAGAACTTAGCAATATTTTCCTCATACCCCGTTAAAAACGCGAATGCCGGTGTTGCGCCACATACGTATGCACAGGCTACTGTGTCTCCATATAGAGGACCGTCTAATTCATAGAGAGGCGCCAATAATGCTGGGCCAAAGAAGGATATCCTGACGGTTTCATTAGGAGGAGGAAACGCTTGAGTGCGAGGGATTCGTTGCAGCTAGGTCCGTTGTCATAAGAACGCTAAGATGCCTCCTTGACCTTCGGATGGTGTGAGCTGCTGTGTAAGCCTGGCCTATTATACAAGGGGAATGAAAGAGAGGTTTAGGAAGACATAGGATGAGAAATGGTATTTGAAGCGTGGGCAGAGATAAAGTCGTGGAAGAATTGGGGTTAAATCTGCAATGTCGGGTAAATGCATTGCCATCATGAATATCTCTAGGAGTTCACTTCTAGGGTAGCGGAGTGAAGATGGATAGTGTACTCGAAAGCCGTCCTGTGTGTGATCGAAGCTTCCGTATTAATTCATCACTAAGAATTTCGAAGGCCAATGCTTCGGGTGCCAAGCAGGGACTCTGGAATATATTACTCCTAGTAATGCTGTACGAGGATTCGGTACCACTCACCAGCACGTAAGCTCACGTCAGGGGTTTCTAAGAGTTGATACACAACGCTATGCCAAGTGTTGACGTTATCAGCGTCCGGTTCTTCGACTGAATGGCGTGGAGCTTGAGCCCGCTATGAGACTATCGGAGACGGCCGAGTATTGAAGTTTTTATCACAGGGATTGAAGCCCCATTTCTGGTATCAGAGTTCTTCGATAGTCGACTCTTCGTCTTCGATAACCACCCTTTAATGACCCTCACCGTCTTATCCATGAGCTGGGAGCGACAGTCATCGTGCAACGTGTTGATGTTACGGAGCTGGGGCAGGTATTGGTATTGGTATTGGCACCGGGCACTGCTTGAATTGACAGAGAAGGCCGTGAAGTCGTGCGCTGACTCTAGTGCATGCTTTCAGAGAAGCATCTAATCGTCGTCTGTAGATAATCCTCTTCAGCCCTGCATGTCGTCAAAGGCTACTAGCACTTACCACAAGTCCCTGAGAATCAATCAGATATATCCTTGCGATGAAGGGATTTCTATCGCCATGAGATGTCGGTGAACTCTGTAGGTATTGCAATTCCGGAGTGCTGATCCTTGTTGAAAATACGGGTTAAGGATCGTCAAGAGACACGCACGTGTGTACGGTGCTGCAGTTTTAAGGAATATCAGACCGCCCTTCGAGCAAACGATTCTTTTTTACAAAGCCGCAGCCGTGTTTGCTAGTGGTGAGATAGTTGCGGTTGCATATGCAGCTTTGAGATATTCGGTTTGGGGAGCAGGAGAAAGCAGCTGCTTCCGTGTCTGTGGACAAGTAGCACACCAGCCACATTTTGGAGTTGTCAATGAATGCCGTGAAGAGGAAGTTAAAAGACTGGCTCGCGTGGCACCCCAAATATGGGCATCACCTTCATGGACGTCTCTGTTAACATTACATACACAAAGATGATTACATATACACGCACTTAGCTCTCCTTTCCGAATGCGACCATCCAGAATCCTGGCACTTTGCCCACCCTCCACGTAAATTCAGCCTCCCACTCATCCAGCCACACCTCACAAGCCGTGCACCTCAGTCCCAGCGTCTCCCGAGCCCTTCTCCAGACACTTCCCCCATCGACGAGCTTCTCCGGGTGCCCCTCCAGGTCGAATGCGACAGTCGCCCAGAGTTCTGTCCAGACTTCACAGGGATTGGCCATAGGTTTGGCCCCGACCTGGTCTTTCGTGCCTTCCCAGTGACGAGAGATGGGGTCGCGGTACCGCATAGCAGTGGAGAGTGTGTTCATCCAAGACCGATGGTATAAGATCTAGAGCCCGTGAGTAAAGATTGTTGACGAGAAAGGGCTACACAGCTCACCCAAGGCGCCAGATACGCAGCGTCCAGCGACCGCACGACTTCTTCGGCAGACAGAGCAATGGCATGCTTAGCTGCCTCGTTCACGAGTAAGCGGTCTTTCCATCTGAGTGCCGCACTCAGAATTGGAAGCGAGTGAGCAGGTATCAAAGGACGAAGCGCGTTCTTGCAGGAGCTGATGGCAGCATATACTCGATATTTGTGGGCCGCCTCGGCAAGTTGGAGAAGAACAGCAAATGTAAGCTCGGCGATGTCCGGCTGTGGCTCATTATACAGGAATTTGAGCAAAACTTCGAGTATCCTGGACGATTCAGGAAGGGGATCGTCTTGTAGGGGGATATGAGAATTGAGTGTGACGTTGATGCGGTGTAGCCGGAAATGGATGCCGTCGGACGAGCATATCGACGTGTCGGCGTCTGGGAACGAGACTTTCGGCGGATTAGACTCTGTCGGTGCCAGACGACGGCGCACTTACATCTGGACGAACTCATTGAGGTGGCTGGTGAAGGACCGGGCATCAAAGTTCAAGTTGCCGGATGTGTGGCACAGCCACTATGTTTTTCTTTCGCGACGCTCACTTGCTTGCCGCTTCAGCTATCGCAATCGAAAGACTAATGCTATGTTCTCCTCTCTCCTGGGTGGCCGCTGTGCTCATATCCACGGGTACTCGGCCTTGAGTTCGCCTTTTTCACGCGGGGTACGCAGAAATGCTCAATTGTTTCATCAATGTTACAGGACGAAGGTCTGCTGGAAGCCATTCGCATCTTATCTTTTGGGAACCGATTCGATCTGCGCGCATTTTTCGCTCATTGAAACCGCGTCTTTGTACTAAACCTGGGAAGTTCTTCAGAATTTGACCTCAGCAGTGTAACACTGTGGGTAAAAGTTGGGAAATTTCAGACAAAGGTAAGCGTATATTCCAATTTAGCTGCCCAAAATCGTCCTGTTTATCGTGTTCCACTCACAGGTCTAATCGTCGAGGATATGCACAAGAAGGATCTGAGTGAATTGATTGCCTATGATACGGCCTTGAGCCTCTTTCATGGGCCGTCGATATACGAACCTATGGTATTGTCGCGGTGATTGAAAAGATTCTTACCGATCCATGGCCTCCCAGTGTTAATATGATACGGCAGGACCGGACAAGAAGACGAAGATCGAGTTTCTCGAGGATATGTTGAATAGGCTGTCAGCTGGAAAGATTATGAAGGCTGAAGACTGGCGGCCTACCCTGGGGAATCTTCTGCAGCTACTGCAGTCTTTGAAGAGTTTAATGGAAAGATTGAGCCAGGACATGAGGAGAAGCAGATGTTTCAGTGAAGATCTCTTTTCCAATGCCACGTCACAGAATGCGCATGGTAAGCGTGTACGATAGCGTGTCCTATAAATATTCCTAACTTTTATTTCGGGAATATTAGGGAAAATGTAAAATTTGGCTATCAGAGGCAAACCGCCATGCCCTCGAGCCATACATGACGAGAGCTATCCTTGACGAAGATTGGCAATATTCCAAGAGTAAGCGGATCTCTAGTACTTATATTCCTTTTTTCACGCGACTGATTCAAGCCAGTAGAAAAATGTTCTGAACGATAATGACTTTACGACCCCTTAGACGAGGTATCCCTGAAATAGAGTGCGAGCTACATAGACCGTCGACTGTCGGATGTCAATAAGGTATTGATGGGATGCTGGCCATCCTCCCCATAGACGGCGAACGTTCTGCCTAGTCGTATTCGGGTCATCGACCTGACGCCTAGGAGAATATTCTTCCAGTTTTACAACCACGCCTTGGCCCGATTCCAGGAAGTGATCGAAACACTGTGAGATCTATATGGTCTTGGGTACATCAGTGACACGTTCAATGCGCGTCCGTCTTTCAAGGCTTTAAATCTGACCTATTCTTTCATCTCCCGCCTTTCATCGCATTTCTCCTCTGCTATTTAGGACGCGTGAAACCCTTCGACGCGTCGGTCATGGAGCAGTCAACGATCGAGGAAAGATCGGGGGGTATATAACCAGCTATGGATCGGGAAATCCAACATTTCTTCATCTTGAACCCATACCACCACCATGTTACTCAGCCTCACAGCTTTCATACTTAAAACCGTTATAGTTGCTTGGTTGTCGGCGTCGGTCAGCGAGCTGTTACCCACCACCGACATCAGTTGGAGGTGGCTAGACGCTGTCCTGGCTGACGTCGGGTTACTTGAGCCCAACCCCACCTCGACGGAAATCAGCGATGTTTTCATCCAAGGCGTGGCCAATTTCGCCGAGCCCAGTGCATCGCAGCCTTTCAACCTGGTCACGGTCCTGACGGCGGATAGCCCACCGAACGAAGGCGACGACATGGACGTCCCCGCAGAAGACACTCCTCCCCACGGTATCATCCGGCAGCTTCTCGAACCTGCACTCGCCATTGTCGAAGTGACGCCTGCAGCAACGATGCCCGTGGACGACGCGCTGACGCTGGTTTCTGTTCATCTCCAGCCGACGCAGTTTCCTGCCAGTGTCACCCGAGTTGGCTCTCGCCTTTGGTCGTCAGCCTTTGCGATGGGTTTCATTGCCCGAAGTGTTTCCCTTTCCGCCGGCTGGGACAATTTCCCCACTCTCGTCGTCGAAGTTTGCGGCCCCTCCGAAACGGTCACATCCTGTTCCATCGATTCCCTTGTCTCAAGCACAGTGGAAGCGGATTTGGAAGGCCAAACTAGACAGGGCGAGGTGGTATTAGACGATATCCCAATATCTGAACAAGCGGAGCATGGCGGAAACTTCGAGGTGAGTTTCGTATATCATTTTGCAGACCATATTTCCTCATTGTTCTAGCTGCAGGCAACGGACAATACGGCATCAATCCCGTCCGGAAATATTTCATTCAGCGGTGCCGTTCGGCCCTTGAGGACGTCTGTCGGCGTTCAATTTACATCGGAGGTACGCGAGGTTAAGGTAAGCATGGCTAATTGAAGCCTTTGATGCAGCGACTAACATCGCGTATCTCAAAGGACGCTTCCGTATCCTGTGAGCCGGTCTCGAGAGCGTCTGTTGGGATCCAGTGTTCATTGGCGATTGATGAAGAAACGGTAAGGATGCCCATTCCACACCTTTGGTGCAGCGACTGACATTGCGCGTCTCATAGGACAAATTCGTTCCTGGCGAGAGTCGGGGCAGTCTTTACGCCACAGCCACGGAGGGAAATTCACCATCCCAGATGATGGACGATTCAGACGTCTTTTCGGTCCCAACAGTTAACAGCGAATTTGTAAGTGCACCACAGAATACATCTATGGCGGTCACTGAGCTGCGTGTTTTCAGAATATATACACCATGGCTGAGACGATTTCGTTCCCGTCGGTTGACGATCTTGCGAATGCAACCGAATTTGAGCGTTTGCGGCAAGACGTCCGAGGATTTGGTTATGAGTCAGAAGTCGATGAGGTAAGTTTTTTGAACTGCTTTCCAGGATGAGTCTACTAACATGCTACGCTTCCAGGGCATGGCACCGTCCCTTCCTGCGACGGAGCTAGGAGTATCGCCCTCGCCCTCGACCTCGACCCCGGCTTCGCCAAGACCAGTTCGGGCCAAACCCTTCGAATATTTCCGTGAGTGTTGGGGGGCGGATACCAAGGTGAATGCCCGTACAAAGCACGTCCATATCCACGAATGCTTACCATTCGATTTCTAGCATCTGTGGGCCAGAGAGTTCTGGTACCGGGTGTTGAGGAGCGAGGAATTGATTAAGACAGTATATGAGGCGATGCTACCCCTTGACGAGGGTGCCACCTACGAGGACAAGTATGAGATGGAGGTGGGCGAAGGACTGGTGAGCATTGTTGGTTACTTTCTGTGGTGTCCCTGCTGACAGTCAATGTTGTGTAGGTACGCATATCTGCATTGCGTCTGTCAGAGCACGCGACGAACCCCATTTTGCGGCTTCCGTACAACGCTCCTACAGAGAATGCTGACCACAATGATTCATTGTTCGTGTCGGCGGAGGCCAACCAGACGGCCGTATCTTCGGCAGCCTCAATCGGCATTCGCTCTCCTCCGTTCGTGCGCCCTTCGAACCCTCAGTCACGGTTCTTGGAATCATCGTGCGAGGCATCGGTGGCCGCGCCTACTATCCCGAAGGGTACCCCTTCGCCATCTAGGAAAAGGCCAGCATTGGTCCAGATCACCAATACTCCCCGCGGTGTCCTAACCACGCCATCCCGGACCCCGGTGAAGGCTGGACGAGTTCAAGGAGTTCTGCACGGAGTCCCCACACCGCCTACCTCTGTGCGACCGAAGCTGGCCAAATATGGGAGTCATTTCCCTCTCATCGCGCCGACAACGCGCCTCAAGGATGAATGCGACTCCCCTACCCGTCCAGCACGCCGTTCTGTGAGTCTTCATTTCACCGCTGTATTTTCGCAATTCTGATTTTGTTCTCAGCCTCCTCCTCCTTCCAAGTTCCCTCGATGGAGAGGCTAAATCGATACTTTAGTGAACGGACGGAGATGACGAAGATGTCGGTCACACACACCTACTACGTCGCCGCGTTGGGACCCAAGGGATGATCAGCGGTGCATTGGAACCGATGGGTTTTGATGCATGCGGCTGGTCACTGGGGAAGGACTGGTTCGCTGACGAGCTTGCCGGTCCTTCCTCTATCCCTGGTAGATGAGGAACATTGAAGGCGGGAGTGGTCGACGGGCCATTACCGTTCTCTGATGGACCTCGGAGGGACCGTTGACTGCCGACGGGTAGTCGACGAGTCCTGTTCCCTATACCCTTTCCCTTCGCGTGCACGACAGACTATGACATCCTTCGACATCCTCGTTGTCTCCAACGTCTCCTTCGTTTTCGGTTTTGCATCGTCATCATCGGCATTTGGTTCACGGTTAGGACATCCGCGCGGTATAGCTCTCGGTCGACATTCGATCCTCCCCCAGCCTATATCATTATTCATATTTATTGCATTCCTACCCCGTATACCCTTTTCTCTTCCGTCTTGTCTTCTCGGTCTCCTCTCTTTCTTTTTCCTCGACCATATCACAGCCTATACCTCGTCAATTTGCATATTTCTCTTTCGAGGTCAACCTACCATCATCACATTCCTAGACCCATATTTCCTTCGGTTCTTTGGTATACCCTCTTCTCTTCCGTCTTTTCGATCTTCTCTTTCTCTCTTTCCTCAAACACACCACAGCCTTAGCCTATACCTCGCCAACTTGCATATTTTTTCTTCGAGGTCAGCCTATCATCATGACACTCCTATGCCCATATTTCTTCCGGGTCTTTGGATTTTCTTTGGTCTTTACCTCTGGCTTTTGCGAATATTATCTTTCTTTTTGTCTTCAACCGTCCGACAAGTTCAAACGTGTGCGAGATTGGTTCAAGTTCGAGTATTTTTACATTTTCTCACGACTTCGGGTACAGCTACCTGCTTTGCCTCTCACTCGTTCTATCCCTGAACATATTTCAACCGTTTCAAGGAGCTACAGTAAGACGTGCAATCATGTAAATGTTTCAGCTCTGGGCATACCCAATCGACTGACAGTAGCCTGATATTCAAGCCCTCTAACAAGGAGAACCTCTCCTTGCATACTTGCGTTGGATGATGTCTGAAAGCGAATTATATATGGGAGCGATAATCGGTACTAGATCACTACTATTAAATAATACATTTACAGTAGTTACGAGCATACAGCAAAGCAAGATAGTTGACCGAAAGCAATTGAACACGACAGCAAGACTGATAGCGATGGATAACACGAAAGCAAATGATAGCAGCAATCAAGAGGGAAGAAAGAAAGTAAAAGAAAAGGGCTTAGACTGCATTAGCAGAACGGGCAGGGCGCTCCGAAGCTTCCAACCTCCTCTCAAGCTCACGCACATAAGCCTGTGTTTCACGGAGAGCAGCTTCCGCCTGATGGCGACCTTCAGCCTCACGACGGCAACGTTCCTCAGCTTCATCCAGTGGCTGAGGGTACTATCAGAGAGATCTGTTCGCCTGCAGCCGTACTCATGCTCACCTTTTTCTTTTCAGCCCACTCTTGCTCCTCAGCAGGTCTTTCCGCATCCCACCGTGCCTTTATCGTCTCTGGGGACCTCGCCATATTCACAAACTTGCCTTTCCCCAGAACCACCCTTCTCCCGTAGCCCGAATACGAGCACTGGCGTTCAACCAGCCCGTGTTTGAGTACTATACGTGGCTGCGTCTCTATTTCAAGGACTCTCCATATGGTGTAGGCGTACCAATAACACTGCGCAAAGATGTAGTGGTACTGTGGGGTGTTTCTCGAAGTAGTCCGGAGGAGATGTGTAAATCGCTCAAGGGTGACCTTGGTTTGTGACTGGGTGAGGTCCATCGTCATGAGAGTGTCGAAGAGGCAATTCCCCAGCTCTCTTGCGATAGCAGCGGGGCTACTGTTTGGTGGTAAGATTATAAGTCTGTCGAGAGCGTTGGGAGGATCGCCTTTGCTGATTCTCTTCAACGTGGCACCAGAGCTTTGGAAGGGACTCGAAGTGGCCCACTGGGGTAAGGATATGGGCTCGGACTCTGCAACTGAATTCGAGTCGGTCGAGTCGGTCGCCTCTTCGATAATTTCCTCGCTCTGATGCTTGGCTATATCAGCCAGCAGCCCATCCTGTCCTTCGGCGTATTCCTTCGTATCGTCCATCAAGCGGTCCACCAGGAGAAGCGCCCTCCGCTTAGCTCCGACCAACTCCTTCAACGTCACAAGCAGAAACTCGTGCTCCCAGGCACTACCCTTCCTGCATTTGCAGTATTCGACTTGGGTAACGATGATGTTGCCGAGGCCGTCTTTGAGGAATGGGAGATTCTCTTTTAGAGAACGGAGTAGCAACGAGGCGTTGGTTACGTCTGTAGCCTTTGAAAAGACGCGCATCTCGGGGTCGTCCTCATGCATGATGAAGCGAAGAAGGGCATAGAATGGGCGGGTGAGCCACTGAAAGGGCATCGTGTCGCTGGGTCGTCTTTAAAGCAGAGGCAGAGGTAGTGAGTGTATGCTTGAGGCAGAGAGGCAGCCATGTGGCCCGACGAGGTCAGCGATTAAATTAATTAAATGTAATCTGATAACCTTGAAACTTACAATTGCAGATATAAAAACGGAAATCTTGAACCCCACTTGAAGTTTGGTATCATCAACAGTGGAAACAGCGAAAGCTAACGTGGAGCCATGCATCTAGCACATGCCACTGCCAATTCAGTACTGATGAAGAAGCTGCACGTTGTAGTGAAGCCAAAGAACGTCCGATTCGTTATTACGGAAATCCCGACTTAGTCAAGACTTGCACACATTTTGTGAAGGATGGACCAAGATCTGGTGTCTGGGAGAGGTTTTTTCCGGCCCTAAATAGCCGTTTAAGTAGTCAAAATAGAATCAAATTCATAGATGCCGCCGGATTGTGCCTCGCGCATAATCCTTCAACATATCCTCCGGATTTTGACTAGGGCAAAATCCAGCATGTGGCGTTTTGATTCTATTTTGACCCGCCCAAAATGGTCGCCACCGAGTTGTCGTTGTAACCGGCGGTCCCAATCAGGAACGGCCAACGGCGATAACCAGCTACGCCATCGACCAGGTTGACTGGCAAGCCATATGCTGTGGCCACGAAGGCCCGGCGGTTCGCAGCAAGGACAAGGTGAGAAATCAATAGATCGATGGGAGCTAGAAGATGGGAGATAGGCCACTGGCATTGTTATCGATTCTCAGTCTCCACGTCCTTCAGAATGCGGAAACTAGATGCCTGTGTTCCAAAAAAGTGCCCCAGAAGCCGTGGATACAACGCCCGGGACTGTTGGTTCTCCCTCAATGACGTGTAGTCCAAAAATGCTACGCGGGAGAAGCAGAGATAGAAATTTCATTGTATAGCGGGATCTTGATTCAAGCAGACTGAGCGCCGAGGACAAAGACAAGGCCTGTAGTAGACAGTAGTATGCACCAGGGATTCAAAGAATAGAAAGACAAGTTTGGTCGTCGTCAACACTGTGCTATATATGTCTTTGTTGATGTTAGAGAAGGATGTGAAAGAGTGAAATAAAGAGAAAAACCCTAACGCCACAAGCGGAGACCGGTATATCTTTGGGGTAGCTTACAATAGGAAACCAGATCTCCAATTTCCGATAATTTGGACATCTTGGGGTCCGACGCGTCGCCCGACAGGACTCCCGACGCTGCCCGCCCTCATGCCGATGCGGCGGAGGCGTCAAATTTGGCTGAAAAAGCCAACCTTTGTCCGAATTCGTGCCTAGGTTCAGCCACAGGGGTGCTCCGAATGTCTGGATTTTTAGAGGATCTCAGACATGGGCTTACAGCTCCATATATTTGCCCAAATCCTTTCCGAATCGCGATGCGGGTTCTTAGTCTATGCTCTGGGGTTCTCCCGCGATACGCAATGCCCATACGGAGTTTTCTATTCTAAACAAACACATTCAACATTTGTTCAACATCCTGTGTCAAGACAAAAGAAACTTTGCAGACCTATAATCGACCCCGGGGGAGGCATTACGGAGTAAAGATTTTCTCTCAACGCACTGGTGATTAGAACGGTCGATGAAGCCACTGCCGCAAGGACTAGCCGATCAGACGCAATCCTAAATAAGAGATCAAAGTGTGCAAATGAATAATGCTCAGATGAGTAACTTCAATCCGAAGGATTTTCAACTGCGGCAGTCGGAAGGGATAGAGCAGATCAAGGTAAGGGAGAAGTAGCGAGGGCATGGTTCCGTGAAGCGATACAAATCTAAATCTGGAAATCTGTGAAAGTACTCGCAGCGGCAGCTTGATAGGCACAGTATATCAGCGTCCCAACAGCGGCTAAGCGCCCATTAAAGTTGTCATATAGCAGCTTTGGTTTTGAACAGCGGTAATTTGGGTTACGCCCACACAATGGGACTTGGATGTGTTACGCGACTCACGAGTAATATGGCGCCTAGAATTGTATTGCGCAGATGTCGCGTAGCGTCCTAGATGAGAACTTGCCATTACCAAAGAGTTGGACAACATCATGACTGGAAGGTGTTCTTAGATCAGATTTAATATCAGAATGGCGCGGAAACAGAACCGGAAGCGCGCGCTTGAACGCCCACATATGTAGGCTGGCCAACTCTTCGGTTCCGTTCATCCGAGAGAGATCCGTCAGGGTGTGCAACATACATGGGCTGTGGGCTGCAGAGAAGACTATATTTACGGGTCCCCGACTAAAAGTCTTGGCCAGTACAAATGTATGATGGCAGTCTTCTCAGTGGTGCACAATGCTCTATCGAGGGCAAGATGCTCCCTTCGGTTAATCAATTGCAGCGTCTGTCACTGCGCCGCCTATTAACATAAGATGAAAAGGAAGTCGTTCATCGGACCGATCAGTCTTTTCCACCTCGGTGACATAGACTGCCATCATGTAAGGAACAGGTGACTGCGAGGACAATGCATCGAGAAATGTGGGGCTCATGTGGATGCTGATCAAACCTTGAGAATGACTGTAGGATGGTTGGCGTCAATTGAAATACTCCTTCTCACCACCGAAGCAGAGGAACAGAACACAAACGAATATCGTCATTGTTACAAGCATCGCTACACTTTGGCGATATCGACATACCGGACTATCAGGGGACGCTGGTGTTTTGAGGTAAAGCCTAGAATAGACGTATTAGAACAGTGGTCAGATATCCTTGCTCCCAAGGGCAGATGAAGCAGATCGTGTGCACGAACACCATGGTTTCTTTACGTGCATGTTGCCAGAAACTCAACTTTCAACCTCGGTGGCAATGACATAGGCGTTATGCATTTCATTTAACGGACCCTGACGTCATGAGGCTCGAATCATGAGGAAGAAAAGCAAAAACACTCACCCTAGGTTTGAACTAGCGCCCTGACTGACTTCGCACATACGTATAAGCATACGTAGTCACGATTCATCATGGCAAAGATAACTCCTCGTACTAGCGACAGTGTTCATATTCGAGATCGTGGCTTCAGCATCGAGGTTGATTCGTATGGATAGCAAGGCGACAAACATTGTAGACCTTGTGTGATATGGTCAATTAAATGAGGCCGTGAGAAGATACCAGGGGGAAAGTCGGGCCTTCGCCTGCTTCACACCCAAACGAAATCACGACTGAAGAAGAACACGGAAAGGCAGAAGTATGGTTTACATATTAGCAAGAGATACACTTGCTTGCTCAGAAATTTAGCGCGGATATTAGGCTTCCTTACACCTTTACGCGCTTTGACCTTTCTAAAATGGTGCCTCCACGTTTCGTGAGGCGTCGCCAATCCGACCGTCGGGATTACTTCAGCTTTGTGTTAGGAGATCGTCGAGGACGATAGGTAGCGCACCAGCGGCATTTTGGAGGCTGTATGTGGTGAGGAGCAAGTCGGAAGGCTCGCGTGGCATACCAAGTATGGGCATCACCTTGACATCAGCAGATTGGGAAAAAAGTTTCCGGGGCTTGCGGCGACCACGGTCCGACGGAATGCTTATTCGCCTTGTTAAGGCCTTGCAAAGTTCATATAACCGAGGCTAAATGTTGCTTCCTTTTCATATGCTATTAGAACCTCGCAGAATAATAACTTTGCCTTCAAGATTACATTGAATTGTTTCCAGCTCGTATATTACTACTATAAGCTCAATAAAATGTAGTCTCCCTCCTGCAGATTGATTATATTTAAAAGCTTAGGTGCCCAAAATGAAGTAAATATTTAAAGGTACTACGAGCCGGTAAACCTGATATCTATGACGTCGAGACAGTAGTTCGACCTCTACCGACCCATCAGCGTCTTCTTCGGAAAGCCCTCCATCAATGAATCACTATCGTCTCGTCTGTTGGTCCATGTGTGGAAGGCTGCCTAGATTTATTTCGACTCGTATTTGGATATTGGCTTCACAACGGTTCTTACGAAGCGAGTTCTTCGGATGTAGTACTGCACTACTGAATTTTCAGCTAAGCCCTCGGTCCACTTCAGCGGGAATGCTGCAGCAAGGGAGAGGAAGTTTGGTCATTAAGAAAACTGAAATGAGGAGCGAGACAGGGTGCATGGCGTGACAAAATGAGCATCCGAGTCGGAGATCTCGCGATCACCAGATCAATGCTGAACATGACCTCCTATGCGATGCACCGATGCACCGTGACGTGACACTGCGCGTTATTAATTCTGTTTCCTTCTTCCCCTTCTTGTTTCCTTCTCGTCACAGAGTACTATGTGTCCATTCGTCCCACGCGGCTTTCTCTGCATGGTCCATGCATCAGATCTGCAGACACCGACCCTACAAGACTGCTTTGCCTCTAGACCTAATCTTCTCCGATACGGACTTCTTCTTCCGAGCCGGAACTAGAGCGTAGTCAGCTATTTCAACATAAATACAGTCCGAAGTCGCCACCAAAGTCGAAAGCCCCAACGTCCCGAGCAAGATATCACCGCCTGTCCAACCATCGCAAATTCCTGGCCTACGCAACTCTTCCCAGTCATCGGTGCATCCTGTTCAACTCTCAAGGTCTTCTGAAGTGACATGTCAGTGCAGAGTCGGAGGAGGAAGTGGCTGTGTTGAAAGGGACTCAAGTCAAGTTAGTCAGCCGTCACGATCAGTGAGTTAATCTCTTGGAATCAGCTCCGTATCACATCTTAGGGAATTTTTTAAGCTGTGAGGGTGCGAACTTCTCTATACAATGTCCCTCTTTGATTAATGTTAATGGTCTGGAGCGCCGTGGAATCGGATGAGTACGTCCGGCACCAACAACGTAAATAAGTAATTCTTCCGTAGCTTGCAAGGATGTACGCTGATATCCCTTCTCCTAGCCGTGTCCTCAAGGCCGAAGATTTCAGTTATCCAAATCCTTTCGGTCCTTTCCTGACCGCAGCTCCTGAAAGCAATCGGCAACGAAGAGGGAGAGACAAGGACAACAGGACATTTGTATAGACTGCATTATTTACATAAAAGTACCTGTATTCTGTTTACGGTGATGATAATAAATTTACTATTCCAAGCTTCTACATCTCCATGAGTGAAAACATTTGTAGTATATGATATGGGCCCCCAGCCACCTGAGAAGATAGAGATTATGAACTCGTTTTGCGATAGCGATCATGTTATACCTGCATATGGCGCCAAGTAATTATACTAACACCTTTCAAAGCCGGATAGGCATTACCGACATCAGAAACAATCATAATAATACATGTAGATTGTAATTCCTCCAGGCATATGAGTCCGCCGCAATTATTTCGGACGTTGTCATGCATTTCGAGCCTTGCCAAGGGCTTATACGGCCATATATATTTCTGTCCAATTCGCTGATGTTCACGGAATGTCTGTGTTAAGATTACGTACACAATGATGATTACATATACACGTGCTATCCGGGCACCTTGCCCACCCTCCACGTAAATTCAGACTCCCACTCGTCCAGCCGCATCGCTCAAGCCGTGCACCTCAGTCCCAGCGTCTCCCAAGTCCTTCTCTAGACACATCCTCCTTCGGGGGCTTCTCCGGGTGCCCCTCCAGGTCGGGTGCGACAGTCGCCCAGAGTTCTGTCCAGACTTCACAAGGTTTGGCCATAGGTTTGGCGCCGACTTGGTCTTTCGTGCCTTCCCAGCGACGAGCGACGAGAGATGGGGTCACGGTACCGCAGAGCCGCGGAGAGGGTGGTAATCCAAGAGTGGTAGCATAGGATCTGGTGCTCGTGAGTAACGATTATCGGCTAGACGAAGCAGCCAAGGTGCCAGGTATGCGACCGTACAACTTCCTCGGCAGAGAGAGCAACGGAATGCTTATCTGCTCGTCGACGAGTAAGCGGTCATTCCATCTCAGTACAGCACCAAGAATCGGAAGCGAGTGAATAGGCATCAAAGGGCGAAGCGAGTTCTTGCAGAAGCCAATGGCAGCATATACTCGATATTTGCGAGCCGCCTCGGCAAGTGGAGCAAATGTGAGCTCGGCGAGGTCCGGCTGTGGCTCATTTATACAGGAATTTGAACAAAAGTTCGAGTATCCTGGACGATTCAGGAAGGGGGTCGTCTTGAAAGGGGATATGAGAATTGAATGTGACGTTGATGCGGTGTAGCCGGAAGTGGATGCCGCCGGAGCAAATTGACGTGTCGGCGTCTGGGAACGAGACTTTCGGCGGATTAGACTCTGTCGGTGCCAGACGACGGCGCACTTACATCTTGAAGGACCGGGCATCAAAGTTCAAGTTGCAGGATGTGTGGCACAGCCACTATGTTTTTCTTTCGCGACGCTCACTTGCTTGCCGCTTCGGCTATGGCAACCGGAAGAGCAATGCTATGGTCGTATTGAATTCTTTCGCTCTCCTCTTGGGCGGTCGCTGTGCTTAGATTCATGAGAATTTGGCCTTGAGTCGACTTTTTTCATGGGCTACCCAGAAATGCTCAGTATGTTACAGGACGAAGGTCTGGTACCATTCGCATCTTTCCGTGGCTTCATACTTGGGAAAGCAACCTCCGCACATACTTCTCTCTTTGAAATCACTCCTTTGTGCTCAGCCCGAGGATTTCTTCAGAATCTCGCAACCACTGGCAGAATTTGGGAAATTTCTGACAAAGGTGAGCCTATGTTCCAGCATACCTTCCCAAAATCATCCTGTTTATCGTATTCATCTTACAGGCTTAATCATCGAAGATATCATGCACAAGAAAGTGTGTGGGTTAATCGATTGGCTACGATACAGCCTCGAACCTCTTCCATGGGCCGTCGATATACGAATTCATGGTATCGTCGCGGTGATTAAAAAGATTCTTACAGATTCTTGGCGTTCCAGCGTTGATATGATATGGCGGAACCGGAGGAGATCGACTAGAAGACAAACATTCAGCATCTCCAGCATATGTTGAATACGCTGTTAGCTGGAAATACTATCAAAGTTGACGAAGGGCGGACTACCCTAGAGGATCTTCTTCAGCTAAAACAGTGTTTGAAGAATCCGATGTGGAAATTGAGCCTGGACGTGGAGAGAAGCAGGCGTCTCTGTTAAGGTCTCCTTACCAAATGGTGACGTCCCAGAATCCTAGTATTGCGCGGTAAGCTTGTATGATGGCATGTCTCGTAAATCTTTCAAATCGTCTGTTTTCCAGGAATATTACAGTTGGGAATATGGAAACTTTGGCTATCAGAGGCAAACCGCCACGCCCCGGAGCCAGACATGACGAGGGCTATCCATGGTTCGATGTCAATATGGTATCTATGGGATGCCGGTCGTCCTCCCCATAGACGGCGAATGTGCAGACTTGAGATATTTCGCTCATCGACCCGATGCCTAGGAGAAGATTGTCCCACTTTTATAAACACACCTTGGCCCGATTTCAAGACGTGATCGAAACACTGAGATCTAAATCGTCTCAAATACACGAGTAACACGCTCAACCCACGTCCTTCTTTCAAGGGTTCAAATCCGATCTATCGTTTCATCTCCCGCCTTTCAGCACATTTCTTCTCTGCTCTCTAGGACGCGCGAAACCTTCGACGTGTCGGTCGCGGAACAGTCAACGATCAAGAGAAGATCGGGTGGTGTACAATTAGCCATGGATCGGGAAATCCAACGTTACCTCATCTTGAACCAGACCACTACCATGCTACTCTACACGGTTCTCGTAATCCAAACCCTGTACTTGGCTTACTTCTTGACATCAGTCGGAGGTGGATACATCCTGTAATGAGCTACATTGGGTTACCTCATCCCAACCCTACCTCGACGGAACTCGGCAATTCTCTCATCCAAAGCGTGGTCATGGTCGCCGAGCCCATTGCCGTGGAGCCCATGAGCCTAGTCACCGTCCTGACGGCGGACAGCTCATCGAACGAACCAGATGACATGGATGTTCCCGCAGACGGTACTCCTTCCCAAGGTAATATCTGGCAGCTGCTCGAACCCGCAGTCGCCGTTGTCGAAGTGACACCTGCAGGAACAACGCCCGTGGACGACGCGCTGACGCTGGATTCCTTCACCCGGAATGTGACTTCAACTGTTCCCAGCCAACTGGCATTGTAGACCACCTGCCGCGAGGCAACCCTGCTTGCAGATACGTATGCGAACCCTCGAAGTAGGAGGTTGCATTTGAGAATCTTTGAACGCGATTTATCTATAGTAGCGATAGTCGGTAGAACAGGAACCCCAATCCATTGATATACAGTGGTTAGCATACAGCAAAGCAAGGTAGTTAACCGAAAGCAGTTGAACACGACAGCAAGACCAATAGCGATGGACAACACGAAAGCAAATGGTAGCAACAATCAAGAGGGAAGCAAGCAAAGAAACCAAGATGGCTAGACCGCATTAGCAGAACAATCGGGGCGCTCAAGACCTTCCAACCTCCTCTGAAGCTCGCGCTCACGAGCCTGTGATTCACGGAGAGCAACTTCAGCTTTACGGTGAGCATCTTCGGCTTGAAGGCGACCCTCTTCAGCCTCACGACGACGTTCTTCTGCGGCTAATTCTGGAGCATGAAGGGTCTGAGTGTACCATCAGAAACATATATTCGTCTAAAGTCATGAACATGCTCACCCGTTTCAATTCAGCCCATTCCTCGTCCTCTGTAACCTTTTCCGACTCCCACTGGGCCTTAATTGTCTCTGGTGACCTCGTCGCATTCACCGATTTGCCTCTCCCTAGAACCAGCCTGTTCCCATACCCGGTTAATCGATGTGAGCATTGGCGTTTAGCCAACTCCGGACTGTGCGGGTACACGCGCGGCTGTGTCGCCATCTCAAGGACCCTCCAAATCGTGTAAGCGTACCAATAACACTGAGCAAAAATCAAGTGGTATTGTGGCGTGTTCCTCGAGGTAGTCTGGAGGAGGTGCGTAAAACGCTCGAGGGTTACCTTTTGTGACTGGGTGAGGTCCATCGTCATGAGAACGTCGAACTCTACCGGGACATCGCGTCTGTTGGGTAAAATGATGAGCCTGTCGAGAGCGTCGGGAGGATCTCCCTTGGTGGTTGTCTTGACTTTGGCGATAGAGCGATGGGCACAGCTCGGAGTGTCCCATGTTGGAGTAGCGGGCGTCGTCGAGGACTCGGTGGACGATGATGAGGACGAATTCGAATCTGTCTCTTCTATTCCATTCATCTCCTCGCTCTGATGCTTAGTCAAAGCAGCCCGCAGCTCATCCTCTCCTCTGTACTTCTTCGTATCGTCATTCAACCGGTCGACCATGAGAAACGCCATCCGCTTGGCTCCCTCCGATTCCTTCAACGTCACAAGTAAAAACTCGTGTTCCCCAGGGTTATCTTGGCTGAAGGGACATTTGCAGTACTCTACTTTGGTGACAAGGATGTTTCCAAGACCGTGGTCGAGGAAATGGTGATTTTCTTTGAGAGAACTGAGAAGCGATGAAGTATTGGTTGAATCCGACACCCCCGAGAAGACGCGCATTTCATCGGGACGTCGAGGAGGCATGATGAAGCGAAGAATGGACCGGATGAATTGGGAGAGCCACAGAAAGGGCGTCATGTTGCTGGGTCGTCCTTAAAGCAGAGGCAGAGGCATAGAGCGCTAGTCCGGGGCATGCTAAGCTGCAGCCCTTTTTTCGTTCCCACGGCAATGCCGGGTCTCGAAACGGAAACCTTGAACCAGCGAAAGCTAATTTAAAGGCGACCCTTCACTCAGACTGCACCGTTTACACGCCCCCGATCCAATGATATGAAAGTTACGGCGCATAAAAGTAGCAGTGTGAAATCGAAACGGCACTAATAATAATCAATATGTGGTGCTTACTGCGTATGATTCGCTCTGGGCTCTGGAGGCTTTCACAGAATCGCCTTCAACTTGTTTTCACTTGGCGCCTTGAGTCAGAAATGCGGGAGAAGGGTGACTAGCGGACTGTTAATTGTTTGCCGATTGTGCATGTACTAGTCTCCAAGTCTTTCAGAGTGCAGAAACTAGAGGAAGTACTGTGTTGCGAAGAGCGTCCAAGAAGCGGTGCAGAGCGTATACGCCGGGCCAGTCGGTCCCCCAAAAGCCAAAATGTGTGCAAGGGAATGATTCGATGACAGATCGCCGGGGTCGTGATTCATCAACCATAGCAGATTGAGGGCCTGTGGTAATAAATACAAGGGAGAGAAATACGGCAAGTGTGTGTGCCATCGCCAACACACTAGGCTATCTCTTCCTCGACGCAGTGAAGGAAGGGTAATAAGCACAAGAGTCCCGACGCCGCAGCTTGACCAGCGGGAGATCAGTATCAGATCCCCATTTAGGTTTTATTTCCCTCCAGCTCCGACGAGGCATCGAGCCCTGTCACCGGGATGCTATCATCGATATCTCTTAATGAGGCCGTGTATTAAATTAATAATGCTCAGACTAAAAACGTTTTTCGTGTAACACCTCCTTTCCCTACTCAAAGAGGGAAATCAGCAGAAACTGAGTGAAGTTTTTTCAATCGCAGAGAAGGGGTAGACTAGATCGGGCGGGAGGATTCGGACCCGTTGACAACTGGACATCGAACAGGTTAATAAAGTGCTGGTCCTCAGTGGCGTGGGTGGAAGTGCAGAAATTGACCAGAAGATCTGACACATCTGAAAATCGATGAAAATCACTCACCTTATCGTGGCGGTAGCTTGATAGGCACATCGCACTAATCAGCATTACCAACAGTGCCAGGCAAGCGCTAACTGAAACCGTCCTCGGGTCGCTTTGGTTTTTAATGGTGGTGGTTTGGGCTATACGTACACTTGGGTGTGCAATATGATTAGTGGGCCCCGGAATGGGCCCGGATATTGCCTATTAGCATTCTCAAAGACGTCATCGTCAGATCAGATCTATTTTAAACCAGAATGCTGTGAAAACAAAGCTGGAACCGCGCGCTTAAAATACTCACGTATGTTGGCCACCTCTTGGGTTCTAATCACCGAGAGGGGAACGTGAAGCACGCAGCATGCTTCTGGCGTCGAGAAGAGTAGACACAGGAGTTTCCTTGGGCTTTAGTCGGTACAGGTCTACGACGGCAACCTGTTCAACGACACACAGAGCGCTGTCGAGGAAAAAGAGTTGATTAGCGGTCGACTGGTCGGTCGGTGATCCTCGTATTTCCTATTTCTAGGAACAGATGAATAGAATGTGAAAGGAAGGGGTCTATTGAAGTGACCGATACTTTACACCTCGGGGACATAAACTGCCATCAGGCACGGAACAGGCGAATCTGCGAAGACAATGCATTGATAAATGTGGGGCTCGCCTGGATGCTGATCAAATCTTGGCAACGATGGTGTGGCGTCAACTGAATACTCCTTTTCACCGCCGAAGCAGTGAAACAGCACACGAACGAGTATCGTCATTGTGGCAGGCATTGCTGCACCTTGGCGATATCGACAAGCCGGAGTATGGCGAAATCGATTTCCTAGATTAAGTGTATTAGCTGGATGGATATCCTTGCTTCCAGGGGCAGATGAAGCAAATCGAACACCGTATGTTCCTAGAAACTCGCTGTTTGGCGGAAGAGGCACAGACGTTTGTGCTGACATTGTGAGGCTGAAACCATGTAAGAAGAGGAGCCAAACCGCTCACTCTGAACTTGACTGACTTCGCAGATACAGATCAGAAAGTAGGTACGATTCATCATAGCAAAGATAATTCCGGGTACGCCTGGCTAGCGGCAGATTCTATAGCCCAGATAGTGGCTTCGAAATTGAGGCCAGCTGTATCAATAGCAAATAATGGACCCTGTGAGATATGGTCAATGAATTGACGTAGTGAAATGAATTAGAAAGAAAACCAGGGTTTCGCTTGCGTCCGTAGGATTCCTTGGTCCACATGCAAATTAAACAAAGACTGAACACGCGGTTTGAAGATTAGCGAAAGATAAATGAACTTGCTCAAGGAATTTTGGGCGAATATCAGACCGTCTTTACGCGCTAATATTTCGTTTCATTTAAACAAGTACTGCCACGTTGGTGTCACGTCGTTCAAGTCGTGGCTAGCGGTTCGTTGAGGGTCTTTGGCTTCATTCTGTGGGATGTCCGGCTCTGTTTCCGTAGTCATGGACAAGCAACGCACCGCGGCTGTATTCCGAACTTGTTGACGTGCTGCGTGCCAAATGTGGATTTTACGGACGTGTTCGTTACTAAAACTGTTAGTATTTATCGTCTAGGAGCGAGACTGTCGTCGCCTCAGACTCTGTGGGTACAAGACGACGGTACACACTCACCTGGACGAGATCATCGAAGTGGCATACCGTGGCAAGTGGTACGGGACCCGGGGACCGGGCATCAAAATTATGTAAGTTGCCGAATTGGTAGCACGGCCACTATGATTTTCTTTCGTCCGACCCTCACTAGTACTTGCCTGCCGCTTCACTCATTCCAACAAATTGTGGAAAAGAAATGTTACGATGAATACTGAACTATTTCTCTCTCTGCTTCTGGGTCTATGACTGCAAAAACTCTGCCTTGAATCGGCTCTTTTCCTTTTTTTCATGTGGTGCACCCAGGGCTGCTCGTTTATTTCATCAACAATGCGACAGGAAGAGATTCTTCTGGGCATTAATACCTGGGAGCAGATTCGACCTCCGTGCATCCTTTACTCACTGAAAACGAGGTCTTTGCAGCCTTAGCCCGAGATCAGCGCTATAAAGCTATGACTAGAATCTCGGGAATTTCTGAGGAAGGTGAGCATGTTTTACGATGTGGCTACTAAAGTCGGTCCATTTACCGTATTCTTCATTCAGGTGATCTACCTAGCTATCGGGGTAGCAGAAAGCATTGGAGTGGATGCGTTCTCCGACTCTGATGCAGTCTCGAACCTTCCCTGGGCCGTTTGTAGCTGCTCCAGCGAAGGATTGTAAGGTGTGCATGCGCAATATTATGCTCCATAAGACTACTGCGTTTTCCCTGTGCTAGAAATGTCACAGTGGGCAAAATGGAAGGTTTGACTACTGCAAGCTATTAAATGTCTCAACTTGGCATTATTGCAATTGCAATAGGATGGTGCTTCATAGGGTACGTAGATCACTAGTATCTGTAATCCTTATTCACGCGACTAATTTTTCAGTGAAGTCTGTAAGCCCGCCATAGACTGAACGCCCCGAGCGAAGATGTCTCTGCGACCTCGAACCCGACCTTGAATGGAGGATGTACACAGATTGCTACATGCCGGTATCGCATCAATGCGACACCAGACGCTGTGGTGACCGTGCTGCCCGACGGTATCCCGCTCACCGCCTAGGACGACATTTTTCCAGTTTTGTAAGCACGCCTTGGCCCGATTTCAGGACGTGATCGAAACATTGTGATATCTAAATCGTCTCAAATACATGAGTAACATATTCAGCGCATGTCCATATTTCACGGATTCAAATGCGGTCTATTCTTTCATCTCTCGCCTTTCATCGCATTTCTTTTCCACTCACTAGGACGCGTGAAACCCTTCGACGAGTCGGTCTCGGCGCAGTCAACGATCGAAGGAAGATCGGAGGGTATATAACCAGCCATGGATCGGGAATCCAACATTACTCGAACTTGAACCCAAACCACCAACATGTTTCCTTGCTCGAGCTTCTCGCTCAGCACCCTTCTCTATGTGCTGTCATACTCGGTATATCAGGCATCGATTCCCTCCACCGACGTCAGTCGGAGGTGGGAGGCGCCTGTCCCTGCGGTCGTCTTTGACTACAGGGTACAGGACACCAACGAGGACCTCGACCTTTCCGAAGACAATACAATCACCCCAGGCGTCATCAGTGGGCTCCTCGAGCCCATTGTCTTGGTGCACATCAACCTGGACAGCCAAACCCGCCTTTCCAACGACGTAGCTACTACCGTTGAGGATACTCTTTCCCAAGGTATCATCCGGCAGCTGCTGCAACCCGCCATCATTGAGACGGTCAGCGCGGTCATCGTTGTCCAGACACCTGCAGCGACGACGCCCATCGACGATGCACCCAGGTCGACTTCTGCCCCACACCAGTCAACGCGGTTATCGTTGAGGGTCGCACGGGCTGAGTCGAACCTGAGGACGTTCAAGTCACTGGCGCTATCCGCATTCGTGGTCGTCGTTGTCGCCTCGCTTGTTATGGTCTTCAAGCAAGCATCACGGTCTTTCTATCATCGATTCTTCCAGCCCATCCCCATCCCCACTTCTCGCCCGTGGCGTTCTTCCTTCCTTGGCCAAAGTACACAGATGTCGGTCTTCACGATGATCACCATGGTCTTGATAAGCTTTGCTATGGGATTCCTCGCCCGGAGTGTTTCCTTTGAGAAAGTTTCCGCCGTCTTGGACACGCTCCACTGCCCTCTGTTCGTCGACTTGTGCAGCTGCTTCGGAACGATGGCGTCCTGCGGTATCGAGTCTGCCGTAACCCGCATAGTTGAGGCACGTCTGGGAGTCGGATTTAGACAGGGCGAGGTGGTCGCGGAGGATATCCCGTTATCGGAACAGGCAGATTCAGAACACGGCGGTAACCTCGAGGTGAGTTTCGTATATCATTTTCTGGAGCAAATTTTCTCATTGTTATACCTGCAGGCATCGATCGATTCGGCATCACTACCATCTGGAAGCATCTGCAGCGATGCCGTTCAGCCCTCAAGGACGTCCGTCGGCATCCAAGCTATGCCTGAAGTATATGAGGTCAAGGTAGGGGCGCATATCTGGCGCCTTTGATGCATGGACTAACACCGCGCATCTTATAGAACGTTTCCGTTGGTACCGAGCCGGTTTCAAAGACGTCCGTTGGTGTTCAGTGTTCATTGGCACCGGAGGAATCGACGGTAAGCATGTCCATTCCACACTTTGGTTCACCGACTAACATTGTACCTCTCATAAAACGTTTTCGCTCCGGCCGAGAGTCGGGGCAGTCTTTACGCCACAGCCACGGAGGGAAATTCACCATCCCAGATGATGGACGGTCCAGAGTCCTTTTCAGTTCCGACTGTAAGCAGTGAATATGTAAGTGGACCACAGAATGCATCTATATCGGTCACTCAGCTGCGAGTTTTCAGAATATATACACGATGGCGGAGACGATGTCGTTCCCGTCAGTTAACGATCTCCAACTGACTTTGAGCGTTTGCGGGAGGACGTCCGAGGATTTGGTTATGAGTCAGAGGGTGATGGGGTAAGTTTTGTGGAACTTCTTTCTGGGATGAGAATGCTAATGTGCTACGGTTACAGAGCATGGCACCGTCCCTTCCTGCGACGGAGCTAGGAGTATCGCCATCGCCCTCAACCTCGCCCTCGACCCCGGCTTCGCCAAGACCAGTCCGGGCCAAACCATTCGAATATTTTCGTGAGCGTTGGGGGGCGGATACGAAAGTGAGTGCCAATACGAAGCACGTCCATATCCACGAATGCTTACCATTCAATTTCCAGCATGTATGGGCACGTGAATTTTGGTATCGTACGCTGAGGAGCGAGGAACTCATCAGAGTTGTATATGACACCATGTTTCCCCTTGACGAAGGTGCCACCGACGAGGACAAGTACGAGATGGAGCTGGGCGAAGGACTAGTGAGCATTGCCAGTTAGTTTCTGTGGTGTCCCTCCTGACATTTAATGTTGTGTAGGTACGCATATCTGCATTGCGTCTGTCGGAGCACGCGACGAATCCCATCTTGCGGCTTCCGTACAACGCTCTTACAGAGGATGCTGACCACAGGGATTCTTTGTTCGTGTCGACGGAGGCCAATCCTACCATCCAGACGGGAGTGTCTTCGACAGCCTCAATCGGCATTCGCTCCCCTTCTCCGTCCGTGCGCCCTTCGAACCCCCAGTCACGGTTCTTGGAATCGTCTTCTGAGGCATCGGTGGCCGCGCCTGCTATCCAGTATGGAATCCCTTCACCATCCAGGACCCCGGCCGTTTACAGGAGAAGGCCACCATTGGCTCAGGTGACGAACACACCCCGCGCTCTCCAAACCACGCCACTGTCCCGGACCCCGATCAAGGTTGGACGAGCTCAAGGAGTTCGGTACGGTGCACCCACACCGCCTACCTCTGTGCGACCGAAGCTGGCCAAACATAGGAGTCGTTTCCCTCTCATCGCGCCGACAACGCGCTTCAAGGATGAAAGCGACTCCCCTACCCGTCCAGCACGCCGATATGTGAGTCTTCAGTTCACTGCTGTATTTTGAAATTCTGATTTTGTTCTCAGCTTCCTCCTTCCAAGTTCCCTCGATGGAGAGGCTAAATCGATACTTTAGCGAACGCACGGAGATGACGAGGATGTCGGTCACACACACCTACTACGTTGCCGCGTTGGGACCCAAGGGATGATCAGCGGTGCATTGGAGCCGACGGGCTCTTGTGCATGCGGCTGGTCACTAGGGGAGGATTGGTTCGCTGACGAGCTTACCAGTCCTTCCTCTATCCCTGGTAGATGAGGAACATTGGAGACGGTGGTGGTCGACGGGCCATCACCGTTCTCTGATGGACCTGGGAGGGACCGTTGACTTCCGACGGGTAGTTGACGAGTTCTGTTCCCCTATACCTTTTCCCTTCGCTTGCACGACAGACCATTACATCCTTCGACATCCTCGTTGTCTCCAGCGTCTCCTCGGTTTTCGGTTTCGCCTTGGTCATCATCGGTATTTGGTTCACGGTTAGGACATCCGCGCGGCATAGCTCTCGGCCGACATTCGATCCTCCCCAGCCTATATCATTATTCATATTTATTGCATTCCTACCCCATATACCTTTTCTCTTCCGTCTTCTCTGTCTCCTCTCTTTCTTTTTCCTCGACCGTATCACAGCCTATACCTCGCCAATTTGCATACTTCTCCTTCGAGGTCAGCCTACCATCATCACATTCCTATACCCATATTTCCTTCGGTTCTTTGGTATACCCTCTTCTCTTCCGTCTTTTCGATCTTCTCTTTTCTCTTTTTCCTCAAACATATCAGTCTATACCTCGCCAGCTTGCATGTTTTTTCTTCGAGGTCATCCTATCATTATTACACTCCTATGCCCATATTTCTTCCGGGTCTTTGGATTTTCTTTGGTCTTTACCTCTGGCTTTTGCGAATATTATCTTTCTTTTGTCTTCAACCGTCCGACAAGTTCAAACGTGTGCGAGATTGGTTCAAGTTCGAGCATTTTTACATTTTCTCACGACTTCGGGTACAGCTACGCTTTCTCTGCTTTGCCTCTCACTTGTTCTATCCCTGACAATATTTCAACGGTTTCAAGGAGCCAGAGGGATGTCAACCGGATTTTCGCCGCTCATTACGTGAAGCGCGAGGACGACGTCAGACTCGGGGCCGTAAGATCTGCAGACGATACCCTGACTCCCCTCAGGCTGTCCCGCCATTTTTCAAAACGAAGACTGGATAGAGTTTCGTGTGCTGTACCTGTTGCCTGTTACGCTGAAGCGGATTCCTCAAGCTCTTACCTTGAAACAGTTCTACTCGAATTCAGAAACTAGGATGTATTCACTTATTTATAGATTTCACAGCGCGTCTGAACTGTGATTTGTTTCTGTACTCGGATTATTGCTTTCTCCAGCAGCCATGGTTATTTTCTGACCTATCTCGTATTCGCCTGGAGGTAATTTCTAATTTCTTGTGTAGTCACCAGCGCGACGACCTACCACGATAGTAGGTGGGACTAGAGGACGATTTCAGCATGTTCTCTTTTGACCAACTTTTGGAGAAACTCCGACCAGAGTTTTCGGACATAAAGAAATGAACGACGAAACCGAATCGTCTTTCGCTAAGATGCAACTGCTTTCTGAGCTCCAGGATGTACTCTTCCTGAATCTCTCCATAGGTCGCCATCCTCGAATCGGAAGCTACTATGACAGATTTGTATGAATGGCACGGCCTCATCCTGACACGACATGTACCCTTCGATAGGCCATTCATTGTACAATTCCTGTCAGCTATAAAAGAACGCGAATTTCGTATTCGGACTCATGAGTCATCGTGGTGCTGGCGATGGCTATGGTTCTGCCAAGTGATCACTCTCATCCCTTGGAGTCCACATTAGCCACGTCTGAATGGTCAGTCTATCTTGCTCGTACTATTCCGACAGGCAATCATCATGCAAAACGCTTCAGCTATGTACATAGCCGACCGACATTAGCCTGGTAATTGAGCCCTCTAACAAGGAAGGAAGAAAGTAGACAAGGAGAACTGTACTTGCGTTGGATAATTTCTGAAAACGAATCGTATATAAGAGCGATAGTAAGCATCAGATCCATAAACTATTAATATATGTACAGTAGTTACTAGCATACAGCAAAGTAAGATAGTTGACTGAAAGCAATTGAACAAGACAGCAAGACCGATAGCGATGGATAACACGAAAGCAAATGATAGCAACAATCAAGAGCGAAGAACGAAGAAAATAAAACAAGATGGCTAGACTGCATTAGCAGAACGATTGAGGCGCTCAAAATCTTCCAATCTCCTCTGAAGTTCGCGCTCACGAGCCTGTGATTCACGGAGAGCAGCTTCCGCTTGAAGGCGACCTTCAGCTTCAAGACGGCAACGTTCCTCAGCTTCACGGCGACCTTCAGCCTCACGACGAGCATCTTCATGAAGTGCCTGAGGGTACTATCAGAGAGATCTGGTCGCCTGAAGTCATAATTATGTTCACCTGCTTCCTTGCAGCCCATTCTTGGTCCTCAGCAGTTCTTTCCTTCTCCCACTCTGCCTTTATCGTCTCTGGGGACCTCACCGTATTCACAGATTCGCCTTTCCCCAGAACCACACTTTTCCCGTAGCCCGAATACAAGCACTGGTGTTCAGCATGCGGCCCGAATCTGGG
This sequence comes from Armillaria altimontana, assembly GCA_022818075.1. Lineage (NCBI taxonomy): Eukaryota > Fungi > Basidiomycota > Agaricomycetes > Agaricales > Physalacriaceae > Armillaria > Armillaria altimontana. The sequence goes on along the minus strand of JAIWYR010000005.1, from coordinate 1,235,186 downwards.
CTGTATCTGCGTCTCCATTGCAAGGACGCTCCAAATGGTGTAGGCGTACCAATAACACTGCGCAAAGATGACGTTGTACTTCGGGGTGTTTTTCGAAGTAGTTCGGAGGAGATGTGCAAATCGCTCGAGGGTGACCTTGACTTGTGACTGGGTGAGGTCCATCGTCATGAGAATGTCGAACGGGCAATTCCCCAGCTCTTTTGCGATGGCGTCTTTGTTTGGCAAGATGATGAGCCTGTCGAGAGCGTCGGGAGGATCACCCTTGGTGGATCTCTTGACTTTAGCACCAGAGCGGTGGATACGACTCTGGGTGGCCCACTGTTGCGCAGCAGGTAAGGCTCTGGGCTCGGAGTCTGCCGTTGAATTCGAGTCGGTCGAATCAGTTGCCTCTGTGTTGGTAATTTCCCCACTCTGATGCTTGGCTATATCACTCAGCAGCCCATCCTTTCCTCCAGGGTATTCCTTCGTATCACCTATCAACCGGTCCACCATGAGATACGCCGTCCGCCTGGCTCCGACCGACTCCTTCAACGTCACAAGCAGAAATTCGTGCTCCCAGTGATTACCGTGACCTTTGCTGAGGCAGCATTTGCAGTACTCGACTTGGGTAACGATGATGTTGCCGAGGCCGTCTTCGAGGAAAGGGTGATTTTCTTTTAGAGTCTTGAGAAGTAACGAGGCGTTGGTCACGTCCCTCGCCTTTGAAAAGACGCGCATCTCTGGGGCCGAGTCGTCCTTCTGCATGACGAAGCGAAGAAAGGTATTGCAGAGCTGGGTGAGCCACTCGAAGGGCATGTCGTCTTTAAACCAGAGGCAGAGGTAGTGACCGTATCCGAGAGGCAGAGAGGCGGCATGCGGCCCGCGCGGCAACGAAGTCGGGCGTAATTCAATGTGACTTGGCACGACCTTCTAATGAAACTTAGTTGCCACTATACGGACTGTACAACCGGAAACCTTGAACCCCTAGTTTGGTTTCATCAGCGAATGCTAACTTGAAGGCCTGGCAGCACCCCGCGTTTAGTACACGCCTCCGATTTAGTATCGAAGAAGCTGCGCGCTATTAGTATTATGAAGCTTCGAATTCCGACAAAGAAAAATCAATACTACGTTTGATTCGTTACCAGAGCTTTGGTAGCTTTCACAGAATCATCGTGGTTTGGAGCAGATGCCTTTGCTTCACGAGCAACCTGAAAGGAGGTTCCCTTTCAACAATACAGTGCCACATATGAACGGACATACTAGCCAATACGGATGGTGTTGATCGGCTCCTCCGAACTTGAAAAACGCTTTCCCGGCCCGAAATGGCCGATTAGGGTGATGGGAGCATGAGTAGTCAACTGGACGATGGGAGGTAGACCACTGGCAGCTGGTTGCTATCGATTCTACAAGTTTCCAAGTCCTTGAGAAAACGAAAACTAGACGCCTGTGCTCCGAAGAGTGACCAAGAAGCCAGGGAACAGTCTCGGGTGTTGTATAAGTACACGGACCCTCAGTTCTGTGCGACCCAAAAAAGCTATGTGGGAAAAGCAGAAATAGAGACACCCTCATACAGCCAGATCCTGATCCCAAGCAGACAGTAAGAACAAGGACTGGCTGGCTGTAGTATGCACCAGGGATTCAAAGGGCCAAACAGCGCCAAGTTCAGTGGTCGTCGTCAACACTGTACCGTGCCTTGGTCGATGTTAGTGAAGGACACTCCTAGTCCCCGATGATTTCAGCGTAAAGCGAATCTGGTGGAAATGATCTGTGGAGCTGACAAAGTTTCGTCAGATTCATTTCTATCTGCCGGAAATCATATTTTAGCAGACCGAATTCTGTTTCTGACTTGACGGAAACGGTATATGGAAGCTTTCTCAGTGCTACTGCACGTTTCCTTCATGCAGAAACTTGAGCGTGGCAGGAGTGGGATGTGAAATACAGAGAAAGTCGCCGCAAGCGGAGACGAGTATATTTTTCGAGTTACAATACACAATACACAATGCCCATGCGGAGTTTTCCATTCTATGTAAACAAGCACATCCAACATCCCTGCCCGTGAAGACAAAAGAAGCTTTGCTACCTACAAGGGGTGGCATTGCGTTGCAAATATATTCGCTCAAGACACTAATTAGAACGGTCGACGAGGCCACAGGCTGCCACAAGGACCAGCCAACCAGAAAGAAGAGATAAAGGCGTGTATTAAATAGATGATGCTCAGATGAGTACAAAACTTTGCTCCGAAGGATTTCAACTGCGGCAGTGGAAAAAGATCAAATCAAAAAGGAAGTAAATACTAGTTCTTACCATCCGATGGTGTTGGTGTTGATGACTACGCCAGGTAAGAATGAACGGTGAATAGCTGAAGAAAGTACGAGAATTCAAATCTCGGATAGATGACACAAATGGGCCGAGTGTAGGTGCCAGTGGAAATGAAGTGTAGAGAGGAGAAGTAGAGATACGAAGCCAGGGGGAAGCGATACGAATCTAAATCTGAAAATCAGTGAAAGCACCCGTGGCGATGGCTTGATAGGCACTATTTCAGCGTACCAACAGCGGGCAAGCGCCCATTGAAGTCGTCTTATAGCAGCTTTGTTTTGAACAGCGGCGGTTCGGGCTACGCCCGCACGGGATGTGTGTGCTACGCGAGTATTATGACGCGTAATATCGTATAGCCCAGATGCTGCCTAGCGTCCTAGACGAGAAGCCATTACCAAAGACCCAGACATGTCATGACTGAAAAGCGTTGCCAGATCAGACCCAATATCAATCTAGAATGCCGTGAAAACAGAATCTGAAGCGCGCGCTTAAACACTCACGTAGGCAGGCAGGCAACTTTTTTACTTCTTTGGTTCCGATCATCGAGTGAGGACCAGGTGTGCGGTGCAGAGAAGAATATATACGGGTTTCCCTTACCCCAAGCTTTGTTCAGTGCAGATATATAAAGATGGCAGTCTTCTCAATGACGCACAAAGCTCTGTCGAGGGCAAGGCGTTGCTTTCGATAAATCAATTGCAGCGTCTATCATCGCATTTCCTATTTCTAGGATATCAAATGAAAAGAAGATGAAAGGAAGTGGTCTGCTGAACTGACCGATATTTTCCACCTCGGTGGCATAAACTGCCATCAGTGTACGAAGCAGGCGAATATGAGAAGGCAATACATCGATAACTGTGGGACTCAACTGGATGCTGATCAAACTTTGACAACAACCATAGCATGGTGTGGCGTTGATTGAATACTCCTTTTCACCACCGAAGCAGAGGCGGCACACGAACGAACATCGTTACTGTTACAGGCATCGCTACACTGGCGATATCGACAAGCCGGAGTATCAGGCGACGCTGATTTACCAAGGCAAAACCTAGAATGGGATGTATGTATTAGAACAGTGCTCAGGGCTGGAAAATATCATTGTTCCCAGAGGAGATGGAACAAAGCGTGCAGGCACGGACGCCATGGTCTGATTTACGTGAATGACACAGTGGGCAGAAACTTGACCTGAGCGATAGTAGCACAGATATTGTGCATTTTATACAGTAGACTTGACATTATGAAGCCCGAACCACGCAGTAAGCGCTGCCGAAACACTCACCGCCATATATTCCGGGCTTGGATGGATTAGCACCTTGACTGATACGGATAAGCATCGCCGATATGTGGTCGTGATGCGTCATAGCAAACAGAATTCCGCCGGGTCGCGTATTCACGCAATAACTTGCGACAGCGGTAGCCGATATCGAGGCTTCAGGATCGAGCGTAAGCAGTATCAATGGCAAGCGTCACCCGTTGTAGACCCTGTATGATATAGCGATTAATTGAGACCTAGGGATCGAAGAAGCTATCCGGAGAAAAGCTGCAGTTAGGGCTTTGCTTGCCACCGTAGATTCACACCCAAACGAAATCATGACCATGGAATAGCGGAAATATGGTTAACAGATTAGATACGCTTACTAGCTCAGGAATTTAGTGCAGATATTAGACCGCCTGTACGCGCTTTCAAAAAAAGTGCCGTAACATTTGGTGAGGCGTCACTTTTGCGTTGAGAATCCTGAGTTTCGTGTTGGTGGCATCTGAGAGCGAGACTGTCTGCGGATTAGACTCAGTCGGTACCAGACGAGGGTGGACTTACATCTGGACGAGCTCATCGTGGTTGGTGAGGGACCGGGCATCAAAGTTCAAGTTGCCGGATGTGTGGCACAGCCACTATGTTTTTTCTTTCCCGACGCTCACTTGCCTACCGCTTCACCCATCGCAAACGGAAGAGCAATGCTATATTCAGATTGAACACTCTTTCTCTCCTCCTGGGCAGCCGCTGTGCTTAGATCCACCAGAACTCGACCGGCTTTTTTTCACGCGGGGTACCCAGAAATGCTTAGTCGTTTCATCAATGTTACAGAACCAAGGTCTGCTGGGAACCATTTGCGTCTCCGTGGCACCGATACTTGAGAACCAACTCGGCCTTCTCACGTCCTTCCCCCGTCGAAATCGCGTCTTTGTAGTTAGCCCGAGAATTCTTTGAGAAGTTTGACTTGAGTGGTGTAACGTAACAAGTAAAATTTGGGAAATTTCTGACAAAGGTGAGCCTATTTTCCAATATACCTTCCCAAGGTCATTCTTCTTATCGCGTTCCTCTTACAGGTCTAATTATCGAGGATATCATACACCAGAAAGTCTGTCGGTGAATCGATTGTCCACGATATAGCCTCGAGCCTCTTTCATGGGCCTGTCGATGTACAAACCCATGGTGTCGTCGCAGCCATTGAAAAGATTATTACAGTTCACTAGCCTTCTTGTCTTGACATGATACGGCAGAACCAGTGGAGATCGACGAAAAGAGGGAGATTGAAGATCTCGAGGATATGACGAAAAGGCTGTCCACTAGAAAGAGTATCAAAGCTGACGAAGGACGGCCTACCCGGAAGGATTTCCAGCAACTAAAGCGGTACTTGGAGAATTCGATGGAAAGATTGAGCCTAGACATGGAAAGTAGCAGAGGTCTCTGTTAGATCTCTTTGCCAAATGGCGACGTCCCAGGATCCTAGCATTGCGAGGTAAGCTTGTACAATATGTGCCGTAATCTTCGAATCCCTCCATTTTCCAGGAATATTACAGTTGCGAATATGGAAGCGTTGGCTATCAGAGGTAAACGGCCAAGTCAGACAGTACGAGGGTTATCCTTGACGAAGATTGACGACATTCCGTCGGGTAAGCACATCTCTAGTACTTGTATCGCTTTTTCATGTGAATGATTTGTTCGTGAAACAAAGCAAGTAGTACGTGCTTGACCATTCTGAACGACGATGTCTTTACAACCGCGAACACAAGGTGTCCCTCAAACATCGAGTGCAAACTACATACACCGTCGACGGTCAGATGTAATATGGTATCGGTGTGATGCCGGTTATTCTCCCACCAGACAGCGAACGTGTTGCTTAGGATATCCGGCTCATCAACCCGACGCTTAGGAAAAATTCATCCGACTTTTACAAACATGCCTTGGCCCAATTTTCGGACATGATCGAAGCGCTGTGATATCTAATCGTCTCAAATACATGAGTAACACGTTCAGCGCGTGTCCATTTTTCACGGGTTCAATCCCGACCTATTATTTTATCTCCCGCCTTTCATCGCATTTCTTTTCCACTCTCTAGGACGCGTGGAACCCTTCGACGCGTCGGTCTCGGAGCAGTCAACGATCGAGGGAAGATCGGGGGTGCATGGATTGGGAAATCCAACATTACTCGAAGTTGAACCCAAACCACCAACATGTTTCCTTGCTCGAGCTTCTCGCTCAGCACCCTTCTCTATGTGCTGGGATACTCGGTATATCAGGCATCGATTCCCTCCACCGACGTCAGTCGGAGGTGGGAGGCGCCTGTCCCTGTGGACATGTTCGACCACATGTTGCCTGCCGATACCAACGACGGCCTCGACCTTTCCGTATGCAGTGCAATCACCCCAGGCGTGGTCAGCGGGCTCCTCGAGCCCATCGTCTTTGCGACCGTCGGTCTTGACAGCCCACCCCGCCTTTCGGACGACGTAGCCATTGTCATCGACGATACTCCTTCCCAAAGTATCATCGGGGAGCTGCTGGAACCCGCTGTCATCGAGACGGTCAACACGGTTGCCGTTGACCAGGTGACACCTGCAGCGACGACGCCTGTCGACGACACTCCCAGGTCGGCTTCTGTCGTACACCAGCCAACACGGTTATCATTCAGGGTCGCCCGGGCTCAGTCTAACCTGAGGATGTCCAAGTCGCTGGCGCTGTCCGCGTTCGTGGTCGTCGTGGTCGCCTCGCTTGTTACGGTCTTCAAGCAAACAATCAAGTCATCCCATCATCCATTCCTCCAGTCCATCCCCATTCCCGCCTCTCGCCCGTGGTGTTCTTCCTTCCTTCGCCCATGCGCGCAGGTGTCGGTCTTCACGATCATCATCATCGTCCTGATAAGCTTTACTATGGGTTCCCTCGCTCGGAGTGTTTCCTTTCAGCAAGTTTCCGCCGTTTTTGATACGCTGCATCCTCTGTTCGTCGACTTGTGCAGCTGCTTCGGAACGATGGCATCCCGCGTTATCGAGTCTGCCGTGTCCAACATAGTTGAGGCACGTCTAGGAGGCGGAATTAGACAGGGCGAGGTGGTCATGGAGGATATCCCATCATCGGAACACGGCAGTAACCTTGAGGTGAGTTTCGTATATCATTTTCTGGATCATATTTTCTCATTGTTATACCTGTAGGCATCGGTCGATACGGCATCACTGCCATCTGGAAGCGTCTGCAGCGTTGCCGTTCAGCCCTCAAGGACGTCTGTCAGCATCCAAGCTATGCCTGAAGTAAATGAGGTCAAGGTAGGGACGCATATCTGGCGCCTTTGATGCATGGACTAACACCGCGCATCTTATAGAACATTTCCGTTGGTACCGAGCCGGTTTCAAAGACGTCCGTTGGTGTTCAGTGTTCATTGGCACCAGAGGAATCGACGGTAAGCATGTCCATTCCACACTTTTGGTTCACCGACTAACATTGTACGTCTCATAGAACGTTTTCGCTCCGGCCGAGAGTCGGGGCAGTCTTTACGCCACAGCCACGGAGGGAAATTCACCATCCCAGATGATGGGCGATCCAGAGTCCTTTTCAATTCCGACTGTCAGCAGTGAATATGTAAGTGCACCACAGAATGCATTATATCGGTCACTCAGCTACGAGTTTTCAGAATATATACACGATGGCGGAGACGATGTCGTTCCCGTCAGTTGACGATCTCCGGAAACCAACTGACTTTGAGCGTTTGCGGGAGGACGTCCGAGGATTTGGTTATGAGTCGGAGGGTGATGGGGTAAGTTTTGTGGAACTGGTTTCTGGGATGAGAATGCTAACGTGCTACGCTCACAGGGCATGGCACCGTCTCTTCCTGCGACGGAGCTAGGAGTATCGCCCACGCCCACGCCCTCGATCTCGACCCCGGCTTCGCCAAGACCAGTTCGGGCCAAACCCTTGGAATATTTCCGTGAGTGTTGGGGGGGCGGATACCAAGGTGAGTGCCCATACAAAGCACGTCCATATCCACGAATGCTTACTATTCGATTTCTAGCATCTTTGGGCCAGAGAGTTCTGGTACCGGGTGTTGAGGAGCGAGGAATTGATTAAGACAGTATATGAGGCGATGCTACCCCTTGACGAGGGTGCCACCGACGAGGACAAGTATGAGATGGAGGTGGGCGAAGGACTGGTGAGCATTGTTAGTTACTTTCTGTGGTGTCCCTGCTGACAGGCAATGTTGTGTAGGTACGCATATCTGCTTGGCGTCTGTCGGAGCACCCCATCTTGCGGCTTCCGTACAACGCTCCTACAGAGGATGCTGGCCACAATGATTCGTTGTTCGTGTCGGCGGAGGCCAACCAGACGGCAGCATCTTCGGCAGCCTCAATCGGCATTCGCTCTCCTCCGTTCGTGCGCCCTTCGAACCCTCAGTCACGGTTCTTGGAATCATCGTGCGAGGCATCGGTGGCCGCGCCTACTATCCAGAAGGGTACCCCTTCGCCATTTAGGAAAAGGCCAGCATTGGCCCAGATCACCAATACTCCCCGCGGTGTCCTAACCACGCCATCCCGGACCCCGGTGAAGGCTGGACGAGTTCAAGGAGTTCGGTACGGAGTCCCCACACCGCCTCCTTTTGTGCGACCGAAGCTGGCCAAACATAGGAGTCGTTTCCCTCTCATCGCGCCGACAACGCACCGCAAGGATGAAAGCGACTCCCCTACCCGTCCAGCACGCCGTTCTGTGAGTCTTCATTTCACTGCTGTATTTTCGAAATTCTGATTTTATTCTCAGCCTCCGCCTTCCAAGTTCCCTCGATGGAGAGGCTAAATCGATACTTTAGCGAACGCGCGGAGATGACGAGGATATCGGTCACACACACCTACTCCGTCACCGCGTTGGGACCCAAGGGACGATCAGCGGTGCATTTGGGTCGACGGGCTTTGATGCATGCGGCTGGTCACTGGGGGAGAACTGGTTCGCTGACGAGCTTACCAGTCCTTCCTCTATCCCTGGTAGATGAGGAACATTGGAGACGGTGGTGGTCGACGGGCCATCACCGTTCTCTGATGGACCTCGGAGGGACCGTTGACTTCCGACGGGTAGTCGACGAGTTCTGTTCCCCTATTCCCTTTCCCTTCGCGTGCACGACAGACTATTACATCCTTCGACATCCTCGTTGTCTCCAACGTCTCCTTGGTTTTCGGTTTTGCATCGTCATCATCGGTATTTGGTACACGGTTAGGACATCCGCGCGGAATAGCTCTCGGTCGACGTTCGATCCTCCCCCAGCCTATATCATTATTCATATTTATTGCATTCCTACCCCATATACCCTTTTCTCTTCCGTCTTCTCTGTCTCCTCTCTTTCTTTTTCCTCGACCGTATCACAGCCTATACCTCGCCAACTTGCATATTTCTCCTTCGAGGTCAGCCTACCATCATCACATTCCTATACCCATATTTCCTTCGGTTCTTTAGTATACCCTCTTCTCTTCCGTCTTTTCGATCTTCTCTTTCTCTCTTTCCTCAAACATATCACAGTCTATACCTCGCCAACTTGCATATTTTTTCTTCTTCGGTCAGCCTATCATTATTACATTCCTATGCCTATAGTTCTTCTGGGTCTTTGGATTTTCTTTGGTCTTTACCTCTGGCTTTTGCGAATATTATCTTTCTTTTTGTCTTCAACCGTCTGACAAGTTCAAACGTGTGCGAGATTGGTTCAAGTTCGAGCATTCTTACATTTTCTCACGACTTCGGGTACAGCTACTTGCTTTGCCTCTCACTCGTTCTATCCCTGAACATATTTCAACAGTTTCAAGGAGTTACAGTAAGACAGGCAATCGTGTAAATGCTTCAGCTCTAGGCATACCCAATCGACTGACAGTAGCCTGATATTCAAGCCCTTTAACAAGGAGAACCTCTCCTTGCATGCTTGCATTGGATAATGTCTGCAAGCGAATTATATATGGGAGCGATAATCGGTACTAGATCACTATTAAATAATACATTACAGTAGTTACTAGCATACAGCAAAGCAAGATAGTTGACCGAAAGCAATTGAACACGACAGCAAGACTGATAGCGATGGATAACACGAAAGCAAATGATAGCAGCAATCAAGGGGGAAGAAAGAAAGTAAAAGATAGATAGATAGATAGATAGATAACCGGACGAGGTCCCAAAAAGGAACGCCGGGAAGAAAAGGGCTTAGACTGCATTAGCAGAACGGGCAGGACGCTCCGAAGCTTCCAACCTCCTCTCAAGCTCACGCACATAAGCCTGTGATTCATGGAGAGCAGCTTCCGCCTGACGGCGACCTTCTTCAGCCTCATGACGAGCATCTTCGTGAAGAGCCTGGATGTCCTATCAGACAGGCTTGCTCGCTTGAAAGATCGGGAACATGCTCACCTGTTTCAATTCAGCCCACTCTTGGTCCTCAGCAGGTCTTCCCGCCTCCCACTGTGCCTTTATCGTGTCTGGGGACCTCACCCTATCCACAGATTTGCCTTTCCCCACAACCAAGCGTCTCGAATACGAGCACTGGCGTTCAGCCTCCGCTTTCCTGTCTATATGTGGCTGCATCGCTATTTCAAGGATCCTCCAAATGGTGTAGGCATACCAATAACACTGCGAGAAGATGAAATGGTACCGCGGGGTGTTTTCAGAAGTAGTTTGAAGGAGATGCGCAAATCGCTCGAGGGTGACCTTTTCAAATTGTGACTGGGTGAGGTCCATGACCATGAGAACATCGAACGGGTAATTCTTCATCTCTCTTGCGAAGGCCTCTTTGTTTGGGAAGATGACGAGCCGGTCGAGCGCGTCGGGAGGGTCGCCCGTGGTGAGGTTCTTGACCATGGCAGAGGAATGGATATAACTCGGAGCGGACCCCTTCACAGTACCAGGTACTCTAGGAAGCGAGGTCGTCGTCGAGGATTGGGTAGACGATGATGAGGATTGGTTCGCACCGGTCCCTTCGGTGCCATTCGTTTCCCCATTCTGATGCCGAGCTATATCAGCCAGCTGCCCATCCTGTGCTCCACTGTATTCCTCCGCATCGTCCATCAACCGCTCCGCCATGAGAAACGCCGTCCGCCTAGCTCCCACCGCCTCATCCAACGTCACAAACAAAAACTCGTGCTCCCAAGGACTACCTTTGGTGTGGCGGCACTTGCAGTATTCAACTTGGGTAACGATGATGTTGCCGAGACCGTCTTTGAGGAATGGGTGATTCTCTTTTAGAGATCGGAGTAGGGTCGAGGCGCTGGTTACCTCCGTGGTTTTTGAGAAGACCCGCATCTCTGGGTTGTCTTTTGGCATGGTGAAGCGAAGAAGGGTACGAAATAGCTGGGTGAGCCACTGGGGCATCATGTTGCTATGTCGTGTTTAAAGCAGAGGCAGCCTGGGAGGTAGTGAATGTCCTTGAGGCAAGAGGCGGCTCTCGGCGCGGCAATGATGTTGAGGATATGGTTTCACAGCCACTAGGCTGACGGCTACGCCGTTTTTTGTTTTACCTTATTTTGATTTTCATATCGATCATTACCGTAACTTGGCTTTGTACCACCACCTACTGCGTATTTATACCGGAATATACCTTCGTTCAAGCCACAACCACCACGTTCATTTCCCCTGCCGACATCTATTCCCAACAGGTTATGGGCCCCGTGCCCCTCTAACTTCTTAACTCGCATTTGTTTGACCCCTATATTATCGTCTTCACCTCGTCGTTCTCGCCGTCAGTAGATCCACGGCTCCGACTCTCGTGCCTTGTGTCTTGTGCCTAAACCGTGCCATCATCGTGCCTACAACTGTGCCATCATCGTGCCTATAACCGTGCCATCATTCGTGCCTATCTGTGCTTTATTCTATATCGTTCTCATTATCATCATCACTATGCCTTCCGATTCAAAATATGACGTCGAGAAACTCGACAACACCAACTACTATGACTGGGCTTATGCCCAGAAGCTCCAGCTCATCAAGAAGAGGCTTTGGGACATCGTCAATGGGAATGACCCCAAGCCCCTAGGATCTCCAAATCATGTCACGGTGAAGGCGTGGGTTAGGAAGGACGAGGAAGCGCTGGCTACCGTTGTCGGCAACGTTCACAAGTCCCAGTACCACCTTACTCGCCCCGCTACCACCTCCAAGATTGCCTGGGATGCCCTTGAGCAATACCACACCACGACGGGTCTGGGTAGCATTGTCGCAACATGGAGGCAGTTGTTTAGGATGAAGAAGGCTGAGGAAGGAGTTAGTTTGCGGGACCACATTGGGATGATCCAGAGCACGGTCGACAAGCTCAAGTCGCTCGGAGAAGATTGCTCAGATCGCCAAGTCATCGCCATCATCATGGAAACCCTTCCCTTGTCGTACGAATCCCTTATCATTGCGCTCGATTCTCACCCCAGCCACAACAAACTCGAGTACGTCATCTCACGCATTTTCAACGAGGAAGTCCGCCAGAAGGAAGAGCATGACCATGCTACTGCCATTTCAAGTTCATCGATGGCATCGGATCAAGCACTTCTTGCTTCTGCTCGCCGCGCACCAATTGACCGTTCCACCATCACTTGCCACACGTGTGGACAGAAGGGCCACTTCAAGAATGAATGTGGAACGTTCCCGTTCAACCAAATTCCCGCTACGGCCAATGCTAATATGGCTCAAGCGCTTTCTGCTTATATTTCACACAACGAAGTAATGGCATTGTAGGAGATATTCATGGGCTACGGATTCAGTGGGAGTATCATTTCAGTGGGAGCTTCCAGCCGTTTCATATCTTCGTATGTCTTTTAATTTTCTTTATTTCTATCTATCTTTCTATGCTACGGTGTCTGTGAAACAGTGGGAGTGTTGAGGATATGGTTTCACAGCCACTAGGCTGACGGCTACGCCGTTTTTTGTTTTACCTTATTTTGATTTTCATATCGATCATTACCGTAACTTGGCTTTGTACCACCACCTACTGCGTATTTATACCGGAATATACCTTCGTTCAAGCCACAACCACCACGTTCATTTCCCCTGCCGACATCTATTCCCAACAAATGAGGACTTGATCATGGTCAACGTGTCAGAAATTTCACCGTTCTATAGTAACATACTTGCCGCTACAAAGAGAAAATCTTGGATCATCCCTTCTTTCCTTCCTTCCTAGTTTGGTTTCATTATTAATAATAGTGAAAATGCGAAGGTTACTTGCCGCGCGTTTAGTACACACCTCCAATTCAATACTATTGAAGTTGCGCGCTAATGTGAAGCCTCGAATCAAAAGGAATTGAAATCAGTGCGTCTGATTCGTTACCAGAGCTGTGGAAGTTTTCACAGAATCGTCTTTGTTTAAAGCAGGGGCCTCTGATTCATGAACAAATTGAAAGGAAGATCCCTTCAATACAGTGATATGAACGGGCATACTAGTCATTGGTCGATAAGCGTTGAACCGGTGACTCTCGAAAAATTGCAAGGGAAAACATTGGAATAGAGATTAGTATCTTTTGATCCAGCCTTTCGGTCACAGCAAATCCGACTCAGTCAAGACTTAGCCTGGCAAGCCGCTTTATTAGATACTCGCGGAACTAGTCAAGACTTAGACAAAGTCACCGAGTCACGATGTCCATGTCTGCCGGGTACCGGCCCGGCATAGCCGCTCAAGGTGGTTCAATAGATCGATAAGAGTATGAATCCTTAGCTAGACGATGGGAAACAGGCCGCTGGCAGCTAGTTGCTATCGATTCTTCCAAGTCTACAAGTCCTTGAGAATACGGAAACTAGACGCCTGCGCTCCAGAGTGCCCAAGAAGCCGTGTATACAATTACCCGGGACTTTTCAGTGATGTGGGACCCAGAAAAAGCTATGTGGGACAAGCAGCAGAAATAGAGGATAGCCGGATCTTGATCCCAAGCAGACTGAGCGCCGAAGGCAAGAACAAGGGCAGGCTGTAATATGCAGCATGGATTCATAGGGCAGAAAAGTGACAAGTTTGGTCGTCATCAACACTGTGCCATATCTGTCGATGTTGGAGAAGGATGCGAAATAAAAAGAAATGTCCTAACGCCACAAGCGGAAACAAGAGTGGATTACAATTCGCAATGCCCATACGGAGATTTCTATTTCAGACAAGCACCTTTAACATCACTTGCGTGAAGACACAAGAAGCTTTGCGACCAATACTCAACACAAGGGAAGGTATTGCGGTGTAAACATATTCGCTCAAGACATTCATTAGAATGATAAACGAGGCCAAAGGCTGCCACAAGGACTAGCCAATCAGAAATAAGGGAGCAAGGAGTGTTTTAAATAAAGGATCCTCAGGTGAGTACAAACGACTTCGGCCCGGAGGATTCTCAACTGTGGCAGTAGAAAGAGATCAAATTAAGAAAGAAATAGTAGGTCCAATGGTGTTGGTGTTGATGATACGCCAGGTCAAATTAATGGTGAACAAGTGAAGAAAGTACGATTGTTCAAATCCCAGATTAGAGGACATAAATAGGTCGAGCGTAAGGGCCAATGGAAATGAAGTGTAGGGAGGAGAAGTAGAGCCACGAGGTCAGGGAAGCGATACAAATCTAAATCTGAAGATCAGTGAAACGCTTGTGGTGATGGCTTGATAGGCACACTATACCAGCGTATCAACAGTGGGTAAGCGCCCGTTGAAGCCGTCTTATAGTAGCTATGATTTTGAACAATGGTAGCACGAGCTACGTGAGTATTATGACGCGTAGTATTGTCTAGCCCAGATGTTGCGTAGACGAGAAAACTATTACCAAAGAGTCAGACGATGTCGCGGCCATAGGTGATGTCAGATCTGATCTGATATTAATCCAGAATGTCGTGAAAACAAACCAGAAGCGCGCGCTTAAACACTCACGTAGGTAGACTGGCCCCCTCTTTGACTCCGATCATCGAGAGAGGACCATCAGGCTGTGCAGCATAGATGAGCCGTGAGGTGCAGAGAAGATTTCGTATATGGGTTTCCCTGACTACAACCCTTGTTCAGTATAGATGTGTCATGGCAATCTTCTCAGTGGCGCACAAAGCACCGTCGAGGGCAAGGCGTTACTTCCGATTAATCAATTGCAGCGTCTATCATCGCATTTCCTATTTCTAGGATATCTCAAATGAATAGAAGATGAAAAAAAGTGGTCTGCTGAACTGACCAACGTTTTCCACCTCGGTGGCATAAACTGCCATCAGCGTACGGAGCAGGCGAATTTGCGAAGGACTCAACTGGATACTGATCAAACCTTGACAACGACCATAGCATGGTGTGGCGTTAATTGGAGACTCCTTTTCACCGCCGAAGCAGAGAGATGGCACACGAACGAACATCGTTACTGTTACAGGCATCGCTACACTCTGGCGATATCGACAAGCCGGAGTATCAGGCGACATTAATTTACCAAGGCAAAACTAGAATGGAATGTATGTATTAGAACAATGCTCACGAGTGGAAAAATATCCTTGTTCTCCGGGGAGATAAAATAAAGTGTGCAGGCACGGACGCCATGGTCTGATTTACGTGAATGACACAGTAGGCAGAATCTCAACCTGGACGATAGTGGCACGGATATTGTGCACTTCATATAGCAGACTTGACATTATGAAGCTCGAACCTCGCAGCAAGCGTTGCAGAAAAGCTCATCGCCATATATCCTGGGCTCGGATGAATTAGCATCTTGACTGATACGGTTAAGCATCGCCGATATGTGGTCGTGATGCGTCAAACGGAATTCCGGGTACGCATAACTAGCGACAGCCGTAGCCGAGATCGAGGCTGCAGGATCGAGCGTGAGCTGTGTCAATAGCGAGAGTCACCCGTTGTAGACCTTGTATGATATAGCAATTAATTGCGACCAAGGGATTGAAGAAGCTATCCGGAGGAAATCTGCAGCTGGGGCATCGCTTGCCACCATAGATTCGCACCCAAGCGAAATCATGACCATGGAATGGCGGAAACATGGTTAACAGACTAGATACGCTTACTTGCCCAGGAATTTCGCGCAGATATTAGACCGCCTGTGAGCGCTTTCAATAAGAGTGCCGTAATGTTTGGTGAGACGTCGCTGTTGCGTTGAGAATCCTGGGCTTCATGTTGGCGGAATTTGGGAACAAGACTATCGGCGGATTAGACTCAGTCGGTACGAGACCAGGGTGCACTTATATCTGGACGAGCTCATCGTGGGTGGTTGGTGAGGGACCGGGCATCAAAATTCAAGTTGCCGGATGTGTGGCACAGCCACTATGATTTTTCTTTCCCGACGCTCACTTGCCTGCCGCTTCACCCATCGCAAACGGAAGAGCAATGTTATGTTCAGATTGAACTCTTCTTCTCTCCTCCTGGGCGGCCGCTGTGCTCAGATCCACCAGAACTCGACCGGCTTTTTTTTCACGCGGGATACTCAGAAATGCTCAGTCATTTCATCAATGTTACAGGACCAAGGTCTGCTGGGAACCATTCGCGTCTCCGTAGCATCAATACTTGGGAATCGACCCGACCTTCTCACGACCTTCCCTCGTCGAAATTGCGTCTTTGCAGTTAGCCTGAAAATTCCTTAAGCTTGACTTTAGTGGTGTAACTCAAAAAGTACGATTTGGAACTTCTGACAAAGGTGAGCCTATTTTCCAATATACCTTCACAAGGTCGCCCTTCTTATCGTGTTCCTCTTACAGGTCTAATCATCGAGGATGTCATACACCAGAAAGTATGTCGGTGAATCGATTGTCCACGATATAGCCTCGAACCTCTTTCATGGGCTGTCGATGTATGAACCCATGGTGTCGTCGCAGCGATTGAAAATATTATTACACTTCACTGGCCTCCCGGTCTTGATATGATACGGCAGAACCAGAGGAGATCGACGAGAAGAGGGAGATTGAAGATCTCGAGGATATGACGAAAAGGCTGTCCGCTAGAAAGAGTATCAAATCTGACGAAGGACGGCCTACCCTGAAGGATTTCCAGCAACTAAAGCGGTGCTTGAAGAATTCGATGGAAAGATTGAGCCTAGACGTGGAAAGAAGCAGAGGTCTCTGTTAAGATCTCTTTGCCAAATGGCGATGTCCCAGGATCCTAGCATTGCAAGGTAAGCTTGTACAGTATGCCGTAAATCTTCTAATTCCTCCGTTTTCCAGGAATATTGCAGTTGGGACTATGGAAGCGTGGGCTATCAGAGGCAAACGGCCAAGCCCTTGAACCAGACAGTACGAGGGTCATCCTTGACGAAGATTAACGACATTCCGTCGGGTAAGCACATCTCTAGTGCTTGTATTGCTTTTTCATGTGAATGAGTTGTTCGTGAAGCAAAACAAGTAGTACGTGCTTGACCATTCTGAACGACGATGTCTTTACAACCGCGAACACAAGGTGTCCCTCATTCTCCCATTAGACGGCGAACGTGCTGCATAGGACATCTGGCTCATCGACCCGACGCCTAGGAATAATTCTTCCCACTTTTACAAACACGCCTTGGTCCAATTTTAGGACATGATCGAAGCACTGTGATATCTAAATTGTCTCAGGTGCATGAGTAACACGTTCAGCGCGCGTCCGTTTTTCACGGGTTCAATTCCGACCTATTCTTTCATCTCCCGCCTTTCATCGCATTTCTTTTCTACTCTCTAGGACGCGTGAAACCCTTCGACGCGTCGGTCTCGGAGCAGTCAACGATCGAGGGAAGATCGGGGGGTATATAACCAGCCATGGATCGGGAAATCCAACATTACTCGAACTTGAACCCAAACCACCAAAATGTTTCCTTGCTCGAGCTTCTCGCTGAGCACCCTTCTCTATGTGCTGGGATACTCGGTATATCAGGCATCGATTCCCCCCACCGACATCAGTCGGAGGTGGGAGGCGCCTGTCCCTGTGGACATGTTCGACCACATGGTGCCTGCCGATACCAACGACGGCCTCGACCTTTCCGTATGCAGCACAATCACCCCAGGCGTGGTCAGCGGTCTCCTCGAGCCCATTGTCTTGACCGCCAGCCTTGACAACCCAACCCACCTTCCCGACGACGCAGAGATCGCCGTGGGCGATGCTACTCCCCCAGGTGTCATCGGACAGCTGCTGGAACCCGCTGTCATTGAGATGGTCAACACGGTCGCCGTTGACCAGGTGACACCTGCAGCGACGACGCCTATGGACGACACTCCCAGGTTGGCTTCTGTCGTACAACAGCCAACACGGTTATCGTTCAGGGTCGCCCGGGCTCAGTCTAACCTGAGGATGTCCAAGTCGCTGGCGCTGTCTGCGTTCGTGGTCGTCGTGGTCGCCTCACTTGCTATGGTCTTCAAGCAAACATCCCAGTCATCCCATCATCCATTCCTCCAGTCCATCCCCATTCCCACCTCTCGCCCGTGGTGTTCCTTCCTTCGCCCATGCGCGGAGGTGTCGGTCTTCACAATCATCATCATCGTCGTCCTGATAAGCTTTGCTATGGGTTTCCTCGCCCGGAGTGTTTCCTTTGAGCAAGTTTCCGCCGTCTTGGATATGCTCCACCCTCTATTCGTCGACTTGTGCAGCTGCTTCGGAACGATGGCATCTTGCGTTATCGAGTCTGCCGTGACCAGCATAGTTGAGGCGCGTCTGGGAGTCGAATTTAGACAGGGCGATGTGGTCGTGGAGGATATTTCATCATCGGAACGGGCAGATTCAGAACAGGGCGGTAACCTCGAGGTGAGTTTCGTATATCATTTTTTGGAGCATATTTTCTCATTGTTATATCTGTAGGCATCGGTCGATACGGCATCACTGCCGTCTGGAAGCGTCTGCAGCGTTGCCGTTCAGCCCTCAAGGACGTCCGTCGGCATCCAAGCTATGCCAGAAGTAAATGAGGTGAAGGTAGGGATGCATATCTGGCGCCTTTGACATGGACTAACACCACGCATCTTATAGAACGTTTCCGTTGGTACCGAGCCGGTTTCAAAGGCGTCCATTGATGTTCAGTGTTCTTTGGCACCGGAGGAATCGACGGTAAGCGTGTCCATTCCCACACTTTTGGTTCACCGACTAACATGGCACGTCTCATAGAACGTTTTCGCTCCGGCCGAGAGTCGGGGCAGTCTTTACGCCACAGCCACGGAGGGAAATTCACCATCCCAGATGATGGACGGTCCAGAGTCCTTTTTAGTTCCGACTGTGAGCAGCGACTATGTAAGTGCATCACAGAATGCATCTATATCGGTCACTCAGCTGCTAGTTTTCAGAATATATACACGATGGCGGAGACGATGTCGTTCCCGTCAGTTGACGATCTCCGGAAACCAACTGACTTTGAGCGTTTGCGGGAGGACGTCCGAGGATTTGGTTATGAGTCGGAGGGTGATGAAGTGAGTTTTGTGGAACTTCTTTCTGGGATGAGAATGCTAACGTGCTACGGTTACAGAGCATGGCACCGTCCCTTCCTGCGACGGAGCTAGGAGTATCACCATCGCCCTCAACCTCGACCTCGCCCTCGACCCCGGCTTCGCCAAGACCAGTCCGGGCCAAGCCATTCGAATATTTCAGTGAGCGTTGAGGGGCGGATACGAAAGTGAGTGCCAATACGAAGCACGTCCATATCCACGAATGCTTACCATTCAATTTCTAGCATGTATGGGCGCGTGAATTTTGGTATCGTATGCTGAGGAGCGAGGAACTCATCCGAGTTGTGTATGACACCATGTTTCCCCTTGACGAGGCTGCCACTGACGAGGACAAGTACGAGATGGAGCTGGGCGAAGGACTAGTGAGCATTGCCAGTTAGTTTCTGTGGTGTCCCTCCTGACATTTAATGTGGTGTAGGTACGCATATCTGCATTGCGTCTGTCGGAGCACGCGACGAATCCCATCTTGCGGCTTCCGTACAACGCTCTTACAGAGGATGCTGACCACAATGATTCCTTGTTCGTGTCGACGGAGGCCAATCCTACCATCCAGACGGGAGTGTCTTCGGCAGCCTCAATCGGCATTCGCTCCCCTTCCCCGTTTGTGCGCCCTTCGAACCCTCAGTCACGGTTCTTGGAATCGTCTTCTGAGGCATCGGTGGCCGCGCCTGCTATCCAGTATGGAATCCTCTCGCCATCCAGGACTCCGGCCGTTTACAGGAGAAGGCCAGCATTGGTTCAGGTGACGAACACACCCCGCGCTCGCCAAACCGCGCCACTGTCCCGGACCCCGATCAAAGTTGGACGAGTTCAAGGAGTTCGGTACGGTGTCCCCACACCGCCTCCCTCTGTGCGACCGAAGCTGGCCAAACATGCGAGCCGTTTCCCTCTAGAGGCGCCGACAATGCGCCTCAAGGATGAAAGCGACTCTCCTACCCGTCCAGCACACCACTGTGTGAGTCTTCATTTCGCTGACTGTATTTTCGCAATTCTGATTTTGTTCTCAGCCTCCTCCTTCCAAGTTCCCTCGATGGAGAGGCTAAATCGATACTTTAGCGAACGCACGGAGATGACGAGGATGTCGATCCTACACACCTACGTCGCCGCGTTGGGACCCAAGGGACGATCAGCGGTGCATTGGAGCCGACGGGCTCTGGTGCATGCGGCTGGTCACCGGGGGAGGATTGGTTCGCTGACGAGCTTACCAGTCCTTCCTCTATCCCTGGTAGATGAGGGGCATTGGAGACGGGGGTGGTCGACGGGCCATTACCGTTCTCTGATGAACCTCGGAGGGACCGTTGACTTCCGACGAGTAGTCGACGAGTTCTGTTCCCCTATATCCTTTCCCTTCGCGTGCACGACAAACTATTACATCCTTCGGCATCCTCGTTGTCTCCAGTGTCTCTCTGGTTTTCGGTTTTGCATCGTCATCATCGGTATTTGGTTCACGGTTGGACATCCGCGCGGTACAGCCCTCGGTCGACATTCGATCCTCCCCCAGCCTATATCATTATTCTTATTTATTGCATTTCCACCCCGTATACCCTTTTCTCCTCGATCTTCTCCGTCCTCTCCGTTTCTTTTTCTTCAATCATATCATAACCTATACCTCGCCAATTTGCATACTTCTCCTTCGAGGTCAGCCTATCATCATCCCCTTTCTAGACCCATATTTCTTCACGTTTTTCTTGAAATACTCTTTTTTCTTCGGTCTTTTTGGTTTTCTCTTTCTCTCTTTCCTCAAGCATATCACAGTCTATACCTTACCAACCTGCATATTTTTTCTTCGAGGTCAGCCTATCATCATTGCATTCCTATACCCATATTTCTTCCGGGTCTCTGGATCTTCTTTTTGGTCTTTACTTCTGGCTCTTGCGAATATTGTTTTTCTTTTTGTCATCAACCGTCTGATAAGTTCAAACGAGCATTTTTGCACTTGACTTCGGGTACAGTTACGCTCTCCCTTCTTTTGCCTCTCATTCATTCCATCCCTGACCATATTTCCACTGTTTCAAGGAGCTACAGTGATGTCGACCTTGTTTTCACTACCGAGTGAAATGTATTCGACGGTCTTCATGTGAGGCGCGAGGACGGCGTCAGACTCGGAGCCGTAAGATCTGCAGATGACATCCTCAGGCCGCTAGCCTGCCGTTTTTCACAACGACGACTGGTCAGAGTGTCTTGTACTGTACTTGTTACCCTGAAACGGATTTTTCATGCTCTTGCCTTGCTTCATGCCAGGTTTGGATGCAGTAGACTGATACTGGGTTCAAGTTCTAACTTCTCTGTAATGCTCGAATAACGATCCACTGTCCAGGGTTGTGTTAGAATCGCGGGGCCGTTCTCAAAGAAGTGAGTGGCGAAAATGGTTTACATCTGTGGCAAACGCGACACAGTGGGGACTAACTACGAAATCTGCTAGCTTATATACTAGGAAATCTCCGCGGAAATAAGTAAACATGTAAGTAAATCCGTACGAGAACCAAACGGCGACTAACTGTCCGCTATGAGAAGCTCGAATATCCCACAGATTGTTTTTTGAAAATAGCAGTCATAGTTATTTTCCGACTTCTCTAGTACTTGTCTTGAGGAGATATTCAATTTTTGTGTTGTCACCGCGCGACGACTTACTACCACGGTAGGAATTTTGGGGCGGGACTGGGGAGCATTCTGAGCATTTTCTCTTTTGACCAACTGTTGGCGAAACTCTGACCCGGGTTTTCGGAAATAAAATTGAACGGCAAAAATCCGCGGAAGCGCTAACCTAATCTTCTTTCGTTAATGTGTAACTTCTTTCTGCTCCAGGACGTACTCTTTCTCGAATATCCCGATAGGTCGCCCCCCACCGCATCGGCAACTTCGAGTCACAAGCACGTATCCCTTGACGCGGTGTTCGACCTCCTTCGTATGGGAAGCTATCGCGTATTTGTTTCGATGTGTGGTTTCATCTTGACATGGTATGGATCCATGGATAGGCCATTCATTGTCCAATTCCTGACAGCTATATAAGAACGCGGATCTTGTATTCAGACTCGACATCGGGATGGTCATGATTCTTATCACTCTGGTCCAGCCATGCTGGAATGGTCAGTCTGTCTTGCTCGTATTCCGAATGTACGACTACGTGCACAGGCAATCATCAATTGCATGCAAAACCCTCTAACTTCAACTGTACCCAGCCGACCGACATGATCAGATAGGAAACAGGTAGCCCAGCTTGAAAATAAGTACATATCTTATTCATTAAATCTTCGACGTACTTACGTACTTGTATTGGATAATTTTTGAAAACGAAATATTATATATAGGAGCGATAGTCGGTATTACATCCGTAAGACCGATAGCGATAGAGAACACGGAAGCAAAATAATAGCAGCAATCGAGAGGAAAGACAGAAAAGAAAACAAGATGACTTAGACTGAAATAGTAGACGGAGCAGAGCGCTCGAGACTTCCACCCTTCTTTCAAGCTCGAGCACACGAGCCTCTGCTTTACGGCGACCTTCAGCCTTACGACGACGACGTTCCTCAGCTTCACGGCGGGCCTCGGCTTCACGACGAGCATCCTCATGAAATGCCTGAAGGTACTATCAGAGAGATCTGTTTGTCTGAAGTTGTAATTATGCTCACCTGCTTCTTTTCAGCCCCCTCTTGGTCCTCAGCAGGTATTTCCGCCTCCCATTGTTCCTTTATCGTCTCTGGGGACCTCACCGTATTCACAGATCCGCCTTTCCCTAGAACCACACTTTTAACGTAGCCCGAATACAAGCACCGGCGTCCAGCCTGCACGAATCTGTGTATCTGCGGTTGTGTCTCCATTTCAAGGACCCTCCAAATGGTGTAGGCGTACCAATAACACTGCGCAAAGATGCAGTGGTACTGCGGGGTGTTTCTCGAAGTAGTCCGGAGGAGGTGTGCAAAATGCTCGAGGGCTACAGACAGGTGGTTCTGCGACTCGATGAGATCCATCATCATGAGAACGTCGAACGGGCAATTCCCCAACTCTCTTGCAACGACATTTCTGTTTGGTAAGATGATGAGCCTGTCAAGAGCGTCGGGAGGATCACCCTTGACGATTCTCTTCACTTTGGCACCGAAACAATGGAGACGGCTCTGGGTGGGCCACTCAGCGGATAAGGCTCTGGACTCAGACTCTGCAGTTGAATTCGAGTCGGTCGAGTCGGTCGCCACTATGTCGATCGTTTTCTCGCTCTGATGCCTGGCTATATCAGCCGGCAGCTCATCTCGTCCTCCAGGTTATTCCTTCGTATCATCCATCAACCGATCTACCATAAGCAAACCCGTCCGCCTGGCTCCGACCGACTCCTGCAACTTCACAAGCAGAAACTCGTGCTCCCAGGGACTACCTTTGCTGCGGTAGCATTTGCAGTACTCGACTTTGGTAACGATGATGTTTCCAAGGCCGTTTTCGAGGAAAGGGAGATTCTCTTTGAGAGAACTGAGGCACAATGAGGCCTTGGTTACCTCCGCGGCCTTTGAAAAGACGCGCATCTCTGCGTCTTCGCTCTGCATGATGAAGCGACGAAGGGTATAGAATGGATGATTGAGTTAGTGGAAGGTTAGGTAGGCAGGTAGGATTGCACGGAATGTCGCCCTTAAAGCGAACACAGAGGTAGTGAGCGTGTCGTTGAGGCAAGAAGCGGCACCCGGCCCGGGAGCTTGAACGGTGGAATTTACGCCTTGAACTTGGTTGACAAGCTGCAACACCGAAACAGAAATATTGAGCCTAGTTTGGTTTATTTACCTGGGCAAAACCTAGAATAGATGTATTAGAACAGTGCTCACGACTGGAAAAATATCCTTGTTCCCAGGGGAGATGAAATAAAGCGTGCAGACATGAACGCCATGATCTGATTTACGTGCATGACAATGTAAGCAGGAACTCAACCTGAGCGATAGTAGCACAGATACTGTGCAAGCCATATAGCTGACTTGACATTATGAGGCTCGAACCATGAAGCAAGCGCTGCCAAAACACTCACCGCTATATCCCAGGATTGAATGGATTAGCGCCTTGACTGATATAGATAAGCATCGCCAATATGTGGTCGTGATTCATGATGGCAAACAGAATTCCGGGTACGCCTAGCTAGTGACAGCCATAGCCAAGATCGTGGCTTCAAGATCAAGCGTGAGCTGTATCAATAGCGAGAGTCAGCCGTTGTAGACCTTGTGTGATATAGTCAATTAATTGAGACTGAGGAATCGGGGAAGGCATCCGGAAGAAACCAGCTGGGGCTTCGCTTGCCTCCGTAGATTCACACCCAAACGAAACCATGATATGGAACGGGGGAAATATGGTTAACAGATTAGCAAGAGATATGCGTACTCGCTCAGTAATTTCGCGCAGATAGTAGACCGCCTGTACGCGCCGATCGACCCTTTCAAAAAAGTGCCGTAACGTCTGGTGAGACATCGCTGTTGCGTTGAGAATCCTGAGCTTCATGTTGGGAGATCCATATGGACAATAAGTAGTGCACCAGCCACAGTTTACAGTTTGTATTTGGTGAGGAGGAAGTCGGAAGGCTCGCGTGGCATGCCAAATATGGGCGTCACCTTCATGAACGTCTCTGTTAACATTACATACACAAAGATGATCACATATACACGCACTTAGCGCTCCTTTCCGAGTGCGACCATCCAGAATCCTGGCACCTTGCCCACCCTCCACGTAAATTCAGCCTCCCACTCATCCAGCCACACCCCACAAGCCGTGCACCTTAGTCCCAACGTCTCCCGGGCCCTTCTCCAGACACTTCCCCCATCGACGAGCTTCTCCGGGTGCCCCTCCAGGTCGAATGCGACATCGCCCAGAGTTCTGTCCAGACTTCACAGGGATTAGCCATAGGTTTGACGCCGACCTGGTCTTTCGTGCCTTCCCAGTGACGAGAGATGGGGTCGCGGTACCGCATAACAGTGGAAAGTGTGGTCATCCAAGACCGATGGTACATGATCTAGAGCCCGTGAGTAAAGATTGTTGACGAGAAAGGGCTTCACGGCTCACCCAAGGCGCCAGATACGAAGCGTCCAGCGACCGTACGACTTCCTCGGCAGGGAGAGCAATGGCATGCTTAGCTGCCTCGTTCACGAGTAAGCGGTCCTTCCATCTGAGTGCCGCACTCAGAATTGGAAGCAAGTGAGCAGGTATCAAAGGACGAAGCGCGTTCTTGCAGGAGCTGATGGCAGCATATACTCGATATTTGGGGGGGGCCTCGGTAAGTGGGAGAAGAACAGCAAACGTAAGCTCAGCGAGGTCAGGCTGTGGCACACTATAACAGAAGATCGGGTATACTGGACAATTCAGCAAGGGGAGAATCCCTACTCAGCTACTTGGACCTGAAAAATGCATCAAGACGAACCCAAAGCTATCGCCGTCTCTCCTTCCAGTGCTTCTCCCACGCTGTCTCCGATGATCTTGCCGTCTAGAGGACAGTGCATCCAGATCACTGCCAGTACCTATGGCTTTTCCCTCCCGAGTCGCCTCTGCTCGATCAGAGCACATGCGGCCGTAGACACGGTATTCACGCGCATGTTGATTACCACAGCTGGGCGGCGACTAGTCAAACACACTTAAAAAAACGGGCAATGGCTTGGCATCCGTTTATGGAGCCGTGAGAGAACAGTGCCCAGTGGAGAAAACGGTGTCAAAATAGAATCAGATGCATGTAATTCCCCAATAAGGAAATATCAAAGGATTCTGCCTGAAGCCTCGCGCAAATGCAATTCTACAGTAAGTATGTGCATGTAGGGAGGAAACCATCACGCATCACGGTGGGCTGATTTTGAGCATTTTAGAGGCCCAGAGTTCCCTAATTCCGGCACCGTCACGCATCATTTAGGACGGGTTTCCCATCGAGGGAAAATCGGGACCGTCACGCTTCTTTGGTGGTTTCCTCCCACATTCACATCCAGCTGTGTACGCTTCGATGATCGTTCATCATTATTCCGTGAAGCAATGTGCCGCGTACGTCCAAAAATACACCTCTGGTTTAGCGTTCACATCGCCACCGATAACCCGTACCGTTCTGCAGAGCCATGGGACGTTTTGGATTATTTCCAGGACTTGAACGATAACTCGAACATTTATTCCCACAACGCCAACAGTCCATGAGTCGCCCCGAACACCAATCACCTTTACTTCCCTCCACCACCTGCTGACCACGACGACCAGAACACGCCACTCACAGTGGATGCCTACCACGACCATTTCTCATCGTGCACACTCTTGTAGCCCCACCATTTTCTAATGGTGTGCGGTGACGCTGTCTGAGTATCTTATTATTTGCGTTCCTGTGATAGTGGCGAGGGCCAGTCCTGCTGCCACGCTGTTATTAATGGCGTGCTGCAACGGTCTGGTCTCTCGTTGTTCTGGTTTCGGTGGTGGTGACGAGGATTGCTCCTGTCGCCGCACTGTTTTCTAATGATGTGCTGCGACGGCCTGGTTTCTTGTCGCTTACGTTTCGTTTCCGTTCTCCCCGCCCCGCCTGCTGTTTGGTCGGCGCCTTATGCTCGTCAGTTCTTGTCGTCATGGGCTCGACCTCCGTTGCTCGTATTCCGAACGTATGACTACGTGCACAGGCAACATCATTTCGCAAAACCCTCTGACTTCAACTGTACCCAGCCGACCGACATGATCAGGTCGGAATCGGGCAGCCCAGCTTGACACTAAGTACAGATCTTATTCAGTGAATCACGTACTTGCATTGGATAATCTTTGAAAACGAACCATACTATATATTATAGGAGCGATAGTCGGCACCAGATCGGTAAACTATTAAAATATGTACAGCAGTTAGCGTACAGCAAAGCAAGATAGATAGATAGATAACCGGACAAGATAGTTGACCGAAAACAATTGAACGCGACAGCAAGACCGATAGCGATGGATAACACGAAAGCAAATGATAGCAGCAATCAAGAGGGAAGACAGAGAAGAAAACAAGATGACTTAGACTGCAATAGCAGACGGAGCAGAGCGCTCGAGACTTTCCACCCTTCTTTCAAGCTCGAGCACACGAGCCTCTGCTTTACGGCGACCTTCAGCCTCGCGATGACGACCTTCCTCAGCTTCACGACGACCTTCCTCAACTTCATGACGACCTTCCTCAGCTTCACGGCGGGCCTCGGCTTCACGACGAGCATCTTCATGAAGTGCCTCAGGGTACTATCAGAGAGATCTGTTTGTCTGAAGTCGTAGTAATGCTCACCTGCCTCCTTTCAGCCCATTCTTGGTCCTCGGCAGGTCTTTCCGCCTCCCACCGTGCCTTTACTGTTTCTGGGGACCTCGCAATATTCACAAATTTGCCTTTCCCCAGAACCAGGCGTCCGAGTCCTCCGGAATACGAGCACTGGCGGTCAGCTAGCCCGTGTTTGGATACTATACGTGGCTGCGTCTCTATTTCAAGGACTCTCCATATGGTGTAGGCGTACCAATAACACTGCGCAAAGATGTAGTGGTACTGTGGGGTGTTTCTCGAAGTAGTCCGGAGGAGATGTGTAAATCGCTCAAGGGTGACCTTGGTTTGTGACTGGGTGAGGTCCATCGTCATGAGAATGTCGAACGGGCAATTCCCCAACTCTTTTGCGATAGCGTTTCTGTTTGGCGAGATGTCGTCGGGAGGGCCGCCCCTCTTGATTCCCTTGAGCTTGGCGCCAGAGCGTTGGATACGACTCCGGGTGCTCCACTGTTGCGCAGCAGGTAAGGCTCTGGACTCGGGCTCTGCGCTTGAATTCGAGTCGGTCGCCTCTATGTCGATAATTTCCTCCCTCTGATGCTTGGCTATATCAGCCAGCAACTCATCCTGTCCTCCAGCGTATTCCTTCGTATCATCCATCAAGCGGTCCACCAGCAGCAGTGTGGTCCGCCTAGCTCCGACCGACTCCTTCAACGTCACAACCAGAAACTCGTGCTCCCAGGCACTACCTTTCCTGCATTTACAGTATTCAACTTGGGTGACGATGATGTTGCCGAAGCCGTCTTTGAGGAAATGGTGGTTCTCTTTTAGAGAAACGAGAAGTGACGAGGCCCTGGTTACGTCCGTGGCCTTTGAAAAGACGAGCATGACGCGCATCTCGGGGTCATCCTTTTGCATGATGAAGTGAAGGAGAGCATAGAATGGCCGGGTGAGCCACTGGAAGGGCATCGTGTCGCTGTATCGTCTTTAAAAGCAGAGGTCAGAGGTAGTGAGCGTATCCTTGAGACAGAGAGGCGGTCATGCGGCCCGCCACTTAAGGTTAGTAATTCAATGTGACCTGATAAACTTGAAACTTACTTGCCGGAAACCTTGAACCCTAGTTGAACGTTGAAGTTTGTTTTCATCAACAGTGGAAGATAGCGAAAGCTAACGTGAAGCCTCGCATCTAGTGCATGCCTCCAATTCAGTACTGATGGAAGAAGCTGCGCACTAGTACTGTGAACCCAAAAAGTAAATTTAAATTACAGCTGTTTGCATACAGCTTGACAGTCAGGGGCATTTTCGTGGATGGTGAAAGAAGGTTCGAACTTCGTCATAAACCATGGTTTAGGGACTTGATGACGCGTTTGTGGCTGGTTTAGGCCTATTTCGGCGATCTCGGAGGCTCTCTCGTGAGCTTCAAGTCCCCAAAACCCGGTTTATGACGAAGTTCGAACCTTCTTTCACCATCCACGAAAATGCCCCTGACTGTCAAGCTGTATGCAAACAGCTGTAATACGTCTGACTCCAAGTCGGATTTGTTTCCAGAAGCTTTCATAGAATCATCTTGATTTAGATTCATGAGCAACGTCAAAGGAGGTTCCATTCAATACAACGATATGAATGGGTTGAACCGGTGACTCTCGAAATCGCGAGGGAATCAATTGGATTACAGATTATCTTTTGACCCAGGCTTTCGATCGACCACAGCAAAAACTGTCGGCTTTACCGTTAAAGGAAATCCCGTCTAGTCAAGACTTGGACTCATTTTGCTGTGGTCCAAAGGGTCGTGCAGGGAGCACCCCCGGGCCGAAATAGCCTTAAGGTGTGATTACCGGCGCAAAGGACGGCCGGATCCACATGTGCCTTGACAAGCGTTACAAGCGGTTCGGTGGCTCGCAGCAAGGACAAGGTGAGAAATCAATAGATCGATAGGACCGTGAGTAGCCCGGTGAGGGAGATAGGCCACTGGCAGCTAGTTGTTAATAGTTATCGATTCTACAAGTTTCCAAGTTCTTGAGAATGCGGAAACTAGACACCTGTGCTCCGAATCCGCCCACAATGTGTGAAGCCGTGGATACTAGGCCCGGCACTGTTGGTTCTCCCTGGACCCTCAGTGGTCCAAAATTTCTATGCGGGAGAAGCGGAAATAGAACCTTCATATCGCAGGATGCTGATTTCCAGCAGACTGAACGCCATTGAAGGATAAGGACGAAGGCCAGTAGTAGACTAGTATGCATCAGGGATTCGAGGAATAGAAAAGCGACAAGTTTGGTCATCGTTCAACACTGCCATGTTTTTGTTGATGTTAGTGAAGGATGTAGATGTTAGTGAAGGACGTGAAATGAAAGGGAAAAGTCCTGACGCCACAAGCGGACATCGTAGGTTTGTTCTCGGCATATGAATCCTCGTTTACTAATGTAGTAGTGGTTACTAGTCACACCTCTGAAGTCAGTTCTGAGAAGCTGTACCTTACGGGGGCTAAGCCGAATCAGTTTGGCCTAGAGAGTGTTCGGTACTGTAGCACTGTAGTACGGACTCTGGTCAGTTTCCTTCTCAGGGACAGGTATCTTAGAGTAGGCTACTATGAACCTAAATCTCCAATTTCCGAAAGTTTGTGCATTTTGTCCCAACTTCACGAAATGGATGATTTTGTAGGAATTTCGAGGCACACTTAAGGTTACTGCCCTCCCGAGGCAGCCCATACGAAGCTTTAACTTATAAGCAAACACATCCAACATCTCCTGCGTAAAGACAAAAGGAACTTTGCAACCTATAATCGACACAGAAGGAGGTATTACAGTATAAAGATATTTACTTAACGCATCAATTAGAACAGTCGACGAGGCCACTACCACAAAGACTAGCCAATCAGACACAATAAAGAAGAGATCAAGTCGTGGATGGGCGTATATTAAATTCATAAAGGTCAGATGAGTACAAACAGCGTTGTTCAGAAGGATTCTCAACTGCGGCAGTAGAAAGGGATCAAAATAA
Source organism: Armillaria altimontana (assembly GCA_022818075.1). Classification (NCBI taxonomy): domain Eukaryota; kingdom Fungi; phylum Basidiomycota; class Agaricomycetes; order Agaricales; family Physalacriaceae; genus Armillaria; species Armillaria altimontana. Next base: position 1,205,106 of record JAIWYR010000005.1, on the reverse strand, counting down.
GAAGTAGTGGTAGTCCGTACCATCCGGTGGTGGTGTGACTACGCCAGGTCAAATGAACGGTGAACAGCCTGAGCCAAAGAAAGCACGATAGTGCAAATCTCAGATAGATAACATAAATACGTCGACCGTGGATGTCAGTGGAAATGAAGTGCAGAGAAGAGAAGTAGAGATAAGAGGCCAGGGAACGATACAAATCCAAATCTGAAAATCAGTGAAAGCGCTCGTGGCGATGGCTTGATAGCAGCGTACCAACAGCGGGTAAGCGTCCATTGAAACCGTCTTGTAGCAGCTATGGATTTGAACAGGGCGCAGATGTTGCGTAGACGAGAAAACCATAACCAAAGAGTCAGACGATGTCGTGACCTGATGATGTGACATTGACTGAATACTCCCTTCCACCACCGAAGCAGAGAAACAGCAGAACGAACATCGTTGTTGTTACACTCAGGCTTCGGCGATATCGACAAGCCAGAGTATCACGTGACGTGATATACCATCCTCTGTTCGTTAACTTGTGCAGCTGCTTCAGAACGATCCGGGCATCCTGCGTTATCGAGTCTGTCGTGTCCAACATAGTGAAGGCACGTCTGGGAGGCAGAATTAGACAGGGCGAGATGGTCATGGAGGATATCCCAATATCAGAACAGGCGGAGCATGACGGTAACCTCGAGGTGAGTTTCGTCTATCATTATCTAGATCTCATTTTCTCATTGTTATACATGCAGGCATCGGTCGATACAGTATCACTGCCATCTGGAAGCGTCTGCACCGATGCCATTCAGCGCTCAAGGACGTCCGGTTTCAAAGATGTCCGTTGGTCTTCAGTGTTCATTGGCACCGGAGGAATCGACGGTAAGCATGTCCATTCCACACTTTTGGTTCACCGACTAGCATTGCACGTCTCATAGAACGTTTCGCTCCGGTCGAGAGTCGGGGCAGTCTTTACGCCACAGCCACAGAGGGAAATTCACCATCCCAGATGATGGGCGATCCAGACTCCTTTTCAGTTCCGACTGTTAGCAGTGACTATGTAAGTGCACCACAGAATGCGTCTATGTCGGTCACTTAGCTGCGAGTTTTCAGAACATATACACGATGGAGGAGACGATATGGTTCCCGTCAGTTGACGATCTCCGGAAACCAACTGACTTTGAGCGTTTGCGGGAGGACGTCCGAGGATTTGGTTATGAGTCACTGGCTGATGGGGTAAGTTTTGTGGAACTTCTTTCTGGGATGAGTATACTAACGTGCTACGCTTACAGAGCATGGCATCGTCCCTTCTTGTGACGGAGCTACCCTCGACCTCGACCTCGACCCGGGCTTCGCTAAGACCAGTTTGCGCTAAGCCACTTGAATATTTCCGTGAGCGTTGAGAGGCCGATACAAAAGTGAGTGCCAATACGAAGAACGTCCATATCCACGAATGCTTACCATTCAATTTCCAGCATCTATGGGCGCGCGAGTTTTGGTATCGTATGCTGAGGAGCAAGGGACTCATCAAAACTATCTATCACGCCATGCTGCCTCTTGACGAGGCTGCTACCAATGAGGACAAGTACGAGATGGAGTTGGGCGAAGGACTAGTGAGCATTGCCAGTTAGCTTCTGTGGTTTCCCTGCTGACAATTAATGTTGTGTAGGTACGCTTATCTGCATGGCGTTTGTCGGAGCACGCGACGAATCCCATCTTGCGGCTTCCGTACAACGCTCCTTCGGAGGATGCTAACCACCATGATTCGTTGTTCGTGTCGGCGGAGGCCAATCCTATCATCCAGACGACAGTGTCTTCGTCAGCCTCAATCGGCATTCGCTCCCCTTCTTCGTTCGTGCGCCCTTCGAACCCCCAGTCACGGTTCTTGGAATCGTCTTCTGAGGCATCGGTGGCCGCGCCTGCTATCCAGTATGGAATCCATTCGCCATCCAGGACCCCGGCCGTCTGCAGGAGAAGGCCAGCATTGGCACAGGTGACGAACACACCCCACATTGTCAAAGCGACGCTATCCCGGACCCTGATGAAGGTTAGACGAGTCTCACGAGTCCAGAATAGCGCCCCCACTCCGCCTCCCTCGTTGCGACCGAAGCTGGTGAAACAACCAACCTGTTTCCCTTCAGTGGCGCCGAAAATGCGCTTCGAGGACGAAAGCAGGTCTCCTACCCGTCCAGCACGCAACTGTGTGAGTCTTCATTTCACTGATTGTATTTTCGCAATTCTGATTTTGTTCTCAGCCTTCTTCCTCCAAGTTCCCTCGATGGAAAGGCTAGACAGAAACTTTAGCGAACGCATCGAGATGACGAGGATGTCATCACACACACCTTACTACGTTGCCGCGTTGGGACTCAAGGGACGATCAGCGGTGCATTGGAGCCGACGGGCTTTGATGCATACGGCTGGTCACTGGTGGAGGACTGGTTCGCTGACGAGCTTACCAGTCCTTCCTCTAACCCTGGTAGATGAGGAACATTGGAGACGGGGGGTGGTCGACGGGCCACCAACCGTTCTCTGATGGACCTCAGAGGGACCGTTGACTTCCGACGGGTAGTCGACGAGTCCTGTTCCCCTATATTTCTTTCCTTCGCGCGCACGACAGACTACAACATCCTTCAACATCCTCGTTGTCTCCAGCGTCTCCTTGGTTTTCGGTTTCACATCGTCATCGTCGGTATTTGGTTCACGGTTGGGACATCCGCGCGGCATAGCTCTCGGTCGACATTCGATCCTCCCCCAGCCTATATCATTCCGAGTCCTGTGTATACAGGATTCGGTCTTTGCAACCTGAGCTCTAATTGTGGCTGTGTACCCCTTTTGGCATTTCACGTGCGTTTTTCTGCATCGGCTCTTTTCACTCTCCCCGCGTCCTCATTTCCTACAAAGATCAACTCCCTCAATCAACGCAATATCTCTCCTTCTTTTGGCCTCATACACTGACAGCTACAATCGTGCCGCCCAATCCTCGGCTTTCCTCCGCCTGGAAGTATGGTCCTTGCACCCAGGAGAACCTATATTTGCGCTGAGACAACAGATCTTCGTCACGCGAACAAGCATAGGCAATGAGATAAGGACGTACGTTTGGGATAGTAGAGGGAGGATGACAGAGGATGGTAAGTCCGACTCAAGTCCGGTGACATTTCTGAGTCTCATTTACAAATTCCTATTGAATGGATCTCTGCCAGTGCGACGACTACTACTACTACTACTCGGATTTGTGTACTATGGCTTCGTATGCATCAACCCCCGGTGCCATGAAGTGCAGTGTCTCCGTTATGTTCTGTTTTCTCGATGTTGTTACCCACAGTGTCGAGACACCAAAATCACAGATAGTGACTTTGCACGTTGCGCTGACCAGCTGATTTGAAGTCCCTGCGAATGACAAGAATCCTGTGAAAGTATCCCAAGTCAATGAGCACCCCGTGGACGATAACTGCCACAATTTCTTCCTCAAGCGGCTTCCTCGTGATGCCTTCATCAGGGACGGGACGCTGCCTCCGTCCGCGTACTTACTCCATTGCAATCCACACCCTAGGGCTGTCCATGTAGCAGCCGAAGTACTTGGTGATATCGGAGGCATCGCACAGCTACGACAGCAATGCCACCTCGCATTGGATGTTGCGGTGTCGAGGTCGACGGCATTCCTGGTAGGTATATGGATGCCTTTAGAGACAGACCTATGGGCACATCTGCTGATAGTCTCGAGACGCTTGTAGAGAGTGAGGAAAGACGACCGCGACATCCACGTACATGTATGCTCAAAGCAAAGCCGCGCTCGCAGTTTAACATCATCATGGATCTCGACGTCTCAATATCTCCGCTTGTTACTCGTGAATTCACTAAGGTTGTTCTCACTGGGTTTGGTGCCGAGTACGTACAACATTCTGATGCATTTTTCTAATACTGAATCTGTCGCAGGCTGATACTTTGACGAGCGATTACGGCGATAAACCGTGCCCCAAAGCTCTTCTACCTGTCGCAAATGAGCCCATGATAACCATCTTTTGGTTGGATGGAACTTCCAGGCATGAAGGTGGCGTTGCTGCTACCATCGGCAGCCTTCAGGGCTGATATTCCACTATATAGATTTTGTATTCATTTTCCCAGCGGTACATCAGCATGCAATCTCTAACCATATTCACTCGGAAACGAACATGTCGTTGCACGTCAATCTGTACGACGAGATCGTGGACGTGTCACGCCAGCGTCGCGACCTGCTCTTTATTGCAGCATGTCTCCCTTCCGATACGCTGATACGTAAGTAACCAGATAACACCAATGTTCTAAGACTGGGACTTCCTCTGTTCCCATCACGCCCTTCGTTTCTACGTCAGCGTATTGAAGGCTCATCTTCCTCCTCTGTTGGCTTGTGTGCTGAGCGTGACATCTAGGGTTTGAATTATATATTTCTAGTGTTGCGCAATGTGAATGTTTGAATCGACATCTGCAAGGCTCTCAAGTACCAGGAATCCCCTAAACTACCTGAGGACTCAGAGTTTCCACACTTGCGATGGCCCCCCGCTTTATTATCCTTATTTATTGCATTCCTACCCCATATACCCTTTTCTCTCCGGCTTCTCGGTCTTCTCTCTTTCTTTTTTCTCGACCATATCACAGCCTATACCTCGCCAATTTGCAGATTTCTCCTTCGAGGTCAGCCTACCATCATCACATTCCTATACCCATATTTCTTCGGGATTTTCTTGATATACCCTTTTCTCTTCTGTCTTTCCGATCTTCTCTTTCTCTCTTTCCTCAAACACACCACAGCCTATACCTCGCCAACTTGCATATTTCTTCTTCGAGGTCAGCCTATCATGATCGCATTTCTATTCCCATATTTTCTCGTGGTCTTTGTATTTTCTTTTGGTCTTTACTTCTGGCTGTGGCAAATATTATCTTTCCTTTTGGTCATCAACTGTCTGATGACTTTGAGCGCGTTTGAGATCGGTTCAAGACTGACTTCAAATTTGAGCATTTCGGCGTCTGTTCAAGACGTCTAGTACATTCCATTCAACTGTGTTACATTCCCGCTGAAATACTGTTGAATTCCACATATTTATGTATCACAAGTGGTCAATATATGAACATTCTCTCTCACCGTTACTTTTGCAATTATTGCAGCGATCCGAAATACCACCAGACTTCAAGTTAAATTTTTGCGGCTTCCACGTCGTCCTGAGCCACATTCGAAGATTAAGTACAGCTCGGACAACATCGAATGCCTGTTTGACACCAGTTCAGTTCGCTGAAACAGGTGAAATATAGTCTGGAGATGTATCATGGAAAAAGTTGAGAGAGTGGTGTCCGACTCTTTTTTTCGCGATAACGCGAGCGGGTGCACAGATTCGAAGCTAGCAGGTAGGATACTGCATACAGCACAAGCTGCGGGGACCGTCAGGTTGTAATCGTTGGCTCGGCGCTACGATCATTGGGATTATTGGACCGAGGTTTTCATTTCCATCCTTTTTTTTGATTGAGCCACGTTGGTCGTAGAATTCATCGAAATTGAGTTCTTTTCTATTCATCAGTCTTCACATTTGTCCGAGAAGCCGGCCACGACAGATGTGCGGCTGAAAGTGATGTTCAATTTAGCCGGAGCTTCAGCTTCCTTCATAGTTTATCTGTACTTGTCATTTGCAGACTATTGCGCTCCTACCGTCATCGTAATTAAAAGTTTAGTTGTCATTAAGATCCATGGTTCTACCGCCGGATTGTCTCCAGTACCACATGAAATGCCTTTGAAGCAGTCTCGGCGGTTGAAGCATCGTCTTTACAATGTGACATCAGCCCTGGGTACGAAGCACCAGTGTCCGATTCTTCATCCTTTCGATTGGCTCCAGCACATCCTTGGTAGTAATTCCCTGTTTCATCCTCCCTGCGCCACGTACCGCGCTCTGGGGAAGTAGGTCTTCTTTTCTTGTGTACGGCCCGGGAGTAGAGTAGAATATCTTGAAAATCAGCTCCAGATTCCTAAGAACTGCCATATTTTGAACGTACAGATACGTTTCTCCTGTCCCTCTTCTAGGCATGGCGAGGCATCCCTCTATTCATTAAGAAGTTTCTTCACATCAATGTTCTCGGCGCATCCAAAGATCCGGATCATTCCGAGATAAGATGAACAGTGGAGCTCCCCTAAAAAGGAAGCAGTTGTCCCCGGTAGTAGCGCAGCAGTGTATTTAAGCAAGTGACACCCACCATGATATCACTTGCTCTGGAACCACTTCTTCCCAGCGATCAGTTCGACCTGCAGACGTATCCCTTCCCTTTTCTCTTCCTGTAATGCTCCGGGCCAATACTTCCCCACTTTTACTCCTCCCACAAGAAATTTTGGACGAAATATTGGCTGAAATTGATCTTCACCGCGACCTCATTTCCATCGCTCTGGTCTCTCGAGCATGCACTCGACTTGTCATACCCAGACACAGTGAATACCGTATAGTTCGCATTCGTCACAAGCTTCCCACCATGTGGGCCCACCTCGCGAAACGTGCTGACCTGGCACGCAACATACGCGAGGTGCACATTTGTGAAAGGCACAACCACTCGGCTTCGGACCATTCCCCCACCACGTTGGTTCCTCCATGCAAAGTGGGTGACACCGGAAGCGAGGACATACGGGTCCAGAACATGTGCACGGCCCTCCAGAATATGGATCGTCTGCGGGTCTTTACTTGGTCCTGTACATATAATCCATTTCCAGAGCCGACGGCCACCCCCTCGCAAGAGGCGGAGATTCTGGGTACTCTGCTTAGGAAACCATCGTTGAGCAAGGTGGCGCTGGCTGGAGCGTTTGAAGCTAGGCCTGGATGTCATAATTCAATATATCCCGTGAGTGTCCGGACCGTCACAATGCTTTGTTGCTGACAACTGATGGTGTGCAGCTCTGGAATCTGACGAAGTTGACGCATCTGTCGTTAGTGGGTCGTGTATGGGTTAGGCCTCAGATCGGGCCTTTTCTGAGGTCGATGATGAAGGCCTGTCCCACGATTGAGGTAAGGTATTCCCGGCGCGACCTAATTTCAGCTATCTGATTAATCATCAACCAGGTTCTAAAGTTGCCGATGGAGCTGACTATTCTTTCCGACTGCGTATTTCCGCGGCTGAAGAAAGTGAATATATTTCTCCAATCAGGAGGGATGCTCTCCCTCGACAGATACTGGATTCGATTTTTAGAGAAGAACCCAGCCATCGAGGAACTTTCGTGGTTTCCTTTAGGTCCTCTGACTGGTGGCCTGGGTCCAGGCTCCCTGCCTCGTATCCGGCGCGTATCTGGAAGCGAGCTACTCCTTAAGGCGCTTTACGCGTCACCGCGATCTATCGAGTGCGTTGAAACCACGATCGAGCCAGCGATATTCGCTTGTATGGAGGATATCAATGCAGACTGTCTTCGCGATATTAGATTTACCTTTTCCGTTGGTAACACCTACGACGCACTGCTCGCTTTGGCCGGAAAATGTCCAAATATCACTCGTTTGTCTTTCCCCGAATATTATATGAAACTGGTGAGTGGTGGTACTATGATTTTTTCTCTCGCTGAAGCGGCTTCAGGACGACTGGCTACAACTCTTTTCCCTTCTGCCCGCTCTAGAAGTAATCGAAGGCATGTCGCTGTGGAGAGCTGTAGATGGGGACCTAGACAAGATGCACGAAGCGATCATGCAAGCACTCTTGTTATGTCCCAATTTGAGGGAATTGGACCATTACAAATACGATGCGAAGCGGAACGCGTATGCGAAAATTGTGATTCTTCGGGAGGAAGGAGAAGAGCATGATGATGTGAGGTATGAGATTCGTAGACCTCCGCCTAGGTAGGCTTTTTGTCTTGACGCCTGGGAATCCTTTCTTATGATTTTGCTTTTCTATAGGGATCCGTTCGATTTCGCGTAGAGTTTGACCACATGATACTACGTAGCTCTCCGTTACCAATAGCGACGTACTACGAGTGTGGAAAGCGTGAAACTTGACTTCATAAGGAAACGGGGTCAAGTCATGCCGCTGTGATATCCTGAACTGCCAGCCGAGAACGCATTCGAAGGCCATTCCCACGTCAATTCAATACCTGCAAAGATTGACATCTGGCTAACGATACCTGGCAAACCAGGTAGGAACGTGATGTTATTGGAAAGAAAACGAGCCTCGACCAGGCGTGCCGGCTGATCCTGTCAGGATAGCATTCTACCATGAAGGGAACCACAAAGTTACGCCAAGGGAGGTAGTAAGACCTACATGAGAACGCACAAATGCTGTGCGGTTCGACCAGCGCAAGACCTCCGTGGCGAGAGCATGCGATTGAGAGCAGCCCGTTACTTCACTTTAGGTTTGAGGGAGGCCTCCCTCAAACTTAAAGTGATCGCAGACAGATACAACGACGGCCTAAACAGTCCGGGAACGTTGCACTGGATAAAGGAGTATTTGGAGACAGATGGACCAGAAACTGCAGACGAAAAGAGGAAGCGAGCGCGGCCGGGGGTTCTTCAACAAGCCATTGCAGGAAACGGTTGTTCTCTGCTAAAATACAAGCTCAAGGAAAGCTAGCTTATTTATATAAATAATGCGGCCAAAAATCCAAGGAGCAAGGAAGAGCGAATAAATTAGAATATTTTTGGGACTAATCCTCAATTGCAAGCTAGGAATGTGATTATAGAGGATTTGCGCCGCACGATATGTATGTTTCGAATCAAAGCATTGATATCACTACACAGCCACCTTCGCCTTTGCTCAGTTCCGTCACCCTTCATCGTCTGGGAATTGAGGGTGGTCACCAGCGTCATCCTCGTCCTCTTCAGCTCCTAGCGACGGGTAACGATGTCGACGATTTCCACCGCGCTGCGGAATTTCAAGGAGCCCACAAAGGAACAGTTGACGGAGATATTCTTCTCCTTGCCTGCGACACCAGTGCCCAATGACTTGCAACCCGAAAAGGCGCCTGAAGAGGAGGTGGAAAAGATGGATATCAATGCCGTGTTGAGCCTTGGGGTACAAGGAGAAGAGGAATCGTATGTGAGTACAGCGACGGTATTGCATCGAGACCCTTGACCGATGGCGTCTTAGGCGGGCAAACTGTATCTCATCGCTCCATACTTGGCGTTCACGTCGCTCGACCGCAAGTCTGTACGCTTCACCATCCCGCTGTCGACGATACGGCGCGTCGAACGGCTCAATGCTCGAGCAGGTATCTATGCACTGAGTCTTGCTCTGTTTCACGGGGGCAAAATAGTAAGTTTCTATCTCTTGTGGTGACGGTACATGCGTTGAATTGCTGTAGATTGTCCAATTGACGTCCCTTCGGCCAACGGCGGACCAATTTTGTTCGTTGCTGCGTGATGCATTGAAGATGGAGCTGCAGCGTGGACAGATGAAGGCTGTCAAGGGGTTCGTGAAGACGTGCTATTCGGAAGCGCTCGTGCCTACGACGTCGTCGGTCGCGGATCAGGAGAGGGAGGATGGGAGCCTTATAAGCCAGGAGAAGGAACACCCGGAGCCGAGGGAGACGACTTACCATGGCGGTCTGGGGCTACGTTTCAAGTTTCCTGGGGATCCAAAGAAGTATGTATCTTATCTTTGCATCCAGGCTACTAATATAAAGAAACATAGGCTCCGAGAAGCTTCCAAGATTAAACTATGGACAAATTACTTGCGAAGTATGTGTTAGACGCCGGTGCACGTTTAACCTGTTTGACTAACTCATCTTGAAAGCACATGGGCGTAATCTCACCCTTTTACGGTACCCTCAATGTACTCGACTCGTACAAGTTGGACTACCTAACCGACTTCGTGGGGAGATGTGGGAAACCTTATCTGGCTCCATATTTCTGCGCTTCTCCAACCCAGGATACTATGCTAGGATATTGGAGGAGAATCAGGGACGGACAAGTACCAGCACGGAGGATATTGAGAAGGATCTCCACAGGAGTTTACCTGAGTACGCTGGCTACCAGTCTGAAGAAGGGATCGGCGCCCTTCGGCGCGTATTGCAGGCTTATTCGTTCAAGAATCCCGAACTTGGTTATTGTCAGGTCTGTAGCTCGTTCGCAGTCATATCCAGACCCTGACTTGGTAACGATAGGCAATGAATATCTTGGCTGCAGCCATTCTTATGTGAGTGGCCAAGTTTTCCAAGTGTTTCATCCGTCTGAATTGCTTTAGATATATGTCAGAAGAGCAAGCATTTTGGCTGTTAGAAGTTTTATGTGACCGCCTACTTCCTGGTTACTACGCGTACGTCGTCTTGATGTCTTGCGAAAGTAACGATCTCAAGTTCTTTCCAGCCCTTCCATGCACGGAACGCTACTAGATCAACGTGTATTCGAGTCATTAGTCCAACGGTGTTTGCCGATAATTCACGATCATTTCCAAGAGGTAGATGTTCAACTTTCGGTTGCGTCGTTGCCCTGGTTCTTGAGTCTGTGGGTGCATGTCGGCTGTTGTGTTCTTTGGTTTATGTTGATGTCGCCACAGGTATATTAACAGTATGCCCATGATTTTCGCTTTTCGGGTTGTGGATTGCTTCTTCTGCATGGGCCCGAAAGTACTATTCCAAGTGGGGTAAGTGACGGCCATAAATATCCCTGATTTAGCGACTCAATTTTGCTCCTTATTTTAGACTGGGTTAGAACGTTTTTATGACTTGCTGAATGTCGACTCATATTCTGTCAATAGCCATTCTCAAGATCAATGGGGAGAAGCTTCTTCAGGTCCAAGATGACGGCCAATTTCTCAAGTACATTCCGTCCTTCCTCTTGTCGCTTATAATCTGATCTCTATATCTTAGTCTCATGCGAGATTATTTCGCATCTTTGGGAGATTCTGCACATCCGGACTCAACCGATCCTCGTGCGCGAGCAATAACACGTTTCCAAGAGCTCCTTCTGGTCTCTTTCCGTGAATTTTCGGTCATAACCGATGACATGATCCTTTCTGAGCGCAAGCGGTTCAGGAGCGAGATCATCCACAGTATAGAGTCTTTTTCCAAGCGTTCTGCTGTGCGGAACCTCAAAAGCCTTGGCAGATTCAATAAAGAACAGGCTGGGCTCGTTTATGATTCGCTGTATAGGTCAATGTGCATCTACCCACCGCCTCCAGCTGCACCTCCTCTACCCACTCTTTTGACACCTGCCGATGGGACAGAAGAGAAACCGGAGACCAGGATTGGTTTGAAGACGTTCCAGTATTTCCTCAGTGAAATCGCGACATGGGCAAGGGACGAGCGAATTGTCCGCAATGGCTTCCAGGTTTGCTCTAGTACCATTCCTCCTAGCTTTCTTTCTCACTAATTGTTTCAGCAACGTATTGATCGTGAAATGGCAGAGCACGAATTCATTGATCGCCTTTTCTTCTTTTGGGATACGTCGTGCCGCGGCGCCCTGTCGTTCCAGGTACTTTGCCCCTTGGTTTTATCTTTAGATCACGTCTGAATCGGCGTTAACAGGATCTGGTCTCTGGATTAGATGGCGTCATGTTCAATGATCTAATGGAGAACATCGAATGGTTCTTCAATCTTCACGACAAGAACAAAGATGGCTATCTCACCAAGGACGAAGTGCTGACCCTTTCGGAATCATTCCTTGTATGTCAAGTTCCCTCTGATAGTCTTTTTTGGCCCTCTAAAGATATCGCTGCTTAGTTTATATTTCGATATGAGATTGGGGATGCGTACCTCGGAGCCGTCAGTCGATTCATGACTAACGCATTCGAATATGGCGATGCTCTCTTACCCCGACCAGAAGACGAAACAGGAGAAGTTGACGAGCCATCGTCGCCGCCGCCTATCGCTTCTAATCAGCCGTATCTGAACTTGGCAACGTATGCATTGAAACATCCTCCTTACTTTGTGAACGATGCTCACCCTTGTGCGCATAGATTCCGAATGGTGGTACTCGCTGATGAGGTGCTTGAGTCCTTCTTCGAGACCGACCTGTCAGCGTCGCTCAGACTGGACCCCTTGCCTGACATGGAATTGCCGACGTCTAACAGCGGCCTATTAGGCGACATTTGGTCCACGATTGCAACGGATAGTAACAAGAAGATATTCAACATGTTCACAGATGAGATTGGAAAGACGATTGGGAAACATCAAGTAAGTCGCGGCGGAGTTCATTATTGAAGCCGGTATGTTGACCATGGCATCCCCGAAGGTGATTCATCGGCCATCTATCGGACGTTACACGAAACTTGAGGAACCCAAGGCTCGGGAATCGCTTCTCACGCCATCTATGCGGCACTCGCCGTCGAAAGCAAGTCTCAAGTCGAGCGAGAGTACTTCAACGCTCGCAACCTCATCCTCGACGCTCAGTGTGGATACAGCGAGTATTACGGTAAAAAATTCTGTGTTCTCGCCGATGCCTATGGTACAAGCTGCAAATGCTGCGCTTCTGGAACGCACTGCCTTTGCCATTGACGATGCCAAGGATGATGACGATGAAGATGAAGATTTTGGTGATGATGCACTAGATGGAGGCGACAATGTCATGGACGAGGTTGGTCGGCTTTTGCCTCTCTCGTATAGCTGCCGGCTGAAACAGCGTATAGGTTGACGCTTTCCTGGAAGCGCATGATTCCGGATTGACTGATGCGGATAAAGAGGTGGCTAAAGGTGAGGTTATCACTCTTACTTGGTCCAATGTTAATTAACTTCTCGCTGCGGTAGATTTGTTGAATGCCGAACCTGTTAAGTAAGCCACGCGCATCATAATCGTTACGACTGTCGACAATGCTTTCTTTTTCTGCTCACAACGATTTCCTGTCGCATTTAAATGGACCTTGTATTAGTATTATCAACACTGAGTACCTTTCAGCGTAACCCCTCTTCTACACCAAGTTGTACATGCTATTGATGATCTGGAAGTAAATCTCACACTGTCGCCATGAAAACCGTTAAAAAAAAAGTACAAAGTCGACGTCAGGCTTCACCAGTGCGATCAGACCATATCCGTATGGTAAGATCACTATCAATGGAGCCCGTTGCAATCATATTCTGCGAGGGGTGTGTCTGGAAGGGGTATGTTAGTTCCTGGGTAAGAAAAAGTACAGACAACACGATACTCACAGCGACTGCCACAACGACGTCTGAAACAGTATGGTGTTGGTGCTAGTCACGTCAGGTGAATGAGAAACATACCGGTATGCCCTTCGAGAATTTGAACGATCTCTCGTGTTTGCAGGTCCCAAATGTAGGTTTTGTGATCTTCGCTGCCTGCTACGATCCATTTCCCACCGGTAACACTGAAGCAAGCTGATATGCAGTACTTCGAATTAGAATGGCCAACGTATGTTTTTAGACAGCGATTGGTCTGGTAATCCCAGAGTCGTATTGCACTGTCGTGCGCAGTAGAAAGAATATACTTCGAATTGGGCGAAAACTGCACGTGTTGGCTAACGGTGGTGTCAGAATACTGGGGAAAACCCGATGTGACCTGACCGACCAGATTGCGTCCTGCGACTCGGCAAGGGTTTTCAGACACTGACCATCGCTTGTATTCCATATGCGTCTGGTATCAAGGAACGAGTTAGCGTTGATCACGGCGAACTCCTGAACGTACATTAGGCCATCCAAGGAACAAGACACGATCAGAGAGGCATCCCGATTAAAATGCACTGCGGTCACATAATCCAAGTGCGCATGGAGCGTCTTCATGCATTTGCCTGCGGTACCGAAGTTCAATCAAAGTCAGGAGGGGCAGTATAGCAACGCATAAAACCTCTGGCAGTATTCCAGATCTTCACATCTCCATCACAGCACCCGGACACGAGAAGATTAGACGTAGCGTTGTAGTTGAGGCAGAACACTTCTTTGGTGTGGCCTTTTAGGACTTTTGCGGTCAGACCCTTGGTTCCAAAGCCATCAGGATATATTGAAATCATTCTAACACTATCAGTACATACAGTATCGACCTCCCATATTCGAACAGTTTTATCGTCGGACGCCGAGGCCAAATAGACGCTATCTGTGGTCCAGGAGATATCAGAGAGCCCGGCGGTATGTCCATTTAGATTTCGGATTAGTTCTCCGGTAAAGGGGGACCAGATCTTGACCATATTTTCTGCACCTGACAGAGAAAGCTTTCAACCGACGCCGGTAACAAAAGAAACGCCTTGAACTTACCACAAGAAGCTAAGAGCGTCCCGTCTGGACTAAATTTTACAGCTGAAATTGACTTTGTATGGCCTCTCATCGTATGCCGTAGCTCGTAGTGCGGTCTTTCTCTCGTTGTTGAAGAGGCTACGGGAGCAGTTCGCGTAGGCGGCGGTGGAGCAGGTTGCCCATTGAGTTCTGGGACTTGGGGATCGTCTTCGGTCGTTTGCGACGCAGCGTCGTCTTCCGTCGACGAGTCGTCCGATGCATGGGGATCCATTGGGCACGATGGTGGAAACAAAAAGTCAAAGCCACTGCTTTGATTTTCGGAGCCGCAAGACCCTTCAATGCAAACAAGGCCAATCATCAGCCAGGGTCAATTTGAAATTTGAAGCTTGAACCAAGTTCAAACTCGGAACTTGGACCATCAGGTTTGCCGGCTCCCAACAAATCTGCGCTTTGATCATCTCGTAGATGAGATGCGTGGATCTACATTATTTTAAGCTATTAAATCTCTTTCTAGCATTGTTTTTTCGGGAGCTTGCCAAGCATCCCCTTGTGACTTTTAGCCTTTGTTGCCTTTCCCGCCCGCTCAGGAAGCGAAAAAATCGCTCCAAAGGGGCCAATTGGCATTGTGTCCGTACTACATTTTTCCAACTCACCGGCATTCCACGGCCTCTTTGGCGATCTGTACGTGAAATTAAATGGCGGTCTCCAACAAAAATCCCGTAATGTCCTTTTTTTTCTGCATCCGGTTAAACTGGGGGCCAGTTGTGCGCGTAGCATCAGGTTCCAGGAACTTGTTTATGGCCTTACTGTTTTTGTTCTCCGATCATTCTTATTCAAGGCCGTCTTTTTCTGCATAGGGCGACATGGTATCGAAGTGACGGCATAATGGCTTTGTTGAATATAAAGTCGCCGTTTGCATTCGATCCACCTGCTAAAGACGGGTACTTGGCAAGCAATCTGGATCTCACCGGACCTATTGTGGGAACTCTGCCACTTCGACTGGGCGGTTTATATGGCCCGGCCTCCGATACTTATTGCTTTCACCCGCCCATGGGCAATGAACTTCAGTTCTCTCCTGTCTTCAACAGTCTATACCCGACGATGGAAGGGAATCTTCGTCTTATCCCCAGTCAACGCTCTCCCCGCTCTTCTAAAGTTCGCGCTGAAACCATAATCACGGGCAGAAAATCATGGAAGACGATGAAAGGTCAACACAACGAACCTGTCTGGCCGCCCCACATTGAAGCGGCCTTGATTGAAGGTATACTTATCGTAATATATATATATATATTCTCCACGACTCACACTTTGAAACCTCTAGCTTTGGAAAAATATCGTCCCCATTCCGCGAACATCAAGAATCCCAAAGAGCTTCGTCGGTTTCCCAAACGGAACATCTTCATATCCAACGAAATATTCAAGAAAACAGGTAGGAGGAGGACGGCGAAGCAAGTGGGGAGTCGCCTACAGCAACTTCGGGACACATGCGAAGACGACAGAGGCGAGTAATCTGATCACTCTGAATGTTCGTTTCTATTTACGACGACAACACTTAGTCCTTGACTTACTCACGCGGAAAGAGTATTCTCCTGAGCCAGAGTCGTCCTCGACGGACACCTCTGCCGATTCTCCTGTCTCAGAAACGAACGACTGCGCGCTGGCCTCACCGATATCAGAGGGTACCATCTCCTCCTCATCAGAGGCATCTTCCGAGTCGTCCCGTCTGAGCCCGCTGAGCAGCGTCTCCTCTGAAGAATTTGGACATCAAGTGCTCCCCGCCATACCTCTCAATGTTGTCGTTCGCATCGAGATCTGTCACCAGGAATCCACCCGGCGTGGCCACTCTCCTTTACGACATTCTTTTGAACCAGTGCCATCTAAGCCTTTTTATCATCGCCGTATCATTCTCTCAGCAGACCGTCCTCTTGGGACCCTTTCCCCGACCGTGACCTTCACCTCATCGAGGCCTACGTCGGCTTCTACGTTTTCCTCCTTCACCGTCTACGTGAATAACATACCCGTGCACTCGGAAGTATCCCCTTTGCTTCCACACGTAGAGGAGGCGAACCCTGCCCTCTGTTATGCCTACCGAGCCAGGTTCCTACCCGAGTATTGGGTACATCTTTGTGAAGGATACGGTACGTTGTTATACCCTTCTTTTATGTAATGGTCTTCTCTAACAGCACACCCAGATTTAGCGCAATGTATCGTGACTCAAGACATCATCGAGCCCAGACCGACAGACGAAGTGGTGCTTTTGTCCCTCGTATACGAATTTTCGCATACATATACAGCGCCCTCAGCGCCCGTCCTCTACTCTCATTCGTCGACCGGACCTGCCCTCCCACCCCATTTTGCGGAGACACCAGCGTGCAACGGCGTGATATCGCCACCTCCCAACGCGTGTTCTGATCGGAACTTTGCCCATTGGCCGACTGCGTGTGTGTCTCAACCTCACGCGTCGGCTTGGGATGTGGATCATCATAAGCTGGTCTTGAATGGTACGGATCCGCATTATTCGTTGCAAGGGTGCATACTTCCTGGATTTGGGGAACAGTATTCCCCTTCGTACAGTGATCTGGGATTTTGAGTTCCGCCAGCGGCCATTTCGTTGTTCGTATAGCCCTTTTGGGGTTCCTTAATATAGTTCCTTCGCTAATTCTGTATTTGAATCCGCCTCCCTTGACTTCGATTTTTAAGTAGGAAAATGTACATACCATACACATCTATTATCTGCCGCTGCTAGCGTATGCCCCTCTTTTACCTATGCCTCGTATAATACTCTGTCCTGTGGATAATCACGTACCATGATACCTTCAATACCATTCCGTAGACCAAACGATACATGCAACCTTGTACTCAACTGGATAACCGGTCTCTTCACCATAAATAACTCCATACAGTCGGAATCCCCGCAAAGGTACTGAATTGCTTAGCGTAAATATAACATACTTATCTCCATGTCCGAGGTGGCGTACTAACGGATGCTAAGTTCTCCACATGATGCCACTGATCGCATCACGTCCCACGCCTCATCATCGCATCAACAACGGCAATCACCCACATGTAAATTAACCCGCGCTACTGCAGCGTCATAGCTCGACCCTCGAGCTGTCGACCGGTCCCCCTGTGCTCGCAAACACCCGACGTTCGTGGGCCTTCCAAAGTGGACAAATCCACGATATCAACGGAACATATTCTCCAGCACAACAGGAATTGGGTGGCGTCCCCTGATGAACCGGACCGGGCACTTGCTAGGTGGTCACTTATTCCATGAAGCGTTAAACCGCATATTACGGACTGAAAAACCGGGATAATACCGACAGTTACCGGATAGTAGCGAGCCTCAGGCAGTGGTGCTGTGAAAAGAATATAATGTGAGCTTAATTCGAGTCAGCTTTCAACGCGCAATCACGTACGAAGTTGCATTCTAGCAAAGGTGACTAAGGGCTGGCTCGCGAAATTCCGGACGTGGCCTATGGGTAGCGCGTAAGTTCACGGTCTCCATGAGGCCATGCGAAGCAGTTGATACTGAGGGTCTACCAGCGTGCAAACCGTTGCGGCAATAGGGATCAGGTATACATACAGTCTTCCGGGCCGCCGCGAGAATCATTTGACAATAATCTTATATGACGGCGCCCAGGAGGGGAATGGTAGAACTTCAAGGATCATGTCAGGGCACAGATGACGCCTCGCGGTTCCGAGAAAGCAAAAGACAGATGGAGAATTGTTCCACGAATTTATACGCCATGAAAGAAGAAAAGGATCCCAGGAGCTCGAAGCATGCGCGTACTGAGTGACTACTTCCACCTGGAAGCTGTTTTATCTCTTGATTCCTGCCTATTGTATTTGCACTGCGAGGATCTCCACCGCGATAATTCAAGGAAGTCGCATGTATGACAAAGATTGGCTTAGTTGATATGTCATAGTTCTTCTGTTTAAGAAGATGTGACCCCCTTCTCCCCTACGGTGTCTATAGGATAGTTAGCGTGAGAGCGCCAAAGAGAGCTCTAAGCCGTACAACAGATCCTCCCTATTCAAATATGCATCATAAATGGATCACACAGCGAAATGGAGGCTGGAATAGAACATTTTGGATCCTCAGAAGCGGCAATATAAATTACATCTTTGAGAAACATGTTCAAACGAACAGCACTTTGAGCAACAATTAGCTTGAGTACAAGCAGGAACACTGAACACGAGCATTCAGCGTTTGGGAGACGATAGACAGACTTTATACGACCGCGTAACCATGCTTCAACCGTTCTGTGAACGTAATACCATGGAGATGTAGCTTAGTCAAATACGTGACGATGAGAGGAGCAAAGCATCGACATTTAGGCATCCTCATCATCTCCCACTAATTGCATGCCTCCGAAGAGCTCGATCCAGTCATCCAGACGCTCCTTAATGAACGTGTCCAGATCCCAAGAGTCCGCCGAAACGGCGTCGCGCTCGCCGTTCCATAAGTAGATGTCCACTTCCACCATCTGACCCTCCTCGCCGACGACAGTCACCTGGACTGGTGTCACCGTGTATGCCTCACCTTCAAAGTCGTCCAGCTTTCTCCGCTGGGACTTGTTCTGAGGACAGAGCAGCAAACCATCGACGATCGATGTTTCGTTATGCTTTATCAGGGCAGGATAGTCTTTACCGAGCAGGGAGAAGCGCGCGTAGCCTTTGAGTAGCGCAGGCTTGACGAGAGGCGCTACAACATCGGTTTTCCGGGAATCCCCTGTTAGTGCCCAGGCTAGCAGAGGCATTGCGCGCAGCGTCCCATATAAAAAGAGTGGCCGGAGTGTCTAGCACACATTTAAATGCTGGCGTGCAAGGAGAAAGGCGTCAGAGCTCACCACTGGGCGTTCTGGGCGTGTAATTGCCATTGGTCCAGCGTCTTCCACAAGCCGTTGAAAATTGAGAAGCTACGGAAGTGAGCGGCTGAAGACAAAAAACGACGCAGTGGCTGTGCTGCAAATCCGGCCACTTCAGTCAATTTTTGATGTCCGGTCTCTCAATCACTTAAGCCTTGAAGAACCGATGCGTCATATTCAGGACTAATGTTACGTTGCAAAGATGATACAAAATGCCAATTTGCTCAAACCTGAGATTAATCTTGTTCGAATTTTGAACGCAATCGAACTTAGCAGACGGTTGATGACACAAAGAAAGATAATATTCGCAAGAGCCAGAAGTAAAGACCAAAAGAAATCCAAAGATCACAAGGAAATATGGGTATAGAAATGTGATCATGATAGGCTGACCTCGAAGAAAAAATATGCAAGTTGGCGAGGTATAGGCTGCGGTGTTTGAGGAAGAGAGAAAGAGAAGGCCGGAAAGACAGAAAAGAAAAGGGTATATCAAGAAAATCCCGAAGAGATATGGGCCTAGGAATAGGTTGATGATAGGCTGACCTCGAAGGAGAAATATGCAAATTGGCGAGGTATAGGTTGTGATATGGTCAAGGAAAAAGAAAGAGAGAAGACCGAGAAGACGGAAGAGAAAAGGGTATACGGGGTAGGAATGCAATAAATAAGAATAATGATATAGGCTGGGGGAGGATCAAATGTCGACCGAGAGCTATGCCGCGTGGATGTCCTAACCGTGAACCAAATACCGATGATGACGTTGGCGAAACCGAAAACCAAGGAGACGCTGGAGATGACGAGGATGTCGAAGGATGTAATAGTCTGTCGTGCACGCGAAGGGAAAGGGTATAGGGGAACAGAACTCGTCGACTACCCGTCGGCAGTCAACGGTCCCTCCGAGGTCCATCAGAGAACGGTGATGGCCCGTCGACCACCACCGTCTCCAACGTTCCTCATCTACCAGGGATAGAGGAAGGACCGGCAAGCTCGTCAGCGAACCAATCTTCCCCCGGTGACCAGCCGCATGCATCAAAGCCCGTCGGCTCCAATACACCGCTGATCGTCCCTTGGGTCCCAACGCGGCGACGTAGGTGTGTGTGTGACGACATCCTCGTCATCTCCGTGCGTTCGCTGAAGTTTCGGTCTAGCCTCTCCATCGAGAGAACTTGGAGGGAGGAGGCTGATAACAAGATCAGAATTACGAAAATACAGTCAGTGAAATGAAGACTCACACGAACTCTTACTGGGCGGCTAGGGGAGCCGCTTTCATCCTTGAGGCGCGTTGTCGGCGCCGTGAGAGGGAAACGGCCCGCTCGTTTGGCCAGCCTCGGTCGCAAAGAGGGAGGCGGCGTGGGTACGCCCTGCTCAACTCCTGGAACTCGTCCAACCTTCCTCGGAGTCCGGGATGGCGAGGGTCGGCCGGTACGGGGCACATTGCTGATCTGAGCCAATGCTGGTCGTCTCCTGGATGGCGAAGGGATAGCCGTGCGGACGGTAGGCGCGGCCACCGATCCCTCGCCTGACGAGTCCAAGAACCGCGACTAAGGATTCGATGGGCGCACGAACGGAGAAGGAGAGCGAACGGCGATTGAGGCGGTCGAAGATACTGATGTCTCAATAGTAGGCTGGTCCTCCGCCGACACGACCGACGATTCATTGTCATCATCCTCCTCCGGAAGAACGTTGCCTGGAAGCCGCAAGACCGGATTCGTCGCGTGCTCCGACAAACCCCGAGCATACGAGCGTACCTACATAGCATTTACTGTCAGCAGAGACACCACAGAATGTAACTGACAGTGCTCACCAGCTGCTCACCCATCTCCATCTTGGACTTGTCTTCATCGGTGGCATTCTCATCCCAGTGAAGGGGTAGCAGCGAGCCGTAAACAGTCCCGATCAGCTCGTCGTTCCTTAGAAAGAGGTACCAGAACTCTCGTGCCCATAAATGCTGAAAATTGAATAATGAGAATCGTCGACATCGACGTGCTTCATATCGGAACTCACCCTTGCATCCGCGCCAAAATCAGGATCAAAGTACTCGAACCCTCCATTTTTCTGAACACGCCTTCGCGGCGCCGGGGTCGAGGTCGAGGTCGAGGTCGATGGTGATGGACACGGTGTCCCCAGTGCCGACGCAGACAGTGAAGGTGAATTCATCTGTAAGCCGTAACACATTAGTATATTCATTCCCTAGAGCACTTCGAAAACCTTACGCCATCAGTCTCCCCTAAGACCCGGACTTCTCGCCGCAAATGCTCAAATTCTGTTGTGTTGGCGAGATTGTCAACAGAAGGGAACGAAATCGTCGGAGCCATAGTATATAGGTTCTGAGAACACGCAACTTAGTGACCGCCATAGATGCATTCTGTGGTGCACTCACGCATATGCTAGTCACTCTCGGGACCGAAAAGATCTCGGGATCAGCCATCGTCTGGGATTGTGGATTCCCCTCTGTGGCCGTGGCGTAAAGACTGTCCCGACTCTCGCCAGGAGTAAAAACGTTCTATGAGACGTGCCATGTTAGTCAGTGCACCAAAGGTGTGGAATAGACACGCTTACATTTGATTCCTCAGGTGCTAATTTACACTGAACACCGACAGACGTCTTTGAAACCCGCTCGGTACCAACGGAAACGTCCTGAGAGATGCAATGTTAGTCCCTGCATCAAAGACGCTGGATATGCGTCCCTACCTTGACTTCAACTACTTCAGGCAAAGCTTGGATGCTGACGGACGTCCTTAAGGGCTGAACGGCATCGCTGCAGACACTTCCAGATGACAGTGATGCCGTATCAACCGATTCCTGCAGGTATAACAATAAGAAAACGTGCTCCAGAAAATGATATACGAAACTCACCTCGAGGTTACCGCCGTGTTCCGATAATGAGATATCCGCCAAGACCACTTCGCCTTGTAGAATTCCGCCTCCCAGACGTGCCTCAACTATGTTGGACACACCAGACTCGATAACGCAGGATGCCATCGTTCCAAAGCAGCTGCACAAGTCGACGAACAGAGGGTGGAGCGTATCCAAGACGGCGGAAACTTGCTGAAAGGAAACACTCCGGGCGAGGAAACCCATAGCAAAGCTTATCAAGACCATGATGATCATGGTGAAGACCGACGCTTGTGCGCTTGAGTCAAGGAAGAACGAACGCCACGGGAGAGAGGCAGGAATGGGGATGGACTGGAGGAATCGATGAGGGAATGACCGCAAAGCTTGCTTGAAGACTATGGTAAGCGAGGCGACTACGACCACCACGAACGCGGATAGCGCCAGCGACTTGAACATCCTCAGATTGGACTCAGCCCGGGCGACCCTGGACGATAACCGCGTTGGCTGGTGTGGGACAGAAGCCAAACTGGGCGTGTCGTCGATAGGCGTCGTCGCTGCAGGTGTCACCTGGACAACGGCGGCCGCGTTGACCGTCTCGATGACAGCGGGTTCCAGGAGCTTCCCGATGATACCTTGGGAAGGAGTATCGTCGACAATGTCGTCGGAAAGGCGGGGTGGGCTGTCCAGGTTGGTGTGCACCAAGACAATGGGCTCGAGGAGCCCACTGATCACGCCTGGGGTGATTGAATTGTATTCGGGAAGGTCGAGGTTGTCGCTGGCATTGCCAGGTACCCTGTAGTCGAAGACGACCACAGGGACAGGCGCCTCCCACCTCCGACTGACGTCGGTGGAGGGAATCGACGCCTGATATACCGAGTATCCCAGCATATAGAGAAAGGTGCTGAGCGAGAAGCTCGAGCAAGGAAACATTTGGCGGTTTGGGTTCAACTTCGAGTAATGTTGGATTTCCCGATCCATGCCTAGTTATATACCCCCGATCTTCCCTCGATCGTTGACTGCTCCGAGACCGACGCGTCGAAGGGTTTCGCGCGTCCTAGAGAGCAGAGAAGAAATGCGATGAAAGGCGGGTGATGAAAGAATAGGTCGGAATTGAACCCGTGAAAGCCAGACGCGCATTGAGCGTGTCACTCATGTTCTTGAAGCGATTTAGATATCACAGTGTTTCGATCACGTCCTGAAATCGGGCCAAGGCGTGCTTACAAAACTGGAAAAACATCGTCCTAGGCGATGAGCGGGATATCGTCGGGCAGCACGGTCACCGTTGCGTCTGGTATCGTATTGAATGCGATATTGGCATGTAGCACTGTGTGTAGCTACACTCCATTCAAGGTCGCGCGCCGCACAGACATCCTCGCTCAGAATATTCAGTCCGTGGTGGGTTTACAGACTTCACCGGAAAATTAGTCGCGTGAAAAAAAGTAATATAGATACTAGGAATGTGCTTACCCCATGAAGTAGCTTTAATCTTTGTCAAGAGTAGCTCTCTTTACTCGGGACATACCATCATATCGCAATAATGCCAGCTTGTAACAGCGAAAACTTCGATACCGGCCACTGCATCACTTCTGGCACAGGGAGACTCAGTAGTGTTACGGAGCATGTTATTGCGCATGCGTACCTTACAATCCTTCGCTGGAGAAGCTGCAGATACTTGCCGTCCCGCATTAACGGAGGCCATGGATCTGTATAGAAATTTCAGGGTCAATCACGGTGACAGTACCATGTGTTCGCATACCAACGACCCATGAAAGGTTCAAGACTGCATCATAGTCACCGGGCGACGCACATTCCGATGCTTTCTGCTATATCCGATAGCTAAGTAGATCACCCTGTACGAAGAATACGGTGCATAAACCGATTTTGGTAGACGCATTGAGAATATGCTCACCCTTCTTAGAAATTTCCCAAATTTTGATCGTGGCTTTACAACGCTGATCTCAGGACAAGGCTGCAATGATCTCTTTTCAGTGGAAGAAGGATCCACGGAGGTTGAATCTGTTCAGGTAATGCCACGCAGGCGCGAATGATGCCCGGAAGAATCTCTTCCTGTAGCATTGAGCCAACTCAAGGTAGACTTTTCGCAGTCGTAGGCCCAGGGGGACAGTAAAGGAGTTTAATATGAGCATAAACTTGCTCTTCTACAATTTGTTGAAGGAAGGACGGAAGGTGGTTGAGATGGGGCCGCGGCTGGCAAGTGAAAAACGTAGTGGCTGTGCCACAAGTCCGGCAAGCTGACTTTGATGCGCGCCCGGTCCCTCACCGGCCTCACCAGCCACTGTTGACTCGCTACCTCGATGCAACCCTTGATGAGCTCGTCCAGATATGACTCCACCACTGTCTCGTATCGACAGAGTCTAACCCGACAACAATCTCGTTTCAACGCGCCGACAAACATTACCAGAGTCAGTCATAGACACGTCCGTAAAATGATGCACATGCAACGCATCGTATGCAGACCTTCAAACTGCATCCGGTGCGTTACTGGTTCATGACTACCGAAACAGAGTCTGACATCCGCCAAGACGAAACCGAGGATTCTCAAAGAACCACTGACGACTTGAACGATGTCTTACATGGCAATAGTTTTTTATCTGGGCCGATTGGCGCGTACATATCTGCCCAAAATTCCTGAGCAAATATCTCTCGCCTACCACACCCCAGCCGCTCCATGTTCGGTCCTAATTTCTTTTGGGTGTAGATCCAAGGATCCCGACCGGCGGAAGCGGGCAAAGCCCCAGTTTTCCTCCGGATACCCTCGCTACCTCAATTAATTGACTCTATCTCATAAGGTTCATTGCTTGCTACTCATGCAGCTCACCTCGATTCCGAAGCCACAATATAGGCTATGGACACTGACGCTAGCCAAGCGTAGCCAGAACTATGTTTGCTATGCTAGATCACGGCTACTACATATTGGCGGGGCCTATCTACGAAGTCATTCAGGGAGCTAGTCCGTTTGATCCTAGAGTAAGTGTTTTAGCTGCTTCTGTTACGTGATGAGTCTCATGGATGTCAGGGCTTGCTAGATGAAATGTGCGACGTCTGTCGAAGGTTTGAATTTCCAGGTACATGCAGGCCATCATCATCATCATATTTATTTATACACCACGGTGTCAACTTCAGCGACGTGTCGTGTTGTACTGTACTGATATTTGGCTAGTATATCTACGTACTAATACACCCCTCTACGAAGAACGATATCCAGTCGGTGGTGAGTACTGTCCCAATACATATACCTTAGGTAGTGATCGACTTCACCTTAGTGTCGCCTGATACTCCGGCTTGTCGATATCGCCAAAGTGTAGGAAGTGTAGCGATGCCTGTCACAATGACGATATTCGTCCGTGTGTTGTTTCACTTCACTGCTTCGGCGGTGAAAAGGAGTATTCAATTGACGCCACGCCATCGTTGTCAAGATTTGATCAGCATCCAGGTGAGCCCCACGTTTATCGATGCATTGTCTTCGGTTCCGTACACTGATGGCATTTTATGTCATCGAGCTGGAAAATATCGGTCAGTGCAATAGACCACCTCCTTTCACAATCTATTCATTTGTAGTCCTAGAAATAGGAAATACGGGGACAGACGCTGCACGGACCGACCAGTCGACCGCTAATCAATTCTCTTTCCTCGACAGCGCTCTGTATGTCGTTGAACAGGCTGCCATCGTAGACCTGTACCGACTAAAACCTAAGGAAACTCTTGTGTCTACTCTTCTCGACGCCAGAAGCATGCTGCACCCTTCACGCTCCTCTCTCGGTGATTAGAACCCAAACGGTGGTCATTTAGAGCGCGCGGTTCCAGCTTTGTTTGCCATCTTTGTTTTCACATTCTGGTTTAAAATAGATAGATAGATGACAATGACGTCTTTGATAATCTGGTGTTGGTGAACGCTGATAGGAAATATCTGGGCACTAATAATCATATTGCACAGGTACCCAAGTGTATGTATAGCGCAAACCACCACCATTCAAAACCAATGCTAATCGAGGACGATTTCAGTGAGCGCTTGTCTATTGTTGGTAATGTTGATATGGTGTGATGTGCTACCGCCACGATAAGTGAGCGTTCATCGATTTTCAGATGTGTCAGGTCTTCTCGTTAATATCGGCACTTCGCCACTAAGGACCACCACACTTCCTTTACCTGTTCGATATCCATTGACTTGGCGCAGCCATCAACAGGTCCGAAACATCCGATCTAGTAGGCTACCCCTCTTCGCGATTGAAACGACCTCTCTCAGTTTTTCTATACTTATAGCTGATTACCAGGAGGTGTTGGGAGTGTTACACGGAAAATGTTTTTATTCTGTGCCTTTTTATTTTATTTAATACGCGGCCTCATTGAGGGTTAATAAGTAGAGGGTAGTGAGGTTAATAGGGTTTCGTAGTGCAGTTACCTGTATCCTTGCGTCCGGCGTGCCTGAAGGTACCGTGCCGTGTAATGATGAGATGAGATCGATGATAGCGTTACATAAGTATACTTATGTCGCGGGAGTTTCAAGGCCTTGTCGGGCTGGTGTCAGATCCCCATCTAGGTTTGTATTTGACACTAATCTCCCGCGTCGAGTTGCGGCGCCGGGACATTTATGCTTATTCCCCTTCCTTCACTGACGTCGAGGAAGAGGTAGCCTAGTGTGTTGGCGACGACACACACACTTGTCGTATTTCTCTCCCTTGGGTTTATTGGCACAGGCGTACGGTCTGCTATGGCTGATGAATCACGACCCCGGCGGTCTGTTCCCTTGCGCGGCTTTGGGGGACCAACTGGCCCGGGCGTATACACATTGCACCGCTTCTTGGCTTCGCAGCACAGTACTTCTTCTAGTTTCTTCTGAAAGACTTGGAGACTTGGACAATCAGCAAAAAATACCAACCTACTAGTCCCGCGCCTTACTCTGCCATGGGGCCACTTTTGTTCTGGGATTGGTGGCCCACCACTGCTGCCGCCTTCCTGCCTCTTTGGGACGAGCTTCAACCGGCAAGTCTTCGGCATGCTGTCAAAGCGTGCACTTCGTATTTTTCTGACTCAAGGCACCAAGTGAAAACAAGTTGAAGGCGATTCTGTGAAAGCCTCCAGAGTCCAGAGCGAATCAGACGCAGTATGCACCACATATTGATTATTAGTGCCCTTTCGATTTCACGCTGCTACTTTAGGCGCTCACTTTCATCTAATTGAATCGGGGGCGTGTTGACGGTGCTGTTTGAGTGAAGGATGGCCTGCAAGTTAGATTTTACTGGTCCAAGATTTCCCTTTCGAGACCCTACATTGCCGTGGGAACGAGATGCAGCTTGACATGCTCCGGACTAGCGCTCGCTGCTCTGCCTCTGCTTTAAGGACGACCCAGCGACATGGTGCCATTTCTGTGGCTCTCCCAACTCGTTCATTCCATTCTTCGCTTCTTCATGCCTCCTCGACGTCCTGATGAGATGCGCGTCTTCTCGACAGTGAAGGATATAACCAACACTTCATCACTTCTCAGTTCTCTCAAAGAAAATCACCATTTCCTCGACCACGGCCTTGGAAACATCCTTGTCACCGAAGTCGAGTACTGCAAATGTCCCTTCAGCCAAGATAGTCCTGGAGAACACGAGTTTCTGCTCGTGACGTTGAAGGAATCAGGGGGAGCCAGACGGATGGCATATCTCGTGGTGGACCGGTTGAATGACGATACAAAGAAGTACAGAGGAGATGATGAGCTGCGGGCTGCTTTGGATAGGCATCAGAGCGAGGAAATGAATGGAATAGAAGAGACAGATTCGAATTCGTCCTCATCATCGTCCACTTCGGAGTCCTCGACGACGCATGCTAGCGCATGGCACACTTCGAGTCGTACCCATCGCTCTATCGCCAAAGTCAAGTTAGCCATCAAGGGAGATCCTCCCGACGCTCTCGACAGACTTATCATTTTGCCCAATAAACGCCATATCGCAGCACAGTTCGACATTCTGATGACGATGGACCTCACCCAGTCACAAAAGGTGACTCTCGAGCGTTTTACGCACCTCCTCCAGACTACCTCGAGGAACACGCCCCAATACCACTTAATTTTTGCTCAGTGTTATTGGTACGCTTACACGATTTGGAGGGTCCTTGAGATGGCGACACAGCCACGTGTGTACCCGCACAGCTTGGCTAAACGCCAATGCTCACATCGACTAACGGGGTATGGGAACAGGCTGGTTCTAGGGAAAGGCAAGTCGGTGAATGCGGCGAGGTCCCCAGAGACAGTCAAGGCACAGTGGGAGTCGGAAAAGGTTACAGAGGACGAGGAATGGGCTGAACTGAAACGGGTGAGCATGGTCATAACTTCAGAAAAATATATGTATCTGATGGTACACTCAGGCCCTTCATGCTCCAGAATTAGCCGCAGAAGAACGTCGTCGTGAGGCTGAAGAGGGTCGCCTTCAAGCCGAAGATGCTCACCGTGAAGTCGAAGATGCTCTCCGTGAATCACAGGCTCGTGAGCGCGAACTTCAGAGAAGGTTGGAAGTTTTTGAGCACCCCAATCGTTCTGCTAATGCAGTCTAGCCATCCTGTTTTCTTTGCTTTCTTCCCTCTTGATTGTTGCTTTCATTTGCTTTCGTGTTATCCATTGCTATCGGTCTTGCTGTCGTGTTCAATTGCTTTCAGTGAACTATCTTGCTTTGTTGTTTACTCATTACTGTACAATATACTGATGGTTTGTGACTATCACTACTATATATATTTCATTTTTAAAGATTCTTAGATGCAAATCCCCTTCGAGGGTACGTATCTGCGGGTTGGGTCGCCTCGAGAACCATGGCAAGCACAGCTAACACTCAAGTTGTGGAACAAACAATAAACAGGAGATCCTATTTTATCCTTCAGCGCTGTCAAGTCCAGAGACAAATGAGTTACGCATCGACCCCCGATGTCGTGACTTGAGTGAAACGGTAGTGAGGTCGACGGATCAGGACAATGTAGATTGTGATTAACGCATTACAGAACTACAACATGCAGCATTAATCCAGGTGAGAACCTGCAGAATTCGGCTCATGGTAACGGGTACAGTGACCAGTCTTACTTGAAAAACGGCAGGCCAGGATGTTGATACAGCCTAGACTTTGTACAGATGTGGCGGCACCGAGTCCCACGCCGTCCTGCTTCACATGATAATGGTCGAGAAATACAGCTCTCGAGCGAGCGAAAAACGGGTCGCCATAGTTATAGCTTCGGAACGAAAGATCTAGAAGGTGGTTTCTGACAGACAAACGCGAATAATGCTGAGATGCTATGACTTACTCGAGCCTGAGCGCCGCGCGTTGAGGATGGCGCTTGAATGTAATTCAACTTAGTAGACGGTTGATGACAAAAAGAAAGATAATATTCCCAAGAACCCGAAGTAAACATCGAAAGAAAAGCCAGAGATGCCAAAGAAATATGGGAATAGGAATGTGGTAATGATAGGCTGACCTCGAAGGAGAAATTATGCAAGTTGGCGAGGTATAGGTTGTGATGTGTTTGAGGAAGGGGAGAAAGAGAGAAAAGAGAAGATCGGAGAAAGACTGAAAAGACCGAAGAGAAATGGGTACACCAAGAAAATCCCGAAGAAATATGGGTATAGGAATGTGATGATGGTAGTCTGACCTCGAAGGAGAAACATGCAAATTGGCGAGGTATAGGTTGTGATGTTTGAGGAAAAAGAAAGAGAGAAGGCTGATGAGACCGATGAGAAAAGGGTATACGGGGTAGAAATGCAATAAATAAGAATAAGGATATAGGCTGGAGGAGGATCGAATGTCGACCGAGAGCTTGCCGCGCGGATGTCCTAACCGTGAACCAAATACCGATGGTGACCAGGGCGAAACCGAAAACCAAGGAGACGCAAGAGATGAAGAGGATGTCGAAGGATGTGATAGTCTGTCGTGCACGCGAAGGGAAAGGATATAGGGGAACAGAACTCGTTGATTACCCGTCGGCAGTCAACGGTCCCTCCGAGGTCCATCAGAGAACGGTGATGGCCCGTCGACCACCCCCGTCTCCAACGTTCCTCATCTACCAGGGATAGAGGAAGGACCGGTAAGCTCGTCAGCGAGCCAATCCTCCCCTGGTGACCAGCCGCATGCACCAGAGCCCGTCGACCCCAATACACCGCTGATCGTCCCTTGGGTCCCAACGCGGCAACGTAGTAGGGTGTGTGTGATGACATCCTCGGCATATCTGTGCGTTCGCTAGAGTTTTAGTCTAACCTCTCCATCGAGGGAACTTGGAGGAAGGAGGCTGAGAACAAGATCAGAATTGCGAAAACACAGTCAGTGAAATGAAGACTCACACAACGGCGTGCTGGACGGGTAGGGGAGTCGCTTTCATCCTTGAGGCGCGTTGTCGGCGCCGTGAGAGGGAAACGACCCGCTCGTTTGGCCAGCTTCGGTCGCAAAGAGGGAGGCGGCGTGGGTACGCCTTGCTCCACTCCTTGAACTCGTCCAACTTTCATCGGGGTCCTGGATGGCGAGGGTCGGCCGGTACGGGGCGCATTGCTGATCTGAGCCAATGCTGGTCGTCTCCTGGATGGCAAAGGGGTAGCCTTGCGGACGGTAGGCGCAGTCACCGATCCCTCGCCTGACGAATCCAAGAACCGCGACTGGGGGTTTGATGGGCGCACGAACGGAGAAGGGGAGCGAATGGCGATTGAACCGGTCGAAGAGACTGATGTCTCAATAGTAGGCTGGTCTTCCGCCGACACGACTGACGATTCATTGTCATCATCATCCTCCGGAAGAACGTTGCCTAGAAGCCGCAAGATCGGATTTGACGCGTGCTCCGACAAACGCCGAGCATACGAGCGCACCTACGCAACATTGACTGTCAGTAGGGAACAGAATGTAACCGACAATGCTCACCAGTTGTTCACCCTCCTCCATCTTGGACTTGTCCTCATCGGTGGCATTCTCGTCCCAGCGAAGGGGTAACAGCGAGTTGTAAACCGTTCCGATCAGCTCATCGTTCCTTAAAAAGAGGTACCAGAATTCTCGTGCCCATAGGTGCTAAAAATTGAATAATGAGAATTCGTCGACATCGACAGGCTTCATATCCGCACTCACCCTTGCATCCGGGCCAAAATCAGGATCGAAGTACTCGAACCCTCCATTTCTCTGAACACGCCTTCGCGGCGCCGAGGTCGAGGTCGATGGTGATGGACACGATGTCCCCAGTGCCGATGCAGAAAGCGACGGTGAATTCATCTGTAAGCCGTAACACATTAGTATATTCATTCCCTAGAGCAGTTCGAAAACCTTACACCATCAGTCTCCCCTAAGACCCGGACTTCTCGCCGCAAATGCTCAAAAGCCGTTGTGTTCGCGAGATCATCAACGGAAGGGAACGAAATTGTCGGTGCCATAGTATATAGGTTCTGAGAACACGCAACTTAGTGACCGCCATAGATGAATTATGTGGTGCACTTACGTAGATACTAGTGACCCTCGGGACTGAAAAGACCTTGGGAGCAGACATCGTCTGGGATCGTGAACTGCCCTCTGCCGCCGTGGCGTAAAGACTGTCCCGACTCTCGCCAGGAGCGAAAACGTTCTATGAGACGTGCTATGTTAGTCGCTGCACCAAAGTGTGGAATAGACACGCTTACCTTTGATTCCTCAGGTGCTAATGCACACTGAATACCAATAGACGTTCTTGAGACCGGGTCGGTACCAACGGAAACATTCTATGAGACGCGCAATGTTAGTCCCTGCATCAAAGACGCCGGATACGCATCCTGACCTTGACCTCATGTACTTCAGGCATAGCTTGGATGCTGACGGATGTCCTTGAGGGCTGAACGGCATCGTTGCAGACACTTCCAGATGGTAGTGGTGCCGTATCGACCGATGCCTGCAGGTATAACAATGAGAAAATATGCTCCAGAAAATGATATACGAAACTCACCTCGAGGTTACCGCCATGTTCTGAATCTGCCTGTTCCGATAATGTGATATCTTCCACGACCACCTCGCCTTGTCTAAATCCGCCTCCCAGACGTGCCTCAACTATGTCGGACACGGCCGAGTCGATAACGCAGGATGCTATCGTTCCGAAACAGCTGCACAAGTCGACGAACAGAGGATGGAGCGTGTCTAAGACGGCGGAAAGGTTCTCAAAGGAAACACTTCGGGCGAGGAAACCCATTGCAAAGCTTATCAAGACCATGGTGATGATCTTGAAGACTGACAGCTGTGCGTTTGAGCGAAGCAAGGAATGACGCCACGGGCGAGAGGCAGGAATGGGGATGGACTGGAAGAATCGATGATGGAATGACCGCAAAGCTTGCTTGAAACCCATGGTAAGCGAGGCGACCACGACGATCACGAATGCGGATAGCGCCAGCGACTTGAACGTCCTCAGGTTCGACTGAGCCCGTGCGACCCTCAACGATAGCCGCGTTGACTGGTGTGGGGCAGAAGCCGACCTGGGTGCATCGTCGATAGGCATCGTCGCTGCAGGAGTCTGGCCAACGGTGACCGCGCTTTTTGTCTCGACGATGACGGGTTCCAGCAGCTGCCGGATGATACCTTGGAACGGAGTATCCTCAACGGTAATGGCTACGTCGTCGGAAAGGCGGGTTTGGCTGTCCAGGTTGGTGTGCACCAAGACAATGGGCTCGAGGAGCCCACTGATGATGCCTGGGGTGATTGTATTGTCCTCGGAAAGGTCGAGGTCCTCGTCGGTGTTGTCATGTCCCCTGTAGTCGAAGATGACCGCAGGGACAGACACCTCCCACCTCCGACTGACGTCGGTGGAGGGCATCGATGCCTGATACACGGACACACCGAGGACAAGAAGGGTACTGAGCGAGAAGCTCGAGCAAGGAAACATGTTGGGGTTTTAGGATCAAGTTGGGTTACTGTTGGATTTCCCGATCCATGGCTGGTTATATACCCCCCGATCTTCCCTCGATCGTTGACTGCTCTGAGACCGACGCGTCGAAGGGTTTCACGCGTCCTAGAGAGTGGAAAAGAAATGCGATGAAAGGCGGGAGATGAAAGAATAGGTCGGAATTGAATCCGTGAAAAACGGACACGCGCTTAACGTGTTACTCATGTATTCGAGATGATTTAGATATCACAGTGTTTCGATCACGTCCTCAAATCGGGTCAAGGCGTGTTTGTAAAAGTAGGGCAATTTTCTCCTAGGCGTCGGGTCGATGAGCTAGATATCCTAGGCAGCACATTCGCTGTCTGGTGGGAGAATGACCGGCATCACACCGATACCATATTGACATCCGACCGTCGACAGTGTATGTAGCTCGCACTCGATCTTTGAGGGACACCTTGTGTTCGCGGTCGTTAAGACATCGTCGTTCAGAATGTTCAAGCCTGTTCTACTTGCCCTGCTTCACGAACAAATAAATCACATGAAAAAGCAATACAAGTACTAGAGATGCGCTTACCCAACGAAAAGTCGTCAATCTTCGTCAAGGCTAACCCTCGTAATGTCTGGTTCCAGGGCTTGGCGGTTTGCCTCTGATAGCCAAAGTTTTCATCTTCCCAACTGTAATATTCCTGGAAAACGGAGAATTCAGAAAAATTTACGGGACATGCTATTGTACAAGCTTACCACGCAATACCAGGATCCTGGGAGGTCGCCATTTGGTAAAGAGTTCTTAACAGAGACGTCTGCTTCTCTCCTCGTCAAGGCTTAGTCTTTCCATTAGACTCTCCAAGCGCCGCTTTAGCCGCTGAATATCCTCCAAGGTAGGCCGTCCTTCGTCAGCTTTGATAGTCTTTGCAGTGGTCAGCCTTTTCATCATATCCTCGAGAGCTTCAATCTGCCCCTTCTCATCGATCTTTTCCGGTCCGGGTACTACCTCATCCTCGAGATGCTCCTTCGCCTCGACGTCGGTATCGGAGAATCGTATGCTCGACAATGCAGAGGAAATACTCCGAGCCTCTTCCCAGTCCGAGTCTGACGCAGAAGAGAGAAACGCAGCAAGGACCGATGCAATGCCTCGGAGGAGTCCTAGTTCGTGTCCTATGGGCGCACCGACCTGGGCGAGCGCAGCGTTGAACCCCTCTTGTAAAGCGGCCTATTTGCCTGCTATGGTGCCCTCACGGTACCCGGTCTGCAATTCAATCAGACGGTCGCATTCAATTCAGTAGAAAGTCTTCATACTTACATTCGTGAATTCCGAAGACATCTTGGTCCATTTCGCTTCACCTACATGTAAATCCGAGGATACTTCTTCATCCCAGTCGCTGTCCATTGCGACGGCAGCAGGTAGTGAGGGACCAGGGTCGTGAATAAGGTGCGAAATTTGAAATTCCGAGTCCGCCGCCCACGTTTCCAGTCCGCCGTCTCGTATATTTTGCCTGTATAAAAACACAAGACTGTCTTCGAATTGATCATGTTGAATAGTGTTGAATGTACGTTCTATCTCCAAAGACACAATGTATATTGCTAACGGGAAGTGGCAGGTCATTAAAGGGGAAACGACGGTCCATCCTACTATTACAGGGTAGAAAGAGTCTAATTGAATATGTATAACGAAGAGCTTCCATTCCATCATCGCATGAGCATGAAAACAAAGATATGATATGAAGTCCCAATGTGATTACATTGATGCTATGATGCGGTAGTCGTAAACGTTGCTGATGAAAATAAAACAATAAGGGAGCGTATTATGCGGCGTAGCGTGACAAAATCTTGTGGAGCCCTGCTATCCAAGTCAGAGGTCTTCCACGTCTGTGGTCCAAGAGCTCTAACGATTTCTAGTGAGGTCAACGAAAGAGAGAGAAAACGAAGGTCTCACTGCATAAATTATCCGTGCTTATCATGTCACAACGCATCCACCATTTGTAGTACACATCTCAGATGCTTCATTCTGCGGAGCGTTATCCGGGGCAAGCCCGAGGACGTCAAGGACAAACTCGACGAAGTTGTCCATGAATATTAATGAGGATGTTCGTAGAAGATTATGAGTGCAAACCAGTGCAGCTGTAGTAGGTAGGTGAAGACATCGAGAACAGCTTTGGCAGCTTTTTATATGTGGACATTACGCGGCGGGGTCTTATTGTCTCGTCCCAAAGCGCAACCGCGTTTTTTTGGCGTAGACAATAAGATAACTACGCTTTGAGGCATGTCGCTTCGGAGACAGTTGCCACTAGTCGGGAACGGAACATTGCGCCTGAATACATAGTCATTTTCGGTACGTACAGATGGGTCATGTATTCGGTCTTCTTGGTGATGGCTGTGCCTTCTCATCAGGGCCGCCAGGCAGTATTATTTGTCGCAACCCGCGAGCGCCCTACATGCGGGGTAGTGTTATTGTTCTGAGAGATAGTCATTACACTGGTTTATTCGTACCAAAAGCACCGGCAAGAAATGCGAAGTGGAACTCGGAATCACTGACGGAACCAGTCCCAGATCATGGTCGTCCGATAATTCTATGGCGCTCCATTGGTAGTATTCCAACAAGAAAAACAACATGTAGAGACGGTCCTGCTTAGAGGGTCCGAACATTCAAGTGCATGTTTCGGACAAAGGGCAGATCTAGGTATGAAGGGTATAGGCATGATACATAGGAATGTTGACAGCCTGCGAGACTCGAGTGGAACGTGGCTTGAACGTCACAATGAGCGAAGATGCCCCCCTGCCCGATACTACAGCAGTAAGCCGTGACGATGTGAACGGGATCAGCGCCATGACGAAAACGAGGTTGCTCGGCTAGACACGAAGTACACGTGTCTCAACGAAGTTTATCCGTTTATCAAACGGCACTGGCTCCTCCCACGGGGCGTCGGCACCGAGACCACGGAGGGGTGAGTGGAGAAGAGCGAGGGAGAAGACGGTGAGCGCTGTAGAGAAGCTCAAGTGGTGATCCTTGCCAAAGAGGTGGTATGTTCGTTTGGCTCGATATGGCATTAGCGGAAAGGATACGAAACGTCGAGCACGCGATTGGGAGGACATGTCGAGGTTTGGGACATACTTCGCGGGTGGGAGACGATGGTTCAAGCCGGGTGTTGGGGACATGTCGAGCGAAGAAACGCTAAGTTTTCGTCCTTTCTCCGGTACTTTGCACGTCCTTCGTATCGTTTTGAGGAACCGGCTGGTAAAGGCCTGTCATGAAGGAGACAGAAGCATCGTGAGCTGAGATAGACGGTGTCAATCAGCCATTGTCTTACTTCGTTTCATAGGCCTCCAGCCGTTACAGCGACGCCTTAGGTATCTCAGGTACGGCTTCCGCTGCAGACGGTGGTATTCAGCCAAACACAGCCAGGGAACACTGGAGTAAATCAGGTCCACTCCATAGAATTCGTATGCCTTGGAGACGAGAAAACAGGTCTGCTACTTGTTCCCAATCAATAGGAATGGACCCTTATTGACTTGTCAGCCCCATATAAGAGTAGGTATTAACGGGCTCACCTGATTCTGTCCACACACCAACCCTATATCAATCCCAAGCACAGATAGCACAGTTCATCTTCTTAGTTGCCTCGGTGACGTGGGAACCGTACCGGAGCTGTATCTGGTCGCTATAGTAAGCTTAGAGGTAGTGTCAATAAAGGGTGTTGAATAAATGCGGTGCGACGCTCACTGTTCGCGTAGACAATCAGTCCCATTCCCGAAATCAATGATGCCTTGACGGTGCCCTAAAGGGCTTTGATCTAGGCGTAAAGCTTCGTTCATTTCGAGGCCAGGGTTCCAATTTTAGGTACGATATACGGTTCTGAGAAGTTTGACGGTCGGATAATGCGCATATATAGAGCAATCGTGAGGGCAGAAAACCTATGCCCTGTTAATTGTGAAGTGAGCTGTTGTAATTTGGAGCAAGAGTAGTAGAAAAAATGCACCATTTAAGTATATCTTTGCAGAATTCGGAAAATTCGGCGAATTGTTGAGCTAGAGCTCACGAAGGGGAGAAACGACATGATGTGGAGAAGCAAGAAATTGTTGTGGCTGTGTAACGAATTGCTCTTCATTACAACTTACCGCCATCGTACGATTCGTACCACCTTTATAAATTGTTTTCCTCGCTGCGACTATCCTTCAATATCTGTTATTTCTCAACGTTTCGCATGGAAAGTTGGAACCGTTACGATACTGGAGACTACGAGACTAGCGGTCGATGACTTGAAGTTCTGGTATTGCAGGCCTTCATTTCCTTGGCCATTAGACGTACTTAATTTGCTCTTCAGACGCTAGCATCATCATTTGTCGCGCTCAAGCCAACTCACAGGAACAATACGAACTGCAGTCGCGAGCCAGACAGTGGTTCCCATGCCACCGGCCCTAGGAATAGGTGGAGAAACCATATGACGTGCTTTGCAATAGTTCACGACCGCTTGAAAGCGATGCAAGACGATGGATGGCGCTAGGGTCCTGCGGCGTCCTCATTTTCTCAACTGAAAGCGGTTTTCGACGACCGTTCAATTACCTATCGTGGGGCGCTCCTGGAGCTGAGCCCGAATGACAGAGAGTTGCTCAACGATACGGTGTTCATATCGAGGCGACTGGCGGCGGAAAACTCGTAGCTTTTCCGCTTCAGAGAGAAGGGCGGCTGGTACCGATGCCCGGGATCCACTCGATTCCCTGTGCGGCGAGATCTCATCGATGTTCCCCGCGTTTCGAAGATTCCGATGAAATCTGGAGAGCAATTCCGAATGCTGTTAAATATTGCATGCGCCGACTACCCAGCTGTGTCATAGAAACTTAGTATATGCGTCTTTTTAGCTTGTGGGTTAGGACTACGCCTATCTTGATCGTATCGTGTCTCCCGAAAATGATAGAGGCGGGTTTTATCGATCCTTAAAACGCGGGAAATGTAATGGTAAGAAATTTATTTCCCGTTCGAACCTGCGGGACTAAAAACCTCGTGTCATAGCGTTCAGAGCCGCCTTACAGCATGCTTTCCTGGCCCTTGAGGATAGTCCGTCGCCAGAAAGAGGGTACGGGACGGCCTCGTGCATAAGGAACTACAATGTGAGAACGCATAGATGATACCGGAATGCAGGATTTTGTCGCTCGATAGAGAAGTCACCTACAAACATCAAGTGCAGCCTATCCCTAATATCGCCATCCTTACAATCGGCATTTATATTTTTAATCTACCCAATGACGCCACCATTTTGCGAGTCGAGAAATGCTACCCATGTTGCATCGAAGCTATTCACCACCTGGCTCGGCATTCGGCACAATGGGCGCTTTCCTTGGCGAGGGAACCAATTTGTCGTATCAGGGATGTTGTCGGCAAGCAAAGCACACGATTGGTGAGTTTCCCGCCTGCCGACAACATTTCCAGTAGGCAGACTGGTTTGGGCCTAGGTCATGCATGTGTGTTGAATCAAATGGGGTTGTTGCATGGTTTTGAGGAAAGTTTAAACAATTGGGGATATCCTAATTCGTCAGTGGTTAACTGCCTATCGATATCGTTGGAATCCCGAAACAGAACAAGGAACACATACCCCTCATATCCACATATCAGCATCAGCCCGACGCAGTTCGAAGGCGGGTCAGATTGAGCTGCAGTGACTCGTTTCGAACAGGGTCCTTCCTGAATCCTGGTACGACACAGTTTAAAATTGTCCCAGACCGGTTCTGTTTGTTGTGCCAGTGATGATCTCTACAAGTGCGTGCAACCCGAGATTCTCTATTCTGCGTTGACCATCTCTGCCCCTGTAGATATCACTTGGTTTTGGTATTACTATTAATTCGGCATCAGATACTTGATTTAACCCTGTTTTATCCTCTCGAGATCGTGCCAGCTGCATATTGCGGGCCTCGACTCCCAGAACCGATAGTCGAGATTAAAGTTAGTTTGAGGCATGGTCTTCTTGGTCTAGCACCTGCCTTCAGGCTGTCATTGCAGTCACGCATACTGAGTCAAAGCACAGACCACGTCTCAACCCACACCATCTGCTACCGAAGGAACCGACTGATGTTATCAGGCACTTTTATCATTTTACTGGTGAGTGATGCCGTGTCCGTCGTCTTAAATCCGATACCGAAGTCACCTTTAGTCGCCACTCGATATTTGTGCCCGCCCGACGTGAAAACCTCATTCGGGCCGAAGAGACGGCATTCTCTATCACTCAAGTTGATCGGCGTCCGAGAGAGTTAAAACTACAGTTACGTCGCCATCTTCACCGTCGTGTGAGTTACCTCTTGTGCCACATGCTCGAGGATCTGTTGGTTCCTTCCCTTATCTATATAGACTCGCTTTTTTTGGCTCATTGTGTCTGTCAGCGCGGGAATCTTACGGAGTTGTGACGGTCCTGGCAATCTTTCTCGCATGAAACTGAACGCCGTAAAACAGCCTCGCTGGCGCTTGATAAGGCTTCTTGTCCCATTGGCAGCTTAAAGTATCTCACATCTTATCATTCTCGATTCCCTCGGTGATGTCCATGATGTGTGTTTTGTTACTCTTGTACGTTTTCTTGAACATTCACAGTTCTTCAAGTCAATCCAGACTGTAAACAACGTCTCATGGCTAATTTTGTCTTACCCGAAACTGAGAGGCGTGACTGTGTTTGGAGCAGGCCTCCAGTAAATGTGTTCGTTGGACAGCCTTTCCGTCTTCTGTGGATCAGCAGGACAATACCATCACCGCCGACTTCTGATGACCTTCGACAATCATTTTGCGATGGCACTAGAATGATCAGCTCTTCGGGAAGAACAAGATTTCAATGCCTCGGACCCCATTCAGGCTGGGAAACACGCGGAACCAGCCAGCAAGCGCCTTCTTCTGTGCTTCCAAGTAAAGGATATATAAACATTCAACTCTCAGCTTAACCTTGCGCCCCAAGCACGACCACTTGAACTTGCAATTTGCTATACCTTCTCAGGGTATCGGTCTCTCTTACAGTATGTCCTTATCTTGAGCTCTACATGTTCAGTTTTCAAACGTTGAATCTTAGATGTCATCTAGAGCCGCTTCGGGCCGGAGACGAATACCCTCAAAACAGACCCCTGCGCAGCAAATTCTAAACAACCTGCGTAAACCACAGGTGAGTGTGCTTTTTTCTCCTTCTCAATTATTCTTTTCCTGACGTTCTGTCCTCCTGTTAAGGTCGATCTGACAGTCTCACCGTTTTATGTCTCCGAGGCAACTCACCAGCTAGGACAGGAGTCTGGTGCAGCTTGCCCGGCTTTACCTCTTGACGCAGATAGACCAAACATATCCTTAGGACCAGTGTCTCCCTTCCCTACCTACGTTTCACCGTTTCTAATGGACTCAATTGACCTCACATCGGCTGTTCCACCCCCGCTACTCCAGCGCCAGTCTAAACGCGGTACTTTATACGTCCTGTCCCCTCCAAACAGTACGGACACAACCCCAGTCCCGACCCCAACACCATCTCCTCCGCCTTTTGCGCGGTCCCGCTCAGATTCTGCTTCAAGCGAAGACTCCTTCTCTTCGTTGGACGTCAATCCGCCAGCCTCTTTGTTCACTCGTTCCTCCGAAGCACTCCCGCCACCACCATCCGCATTTGTACTTCCCTCATCCAGATCCAGGGCGCGACCAAACGTGATCCCTGCTATGGCAAAAGTCAAGATAAAACCGACGACAAACAAAATGCCGACGTCCGACGCTGTTGCTGAACGGTTGATAGCGCGGCCGGAACCATTCCATCTGCATCAGGCTGGAGACTTCTTTTTCCCTTTAGCGAGATCTCGAGCGCACCCCAGTGAACCGCGTCCAAGACTCCGAAAGCAGTTGAAGAAGTCAAGACCTTTGCAAGCTTCTCCCAATGGTGACCATGCCGTTACCCGAAGCCTTCCATCTTCCTCACGCATGGGAGAGGCGTATCCTTTGGACCCTTATGATCCGATACTTCTAGAGCAGTACGTTTCCTATGACCTGCCACTCCGTCATTGTAATGACAATCTGTATACAGGGATCGTTTAACGACGGATCTACTGCAAGAATTGATTGGCAGTCCTTCCTTTCATAAATATGATACTAATCCACCGGCTACGGTCCTTGACTTGGGCTGCGGTCAAGGATATTGGATGCTCCATGCAGCAATCGCTTGGAAGAGTTACGGTACCAAGATCACTGGGCTTGACATAGTCGATCTTACACAACCATTACACGATCTGGCTGTCCAGCACAGGGTCGTCGATAACACGTCGTTCGTTGAGGGAAATTTGTATGTCATGAATCATAGCCTTCTCGGATCCACACTGATGGCTTTCGTGATCATCTCAGTATAACAAGCAAACTGCCATTTCCCAACAACTCCTTCAATCTCGTCCGGATGGCAAATTTGACGTATGCAATACCTCTTGAGAAATGGGAATTCGTCCTCAATGAAGTCTACCGCGTACTGACGGTCGGAGGCCGACTGGAGATCATCGACGACCATGTATTCTTTCCGTATGGCAAAATCCCAGCAATACAGGGCTCCTCTATCGACCCAAACAGTGACCTAGAGTCATCTCAGGGGACTATCACCGCTACCGACAGTGAGTCGGACAACACCGAAGAACTATCTTCAGATTCAACTACCCTGAACAGCAGATCCCGAACTCCAGTCTCTTCCATCAGCTCTGATCCCTGGACGGAACAAGCCACCGCAACAAAAGAGCTTGAGTCTCTATTCGAGCAGTTGAATAATAGTCAATTCGGGATCCACCTCTATCCAAGCCAGTTTGTCGCGGATACAGCACAAAGGGTATTTGGGCATGCTAGAGAACTTCGGACGATGCATCTCATGCTGGCTCCACCGCATTTGGGTTTCACCGATGAAAGCCATCAACTGACACATTCGCCCGGGCTTGTGCTCTGGCCGTCTACCTTCATTCCGCTCTCTCGGACGGAGATCGAAGTCCATGCGCTGAAGCACCCAAAATTACTGTTGTCGCTCAAGGATACGCTGATGGATTTCGCAGGAGAAGAGGTGGAAGACGCGTTGTGGGATTATGAAGGGTTTCTACACGAACGCTTCAACCCGCGTGACGTCTCTCCTTTCATTCCAGAGACTTCAGACACCGGAAGTACACTTGACTCGGTCTTCTCTGTCCCGTCTGTTTCTTCTGAAAGCTGGAGCGATATCCCCGGATACCAATG
The DNA here is from genome assembly GCA_022818075.1 of Armillaria altimontana. Taxonomy (NCBI): domain Eukaryota; kingdom Fungi; phylum Basidiomycota; class Agaricomycetes; order Agaricales; family Physalacriaceae; genus Armillaria; species Armillaria altimontana. Next base: position 1,163,291 of record JAIWYR010000005.1, on the reverse strand, counting down.
GTTAGTAAAGTCTGCGACCCTGTCGTCACTTCTCACAACATTTACTGCAGCGGGCGTCTGCACCATCAATTACTTTCGGTAGACTCTGACACATCAGATTCGATGTCGTTTATACCGTCAGTAGTAGAGACGGGAGCTCCGAGCATTGTGTCGTTGCCCAGTTTTACGACTCTTCCCCCTGCAGGTTCAGCAGTTCCGCCGGAATACTCAAGATACGAGCCTGCCCATGTCCGAACGTTTCACATCTACGAGGCAATAAAGATGGCCGTGAATATGCCTGCTGTTGTGAGATGAGGAGGAATGATCCGTAATGTACGGTCTGGCATCGTAAGTTACACTCATGTGAGGTCTTAAGATACTTAGTCGCAAAAATGAATGTTGAAGTTCCCCTCTATCACGGATCCCAAGCGGCGGGAGTTTACAAGCAACGAGTTTGCCAAATAACGCGTCGCGTAAATTATGTAAGAGAGCTACCCCTATCATCAGTATCGAACTTTGATTTTCACAAAGTTCCTACCGTGTAGGTGCGTATTTGGTGACAGCTATATAAACTAATTTCTAGCCCTTGGACCACGTAAAACGCCAAATTGTAACCTTTCTGTTTATCCATTCGGTCTTAGTCCGGCTCGAAAAAAAGGAACGTCTTTCCGACTCTTATACCAAATTTGAATAACTCGGTTCCAGCTCAGGAAAGCCGGAGGTTTATTATCTCTGGTCTCTCGTAAACTTTTAAACGTGAGTATGCCTTCGAATCTATAGAAAAGTACCAGCAGACATAGAATTTTGTTGGTTTTCCTCAGGTCATAACTATGCCTAGAACCCCGGGGCCCTTACCAGCCGCTACATTGTTGCCTGTTGTCGGAAGACAAAATCTTGACCACTAAATTCAGATACCAATCACTCCACCTTCCCGTAACGGCTATTCCCTCTAATTGGTTGCCACTCGGCCAAACAGCTAGCTTAATAGGAAAAAACCTAACCCTACGCCGCCCAACCAATTCATCCACGCGACATTAAAGGGTGGTTAAAAGGGTCACAGGTTTGTCTTTCTTTCTACTCCACTACCCCTCCTAGGTTGCCAATCCCTGGTCCCCTTCTTTGCCTCCCCACCCTCTGCAGCTGTCGTAGTATTCTTGAACTTCATGGCTAAATCAATGAACCATCGCGTTGCATGTGGCATCCATGGATGCAAGGCGACAGTCTCTGGGAAAAACGACTTGTTTCGGCATGCGTTCATAACGCACACGAGGGGGAAAATGTGCGGCTCTTTTCTATTCTCTCCATTACACAGCTTATACTCGTCGTTTGGGAAAGGTTGCCTTGTTGCGTAGGGCTCTCGCCAAAACTCAACCTCGTCCGCCACCTACTACATCATCAGTACGTCCGTTGAATCGATATGCACTATTTAGGTGCAAGGAATCTCATGCGAGGCTCGTAGTTGTGGAAAGAACAAGTTCCGATGTATTGGTCCAGAATGCACTTGGGGTGCCAATACCAAGAGTGTCTTCACACGCCATTTGAAGCAGTTCCATGCTAATGCGACAAGTTCGTCTTCCACGATGGAAAGCACCACTGAGCCCATATCCCATTCAGCCACCTCGTCTACACGGGAGAGCAGGACGGAAGTGCCAACAGGAAGTTCTTTGCAGCATCCAGACGCCATCAGGCCTCCTGCCACTCTTTCTCATGACGCACCCGTGACATCGCCAGACCACTATTTCGTTACTCCCAGTACTTTTCCGCAAACGACATATGAGTGGATCATGGAGGCGGAGGAGAGCGCAATTGAGCCACAAAGCTCGTGGTACCCATACCCGGCGCTCCCTCCTTCCATTGTATCTTCCACTATCTCTACCCTTCCGTCCGTAGCACCGGCTTATTATGTCGATATGCCGCCTTCCTCGTCAAACACACCTAGCTATAGCCACGATGCCTATCCAGACGGTATCCATGTCCAATCGCCATCCATACACCCTCCCGCTGGCACAACGAGAAACGACGAGGATCTACTTCGGGCCCCTCCTCGAGTTTCATCAATTTCCACCAAAGTAATCCTTATCCGCACTACGCACGAGTGGCTGAACAACAGAGCCTCGCTGCAAATCCAGTACTGTTTCCTGACAGTAGCTTTGGAACTGTTCCGCCTCAAGTAGACGGCGGAGAAATTATGTCGCCTTCTCACAATTTCTGTGGCGAAGCACCATATTCCAGTGGGGTGTACCACTTAGGTTCCAGCCCAGACCCGGTGACATACATCAACGCATCCAGCGCGACAGACAGCGCTACTAATAGCCAATATTTCGGCTATCAATACGCGCCCCAGTATGTCGACTCAGTCCCGCGAGGCCTTAATTTTGTTCCGGGTCTCGATGATTACTACCAAACCCAAGAAGCTACAACCCACTCATACTATCAGTATGAGGGGAACTATAGTAACGTGCCACTGCAAGTCACTGTCAGCGGATCGTTCGTAGCTGGCGACCAAGCAGCGTGGGATGGAGCGTCGACTAATGCCGGTGCGTATTGGAATACAGGAAATATGTAGACCCAAGTCGTAAGGGAGGCAGGAACATTGCACGTACGAAGAACCGAGAGCTTGCTCAACCAAATAAAATTTTACATTTTCTCAATGATGAGCGTGCCAGCGCTGAACGTAGGCGCATGGATGAGAAAAGACCCGCGGGACATCGCAGTTGAGTTCAGAGATGAAACAACGACATCAGAGAGAAAAGAGGGAGGCACAAGGTAGACAAGAAAAATGCGATGACAACCGTCCTAGTCGATTCGGACTGCGTGAGCCAGTCTCCGAACTTTTGAGCGTATGCCGCAAATGGAGTAATAATCGTCCGCAAGAGAGAGTATCACACTTCTTCAAGTTGGACGCTACTTCAAGAGATCGGAGCTGTGATAGCTATGTACAGATGGTATAAAGCCGTGACCCATGATACGTAGAGGGGGAATCTGTGGGAATTCTACGTCAAAATAAGTGACGGTGATGCTCCAGATGTGCTAAGAAATTGGGAGAGGATAATTTCTGGTATATCGCATTGTGATCATCTCCTACGAGCGCTATTGAAAGCCTACAAAGTGACGGCTGTGACGTTAGCAGGTCTGGGCAAGAGTCGCCATATGTCAAATGTTCAAAGTTTTTACGGTGCAGCGTGAACGTGAAAGGAAGGCAGAGAACTACAAGGTGGTCCTCAGGGAAGCCATTGTGTCGAAGCTGTTCTAACGCAGGCGTGGCAGGGCAAGAAATGGCAACATGCTGATGCTGTATGTGCAGAGACAACGAATAGTGGGATGTTTGATTGCAGATCTAGGGGCCTCATCTTGCATAAAGTGCTTGAATGAGAAGTGGAGTTCGACGCGGTTCGGAAATGATAATAACGTTGGGAGATCTTCAGTATGCAGGGTAGAAAGGACAAGATGGGTGATATGACTGGGGACTGGTTGCAGTGGAAATCATTCCCCCAATCGTAGTACGTACCGTTTTAAGCAGGGGGGCATTAAGGACTGGAACTGTGTCGCCCAGCTCGATTCCATAGATCTTCAGTGTCCGCGGTTGGGGAAAGGAGGGCAAGTCCACATACGGTAGACCACAAAATTCACACTGCGACCATCGATGACGAAATCTCATGACTGATCAAGCGCGACCGGTTTGTGAGTATTGACACCGTAACGCGACTTGAACAAGTACACGCTCAACGGGACATCGTCCGAGCAATGGAGATGCGTCAAGGTTGTACGGTGGATACAGCCTAAGTTCTGACCAGTGTTGGTGAGAAATAGAGAATGGCCTGAACAATAGAGAGAGAAAATCCCAAGCAGGAAATCCCGAGGAAGCCGTCGAACAGGGGCAGTTATGAATTCAAGCCGCTGTTTTTCAGCCGATATGTCATCTATCTGGGTTTGAATAAGAGCGGCTCGGAACTCTAAACGGGAGAGACTCTGGCGCAGTGACAACAGGCTGTCATCCAGAGTAGCGATACTCTGGTAAACCCAGCTACTGTCGTATTCCACGAGGGGATGCTCTGATCTGAGAATATCAAGGGCTCTCTGGGCGTCTAGTAGTTCAAGTTCACGAAGCCAGGAGAGCCGCATGTAGGGCAGTTTTCTGGGAGATAAGGGCATACATTTGAGACAGGACGTCAAGCACGAGGAATAGATACACGAGTTAGCATGATCTCAGACCTCGCACAAAAAAATTTGAAGTTCAAGGGTATAGTAGTTCTCGAGCGAATGTGTTTCTTGGTTTCTAAACTCTAAACTCTTGGTGCGGCTACAACCGTTTCCGTCAGAAATTCTGAGATGCAAGAATTAACCGCACACCTTAATATAATTGTCGTGATAGGCACAAAAAAAGTGAGTATCAGTAAATGCTTGCGTAAAGAGTAAACTCAAGATAGATAGATAGATAACCGGACAAGGTCCCAATAAAGGAACGCCGGGGTTCTGTGCCGCCACTGAACGTGTCACAGACTATAACACCCCATGCCGCTGTGATACCCTCAGTTGCGAGCCAAGGACGTCTCACGGGTTTAAAGTGTTACAGGGCCAAGGGAACCTCATGAAGAAAAGCAAGAAGGGACGAGCATTCCAGGGTCAAACCCCTACTATCGTCTAGCGGAAGTGGGAGCAAAAGGAATACGAAAAGATCAGCCGATGAGCAGCATGCTTATGTCATGTTCCATTACCTCGATCCCCCGCCGGACAGTCAGCGAAATGATAGACACATTTCTCAGCGCCTGAAGAGGACCCCAAAGGTTGAGAGAAGACCCCAGAAGGGCTCAAGAGAGGGAAATGACATGAAGAAAAAAATACACGATGAACAAGTGGGGCCGCCAGGAGAAGAGGAACCGAACTTAAGGGTAACAAATCCCTCGTACCTGCATCGGGTGCCAGTGACAGTACATGCTTCAGGTCCCGCCAGGATACGAGGAGCCCAAAAGGGTAACAAATCCCCCGTACCTGCGTCGAGAGAAGAGAGGCCAAGATTGTGGAAGGAACAGAATGTAGAAAGAGCAATAAACGAAGCGAGCATACCCAGAGCACAGAACATAGGAGAGGTTCGGATAGTCATGCCCGACGCTCTCTCTATGTTTCCTCAAAACTCGATGTTCTTCTTCAATCCCTCATCAGGATCATCATACTGCAGCGGAACCTTGGAACTGGGCAAGAGAGCGAGGTGCTCGGCGCTGAGACAGAGGGAGCTCTGCTAGGTGACCCATCTGAGCTGTTTAGTTGGCTACCGCATCCTTTTATGAAAGAAGGACGATGCCATTCGCGTTTTGACGGGAGAAAGGAGCACGCTTTGCGAAGAAGGCAGTCGAAGCATGGACAGTATTCTATGTAGGATGCCTCAACGTCGTGGGCCACCCACTGTATGGCTGCAAGAAAGACGATCAAAAGACGATTCGATTTGACGTCGCATCGGCGTGACGCCGGCCCGGTATCAACCGGCACCTGTTTGAAATTTCACTTTCTCCAACGTTTATATCCTTCCTCCCTTTATTACTCTCATATACTTTCATACACTCTCATACTCTCATGAGATGTCTGAATCTACCGGAGTACCTTGTACACTTTGTGGCACGTTGCCCAGCCACCCCGCGATTCCTTCAGTAGTGCAACAATTTCGTTCACCCCGCGTGCAGAAGTTGTTAAGCCAAAATGAACCCCCCTTGGAGATGGAGAGATCCAATATACACGAGATCATCACCAGTGGCACAACCGCAATTTCTCTGTTCGACGAGAGGATATTGGAGACTCAGAGAATCTTGGACACCCTTATCAGCGAAAGAGAACAGGTGCGGTCATGTATCAACGACGCCCGAACCCTTTTACACCCTATTCGCACCATTAACGATGACATCCTTCGGGAGATCTTCTCGTGGTGTGTCTACGGCTGGGAGGATATTATGTCCTGCCGTCATGGTCACCATGATTCTTTGGGTCGTCTTGAACCTCCGTGGACATTATCCCATGTCAGCCATCGGTGGCGCACCATCTCTATCTCGTCGCCTCGCTTATGGACCTCGGTCATTTTGAATTTCTTTACATATTCTGACCTCATGATTCCACACCGAAACGTCATGTTCAAGTTTGGATTACAGCTTGAACGATCTCGGGGTTGCGACCTTTCCGTTTCTCTTTCCAGTGGCCTAGCCGGGATTGGAGACCATCCAATCTTGGCCATGCTGGACACCAGTTCATCCAGATGGAAATATCTGCGCGCCGATTTGCCTCCTGAGGGACTCAAGTCTCTCTCTGGCAACTCATTCCTCAGATTGGACACCCTCATTGTTCGCATCTGCGCCCGACGGAATTCGTCGACACGGAACATGAAGGTTGACACCTTCCAATCTGCTCCTCAGCTTCGGACTTTTCGATCCCTGGATGACGCGGATCCCTCACGCATATTACTTCTTCCTTGGTCAAACTTGACCAAGTACCACTGCTCCGATGCTTTGAACCCCCACAACATCGCTATCCTTTCACGACTGCCTTCCATCGAAACGTTGGTATTACATTTCAACGGTGATTCAAAGCATCGGACAGGCAGCGTACCCATATTCGTGCCTTCGGCAATCAACCTCAATTTGCACGAGTCCTCAAAGTCTCCAGGTGCTATCTGCCGTCTTTTGGCCTCAGTCTCATTTCCATCAGCTACGTCGGTCTACATGAGTTTCCCAAGGAACGACGACCGTATCATTCACTTTCCCATGCATGCGACATTTGGTGGACTGCGAACCCTTCAGCTCACATTCAACGTCTCCCCTGACCAGAATGTGAGGGCTCTTCTTGAGTTCCTAACAGTCGCCTGTAGTGTTGTGGACCTCCGGTTGCATATGAAAGCCGTCCCAGATTCATTGTTAAAAGGCCTCACAGTTTCGCAGTCACATCGTATACTCCCAAACCTCCGAACTCTCTCTCTTCAGCTCTTCCCTTCTTCCGCTGGAGTTTCTACTTTCACTCCAACTCTCCTTTTTCGTATGTTACGGTCACACTACATAAAGGAACACGGCGATGTCATGTCCGACGGGACAACGGATTTTAGCGGCATTTCTACAGTTGGAACCGGCTCGTTGAAAGAACTGCGACTCAAAGCATGGCGCAAGCTCAATTTTGCTAATTTGGAGGACCAGCAGGGCTGGAATATGATATGCGAGGAGATAAAAGTGGTTTACGGATGATTTACTTCACAGCGGCCAATTTATCCTTTCAATGGGCTCGCTCGAGTCAGAGAGTAGCAAGGGAATATAACGGAACATAAGATTTAACTTTCTACGCCATCATCTCGGCTCCCTGTCACGTTTTACGCCGCGCTACTGCTCCCTCAGACGATTTGTTTTCTCTGCAAACTGGGGGTCTACTACAGTGACAGATGTAGAGCTGGTGTCGTGGGAGGCATTAAAGAAAAGAAAAATGCTGGTGTCGTTAGAGACAAAAAGACTGGGATCTCTCTGCCTTCAAGCTGACTTGGAGCCGTCTTCGAAGGTCCATTTGCTTGCCCATGACTGAGTCCTTGCTCTCCACTTCGAGCGCGCATTCCAATGTTCTGGTGTATGAGAGTGCGTCGCACATATACAACCTGCATAAAAAGAGGTTTTCGAGGGTCGCCTATCCATGCGCCTATCATTTTGGCCAGCGAAAACTTTTCTGTGGCTGTGTCCGAACTGCACGGAAAGAGAGAGCGGTTCACAGTTATCCCATATATACCGCTCGATATGGGGTGTGGTTGAATCTGGCTAATTGGTTATGAAGCTTTGATTTTTTGCCTGGCTTCCCTGCTGCTGGGTGCTGATACTTCATGGCCGAAGAGTCCGGTGCGTGGATGCTTTGCTCAGTTGTGGGGGGTTGGGTGTACATTGTCATGTAATGCTACCTACCTACTCTGAATGACGGCCTCCTCGACCTGGTCGGCTCGATTTTAATTTCCGTCGTCCTGGGCCATGAATGCGAAGACTACTGGTCGTGAGGACTTTAGATCTGCTGAGAGATACATTGACAGAAAGCCGTCTTCAGGTATTGAACGTGAGTGTACAAACCGTGATACGATGCAAACTGCAGATATCGCTTGGGAAGCTACATTTTCTACTTACGCTGTAATGAGTCCGCAAAAAGGTATAGCCAGCAGATGAGCCTTGGATATATGTAATTGCTATTTTCTGAGTACGTTGCCTGAGGTAGAGCCAACCCCCTCGTCACTACAAGACATCCTCGGTTTCCGTCATCAGGGGATCTAGCCAACCCTCCGTTCTACGTGGACCTTCCACAACCTTGACATCTAGCCCTTCATTGATCATCGCTTCCATGCTGTCCAGAACCACGTCCTTTGAATTGGTGTCTATGATCGCAAATGTCCGAATACGCCTCATAGGGGTGTACCATCGTGCCCGAATCATCCTCACCACTTCAATATCGACATAAGGGAAGGAAAGATGCTCTAGATGTGGTAGAAAATCTGGAGACGACAATTTCTGGATTACCGCATGATTACAATCTCCTATGGGGTCTATCAACAGCCTAGACAGTGAGGGCTGTGACCCTAGTACTTCTAGGAACGACTCGTCACCATCTCGCATGTTAGCTAACAGGGTTTTTAAGGTGCAGCGCGACCGTGAAAGGAAGGCAGATACTACACTATTCACCCGAATTCTGTCCACATATTGAAAGTGCTCCAATGCAGGCAGGGTGAGAAACGGCAACATACTGGTGCCAGATACAGAGAGACAACGGATGGTAGGATGTGTGATTGTGGATGTAGGGGCCGCATCATGCGTAAAGTATTTGACTTTGAAATGAAGCTCGACGAGATTCGGAAATGATAATAGTATTGGCAGTTCTTCAATAGACAGTTTAGAAAGAGCGAGATGGGTGATGTGGCTAGGAACTGATTGCAGTGGAACGTAGCTCAATCGTACCGTTTTAAGCAGGGGGCATCAAGGACTGGGACTATGGAGCTTGAACAGGTTCCGAGGACTTTCAGTGTCCGGAGGTGGGGAAAGAAGGATGGCAACTTGTCCACATACGGTGGATCAATACACAGTGGAGCGTGCGCGTGCAGTTCAAGCTTTGACCATCGATGACAGAGGCCCATGATGTGGTCGATGATGGCCGAGCTGTGAGTTCTGCCGCCAGGATGGTGAACAAAAATGTACACGCTCAATGGAACATTGGCCGAGCGTTGGAGCAGCGCCTCGATGATTTCGGGGTTGTACGGTGGATACAGCACAACAACCGACCATAGCGTCGGTGACGAATGGACAATGTCTCTCCACCAGTGACAGATATGACCCAGAGTCCAAGGATAATCTCTGGCTGCCAAACGGGGCATGTCGTCAGGGCCTGGACGACAGAGGGAGAAAATCTCAAGCAAGATATCTCGAGGGAGTCGTCGAATAGGGGCAGATATGGATTCAAGCTGTTGTTTTGCAGTGGTTGTAGTATCTATCTGGGTTTGAATAAGAGCGGTGAGGGATTCTAAGCGACGGAGGTTCTGGCGCAGTGATAGTAGATGGTCATCCAGCGTGACGATATTCTGGTGAACCCAGTCGTGTTCGTGTTCAAGAAGGGGCTACTCTGCTCTAAGAATACCAAGAACTTTTTTATCGTCGTGCTTCAAGTTTAGGCGGCTGGGTGATCCGCATGTAGGGCAGTTTTCTGAAAGAAGACGGGCTACATTTAGGGCCAGGACATCAAGGACAAGGAATACATACCAGTCGGCATACTTCCAGAAATTGCACGGCAATGACAGGAAAATAGAGGTTCAGGGGTGAAAATTGGGAAAGTTTTGTCGAATCTTTTCTGCGCCGAGACTCGAAGTTAACAGCACTGCAGCAGTTTTGGTCAGAAGACGATTTCTGAGATGCTCTGAGATGTAGGTGTTACCACGCACCCTTAACCTGACTGTCCTTGAGAACACAAGCCTCCAAGATGCTGATCGGCACAAAAGCCAGCTATGTGAGTATGCTCCAGTAAAGAGTACAGTCAGAAAAGACGACGCGCGAGGCCGGCCCGGCACGATCCGGCGCCGTCTTCTCTTACCCTCTAACGACGACCTCCTCGTCCTATTCTTTCCCACATCCTGGGTCCAAATTCCCGCCTCTAATCGACCTGCTCCCCAATCATTCTTTACAGCTATTACAGAGATATGGTTCTAGTGATACTCCGACCAGATTTTCCAACGGAAGACTGAGGCAGGGTAAGGCAAAGGAGAGCCAGCAGAAGTCCATTTATCTAGCGCAGAGTCGTCGAACAGTACATAAGAATCGTTCAAATGCTGAGGTATGCACATCCGACAGGTCTATAGTCATTCATTTCTAACCTCCGCCTACAGCAAGTGTCGTTGCCAGTAGATCCGCGAAGTAGCTGAGCACGATAATTGGATGTACCATTGACGGTGAGGTCGTCAACCAATATGCTACCTCCAACAGCCAGGTAAGCACGACTCGCTACTATATGTTTCCAATATATCTCGTGTGTTTTTTTTTTACTCCAGGATCACTGTGACGTCTATCGGCTCCCGTGTCAGCCTCCGATCCCAGTGTCGCTTCCCCCTTCACCAGCGGGTAATGGCAAGGAGACGTATATATGACTGGTCAAGTCAGGGTTTCACATGCACTCGGAGGTTCGCCATCTAACGACCAAGCGGAGGGGAAGCAAGCGTCAGGCAGGATGTTTATGCTATTGCGTGAGGTCATTTTACCCTTGCCATCTTTTTTCGTTCAAAGTGTATCCATCTGGCAGACACGTCTTCAGCCGAAAGAATCGCTCCGCACCCGAGATATGTCCCCGATGGCAGAAAACCCAGGATCTGAATGTCAATCACACAAATGCACCAACCATCTTATCGCATCGAGACGGCCAGCTTTGTAGCAGTGTCAACGGATCATCGTTCTCTAGAAATATCCTCGAAGGGACCACAGGTAGTTCTATCTCGTTGAAACATTGCTCCCCCTCAGCCTGCGCAGCGAAGCGATCCATCGTGGCTCATGGACGCATGTTAACACTTCACGCCTCGTGCTCCCGGTCTTCACTTCACTGGCATCACTTTCAATTGTATCAAGCATCCGACGTCAGGACCCAATCCAATAATGCGCTCAAGGCAATTCGGAACAGGACCTCACTTCCTCAAAAATCGACCATATGGAAAGAAACGCCGAGACCCTTTTCGTCGTCAAATGTAGGACACGAGTTCCGTGGAGCAGAGCCTGCCTATTGCAAAAACACAACCTCCTTCGCCATCTATGACTGAACAACAGCACCTCGATGCAAACCCGGCACAGTTTTCCAATGATAGCTTTGGTGCTGTTCCGCCTCAAGAAGAAGGCGGAGAACTTGTGTCGTCCCCCCACAATTTCTAGGGCGCAGCACCATATTCCACTGGGATCTACCACTTGGTTTCCAGCCCAGACCCATTGACATACACCAACGCATCCAACGTGCCGGACTGCGCTACCAAACGTCAACCTTTCAGCTACCAATATGTGTCCCGATATGTCGACCCAGTCCCGCGAGACCTGCCGCCACTCGTTGCCCCGATGATTACTACCAAGCCCAAGATGCTACAGCCCATTCGTACTATCAGTATGAGGGGAACTATGGTGATACGCCACCGCAGGCAACCATTAGTGGGTCATTCGTAGCTGGCGATCAAGCAGCGTGGGACGGAGCGACTAATGTTGATGGGTGCATATTGGAATGTAGGAAATATGTAGAAGCAAGTCGCTTCCAAGTCACAAAGAGAGGGAACACTGTACGTGTGAGAGCTTGCTCTACAAATAAATACATTTTCTCAACGATGAGAGTGTGCCAGAACTGAGCGTATAGATGAGAAAAGGCCCGCGGACCGCCGCAGTTTAACGCAGAGGACTAATTGCATCAGGAAGAGACAGAGAGAGACAAGATAAATAAGATGACAACAGTTCTGATTGATGATTGCGCGTGCCAGTGTCTGAATATCTGAGTATATGCGCCAAAAGGAATAATAATCGTTCGAAGAGAGTATCCCAAGGAGGCGGTCTTGAGGACCGAGGTCGCGAGCGGGCCGCAACCCATCATACTTAAGTGTTGACGGCCCGGTACCAACTGCATGACTCGAGCCTTGGCCGGTTCGGTTTTTATTTTCCACGCCCAAACTCCCGCCCTCAATGGATGTGCTCCTCATCCATTCCTTACGGTCATCTCGTACTACCGAGATATTATTCTGCTTATACTCCGACACGCTTTGCCGGTTTTTTCAACGGAAGAAGAGCGGCAGGGTAAAGGCGAAGGAGAGCCAGCAGAAGTGCGTTCATCCAGGACAGAGTTATCGAACAGAAGATAAGAATTCCCCGGTCTGGTTCAAATACTGAGGTATGCGCATCTGACAGACCGGCACTCGTTCATTTCCAACTTAAACGTTTCAGCAATTGTCGACTGCCAAAGTTCCAGTGGATCCACGGAGGACCTGAGTACAGTAATGGAATGTATCATTGACTGCGAGGCCAGCATGCTTAAACAGCGAGGTAGAAATGAGCCGCTATACTTTTTCCCTATATCTCACGCGTTTCTTTTCTTCTCCAGGAACCGCGCAACGTATTTCGACACCAGTGTCGCTGTCCCCTTTGCCAGAGGTCAAGCCAAGGTCTCACACGCACTCGGAGATTTGCCATGCAACGGCCATGCGACTTGAAAGAAAGCATCAAGCAGGATGTTTATGCTACTACGTGAGGTTCTTTTACTGTACACACATCTTTCGTTCAAACTGTATCCATTAGGCAGATGCGTCTCAGCGAAAAGATTCGCTCAGCACACAAGATGCGCCTCCGGCAGCTGATAAATTAAGATCTGAATGTCAATCACGCAGCTGCGCCATCTTGTCGCATTGGATGGAGGCGATTGGCATGTCAACGGACCATCGTTCTCTGAAAGAAGCCTCGGAGGGACCGCAGGTAGCTCGGCATGCTCTGTACCGTTGAAACATTGCCGCCCCTGCGCAGCGAAGCGATCCACTGCAGCTCATGGATGCTTTACGCCTCGTGCTTCCAGTGTTCTTTTCACTGGTATCACTTTCAATTGTACCAAGCGCCCGACGTCAACGCCTCCCTTTCCCCCTTCTCATCCGCTTCAATAATACCCTCAAGGCGCTTCGGAATAGGAACCGTGAATATTCTAGGCCCGCGCGCGAACAGGCCTATCGCTGAGTTTGTCTTCGAATGATGCATTCACACCTGTCGGAGCGACTGTTCAGTGGAGTCATGCTACCAGACCTCATGCCGTACGTCCAATAGGCACGAATCGTGAAAATTGTGCTAACGCCGATTATGTACGTAGTGACGACGTCGCGAAAAACACCGGCCCAAAAATACCTTATCCATTCGCAAATGCTAAACGATGCATGAATGCGTGATTCGTTGTCGGCAGCGACTGCTTTCGAGGTGTCGACGTCATTGTGCAAAATATTTTTCGGGCTAACACAAAATCAACCTACCCAGTATGTCGCAAGTGATGCGATGAGAATGCACCCGTAACTTTTTCGCAGTTTTCGCCCGCCTTCAAAACTTCAGCTGCACTGATCTGTACTGATAACAACATCAATCAACTTATTTGTGGCAAGTCGCCTGCAGGCTAAGGCCTGCTCGACCAACGAGTGACGTACAGATCACGAAGCGACGATCATTATCAACCCGATACGCAGAGATATTCTGAGCGGTCTCAATCCCCTCGTGCGCACGCAAGCCCTCACTTGGTTGAAGCTTCCACAGGTCCTGGCTCGAGGCATCTCGGTTGCATACGCACATCATATTTCAAGGATGAAAGCGACGGCAGGGTGATGGGTTGGCCGGGGGTTGCAGGGTACGACAGATTGGCTGGGGGCGTAAAAATCTGGGACCTTTCTTTAGCTGACGAAGTACGATGGTTACTACACTGTGCGTTTGTTTTGTTCGGGCTTACTTTCTGTGCTCATTGCGCGCTCCGTTCAGTTATACAATCGTCACTTATCACAAAATAAAGCCTAATAATACTCGGCTCTGCCGATCTGCGATCCTAAGGTTTGGGCCTCTCTTATACATTAAAACAACTGTCGCGTCGCCTTGCTATGGTATGTTACTGGCTAAGCTGATGATGCCGTATCATAACGCGCAGATTTCAGGACACACGAAGTCCCTGTGGAGCGGGCCTCGACTGCTGTATCATCATGGCCGGTCGTCTGGTCTTGCCATATCTTGTTGTACTGGATACTCCTTCGTAAACCCTATTCGGGCGGATCCCACGTTGATATATGACGCGCAGTTCCTCACTGTTGGGTCTATATACTTTCCTTGTTCTAAAACTGGAAGACTCGAGTAACTTTATTCCCTGCGCAGGTCAGTAAGCGCCATGTCTGCAGTTACGGTGTATGACTGACTTGTTGGCAGACGTGATCCACGATACGTAAACACCCTGGGAGCCATCCTCCCCTTCCTCTGCTGATGAAGATATATCGATCAAGCTTTACGGATACTACAATTATCAGGGTAGGCCCCAGATGCTGATTTGGATCTGTTCGGGTCCGAAAGGCTATGCAGTAATACGGCCAAGATCGTCGTACGGTAAGACTCACGCGGCTGGCAGTGCTATAAGGTACGGATCTTAACACCTTGCCGCCTAATCACAAACGTATCTTGCACCTCCTAGCGCATGGTCTGTTCTTACTCTTGTGACTGTGATCGAACAATCTGTCCTAGAGTCGTTTCCAATCTGACAGAGTACATCGCATGGTCAGATATTCTAATTTTATTGCAATTGACTTCCTCTTACCGGAATTTCAGTGGTTTATTCCTTTGCACCGCCTTTTCATCTAAAATATCGAAATATCCGTGCTTGAGTGTGAATACAGGATAAGGAATGTCCTGTGCACCAAAGCTACTCTGATTTGCTCCTCGTACGACTCTATCAATGGAATCTGGACACTGGACAGTGCGTGTATGGCCCCAAGTTTGATAATTTAGTCGGCTGACCTGGGGTGCTTCTCAGAATCATAATGTCACTGTACCTTCTCTCCGTGACAGGAGGAAGTCGCTTGACTAGCAATCCGGCATTTACATAGCAATGCACTGCAGAGGTCAGTGCATCTTAATAGCCACAACGGGACCTTAAAGGGTTTCGATTTCAGCTTCGGTTTTTACGCCCTGTAAAATAAGACTGTAACTCAAGTACATTGTTCAACAGGGAAAAAGTTTTTCATGTACTTTAGTGAAGCCTTTTCAGGAACGAGAAAGGCATCGCTAAATCAAAACCTTTTTAAGGTTTCATTTTTTCCCAGCTAAAATGCACTGACCTCTGTTGTAACGTAATTTTTGGTCGCTCTTCTGCCCCACAATCCCATGATGACTGCTTCTACGCAGACGATCATCACAGTGGGAAACAGTGTTGTGACTGGCGGACTCTTTCTGATGAGCTTCCCGTCGTAGGCACTCGGTTATTAGTTCTGACTCAACAGGGCACTTTAGATACTATGGGGGTCTCGACGTCTCGGTTCCTTAACCTCGCATCTCCATTGCTACCAGGGCTTGGGGTATTATCCTCGGATGCTTGATTACTTCTGTGCGATAGCGATAGAGCTGCAGCAAGATGTCTCATCTTGTCGAGAGGCCACATGTACATTGACCGTCCTTCTTTCCATAGACGCTTCGTATGATTGACGCCCAGTGTTGAGCTATATCATATCAGAAGACGGGCCCTCTAGCGCTCAGGAGAATATCGACACCCTTCATACAACGACATGGGACTAGATTCCTTATTCCGTCCTAGCACCCGATGGCCTTCGACCTTCTCATGGTAATACAGCGTCGCATTCCTTCGGTTGCTGGGCCCCGCTAGGCCATCATGCTTGTAAAAAGGTATCATAGGCCGAGGCCGAGATGGTCTCGGAGGCAGCTGATACCGGGAGGGAAGGAGGTTCACTCGGACGCTCTGGTACTGCGAGTGCTGAATATCCTCCTCCTGGTAACTGACTGGTTCGCGTCGATGGCAATTTGAACAAAGGTCTAACCATGAAATCCCATTCAATCGTAAGCCAGTGCGTCGTTATTATCAGGGTATTTCTTCAGTTTTTTTTTATAGCTGATAGCCGCTTTCCAGGAGTCTCAGTGCCGAACGCCACAGCTGTTGAAAGATGAATCGGAACTTATAACCCCAGATATGTGCCTACCAATATGCTATTCTCACACTAGTACCCTTTACGCAACTCAAGCTGTAGGATATCACTTCGACGTACAGCCGCATGGGAAACACTTACACGCACCGGAAGCACCTTCACCATCGCGGAGACTTAATGTATGATTGGTACGCTGTCATGAGAATATAAAGAGAATGTTGTTTGTGTACGTCGCTGGGGTGGCGCATATCTAATCACTTGTTATGCAGCACTGCTTCGATACATTGGTAGCGCTACGAACGTGCACTGGGTCATCTTAATTGTGCTTTGCCCCGGCCATTCCATTACTGAAATCCGGTAGTCCTGTAGATGAGCGTACAGTTTACATGAATCTGCCGCGCCCCGGCAGTATTCGATTCCTGGAAGGAACACCTTGCAGAACTGTTCGCATTATTTACAATGATCAGTTCGATCTGACGTATCAAGATAACAAAGCGGTGGCAAGTAGCGCCGGCGAGATTCTTTCCATATAAATATGGTGAGCGTTCGAACAGCCCTTGGGAAACCCTCTGACATGGCACCCCCACCCCTGAACCAGACCCCAGCCGCAGGTCACAACACTGTGAGCATGAACGCAACCGAGTCATCGGTAAATAGATATCACCGTACTGACGAACAACTTTCTTGATCATAGCCCCTTCATGTCCTGAGTGGTCGCTTTTGGGCGCTGGTTATCGGCATTGATGCATATCCAGCTGGAAAGGACGTCTTACGCGGTTGCGTATCCGATGCCACCAAAGTTTTCGGGTTCTTGACCAAAAACCTAGGCATCCCGACAGATCATATCACTCTCCTCCTCGGTACTACTACCACCTCCCGCTGGTCATGCAAGCGAACGTCTAGCACGGCCAGTATTACTGGCCAGCCTGCTACTCGCGCCAACATCATCGACGCACTTCTTGGTCTCTCTACAAATTCCCAGATACAGAAGGGCGACAACATCATCATATACTACTCCGGACATGGCACGGTTTATCGTTGTAGTGATTATCCTGCATACCGTTCGGGTTCTCCAGCCAGTACAGGAACAATTGAGGCCCTTTGTCCTATGGACCGTAAGGCCAAAGGATTTACGCTGAAAGGCCGCAAGGCAATCCCTGATATCAGCGATCGAGAATTCTACACTATACTCGCCGAAATCTCTCGCACCAAAGGCCATCACATCACTGTCATTTTGGACTGCTGCCACTCCTCAGGTACGACCAGACGCTTACAAGGTGAGGAAAAAGTGCAGCCGCGCCAAGTAAAGGCTCTGTCCCCATCCACTATTGCAGATATGTTTGCAGCTGCTGATAAGAGATTGGGAGAACTGAAAAGCGACAATGGTTCGGAACCTCGATATCAGCCTATTTCCAAAGGGGATTGGACACCTGAAATCCCGGTGAAGACGCACGTAGTCTTGGCCGCATGTAATGCCTATGAGTATGCGGCGGAAGTTGAAGCAGTACCAACACCGGCGGATAACTTGGACTCGAAGTCTGAGAGGATCACATACAACGGGTATTTTACCGTGGCGCTTCTTGCTACTCTCAAGTCGGTAATTCGCAAGCCGGCTGATTTAAACGACAAATTACCGACTTATTTCAAGCTTGTCGAGGATCTTGTCAAGAAATTGAAGGAACTTCGACCGGAGAGATTGTCGGACCAGCACCCGGTTGTCGCAGGGGCCAGCATGCATGAGCCACTTTGGTATACGGTACAGCATTACTACCTCTGGCTATTACTGTATACTGAGCCTGCGTGTTCAGGGTCCCAACTGTGGTACTAATTGTACAGAAAGTCGATCAGTTCCGCTAGGCCCTGTAACGGACTAACGCCTTACTATAAGTATAAACCTAAAATGTTTAGGCACCAGTCTTGTATGACAAGTACTGCAATATGCTAGGTATGGTCGCCGGTTGTCCTATCATGTACTCTACTATGATTTTTCTTGCGTTTTATGAGATTTTATCATCTATGTATTATCACAAGATTCACAGCCAGACTCATACACACCGTCAGTCCCGGCTCCCTCCATAGGTGTGTATCGTCTGTCTGTCTACGAGAGACTAACCATACTCTAGGAAGTAAAGCTTTGCTCCGAGCGAGTTGTAACTAGCAATTATCTCGCGCCTCAGTCCATGTCGGTGAGGTGATGAGGCTGAATATTAATTACGCGCACGTCTTCATCTGCAATGTTTCCGACATATTTCAAGCAACCGACCTTAATAAACCAGGGTGAAGTAAACAGATAGGATGCCTTATAGGACTACCCGTTGGGCAGAGGTGTCATTGAGAATATGAAAATATGCTACCCTGGCTTGTCCCCACCTTTTTTTCCCACTGATACCAGGCCGTAAGTCATCCGGCTGTACATGTCATGTATACGTTATGGTAGGCATCCCTACAAAAACGTCCTTTTCGAACTTCGACTGCATCCATCGGTCAAAGGTGAACGTTCGCTGCGGAACAGATGATGGACGCTTACACGAGAATTTTCAGCCGATGACCTAAGCTCAGCAAGCTGCCTCCGAAGTTCGTTTAGCTTATCCAGTTTGACCAGTTCGTCCGGGACCTCTTCAGGATCATCATCTTTGTAAAATGCCGCTCTTTTGGCCACGGCCTGGACCTCGACGGGATCCAAGTTCCCGACCATCTTGTACTGTTTCGCCAGCTCCCGCTCAAATTCTACAAGAGGCACGATTTCACTTTGGATCTTCGCCATTTCTTTGATGCGACTCTGGGTCAGAGTTAGTACACTGAGCTCTAATACGATGATCGACATACCGGGCACGCGCCACCTTCGTGGAAGGATCGGGGAGCGTGACGAGGGCGGAAGATATTAATACTACGGGAGAAGAGCTTTTTGGCCAGCTGGGCAAGTAAAGATATTTTAATATGAGTCATTGCTGGCATCTTCATCAGCAGGAGTGGGTGTAGATAGCAGGATGCGAGGGAGATGCTGGAGGAAGTCACACGCACCAACTCATCGTTTTAAATATGCCGACAAAGTCAGGTCTATTTCCGAGACCGACCAAGTACATAGAGGCCATTAAACGAAATAAGCTGTTCCACGCGACCTTCAGGCAGCTTCAACTGCGACGGAGATCTTGTAATCTCTTGTAATCGTTAATCGTATGAAAGAAACTAAAAAACTCCGCCGTACCTTCATGAATGTCGCACCAGAAGTGACTGCGTGCAGTTGGGACGCTGAGGAGGGGTTTAAATTCGTCGTTAATACACATGACTGCCCATTAATGTCCTTGTTGCAACGTGTAGACCACAACATCATCATGTTCACTTCTTCGAGGCCTACCCGGGGAAATTCCGAAACCGTCACGGAAAAAGTTATAGTCGTCATATGAACTTCGACTAGCGACTGCCTATGTGGAGAGAGACTACAAGCCAGAGAGCACATCCTCAAGCCTGTGTGAATGCTACTTTCTTGGGAGACTGCAGAGACTTCACAAGAACTAATCGCTCACGCAGACAGCTGCAGAGCCCAGCAATGAGAGGATGAGGTACTGGAGGAGTGGCTGGAAACATCGTACGCAAGAAGTTGCCTTAAAAATGTGTGCATGTCAGAATTTGATGGGCACTGCGTCAAATTGATCCAGTAGCGGCGGAAGCCGTGTCCCCGATTCGTTCCTTTTTCAAATATCAACAATTATTGGCTTACTTGCGCCCTTTTTTTGCTGCAGCATGTAGTTACTAAGTAGGTCATTGCTACACATGATATATCTTTAAAGGGTAAAATCAGCATACTCGGCCTTTTAATTATTCAATTAAAGAATACCATATTCATAACCTTAGGCTAACACAAGATATAGGATGAAAGAAGATGGGCAAGTCGACAAGGCAGGAGCCTCAAAGGTAGTGTGCTGCTCTCTAAAGGGAAGATGTCCAGCCCGACTATTAATGAGAAGGAAACAGATTCATGGAATGAAGTCTTATGAAAAGGACGAATGAAAATCAATATTCCTGCGAAGAGACCCATGCTAGCGATAAGTACTAAAGCCATAGGTACTCTTCTCATAAGCAACCTAACCAATAGGGAGAAATCGGAAAGAGAGAAATTTTCAGCCACATCGGCCATCATCTTCAGCCACCCGGCATGCCAGCCGAAGCCTGCCGGATGCTCGCCAATCACCGCAAATTAGCTAAGCCAGCCCGGAGTATAGCCCCTGTCCAGACAGTTTGGCACTACTCACGACCAGTTACGGCTCCCTATAACCCTCTGTCGTTTCCTCATTCTTCGGAAAGAATCGGGGATTGGAAGCCGTATCTTTCTCCTCGGAGTTGGCCGAGCCTGGAGCTGGGGGTTGGTTTCATTGCACACACCAATTTCCACCCGCGGGGACTCGGAAACATGCTTCATCAGTGTGCTGTTGGTGCCAATTACTTATGCGCTGTCGAATCGCGGAATTGGAACTGCCCTTAGGAGAGGTGACGTGCACTCTATCCGACAGACACAATGCAGCCTCGCAGCCTTGGGCCATTTCGTTGCAGTTCTTCCCGATCCAGGTAACTTTGGTACGTCGAGGGGACAACAAATACCAGTACACCTCCGATTGACGCCAATCCCAACCACCGGGCATTGCACTGCCAGTAGTGGCGGTGCTGAGGAACGTCGGGTTAGGACGAATGGCAGAACGCTCAACACTCTAGAGTTAACTGCTCTTTCGTTGCTCCTCGTGCATGAAACAACACCATCTCCCTCGCAGTCAATTATCGTCGGTGTACCCGCTAATGCCCACAGGATTCCCCGTTAACACCATATGGTCAAACCAGCTCCTGATGTACCTCTGTGCCCTAAACATGCGTGCACGCTGGCTCCGACCCCGTATATTCCCAGTCCCGCGATTTTCATTTTTGGATCCAATATTTTTGATGTCGTTATTTTGTCGCGAGATGCGCGAGTCTTACCATTTCTCACGGCAAAACTGGTAAAGACTATGGCCTTTTTTATACTTACTTACCGCAGGCTGATCAGCTGCAGGACTCGGAATGCTTACAGGTGTAATGGCTCTCATCCATTATACTCACTGCGACATGCATTGGTTGTAT
This sequence comes from Armillaria altimontana, assembly GCA_022818075.1. Lineage (NCBI taxonomy): Eukaryota > Fungi > Basidiomycota > Agaricomycetes > Agaricales > Physalacriaceae > Armillaria > Armillaria altimontana. The sequence goes on along the minus strand of JAIWYR010000005.1, from coordinate 1,142,062 downwards.
GTAAACTTAAGTGTGTGTCGGTAGGCATGAGGTGTGTGCGTCTGTTCCATGTAAGGTTTAAAAGTCACTCTCGAATGTCCCACGGCATATGTCACCCTCACTGCTATGTTTTCCCACCTCAAAAAGCTCTCTAAAAGTGCAAAGCTCGTGGTTATGTACGCCGGAGGTGTCTGTAAACGGATCTTCGAAGCCATTCTTCCCCATACCACCCACCATGATGACCAAGCAGAAATAAACGCGATTCAACGTCAGATTATATCTCTGGAAGAGTCAGAGCGGACGCTGGCGTCACGATACGGGATGGTCGGAAATTTTGATCCCGTAGAAGTTTTTAGCGAGGCTAAAAGACGGGCATTTGCTCATCATCACCATTCCTTTGAGGACCTACAGGAACTGGATCGGTTAAACAATCTTCGGCTGCGGCTTGCTGAGCTCCGTCTTTCAGGTGTTCATGAAGCCAACCCTCGCGCAAATGTAAGTCTCTCTTGTATATATATGTTGTATATACGTAATTTTCAATTCACCATTGCCTAGGAGGGAAGGAATAGTTGAGCCATGGGGGCAAGTATGCCTGAAAGACTCTTGTTCATCAGTGCGAGTTAGATATTATAGTCATTTATCTCATTTATCCCATCCTTATGTCCAGTGTCCGGCGTATACTACCTACTTACCTAGTACCTGTCACGTTCTCAATGTCTGGCCCTGCACTACTTCCTATTTATCTCAATTTTCGCGCCCTCTGATAGGAACCATAGCGCTTCAGCCTCGATCATTCAGAATCTGTGGGTCTTGATCACTTTGAAAGAAAGAAATTTCAATCAGTCAGCTGCATCCTTTGGTCTGTTATTTTCCTATTCCGCTGACCTGAGGCTCTTCCTCGATGTCTCGCCATTTTACAACCCGGCTGTTTTATCTTTACCTCTGGGCCACCGGTCACGACCACGACCATCTTGTCATTACCAGGTTATCCGCGCTGAACAAGCATGACATGTATATGAACTTCACTTTGAAACACATAGAAACCAGGAGGTTCAAAATGCGGCGGCCACCGGGGTTAAGAGATATTCAACCGCATCCTCGTCCTCTTCTACGGCAATTATCTTCTGTTGCTCGTCGCTACTAGAAAGCTTGCCAAAAGGCGAGATGCGAGTCTTCTTCGTGTGTCCATCTGGCCCTAGGCTATGCATGGCGAAAGCCCATTCCCCTTCTACCTGGCCTTCCCGAATCCCACCATCTACCAACGAATGTTCGAAATCAAACCACCTGACCGAATAGTCATTCTGCAGGTCCACATAGAAGATCGATAATCCGTGAAGCCGCTTAAGCCCTTGAAGAGCTTTCTTCCGAGTTCTGGTGTGCGGTTTTACGGAGAGTCTCTCTATCGAGACATCGAAGTAGGATGACCTTTTGGTCACCACAAAGTTGTTCTTCTTCTGGTATGCGATAATCCGAAGGATAAATGAGCCCCGTACTGTTGCAGCTGCCAAGAAACCGAGGTGCGACGGTGCCCGAGATATGCCGGAGCTTCCTATAGACGCGGACTTCAGAGCGAAAGCTGGACCGATAGAAGCCGCGCATTTTGAGGATAGGAAATTGAAAGAGGAGGTAAACGCAGAGGAATTCGACATACCACTTTGACAATACAACGTTCTCCACCTTCTAATCTAGCGCAGAAGACAATGACGGTCTGATTGACTGAGAATACGCTCAACAACCAAAGTCTTTCCTTTCCATTGAAGCCGTAAATCGAGTTTCTGATCAGGCTCCCGCAGACGGCTTGCAGAAAGGATACAGTTCCCATCGGTCACTGCAGTAGCTCCAGCTCGAGTGGCGGGGGTTTACAAGGAACAAATTTGCCAAACAAACGCGTCGCGTAAATTATGTAAGGTAACTACCCCTATCCTCACTGCGAACCTTTGATTCCAATTTGATTCTCATGAGTTCCTCTTAAATTCTACTGTATCGGTGCCTATTTGAGATCTAGAACTCAACTTCTTGCTCCCACGCGCTGTAAAACGTAAAATTTGTACCCTTTCCGTCGATCAATTTGGTGTCAGTTGGAGCGGCACTATGAAAACAGAGAACATCTTACCAAAACTGAATAATTCGGTTCCACCTCAGGGAAGCCAGAGAATTGTAATCTTTGCTCCCCGTCAATCCTGTAATGCGAAGATGCCTTCGAATTCATTGGAATGTACCAGCAGGCATAGGATTTTGTCGAATTTCCTTCAGGGCATATATTTATAGTTCCGGGGACCTTATCAACCGCGCCATCATCCCCCCGCTGTCGGAAGTCAAAGTAACTATCTATCAAATCCAAAATCCAATCGCTCTACCTTCCTGTAACGGCTTTTACATAGAGTTGGTTGCCACTCGGCCAAACAGTTAGCTTGATAGGAAAAATACGAACTCTGGGTCGCCCAAGTAATTCATCCATGCCACATCTGAGGGTGGTTAAGAAGAGCCGCATGTTTTTCTTTCCCTTCACTCCGCTACCTTCCCTAGGGTGCCAATCCCCGATCCCCTTCTTTACCTTCCCTCTCTCTGCGGGTGTCGCACTTCGGCATGGCTAACTGTCGTCGCGCTGCATGCGGCATTCATAGATGGTGACTGTTTCTCTGAGCATATGCGCCAAAAGGAATAATAACCGTCAGAAGAGAGCACCCCGAGGCCCAAGGGGGGACGGAAAAGAAACAGATGCCTGAGAAGATCGCGTCGAACCATAAAAATGGCTATGCCTAATGATATGCTGGAAACGTCCTTTCGAGGACCGTCGGATAATGAACGATATCGCTTGATGAAAAGATTTTGTTTTCCAGCGAAAAAAATCTGGGTTGTCACTCCCTGGCAGAAATCATGAGTATGCTCTGCCGTGATGAATATTGGTGACGGTGCTGTTGAAACGGCATAAATCCCTGAAAGGTCAAGTCAGAGAAACGAAAAAGACGTATGAGCAAGGAAAGGCTTGCTCAATGGCCAGAGGAAAGATCATGTGAGAGTAGGTCGACAGACAGGTAGCAATCAACATAATCACGACTTCATGTTGAATTTTTCTTTACACTGAAAGTTCGTGAGACGATTGAATGGGAAGCTCCTCGTTATATATACTTATTCAACTAGGGTTCTACCTTGCGGACCGTCGTTCTCTTCGTTTGACTGCGCGCGTGGCTCGGCGTGGAGGATAGCCATGAATTTCTCGAATGTGATCTGCCCATTGCATGTCGCGTTGTCGTAGGTATCTTGTTGACCAAACACCATCGCCTTGGCCTCTGCGTCGTCCTTTTCTCTGACTGCGCGACCAAACATCTGGCGCAATGGATCTATCCAAGCGGGTATGAGCGGCTGAAACTCTTCGTTGAACCCTGTGATGACACGCTGACAGTAGGGCCACCTTGTAAGGAAGGAATTCTTGGCATCATGAGCCCTCTCGAGGTCTTGTGCGTCCCAGTTCATAACTGCATGGTGGTCTTTGGTATCGCGCTGACCGTCTTTGAGGTTGTAATGAAGTCCGGCCCATACGAGAATATAAAGGAAGGACTCCAGATCGTGACGGTACAAGTGCGGCGGTGTGTTCGTAACAAGTAAGTCGAGGGCCATGAATGGCCTCGTTCCTGTGCGTTGGAGAGCTTTGGATGACATCACAGTGCCGTCTTCTTCGACTTCAGACGCATTATCCCAGTCGTTCAATATACCGATGACTGCGTCTCCGTCTCTGTGTACCATGAGGTTGTTGTCGCTAATATCGCGATGAAGCACTTTTCCCTCTTTGTAGGCCCAGTAATGACCTGTACCTTCCCGTTAGCAGCATACAGCGTGTCTTTGGAGATAGAACATACATTCAACGTAATCAATGAAAACCGCCTTGAATTCTTCAAGACTATGGACTTGCCAAAGCATTTCGTAACGTTGACAGGCCAAATATAAGAGATGGCGGACGGGAAACGTGGCAAGAGCTTCCAGAGCGAACTTGAAACGTGGGAGGTGAAGATCTTTCTCAGAATCGTAGAGGCGACTCCACGTAATGTCTGGAAGATATTTCTTCAGTTTGGGTGCCTTGTTGAGTAGCCTCCGAACCAAATTTGTTTCAAGGGAGCGCGCGCCATCCGTATAAGCAGCCTTAAGAACGAGAGATCTCCCTTGTTCATCGACGACCGGAATAACACACGTCATTCGCCTGTTAACTTCCGAAGCTATAAACCAAGGTTTATCCTCGACGGTGAACGACAAATCAGAGCCATTCTTTTCTCCAAGAAAGACGAATATAGAACTTTTCCATCGCCTCGCCATACTGCCTTTCTCGCCATCTTCCGCAGGTCCGGGATGGAAGAATGGGTTAAAACCAGCATCCCAAAGAGCACGAGCGCCAGACATTGAGGATTCTCCACAAAATCAAACGACGCCATCCTCAGCACGCAAGTGGCGTCGAAATATGACAAGATGATTTGACTATCTCTTTGAGCGATCCCCACTACATAGAGTCGAGGAGTAGCAACGAAGCATTCTAAGGCGTACGCGGCAAGCTGAGACTCCTTGTTCGTCTGGTACGGGCGGGGTCGCTTGTTGGAATGTTGAGAACCATTCTCTGGGTTCTGCACCATTTTGCGTTTAGTACTACACTTCGAAGACGAGGTATGCGATGGCTCTTCGTCAATGGGAGGCATGCTGTGACGGCGGTTCTCTTCATTTGGCAGGTGTGGGGAGGCCTCGGAAACGTGTGTTGCAGGTTGAGCTGCCAAAGGATGCCGCTCTTTGCGAAGTTTGGACACGCGCGTTTTCTGTACTTCCATTGGAAAGACAGTCATAGACCAGTCCGGTCGGCGTTTAGACTCTTCATCAAGCCACAGCAACGTCTGAGATGAAAGGGTGAGGAGGTCTGGACGTCTTAGACTCTTGCTGTCGTCCCCAGCATGCATGTTGAAGTCGCCCTCTCGATGCCACAACTTGGATTGTAGGCTCCCAGAGTTTGACTGGTCTGACGGTGAAAAGACCTCGTCATCGAGTAAAGTCTTCCACAAAGGAACGCATAATTTGGCAAAGGGATCGTAAAGGTAATGTTCGACTTTATCTGGCTGGAGCATAGCTTCCTGGAATTCCCAGAGAGCTGCCTGGTCCAAAATCCAAGTGCGATCGAGGACAGCAGTTATAGTATCGTTATCGATGTTCCACACATTTCCGATCCACTCGCGGATGTCGATATCGGAGGCTATCTTTGTGCCTATCTGCATTTTGACGTTCCGTTTCGTACCGTCGGACTTGCGATCTTTGGTGCGCTGCTTGGTTGGTGTACCAGACATATCTTAGAAGAACGTGTGAGTAAATCAACCATAGAAAAAACGTATCACGCACCTGTATAATTGCTGTAATCTGAATCGCTCGCAGATGTTGACCGGGAAGAGTAGGTCGACGAGGAGCTCGAGGATGAGGATGGGGAACAATACACCATCATTATGCTATATATCCCTCAGGAAGAACAAAAGAGAATCAGAGTTGTTTTGTGGGTTGGGTGCTATAGAGTGGCACACTAGAGTCTAGTGGCAAGCGAGCGAACAAAGTCAAGGTTGATCAATGGTCGTGTCCTAAACGGAACTGATCGGCCGCAATGTGTCCTAATTCAGGTATCACCTCCAGAGGTGGTGTTCTTAAACATGTGCAGGGAAAAGTAGCTAATCATCCATCTATTTACACAGAGCATTGTATACAAACGACAAAGCAAACCATTAATACAATGTTTACAAAATATCAAGCATATAGAGTGAAATGAGGGACTAGAGCGTCGCAAGCAAAGATTGAAGCCAGGCGTTGCCCTCTATTTTTGGCCTGAAGTCATCGAAGCACCGCTTCAGTTCTTCTAGTTGAACTTCCGGAGATACGCCATCAATGTCTTCCATAACGACGTCTTCACCATCCTGCGTCTGTGACGCGGCCCAAGTTGAGAGCAGTTCCTCGACAATGGCAATCCCTTCATTTGTCACATCGACGGGCATGTCATTGTCCATCGAATCATCCGCTGGAAGAACAGTATCAGGTCCATGTTCTCAAACGGAAACAAAAGGGTACTAACCACCACCGAAGTCTTCCAGTTCCTCTGCCTTCCGACGTGCGAGCTTAGGAAGATCTTTGAGTTGCGCGCATTTAGTAGAAATGGGAAAGAAAGCACACCTTGACGACACTTTCAGGGAAGTTAGCCAACTCGGCGACGTGTATACCAAAGCTTTGGTCAGAAATACCTACGAGGCGATAAGCAAAAGATACTCGCTCGAACGAAGGTGCTGACCTGGTTCGACTTTATAAAGTAGTGTGATATCACGTCGCTGATTCTCGTCCGGAGTATCAGCAACATGGGCTACTACATGTAGGTTCTTTACATGGGAAATTTGTTGGTCTAGCGCAGTTAGCTCGTGGAAATGTGTCGCGAAAAGGCAAAAGGCGTGTATCTTGGAGGCGATGTGTCTAGAGACATCAGCAAGAAGAATCAGCAAATAAATATCGCACTCACTCTGAGATCGCCCAAGCTAAGCCAAATCCGTCATACGTCGAGGTGCCTGTCACAGGTGAATATCGGCGTTAAATATATCAGGGCTGTCCTACCTCTTCCAAGTTCATCGATGATGATGAGAGAGTTCGGAGTCGCCGACTAAACTTAGAGGTGAGTCCACACGTATAACATGTATGGAGGCTGAACTGACACGAAGGATGATTGCCGTTTCCAGCATTTCCGCCATGAAAGTGGAAACCCCCTTCAGCTGACTATCCCCTGCTCCCACGCGACATAACACCGAGTCGAAGACGGGGAGTTTCGCTTCGGAACAAGGCACAAAGCATCCGGTCTGGGCCATAAGAGCAATCACACCCGTCTAACAATATTTCTTTAAACCTTAGTTCAGAAAAAGGAAGACAAGAAAACGAACTTGTCGAATGTACGTTGATTTTCCGCCCATGTTAGGTCCCGCTACATAACTCCTGAGGAAGATGATCGGTGTAAAAAAATAAACGCTTACTGATAATTTGGAACTCGCTTTCGCCTGGGGTGATGTCAGACGATACATACCAGCGGAAAGGAACCAACACACCTTTAATCATCTCAATATCATTGGCAATGAAATGAACATCATCTTGAACTTCAAGACAAGGATGTCGAGCGTCCTTGAGGACTAGACTCCCGCCACCTATAGCGTTGATTAAGCTTACAGTGACTAGAGAAGGAAAGATATGACGTACCCATTTCAAAGACCGTCGGTTTGACATAGGGTTCAGGAGCATTAACAGACACATGGGCGAAGCTATGAAATATATGAGCTGTCTGTGTCCAATCGTCATATCAGGGCCGCACCTAAGAATTACGTCCAGATGCGCGATGATGTTATCCAGTGACTCCAGGACTGGGGTGTACGTGGCTACATCCAGGAGCATGAGAGGATGAAGAGAAGAAGCAAGATACCTGTACTCACATGCTATGTTGACGACTTCTTTGACCAAACCACTCTGGGTCCGGGTGTACTTGTCTGATATGTCTTTGAAATCTTCGGCAAGGCTTTTTAACGTCTTCGTAGTGAAGTAGACGCCGCTTTTGTTGGTTCCTAGCTCGGTATACTTCTTCGTTGAAAGGCCCTTGGCATCCTATATCCCACGTCAGCTGAAGCGGAAATGACTAAACGACGACCACGAACGTTTTTCGTCAGACGGAAACAATACCCATACACTTGACTGTTCTCTAGGTGGAGTTTCTTGTCTAGCTCCATGTTGAGATCGTCCCCGACGGATTGGTGCTCTTCGTCTAGGCCGTCGCGAATCTAAACAAGAGTCGTTCAAGGCACATTCGCATAATCGACAAAACAAAAGCAGACCTTGCCCAGCTCCTCGGCGAACTCTTTCAACCGGGGATCAAAATCTGGTTTGATGACATAGCTATGATGGTCGAGCTGATCCAAGTCGAGCGTCTGTTCCACCATCTCGCTATACTTTGAAAGGTTGGACTCGTGTTCCTGAAAAGAATGTCAACACTAGCAGTGGATTAAACACAAAGCACCATACACGCAAAGAGGTGAGGTAAGCTTCGTCTATCAAGGACGAGTGCTCCTCTTTGGTTTGCACATCGTTCAGCGTTTCAATCATGCCAGGGAGCTGCAGAATGTATTTCAATCAGCTCTACATCACTCCGTATTCCGAAAGCATTTACCTTCAGGACAACTTGATACACGCGAACGACGTCTTCGAGAGAGGCTAGGGACTTTTGGAATCGCTTTGACAGACGGTGCAAATCCGGCATCACTTTCATGTAGTCATCCTGCGTCATTGAATCAGAATGAATCGACTCATTTAAGTAAAATATGCTGACCTGAAGACTACGACGCGAATTTGAGTCATCGACAAATATTTCCACCAAGTTTTGGCGTCTCCCTGTCGAACACGATTCATTTGATGAGACAAACGTGATGCCAAAGTACATACGAATTTCGTGGAGATTGACTAACGGCTGTTTGAGCCACGTAGCGAGAAGACGCGTGCCTTGAGCGGTTTTGCATTTGTTGAGGAGACCGAGAAGCGTCGTATTACGTGTTGTGGTACCCTATATCCGAAGTTAATGCGAATGTCAACGTACGTGAGCCAAGACTCACAGCGTTTCCGGGAGCTTCTGTCAAGTTTAGAGCGCGCAGCGCACTTGCGTCAAGCTTCATATATTGCGACAAGTCATGGGTCCGGATAGAATATGCTTCATGGTTAGTCAGATCTGCTAGGAGCGAAAGATAAGCTATCAATGCAGAGAGCGCAGACGGTGCAACAGGAAGTGAAAGTTGGGCTAGCTCGGTGTCAGCCAACGTAACTGAGTCACAATTGTTGGACATACGGATGGAGACAGATGCGTCAGCAGATCCGGCCGCTGGTGCTGGGGTCTTCGACAGCAGACGTGGTAGATCGTCGGCTATGTTTTTGGCCATGAACTCGCCTACATACCGAGATTAGATGTGTAGAGCAAAAAGAAACCTAGAAAACCTACTAGGCTTTCGCTCAGTAATGACTACACCACAGCGGTCAAGGACGGCTTTTAGTTTGTTAAGGTCAAGATCCCGATCCGTATTTCCTGAGGAAGTTCCTGTCGGAAGGATGGCCTCTTTGACAGAGAGTTGTATGATGAGCGACTACAAGTCAATGAGCGCCAAGATACCACCATGGTAGAAGGAATCTCACCTCAGTATTTGAGAATAGATCATTATCCACAAAGTCCGCTACACCCAACTGCCGTATGCTCGTGTCTGCAAAGGCAATGCCGACAGACTTGACTTTATCTTTGCCTCCTCCAGCCGCCGAGGTAGTATTAACCTTGATGGCCATGACAATAGGCGCCGAGAGTAAGTCAGACGAAATAAAAAGCAGATCCTCCACTGCCTGGAGATTCCCAGGAGATGCCTGTGGTATCTATTAGGACGCTTCTCTTAATGGTTTAGTATGCGCCGCACCTCCTTCTCCAGTCTGTACTTAGAGCACTTCCTCCCTTGACTTTCCGGTTCCCAAATTTCGACACGGAGTTGTTTGGTCGTCAGGGCTTCTCTGAGCAGCATTTGGGCTATGCTGACTTTGAGAGAGACATAGGGAAGCCCGACTGTTCGTCCTCCAGCCCCGAGGTATTTGATGACCGAATTGGTATGAAAGACATGAGTAGCTGCATAGAGCGCGTCTGGTCCATAAGCAGAGTAAAATTCGTCAGGCGCTGTCCGATGGAACAGTCGCAAGGTCCCAGTCTCTGGGGATTTTGGAGGCAGTTTGCCGAAAAATGTAACGAAGGCGGGGTCGTTATCTGGCAAGAGTCAGTAAGATACTACGCATAATAGAGCGGGTAAAATACCATTCGCGTCGTCGTCCTTGTCCTTCCCGTACATGGTGGGTGTGATAAAAGAAAAGACGAAGAAAGCGCGTCCTTATTGTAACGCGTGAAAAGTCACATCATGTGATCTGCGTCACGACCCAATTTGGAGACTCGGCAGGGTTCGGCACAACCGATCTCTCTCACTCCCTTCCATGGCATTACCGACCAAAGGACGCGTTATCATTGACACCACTGTCGGTGAAATTGACATCGAACTATGGTCCAAGGTATTTTATTTGAGACTATCGATTCATTGCCTTGAACTGAACAAATGTGCAAGGAAACTCCCAAGACATGCCGCAACTTTTTGACGTTGGCTATGGAGGGTCTGTGAGTTCTCTGTAGTCCGCGGACCCGTGGCATAATATCGTTCTTTGTACAGGATACTATGATGGAGTAATATTTCACCGGTGCGGCAGTTCTGTGATCCTTACCTGTGGTACCTTTTGACATAACCTGTTTACAGCGTAGTACCCGGGTTCTTGGTGCAAACTGGTGATAAAACGGGTACCGGTGGTGGTGGGGAGTCAATATACGGCGGTACGCCCCATGGAATCTGCTGTGCTGGCAAAAGTCTCACTGCTTTCCCCCTCCAGACGTTTTCGAGGATGAGATTCACCCACGGCTACGGTTCGCTCATCGTGGGCTCGTGGCCATGGCCAACAACGGGAAGAAGAACTCGAATGACTCGCAGTTCATAATCACTCTTGGTGAGTTTGGTGTATATCTATTGATTTTATAACTGATCGTGCCATAGACAGAGCGGACGAGTTGCATGGAAAGCATACATTGTTCGGAAGACTTGTTGGAGACACGGTGTATAGTGAGTGCTTCATCATAGTAACGAGCATTCACCTTAACCCACGGGCTCGCAGATGTCATGAAAATAGGCGAAATGGGTATGTGCTGTGTCCATGTGTGGTACTAGGCGTTCACCACGGCCTCTAGAGCTCGACAGTGATGGACGACCATTATAGTAAGCAGAAAAACCTCTCTAACATCATCCTTGGTCTCATCACTACTAGTCCGCCGAAAATCAAAGGCGTCCGCATAGTCGACAATCCTTTTGAGGATATCGTCCCCCGAATAACAGCAGAGGAGAGACGCGCCCAGGCTCGGGCAAGAGAACAAGCACAGCATGAGAGGGAAGAAATGGAGCGGCGTAAAGGAGCAAAGAAGTAGGTGCTCTGTTCTCATTCCTTCTATGTTCTGAACTGTATTCGTAGGAATGTCAAACTGCTGAGTTTTGACGACGACAATGCTGAAGAGGAAGTCGTCTCATTCAAAAAGAAGGGAATTGCCCGACCAGATTGTATGTCCCGCATTCCTTGGTTTATCATCTACCTAACTGGAGAGTGTAGTGGCGGAAGATCCTCAACCTTCAGTATCAATTCCCGACTTCGTGAACAATCCTCCAAAGCCAAGTGTGAGGACACCTGAAGAGACGACAGAGTCAAAAGTACGTTCCACACTGTCAAAGTCATAGTCATCTCACAAAGTTTCAGGCCAGCAAGAAGAAGAAAGATGCCTCCGATTTAACCAAGATCCGGGAACAACATGCTCAAGGGCAGGCCGCCGGGGAGAATGCCCGCAATGCCGAAATTGAGAAGATGGAAGCTGAAATTCGCAAACTCACGAAACGGCGCGAAGGCAACGACAGCGATGATGAGCATGCAGCGAAACGCACCAAGAAGTCGTACCTCGAGGAAGAGCTATCCAAGTACTCCAAAGGACGTGGCTTACACAAGAAGGGGAAACGGCGGGATGAAGGAGATATACTTGCTGCTTTGGATTCGTTCCGCGGAAAGCTGCAGAGTACAATGTTGGAGGAGGAGCCAGAATCTCTGGAGGATGCTGTGGAGCCGGATGCGGAGAGCGCTCCAGCGCCCATTGAGGACGACCCTGGCATGGAAGTTGACGACGATCGTGGATTTTTGGGGCACGCACTGCGTTTCCCGAAGGACGACGGCGAGGAGAGTAGGAAGGCAGAGCGGGATTACGAGGTCATCGACCCACGGCAACGGAATGCCCGAGCTAAAGAAGAAGAACGAGAGAGGAAGAGGGCTATGAAAGCGAAAGGAGGGCGTGGAGGGAGGAGACGATAATGTATGTGCTCTGACATCTCTTGTCTTCACTTGCTTATGCATAAGTAGGTTGCTTCACTTTGTTCGAGACTAGACAATGCTATCACTTTTGCTTTTCGTGTTGAATGTTGAACCCTGAGGCCTGGACGTTCGGTTTGTATTGCTGCGACCACGAAAGAGTCCGACTTCAAATCGCTGCTTCTCCTGAAAAGTTCAAGAATATTTTCTGACTCTGAGGCGCCACTAGTGCAAAACTCTAGCTATCGACCCTATCCGCTTCGTGAAACTGTCATACATCTTCCGCGCCGCAAAAACAAGAGGGTGGTACCTCAATACTACCACATACATCGTCTAGGGTCGACCGTAAGCACGACGTTTCTAACAATACGTGCCGTCGGCTGATTGAATAGCACGCACGCTATCCCTGCCAGCTCCCCGTCAAGATCAATGCAACCATTTTGCACCCAAGTACGGCTATTCTCAGACGCTGACCTCAGCACATTGAGTCCATGCGCGGGTCAGACCAATCTGTCACAAACCTCCCGCCCGCCGCGGCGGAGAAATTGTCCCGCTGACAGCTGCTTCGGCAGCGAAATCTGGGGAAGTTGGTGGGTCCCTGATGCTCATCAGGGATATCTATCGCCACTGTAGCTCCCTCTCTACACCTTGCAATCAAGTTTTGAAGCGTCGTCAAACAGACTGGTGAATGTGTGTAGTCTCGTTTCAAACATTCTTACTGTTGAATGATTTGTCATTAGCTGGCGCGCCCAATCGAGCCTGAATGTAGACGAATGACCGTCGGTCTAACCACGCTAGTCGTTGCAAGCAATCAATTCGTCGCTTGCGACGTCAAGTGGTGAGAGAGACGGTTACGAGTCTAACCTGAATGTTAAACAAATCTTTAGGCTCAAGCTTTGCCGGTGTCGTAACATAAGTCTATTTGCCATTGATCGTATAGCCACTGAAGCTCTTCATGAGGGTTCGTTGCTCTTTGTCCTTCGACATCTTCGGCATCAGCATCTGGAAACTTCCATAGGATAAATGTCGCTATCACAGCTCCCCGCGAATCCCTTTGTAGAAAATTTCCGCTATAACTCAATTCCCGGTACTTCCATGAAATGAGGCGTGTTGTTCTGGAACTCGACCGGTTCCATTGAATCGATGTTTCTGCACTCTTCTTAGGGTCGGAAAGTTATGTGATGGTTCGCCACCTTGTTTCTATATGGCTAGATGAGCAACAGCAGAGGGGTAGCAGAGTCATTATCGCTTACATATGATCCAGGCGTTGATGGGCCGCATGGCAACGGCGCCACGAAGCAATGATGTTTGTCCGATATGTTGCTTTGAAGATTGCTCCAGTAATCCGCGTTAGAGAAAAGAGAAATAGCCAGGCCTTTGGGGGCCGTGACCCGTCTTCGCACGGAATCCGTGGATATTCCTGGGCATCCGGTTTCGGGGCCGAAACGGGACGGCCGTGCCTTTGACCCAAACCGGAATACGAGAGCGGGCATTATTTTCTCACGGTACTCATTACAAATAACCACGACCTGACTCTAACGCTCTCCTTTTCCATCTCGTTCTCCATGGCCACCAAAGCTGCCAGCAAGCGCGTACGTCGTCCGTTTTCTTCCGAAAGCCATCGCTTATTCCCGGCGCAGCTATCCAAGGAATATGTTACCATGCAACGAGAGCCACCACCGTTCGTTTGGGCTGTACCCGACGAAAAGAACATCTTGACCTGTGAGCGCTGCTTTTCCTTCTTGCCCAGCGTCTTCTCTATCGAACTCACGTTCTTTGGCAGGGAATTACATTATAGTTTGTGGACCTGCTGTACTGAGTAGTGCTATTCTCACGGAAAATGTCTAGCGTGGCCCACCCGATTCACCTTTCGCCGGCGGAGAATATCATGGCCTCTTGCTCTTTCCTTCAGAGTATCCATTTAAGCCTCCAGGTATCAAGGTGCGTCCGCTATTCTTATCGGTCCATATCTCATTCTGAAGTGCTGGCCAGATGCTTACTCCCTCCGGACGATTTCACCCCGACAAGAAGATATGCTTCTCGATGTCGGATTTTCACCCCGGATCTGTGCGTCTGCCACTTCATTTTGCCTTCCTGCCACTCATATCGCAATAGTGGAATCCCGCCTGGAGTGTAGCGACAATGTGCGTCCAGTCTTTTCTTCGGCCATCATTTATCCTTGTTTCCGGCCATCAAGTGCAAGCGAGTACCGTAATCAATCTTTTTCATTTTCCCGAGTGAAATCTCCTTTGCCGGTTATTGCTATGCTTGTTCCTACTCCTTGCTTACGCTTTTTCTTCAGTTTGACCGGCCTGCTCTCCTTCATGCTATCGGACGAGATGACAACTGGCTCTGTGACATCTTCTGATACCCACAAGCGTACCTATGCCCAGCGAAGTCATGGCTGGAATCTTACACAGGCGCGGTTTAAGGAGGCCTTTCCCGACGTAAGTAATTCCCGTGACGGAGATTTTCGTCCCTGCCATCAGATACGCTTATTGATTGTTCTCGCATCGCAGTATTGTACCCCGCAACCCCGGGACTTGCCAAATATGGGTGAGCGGGAACGAGGTATCATCAAGCCACCTGTGACTCTCTTCCCTTCGGCGCCGCCTCCACAGACCGTACCCCAGCAAATCGTAGTTAAGACTACCCCTTTGCCCACTCTCGCGGTCACACCGACAGCGCCGACAGTATCGGCTAATAACGCACCTCGCGGCTCAATAGGCAAACCCGACGAAGCTGCTAATGCTGTAGGGTGGGCGAGTGGGTGGAGTCAGTTGTTCTGGCAGAAGTGGCGCTGGGGTATTCTTATTGCCCTCGCCGTTATTGTTTCCAAGATATCCTCCAGAGATTAATTGATCTAGGCCATGTTCATTCTTGTTCTTGTTTCACTGTATTCTTCATTTTTGTCTTCCACCTAAGATTTCATGGAACATTGGATAACTTTGTATAATGACATATATATATATATACGCGTCTCAAACCCAGAGCTTCGCAACTGCATGATTAATACCGTCAACCAGTGGTTCAACGTGTACCCAAATATCAGCGGCAACCTGCTCTCTTTCTCTTCCTGCGTCAATTGTCGCCCACTGAACGATGTTTTCTGATTCAGTTCTTTTGTACTGCTCTCGCACTCTCCGCTGCATCTCCTCTTTTTCATACCGCTCATTACCATACCCTCCACGTTCTCTCGCCTTTTCAGGAGTGATGTCAAGAAACAGAACAAGGTCCGGTGCTGGTAATCCAATATCTGGAGATCTACACCACTCGTAAGGCAGGCCTTTTGACGCGCTGAACGCGATGCCAGAGAACGCGTATCGATCGCATAGCACTGTCGTCCCCGACTCAAGAAGGCCTTCAATAGTGGACCTAGGTCAATTCATCTCCCAGTCCTCGCGCAAGTATAGTTAAGAATCCTCACGCAAGCTCCCATCGGTTAGCCGAGAATAATAAGTGAATCGCATGGTCATCAAGCTCCGATTTGGACTGAAGATAGGAATCTATCATCTTGCCGATCGAGGTGGTCCTGTCTGGGGGGGGAGCGTCACGACGAGGGAAACGCGTACATTCGACTGAATGCATACCAGGAAATTTGTGCAGTTTCACCGCGTTCTCGGAAGCCGCCAATTTTTCTTGAAGATCCGCTGTCTGCGTCGTTTTTCCGGATCTGTCGAGGCCTTCAATTACGATGAACGCACCGCGGGCCATGGTGTACGGGAGCAAGAGCGATCGGAGGGTGACTTCCTTTTTTGGCTAGATCCTTCCTCGCCGTCGAACAGTCATCTCGAATTTCGATTTCTTGCCGGTCATCTCTTATGCTTGGGTTGGGCACGGCTCTGGGATGTCTTTCTTTTGGGGCCTGTTGAAAGAGCTTAGAGCCCGAAACAATCATTGGAACCAGCACCGGCGTACACTCGAACAAATTCACGCTTCCGTGTAATGCTACCTACCTACCTACCACGGCCATACTTTCTTTTGCATCCATCTGACAGTCAGTGACTCCGCCGTCTTGTCGTCAGTGCCAACCAAGAACTACTTAGCAAACATGGTGGAGAGAACCACAATGGATACACATTATCGAAGGCTTTAGCGAAGTTCGCAATCACAACGGCTGGGGGGAAGAGTAACGTTACCAGAAGACCTGGGACTTACAAGGTGCGCCAATAGCAAGGCTCTGTACCAATGCTGATACTGATCCGGCCTTAGAAAGCTCGATCATGTATATTTTGTTGAAAACCATCCTGTTCATATATATCGTGAGCTTGCTTCCATATATGGAAGACGACCGGTTACAGGTCTACATCAGATCCGCAAAGGAGTTTGTGACCTTCTGCGTTGTTCAATCGAGATCATTTTTCCAAGGTATGCCATTCAATCGCTCACTGCCTCTGCTGCTAACTTGGGATAAAGAACAAGGTACTTCGCCGAAAGGCTCGAAAACTCAAGCCCCCGATTGATGCGGCGCGATGACTGTAAAAAAGATGTCGACTGACGTGTGCTTCTGAAACAAGGTAACACAGCCTCCTCGGAGCAATGGGATATATAGTTGTACCCATAAACTATTTTACTTGTTCACTCGTAATTTTGTTCAGATGTCCTTAAAGTCCGGCGGGATGGATCTTTTCCACGATAAGGACCTAGAAGACGTCATGTACCACGTGCGCGATAGTAAAGTGAACGAAGCCATTGAACTCACTCTATTGCACGGTACGTATGTATTTATAATTATCGGTGCTTGGCTCTACTAATCGTAGCTAACGCGGCATAGGCGTATATACTGGCATCGTTTCCGTCACGTTATGGAATATATGTGGGTGGAATATTCTCGCTGTGTTCTCTATATACTCAAGGGGGATGTCCCACACAGTTATCAGCAAACATCGGGCCATCGGACGAGTTATGGTAGCCGTTATCATCCTCCTCTACGTCACTACGACCATCAATCTCTCCTTGAATTTGGCACTTCTTCGTTTTGGATTCGAAGATCCAAATTTTGATCTCGCCGAAGAATTTCTTGATTTCTTCGAAGGACGTCTTCATCTCGGCGATCTCATGAATATTCGGATGCTCAATATAGGAATCGGTATTACAGCCACTATGAGCACTGTCGTTGCAGATTCCACCATGGTGTGTGCAATTGTTGTGGCGAATCTTGATATCAACTATGGAAACTCTAGATTTGGCGTTGCTGGATGGTCTGGGGACGGCGTTGGCTCATAGTTCTGCTTCCTATTCTTTGTCTTGTTTCCGGATTTGGTGAGACGTCCGATAAACCTACTTTCATATATGCACTGACAACTGGTAAATGTGTACAGTTTTCAAAATTATGGAAATTACCGAAGCGTACCTCCACATAGTCGAACGTGTGTTCTGTCTGATGGGTTATATATCCTGCATCCTTGCTACGACTCTATGGTGCACCGTCCTCATTGTCGTTCGTATCCTAATCGTTATACGGGCAAAAAATGGAGCGGATGGTGGGCTTGGAGAGTATCGTGATGTCATTGAAGTTTTTGTCGAGTCCTCGACCCTTCATTCTGTGACTTTGATCATATTCGTTGCGCTAGAAGCTAGAAGTGACTTTGCGAGCGACTACTTTAATACTCTGGCAGCAATCACAACGGTATGCACAAATTTACTCTTTTCCGAATATATATTTAACAAAAGTGGTGTGCAGGGAGTCGCTCCTACTCTCCTTGCCGGACGTGTAGCAGCAGGCCACGCTCGCCCCGACGACTCTTGGAGAGGTAGCATCATATCGTCGTTTCACTTCGAAGCTCACCCGCAGGCTGATGCCGACACATGTTCTGAAGAGGGTTCTATGGTCAACCTAGAAACTCAGCCAGGGCAGGTAGATAAGTCTGAGGAGATCGACGCTGAAAAGAGGATTAAACGGGCATGACAACTTCTCCTCCTCCATACTTTCAACTTCGTCTCCTTGTCTGATCCGTAAAGCCCGGCCCATCTGTGTCCGGACAAATTTGGTGCAGTTGTTCATTACAGTCCTGCTCTATCATCGTGTTGTTTGTGTTTGTGGAAGCCAATGTCGAAAGGGAGAAAGGGAATTCAGACGTACCAGAGTGGTCTGGAGACGATCGAGAGATGCTGGCTAGCCGAGCCATTACTCGGTCATATAGTTGCTTCGCTTCCACATTGCACAAGCGGGCTCGCGTATGAGTAAACGAAGTCGAGAAGATCGAAAAGATAAATTGGTGGCCGTCACGAATCATATACATTATCTTGAGTTTCACTACCTCGCAAGTCTTCCAAGGGATGCTGCAGACGCGATTCCTTGCAATATACCAATACATGGGCTTCGTCCTCCAACTCAGAATTTTCAGAGTGACATATTTGTTGCGACCGACGATGGCGATCAGCCTACGTGAGGACCTCGACAGAAAGCGTATGGGAGGATATCAATGAGTGAATGAGAGCTTTCCTATGCGCGGGAACAGGTACATGAGATCGATAGCTCATGACTGTGGACCGGGACTTGTGGGGAAGAAGGGTCTGGTGCTTTATTCTTGTATGAGGCCGAAGGGTATTGGATTATACATGACTCGATATCTAAGAGGTGGAACTGTTGACCGCGGTGACGACCTTGTCAACGTCTGTTGTGCCAAATCGATTAATACGGGCGGTGAAGATTCTGTAGTATGCAAGCGAGATCAGCAATTTCCGAAGCTTTACCGGCGCTTTCCAGAGCGAAGGAGTCTGCCATAGGATAGGATCGGAAGTGGCCGTTGGGAAGCGTGAAGGCGTATTGCAAGTAGCGGACGTTCTAGCTGGATGCAGACATCACAAGCAGACAGCGGATGCGGATCACCGATGGCCATGTAGATAGCGATGTCATCGTTTAGAGAGATAATGCCCACAGAATTCTCAGCCCAAAACAAGGCGTTTACTGACTTTTGAGCTCTCAACGCTATTCTGCATGGGGTGCATTGCATATGCGCGGACCACGAACTTGAGGACCCAGAAAGCGAAAGCAGTACAGGAGTAACTGGAACAAAATGCAAGCGCGAAACAAGCACCGGCATCGAAGCGCGCCATTTACAAGAAATGGCAAGGCGTTTCTCAGGCGTACGAAACCACAGACCAAGCAAGCGCCGGCATCGGTGAGGCCAACCATTTTCAAGAGATGGCGAGCACGCAGCAGCGGAGGTCATGAACACAAGAAATGGCAAGCACGAGGCATCGGAGGAAATCTCGAATGGCAGGTAAAGAGCGGTACCGTGGGAGCTTGGTGGGAGCAAGAGTGATCGGAGGGTGACTTCCTTTTTCGGCAAGATCTATTCTTGACGTCGAACAGTCATCTCAAATTTTGATTTTTTTGTCGGTCACATCTTATGCTTCGG
Source organism: Armillaria altimontana (assembly GCA_022818075.1). Classification (NCBI taxonomy): domain Eukaryota; kingdom Fungi; phylum Basidiomycota; class Agaricomycetes; order Agaricales; family Physalacriaceae; genus Armillaria; species Armillaria altimontana. The sequence continues at coordinate 1,122,734 of JAIWYR010000005.1, read as the reverse complement.
TAGAATTCGGCAGCACTCTGGGCGTCTTTCTTTTGGTACCTGGCGAAGGTAATTATCGATAGAGTCCAAGCATTGATGTATACTCGAACAAATTACGCCCGTACTCTGTTTTTTTGCATTCATCCGACTCCATCGTCTCGTCACCAGTACCATCTAAGAACCGCGTAGCAAAACATGGTGAAGAGAACCACAATGGATACATTCAGAAACAATTGACGGCTTTGGTCAAGTTTGTGATCCCAGCAGCTTGGGCGGTGCCGGAAGATCCGGGATGTACAAGGTACGTCAATTGCATCTGTAGTAATGCCGATGCTGACCCGGTCTTAGAAATTACGATCATGTAACATTTTTTGAGAATCATCTACCTTCCATGATCATCTGTACGGTTAGTACACTACCAGGTTGCCTTGCCTCCCGTCTTGAAAATGCAACTTCAAACATCTCGCGATGTGCCTGTCAAATTAACACCCATTCGGACTTAAGCCTCACGGTCGTCGCAGGGCTCACTGCACACCAAGCCTGACATCCTCAGGCTCCTGGAGTCTCTCCTTTCTACTTATATATTCTCTGAACGAACGCTGGAAATTATCTTGTTATCCCAGCCACGAAGAACTGGTATGCACCGTCATTTTTCCAGTCACTGATTCATTTATCACTATCACGAACGAAAATGCGTGCTGCTGTTGGCATGTCTGTATGATTCAACTGTCCTCCTCGAAGCTCCCAATCTGTGCTCAATTGAGTTTGTGTTTCGAAGGAAATGAGCCACCTACTCGCTGATATATGCCATTCAATCGCTCCCTGCTGTGTAGCACAGATGTTGGCTAACCTATAGGAGGCAATGACCTTCTCAGAGTAGTGGTTCTTGTTTTCATTCCTTCGCGGACTTTTGACCGGTGATACGCTATATAACGGGAGGGTATGATATGTGGTTACACCTATGAACGATTTTGCTTTTATCTCTTATTTGCATTCGGATGTCCTCACAGGCCAGTTTCATAGGTTATTACTATACCTGGTGGGACGAAGGGAATTTCCCACACCACGTCAAGGTAGCAGACTTGGACAGAGCCGTTGAACTCGCTCTATTGCACGGTGCGCATGGTGCTTGGCTCCATCAATCGTCGCTAACGCGTCATAGGCATATATACTGGCATCGTTTCTGTTGCGTTGTGGAACATATGTAGGTGGAATACTCTCGCTGTGTTCTCAATATACCTAAGGGAATTGTCCCACGCAGTTATCAGCAAATCTCGGTCCATCGGAAGACCCATGGTAGCCATTATCATCCTTCTCTACATTACTACGACCATCAATTTCTTCTTTAATGGGCCATTTTTGACCGCGACCAATATCCGAATTTCTACTGGCTTGACTATGGATTTCGAGAGATACGGAATTCAGTTTAGTGATATACTGATACTAGTTCCGAGTTGGGGGTGGACTCCAAGGACCGACATAGGAATCGGCGCCGCAGCCGTTATGAGTACTGTCGTTGCAGACTGCACCATGGTATGTGCCACTCCTGCGGCGAATATTGATGTCAACGTAGTCTTATGCCAACTCTAGATCTGGCGTTGCTGGATGGTCTGGGGACGCCATTGGCTTGTAGTCCTGTTTCCTATCCTCTGTCTTGCTAGCGGATTTGGTGAGATGCCCGATAAAACTGAAGTTTCATACATCCACTAACAGCCTGAGGTGGTATTGGTGTACAGCTTACAAAATCTTGGAAATTATGGACGCGTATTTGACCCAGATCGAATCTGTGTCATATCTGGTATTTTACCTATCCTGCATCCTTGCCACGACTCTATGGTGTACCATTCTCATTGTTTTCCGCATCGTGACCGTTATATGGGTCAATAATGGGCCAAATAGCAGGCTTGGAGATTATCGCTACCTTATTGAAGTCCTTGTCGAGTCCTCGGCTCTTCATTCTGTGACTTTGATCATATACGTTGTCCTGGAAGTGAACCATAACCCTTCGAGCGTTTACTTGGACGCCTGGGCAGTATTCACGACAGTACGCACTGATCTACTCTTTCCTGAATACATATATCTGACAGCATGCAGGGGATTGCGCCGACTTTCCTCGTCGGACGTGTAGCAGCAGGTCACGCTCGTCCCGACGATTCCTGGAAGGGCAGCACCGTATCGTCACTTCGCTTCGGCGCTCACTCGAAGGCTGATGCTGAGACGTACTCCCAAGTTAATTCAATGGTCGACAACGACCTAGAAGCTCATACCAGGTAGACTAACCCGAGGAGACCGGCGATGAAAAGAGGATTTAATGGGCATGATGAATTCTTCTCCTCCGATCGGTTTCAGCGCTCTTCCCGCTTGTTTTCCTTGTCTGATTAGTAAATCCCATCGTCAATTCGTTAATTATAGCCTTCGTATAGCCTTACTCTATTCGTACTTTGTGGGAAGTGGAGAGAAATGGGACAATGGGACACATGGTTTGGTTACGGCCGGGGACGATCGAGCTACACTCCTGGGCCCTGCCAGGCATTATTTGTTCGTACCGCCACTTAACTTCCAGACGCATAAAGGGACTTGCATGCAAGAGGACACCTCCGAGGCAAGCCCTCAATAATAACCTCGAAGCTCGATGGAACAGAGTAAACGAACCCACCGCCCAGTGAGATGGTCGAAGGAGATAAATTTCTGAGTCTCTTTACCCAGCTCCTGATCCTTCGCGTTTTTGTGCTGTATTCGAAGAAGTAAAGATGTAAGTATGCAATAACTTCCTGGTTTTGCTTACTATCACCCTCAGTTCCTTTGTCGGAATGCGTAATTAGGCATTTGCGTTCAGCGTAAAATTGGGGTCATTTCTTGAGCTCGAGACGCAAGGAGAGTCTAGGAATCGTAGAGGAGATGGAGGCAGCTCGGGTGAAGCTACGGCTGTTTAAAGGCCTTCCGGCCCGAAGATGAATTATTGGGATTCGACGGTACGTGGAAAAATGGCGCATGTCCAGTGTTGGTGATGGGTGTTAGTGTGGGAGGTGAACGCGGGGGCGGAGTTTCTAGTAATGGCAGAAAGGCATAACTTTTCGCTCTGTTTGTACGAGGACTTGACGGGAAGAAGTACGAAGTCGTTCCTTTGATGGCCGTCGTGTATATGCTGGAAGCGGTGGTGGTGGGGAGCTCGTTGGACTGGATGGTCATGAGCTCAAGCATGTCCCTTGGTAAAATGTCAGTACAGGGCACCGGCAACGGGTGGCATGGCGGTGAACGGTATTGTCGGTCGTCCACGACATATCGTACGACCACTCACTGGTAAGACAAGCTGCGAGCAGGCTCCGACGGCGTCCTATCCCATCCATCCGCTATATGCACCTCGTCACTCCCAGCATCGCAAAAGGCCACACATTTCCGCGATTGGCCGACGACTAGGCCTGGAGTCTCCACAGGCGACTTGAGACATTCTCGTCTGCAGCGACTCGACATTTCTAATGTTAGAAGAATGACTGCTTTTGGAATTGACTTTCTGGCTCTTATGTGGGGTCGAGTCTTAGCTTGAACGGTCATCCGGCGACAAGCCAGTATTGTTGGCGACTCCCATGTCAGACAGCGTTCGACGACTGACGGTGAATCCGAACGCGTCACGTTCAACTATTTCTTAACGCTTCTGCCTTCTGTCTCTCCCGTCTCTGGGCCGCAACCACTGAGTCAGGCGATCTCGAGCAAAGAATTATCCGCGCGCAGAAACCCCCGGAACGTAACGTGGAGTAAATCGAGATGTATATATCTGACATCGGTCGGCTGAGAATAATAGGTGAATCGCATGGTCCTCAAGCTCCGATTTAGACTGAAGATAACTAGATTGAGGTCGTCCTGTCTGAGGGGAGCATCTCGGCGAAAGAAACGACGTGGAAATTCGACTAGATGCCTGCCAGGAAATTTGTGCAACTCCACTGAGTTCCTGACAGTCGCCAATTTTGCTCGAAGACCACCTGTACATCCGTGTCGTTTTTCTGAATTTGTCAAGGCTTTCAATTACGATGGACGCACCGCGGGCCATTGTGTACGGGAGCAAGAGTGGTCGAACGGTGACTTCCTTTTTTGGCCAGATCCTCGAACACCAACACCAACACCGTCATCACTCGAGAATCGAATTTCGATTTCTTGCCAACCACCTCTTATGCTTCGGTAGATCTGAAATAATTCGGTATGATTCTGTGGTGTTTTAATTTCTGTATGGACGTAACTATCAAGCCCAAAGCAGAGCACCGACGACGAATCATATACTGGAACAAATTTCGTACAATCTATTTTCGCTTCGCACTGTTACAGCTACCATTAAATCTGGCTTATGATCTGAACGGTTTGCATCCGTCGCTGTACTTACCTTGGCAATGACTTCGGTCGGAACAAATGCTTGCTAGAACATCGGCTCGAGAATCAATAGTATCGCAACCTCTCTCTGCTCTCTGCTTCTATTCCGCGCCGTGATATGGACTTGAGGCTAAATGTTTACACACAGTCATCGATTCCGATGGCGCTCTTTGCTACCGTCGTGTTAGATAGCAGCTCAGTTTCATTCTCGTTCTTGGCAGTCCGTATTGGACTCATCTGTCTTGCTATTGGTGCCAGCTAAGAACCACGTATTAAAGAGCACCCAGATGGATGTGTTTAGACATTGTCTATCTACAGGTTCACGATCACAACGGCTTGAGGAAGATTCCATGGAACTTGCAAGGTGCATGGCATCCGTGGCAGTGCTGATTTTTGTTGATAATCATTCAACCCGCAAGGGAGTCTTTTTAAAGCATATTTCGTGATCATTAAGTACAGTCGTACTGTGACCGGGTTGCATTATCTCCAGTCTTAAAAATAGTACTGTACCATTTGATTCACTTCGAATGGCTTGTGACATGTGACATACTTGGATCTTGCCGAATGATCGAATGCGAGGCTAGGGACTGGGACATTCGTACAAAACACGAATACTTTACATATTGAGGTCCGGTTTTAGAGCCAATTTCTACAGACGGAACAGCCAGGATGGGTTGGAAATGGTGTGAAAAGTGTCGCAAACAAGAAAAAACCATAATTTCAGCCATTTTGCGCCAAATTTAGGATTTTTTATGGATTTGTGACACCAGACTTCCCAAATGAGGTCTTTGAGACATGTGACACGGGGTTCTTTTACGAATACGAATGCACTGCCTGTGACATGGGACATTCGAAGTGATTGAAATGGTACAGTAAAAAATCGAACATTGCCGCAAGATGCCTGGTCAAACGTAACGCCCATCCGGTCTCAACGTTGCTGCAGGACTCCCTCACCAAGTCTGATATTATCGATCTCCTTTCCACTACTTATATATTCTCTCTTGAACGAAGGCTGGAAGTTACGTTGCCATCCTTTCGAAGAACCGGTATGCACCGGACATTTTTTCTAGTCCCTGTTTGATTTACGAAAATATAGCAGGTAAAGGCGTCCGCGGCTGTTGGGCATGTCTGCATGATTCAACCCCCTAACCCTCTCCCTCCATAACTCCCACTTTGGACCCCGCTCAATTGAGATCGTGTTTCCAAGGATATTCCTCATTGTGAGCCACCTATATATCGATATATGCCATTGAATCGCTCACTGCTGTGCAGTAAAGATGTTCGTTGACATTCTCACAGTGGCGGTTCTTATTTTATGTGCTGATGGACTTTTGAAGGGCTACGCGATCTATATATTGGGAGGTATGATATGCAGTGATTGCGGTGACCCATAAATCGATTTTACTGCTCGCTTACACCTTCGTTCAGATGTCCTTGAGTTCTGGTGTGTCAGATTCTATCTTCCGCCCAGGAGAATTCGACATCGTCCAATTTCGTGATGGCAAATTGAACACAACCTTTGAACTTGCCCTATTGCACGGTACGGGTGTTCAAAATTATTGGTACTCTACTCTGCTAATCGTGACTAACGTATCATAGGCATATATACTGGCGTCGTTTCTGTTGCATTGTGGAATATATGTGGGTGGAATATTCTCGCTGTGATCTCAACTTTTAACCTAAATAAGCTGTCCCACGCAGTCAACAACAAATTTCGGTCCATCGGACGAGTCATGGCGGCCAGTATCATCTTCCTCTACATTGCTACGACCATCAATTTCTCCTTAAATTACGAATTTCATCACGAGGGAATCGCCAAATTCCAGATAAATTCTTCGGTTTCCGGCACCGGCAAAATTCATGTTATTTCAAGTCGGTACGTGCTGGAGTGGAGGTTTGATGTACCAGGAATCTGTATCACAGCCGTTATGAGCACTGTCATTGCGGACTCCATCATGGTGTGTGCAATTCTTGTGGCGGATCTTAATATCAACTTGGTGTTGTACAAACTAGATTTGGCGTTGTTGGATGGTCTTGGGACGACGTTGGCTTGTAGTTCTGATTCCTATCCTTTGTCTTATTTCTGGATTTGGTGAGAAGCCCGGGGTCCACTGCTTTCATATATCCACTGATAGCCAGTTAATTTGTACAGTTTGCCAAATCTGGGCCATAGTCTTTAAGCCTTACCTAGTACCGCTCGGTGAACCCAACCCAGGTGATTTCTATGTGTCCCTTCTGGTGATTTACCTATCCTGCATCCTTGCTACAACTCTATGGTGTACCATTCTCATTGTTATTCGTATCCTAACTGTTATACGGGGAGCGAATGATAGGCTTGGAGATTATCACCATATTATTGAAGTCCTTGTCGAGTCCTCGGCTCTTCATTCTGTGACTTTGATCATATACATTGCCTTGGTGGTGAGCAATAGCGTGGCGATTGATTACTTTGATATCCTGGCAGCAATCACTACGGTACACAATGATCTACTCTCTTTCCTGAATACATATATCTGACATACACTGCATACAGGGAGTCGCTCCGACTCTCCTTGCCGGACGTATAGCGGCAGGTCACGCTCGTCCCGACGATTCCTGGGAGGGCAGCATCATGTCGTCACTTCGCTTCGAAGCCCACCCGCAGGCTGATGCTGAGACGTGCTCTCAATTTGATTACATGGCTGACAACGACCTAGAAGCTCAGTCAATCCAGGTAGATAAACCCGAGGAGATCGGCGCTGAATAGAGTAGGATTTAATGGGCGTGGCAAATTCTTCTCATCCCCCCTTTCAACTTCTTCTCTTTGTCTGATATGTAAATCCCGGCCCACCTCCGGGCATTTATGGCGAGGAGTGCGTCTGTGTCTGAACAATTTTTGATAAACTTGTTTATTATAGTACTTACTCTCTTATAATCCTGTTCGTGTTTTATGGGAGCTAATGTCAACATGGGGGAGGAACTGGGACGTACCCCTAAGGATAGAGCTATACCGCACTCTGGCCAGCTTGCCGACCTATTACTCGGCCATATTGTCACTTCACTCCCGGACACACAAGCGGGTTCGCATACAGGAGGACACCTCTGACGCGAATCTCAATAACAACCTCAAAGCTCAGTCGAAGAGAGATAACCATTTGATGGTCATACTATGGGATTCGAATTTATAGTTTCATCACCAGCTCCGTGTCTTAACTATTGTCCATGTTCTGCTCTTCACTGTCTTCGGGTATTGAAAATTCAGATTAATCTTTTATATTGGCCTTTATCAATTCCACGATGTGCAGGAGTTAAGGTCAGAAGAACAGCTCCTTTTGGCATTAACTTTCTGGTTCTTAGGTGGGCCCTCGAGCCTCGATACCACCACGGGAGGTAGCGCAAATATCAGTCCGACGGCCCCTGACGTGGATGGCTGAAACTCGAAGCACACGAATGCGCCACATTCTCTTCCAAGGCTTCCACGCCAGTCTCCCCGTGGCTGCTGAATCCAGTGTCCCCACACAAAGTACCAGCCACGCAAACCCCTCCGTAACTTGCTGGAGATGCATGTTTTTGGCCATCACCCCAAAAAATGAAGGCGATCACTAGTAGACCGAGAAGAATACCTCGTACCTAGTCAGATTTTATTGACAAGCTTCCCGTGTGGACGCACGAGCATATTTGAAGCACCAGAAATAGTCACTAGCACATGCCGCCCAAAGAGAACGCGATTATATTTCATCGGTTGTCCATCCGGGGAGAGGCCCACAGTATCCACCAAGCTCAGATGGCAGGTGGTAAAGGCATGCCTGAGAATCCGAAGGCACATATTATTTCGAGAATGATTTTCCTCCACCAAAGAACCTTCGAGAAACAGATTTTGACTGATGCTTTTTTTCGTCCCCAGTCAGAAAAATACTCGCCCTGAGCTTCCGGCGCCGTTGGCATCGGGTACTTGAATGGCATGTAAAGTCATCAGCAATCCATCGGTCATGATTGGGTCCTAGGTCAGGTGAAGAGTTGCCTGCCATCCATTCTCTTCGTGAGTATCAAGTATCGAAGAGCCACCAGGCAGCTTTCCCTTCCCGCCATTGAATGACAAGTATATGACGACCAAGAATGCGTCAGACTCCGAGTCGGAGGTATCGGTTTTTCTCACCATACTAGTTCGGAGCCAAGAGATGTGTCAAAATCATGTTCAGGTCCGAGAAAGCACTAGCTGGAAATAGATTAGCCTGGTGTCAATCAACATGAAAATCAAAGCCGTAATCAATGACAGACCGTATACGGCAATGACCGCCCATTCTATGTTGCCGCAACTACCGGTGGACCCGTAAACGCGCCAAGCATGCCTTAAATCCCACCCTAAGGAAACAAGAACACGCGTATGTGCATAGTCTATGATATGTACAGGATATGATAGCAGATGGTGAAAAGCACTGCGACAATACATAATCGTCAAGTAAAAAAAAAGAGTCATGTTCTAAACACGGAACATCAAGCGAGAGGAACCAGCACCGGGCTCGTCCGCGGGCTAGGAGACCTACGCCATGACGACGAGAGAGATACGAGATTACTTGGATTCGTATTATCCCTCGTCGCACGAACGACCTTTATAGGCGCAAACGCGTTCGTTGCAGGCGGAGAACGGACAGATGAACTTGATTGAACAGGTGAGGAAGAGTGAATCTTGATGGGTGATAGCGATATGGGTGAGCTCGAGGGTGAGGGAGCTTTCTGCGGTGTGGGTGTGGGGGCTACAATGGGTATAGATGGCGACGGCTTCTGCTTGAACGGAGCCTCGGATATCGATCGCGAGCGGCGGGAGTGAAAAGAGCAAGTGACTAATTCTGGGCGTATTGTCTCTTCGGCAGGAGTCGTCTGCGGCTGCTTGTCTTCCTCTTCGTCTAGGTTGATTTCCTGGCCGTTTATGTACATGACATTCCGGCGACGAATAGGCTTCGCCGAACCAAGTAGATTTGGGGCACTTCTTGAGCTCGAGGCGCGAGGAGAGTCTAGGAATAGTAGAGGAGGTGGAGGCAGCCGGGTGAAGCTACGGCTTCTAGTTTAAAGGCCTTCCGGCCCGAAGATGAATTATTGGGATTCGAGGACGGTACATGTCAGTCTGGTGTTGGTGGTGGGTGTTGGTGTGGGAGGTGAACGCGAGGGCGGAGTTTCTAGAAATGGTAGAAAAGCATAATTTTCGCTCTGTTTGTAGGAGGACTTGACGGGAGAAAAAAACGGAGTTCGTTCCTCTCGTGTATGCCGGAGGCGGTGGCGGTGGTGAGGTCGTTGGACTGGATGGCCTTGGAGCATGTCCCTTGGTAAAATGTTAGCACGGGGCGCCGGCAGCGGGTGGCATGGCGGTGAACGGTATTGCTGGTCGTCCACGACATGTCGTATGATCACTCACTGATATGACAAGCTACGAGCAGGCTCCGACGGCGTCCTATCCCATTCATCCGCCATATGCACCTCTTCACTCCCAGCATCGCAAAAGGCCACACATTTCCGCGACTGGCCGACGTCCAGGCCTGGACTCCCCACAGGCGACTTAAGGCATCCTCGTCTGCAGCGACTCGACATTTCTAATGTCAGAAGAATGGCTGCTTGTGGAATTGATTTTGTGGTTCTTATGTGGGGTCGAGTCTTGACCAGCATGAGAGACGGCAGCCAGAACCGTCGTCCAACGACAAGCCAGTGTTGGTGACTCCCATGTCAAACCGCGTTCAACGACTGGCGGTGAATCCGAACGCGTCACATTCAACTCTTTTTGCCTTACGTCTCTCCAGTCTCTCCGCAACTACTGAGTCAGGCGATCTCGAGCAAAGAATTATCCGCGCGCAAAACCCTCGGAATGTAACGTGCTGGAGTGACTTGAGATGCTGACATCGGTCAGCTGAGAATAGTAGGTGAATGGAAAGGTCGTCAAGCTCCAATTTAAATTGAAGATAATTGAATCCAGATCGAGGTCGTCCTGTCTGAAGGGAACGTCTCGATGAAAGAAATGTAGAAATTCGACTAGACGCCTACCAGGAAATTTGTGCTATGTCACTGCGTTCCTGAAAGCCGCCAATTTTGCTCGAAGACCAGCTGTACATCCGTGTCGTTTTCTGAATTTGTCGAGGCCTTGAATTACGATGAACGCACCGCGGGCCATGGTGAACGGGAGAAAGAGCGATCGGAGGGTGGCTTCCTTTTTTGGCTAGATCAAGTTCCTCGACGTCAAACAATCATCACCTGAGAATCGAATTTCGATTTCTTGCCGGCCACCTCTTATGCCTGGGTAGATCTGAAATAATTCGGCACGATTCTGTGGTGTTTTTCTTTCTGTATGGACGTAAACTATCAAGCCCAAAGCGGAGCACCGACGACGAACCGTATACTGGAACAAATTTCGTAAAATCTATTTTCACTTCGCATTACAGCGACACTGGTACCATTAAACCAGGCTTAGATCTGAACGGGTTACAGCCGTTGCTGTACGTACCCTGGCAATGACTTTGATCGGAACAACTGCCTGCTAGAACATCGGCTCAATAATCAATAGTATCGCAGCCTCTCTCTCTGCTCTCTGCTTCTACTCCGCGCCGTGATATGGACTTGAGGCCACACTCATCGGTCTTGATGTGACTCTTTGCTACCGTCGTGTTAGGTAGCAGATCACTTTCATTCTCGTTCTTGGCAGTCCGTATTGGACTCATCTGTCTTGCTATTGGTGCCAGTCAAGAACCACATATCAAAGAACACCCAAATGGATGTGTTTAGACATTGTCTATCGCCAGGTTCACGATCACAACGGCTTGAGGAAGATTCCATAGGACTTACAAGGTGCGCCAATAGCATCCGTAGCAGTGCTGATTTTTGTTAAGAATCATTCAACACGCGAGGGAATCTTTTTAAAGCATATTCCGCGATCATCAAATACAGTCATACTGTGACCGGGTTGCGTTGTCTCCAGTCTTGAAAATAGTCAACAACTTCGAACCTCACCGCGAGACGCCTGGTCAAACACAACGCCCATCCAGTCTCAACGTCGCTGCAGGACCCACACCAAGTCTGATATTATCGATCTCCTCTCTACTACTTACACATTCTCTCTTGAACGAAAGCTGGAAGTTACGTTGCCATCCCGTCGAAGAACCGGTATGCACCGGATGTTTTTCTAGTCCCTGATTGATCTACAAAAATAAAGTGAGTATCGGTGTGTTCGACTGTTGGCATGTCTGCATGGTTCAACTCTCTCCCTCGATGGCTCCCACTTTGGACCCGCTCAACTGAGATACTGGCTGACCTATACAAGGGAACATGACCTCCTCGGAGTAGCGGTTCTTGTTCCATTCTTCGATGGACCTTTGATAGGCGATGCGCTCTATATAATGGGAAGGTATGATATGCGGTTGTACCCGTAAACAATTCTGCTGTTCACTCATACCTTCATTCCGATGTCCTTAAAGTCCGATGTGCTGGATTTTGTTTCCGGAGTGCCAGCGGACCCAGATAGTAAATTGAATGAAACCACTGAACTCGCTCTATTGCATGGTGCGTGTGGTGCTTAACTCCACTAATTGTCGCTAACGTGTCATAGGCATATATACTGGCATCATTTCTGTTGCATTGTGGAATATATGTGAGTGGAATATTCTCGCTGTGATCTCAATACACCTAAATAAGCTGTCCCACACAGTCAACAACAAATTTCGGTCCATCGGACGAGTCATGGTGGCCAGTATCATCTTCCTCTACATTGCTACGACCATCAATTTCTCCTTAAATTGGGAATTTCGTCACGATACAATCGTCGAAACCGGGAGAACGTTTTGGGCTTCCAGAACCAAAATTCAAGGTATTTCAACTGAGGACGTGCTGGTGGTGACGTCTGCGGTACCAGGAATCGGTATCACAGCCGTTATGAGCACTGCCATTGCGGACTCTATCATGGTGTGTGTAATTCTTGTGGCAAATCTGAATATCAACTTAGTGTTATACAAATTAGATTTGGCGTCGTTGGATGGTCTGGGGACGACGTTGGCTCGTAGTTCTGTTTCCTATCCTTTGTCTTATTTCTGGATTTGGTGAGATGACCGAGGTCTGCCGCTTTCATATATCACTGATAGCCGGTCAATTTGTACAGTTTGCAAAATCTTGGACATTATCTCAAGACCTGTCCAAGTTCTAATCGCGTTTGAATTCTATGTGTCCCTTCTGGTGGTTTACATATCCTGCATCCTTGCTACGACTCTATGGTGTACCATTCTCATTGTTATTCGTATCCTAACTGTTACACGGGGAGCAAATGGTAGGCTTGGAGACTATCACCACATTATTGAAGTCCTTTTCGAGTCCTCGGCTCTTCATTCTGTGACTTTGATTATATACATTGCCCTGGAGGTAAGCAATAACATAGCGAGCGATTACTTTGATACCCTGGCAGCAATCACAACGGTACGCGCTGATCTACTCTCTTTCCTGAATACTTATCTGACAAAAACTGCGTACAGGGAGTCGCTCCGACTCTCCTTGCCGGACGTATAGCGGCAGGCCACGCTCGACCCGACAATTCCTGGGAGGGCAGCATCATGTCGTCGCTTCGCTTCGAAGCTCACCCGCAGGCCGATGCTGAGACATGCTCTCAGGTTGATTCCATGGTCGACAACGACCTGGAAGCTCAGTCAATCCAGGTAGATGGACCTGAGGAGAGCGGTACTGAAAAGAGGATTTGATAGCACGACGAATTCTTCTCCTCACACACATTTCTGCCCATAACCCCAAAGATGAAGGCCTATTATGTGACCGTGACTGCCTTACCAAGTAATTCGTACATGGACAGGGTACCTTTTTTAATTAACAAGCAGCCTGCGTGGATCCGCGAGCACGTTTGAATGATACTCATACCTATAGTCGCCAACGAGAAGGTATTTCGGCTATCATTCATGCTCAAATATCCACTGTCTGTGTCGTTTTTGTGAATCTGACGAGATCTTCGATTGCGATGAGCATACCACGGGGCATGGTGTACGCGGTAGTACGCCGTACGGGAGCAACAGGGAACAACTGACAGCTCTGATCGGGTGACTTCCTTTTTTGGCTGCCACTGTCCTTCTTCGAACTTTGTTCATCTCGAATATCGAGTCTTGCTAATCACCTCTTATGCTTCGGTAGCTCAGAAACGCTGTGTGACTCTGACATGATGTCTTTTTTTAGGGACCTGACGAATGCAACTATCAAGCGTAGAGTCCGAAGCGGAGCATTGATGTATAATTGACGCTCGTACTTTTTTTTTTGCGTTCATTTGATTCCATCGTCCTCTCATTAGGGCCAGCCAAAGAGCCACGTATAAAATGATGAGCACCGGGATGGATACGTTCTGAAGTTATCGGAGGCTCGGTGGCCAAGTTTGTGGTCACAACAGTTCGGGGAAGAGTAAAGTCGCCGAAAGATCTGGGAGCTATTGAAGGTGCGCCAATGCTATCTGAAGCAGTGCTGATACTGACCCAGCCTTATAAACCTCGATCATGTATGATTTGTTGAAAATCAGCCAACCCGCGAGGGATTTCATACCTTCCATGATCATCTGTACGTTAAACACTGCCAGGTTGCCTTGCCTCCCGTCTTGAAGACGCAACTTCGAACATCCCACAATGTGCCCGTCAAATTAACACCAGGGCTCACTGTACGCTACGCATGGCATCCTCAATTACTCTATTATCATGCTGCCCACGTCAAAACGTATGTGAAAGGAACTGAGACGTACCGAAGGATCGAGCTATATCCTCTGTTGGGGAAGGATGAAATTGCTGGAAGATTTGGGAAGGTGCGCCAATGGAATCTGTAGCTGTTCTGATACTGCCCCGGTCTCAGTAGAAACATCGATCATGTATAATTTGTTGAAAATCATCAAGACTTTCCTACCTTCCATGATCATCTGTACGGTTACACTACCGGGTTGCCTTTCCTCCCGTCTGGAAAATGCAACTTCGAACATCTCGTGATGTGCCCCTCAAATTAACACCCATTCGGACTCAAATCTCATGATCGTTGCACGAGCTCACTGCACACCAAGCCTGACATCCTCAAGCTCCTGGAGTTTCTCCTTTCTACTTATACAGTATATTCTCTCAACGAACGCTGGAAGTTACCTTGTTATCCCTCGAAGAACGGGTATGCGCCGGCATTTTTCCAGTCCCTGATTCATCTACCACAATATCACGAACGAAGATGCGTGCTGCTGTCGGCATGTCTGTATGATTCAGCTATCTCCCTCGATAGTTCCCAATTTGGTGCGTGCTCAATTGAAATGAGCCACCCACTCGCTGATATATACCATTTAATCGCTTGCTGTGTAGCACAGATGTTAGCTGACCTATAGGAAGCTCCGCGGACCTATGACTGGTGATACGCTATTTAACGGGAGGGTATGATATATAGTTACACCTATAACGATTTTGCCTTGCTCTCTTATTTGCATTCAGATGTCCTTACAGGCCGGTACCTTCCGAGGTTCCTACTATACCTGGTGGGACGAATTGAATCTCCCACACCACATCAAGGTAGCGGACTTGGACAGAGCCGTTGAACTCGCTCAATTGCACGGTGTCCATGGTGCTTGGCTCCACCAATCGTCGCTAACGTGTCATAGGCATATATACTGGCATCGTTTCTGTTGCGTTGTGGAACATATGTGAGTGGAATACTCTCGCTGTGTTCTCAATATACCCAAGGGAATTGTCCCACGCAGTTATCAGCAAATCTCGGTCCATCGGAGGAGCCATGGTAGCTATTATCATCCTTCTCTACATTACTACGACCATCAATCTCTTCTTTAATGGGCTATTTTTGGCCGCGACCAGTGTCGTCGGAAGTTCAACCGGGACTCCGGATTTCTTCAGAAGTTCAATTCAGGATCCTGCTGTACTGGCACTAGTTTCGAGTTGGGGGGGGACTCCGAGGACCGAAATAGGAATCGGTGCCGCAGCCGTTATAAGTACTGTCGTTGCAGATTGCACCATGGTATGTGCAACTCCTGCGGCGAATAGTGATGTCAACGTAGTCTTATGCCAACTATAGATCTGGCGTTGCTGGATGGTCTGGGGACGGCGTTGGCTCGTAGTCCTGCCCCCTATCCTCTGTCTTGCAAGCGAAATTGGTGAGATGCCCGATAAAACTAAAGTTTCATATATCCACTAACAAACTGAGATGTTAAATTTGTACAGCTTACAAAATCTTCGAAATTATGGACGCGTATTATTCGATCGACTCGTTAGAATCTGTGTCCTATCTGGTATTTTACCTATCCTGCATCCTTGCTACGACTCTATGGTGTACCATTCTCATTGTTTTCCGCATCGTAACCGTTGTATGGGTAAATAATGGAGCAGATAGCAGACTTGGAGAGTATCGCTATGTTATTGAAGTCCTCGCCGAGTCCTCGGCTCTCCATTCTATGGCTTTGATCATATGCGTTGTCCTGGAAGTGAACGATAACCCTTCGAGCATTTACTTGGACGCCTTGGCAGCATTCACAACGGTACGCACGAATCCACTCTTTCCTGAATACATATATGTGACAAAATCCGCATGCAGGGAATTGCTCCGACTCTCCTTGTCGGACGTGTAGCAGCAGGTCACGCTCGTCCCGACGATTCCTGGCAGGGCAGCATCATATCGTCCCTTCGTTTCGAAGCTCACCCTCAGGCTGATGCTGAGACATACTCCCAAGTTAGTTTCATGAGCGACGATGACCTAGAAGCTCAGTCACGCCAAGTAGACGAACTCGATGAGATCGGCGCTGGAAAAAAGATGTAATGGATGCTTCTCCTATTCTGAACAATTAAACCTCGACCCACCTGTGTCTGGACAGTTTTTGATACGTTTGTTTATCATAGTACTTCATCATCATAATGATACTGTTCGTGTTTTGTAAGAGCTGATGTCACTGAAACGGAGGTGGAGGAAACTGAGACGTACCGAAGGATCGAGCTGTGTCGTACTGGACACCTCTGGGGCGAGCCTTTGAATAATAACCTCAAAGCTCGGTCAAACAGAGGTAAATTGATTGTCGTCGGGATCGTCTTTACAGTTTCATCACCCAACTCCGTATACTAGCTATTCTCCATGTTCTGTTGTTCACTGTCTTCGGACCATGTTGATGTTGAAAATTCGTATTAATCGTTTGTATTGGCCTTCGCCGATTCAGGAGGTAATGGGGCCAGAGTAACGGCTGCATTTGTCATTAGTTCGTAGGCAGGCCCTCGAGCCTCGATACCACTACGGAAGGTAGCACAAATATTAGCTCGACGGCCCCTGACGTGGATGGCTGAAACTCGAAGCACACGAATGCGCCACATTCTCTTCCAAGGCTTCCACGCCAGTCTCCCCGTGGGTGCTGAATCCAGTGTCCCCACACAAAGTACTGGCCGCGCAAACCCCTTCGTAACTTGCTGGAGACGCATGTTTTTGGCCATCACCCCAAAAAATGAAGGCGATCACTAGTAGACCGAGAAGAATGCCTCGTACCTAGTCAGATTTTATTGACAAGCTTCCCGCGTGGAGGCGCGAGCATATTTGAAGCACCAGAAATAGTCACTAGCACACGCCGCCCAATGAGAACGCGATTATATTTCATCGGCTGTCCATCCGCAGAGAGGCCCCACAGTATCCACCAAGCTCAGATGGCAGGTGTTGAAGGCATGCCTGAGAATCCGAAGGCACATATTATTTCGAGAATGATTTTCCTCCACCAAAGAACCTTCGAGAAAGAGATTTTGACATATGCTTTTTTTTGCGTCCAAGGTCAGCAAAATACTCGCCCTGAGCTTCCGGCACCGTTGGCATCGGGTACGTGTGGCATGTACAGTCATCAGCAACCCATTGATTAGGTCCCACCCTGGCAGGTCAGGTGGAGAGTTGCCTGGAAAAAAATGCAAGCCGCCATCCGTTCTCTTCGTGAGTATCAAGTCGAAGCGTAGGCAGCTTTCCCTTCCCGCCATTCAATGACAACGTATATGACGACCAAGAATGCGTCAGACTCCGAGTCGGAGGTATCGGTTTTTCTCACCATACTAGTTCGGAGCCAAGAGATATGTCAAAATCAGGTTCAGGTCCGAAGAAAGCACTAGCTAGAAATGGATTAGTCTGGTGTCAATCAACATGAAAATCAAAGCCGTAATCAATGTCAGACCGTATACAGCAATGACCGCCCATTCTATGTAGCCGCAACTACCGGTGGACCCGTAAGCGCGCCAAGCATGCCTTAAATCCCACCCTAAGGAAACAAGAACACGCGTATGTGCATAGTCTATGATATGTACAGGATATGATAGCAGATGGTGAAAAGCACTGCGACAATACATAATCGTCAAGTAAAAAAAAAAGAGTCATGTTCTAAACACGGAACATCAAGCAAGGGGAACCAGCACCGGGCTCGTCCGTGGGCTCGGAGACCTACGCCATGACGACGAGAGAGATACGAGATTACTTGGATTCGTATTATCCCTCGTCGCACGAACGACCTTTATAGGCGCAAACGCGTTCGTTGCAGGTGGAGAACGGACAGATGAACGCGATTGTACAGGTGAGGAAGAGTGAATCTTGATGGGTGATAGCGATATGGGTGAGCTCGAGGGTGACGGGGCTTTCTGCGGTGTGGGTATGGGGCTACAATGGGTATAGGTGGCGACGGCTTCTGCTTGAACGGAGCCTCGGATATCGATCGCGAGCGGCGGGAACGAAAGGAACAAGTGACTAATTCCGGGCGTATTGTCTCTTCGGCAGGAGTCGTCTGCGGCTGCTCGTCTTCCTCTTCGTCTAGGTCGATTTCCTGGCCATTTATGTACATGACATTCCGGCGACGAATAGGCTTCGCCGAACCAAGTAGATTCGGGGCACTTCTTGAGCTCGAGGCGCGAGGAGAGTCTAGGAATAGTGGAGACGGTGGAGGCAGCCCGGGTGAAGCTACGGCTTCTAGCTTAGAGGCCTTCCGGGCCGAGGATGGATTATTGCGATTCGACGACGGTGCATGGAAAAATGGCGCATGGCCGGTGTTGGCAGTAGGAGGTGTAGGAGGTGAACGCGACGACGGAGTTTCTAGTAATGGCAAAAATGCAAATTTCTTCGCTTTATTATTGGGAGGAGGACTTGATTGGGGAAAATAAGAGGTCCGCTCCTCGGATGGCGGCTGCCGTGTATATGCCGGAGATGCAGGCGGTGGTGGTGGTGGTGAGCTCGTTGGAAGAAGAGGCAAAAGACCAATTGGGACTTTTGACAAAAACTGGGACGCGGGTTTGCCAGTGTACATATCAGGCAATTGATTTGCTCTTGGCAGTGTCCGCTGGATGGCTTTGAGCTCAAGCATGTCCCTTTGTAAAATGTCAGTACAGGGCGCCGGCAACGGGTGGCATGGCGGTGAACGGTATTGCTGGTCGTCCACAACATGTCGTACGACCACTCACTGGTAAGACAAGCTGCGAGCAGGCTCCGACGGCGTTCTATCCCATTCATCTGCTATATGCACTTCCTCACTCCCAGCATCGCAAAAAGCCACACATTTCCGCGAGTGGCCGACGTCCAGGCCTGGACTCCCTACAGGCGACTTGAGACATCCTCGTCTGCAGCGACTCGACATTTGTAGTGGTGATGGGTGGGTGGTAGTGGTGAAAAGCAACGACGGCGGCGGTTCTTCAGGTGCAGTAGAGGACGAGACAGTGAGTCTGGAAGGCACAGGAGTGAAACAAGGTGACTGGGTCTTCTGCCATCCTATTGGGCGTCATCCCGATCTCTCCCGTCCTTACCCGTTTTAGGAGCTCCGGCCTCTCCTGTTCCTCGTTCTAATTCTGGCGGTCCGGGATGGCGGTGTCCATGCACTGTATGTATTCTCCGTTGTGGTCTCCACCGTACACGTATCTATTCTTGAGACTGCTATTTCAGATCCTTCGACTGCTTAAAATGTCTCGTCAAGATCCGAGAATACTTAATACTGGAGACTCGTGCGGAGTAGGGTTCCACTCAAGTTCCACTGCCTACGGTCGCTGGAGACGCGCATGACCTGTAACAGGCCACTTTAGCGCCGGATAGTCCTCGTGAAATCGAACAGTCGTAATTTTTAAATTCATTCAGAGGCCAAGACGACGGGAAGGATGTCCTTTTAGTCTCGCCGTAGTACGACTTTGGGATATATTAACCCGTAGTATCATTGCCATTACTTTGACCTCGCGCAACAATCAAAATTTAAATGCCTAGATTCGACTCGGCGCACCAGTGACCACTGTTTAATTCAACATGCAGCCTCATGTATTGCAGCGTGGGGGTGCGAACCTGTTCCTTGTCCAATTCAAATTAGGGATCCAGGTATCTCCCGCCCTTTTTCCAAAATGGGTGTAGGCTCGGCCTGACTAAGGACTTGTCGCATTCCAAGGAAAAGCCAAGAAAAATGGGAGTATTTTGGAACGGTGTGATTTCGGAGTGAATATATTCAATCGGCCGAAGAGTCGTTCGGTGACGATGGTGTCGGGCTGAACCAGAGCTTATTTAAATGAGAGTGATCGATGGCATCGAAGGTTTTCACTGGGTGTCGCACGCTCTAAAAGGAGCACAAAGAATAAAAACAGAAAAGACTTCGGGAGATGTCGATGATCAGCTCAATACAGTAATTTGTAGGTATCAGTTTTCTCTCAGCAGCGACTCGACCCCAAGAGCAACGGTAATGATAAAATAAACAGTTTAGTATTGATTCCCGAAGCAGTTGACCCGTCATCGAATCATGCAATGGAGCCTGCAGTGGGTGAAAAAAATGCCACTGATTTGGGACTTGACAAATCAGCTTAGCGGATTCATGAGGATCACGAACCAAGGCCTAGGTGATGATATCAGAGTCTTTGATGGATAATTCAGAGGAATATAGCCCAGTTGGACGTCAGGAAGGTATAACTCGCAGTGTTTGTTGAGCGTTTGTGCGTTTGGTGGAATCCAAGATCGGGAATTACTACTTATATTGCGCCGCGAAAAAGAATTTCAACCGATTCTCATTATTTTGTAGCAACCCTGTGAGCTCGAAAAAGGACAAGGGAGTGTAAATGGAGTGCTCCTTGAGCTTTCCATTTCATATTTTCCACTCATGCAAGTTTAAGGTGCATCGAAACAGGCATGTGCACATGTTACAAGATTTTTTTATTGCGCAATTCATGGGAATACATTGTAATGGTGTCTGCACCCTGCGGATGTACCCCATATGATAAACTATGAATTGGTGTCCGCATTTTTGCGATGTAGACATCTTTTCTGACCATTTCTCCTGCATGAAATCATGTTGGCTTCAAATTTAAATGAATGAACACGCAGAGGAGGAACGTGCGTCTAAAATATATTCATAGCATTCTACGAGAGCAAGCTCAGCTCGACTCTTGCAAACATAAATCCGGCGTTTCGTTAGTCCTTGCGGCTTATCTCTGGCTTCTCCGCCGTTGCTCTACGGGAATCACCATCTCAGCATCAGGTTTTTTGTTCTTCAGGGCTAGAAAGTCTTATCATGCAGCCCGACCATCTGGCTGCTTCGGCAGGCCCGCTTGTCAGTCTCGCCATATTTATAGGCTGGGAGATGGAGACCACATAGAAATGGAAAACACTCACAGTCTGGAGGCACGCCAGACCGAACCCACTGGCATTGAAGACTTCAACTCCAAGATCAGCTTTCGGCACGGCTAGCTGCAGACAAGAGGCGGTTCAGTGTATGGAATTCCTTGATACTTTTAATCAACAAGTATTCAGACAGGATGATCACCAACCGCCAAAGAACTCTAGTCGTAAGAGCGCTAGGTCGGCTCCTACCAGCTTCATTTGTACCCAGTTGAACCGCAGGGAGAGAGAGCGCCAAGGAGGCTTAGCAAAGAACCAACAAAATAGCCAACATGAAGTCCATGATCGCCAGTTTAGAGGTTCAAGTACCAGCCCAGATGCCTGCCAAAGTCGGGAATAGCTCACAATACGACACCATAAACCCGAAGAACCAGGGCAAAAACACTGACGTTGCAGCACGGCGTCGGCTGATATAGCATGTATACGTGATGAGGATGCAAGTAACAGTCGTCGCAGCGCGTCGCCGGTAACTCGGAAATCTCGGACCGATAGCAGAGAGCATAGGGGCACGTTAGAGAACTTTTGGTAGGAAATTCACTTTTTCTCAAGTATCGCGCTACAGGGCACGTTTGGTTTTCCGAAACTTCGGCATACCATTAATCGTTGTATATTAAATTTACAGTCAAAATGGAGGGCCTAAAGGTAGAGAAATGGTGCCAGGAAAAGTCAACAAAAGCGTGGAATACTAAAATACCCATTATGGGCATGGCAGATAACTGGAAACCCAGCGAAACCTGCGGTAAACCGAAGAATGGAAGTATTTTGGAACAGTGTGATACCGTAAAAGATCAGAAATATATTCGGCCGAAGGTCTTGTATCAGTCGTTCGGCGACGATGGTGTCGGGCTGAACCAGAGCATGTTAGAGTGATCGGTAACGGTCGCACGGCTTGAGACAAAGATTTGAAGGCTATTCCAGCGTGCGGCACGCGTTGAGCATCTAGAACAGAAGAAATGGAATGGAAAGTATCGTTTGAGGCGAAATTACAAAAGTGCGACTCGGAAATAGAGAACTTGGAAGCCTTGGGATTATATTTGGCGTGAGATTAAATATTGCGAACTGATCGTCATCAAGGCGAAAAGTGACGCAGAGCTTGCGGCTCAGATGACTCGCACTGAGGCTCCATGGGAAAGAGTTTCGATGCCCCGTGGGGGTTGAGATTGAGCCTAGGCGTCTGGACCTCAGCTGGATGGCAACCGTACATTCATGATACACGATAGATCGGATTGGATAGACCAAGCTATATCAGTAGCCTGTCCAGGCGCGTCTACCTCCTAGATTGAACTTGACGATGTATTGGGAGTTGGAGCTAGGGAAGGAGCACATCAGTGGCTGTGTCGATACCAGCCTCGCGTAATTCATTTCTTTTTCTCCTCACCAGCTGACTCTGGCTAATCCGTCTTAGCTCAGGCCGCGGCCCGCCAAACATGCCTCTGTCATATTTAACAGACCTAGGCCGGACCCTGTCTGGTTGTCTTTCCGTAGGGTTTCCGGCGAATACGAAGCAAGTATACTGCATCTTATCGGCAATCATCGGATCGCAGACTCGATGTCATGATGACGTGTTGGCCAGGTAGCATTCATTTGCAGGTAATTAACGAGGAGCTAACGTCCTGTTATGAAATGAGATCTCGGCATTGCAAAGCCTCCAAGAGGTCATCTGGACTCGGTTATCGCTCACATCTCATTCATCGGACCGCGGGTGCAGTCATACAAATAGCACGTTTATCCTATCGTCACATCTCTGTGTCCACGTCCTACCGGATCGAACAAAGCTCGGAATTTAGGATCCCAATCTGCGCGGAGGCACCGGTCCAGACTTGCGTGGGAACTTTTATACATATGTCCTTTGGAAAAGATTTTCCTCCGGCTTTCTTGGACGTTCCGACATCTTTAGATAACCGGCGCTAAGGTATGTATCCCTGACGTCGCAGCCAACCTGGTTGCGCATATGAATACATGTGTTGTACCTCATGCATTGCTGGTGTCAAATGGTCATCTTTGCTGGATGGATGTGATAGTCTCAGGTGCCCCATCAATTTGCGGCTCGGTTTCATCGATAGAACTCCCTTCATGATATATGGAAAGAGATATGGCTCTCCGACTTCCTTCTTGCAAATGGCTTACGCCTAGGTGGCTTTATATTACATGCCTTCTGCAACTTTGATATTCAAAGTGCCACAACATCCTTGGCACCTCCCACGGTAACTCGGACTTGGTGCGCGCGTTCGACTCGCTAAGTATCCTGATATCTGGTCTCTGGTGTTAGGGAAGGCCGCCGTGAGAATACATCACGCAACTCAAAACGTACAATAAACCTGGTGCCCTGATATCAACAGGGACAGGGAGTCAAGGGATTCAGGCGGTTTCTAGGCATGTCGGCGAGCCGCTGGGCTCAACGATGAGACTTGGTTTTTCCCTATGTATCTCCTTTGGGGAGATGATGCGGTTTATCGTGGTGTTGGTGGTACGCGTTGTTGAATCGTAAAACGATGAATAGACCCGACCTCCCCTTGCAACTGTTGATTGGCCCTGGCGGTGAGCGCCCATTCGAGGCACGACAACCATGGGTACCCGAACAGTGAGTGTGTTGGCCTTGACCAGTGATGCTCAAAAGCGGTCGATCAGCGAGTCCGGTATTGATCACTGCTAGTGGATGATGATGTCGACATTTCAGAATCATGCGTCATTTTCATTTGAGCACCTCCACATAAGCATAATTGCACACTTCATCAAGCCGCGGA
Source organism: Armillaria altimontana (assembly GCA_022818075.1). NCBI lineage: Eukaryota > Fungi > Basidiomycota > Agaricomycetes > Agaricales > Physalacriaceae > Armillaria > Armillaria altimontana. The sequence goes on along the minus strand of JAIWYR010000005.1, from coordinate 1,099,047 downwards.
TAGTCCGCTAGTGTATCGCAACCAGCATGCTAACAGGTTGGATGCATACGGCCCAGGCAAGCCTTTCTGCTGCGGAGAGAAATCATGAGGTACAAGGGGAAGAACCTGCTCCATCCCCAAAGACTTCGATTCCCCTCGACAATCTCGAAATTTCCTCTTTGCTATCGGATCAGTGATAACCGTTGGCCTTGCCTTTCAACCCCGGGACATGTGATCATGGAGCCGACCCGTCTAAAAGATACGACCGCGCGTGAACCATGGAGGATCAATGTGGGACAGCTAGGCCATGCGGGGAAGTAGCGTCGACGTCGGGATCTGTGAACGAGGGATAGTCGGAGATTCCGGTAGGCAAGGTTGTCGGGCGGAAAATTGGCGACATAGGCCGTCTTGGTGACCCCCCCACCCACCTGCTAGTGGGAACCCAAGGACTGGAAGGGGGGTGCCTTGGCAAGATTGAGCCGGATATACGCAAACGCCACATAGGTCACTATCACATAAGTTTGGCAAGCTCTGGAGCGTCCACCTAAACTTCGCCTGTGTAGATATTGCGTCCGATCTTGCAAGGTAGCGGAGTAGATTAGCAGTGATAAGTCATCATGGAAATAGACGTCCAAGATAATCGAGGGAGATCCGGTGGAAGGGGAAGGGGAAGGGTAGTGCACGCGTATGGCTGGGAGTCTGGTTAGGTTCGATGGCATGGCTTGTACGCTGCTGCCATGGAGAGTGAACAACGGTAGATCAGCACCATGTCCACACCGAGGACCCGCGACCATCGCTTGGACGAGTTTTCATCTAACTCTGATCATCGGCGGACACAAGGGACGTATTCTATGAATAACATCTATTAGCAAGGAAGTAGGGTTTCAGGTAAGGCCTGTCTTTACATTGAGATCCTTCATCTGCTGAGAACATGCCAGACATTCAGTAGCCCGGGTTTCACACATTATCGAGTTCATGGACGAGTTCATCATTGTAGGAAGATCTGCCAGTACAATAAACATGAGGCCTGACGTCCTTGACGGCGTGTTGGACGCTTAGGGGTAAGAATCAGACTCCCGCCAAAACGTGAGAGTTTGGATCGTGAATCAATGCATATGGAGGGGCTCAATCTTTTGATGGAAGATATTCGACGCATTAACGGAGGCATGATGGGTTCCAAGAGAGGTGTGACAGCGAGAAGGCGTTCGATAATATCGACCGATCATTAGGAATCTGTAAGAAGTGAGCCGACTGTTGCGAACTTAAAATATTGTTGAAAATACCACCACTGGCGTTGGGGGCTGTGGTCAACGACCGCCAACCCTAACCCCAGTTGCAATCAGTCTTACATAAGCAATCTGGAAGGTCTGGTCGAAATATTGTTTCCGTTGTTGTCCCCGTCGTTGTCGACGTTGTCAACGAGCTTCACGTCTTTTTCGTCTGCACTGACGAGACCGAGCCAAGTCATTTATCCTCAATGCCTATCAAGCATTTTGACGGTGGGTCTTCCCGGGAAATTGAGCGTCGTGTGAACTGATATTTTCTCCTGAAGTATACCTACCCGAGCGAAAACAATTGACAACACTCCAGCTTTCAGCCCTTTCCGATTCGCGTCTAGGTATTGATGCATCTTACTACCTTCAGCAGCTCACCGACAACCCGCCGTCGAGAGAGCCTCTTCTCGCAGCGACCGGCGGCCTACCGTTAGCGCTCACACAGCGCATCGAGTCCGACCTTCGTATCCTCGAAAAATTGCACATCAAGCCTGTTTTCGTGTTTCCAGGCCTCGTTCCCAACAGGAAATGGAAGCCTCAGCAACATTTGGAGAACACCGAAGCCTGCAAGGACCGGCGCGATGCATGGGAAAAATACGAGGCCGGTCTTGAAGACCAGGCGACAAAGTTGTTTGCTGGGCGGAGTAGTTTCCAACAGTGGGATCTCTGGAGAATGGTGCTGAGAATCTTCAGGCATCGGAATGTTGAATTCATCATTGCACCGTATCTGGCCTGGCCGCAGGTATGAGTATCTCTAATTTCTGCGTTATGTACAACAATTACTAACCGCGTCAACGATATCTTCCAGTTAATTTATCTCCAGCGTCATCCAAAATCCTACATTCACGCGATATATGGTCCCACCGACACGCTTCTGTATCCAGGGGTTGACAAGGTTATCACATCCTTGAACTTGCTCTCGGCTACGCCGACATTCACGTTTGTTTCCAAACGTGCAATTATGGCGGATCTCGGTGTAAGCGAAGAACAATTTCTCGATATCGGCATTCTTGTTGGTTTCGACCATTCGGCGCCGTTCCCACCTACCATCCATGAGCAAGGACTAAAAGCAACCGTCGATATGATCAAGTATTACAAGACTGGACATGGTGCCGTACAAGCCTTCGTGGACCATCCTGTCGTGAAGCCAATCCAATATCCCGAACATTATGCCCGCACACGTTCCATGATCAAATTTTCGTTGATTCTGTCTTCTGAAGGAACAGTCCAACCACTTCCCCTCGCTATCACCGCCCCTCCCAACCACGGTCATCCCAATCAACCCCACCACCCCACGGCAGCGGATATCCCACAGGATCTGCATGAAATATTCACAAATCGGCTCCCAGACGAGATCTATTTTTACCTCTCCCGTGGACTTCTTGGGCCCCAGGCGCTTGTATGGCTGACCAGTGGACAGATCATTGAGAGCCCACCACTAGATAACGGCGAAACGACGGAGTACAAACGATTCGTGAAGGAGGTTATCACCGACGGACAGACCGGCCCTCGTGCCACCGCCTTGGCACTGATCAGCAGTGTTGCCCACTCCTTCTGGTCCAACCGAAAAGTACACGGTTACTTTTGGTTCGAACAGCCTGGACCAAACCACACCCAAAAAGCCGTACAGCACAATTCTCAACAGACGGCCCAGCTGGCGGACCGCGTCTCCGGTTGGAACGTCCCATATGCCGTCGTGGAAGAAGAGCTGAGACGACAGAATGTAAGGTTTCATTTTTGATCCTAGGGAAAGTTCGACCATTCTTGGCTAAAGCGCGGTTGTTTCTGCTTTTCTCCTCGTGTCTTTAGTCCTCTACCATTGATTTCGCCCTGTGTTTGGGTGCAACGGCGACGGAACGTTTCGCCCTGCGTACCAAGGCCAAGGCCAACCCTTCCGGTGGTCCCCTTGAGAAAAAGGATGAAGTTGTCGCCAACGTAATCTGGCGATTCCTGGAGTTGCGAGGGTAAGAATATTTTTAACTGATGTCTTCATTTCTCACCGATTATCAAACGTAGGTTCTTAATGAACTCGCACACGCATTCCCCATTGGCCCGCGCCATGCACACCGCCATCAAACAAGCCAAGGTAAATGACAAATTTCAAGACCCGCTCTACTTGTTTTTGGAGTTAGTACGTGCGGGTGTAATGCACGGTCATTTATGGTCCAGCCGAGCATTCAGCGGCGGACCAAGTTTCGGCACAGGTTCGTCGATTCTTATCAAAGCTATGTTCGTGTTTTCCTGAACCGTGTGCGCCACCAGATGATGAGAAGACGTGTATGTTGCTGGTGATGCGGGTCCTGAGCATTGTTCCCTTGAACTTTAAGGTGAAGCGTCAACGTGACTTTCCACCTTTTGATACATGTTTTAACGCGCTGCGTTTCGTCTAGCCCCAGCCCTGGTCTGCCCCTCTATCACGAGAGCTGCTTGTATTCAATTCGTTTGTGCGTTCTCTCACGCGAGCCCTACGGACCCTCCTTGAGGTAGCATCGCTGAATATGCTTCTCCGTGCGGATGCTCGACGCGCCCGAGATGATCTGCTGGACATAACGCTATCTCTGCCGTTCCAGACGGAGGTGAACACCGGATTTGGAGTTCTTGCTAAGGTATACCTCGACGCACTCACACACATCAACAACGGCACCAGGGTTCGTGACCCACAGGCTGAGGGCGTCAAGGAGGCGAAGATGCTAGCACTTGAAATCTGCGAGGAAACGTTCCCGGGTGTCAAATATCCCAAGTTGGAGGTTGAGCGTGGATTCCGGTTCTGGGACGTGGTGGGTCATTTCTGGATCGTGATAGAGAGCGATCGCTGATTATTCCATGGGACAGGCGTTGACAGCGATGCGGCAATTGCATTCGGAAGGCGCAGTCCTAAGGGAGCTGATTGACCAATTTGAAGCAGCCGAGGCATGGCTAGCGCCGATGCGACCATGAACGATTTCTCACGGAGGGGCTGAGATAGCCATGGAGACCGTCGCGAGGTGAAATGGATCCGGGGTTGTCGATATTATCATATATGGAGTACATTGCTTTCGAAACAATCGTTTTCCTTTTGCCTGATAATTTGCAACGACACGATGGTGAACGAGTGGTGCACTCGGCGTCTGAGAAGAAGCCGCGCAACGATAAATGTAGCGAGTCTAAATTGGGATGAGAAAATCGATGCGAGGCATTTGATGCTGGGAAAGGCTAGGAGTCTGGTGGAAAAGGAATCCGAATCATCCGATAAGCGGAGTTTCAAAATCACGTGTATTCCAAATGCAGATGGATAGATCTGTGACCCGATCTTCTTTTGATCCAGCAGGAATTGTATGCGTGATCGAATCCGCAAATCTGTTTCTGCCCAAATCTGTCGAGTACAAAATGGCCCATCCGCCAAGTCGCGTGGCGCACGCTGCTCCCCCTTCAATTTAAACCACCCCCATATCCTTTACATCATGTTCGATTTTGCCCGCACAATGCTTGCCTCTTCCTCCCACAACGAGCTCGCCGTCCTTGACGATGTCAACAGCAAATCTCGGTTGTATTGCCGCCAACAATACAACGTCCAGATCATACAGCTCGTCGAGGGGCCGCCGCCGCCGCGACAGGCCGTCACCGATGATAGCTATACCTCCTCATCCTCATCCTACGCATCTACCTCCGAGTCCGAGGGCTCGTCTATCTGTGACGATGGCGACGAAGAGTCAATAGGATCATCGTACTGCTCATCCGATGACTATCAGGAGGACGCATCCAGCCGCGAAGTGAGCGAGCCTGAACACGAACGGAGCGGGAGCCCAGGTGCTATCCGGATGAAACGAATCCTCGCCTGGAGAGCAAACTTTTCAACCCATTATCGCACGACGATGGCTGGTATGCTTCCATATCTTTACGTCCACCGGCTTCGTATTGAAGAAATTCTTGGCAGATTCAGCTCTTTCTTCACCGCTCAAACGGAAATCCGATTCCGCACTGTATAGCAATGAGCATACAGTGAGTATTTCCGTAATTGCTTTGATCGATGCTTATATTTGTTAATTAGTTGCCGCATACATCTAAGCGGTCTCGCTCCTCGTCTCGCAGCGAGATGAGTACCAGCGCCATCTCGTGCGCCGCATGCGATTCATTTTTCGATACTCAACAGAGTCTGCGGCGGCACGGCCAGGCCAAGGGCGCCAGCGAAGCATGCTCGGTCGCCGTCCAATATGCATTTGAATAATTCCACCATCGCATTCACAACCTGCATCACTATCACCTGCAACCTGTACAACCATCCATCTTGTTTTCTTGTTTTCAGCTTCCGATGGCTGCCGTTCCGATCCTTCGCATACTTTTCGACGTCCGCAATTTACCATTTTTCCCGATGTCTCACACACCACCCTTACCTCGCCGCATCATGCACCCACGATCGTAAATATTCTTATCTTCGACGACCCGTCGCCGCGCATCACAATAATGATTCTCCTTGTATTATAATCGAACCTACCCTCACACGTGTATTCCCACCATCAATCGCGCTCCTAGTTCTAGCACTTATACCTACTGCCTTGCTTATAGTATACCTAACGGCTGCTGTTTATAATTCACATATACGCACGAGTTTCCTCCGATTAACTTGCCCATGGTATGGTTCTTTGACTGACGTCCGCCACGTTCAAGGGCGTCTTCCTTCCTGCCAGCATAATTGGTGTCATCTGGACGGACGAAGCGCGGTACTACCGGTTCTGTATCCGTAAAAGAAGAGCGGTTGGGGCGCTGAGGGCGAAACAATTGGCACGCGGCGCAAAAGCACCTTTCAAGTTCCGTTGACAACCCAATTTCACGATATGCAACTGACCCAAGTAAGGATCCGATGGGAAAACACGATAGACGAGGTAACTCGTGAGAATTATTCCACTCGAGGTATGGGAAATTTCTTCCATTTGACGCCACGCTTTCAGCGGAACGGATGTTCCTTCGCGTGGAGTTTCCTGTTCATTTCCGTGATGAACGACACCATCGCTGATTCCATAGATACGCGACCGACCGAACCCGCCTGGACCTGTGGTACGGCGGTGTTCTGTGGGAGACGTTACAGACTCTGATTTTCTGATATTGGTTGTGGGAGAGACTCCCACAGCGACACTGTGGGTGAAACCTCCATATGACGGGAGAAAATGAAATGTTGATCAGGGCATACATAATATCGCAACTGAGTACGGAGTCAACATGTCACCAAAATGTCACCAAAATTGTAACTATGTACTCCGGAGGATCCAATTATAATTGAAGCAGGGGTATTGAAGGGCCGCGACGTAAGGCGTCCATGGGAACAACACGAAAGCAGGTTCGTAAAGCAAGATGCTAGGCATCTATGTCATCATGATGTATGGGGCTTCATGAAAGGCTTGTCGGTGGGAAGCAGCGGACAACGGTCACTAAAAAAAACCAAAGGCTGGGACGGTCCGACCTCGATCATGATCACAAAAATAGTTCTCGAGGAAGTACGGGTATCGGAGGTTGACATGAGAGCGTGAAATCCTTGGACAAACTGCGGTGGAATAGCTGACAGCAACAGTCCGGTATTGAGGTAAGTATGTGTCCCACTAACCGTCGACATCATGGTACGCAAAAGGCTCTCGGAGGAGACGCTGATTCTCCGACCGTGAGTGTTGAGTTCGTACCCACGACTATCAAGGAGGCGGTGAATGGAGGGATGGCTGTTGCGAAGACACTGATGGCATGGGAGCATTCCATTCGTCAGAATGAACAACCCACATTGAAGTGTCGAGGCTTGAGCGCACGGGAGAAGCAGCCTTGGTGGGTAGTCATTCGGACGATATGCCGAACATGCACCCACCCACGACTTTACGCGTTCTAGTGCCCCCCTCCCAACAGAACGATCACAAGAAGGGAAGCTGTATAACAAATTCCCCTACACTTATTCCCAAACGTTGAGTAACCACTTTGTAGCTGGGAAAAGCAGAGGGCTGGGATTTCTCACCGCAAACTTCGAATCTGTTCGTGTCTCCATTTATCGTTGCTGTGATATCTGCCTTGTTCGTATCCATCGGTTCGTAATCATATGGAGTAAGCCGCGTGGTGCGCAAGCTGTAACGTGCGCTGAGACTATCTCACGAATACCCCAAGCGCCCTTGGAGATCGCAGTACATATGTACTGTAAGAGGTCTAGCGCAGGGTAAAGCTTCCCTGGCATTCCGCTAGACGCGGTCTGTTTGCGTGGGTACCCAACGGAAGAACGGAAGGAACCGTCACAGATTATCGATCATGGAGCACAAAAAATCTTGGGTTTCCCCGTTATTTCCAGTCGTAGAGGTCTACCAAGCGTTTTGAAAGAGAAGAAAAAAGAGTAGGTTGCCGGGGCATCCCGGGAGGAGTATATTCGGTAATATAGCTGCTAAAGAAGGAAACTTCTTAGTCAACGGAAGCAATCAAATAACCTTTAATTTTATCCGTTACGACTGAGTCTAAAACATATCCCGAACGCTGCGAGTCCCGCTCAGCGCAACAATTCTCAGCCGCTGTTTTTTTCCTGATATTTGATCATAGCTGCGCAGTGAAGTACTCTTGGGTTTTACCTCAACCCGACTCCCCAACCATTCATTGCTCCCAGTGGATCAAAGTTCCCGCATTGACTTGGTCACATTATCCACCCTATCCCGCTCCGGACGCAGAATTTAGCGTTAGTTTCCAAAGTCAATCGTTCACTTCGTCCCAGCTTTTCTCGCCCTGCAGGGGCACTCACTCGGTTCATATACAGACGATATATGTCTTTTGCAATTATACCAAGTATATAGTGATAATCCCCTCGTGCCTCCTTCCGTGAGAAGAGCGCAGCGCATTCTTCAAACCTTTTTTTCAACCTTTATCTCCGCTGCTAATTGTACATATCCATGACGTCAAAGGCCTCGATTTATGACTCTTAGACCAAAACTCCGTGCGTGTATTATTACAAGCTATCTGTACTGCTTGATCCTCATATACAATATCTGTGGGAAGGGTATCTTCATAGTTATTCGTCATCGCCGTAAATAAGTTAATAAAAGAGATACAAAGAAGCCGCAAGCCCCACAAGAAACGAAATTCATCTAACGGTTGATCAACCAGCCTGCCAAATCACCAGAAGCGTGTATTTTGAGGATCTACGTTGTTTGCCATGCGAAGTGTCACCACGTTGGATGTTAAACTAGAGAACTGATGGACAAGTCAGCGCCACACGCACGCACAGTTAAAAAAAAAAGAAACGTACCCCATTACCAACGAAGACTTCCGCCCGCTGTCCAATATACATGTCAAGCGATTGGGCGACGTACTTTTGCTCCCGGGTATACGTCATGTCCCTGCTCGTCGTGATGCTGTCCCATTCGCCTACCTCTCTCAAGGCGGCCTTGAGGTCTTTCAGCCAACCACGTTCCCCATTCGACATGATGTATACCCGATTGAGATGTCTCCCTTGTTGCTCATGTTTGACTTTCTCGATGATCTGCTCAATGCTGGGATAACAGTGTTCAAGGTATACAGATACTTTGTCCTCGTCTGATGCATCGTATGGTGGTACGAACTTATCCGGAAGCTCGGGGAAGGAGTTAAGTCCGTTGTAGTGTGTATTCCAGCCGGCGAGGTTGGTGCAGTGTTCCTTAAAATCACCTCGGCGGATGTGGAGTGCAATGAGACCCGGTAAAGGTGGGTAAGGGGGCGTCTGTTCGGCGGCAGGTGGCATGGGAGACAAGAAGGATGGAATGGTAAAGCCGAGCAGTGTTCTTGAAGTCTTGTCCTCGAAGAACTCGCTATTGGTGTCGTATGCGGACAGGATGAGTGGAGACCACCCAAAGTCCGTAATGATCGGGGTGTCTTTTAAGTATGGGAATATAGAGAGCAGAAACGTGTCTGAGAATAGCCTGTTTAGACGAGGTCAGTACCGAAAAGGTATTAAAGATACACCATAATGCATACCAGACGTCGAAAACATGCGGTGTGTCCCTCTCAAACTCGACGCACCGATCTGGTATGGCGTTTATCTCCTTTATCCATGTCTGCAGGATCTCTGACGCTTCTGTGTTCCCCAGTCTGTCCTTGACCGCGTTCGTCGTTAGCACAAGAGGTTCGGGACATTGCTCTCGAAAGAATTCTAGTGATACTGCGCGTGGCACATCGCTTTCGGGGCCAAATGGAGCGCCTATTATAGGGCCTTTGGGGATAGACCGGTAAGTGGGTGGGGTATAAATCATGATAAACAAGTACTTACCTGATATTATAGCAGACAGTGGTATCCGGGATGGAATGATATTTCCATTAAAGTCTGCGTAGTCAGAAGGCTCTCGCGACCAGGTATAGTTATCGAACACAAAGCTGTGTAAAGATTGAGAAGTCGGCAGAAGTTTGATGACGCCATCACGTACGCTCTTTTCGTCGAGTATGCGAGAAGCGCGTTCAATAGCAGCTCCTGCATTATATTACCCCATCCTGACGCTATTGAGAGTCAGCAACGACACTATAAAAGACAGTTCAACTACGCACCATGGGCATGGTTCCCAAAAAACAGATATTTAGCATGCTTCCCCTCCGGCGGCGGCAATGATGCATCGTGCTGCGGTAACCGTCGTTCGTATTCGTGATACTGTTCGTATAGAGGCGGTAAGTCCGACTCAAAAGGCAGTGGTAATGGGAAGTATGAGGCCGAATTCTCTGGTCTCTCTCCCCGGAAGAGAAAGAAAAGTATCGAAACAGAAACGATCCCTGCTATGAGCACGCGTGCATATCGCTTCGTTAGAAGGTTGTGGGAGCGATTTCGCCAGGATTCCGTTGTTGAGGGTGCTTTCGTCGGTAAAATGGAAGAGTCAGAGGTCCACATAAGCTGTTGGTGGTGGAGGTGATGCAACAGTAGAGAAAACCAGCCTGACTTTGGTGATGGATGCTTCATTGGACCTATCGGCAATTCCCAGGCTCAGATTCTTCCCTGCAAAACTTCCTTTTTGGGATGGGAATCGTCATCAATTTCATCATGGTGGAATGAAATGACGGTTTATATGACGGAAAAAATGAGCCAACGGAAGATACGCGAGCATTATTATTGAACGATCTTCTCGATTTTATTCCTATAAGTTTGAGTTTGGTCATTTCTTTTGGGGCCGGTCGCACGGTTTGCGCAGTCGTATGCCCCTTTATCTAATTATAGATCCCACCCTCCTCATACGAACTCTTCGGTACTCAAGGAGACGTCTTGTTCTGCTTCGTCGACGCAGCTGCTGGCACTTCAAACCTGTAAAAACCACATTTGCTTTTGGATTGCCTGAATGCATCTCATATCGGGTATTCAGAGTTGCCGGACTCTTACTCGTCATTCGTACCCTAAAAATCATATATACATAGACCTGCAGCTAAAGGTGCGCCTCTGCATGCAGAAGTGTACACGACAACGCAGGACCGAGCATACTTAAAAGCCATGTCCAAACATTCAACAGCTTTCTTTGAGTTTATGGCCGCATAAATCAGTTCTGATGGGGTCCATCGGGTATCAGGGAGACGCTCGAGGCTGGCCACGGCTGGCCGCAGATTAACACTGACTAGCCTTACGTTGGTGGGTGCAAGAATACACCGCAACTACACATCGCACGCCGACATACTCAAGGAGGAACTGGAACACCTTCGGCGTGCTTCCACTTGACTTCCACCGCATCTTAGTAATCAGTGTACTTCTTGCCGTTTAATAAATGCAGAATCCAAAACACCCGCTGGATAAGGTCCTTCAACTTAATACGGAGGAGAACAGGGCTATCGCGCCGATATGGGTAGTAGATAAACGCGGGGCAACTGGTGGCTTGAAAATTCGATGTTGTTCGCTACTAAGTAGTCGTACGTACGCGCAAGAAGTCTCTAGAGGCCACGAATGAACCATTTCACGGAGTGAACCGTTGACTGCATACCAATTCAGAATCTACAGGTCCATTGTAAGTGGATACTCCTGCCACGACCGTTTCCATCCACAGAACGTCGACTTTCATCTTCTGCTGAACTCAACCGGGCATCGTTCCAGTAGCACCTACACCAACCGTACCAGGCACCCCGCCGATCGATCAAATACCGACAACGGACTACGCGCCCACATTGTCGGGACGCCGTTGACATATCTATGACGCGTTCCGATCAACAGGCGCAGATCTCCCGCCCTGTTCTCGACGAGTATAAGCTTCATCGTTCCCTTCCTTCCTTCCCCCACCTTGGTATCTCGATTCTCGGTCTGACAAACCGACCTCTGCCAAGCCAAGACGTTATGCTCTCCTCATCACCATGTGCAGGTACTTATATGCGGTTCCCAGCGGGCACTGATTCGGGCCCGGGAATTAGTGATGCGCCAAAGATAGCTGGTCACCACAGAAAGGTTTCTGGTCTAGTAAGCCAGAAATGTGAATTGTCAATTTGTGATGCTCCAATATGGGGTAATCCATCACGGTATTGGATTAGATTAGAGTGGGATGATGTGGACGCTAATACCCGATGTATACCGTTACTATGGCACCGAATATCAAGAGTTAGCTCTGATAGGCATCGAAGTATTAGGCTAGGCGCGGAAAGAAATCAGTCACATTTCACTAATGATACATAGAATGCGTGTTGAAATAATCACCACGTCACTACGAGACCTTTCAAGCATCCGACAAAGTTTGTCCCGATCCCCAAGTGTGACCATTGCTTACGTTCATAACCCTCGAACCCAAGTTTTTGGCCCAAGTGGGCGCCCTCGCCCATGCAGCATCCTTCTCGCTGCCCCAGACAATTCGCCACCAAACGTACCCGACAGCCACACCGACGAGAGCTCGAAAGAGAGCTTCCCGACCACCGATGAGCAGCTCGATGAGCAGCATGGCGTGAGGTGCGTACTTTGCTGGGAGGGTAATGAATCCGTATACCGAAAGGTTTTCGCCTGCGGGTGTGCGTGCCGATAAAAGGTAGACGATGCAGTGCATAAGAGGGTGTAGGAATACCGTAGTGGCTAGAAGGTGACTGGGGACCTGTAGGTGTTTAGCCGGGAGCGGAGCAGATAGAATTGAACGCACCATTATTGCTATGCAGGCGAAAAATAGTTGCCATGCAAGATCTGCAGAGTCATAACCGGACTCGAGTTGATTTGAAGTATAGCTAGACGACAACGTGAGTGTGGAAAGGACGACAGGCGCTGAATGACTCACTAGAGCATCAGAAGCTCAAACAAAAAGAATAGATCCGAGTCTAGATGATGGATATGTTAAACACCGGCAGGTATCGAGCTGAGTAGACGGGCCTTACTTCCAACGAAAAAGCTCGTGTAAAGGCGCCATACCTAAAAAAAATTGAGCGAGGCTTAAGACGATTTGCATATCACTCACTTGGTAACTCTGCAGCACCTCTTGAAAACGATAGATCAATGCGTCTTGCCAAACTATTTCAAGCATATACAGCATTGAAACGCCCAGAAGCGAGCCCGTAAGGAAACGAGTAACAGGTGGAATCCGGCGGATGTCCGAGAGTATAGTGGAGGACATGAATACGAAGGTGTGCTCAAGCTTTCAGCGTAGATGGATGGATGAAGGGAAGTGAAGAGGTGACACGCTCGACTATCTCACACTGACAATCATCCGGCGCCTAATGTGATAAGAGATCCGTTGCCGTCCATCTCTTGAGGAACATCAAACCTAGACAAATGCCGTAAGTAAGGGCTGCTGTATTTCAGGCTTATTGAAATTAGATTTCAAGGTATAGGTATCGTATCGGTCACTCCTGTGCGAAGGCGAATGGGTGAAGGGATGACTCAACTCCAGATATGCAGTTAAATTGTACTGATAAACCCGAGGCAAAGCCGAAAGTAAGGAGGAGGAGGAAGATAGAACCCCAATCTAATCACGAAGCCATAGATGATAAATTGAGTCATTCGGGCTTCTAGGGAAAGGACTAGGGTGGGGAATGGTGAGATATTTTCGAGGTATCCGGTACGACTGACCCACGTCGTCAACCGTCGTGGCTTTCATTGCCGAAATATCTCTATCCCTGGAGAAGCACACCCGTACGCGTTCGGGTAGTGACAGTAGCGGAATCCACCAGGTCCGACATCACACTTTCCACTCGAAAACGCCCATGAATTATGAGACGGAGACGACGAAGCAGAGTGTTCTCGTTGCAGCCAAATGACTGATGACGAACGCAAGGCATCCGGAGCTAAAGAGATTTGCATCCGAAACAGGGACCTTGGTGGAAATGAACGGGAAACATGAAATGCAGGAGATTGACAGAACGCGTCAAATCCCGGCGGATCGGCATAGCGATGAAAATCGGCAGCAAGGAATTGACCGGCATTTGCCAGGTGGTGCTTACTTCCATCCTCCAACCATCCTCCACACACAAAGTCGCTAGTGCAAACGAGGCTCGCCTATCTTTTTTCCTGCTTTATAGGGCGATCGAGCACTTTGGCGCAGAATTCCAAATTGGGAGGCAAGGAGCTTTGACCATCATTCGATCACTGGCTGTTGGACGGGAATGTTTTCAGGGGCAGACAACTGACGTCGACGACGGAGAGCTTCACCGATACCACCACTTTCCTTTCCTTTCCCGCTCTAGTCAAGACATTGCTCCCCTTCAATGCATTCCGGTAAGTCACGCTGCCTCGCAAGACATTGGCGGTGCTCTGACCTATAAGCAGACCAGCCGTCGAGTGTGGCCTTTCCCTTGTCTGAATCTCCAGTCAAGGCCCAGCCGCAACCGCGCCCTACACATCTCCCTTTTCGACGCATATCGTTACCAACTGCACCGACATTGGGCCACAGAGAATCCGTAGTCAGCGTAGCGTCGTTCGACTCGCTACCTGAAGACGGGTCGTTACCGATACCTGCGATGATGCGCAATGTCAACGCCGGGAAGAGGCCCAATGGACGGCCAATATCTACTGACGGACTGAGGAAGGGAAACAGGCGGAGTCTGCGTCCCGTTGACGACGTCTTGGAGTCGAAGCGGCGGAAGGTCATCCAGGAGTTTTACGAGACGGAGCGCGCCTACGTTGACGGTCTCGAGCTAATTTATTCCGTGCGTGCCAAAATACTTCCCGTTCTTTCTATTCCTGACAGATTTGCAGCATTTCCTAACTCCCATCATTGCATCTCTCGAGACTTCTCAGCCACTGCTCGACCGGTCCGGACTGACTTCTGTGTTCTCAAATTTCATCGATATTTGGAACTTTCACCGGTCGTTCTTCTCTGCGCTAACGTCCCATCTTTTCCCGAGCTCGAGTTCCGCTTCCACCTCGTCTCTCCCCCTCTCCGCTAACCAACCGCTTTCCCCGATCCTACTTTCTCACTTTCCTTATTTGTCTCTATACACTCCATTCGTTACCGCGTTTCCGACCACTATTTCCTCCATCACTAATCTCATCTCCCCGCCTTCGGCAAATAGCTCTAATACCCAGTATAGTGCCTCTTTTGCGACATTTCTAGCTACACAAGAGTCGGATCCTCGCTGTGGCAGGCTAAAGTTACGAGATTGGCTCTTGACAATTGTCCAACGATGCCCGCGATATCTTCTTCTTTTAAAGGATTTAATTGAACGCACGGCACCAGATGACGCTGAGCACGCCCAATTGACCGCAGTTCATACACTTGTTTCCAAAAGTATGTCATTTTGCATTCTTTCTGACCCCCTTTACTTACATTCAATTGTCCTAGTTACACAATCTCTCAACTCCTCGCTCCACACCCATGCGCAAACTCTCTCCCTTCTCGCCTTGCAAAAAACCACACCAAATCTTCCATTTCAGCTCATAAGTCCCGGCCGTACACTCCTGAAACGCGGCAGTCTCCTCCAAATCGAACGGAGCGAGGCGCCACGCGAACGTGAATTCCTCCTGTTCTCCGATTGTCTCATATGGCTCGCGAGTGAGGATTCGGAACGTGGATGGATGAAGACTGACTGGTCCATTCCCGGCTGGGCGCCACAAGAGCCCGCCTCCCCGGTGCGACCGCTTATGATAAGAACAAGGAGCAAGAGCGAGGCGGAGCTGCCTAGTCTGCTTCGATCCCGTATAAACGGATCCCCGGTAAAGAGCCGGAGTGTAATTCCGCCACCGACAAGAAAGTCACAGTTGCCTGGGAGCGGCGTCCGGCGGCAAGCGAGTAGCGGGGATGAGAGGTGGATGTACAAGGCTCGAGCGGGGTTGGTAGACCTCGAGGTGGTGGTCACGTCTCCCCGGGAAGCTGGGGAGGAGAGGAGGTTTGAGGTTCTGAGCCCCGAGGGAAGTTTTGTGCTGTATGCGGATACGGAGGACGAGCGAAACGAGTGGTGCTCGACGATAAGACAGGCCAAGGCGCAGCTTTTGATGTCGTTGAATATCACAAATCCGAATTCGACGCTCACGTCTTCGTCTTCGACGAACCACATACGGCTGTCGCTGCAGGCGCTACCATTTGCGCCTTCGGACCATCCTTCGAAGTCTCCAAGTAAAGGGAAGAAGAAGAACGTGAAGGAACGAAGGGGATGGGTGGAGCATTGGGTTCCGGCTATCTGGATTCCGGATGAGAAAGCGGAGGGCTGTATGAGATGTGGCAGATCATTTGGATGGAGGCGGCGAAGACACCATTGCAGGATATGCGGGCGATGCGTCTGTGCTACATGTTCAAATAGAGTAAGTGTTTCTCCAAGCGCACTTTCTGTTCGTTCATATCATTTTAACAGACATTCTTCATAACGGATCCTAATTCCAAAGAAGACGCAAGCAAGCCTGCTCGAGCCTGCAACGCGTGTTATGAAACTGTGTTTCCCCTTCTCGATCCGCCAGAAGAAGAAGAGAATAACCACGTATCGCCCGAAGCCAGCAACAACACGATAACTTCCCTTACGAACTTCCCGTCTTGGCTCTCAATGCCGTCGCTTCCCTTAAGCTCGACACCTGAGGCACTGATGGCCATCTATAGGGACACTCCCAAACGGGGCTACACGACTACGACCGTCGACGACGACGAGCTCTCCCGCGACTGCGTCCGCGTCAAGTCGCCGGCTTCACGGCCGCGGAGCTACCACCAAATCCTAGACGACTTCCAGGGCCACGATCATTCGCGGTTCGACTTGACGTCTCCCGTGGAGGAGGAAGGTACAACAGAGGAGGATTCCCTCGATACGGAGTCCTTTGCGTCAAGCAAGAGGCATACGGTGAATTTGACGGAGGAGCCTGAGCCAAGGAGGGAGGATACGGCGAGGAGGAACAAAAGGTTTTCCTTGCCTGCTGTTGCGCTGCAGACGACGAGTGTGACGACGAGGACGATGGTAGGGGCGGTTGAGGGGAGTAAGCTGGCGCATGTGCAGAGGTCGACCAAGACGCAGAGGTTTTCGTTGGTGCTTGGTGGGAAGGGGAGTCATGTACTCCATGGACATGGGAGCCGGCTTTCGCACAGCCAGCGTAGCGAGTTTGTGGCCAAGTCGAGGGTGCAGGGTGATGAGGGGCTGGGAAAGGGCGTCGCTGCTGGCAAGTTGAGCGAACTCCTGGGGAAGAAGGTCTATACGTAGATCATGCCGATAACGGACTTGATTGGGACTGCGAATGGTTTTCTTTTTGATACCCTCCGCTACCTATTTACGACTTCTTGATTTTAAAGACGTGTGTAGATTTGACGGATCCATGTGATGAACATCAATTGTGTATACCAGTGATAATCTTATAATTTTTTTTTGACGTTTGCACATGTCATTGACAACAATTAAAATGATTGCTTTTGAAGCAAGAAGACAGATGGAGATACATGTATGGAGAAAGGAATGCGGGCAACCCATTAAGAATGGAGAAGAAAGGGTGGGTTGAATGGGACGATTATACAGTATGCTAGAACTAACCACGGACCATAGTACAATACCGACAGAGAAATTCAAAGGAGTGTGTGAAAAAAACGGGGCGGCGAAATGAACCATTCAAGACCTTAGCTTGTCCCATCCTTCAAGGATGGCGGTTGTAGCGACGATCCATGATTCCATCCACAAACCTCGCTCAGCAATATAGATAGGATACGTCTCGTCCTGAAAAATAAAATAAAAAGAATGGAACATCAGAATGAAAACCAGGGCTCTTGTTCCCATAACCGCCACTTACGTTGTATTCACCGTCCCTCTGTACGAACCGCGCTGTTGTGGCAATGGGATGCTTCGAGTCCTTGCAGTACAGCACACGGAAGGACGAGTCTGGGAAGACGGGATTTGTGCCTTCCAGGACGACCTTCCATTTGTACTCCAAGCCGTCTGGGCCTATGAAGATACGGCTCGGTGTTCTAATGAATGTTTAGTTGGATGATCCGAAGTACCAGCGCCATTGGGGGACCTACGCCGATGCACTAGGGCCTGGAAGTCAGGACATGAGGTGGAACAATAAGAGGATAACGTACAACGATCCGCCCTTTTTGAGCATCTCCTTGAACATGCCAGACTTGGTGCCGATGGACATTCTAGGTTTTTTGGGGGTCAGTTGGATTAATGTTAGTAGGCAAAGATGGGAAAGCGTACCGGCTCTTATCAACGTTCCGACCAGATTCCCAGAGGACGCGAGCGACCTCCTCCGCGCCCTTGGTGACAGACCCGTTCCTGACGAGCAGCGCGCTCCCACGTTCTGTGACGGTGTACAGGATAGAACGGTCTACAGTGTCTTTGTTGATGAATTGGACCTACACAAAGTTTTTACTCAGCGACGAAGGGAAGGAAAGGAAAAAAATACGACTCACTGTTCGACCTTCGGGACCAGGAAGAGAGCGCGTCCTCCACAGGCGCTTCACATAGTGATCTGGCATGACATTCGAGTCTGATTCCATGTCGTATTCCTGGCCGTTGCCAAATTCCCTAGAGCGGATGACGAAGCTGCCGGGGGGAGTGAAAACCATGGTGGTAGGGGTATTGATGTTAGTTGGTAGATAGTGGTGGTGGGTGGACGGTGAAATGGAGAAGAAGAAGAAGAATATTATGCACCAGGGTCAGCCATCACGTAACATATTGCAAATTTGCGTGTCGACAGGAGGCGGATGATGGCCGGAAGCGGTACAGGAGGCGGCGGACATTTGCCCTGTGCGGTATGCCCACCTTACATACATTTTGTAGAATACCGAGTACGCAATCCCGGTACTCGAACTCTCTGGTAAGTTAAGTTTTTATAAAGGGTCCGTTAGTTTTCTCAGCGGGATTTAGATATCTCTCACGTACCCTCCAGACAATTGGAAATCCCTGAAATGCAAGTTGGGCGCTAAAATGAAGATTGGACCAAAACGGCACTGAACCTGCCGGTTATTGTCTTAATGAAGACCATATGCAGCAAAGCCATGACTCATGAATACCGTCGCAGATTGAATAGTGTGGAGTTCGTGTATGTACTTCGACCTTGTCGCCGACCCGAGACCAATCCGAGAATGCGGCGACGTTTATCATCTTACATTCGCTTTGACACACGTAGGCGGCCTAGGACACGCAAGTCAACCAATAGACAGTAACTGCCAGCTCACCGCGTCAAATTCCGGTCCGAAGAATACAGTCTCTACAAACACGTGCAGGTACTGGTGAGTATCCCGCCTCTTTGGTTGCCAGAAGAACGAACGATCCACATAAAAACCGACGTCGGTCAAGGAATTTTGATCACCCTGAAGAGAGAACAGGGTCATTTTAGACACGAGTCTGGCGCAGCCTGCCAGAAGCGCCGAAACCACGTCAGGTTTGAGGTCTCGGTGACAGGGCGCATGGCCCGCTTCCGCGCTGGCATGGCAACTTGTAGAGTACTGAAGACTTTTGGTGAGAAATGGAAACGCACGAAAAATTATTTTTTCCTTCAGGGTGTGCGAGTGTCGGGTCCCCGTCAGGTATTCTAGACTGGCGTGAGGCCGCTGATGACAGTACGCGGACGGTTTCTTTCAAGTTGAACACGGAGTCGGGAAAAGAGGGCTTCTTGCACAGCGAAGCGGACACCAAGAGTAAAACGGAAGGAAAATCGAATTTTCGACTGTCAACGGACAAGTGCTGCACATGAATACCGTCAGCCAGACCGATGACGAAGGAAATCAGCTGAAGATCGCTCACAATCAGATGGTCAAATAACAAGCTTTGATGCCGGTACTGCATTTCAATTGAACAACTTCCTCCTCCTTGTCCCAAATAGAGTCTTGAAGGGAAGCATGCGTCGACGACGATTAACAAATTAGTATCCACTAATTGTCGTGCCAGACCTAACAAGGTGACGGCTTTGCGACCTTTTGCCATTTGTTGTTGAGTTCCTAATTCTGCAGCTTTAACGCTCAGTTGTCGATAGTTGTAACACTTGAGTGGGCGGTGATTGCTGAATTTGGACAGGATCGGTGAGACTCGAGACTCTGGCATCTGCTGTCACATGGTCTATTTTTGGCTCTAACCCCAACCATGCATGATGAGCCCACGGCGTTTTCCTCCCATTCTTCAGCTCAGGCTACGTCTACGGTAACTCGACCGCCAAGTTTTGAAAGTATTGGCACTCGACCCTACAAGGATCGCAGGCTGAATTTAGCACGAAATTGAATCGCCGTTTGTGGAGACCTTCAATAGAATCTGTTGAAGGAGGGCCTCAAACAAAGCAGTTCGTTTTGCTTCTTCTAGTTTCTTTTTCGTGTTGTATTGAAGTCAGCCTTTGCTCCCTGCAGCGTATCTCGTGATTATCGATGGATTCGCCGTCGGCGTTAGCAAAGGTCACATTGTCGCTCGGCAACCACTGAAACGACTGCATGCTTCATCGTATGTTCAACTCTGTTCCAGATGTATACTGGGGCGAGGGCGACACGTATAAGCAAACACCGCCCAGTGCTAACGGAGGTCTCGTGTTTCGATTTCCGCCCATATTCGTTTCGCTTACAGTAATGCGTATGCTGAGAGCTACGACTGTACACTTGTTATTTAAATGAATAGCATCTTTGCCTTTCGTTTCACAAGTTGTTCCGAACGGTGCCTGTGCACTGAATCGATATCACCGATCCATGCGGTTTGATATTTTATCAAGACATGTGAGTCATGGTTGCCATTCGAACTCTCACTTTTACTGAATACTGCGTCCAGAACTCCTCTGAACGCATGCTAGTGGATACGGTAATCATGGGAAGTGCGACTACTTTCACATGTTCTGACAATAAAATCGTCATCCCATTCTCTGTTGCTCAGTTAAATGACTAGTTGCTATTCAGCCAGCAAGAAAACCGCGTGCCTCAGCTCTATCTATCTTTATGAGAAGTTGCCTGTGGGGATAGGCAAAATCTGACAACTTGGAGGGAAGCTGCCGTCATCGTCGCCATCAGTTACCATTGTGATTTTGCCGCCGAATGACGTAGTCTCTACCCACCGTTTTCGGGACCCGTGTAAAGTTAATCACTGTTGCAAGATCTTGAAACACGGTTCTGTTTCATGCTTCACTATAATTGTAACGCCTGTTGATCTTTTCGCAGCGTCCCATTTTCCTATTCTAACTATTTCGATGCTTCCGAAGATCATATATCTCAGCGCGGCGCTGGCCATGGTTCAAGCCCAGGACTTAGGCGTGCCGCTGTCATGGAAGGTGCGTGCCGATTCGTTATAGCGTTGCTAGCTAACTTTAGCTGTTGACAGAACTTTAGTAACACACGGCCGTACGACGAGCGCGTATCTATTGCGCAGACTGCCATCAATACAATTCTACCTCAGCTGGACAGTGCCACAGGGGGATTCAATGGTCAGTTATCTTGAGCATCCATCCTATGGTATCCGGCTTGATTTTCATTATCTTGATGTGATCCAGGTATCGGGTACTGGCAATCCGGGAATGTCTTTTCTGTAATGGCCATTCAAGATTGGCTCGCACATACGACCAAGAACAAAGCTCTCGTTGAGGACAACTTGGAGTTAGTTTGGGGTTTATGGAAAAATTACGATCAGTATGGGTGAGTTTGGTATCGATGTTGGTCAGTTAATTGACTCTGACTTCATATCCTTAGGGTGAGTGCGGCATGGCATAGACATAGATCAATCTGACCGTTTGTCTCAAGTACAATGACGACGCGATGTAGGTCTCCGAGCATTCGACATTCGCGAGACGCGTAATGATTTGTGCTAGGTGGTGGGCCCAAGCGGCAATATACGCACACCGGGCTTACGGCGTATGCAACTTTTCTATCCTATTCAACAAACCTTTAATTACCAGTATTTAGAATGACGCGCTGCTTCAACATGCGATTGACACTTGGACTCACGTCACGAATTAGTGAGTGAACCTGATGCCGCTCCGCCTCCCGCTGTTACAGGACTTGACGACCATTCGTCCAGTGCTCTGACCGCTGATCAGGCAAGCGCTGGGGCTAGTCCTTACAAGAGCGTTTCGCTAGTCGCGACCTGCGAGGGAAGTGCGTATCTGATTTTTGCTATATTCCTTCACCGCCAATTAAGGTGCTGGTATTCTAGAATCCATGGCGGGAGGCGTTTTCTGGGTAGGATATATCCGCATTTATTTCTATGTCAGTATTTTATACCGGCCCCTACTAGCGACCGGCCGAGGACGACCCAGGCATGAATTCTATCACAACTGGGTATGCTTTGTACTTCTACCTATACTCATTTTGCTGATGTTTTTAGCCTCTACATAACGTATGTTCCGTTTACATCCAGCCAGTATCAGGGTTCAATAGTTCCCTAGCCTCTCTGCTTTCCTTGCTGATATAACCGGAGACTCTAAGTATACCAATGCCGCAATCCAGAGTGCTCGATGGATGCAAGCGCTCCAGATCAACAGTAATGGTATCCTGTTGGACAGCATAAATGGTCACGACTGCTCACGGAGCCCGGCAACGTGGCTGTTCACCTACAATAGCGGTAAATTTATCGAAGGACTGAGCGTCCTAGCAAATGTGACCAACGACGATACTTGGAGTAACTTGTGAGCGTTTCCTCAGTTCATCGAGGGAAGACTAGAGCTCATCTTGGTGCAGATTGGTAAACGTCGTAGCAAGTGCAGTGAAGTCGTCGGCATGGCAAGGAAGCGATGGCATCATTACTGAAGGCGCAAGCCCGTCGTCGAACAATGACGGTGTTGGATTCAAAGGTTCGGGCATTCATTCAGTCATTCTTCCCTGACTGAAAGCACGTACCTTTGTAGCGGTCTTCATACGAGGATTACTTGAGGCATGGAATCGTAATCCTCTCTACGACGGCTTACGCATACTGATACATAGCTACGTCGATGTACAGGTAAGAGAATGTTCGACGTATTCTCAAGACGTTTTTTGACATAATTTATCTTAGTACAACGCCCTTCTGACACAGGTGGCAAACGGAGGCTCGTATTCATCGAACTGGCACGGTGCCGCGCAAAACTTTACAACTTGGGGCCAGATGGCTGCTTTGGACCCTTTGACAGTTGCAGTTGCGACCAACTAAAGTGTTTGCCTGTATTTTGAAAAGGCTGTCCCCTTTGTAAAATCCAATAACAAGGTTTTTCGAGGCTAAAATATCTTGTGGACGATAATCAAGACTTACGCCTGGCAGCTCCGTAAATATATTTCATTAGCAGATAGTTGTCGGTGAGCCGTCGTGGGCTTTCGGATATCTATGTGGGGTACGTAGGGACCTTCCATCTAGGATTTTGCCTAAGAAATCACTAATAAGGACTTTAAATTGACCACCGAGTTAAACAAACGGCAGGCTGTCTACCGGCTTAGATGTGATATTGGCTACTGTTAAATTCTTGGTAGCCAAGCTACAGATAAACCATAAATATATTCATAAGTGTCATGGATCCAAACCATTTTCCGTTAAAGTCCTTAGTCAACGTGGATCGTTGATCGCGAGTGTTATTGATCACGTGGTCGCGCTTACCTCTCTCAGTCACAGTGGCGGTTTAGGGGTTAACGCTGAGCTACAACCACCGCCGTGACCGATGGGAACTGTATCCTTTCCGCAAGCCGTCCTCAGGGAGCCTCATCGGAAACTCGATTTACGGCTCCAATGGAAAGGAAAGACATTGGTTGTTGAGCGTATTCTCAGTCAATCAGACATTGCGATTGTCTTCTGCGCTAAATTAGAAGGTGGGGAACGTTGTATCGTCAAAGTAGTACGTCGAATTCCTCTATGTTTGACTATTCTTACCTCCTCTTTCAGTTTCCCATCCTCGAAATGCGCGGCTTCTATCGCTACGGCTTTCGCTCTGAAGTACACGTCTATAGGAAGCTCCGGCATATCTCGGGCACCATCGCACCTCGGTTTCTTGGCAGCTGCCTCACCACGAGGCTCATTTATCCTTCGGATTGTCGTATACCAGAAGAAGAGCGACTTTGTGGTGACCAGAAGGCCATCATGCTCCAATATCTCGACGGAGAGATTCTCACACCGTACAATTTCACGCCGGAGCTCGGGGAAAATTCTCTTCAAGGGCTTAAGTGTCTTCACGAATTATCAATCCTCCATGGGGACTTGCAGAATGACTATTGGGTTAGGAATGTGATGGTACTAAAGGACGGTTCGGTCAAGTGGTTTGATTTTGAACATTCGTTGGTGGATGATGGGATTCGGGAAGGCCTGATAGAAGGGGAATGGGCTTTCGCCATGCGGAGCCTGGGGCCAGATGGGTACATGAATAGAACTCGTATCTCGCCTGTTCGCAAGCTGAATGGCAGCGATGAACAACAGAAGAGAATAGCCATGGTGACGGACGAGAACGAGGAGGATGCGGTTGACAATGCCTTAACTCTCGTGGATGCTGCAATTTAAACCACTAAATTTCTGTGTATTCCAGGATGTTTATATGTCGTATATGTTCCACGCGCATAGCCTAGTAATGGAAACTGTACCACACATCCTCCATCTTCACCGAGCTTGTTACGTGCCATGCGAGTTATCAAAATTCTACTATGGCGAGTACGGCAGTCATCTTTTTAGTCCACTGCGACTGAACTCGGCACAGAAAACAAATTTCGCCAAACTAGAAATGAACATTTCAATAGTTAGGACGACATCACCAGGGACAAAAAAGCGATGATGGTGGTTCTGACCTAAGACATTGTAGAGCTGTTCGTATGGATCTGTAGTTGCACAAAGGACACGAACTTGAACACGCAGAGCATGTGATCGAAACGACGCGTCGAGGCATGGATCGTACTTTAATGGAGACAGCGGTTCAAGGTGATTGGCGGTAAAAATTCGACCGGAGATGATGGAATTTCGTGTCCTTGGTACGTTGAACGCCCTTCATATCGTTCCGATGGATGACAGGAAGCGTGAACAATCCATGCCGATGTTACTTTCCTCCGGGTCTCCAGCCATTTGCAGTGGCAGTGTAGAAATCCTAAGCAACCTTCCGCTGCAGATGGTATGATTTAGAGGAGGACGACGATCAGCGACTTTAACTACAAAGTCGATCCTTTGCAATAGTGAAACACTCGAAAAGTTGGCAGCTAAGAAATCATTGGTTTGTCAGGCTCATGAAAGTGTAGCAGATAACGGGTAGACTCACCTTCGCATCCACCTATATCAATCCCAACCCCCGTACTTAAGTCCAGACAGCACGATTGATCTTCATTGGCAGCATTTGAGGTCGTGATGAGCTTGGAGCGAATTTTCGGTCGTTTCGAGGTGAGTAGCGATTAGATATAGATACGGCGAGCTATATGATAAGGTTAAAGGTGGAAGGTGATGTGGTCGGCCGACAAGGGCCGAAAGGGTAAATGTGACGGCGTGACGGGATTGCTCTTTGCCTATCGCCAACTAGCCTGGCTTTATTATACACTCGCGGAACTCGTATCGCCAACGTGCAGTTCGATTGCTTCACTCGACGTGATCGTCCTTCAACACCTCTTCAGTCCCACTGTTTGCCATTGCAACTGGCCGATAACCGAGAGATGACCAGAGTTGCAAGCAGCGAGCGGCTCGGTGCAGGCTCTGAAGTTCTGATATTGCAAGTAAGCATTCCGTCCTTATTTCCTTTGCCATTGGGTGTACTCAATATACTCAATAGAAACTAATATGCGGGTACATGTACATAAACTACTGTCTCCAGAGCGTCAATCTGCCGCGGCGGTGGCGCTCGTGGGTGGAAAGGTCGCATGACGGCGAGTGCTAAAAACGTACTAGGCATCGCGACTTTGTATCCGCGAGCGCTCCAGCCATTGGATAGTTTGTGATCAAATCTATCATAAGACTTCGCCGCCGGAGAGACATAGGTTGTCGCCCTCTTGTTTTCGATCCCAGTCCTCCGTTTACGTTCTTCTCAGTCGCCGGAGGGAAGCTGTCGACTCATCGTATCAGTGTTGTGCCGGTCACCGACTAGTCACAAAGTCCGGCGAAAGTCACAAGTCGGTCAAAGGCAGGGCACTTTTTGACCTGACCTTTTCTCACGGCCCAGCAAAGCCAGCCTCGACCAGCAGGTCTTTCCGGTTCCTTGACCGAAGTTAAACCGAAGTCGGCCGCTCGCGATGGCTGTGCAGTGCCTTCCCATTTATGGTAGGGACAACATCAGGTGAAGACATTCTGTGGCTGTGAGAAAGTCAAGTCAAAAAATGACTTTCGGACTTGCCTCGGGCTAGTCGGAAAGTCAGGGCAGCGACTTACGACTTTGGGTCAACGCCCTTCCAACACTGCATCGTATCGTTCCGATCTTTGTTTCGCAATGGGCGGCATGGGAACTAATTGAAGCAGGGTAGTATTACACGGCAATCTCCGCACAATGAACGCCGGTCCCTGACATTACGTACGCAACAGGGGAAGTAAACACTAAATATGTACATCACCACCCACATCTGTACGAGAGAATCGACTTCGGTAAATTAATTCTTCTCATTCCATCAGCGCATTGGTATTGATCATTCTTTCACTAGGGACTTTGGAGACGTGTCCTCTTCTATCGGCAGTTATCAGGCAGCTTGTTTCTTGTATGGCTGTTTTCACGTCGTTCCAGAACGTCTTGTGTCGACGTCTAGTCAACATCGTCATGGCGATCTCTCCGCTCCTCTTGGTCTAGAACCGGCTCTTGTTCTTTCAGCAACACGGAGATGTCCTAGGCCATCAAACCTAAACGTCCTCGAAGACTATTTGATACACGCTCTACAGTCGGTTTTTTCCCCCGAGTCTTGGATGACCATCCGTCCCGAAGCTCCAAGAGCCAGAATCATATGCCTGCAGCAGTATTTGTCACGACCTGTTTTTTTTTTTCGCCTTTGTCCCTTAAATACGGGAAAAACTCCGCAGGTGCATGTCGACTTGCAGGCTTGTGGGTCTATGTGGGCGCACTGTATCGGTGCGGACGGAGATATCGTATGTAATTTTCGATCCCAAGTTCAATGGTGGCGTGTTGATTCCCTCCGTCGCAGAGACAGCTAGACTCGCTCGTTCCTCAAAACGCCACCGGGAGATGCCCTATCTCATACTGACTCGAAATCAGCAGGACCGGTACAAGTAAGGTAGGGACCCTTTTCGCCAAGTGGCTTGCTCCTCATTTATCCCGATACTGACATTCCATATGGCTGCGTTGCAGTCTATGGCAGCGCTCAGGAACGGTTGTATTATGGTTGAAGATCTCTCTCAGATCGTTTTCATTATAGATGTTTCAAATGTCTGGGTCGAGATCCGCGTGCAGTTCGTGCTTCTTGTCAGATGCGGTCACACCTTCAAAGTCGCGTGCAGTAGGTTGTTTCGTTATTGACTCCTTCTGCGGTGCCTTTAACGCGAAACGAGTGAGTTCGTTGATCTCATTGCATCTTGCCCTCAACCTCAACATGATGCTACTCATATATAAGTGAGGTCTTTTTCCCCACTCGTTAACACATTCAAACGATGAATTCCCTCCAGAAGCATACTCTGGAAGTCAAAATGTTGTCCCTCACCCTCGAAATCGTGCGCCCCCTCTGTACCCGTGGATACTTAAATCAATGTGCCGTATGTCCGGTATGTTATTCATTATAAGTATTTGTGCTCCGCGTGCTAATTCTGATGTAGAGCTTAGACGACAACATAGAGCATGTTGAGCGGAAAATTAAAGTTCTGGAAGACGTCGAGGCAAAAGTGGCCGGGAAGAACAAGGATACCTTGGATTCCGAAGAAGTTCGCACGATAGCCAAACGTAAGGCGAAAGAGATGGGCGATTGCAGCGAGTGGCATAAACTTGAGGAGCTACACGAACTTCGGCTTCGGCGTTCTAAGCTGTTGCAATTCGCTACTCTCAGAAGGGTATGTGTCTACCGTATATTTCTTGCCCAGAAATCTAATGCTCGATCCGTGAATGTAGACGTAAACTTGTCCCCTGGCACGCAGTTGAAATTGTTAGAACTACTTCACTCCTTTATAAAATTGACAACATGAAGTATCGATACATAGACTATAATTTATACATATGACAGACTATCGGGGTTTCTGGCAGCTTTACCGCTACTTACCGTACCGTTCCGTACCTTTCCTTTCTTTACCGATTACTACCACGTCGACGTACTAGGTTTAAACGGGTCTGTCTTTTCGTTCCGTTCCTGGGCTCGAACCTCGTCGTGAACAACACCAGAGATGAAGAACGGGGCACGGACAGCCGATAGATGTGAGTAGGCACCACAAGGATGGTACAGCGAAGACCACATACGATCCTCAGTAGATGGAAGTCACAGCATGGTTGTGCCAAATGGAAATCCCCTTCGCGTTCCCTACCATCACAGACGGCGGTATCCATGTACGCTGGTTAGGAATGGGATGGCGGCGGGGGTGGACGTCATCGATGCCGATGGAAGATGAGCAAGCTTATTCGCGATATTGGCAGATGCCCTCATTGGTGGAATGTTGGCCGTAGACGCCAGTGTTG
Source organism: Armillaria altimontana (assembly GCA_022818075.1). Taxonomy (NCBI): domain Eukaryota; kingdom Fungi; phylum Basidiomycota; class Agaricomycetes; order Agaricales; family Physalacriaceae; genus Armillaria; species Armillaria altimontana. The sequence continues at coordinate 1,071,015 of JAIWYR010000005.1, read as the reverse complement.
TTTCAGTTGTTGTCCTCTGTCTGCAGATGGAGGCCGATGGGACATCTGAAGGCATGCCCTTGGACCTTGGTGGGTGCACAGCGATAATTGGCGCCGATAATCCACCGCCGCCACCGCCGCGCGTGCCCTGACCACGGTGTGGACGTGGCGTACGCATTGGGATATCACGAGCATCTCCATCCTTTGATAATCCTAGAGGAGACGAGAGAACCGTGCGGCTATTATGACCAGCTGATGGGTCAAAACCCTTAGAAAGCCGCCAGTATGTGTATAAATAAAGAAGAAGAACCAATGCTTCACAAACAGAGGTCCTGAAGAGTCGTAAATGGAAGAGGAAGTACAGACGGATGGCCATAATAATAAATTTCTCCTCACGTCTGCCGTCGTTTGGCCGAATTTATATACCGGAAGAGAAAAGAGCCTGTGTCATCGAGGCGTTAAGCAATTCGAATCAGAAACATGTTAAAAATATGTCGGCCAAGCACGAGCTGGAGAATAGATGCATAACTAAATAATCCGTTACCGTGCCTTGCAGCCAAACGAACCCATGCAATCCCCTTTTCGACTACTTGAACAACTACAGCCAGGACCCTGAATACAAAACTTCAATAAACACCCAAGTAACGACCGCAGATAAGTAGTAATGCCGTACCGTATACCAAAGTGGCTTGTCCATGCACTTCCCCCCGACCACTGGGTGCTGTTCGTATTTATTTGCAGGAAGACGTTTGACAAGCTCCAGATAAGTTGGTAATTTCGAGCCTTCCAAGTCAGCCGGTTTCGCAATTATTGACTTGAGAGAAGAGAGAAGTGCGGAAGTGAAAACACCACAACCTGAATCGCCTGGCACTTCTGTCGCATACTCATAGGCCTGACATGCTGCCAAGAATACGTGTGATATCACAGGAACGACAGCCATCCAATCTACTGCGGATATAGATTGATATCGAGGGGAACCGTCTTCGGTTTTCAATTCTCCCAATTTCTTGTCGGCAATGGCAAACATATCTGCAATTGAAGTGCGCTCGGACAGAGGCTTCACAAAGCGCCTTCCTTGGATTGATCCTTCTGGGACTCTGGTCTGACCTGAGGAGTGGCAGCAGTCTAATATGACGGTAATATGATGTCCTTTAGTGCGACTGATTTCGTCGAGAATGGTGTAGAGCTCTCGATCGCTGATGTCAGGGATGGGTTTAGAATTACCGTCGTTGGCTTCGGTGGTGTTACGATCCAAGGGGCACAGGGCTTCGATGGTCCCGCTGCCCAGAGCTTCCGACGCGAATGCGGGATGGTCTATGCAACGATAAACTGTGCCGTGTCCGGCGTAATAGATGATGATATTGTCACCGTAATTTATCTGGGGATTCGTAGAGAGATCAAGAAGTGTGCCAATGATGTTGGCACGAACGGGTCGGAGGATGCTGGACGCATTACTGGGCTGAGGACTGAGGAGGAGCTTGACATGATCTTCCGGGACACCCATGTTTGTCGTCAAGTAGTGGAAAACATTGGTGGCATCGTATACGCAGCCATGTAAGGCGTCTTGCGTAGGATACTCATCAATGCCAATGACGACCGCCCAAAATTGACGCTGGTTTTCCAAGTCAACGACACTGAGGGGCTAAAATTCTTGTCAGTACTGCAATATCTATGCCGAATTCTGATGACTCGGACATGGGCACGCACTCACGCTCAAGCTCCCACTGCTATGATCCGCTGTCTCATTGGGCTCCTTCACTGGCAGGTTCAAAGGCGAATTCATGTCGAAGAAGAGGTTTTCTCAGCTAGTACAGCCATTCAAACATTCCTCCCATATATATATAGAAAGAAGTCTTTATAGCGTTCTGTTATCTTGGATGTGAGCAAATCAAAACTATCCTTGTGACCAATGCAACCAGCTATCTGGTCCGCTGGGCCTTGCTGAAGGCTGTGTTGCTGCTAAAAATAATGGATACGGTGAATTCGCACACCGCACTGTATGCGATGATCGTAAATCTAAGAGCGATAGAATGTGTGGTGTACCAGGGTTGGCAAAGGAGGCTCACACGTCGAAATGGTTGTATTGCACTCCTTGCTGGTGACTCCCAATGCAAGGTCCGTCTCGGCAAACAGACGCTGAGGGAGGCTCCCGATCAAGGTCAATCGAGGCCAAACAGGGCTGTTTCAATGAGCCTCGTTTTCCCTCCATCGACTCCTCTACCACGACTATCTGCTACTTCTTTTTTCTCCATACATACCTCCATATGCTTCGTAATCTTCGACACGCATCAATATCATGTCCGACTATGTGCAAGACCGTGTGAACCTGGGCCCTGGGGAAGGGCTCGGGCTCAGGCTTCATAATTAGAAAGCCTGAGCCTGAGGTTTGAGCCCGGGCTTTTGACGTACATATTATGAGGCTTTTGGAGCAAGTATGCGGTTAATCAGGAAGGAGAGAACGGTCCATGCATCCCAGATCGAAACTCCGGAACTTGCCGATCTTTCTTTCCGTCTATCATCAATGAAAGCCTCAACACGAGACGATACTTGAACGATACCAACATCGCTGACTGACTTCGACCACGAGAACAATTCTGAAATAGATTAGGTGGACTATCTTTGATGTGGACTGGATATGTATGTGCTGGATGAGCTTGCGAAGGAGTAAAAATTAGGTATGTTTTCATTTCTTCTTGCTACTATTTCGTTTTTTTAACACCCTGACAGACCTCTAAATTCACATCAGTATGTGGTATAGTTACAACTGATTGTATATAACCCCTAGTCATCGAAACAAAACCATTCCGAAGCCCACTGCAGCCCCGTTCCTGTCACGTACGAAGCCTGGGCATGAGCCTGAGCCGGGCCCGGGCCCGAGCCCGAGCAGGCTTGGGCTCAAGGCTCGGGCTTGCGATTTCAAGAGCCTTACAAACGGCACAATCGGGCTTCTCGGCGCCATGAAGCTTCTCTTCGACACCATACGACGATACTGTGGTGCATACTTTTACCTTGGTTGAGCTTTCCCGCTGGCTATATACTTACATTATGCCTAGGAGTACATGCATACCGGCTTCGAGGACCAGGTCCGTCCTGATGACCATCCCAAAAACATTGGATCTGCTTCAGCAGATGAAGAAAGCGATGACTCTCCCGATCCCGGCTGTCTGAAGGAGTTAGAGGCTGGAGAATACGAAGATGAGGACAATGAGGATTGCGCTTCCATCGAGCTTGGACAATACTGTTAGGATGGCGGGTCTGGACTGAAACGAAGCGAGTTGCAGAAGTGGATTACAGCTATGGCAAACACGACAAGGACCCGGAACTACAGTAAAATGCGTCAGGACTCCCTTTAATGGTAATGCCGACGTGTTTTGCTGGGGTGAAAAGAATGCATCAAGATTTCTTCTCTATTCCAGTTTCTCTTGCATTTTGACCAACGCTAATCAGTCACAAGCCAGGAGTGCAATACAACCATTTCGACGTGTGAGCCTCCTTTGCCAACCCTGGTACACCACACATTCTATCGCTCTTAGATTTACGATCATCGCATACAGTGCGGTGTGCGAATTCACCGTATCCATTATTTTTAGCAGCAACACAGCCTTCAGCAAGGCCCAGCGGACCAGATAGCTGGTTGCATTGGTCACAAGGATAGTTTTGATTTGCTCACATCCAAGATAACAGAACGCTATAAAGACTTCTTTCTATATATATATGGGAGGAATGTTTGAATGGCTGTACTAGCTGAGAAAACCTCTTCTTCGACATGAATTCGCCTTTGAACCTGCCAGTGAAGGAGCCCAATGAGACAGCGGATCATAGCAGTGGGAGCTTGAGCGTGAGTGCGTGCCCATGTCCGAGTCATCAGAATTCGGCATAGATATTGCAGTACTGACAAGAATTTTAGCCCCTCAGTGTCGTTGACTTGGAAAACCAGCGTCAATTTTGGGCGGTCGTCATTGGCATTGATGAGTATCCTACGCAAGACGCCTTACATGGCTGCGTATACGATGCCACCAATGTTTTCCACTACTTGACGACAAACATGGGTGTCCCGGAAGATCATGTCAAGCTCCTCCTCAGTCCTCAGCCCAGTAATGCGTCCAGCATCCTCCGACCCGTTCGTGCCAACATCATTGGCACACTTCTTGATCTCTCTACGAATCCCCAGATAAATTACGGTGACAATATCATCATCTATTACGCCGGACACGGCACAGTTTATCGTTGCATAGACCATCCCGCATTCGCGTCGGAAGCTCTGGGCAGCGGGACCATCGAAGCCCTGTGCCCCTTGGATCGTAACACCACCGAAGCCAACGACGGTAATTCTAAACCCATCCCTGACATCAGCGATCGAGAGCTCTACACCATTCTCGACGAAATCAGTCGCACTAAAGGACATCATATTACCGTCATATTAGACTGCTGCCACTCCTCAGGTCAGACCAGAGTCCCAGAAGGATCAATCCAAGGAAGGCGCTTTGTGAAGCCTCTGTCCGAGCGCACTTCAATTGCAGATATGTTTGCCATTGCCGACAAGAAATTGGGAGAATTGAAAACCGAAGACGGTTCCCCTCGATATCAATCTATATCCGCAGTAGATTGGATGGCTGTCGTTCCTGTGATATCACACGTATTCTTGGCAGCATGTCAGGCCTATGAGTATGCGACAGAAGTGCCAGGCGATTCAGGTTGTGGTGTTTTCACTTCCGCACTTCTCTCTTCTCTCAAGTCAATAATTGCGAAACCGGCTGACTTGGAAGGCTCGAAATTACCAACTTATCTGGAGCTTGTCAAACGTCTTCCTGCAAATAAATACGAACAGCACCCAGTGGTCGGGGGGAAGTGCATGGACAAGCCACTTTGGTATACGGTACGGCATTACTACTTATCTGCGGTCGTTACTTGGGTGTTTATTGAAGTTTTGTATTCAGGGTCCTGGCTGTAGTTGTTCAAGTAGTCGAAAAGGGGATTGCATGGGTTCGTTTGGCTGCAAGGCACGGTAACGGATTATTTAGTTATGCATCTATTCTCCAGCTCGTGCTTGGCCGACATATTTTTAACATGTTTCTGATTCGAATTGCTTAACGCCTCGATGACACAGGCTCTTTTCTCTTCCGGTATATAAATTCGGCCAAACGACGGCAGACGTGAGGAGAAATTTATTATTATGGCCATCCGTCTGTACTTCCTCTTCCATTTACGACTCTTCAGGACCTCTGTTTGTGAAGCATTGGTTCTTCTTCTTTATTTATACACATACTGGCGGCTTTCTAAGGGTTTTGACCCATCAGCTGGTCATAATAGCCGCACGGTTCTCTCGTCTCCTCTAGGATTATCAAAGGATGGAGATGCTCGTGATATCCCAATGCGTACGCCACGTCCACACCGTGGTCAGGGCACGCGCGGCGGTGGCGGCGGTGGATTATCGGCGCCAATTATCGCTGTGCACCCACCAAGGTCCAAGGGCATGCCTTCAGATGTCCCATCGGCCTCCATCTGCAGACAGAGGACAACAACTGAAACAACACTGGCGTCTACGGCCAACATTCCACCAATGAGGGCATCTGCCAATATCGCGAATAAGCTTGCTCATCTTCCATCGGCATCGATGACGTCCACCCCCGCCGCCATCCCATTCCTAACCAGCGTACATGGATACCGCCGTCTGTGATGGTAGGGAACGCGAAGGGGATTTCCATTTGGCACAACCATGCTGTGACTTCCATCTACTGAGGATCGTATGTGGTCTTCGCTGTACCATCCTTGTGGTGCCTACTCACATCTATCGGCTGTCCGTGCCCCGTTCTTCATCTCTGGTGTTGTTCACGACGAGGTTCGAGCCCAGGAACGGAACGAAAAGACAGACCCGTTTAAACCTAGTACGTCGACGTGGTAGTAATCGGTAAAGAAAGGAAAGGTACGGAACGGTACGGTAAGTAGCGGTAAAGCTGCCAGAAACCCCGATAGTCTGTCATATGTATAAATTATAGTCTATGTATCGATACTTCATGTTGTCAATTTTATAAAGGAGTGAAGTAGTTCTAACAATTTCAACTGCGTGCCAGGGGACAAGTTTACGTCTACATTCACGGATCGAGCATTAGATTTCTGGGCAAGAAATATACGGTAGACACATACCCTTCTGAGAGTAGCGAATTGCAACAGCTTAGAACGCCGAAGCCGAAGTTCGTGTAGCTCCTCAAGTTTATGCCACTCGCTGCAATCGCCCATCTCTTTCGCCTTACGTTTGGCTATCGTGCGAACTTCTTCGGAATCCAAGGTATCCTTGTTCTTCCCGGCCACTTTTGCCTCGACGTCTTCCAGAACTTTAATTTTCCGCTCAACATGCTCTATGTTGTCGTCTAAGCTCTACATCAGAATTAGCACGCGGAGCACAAATACTTATAATGAATAACATACCGGACATACGGCACATTGATTTAAGTATCCACGGGTACAGAGGGGGCGCACGATTTCGAGAATGAGGGGCAACGTTTCGACTTCCAGAGTATGCTTCTGGAGGGAACTCATTGTTTGAATGTGTTAATGTCAATGAGTGGAGAAAAGACCTCACTTATATACGAGTAGCATCGTGTTGAGCGCAAGACGCGATGAAGTCAACGAACGAAATCGTTTCGCGTTAAAGGCTCCGTCAATAACGAAACAACCTGCCCCACGCAATTTTGAATAGATGACCGAAACACGGACTGCGCGCGTCACGACCCGAACATTCGAAGAAGCATCTATAATGAAACCCATCTGAGAGATTTTGAACCGTAAGACAACCGTTTCTGAGCGTTGACATAGGTTGCAACGCAGCCCTACGGAATGTCAGTATCTAGATAAATGAGGACCAAGCCACTTGGCGACAAAGGGCCTTCATCCTAATTTCGTCGAATCCAATAAATCGTTGCCGATCAAGATCGATCGCGGGGTAAGGAAGAAGGTAACGTGTATCATTGCAATAGCCTCGGGACGTGTCTCAAAGATCTCAGCCCACTTGTACCAGTCCTACTGATTTCGAGTCAGTATGAGATAGGGCACTTCTACGTGGCGATTTGAAGAACAAGCCTAGCTGTCTCTGCGGCGGAGGGAATCAACACGCTACCATTAAACCTGGGATCGAAAATCACATACGATATCTAGTGATCACAGCCGGGCCGATACAGAGCACCCACGTCGACATGCACCTGCGGAGTTTTCCCCCTATTTAAGAGACAAAGGCGACAAAAAACAACAGGCCGTGACAAATGCTACTGCAGGCATATGATTCTGGCTCTTGGAGCTTCGGAACGGATGGTCGTCCAAGACTCGGGAAAAAAACCGATTGTAGAGCGCGTATCAAACAGTCTTCGAGGACGTTTATATTAGATGGATGGCCTGGTCATCTCCGTGTTGCGGGAAGAACATGAGCCGGTTCTAGACCAAGATGAGCGGGGAGATCGCCATGACAATGCCACTAGAAGAACTGGCTTACGATATGAAAAGACACTTTGACACAGTCCCTTCGGTAGCAGTAACGCAGTAACGATGAAGCACGGCGTTCTGCATGAAACAAGCTGTCAAAGTGTCCTCACCGTTGACTACTCTTCGCATTGATTCATTGCGGGGAGGGGGGTGTCAAGGTGGGGTCAAGGAGTCCCGTAGACTCTGCTTCAGAAGAAGAGACGCCTCCAAAGCACTTAGTGAAGGAATGATCAATACAAGCGCACTGATGGGAGTGAGAAGATTTACATTTACCGAGCCAATTTCGCATGCCGCCTTCCATCGCCAACAAAAGATCGGAGCGATACAATGAGTCGAAAGCTTCCCTCCGGCGACCGAGAAGAACGCAAACGGATCGCTGGGATCGAAAACAAGACGGCGATAACCTATGGTGACGAAGTCTTATGATAGATATGATGACAACCATCCAATGGCTGGAGCGCTCGTGGATACGAAGTCGCGACATTTTCAGCACTCGCCGTCCTGCGACCTTTCTACCCACGAGCACCGCCGCGGCGGCAGATTGACGCTATGGAGACAGTATTTTATATGCATTTACCCGCATATTAAATAGATAGTTTCTAATGGGTATATTGAGTACACCCAATGGCAGAAGAAATGAGCACGGAATGCTTACCTGCAATACAAGAACTTCAGAGCCTGCACCGAGCTGCTTGCTACTTGCAACTCTGGTCATCTCTCAGTTATCGGCCAGTCGCAATGGCAAACAGTGTGACTGAAGGACGATCAACAGCGAGTGAAGAAATTGAGCTGCACGTTGGCGATACGAGTTTCACGAGTATATAATAAAGCCAGGCTAGTTGGCGATGGGCAAAGAAGGCAAAGAGTAATCCCGTCACACCGTCACATCCATGGTAACGCTGTCGGCCTATCTCATCTCATCTCATCATCATCATCATCATCATCATCATTACACGGCACGGTACCACTTGGGCACGCCGGACGCAAGTATACAAGATGTAGCACTACAACATCTCTCTACTCGTTAAACCACTCACACATCCATCAAGCCGAGCTTACGCACTTGGAACAAGCCCGCAGTAGAACTTGAAAAACCTGTAAGCAGTAAGACAGTATTAGTGGCCCTCCCAACAAACTCAACCCTCACGTAGCATCGGCGCCGCATAAAATATTTGAAGCACATTATACGCAAACATGGCTACCAAAGTAATAGAAGACCTTTCGGCAATCAGTTGCTGAAGGAAGTATATATCGTTGACTTGATCAAATAGAAGCAGGACAGATGGGATTTTCACCGACAATTCCGCCCATACCTGTCTCCGTAATTCAATCAAACTCGCCGTCCCATTGCAACGCAAGAGGGCATGTTCAGGCGATTCAACGACAGTCCTGCAGAACCGACATTTCCGGTGATCTCTCAGTACCTTTGGTTTGCCATATTCTGACCATCTCATCCTTTCCAGTGCGAGAAGATGATTGGACAGCAAGAGTCGGGTGAGGGCCGTTCGATGTTCCAATACAGGTACATCCAGATAGTGGCGCATACACAAGACAACTTGAGCAGGAGGCTTATTTTTCTGCGGTTCTTTGCGTCCATGAAGCAGGTAGAGCTTATCAGTGCCGTTGATTTCATTCTGTAGCCACTTATTTGTGTCCTTTCGCACCATGTCCATGTACTTATCAATATAATCAAGTGATAAGTCTCTTGGGTGTAGTTCATATGACAGCACAAATGGCAGGTTGCGACCAGCCTTGAGAAGATCCCCGAACCAGCTTGACTTACTTCGCAAGAACAGATCTATGCTATTAAACATAGCAGCTCGAGCAAAATGGCCATGGTCCAAGGACAAAAGATATCTCATGTTGGATAGCACCAGAATGAATCGACGAACAGCCAAGGGCATAATTCCAGTCTCTGTAAAGAGAGGCACAATCATAGATCGTGAACTCAGATGGAGCATTCTACGAATGAATCGGATTTGGACATCCTGAAGTGGCTGCAGTGTACTTTTGTAAGCATCAGGCATAATCTCACATCCATGAATCAGATGACAATCTACCCGAGCCATATACAGCTGCTTCGCATCTTTGGGACGAAGGTTACCAATCCGATCTTCAGCACCCCAAATGCAGTGACCATAATAATGTGCAGTGCTAGCTTTTTCTGACAAGTGTTTCTCATAGACTCTGAATGTGTTTGAACTGAAGACTACTCCCACATATTTCTCTTTCACAGAGTACTCAAGCACACTGCCTCCCACTATGAAGCTAGGGAGGGCTGAAGGAACTCTACCAAAGGCCATCATTACAGTCTTTATCTTTGAGATAGTAATGAAGTTCAGACTACACCATTCAGTGAGAACATTCAGTTTCAGTTGCATACCCACTGCAGAATGAGAGATGAGCAGTACATCATCAGCTTGGGCCAGGATGGAGACAGTGAGACCAGCCAACCATACATCGTCCTTATGCTCAGGCATCTTCAGATCACCAAAGAATATATTCCAGAGAATTGGAGATGAAGTGTCACCAGTCAACAAGCCAATCAAGGCAGAGAAAAGCTCAGTTGTGTTACCCCCATGCTTAACATAGTACTCAACACGGCTATACATCATTCTGAGCCAGTCAAAAAGAGGACCACCCATTCCAAGTCGATTGAGTTTCAACCATAGAGTTGCACGGTCAGTGGATGGAAAAGCATTTGTCGCATCCACTACAGCCACATACAGAGGTTTACTCTTTGATTTTGCCTCCTCGATGGCACACCTGAGAATAAAAGGATTATTGTTTGTACGGTAACCTGCCCTGAACCCATTCTGGTAATCAGGAATAATCTTATATTTCTCTGCCCATTTGGTTGCACGCTTATGCATTAACAAGGAAAATGATCGAAACATACAGCTCTCCACTCCAATAAGTCGATAGCTTTCAGGATCACTGCCAGTCTTTCCATGCTTGAGCACACCAACTAGTGCAATGCGTGTCCACTCTGCAGGGGCATCACACTCATCTAGACAGGTGTTGAAGATTTCCATGAGCAGGTCATTGGGGATATCCATGATATCTAAATAAGTTATATGGTCATCTGCAGCCGCACTGTCCACACGTGAGCGAATATCTTCTTTGAAATCGGTCACCTCCTCCTCATCAAAATGAAGAGAAAAGAAACCCTCTGGTGTATGATCAACTGTCCGTGATGGCATATATGAAGCAAGCATTGCATTCATTTTGTGTTGAGCTGGATCAAACCCAGGAGGCAATACCTCTGGTGGGTTTAGCCATTGTTCAAACACATGTGCAAGTGCATCCGCAGATACCAGTGGTGTTTCAGGGACAGGATCTGTCAATTTGCGGAATGTGCGCCAGAACTGGCCAACAGACCCTGTCTCCATTAAACGTCGACGATTCTCTTCCTGGAGGGCTCTCATTTTTGCATGACCTCTATGAGGATGTGGGTACTTTTCTCTTGTTGGTGGTTTAGCTTTATCCACTGTGTTATGCCTAGGATCAACTGTGTTCGAAGTGACCTTTTTCACATTCAATATTGGTGCCTGTGGCCTGATGACTGGCATGTGTAGAAGAGAGAAGAAAGGGTGGACATTTCCGTCAGCCAGAGGTAAACTCAGAGCTGCCTTTGCCAGGTCTACAGCAGCCTTCCAATGGCCATTCTGTGTTGCCTCAGTTTTTCCAAGCCACAAGAAAGAGACTGGTGCAGTGCGTCGTTTAATCAGAGTGTTAATGATATGGAGCAGGTCTCCATTCTTCCCTTTCCAACCACACATTTCATTCTCGACACTACGATAGACCACTGCATTAACACAATATTGGGAACGAGTACCAATCTCCAGGGATTTATTCAATGGGGAGCGGTATAATGCAATAGCAATTGACCACAGATCCACCCGGATACCAGCCTGTTCACCATGGATTCTTTCAACTGCATTAAGCCGTGATCCAGGTCCCCAGTAACAACCAGCAACTGCAACCGCTGAATGTGTACCTTGCCAGCGGCATAGAGCATATGCAATCACTTTTACTGTGGTGGTGGTGAGATGCACAGAACCAAATGTGGCTAAAGCTTTTGCATCTGTATCCTTTCCAGCCTCGAGAGCGGCAGTCACCATGTCATCCAAATGATTATGAACCACCGGTGCAGGTCCTTGCTTGCGTTTAGGCAGCTGTCGAAGCCTCCTCCGCTGACCTTTGGATAATGGGACAATGCCTGATGACTGTGGTACCTCACATTCCACATTCAAATGCCAAACCAATGCAGCATGGTCTGACCATTCACGGTCATGAGGTAAGACCTTGAACAAAGGAATATCATTGATCAACTGCTCAGTACAAGCCACATAATCAATAACAGTCGCATACATTCCCTGAAAGGAAGTGAAGCGAGCACCCTCAGTTCCAAATCGCTGGATACCATTCAGAATCATCATACGGCAATCCCCCAAGAGTGTATTCAACCATCTCCCTCGTGTGCTAACCACGGGATCTGGGGACAATTGTTTCTCATGATGATCAGCAGGTGTCTTTGAGCCTGTGCGAGAGTTAGGATCTCCTGCAAACATCACCTCAAAATTCCCCTCAATGGCACATATCAGAGAGGAAGCCAGGGATTGGAGAGGATCTGACTCCAGGTACATAGTCCAGTCCGTTGTCTCTGGGAGTATATATGTATTATATATCAGTCTGTTACCGATCTGAAGGACCATGAAATCCTCGCCTGAAAGGTCTTCACGGTATATCACATCAAGATCTGCTGCTACAATAACAGCAACACCACCCCATGACTTGTCAAAGCTTAGAGATGGACGGCGAACACGAGAGTAGATTATATAACCTCTAGGCAACCGCACCGTCAGATGCTGGTCCGGACGCAGATGCGTCTCTTGGAACAGGTTAATGTCATACAACATAACATCTTCTGCAAACTCAGGGCAGTCCAGCTTCAATAAGAAACAGCCATTAATATTCCAGCTACGTATTTTTAATGTCTTCACACTTGCACAAGTCATAATCATATTTGATTGCATAAAGATAGGTGACATAGTACGTAGCATAGGTATATCTGGTTGGACTATATTGAAGGAAGGGACTGCCCAAACTAATTTAAAGGTACAAGCTCATAGGTAGCTCTCGACGATGGCCAGGTAGAACTTGGAGCTAAAGTGTTCCAACTCTCGCAGAACCAAGCAGCCCAATCACGAGAGGCAACACTGAAATGAGCCATCGGAATGTCCACATTCAATCCTCGATGAGCTCTAAAGTGCGGTGCAGCGACAACTGAGTCAGCTGCCATACCCAGCAAAGTTTGGACAGTGGCACGAACCTCACCAGTGATGTTTGTCCCCCAAGTGATATTCGTTACGGTGATAGTGACCGAGCCAGGCGCTGGGGTGAAAGAATTTCTGGCCTTTTTGCTGGCCGGTGGTGCAGCAGCAGCAGGAAAGGAATTGCGAGCAACAGGCTGTGCAGCAGGGGGAGGACCGGATGGGGGAGGGGGAGCAAGTCCTTGAGGTAAACCCGGGGCAACAGGAGCCATGGGAATGGAAGGAGGCGCCGCAATTGGTGAGGGCACTGGCCAGTGGTTGGGATCAAAGGACACTGCAGCGGGAGGCACTACAGGCGCTGGGAGTGGCAACGAAGGTGGAGCTGGAGGGAGGGGGGGAGCCGGGAGAGTAGGCGCGGGAGGAAGTACAGCAGTCTGTGGTGCCGGCAGAGCCGACAACGACATAACCGGTGTCGGGAGGAGCGACGATGAGGATGGTGGGAGAGGCAGAGACGTTGAGAGCAATGCACCAGAACGGACCATGTTTATGAGGGTATCAATGGAGTTCTGCATCAGACCCTGATTTTGCAAAATCTCTGCTGTACGGCGTTCCAGTTCCTGTAAGCGAGCACCATCTTGGACAATTTGCACATGATTCGAGCGGACATTGGACTGCAAGTCAGTGATCACTGCAGCATTGTTGTTCTGGGCCAAGGTGAGCTCCTCGATGACTGCTGGAATAACCCCCTCAGGCACGCCACCATTTTGCAAGGCAGCAACGTCGGTGTTCAGGGCTATAAGCTCAGTATCAGACTCCGCATTGAACAAAGGCGGTGAGTACATACCAGTCAGGTGGGCTTGCAGCCCTCCCATGGTATCCACCGTGTCTCTATAACGTCGTTCTGAGTTTGCGAGATGGTGGGCGTAGTGATTGACAAGCGTGTTTTGACGAACACGGGTCTCCCGGCCTTCACGATCGTTGCCAAACTTCTTTGTAGCCACAGTGTCGGCCGCAGACACGTCCGTAATCCCGATGCGTTGAATGTGATATTCAGTCATGGTGGGAGTGAGCGATGGGCCAGCTGCAGCCGGCGCAGGCGGAATGGGTGCTGGTAAGGCCGGAGCCTTACCCTTACCACACGCAGGTGCAGCCTCGGTGATCTGAGGTGAGGAGGGCGCCACAGGAGGGGCGGGCCCTATCATCGAGCGTGATAGTACAAGATCATCATCTCTGTAACTGGCAAGCAGAGAGTCCCAATGCGCGTCCGCGATAGCTTGATGGGAGCACGAAATAGACTCGTTGGGAGCCGGAACCAGGGGTGCAGCGGGGGTACCTGCACTCCCAGCATGCAGGTTTCCGAGAGGCGCAGGGGCCTGGATAAGCAGAGTTGCACGAGGTGCCGCATTCTGAGAGATAGAGGAATTAACCACAGAACCCTGACTCTCAGCAGAGGAGAGAGGAGAGGAAGCAGGAACCCCCACAACCGACGTGGCAGGAAGAGAAGAAGCTGGCGTGGGAGGAAGAGTGTGGGACCGCGTGAGACGGGCACCAGATGGAGTTTGGGAGGGAGTTGACATTTTAGGCAGTGTAAATGATGGGGAAAGAAAGAGAGATGAAGCAGGTAAAAAACCTGAGAGGCACCACCAAATAAGATTGCCAAGGCCAGAGAGGAAAGACCGTGAAACTCAGAATACAGGTCCAGCCCCCAGGTACAGTATGCAATAACCAATGTAAGATGAAATACACAGAGATAACGAAGCGGGACGAGCAGCAATTCCAATCGGCCCAATCGCACGGAGCGACGCAATCAAAGCCCAATCAATGGCATGATCCTAGCAATCAGTCACGAACTGTGTGACACCCGGGACGTTCCGCGTTACTGCAGACTTGTGAGCTCACTAACCTGCAGAATATGCACGCAGAGAGAAGGGAGCCAAGCTGAGAACGTTGGCAGAGGCGAGAGGAATAGCCGTATTTATGCCAGGATAGCACTATCCGATGTCTGTGACAGTGTCAGCCGATGACACGCACACACACCAGGTTTCGCCCTTTGAAGGAGGTTTTTTTTTTTTGGATTGATTTTACGTCCTAAGGGGGACGGGACAAAGTGAATAAAAACACACCCAAGACGATCCAGAACACAGTCGTCTACTTTTTAACACGATAGAGGGCGCGGACGAGCTTATTCAGAGCCCTCTAGGTTTAGATGATGGTTCAATGGGGAGCGGTATAATGCAATAGCAATTGACCACAGATCCGCCCGGATACCAGCCTGTTCACCATGGATTCTTTCAACTGCATTAAGCCGTGATCCAGGTCCCCAGTAACAACCAGCAACTGCAACCGCTGAATGTGTACCTTGCCGGCGGCATAGAGCATATGCCATCATTACACGGCACGGTACCTTCAGGATCATAGCACCTTCAATTAAAAAATTTCAACCCGTCCACACATCTCAGCGCCGTATATTATACTTAATCGCTACTCTCCTCGAAATGACTGAAATTCGCTCCAAGCTCACTGCGGCAGCCAATGAAGATCAATTGTACTCTTTGGACTTATGGGTTGGGATTGATATAGGTGGATGCAAAGGTAAGTCTGCCTGTTATCTGCTACACTTTCATGAGCCTGACAAACCAATGATTTCTTAGCTGCCAACTTTTCGAGTGTTTCACTATTGCAAAGGATCAACTTTGTAGTTAAAGTCGCTGACCGTCGTCCTCCTCTAAATCATACCATCCGCAGCGGAAGGTTACTTGAGATACCTACACTGCCACTGCAAATGGCTGGAGACCTGGAGGAAATTAACGTCGGCATGGATTATTCACGCTTCCTGTCATCCATCGGAACGATATGAAGGGCGTTCAAAGTACCAAGGACACGAAATTCCGTCTTCTCCGGTCGAATTTTTACCACCAATCGCCTTGAACCGCTGTCTCCATTTCCATACAGTATGATACATACCTCGACGCATCGTTTCGATCACATGCAGTTACCCAGGCGAGGCGTAACCTTGTTCTTGTCATGACGCCGGTCCTATCGCCACTCCTGTGATATCTTACCTAGTCTATCAATGTTCCTATACTAGCGGTGACCCATGCACATTAGGACATTCTGGCAGGAGAAAGATGTGATATTTTTAGGTAGGTAGGAGAATTGTTTACATAATTTCACATGTATCGTACGACTTTCTTCAACGCTACAACTTGTCCCCCAAGTTTTCGTGCCGGGTGTTGCTGCCACTCAATCGCTCTTCTTTTCGACATGCTCAAAGTCTTTGTTATCGTTGCTTTTATCGGTGGAAGGATTGTCGGAGGTGGAAGTAGACGCAGATGGGGCAAGGGTGGGACTGTGTTCAGAAGACAGTGTCGTTTGGGGTTTTTGCTTGGTACGTTTCGTCGGACTATTGGGCACATTAAAGTTGACTGTCTGTAGGGTCCGTTTTTGATTTCCTTGGCTCGATGAACCTGTACAGTACAATGTCGGAAACTACACGTATAATAGGAACGAACGGACACAATACATACCGGGTTTTGTAGGGCTTGCAGGTGTGAGAGGGATGCGGCCAAGAAACACGATGGTGTCGATATCAATGATGAAGTGATGGACCTCATGCATCGGATTGTGTTGGGAGGGATTGTGTTCCTTGAATATGATGCGTGAAAGAAAGCCGGACACGGAGATGAAGAGGTTATTCCCCGGCATCGGCTTCTTGTTTTTGTATCGGGGTGAGTCAGGGAAGATCAAGTGAGCGGGAAAGGTACATTTGTGGCCGAAGAACTGAGTATATTGGGCTGCATTGATATCAAAAGTGAAATCAGAGGTGCTGGCGTCTTGGACTAAGCCGGTGACAGTGACGAATGGGAGGGGGAAGGTGTCCTCTGTCTCGATTCGCGTCATCTCATGGTATGAATTAGCTTTTCGGTGTGACTGCAAGGAAGACAATATGCACAAAAACAATATCACCCATGGCTTGATACTCGTCGGCTTCAAGAGCATAGTCGCCAAGGGTTAGAAGAACATTTTCATCTTCCGGGTACATTTTCGTGATCTGTAGGATATAATTATAAGAAGAATGATAGCTGCAAGATAAAGAAGGGGACGTGCGTTGGCTTGAATGACGAACTTTTCAGGCTCATCTCCAAAAACAATGTTGTTTGCATTGAAGAAGCATAAGGCGAGGACAAAATTTTCAGTAGTATTGCCAAGAAACATCTGGGTGTCAACAACAATGGTTTTCGTCAACTCGCCAGAAGA
Organism: Armillaria altimontana; assembly: GCA_022818075.1. NCBI lineage: Eukaryota > Fungi > Basidiomycota > Agaricomycetes > Agaricales > Physalacriaceae > Armillaria > Armillaria altimontana. The sequence continues at coordinate 1,054,030 of JAIWYR010000005.1, read as the reverse complement.
ATTACAGAGCTGACGGGCACTGGATATGTAAGCGAGTCCATAAAGGGAGGCGCTACCATTTTCAGTTCTTGCAGAAGAGCTGGTGCTGGTCATGGCTTCTTGAGAGAGTGCTGGTGGAATGGGAGACTTGGATGTGGAGAGCAGGACTATTCTCAGACTCCATATTTGAGTGGTTGTAAATGAGTTGAGCATCGCAAATGTATAGATTAAAGGAAGCACATATTGAAAAGAAACTTGGTTCCAATGTGAAGAGTAGGAGATTAGAGTTTGATGCGAGAGTGAAGGTTTGCGGAGAAAGAATATAGATTAAAATAGAACAGTCACTGGTGATTTCAATTGAATTTCTGCGGGTACAATTTAAGTGAGTCATATGGTGAGAAACCGGAAGGGACAAACATCATAAATTAGATTAGGGCATCACGGTATACTACATTCATTGTGGAAGGGCCAGAATTGTTTGAAGGTGGTATTAAAAATTTTAGGTGTTTGCCTGAGGTAGCTCTTGAACATGCAACATAGAGTTGACCATGAGCAAAGACTGGTATTTGAAGGTCAAGGCCCACATATTTTACAGATTGGCCTTGGGCTTTGTTGATGGACATTGCAAATGCAAGGCGAACAGGAAATTGGCGGCGAGAATATTGAAAAGAGACTTGAGTATGATGATCAGATGCAGTGAGCCGAATACGGGGAATGAAGACAACTTTTCCATCGTGATCACCACCAATAATTTGTGCTTCTAAGACACGTGTAGACATTTGAAGAATAATGAGGCGTGTACCATTACACATACCATTGGTGGGATCAATGTTGCATAAGAGAATAATTGGAGCTCCAATTTTTAGATGAAGTTCACCGGGAGGTAAGGAAGATGAATTTAGAGAGCGAAGAACTTCAATAGGTATGGGAGGATTATAAGTATCAAAAGGAGCATCGGCACCAGCCTCATTGATAATCTCATCAGCACTGAGAAAAGACGAAGTTTCTCCTGACATGAGATTCAGAATGTATTCATTTGCATCTGCGACATCATTGTTTCTTGGAGCAAGTATTGTGTGATTCAGAAAATATTCAGGAGGTGGTGGTGGGGTACTTTCAATACCATGATATACAAAGGAGATAAGGTCTTCAATAGAATTGACACATAGCTCTGGTGGGAGTGGAATAGATGCAGAATCGGTTTGGGATGGAAGATCAGAGCCTTGGCTGATACGTAGTAGCCAAGGTGCAAAGATTTTTGGGTCATTAAAGTTTGAAGGAGAGGAACAATCTGATGATTCGGTATCAGTGTCTGAGTGTTGGAGGAGGCGCATATTTTTAATAAGGCGCAGTATATGGATATGTTCCCATATTGGAGAGAATGGTAAAGATGCTCTGATTATATCAGCACGTTTACCTCCAGGAACAATTGGCAAAGTTTGCTGAAAGTCACCACCGAAAATGACAGTGATTCCACCAAAAATTTTATCTGAGTTTCTGAGATCATGACAGGTTCGTTCGACTGCTTCTGCTGCATAATGATGTTGTGGTGCTGCTTCATCCCATATGATAAGGTGAGTTTGTCGAATGAGTTCTGCACATTGACTCTCTTTAGGGATGTTGCAGAATGATTCTCCATTTAGATCTGAAATTGGAATTTTGAACATGAAATGAGATGTGCAGCCACCAATTAAAAGAAGTGCAGAAATTCCAGAAGATGAGACACAGAGAACAATGTAGGATTGTGACCGCAGGAGATGACATATAGCTTTATACACAAATGTTTTTCCTGTGCCGCCAGGACCATGCAAAAAGAAGATCTTATTGTGGTTGTGATAAACAGAGTCTACAATGCTGTCAAAAGCTGATCTTTGCTCTGAATTCAATTTTCCAATAGCAATTTCTGCATTAAATTTTTCAGATTCTTGATTATAATTGAGTTGATCAGTTATCAAAGGATTAAGAGTGTGCATGACCCAATCTCTTTGAGAATGGGGCATAGAGGGATAATTGTGGCGGAGTGATTTTCCAGTTTCAGAAAGAATTATATCGACTAAATATAAGCCATAATCATAACGATCATCAAGAGAAGGATTTCTGATTCCAAGCATGTGAAGTTGACGAACAATATCATCAGTGATATAATGACGAAATTCATTCCATAATCTAGCTGGATCTGAAGGAGCACAGCATGTAAGAATGGTGACAAATAAACGGTGAAGTTGGTGACCTGTTTTCATTTCTGAACTCTCTGATAAACATAATCTCCATTCACCATCATCCTGAAGTAATGCTCTTGCAAGACAGGCTTCATAATATGTTGGATAGATGACATTATTATATTTATAAAGATCCGCATATGAAGTTGGACCTTTGACAACAGTGAGGAGTGTACGCAAATAGAATTGTTCACCAGCATTTGGAGAAACAAAATGCATTCTTCCAATAGCATAGGTACCTTGTTGGACTCGTTGAGTCCATTTACGATGCGTTGCATTCCAAACAAATTTTGATGGAAACTCTTGGTAAGTCAATTGGTGTGTGACTTCACGAATATTAGGATCATTGCTGGCATTAGCTGCAAAGAAAGCAGGCAATGTTGATTTCTGTTCTTCAATCTGTTCTTGAATAGAGTCTGGAGAGAGTTCAGGATCAAAAGTCACTATATCTTGATTTGGCAGGTGAACCTGGATATTTGAAGGTGAGAAAAGTATTAAAGAAAAAGTACAGCTGCTAACCTGCAATCGAACAACAGGTGGATTTCGACCATGTGTATCAAATTCATAAATATGCCAATTAGCTTCTGGTGGTGAAATATAACGACCATGAAGATGCCGTGCGATCTCATCATCAATATCAACAGTGGTATAGTCAGGGCCTTTGTGAATATATTTGAAGATATATTTGAATGATGCGATAGATACAGCACACTCCACATTAATGTGACAGTCATATTTAGCAGAAAAATAAGGATTAAAAGGAACAATCCATTGATTGTCAACATTTATAGCATTAGAACCATGACCGACAGGAAAAGCACATCCATCATTAGGTCTATAATACTCTGGATAGCCATCCTCAGTCAGTCTTGTTTGCTCACAGAAAGGTTTAGGAAAACCCTTGGTGCATCTACCATTTTCCATACATGGAGCATTTGGATTAACAGTACCACAGGGACCATGAACCATACACCTCTTTACTGTCTCGAAAAGGATGGGCTGAGTTACAGGATCAGGCCAATGAGCTTGGATGATAGAATCAATTTGTTCAGGATTAAACAGTTTCCATTGGCCATCAAGGAAGATAAGAATATGCATATGAGGAAGGCCACGTTTCTGAAATTCAATTGTATAAACCCAAGCCACAACAGTACCAAAGACACCCTCTTTGATTTCTTTAAGAATTGCATCACGTTTGAGGTGGAATACATGCACAACAATATCTGGGCAGTCATAGGCTGTTTGGCCTGGAAGAAGTTCACGTAAAATTTCAGGCCATTCTGGGTTTGCAGTCATGGTCATGAAGATGTCTACTTTACGGAAGTATCGGGCAATAGCCATTGCATCTAAATATTGCTGATACATGTGACGTGGACCACCAGTGTATGATGAAGGTAAGACAGTTCGTTTTCCAATATTATGAAGATTGATGCTATCATTGTGAAGGGCATCATCAAGTCCATTTCGAAGGGTAGCACGAAAGAGACCTTGATTATTACGAAGGTATGTGAGGTGGTTTTGATCAATTGCAGCCCACATATCAACAATATATCGCTGCAGTAGACGCCGACCATGAAGAATTGTAGAATATACATTATGGCGAACCTGCAGTTGATGAGAAACATATTGTAAGAGGGTCAAGCATGAAGGATTCACAGCCTCTGGCTGATTCAATCGAAGCTCTGGATACCATCCATTTTCTCCATAAGGGAATAAAAGAACATATTGTAAGGGTGAGTATGCAGGATGATTGTTATGTATACGCTGCAAAGGACCATCCCATCTGTGGAGAATTATATCTCTATATTCTGATAGACTGGAGCAATCAGGAAGGATGACAGCAACCTCATCTGCTGTTGGAAGATTGTGTGTACGCTTATCGGCTGTGGGATCAACACGGAGAGTGATAGATTTATTGGAATTAACACCATATTCATCAAGTATTTCTGCTGCATAGCGATAGATGAGGGCATATTGATGATGCTTGCGAAGGATAGTTTCTAGTAGTGCAATAGTATCTCTCCACAGATCACAATTGTTATAGCAGCGATGATCAATAGAGTCTTGAGGTTCATAGATATACAGTTGCGCATATGATGGGGGTTGATTGCGAGAAGGTAAAAGGGAGCCAGAACGGTGGTAAAGTTCACCTTGGATACGGAAAACCGGTGGTCCACGTTGGTGAAGATTTACAGAGTGATCTTCATTGACACCAAGAGAGGTGAAACTGAATGCTCGATTGTACATCCACATCCGGTCACGGTAGTCCTTTGCTTGAGCGTCATTAGCTTCAAGAAGCTGTCTCAGAGCTAGAGGAGGTTCACGTGCAGGAGGCAGAACAACTTGACCTTTTTTGCAGCATTGAACACCAAAGACAACACTGCCATTGATTTTTTTGGTCAGTTGCTCTGCATACCAGTGAAGTGCATGGCAGAAAGGACATTCGTAGGACATTTCACCAAGATCATGGCGTGATGAAGGGTCCCAATATGGACGGCGACCGGGAGGAAGGTTGTCACGCTGAGCCTGTAGATGTACCACGGCTCTAAAGGTGTCTAGTGACATTGCTTGTTCACAATGATGTAAGATACAAAAGTAATTAAATTGTACCATCTCTACTCGACCGATTACCGACCAAATGCTCTTGTCTGTCAGGATGATCAAGCATTGGTTCATCCTGCTCAACAATTTCGGTGAACGTATGTAAAGAGTGAATCGTGGCAGTATTTTCCGCCTGCACATATAGCTCAAATGCCATGGCAAGATAAAGGAGAGGGTCAAACATACCTCAGCTCTCTCTCGAGCTCTGCGCCTTTGCTGCGTGATTTCCCGCCTTGTCAATGGGAGTTCGTCACTCTTAAATAAGGGTCAATTATGATTGTGCTTCATTTGTTTTGCATTGTTACTTACTCCCGTAGGATGCGTTGATGGTACTTGTCGATGCAAGTCAGTATCTATCATCTGGACATCACGATGTTGAGCACGACGTCTCGTCCGCATAGGTTCAACAGTGGCATCGAATGAGGTGTCTTCAGAAAAAATATCAGCAAATAATTTCAGTGACGAAATATGGTTTAAAACGACCTGGGGGCATCTTGGAACGTTTCGCAGGGAGGTGAGAGATCCACCCAGCTTTAAATTGAAGTCGTTACCTATGAGACATGGTCACGCCATTGATTGCGAGTACATTTGAGGCGCACGAAATATCTCAGAAGAACCTATCTATTTTTTGAAGCTACATAGAATACAACTGGAAGCAACGGAGTTAGATTGCAATGTACAGATATGTCTGACATATCATGTACTCACAACCCTTCCTTCAGGACTCGGTAGATAAAACTAAAGAGAACGTCCTCGGCATGAATGCAAAATGATATGTGGAAGTGGAGGCACGAAGGAAGCAAACATGTGCAAAGAATGTCATCGGTACCACAATTCAATAGCGAAAACGGGAGAACAGGGGATAACATAACAGCGGGAACAGACACGCATCCGCAGCCAAGAATAAACCACATGGTCCGCAAAGACGAAGAACAGAAACATGGAAGGATAGTATTCAGCAACTATCGAAATGCTGATGACAGCAGCAGGTACCGTGGAGCCGTCCGCGTAGAAGAGAAGAGTCTGAGACATGTGAGCCTCCAGCGCTTACACGATGTACACGAATGCGGCGTCGTATCGGAGCAGAAGGCTTGATCGATGTCAAAAGAGCTCAACATCTGCTATTAACGGGAATGGATCGCATGAAATTGGCAACGTACCAAAATGAGGAGACAGAGAGATGAGAAAAGAACGATACAGAACATCAGCAGAGGTACGCAATGATTATGAACAGGTGTACTCACCAATCATGAACACCGCGATGCACTCCCTCAAATTGACCTCCATATCCCAACCTCAGAGCAGCAGCGGGCCATTACAAACGTGGGAAGAGGATGGTGAGAGAATGACAGAGGTGGTGGGACGCAAACAGGAAGGGGAGAAACGATGGTAGAAGGACCGGAGAGAGAGAGGGAGACGGCGAGAGACGCGTGACGTGACATGCTAAAAATGGAAGAACCAATGAAAAGGTCCACTTATGTAGCCAATGAGAGGGCGACGGAAGCAAGTTCCGATATCCACCTGTTGTATAGTAGATATCATATCTAAGTATATCCATTACACCTGGATCCGCCCTTTGGTAGATATACGCATTTGGTTACTTGGGCTCTATCAGCGGCAGCATTCTGGCAAGCGGTGTATGGTTCCGGGCCCCCTCAAAATCATTACTATCGACTTTCGGTGCTGCTTATTCGTTACTTGCAAGTGAGAAGACAATGAAGACATTCACAAGAGCGAAGATGAAAGTAAAAAAGATGATGAATCGTAATCGTTGCTCGTTGCAGATGACACGTATATATCGTGTTACCGCGACTCCCGCGCCGTTAGGGACAGCCAGATGGACTACCTTCATAAACACCAAAATCCTTTTCATCTTTTGTGCGGTTGCAGGTGGAACCACAGCGTGGATGCGCTGAGCCGGGATAAGCCGACTCCGCCTCATGCTTTACGCATGGCACAATTGTGTGTCAGTTGTGTACAACAGGACTCCCATGGCACAATCCCCAGACTCAGCCAAAATGTCTTCGAACGTCAAAAACGTTGAAGCGATACGTCCAGCAGACCCAGTCACCAGTGTCTGCGTGCCAGCCTCCGAGCTCCCCGCCACTCATCACGACCGCGTCCAAGCAGCGATGAAGGACATAAAATCTAAAATCATACCTCTGGAACTGTTGGAGAAGAAGCTGGCGACACAGTATGGGATGGCTCGGGATTTTGATTCCGTGGAGATTTTTGGCCAGACCAAAAGACTGGCGATCGCCAATCGTGATCACCGCTTTGTTCAGGACCTGCAGAACTTAGATCAACTGAACGACCTTCGGTTGCAACTTACTGAGCTCCGTCATTCGCATACGGTTTCTCCTCCCACAAATGCAAGTGCCTATTATATGTCTCCCGACGATTCCATACTCACTATTGCCCTCAACAATTAGGGTTGAGCATGCAGTACACCTGGCACCAAGCGGAGCCATCTCTGCTTAGATATAACATCTTAGGATATCTGCATTATCCACAGTGCTTTTCCATACAAATTCAATTCTCCAAACTATATACAGACCGTCCCTCTCTGATCAGTAGGTACATATTGTCATCTGTCTGAGTCTATATATACGAGAGACTATCTCTAAGCGTCTTTTCTATGTTCTGGTCTGATTCAGTGTTGTTACTTCGGTTTTCAGGGAGCATTAGTCCTGTTGGGGCATTAGATACAGCGTGCGACGTGTAACCTGTATCAGGGACGTGTTACTCGTTATGTACTACAAACATTCCAAAAAGGCTGATCCACGGTAGCCGAACAAGGTAAAAGATAGAAACAGTATCTTGTCTTCATTTCATTCGTGTTTCCTTGAAGGTGGACAAGGTGTGTGCTTAGATGTGAATCAAAAGGTATGGCGCCATCAGGTCAGCGGTAGGAAACTACTGCATGGAAGCGAGGTCCGTGCCAGCAGTAACGGAAGGCACATTATCAAATGTAGAGATTTGTAGCCTTCCAAGTGATACCCGCTCTACGTCGTAGGCTTATCTCCAATACACCCGCATGCGCATCATCATCATCATTACACGGCACGGTACCACTTGGGCACGCCGGACGCAAGTATACAAGATGTCACAACAGAAAGACTATCGGGTTAGGAACGTGATGGTTATCAAGGTCCGTTCAGCCAAGTGGTTCGACTTGAGCATTTATTGGTGGATCGTCAGGTTCGAGAAGGCCTGAGAGAGTGGGAATGGGCTTTCGCGATGCAGAGACTGAGACTAGTTGGGGACATGAACAGGACCCGCATCTTACCTCTTGACAAGTTACATAGTCGTTCAACGTGCGTAACGCAACGCTCTATAATGACAGGTCAGTCTCACGTCAGGAAATCGATCTAACGTCTGACGTACCGAAAGGTTCTACTTCCATTGGCATCGATTGTTTGCCTAACAAGTATCTTGCAGAAATGAAAATAATGTGTAGCCACTACATTTCAGAAACTTCGCGTCAAAAGGTTCGATGCATCATCCCTCCTTATCTGACAAGTGCCCAGGTGAGCATACTATTACAGTCAACAAGGGAATACGGGCACCCACCACGGGGAAAGGAGAAAATCCATCTTGACACGACACATCCACCGTCCATGCTGCAGATTTCAGCTGCTTGAATTGGCGGTGTGAGATCCAGTTCGAATATGCCAACGAGGAACTCGTCGATGTCGTACATGAGTATGAAGACTCATTAAGATCATTAGTGCAGGCCAGCACAACCGAGGCTTAGAAAGTAGGCGGAAACGAGAGAGAGCAGGTTTTGAATGTGTCCTGATGCGTGCGGACATTACATAGCTGGGGTGGTCTGGTCTTTTTGCTTTTGCCCGGAATGTATTTTGCGCGATGTCGTACTTATATAATACGATGCGCTTTGAGACCCGACGCGTCGGAGGTAATGACTACCAACGGTGACTGTCGGTAACGATTCACGCTTCGGTCGGCATTTGCGAATAGGTAATGTATCTGAGACGGTGTCCGCAGCGATGTTATCACTACAATCACCATTAGCGCAAATTTCAAAACTCGCATCTATTGGACGTACAACCTGAGTTATTATAGTCTGGATAACTGGACAGCCTCTCCGACCAATGTGACTGTATCATACGGGGAAAAACCCATCGGCAAGCTCGTTCGGGCGCCCAAGACAAGAGCTCATACAATTCACGAGTCCCAACGCCGCATTGCTTTGAGCGTGTTATGGGATCAGGTAGCGACGGGCATTGAAGTAGGACGATAAGGTAGACAGTGCCGTTGACGTGTTTGGTACAGTTGAAAGTGGAACCAGTGAAACTAAACTCGAAAGTACAAGGCGTAATACGTCCATGAGCTACAATGGATCGCTTCGCTACGCAGAAGGCGCAATATTCTAACAGGACAGAACGCGCCGAAGTCCCTCCGAGTACGATGGGCCGTTGACATTGCTACAAAGTTGGTCGCCTCTATCCGATATGACAGGATCGCTGGAGGGTATGTGTGATTGACATTCAGATCCTGGTTTCTCTGTCGTCGGAGGCGTATATTGTCTGCAGAGCGATTGAAGTTCTGCCTGATGGATGAAGTTTGAACAAAAAAAGATGTGAACGGTAAAATGACCTCACGTCATAGCACAAACATCCTGCTTGATACTTTCCCCTTCGCATGCTCATTACATGGTGAATCTCCGAATGCGTGAGCCTCTGACTCGCAGAACCTTGTGTCCGTCTCCTCGCCATTAACTTCTCTGGTAGGGAGAGCAGAGACGTTGGATCGATGGTCGACAAGGGAGCCGATGGCCGTCGCGGAGGTCCTGGAGTAAAACGCGCAGACATGAGATCCATTTGAAAAAATATAGTAGCGGCTCGTGCTTACCTGACTGTTGGAGGTAGCGGAGTAGTTGGTGACCTCGCCGTCAATGGCACATTCAATTATCGTGCTCAGGTACACGGATCTACTGGTAACGACACTTGCTGCAGGTGAAGATTAGAAATGAACTGTCGATCTGTCGGACGTGCATACCTCAACATTTGAACCAAACCAGCTACCCTTATCTTCTGTTCGACAACTCTGCATTGGATAAATGCACTTCTGCTAGCTCTCCTTTGTCCTTACCCTGCCTCTTTCTTCCGTTGAAAGATCTGGTAGAGCGTGTCGTAGTATCACCAGAACAAAATCTCGGTAATACGATTATGAATGGGGAGCAGGTCGATTTAAGGCGGAATTTTTGAACACAAGACTTGGGAAATGAATATCGAACCGACCAAGGCAGCCTGGCAAGGCGAGCAGGTCACTGTCAGAATGTAAGTAAAGACGGCGGTGGTTAGCACCGGGCCAGCCAGGACCCCGGATAATCCCACAGCTCTGATCCTGGATCCCGGAATTTTGGCGATTTGAGACCCATAGGTATGATCCCAATCCCGGATTTTCAGTTCATGTATGATGCATCCTACCCCGGAAATTCGTCAAGCTTTTGCCAGGTATGGTGCCAAATCCCGGATTTGGGGCCGCTGTAGATGGTCTGGGATGTCGGAGAGCTTAGGATTCAGCCATCGCAAGGCATGCGGAGTTGAAGATCATGCCGAAGAAAAAGGCCACTCGTCGATGATGCATTTTTAGGCGAAAATTGTTCAAATCGAGAGGGAAAAGTCTGGCGGCATTTCGGCGTGACTGCCGAATGACGGAGAAAAAATCCATGTATAGTGTCAAAAATCCCGGAAAAGGCCATTTTCCGGATCGGAGCTCTGTAGGCATTATCCGGTCTTGTTGCGACCAGCCTGGCTTTTATCTCTCTGACCCCCGACGCCGCAATCAAGAAAGGGTTATCACCAGTTTACCTGGCTTTGTTATATACTCACGGAACTCGTATCGCCAACGTGCAGCTATCGTCCTTCGACATCTCTTCAGTCCCTCTGTTTACTATTGCAACTGGCCGATAACCGAGAGATGACCAGAGGCGCAAGTAGCGAGCACCTCGGTATAGTTCTTGTATTGCAGGTAATCATTCTCTCCTCATTTCCCTTGCCATTGGGTGTACTCAAAATGCACATTAGAAACTAATATGCGAGTAAATGCACATAAACTACTGTCTCCAGAGCGTCAATCTCCCGGAAAGTTTGTATGACCGCGAGTGCTTTAAATGTATTAAGCAACACGAATTCGCATCCCCAGTCATAGGATGATTGTCATCAAATTTATCTTAATACTTGGTCATCGGAGAGACATAGCTTGTCGTCGTTGTGTTTTCGATCCCAGCCCTCCGTTTACGTTCTTCGTAGTCGCCGGAGGAAAGCTTTCGACTCATCGTATCGTTCCTACCTTTCGTTGGCGATGGAAGGCGGCATGAATCAAACTATTTGAAACAGGGAGAACCGGCTCGGTAAATGTAATTCTTCTCACTCTCATCAGCGCACTTTTATTGATCATTCCATCGCCAGGTGTTTTGGAGGCGTCTCCTCTTCTGAAGCAGAGTCCACGCGACTACGTGACCCTACCCCCTGCAATGAATCAATGCGTTTGGTTTCTGTGATGGAAAGGGCACTGCGGCGATGAAGACACAACGCTTTCCGGGGTTCCCAAAGTCAGTTGATACTTCACGACCGTCATGACGGACCCTCCAACTCTTGTTTAAAGCACGCTAGCTAACATGACTGGCTTGGGGAAGAGCCGGTTCGCACATTCAAACTACTATTTTCTATCCCACCGTTTTCCATTGGGGTAGATTAAATTTTAGGTCAAAATCCACCGTTACCGTGACTGTTACTGGAGGGAATGTGTTTTTACTTGTTGCATTATCGTTGAACCAGCTCATCCAGTCCACACTACGATCTCTCCACTTACGTCGGCCTCAGCGCTTACTCTTTTAGAGACACAACGATGGCTGTTGAAGCTTCGGGACACCAAATCTAAAATCTCGTGGCCGATTTGATTTGATTCTCTTCCAGAGTCTCGGAGCACGACCGTTCATCCCGAAACTCCATGAGTCAGAATCATATGCTGACAACAGTATTTCGGCACGACCAGTTTGCTTCTGCCTTTATCCCGAAAAGAAAACCGCAGGTGTGAACTGCACGCGTGTGGGTGCATGTGGGTGCATGATGCATCGGTGCTGACGGTGATCACTAGATATCGTATGTGATCTTCGGTCCCAGGTTTAATGGTGGTGTGCTGATATCCGCCGCCGCCGCAGAGACAGCTGGACTCGCTCGTCCTTGTGCTTCGGTGCATGCCATCTGTTCCCAACGGCCGAAGACGATCTTGAGATAGAGTGTTGGAAGACAGCCATGCGGAAAGCCGGGGTCAAACACCAGATCGTTCGTCCCGCCGGTGACAAGCTCATTAGCAACGCAGACACTTTTCTCTGAAGCTCTGCTTCTGGTTCATTCATCTAGACTGGCAATGGGCTCAACTCAGGCCATCGAACTATCCACCACCTCAAGGCGCGTTTGACGTTTAACGGTCGATTCTTTTGTTACGTAGTCTTAAATCTTGCATCCACTCCGTTCCTTCCTAGAACCAGGCCAGGATCATATGGCGACGACAGCATTCTGCCGCGACCCTGGCCAGGACCCCGGATAATGCCCTATGAACCTTGGTCACAAATTTTCGAAATCTTTGGCTATTCGTCCGGACTCAAAAAGTTGCGATTTTGGTCATTTTTGTCCGATTTGGTCCCAAGGTTGTCACCAAAAATCCGGCGTCCGTTGGGCCTCCGACACACCCTCCCGCCGAGGGGTGGAACGTCCCAAAAAATCAAGTTTCTGTCCGAATTTTGACCAAGGTTGACTGCCGGTTGGACCCTTTGTCCGGACTTTTGACTAGGGCTAGACCGTCACTTTGACCAAAATCTGTCCGAACTGGGCCCAGGGTTCATAGGGTATTATCCGGGGTACTCCCATCTTTCTGCTTCTATTAAAGAAGTGAACAAAGAAGGGACGCGCATTCTAACTGATTGAATTTCCGGAAGCGCTGTAAAGAACGATCATGTAGGATCAATTAAAAAATGCCGAGTGCACGCTAACCTGATTGCCTGTGGGTGATGTCGGCGATTGTACTAGTTCCCGCGCTGATAGCCTCCCCAGCAGGCTCTTCCATCTGTACATATGTGAAGTTTTGAATACGAACTTGTTCCGAGTCCTATGTATATAGGATTTTGGTTATTATGCAAACCTGAACTTACCGTGGGAAATTTTATAACCACCATCTCTGTCGGAGACACCGGACGGGCGTCTTTTGATGGCGAACCAGCACCAGACCTTTTCAGCCCACACCCTCCGGATCGTACCGACTCTTGAAATTTGAAAGCTCTACTGGCGAGTCTTCTGTCTGTTCTATGTCTCTCTCTCTTTCCTCACGGTTCTCTGACGCCTGCGTTTCTTTGCAGTCATAGTAGACGCTGATGCTGTGATAGGCGTCTCATTACGAAACGCATGCCTGCTTCCTCGCAGCCGTTACTGTCGCCGCGATGTGGAGGATAAGCTCATGTCCTGTTGTATTGCAATGGTTATCGACTAGCAGGCACTGCGGTCTGGGTTCTTTCATTTCTGCATCGTCCCGGCCCCTTTTTCATTATTCTTGCGAGCCGCTCCACAGATTTGGTTGTTGTACGACTTCTACTGCAGACACACTATGTTGATAAGAAGGTCTTTTTGCAAAGTAGGTCTCCAACTTTTCAGTATTTGACAGTGCCCCCCTCCCCCCCCAGGAATTCAGTCTGTACTCATAATGAAAGCGTAGCATTTCTCGCTGTCGTCCACTTCTGTGTTTACCAACGTGCCCCAAGAGGTCTCTCTACTCCCCTAGACGTACGCAACCGTGCGATCAAAACGGTAAGAGCCCTCATGATTCCAACACCTTCCACGTTCAACCTAATCGGACTTTACACTTTCCGTATCACATAGCTCGCCGCATATCATACCCAATCGCTTCTCTGCTCCGGGCTCACCATGACCTCAAATGCAGCCAATGAAGATCAGTTGTGCTGTCCGGGCTAGGATTGATACATATAAGGTTGGTGGATGCTTTAGTGAGTCTACATGACCTGACCGTCGTCTTCGGCTAATTAATACCATTTGCAGTGTAAGGGTACTTGGGATACCTAAGCTGCTGCTAGAAATGGCTGGATCCCCGGAGTAAAGCTACATCGGTATAGCTTATTTACGCTTCCAATCGAAACGATAACGCGTTCAAAGTCCTAAAGAAAGGATCGCAGCTCGGGTTTGTTCGAAATCTCACCATTTCTTCCCACCAATTGCCTTGAACTGACTCAATGAAGCGTTAACCCATGCCTCGACGTGACGTCTTGACCACATCCTCTACGTGTACCACGTCTTGGGCAAGAGCCACCATCGTCGTTTTTTTCGCGCGCGCTCTTCTCCGTATTCTCCTCTCTCTTCGTAGTCCCGCTATCGCCTCCTGCGGAGCCAGCGCTGCTGGACGAACAGACTCTCCGGCTGAGATGGGCTCGACGGTTCCCCCAGTGCCGTTCAGTTTTTGTCAGTGTTGTGCTCACGGACATGCTAGGAAACCACATACACTCAGTTACCTGGGCGAGACGTAACCTTTTTTCGTCATGACGCTGATCATGTCGTCCGTACTGCTGTGGTATCTTCGTCTATCATTATTCCTACGCATCATGATTCATGTCTATATGTCAGAAATACGCATTTGGTTATTTGGGATCTATCAGCAGCAGCAGCGTTCTGCTGGGCGGTGCACGTTTCGTCTCCTTAGTATACGTCGACCATGGCGCTGTTGCTTATTCTTTTCGCAAGTGAGAAGAATATGAGGACATTGACAAGAACGAAGATGAATGTAAGTTCGTTGCTCTTCGAAGACTTCACGTATATGTCGTGTTGGCAGTGCTGCCGCTCAGGGGAAGCCAGAGGAACTAACAGTGACTAACTCCATAACCATGTTGAATAGACGGCGTGAATGCGGCGCTGAGCCGGGATAAGCCGGGCCTCGGCGACTCTACCACCTCATACTTTACGCATGGTACAATTGTGCATCAACAAGCCTGTTCCCAAAATCAGCCAAGATGTCTTCGAGCGTCAAAAAATTTGAAGCGGTACATCCAACGGATGCAGTCACCGATACCGGTATGCCTTCCTTCCAGCTCTTCCTTGCCACCTGCCATGTCCATGTCCAAGCAGAAATGAAGGAGATACAGCATCAAATCATACCTCCGGAACAGTTGGAAAGGAAGCTGGCGACACAGTATGGGATGGTCCAGGATTTTGATTCCGTAGAAGTTTTCGGTCAGGCTAAAAGATTGGCGTTTGCCAATCCTGATCACGACTTTGTTGGGAACCTGCAGGACCTGGATCGACTAAATGACTTTCGATTGCGCCTTACTGAGCTCCGTCATTCGCATACGATCTCTCCTCCTGCAGATGCAAGTGTCTGTTCCATGCGATGATACCTTTCATACTTACTATTACCCTTGTCGACAAATAGGATTGAGCCATCGAAAAGATGCAATTCGCCCTGCTATATCTGTTGTGTCATGCTTATATATATCTTAGGATATCGCGCTATCCAGAATGCTTTCCCTACAAATTCAATTCTCTAAACTACGGATCGTCTCTTACGATGATCTGCAGTAGGTATGTATTGTTATCTATCTATGAGAAACTATCTCTAAACGTCCTTTCAAGTTCTCTGTTTTCTCTACTTAGGATACATACGCTGATGGTGTCTATACCTGATCTTATTCAGTGTGGTTACTTCGGTTTTCAGGGAGCTTAGTCCTGTTGAGGGTTTGAGTACAGCGTGATGTGTAATCTGTCTCGGGGACATTTTACTCGTCATATACTACAAACGTTCCGATATGCCTTAGACCGGTCCACGGTTGCCAAACAAGGTATCAAAAAGTAAGAAAATCATAGAAATTGTGTGCTGTCTTCATCCGTGTTTCTCGAAAGCAGACAAGGTACGCGGATGTAAATCAAAAGATATGAGGTCAACAAGCTAGCGAGCGGTAGGACATTACTACAGGGAAGCGGGGTCCGTTCCAGCAGTAACGGAAGGCAATGGCAGGACACTATCAAAAATAGAGATTCGTAGCCTCCTAATCGATACCCACACTATGTCGTAGGCTCATGGCCAATACGTCCCGCATGCGGACCACGACAGAATGACTATCGGATTAGGAACGTGATGGTGATTAAGACCCGTTCGAGAAGGCCTGATAGAGTAGAAATGGGCTTTCGCGATGCAGAGACTGAGACCAGCTGGGGACATGAACAGGACGCCTCTTGACAAGTTACATAGTCGTTCAACGTGCGTGACGCAACGTTCTATAATGACAGGTCAGTCTCAAATCAGGAAATCGATCTAACGTCTGACGTACCGAAAGGTTCTACTTCCATTGGCATCGATTGTTTGCCTAACAAGTATCTTACAGAAATGAAAATAATGTGAATGCGAGCTAAATAGCCACTACATCTCTGAAACTTCACGTCCTCAAAAGGTACGATGCATCATCTCTCCTTATCTAACGTCCAGGTGAGCATACTATTCCAGTCAACAAGGGAATACGGGCACTCACTATAGGGAGAGGAGAATCCATCATGACAGGACGCATCCGCCATCCATGCTGCAGATTTTAGGTGCTTGATTCGGCGGTGTGAGATCCAGTTCGAATATGCCAACGGGGAACTCGTCGATGTCGTACATGAGTATGAGGACGCTCGTTGAGGAATATCGTCAGTGCAGGCCAGCACAACCGAGGCTTAGAAAGTAGGCGGAAACAGAGAGAGCAAGCTTTGAATGCCTCCTGATGTGTGCGGACATAACACGGCTGGGTTGAACTGGTCTTTTTATTTTAGCCCGGAATGTAATTTGTATACAATAAGATGCGCTTTGACGCTTCAGAGGTAATGACTACCACCGGTGGCTGTCGTTAACGATTCATGCGTCATTCGGCATTTGCGAATAGGTAATGTACTTCAGAGAGGTGTCCACAGCGACGTTATCACTACAATCACCATTAGCGCAAATTTCAAATTTCGTATCTGTTGGACATACAACGTGAGTCAGTGTAGTCTGGATACACTGGACACTGGACAGCCTCTCCGACCAGTGTGACCGTATCATACGAAGGAAAACCCATCGGCAAGTTCGTTCAGGCGCTCAAGATACGAGCTCATAAAATTCACGAATCTTTACCCCGAATTACTTTGAGCGAATTAATTGGATCGGGTAGCGACGGGCATCGACGTGGGACGATAAGGCAGACAGTGCCATTGATAGTTGAAAGTAGAACCAGCGAAGTGTAGCTCGGGAGTACAAGCGTAAAGCGTCCAGGAGCTACGATGGATCGCTTCGTTGTGCAGAACACGCCGAACTATTTGCGGTCCCTCCGAGTACGATGGGTCGTTGACACTGCTACAGAGTTGGTCGCCTCTATCCGATATGACAAGAATTGAAGATTGTTGGATGGTATATGTGATTGACATTCAGATCCTGGTTTTCTGTCGTCGGAGGCGTATCTTGTGTGCGGAGTAATTCTTCTGGCTGAGAGCGCATCTGCCTGTTAGATATAGTTTGAACGAAATAAGATGTGAATGGTAAAAGGACCTCACGTAGTAATACAAACATCCTGCCTGACAGCTTCTTTCCCTTCGTATGCTCGTTACATAGCGAATCTCCGAATGGGTGAGCCTCGGACTTGCCCAACCTTGTGTCCGTCTCCTCGCCATTAACTTATCTGGTAGGGAGAGCAGCGACATTGGATCGAAGGCCGACACGGGAGTCAATGGACGTCGTAGAGGTCCTGGAGTAAAAACACGCACACATGAGATATATTTTAAAAAGTATAGTAGCGACTCGTGCTTACCTGGCTGTTGGAGGTAGCATAGGTGACCTCGCCATCAATGTCAAATCTGATTATCGTGCTAAGTAACTCCACGGATCTACTGGTAACGACATTTGCTGCAGGTGGAGGTTAGAAATGAATAACTGTCGATCTGTCGGACGTGCATACCTCAACATTTGAACCAAATCAGCTACCCTTATCTTCTGTTCAACAACTCTGCATTGGATAAACGCACTTCTGCTAGCTCTCATTTGTCCTTACCCTGCCTCTTTCCATTGAAAAATCTGGCAGAGCGTGTTGTAGTATCACCAGAATAAAATATCGGTAATATGAGATAGCTGTAGACAATGAATGGGGATCAGGTCGATTTAAGGCGGAATCTTTGAACACAAGACGTGGGAAATGAATATCGAACCGACCAAAGCAAGGCGAGCAGATCACTGTCAGAATGTAAGAGAAGACCGCGGGGGTTGGCACCGGGCCGGCCTCGCGACAACAAAAAATCGTCGCACAGCTTTTCTGGCTTTACTCGTTACTGAAAATTTTACTATACTCGCATAGCTGTCTCCCCTGCGCCTACCAGCATCTCAGAAGCTTGTGTTCTCAAAGGCAATTAAATTAAGGTGCGTTGTCAATACTTGCATCTCGGAGAGCATCTCAGAAATCGTCTTCTGTTGCAGTACTACTATTGGCGGCTTCGACGAAGAAAAGGATCAATCAAGGCATCCCGGTTTTCAGATATATCCTTGAATCTCGATTTTCTTGTCATTGCCGTGCAAGTTCTGGAAGTATGCCGCCTGGTATGGCTGTTCCGTTTTCTTTGATGTCCTGGTTCTCAAATGTAGCCCGTCTTCTTTCAGAAAACTGCCCTACATGCGGATTGCCCGGCCGCCTGAACTTGAAGCACGATAATAAACAAGTCCTTGGTATCCTTAGAGCAGAACAGCCCCTTCTAGAATACGATCATGATTGGGTTGACCAGAATATCACCACTCTGGATGGTCACCTCCTGTCACTGCGCCAGAGCCTCTCCCGCTTGGAGGACCTCACCTCTCTCATCAAAACTCAGATAGATGCTGCAACCACTGCCAAAAAACGACTGGAATCCTTATCTGCCCCTATTCGACGGCTCCCTCGAGATATCCTGCTTGAGATTTTCTCCCTCTGTCGTCCAGGGCATCCAGGCCTCAATGACGAGCCCCATTTGGATGCCAGAGATTATCCTTGGACTCTGGGTCATATCTGTCACTGGTGGAGAGATATTGTTCATTCGTCTCCGATGTTATGGTCGGTTGTTGTACTGTATCCACCGTACAGCCCTAAAACCGTCGAGATGCAGCTCCAACGCTCGGGCAATGTTCCATTGAGCGTGTACATTTTTATTCACCATTGCGGCGGCAGCGTTCACAGTTCGGCCATCATTGATAGCGTCATGGGCCTCTGTCATCGATGGTCAAAGCTTGAACTGCACGCGCACGCTCCACTGTGTCACGCTGTTGATCCACCGCCGCATGCGGACAAATTGCCATCTTCCCTTCCCCTACTCCAGACATTGAAAGTCCGAGGAACTTGGTCAAGCTACGTGGTTCCAGTCCTTGACGCCCCCCTGCTCAAAACAGTACGGCTGAACGAGTTTCCACTGCAATCAGTCCCTAATCACATCACCCATCTCGCTCTTTCTAAACTGTCTATCGAAGAACTGCCATTGCTGTCATCATTTCCGAACCTCGTCGAGCTCCATTTCACACCCATGTGCTTTACGCAAGATGCGGCCCCTACATCTATGGTCACACATCCCACCATTCGTTGTCTCTCCGTATCTGGAATCAGTATGTTGCCGTTCCTCACCCTGCCTGCATTAGAGCACCTTCAATATATGGAAATAAGCTGGGACAACAATGTAGTATCTGCCTTCCTTTCACGGTCTCGCTGCACCTTAAAAACCCTGTTAGCCAACATGCGATATGCCGACGAGTCGTTCCTAGAACTGCTAGGGTCACAGCCCTCACTTTGTAGGTTGACGGTAGATCCTATAGGAGATTATAGCCATGCGGTAATCCGTAAATTATCGTCTCTCGATTTCCTACCAAATCTAGAGCATCTTTCCGTCCATTATATTGACGATGCGGTGAAGATGATTCGGGCACGATGGTACGCGCCTATGAGGCATATTCGGACATTTGTGATCATAAGCAGCAGACCAAAGGACGCGGTTATGGACAGCATGGAAGCGATGATCAATGAAGGGCTAGATGTCAAGGTTATGGACGGTCCGCATAGACACTTGGAGGTGTGGCTAGATCCCCTCATGAAGGAAACCGAGGACATCTTGTAGCGAAGACGCCTGCGGCGTTGTTTGCCTAGGAGACTGGGGCTCTGCCTCCGGCATTATAGATGCCATCCACAATTCCCATCTCCAACTTGAAATCTGCTCCAACTTAAAGACTAGATGAGCATCGATGATGATAAGGTAAGCGCATCGCTCCAGCGAGAAAGAGTGAAACGAGTACTTGCCCGTAGAAAGGTTATTAGGACACGACGCATCCCCCATCCATGGTCGACCCCTCAGCTGCATCATTCTGTAGCGTGTGCGTACAATCTTGTGCAAGCCCGAAGGTCAATCCGACAAAGTTGCCCATACGAGCGTGTTATTTTCCACGGTACGCCAACAATACATTACTGAACTAGGTTGTCAGTGCCTTCATATTTTGTATTTAATCGCTGTGGCGGGAAGATCGGGAGTATTTTGATATTCAATTTGAGGATGGGCTGGCTAGAATGCTCAACGCAAGCATCAACTTCACGGTCCTGCATGTAAGTATGGTATTCTGAGATGGATATGATGATGCTCCCACAGGTTATCGGTTGACGACCTAAGGTAGCGACGCGACTCGGATGGATCGAAGGCTGACACTGATACATGTCAGAGGGTCCGAGAGCAAATCGAGAAAAAAAGAAAGAAGGATTTATGTGGAGTATGCATAGCAGCCTTCTTTGTAAAAGAAGCATTATCACCCCGCTGTGGACAATCAATAGTGGTACCCAGCTACGGTGCTCTGAGCCAGGTAAGTATTAGGAACGAATGCGAACAGGTCAAGGCTAAAGTTCCCACGAGGAGAAGCTGACCGGTTGGGGCCGGACCGACCACACGACGCAACCATCGTAAAATCTCTTGGCCGGCTTTACTCAAGTCTTTACTCGTACTCACATAGCTGTCTTTTCTGCCTGACAGCATCTCAAAAGCTTGTGTACTCAAGGACAGTTAG
Organism: Armillaria altimontana; assembly: GCA_022818075.1. Classification (NCBI taxonomy): domain Eukaryota; kingdom Fungi; phylum Basidiomycota; class Agaricomycetes; order Agaricales; family Physalacriaceae; genus Armillaria; species Armillaria altimontana. The sequence continues at coordinate 1,033,145 of JAIWYR010000005.1, read as the reverse complement.
GTAAAGGTGCGTGGCAATACTTACATCTCATCTCAGAATTCGTCTTCTGACGAAAACTGTTGCAGTACTACTGGCCACTTCGACGAAGAAAAGATTCAACAAAACTCTCCCGATTTCAAATCCTTGAATCTCGATTTTCTGGTTATTACCGTGCAAGATCAGAATTATGCACACAGGTATGTTCATTTTCCTCCATTGATATCTTGGTTCCCAGATATAACCCCTCTTCTCACAGAAAACTGCCTTACATGCGGATTGCCCGGCCGCCTGAACTTGAAGCACGACAATACACAAGTCCTTGGTATCCTTAGAGCAGAACAGCCCCTTCTGGAATACGATGATGACTGGGTTCACCAGAATATCGCCACGCTGGATGGCCACCTCCTGTCACTGCGCCAGAGCTTCTCCCGCTTAGAGTCCCTCACCGCTCTTATACAAACCAAGATAGATGCCGCATCCACCGCAAAACAACAGTTTGAATCCATATCTGCCCCTATTCGACGACTCCCTCGAGATATCTTGCTTGAGATTTTCTCCTTGTCGTTCAGGCAGGAGGACGCTAGAGATTATCCTCGGACTCTGGGTCATATCTGTCACTGGTGGAGAGATATTGTCCATTCGTCTCCGATGCTATGGTCGGTTGTTGTACTGTATCCACCGTACAACCCTAAAATCGTCGAGATGCAGCTCCAACGCTCGGGCAACGTTCCGTTGAGCGTGTACATTTCTACTCAGTATTATGGCAACGTTCACAATTTGACCATCCTCGACCGTGTCATGAGCCTCTGTCATCGATGGTCAACGCTTGAAGTGCACGCGCATGGTACAATGTATGAGCGCCAGTTGCCGCCTTCCCTTCCCCAACTTCGGACATTGAAAGTCCGAGGAAGCTGGCCAAGCTACCTGGTTCCAGTCCTTGATGCCCCCCTGCTTAAAACAGTACGATTGGACGACTTTCCGCTGCAATCAGTCCCTAAACACATTACCCATCTCGCTCTTTCTAAACTGTCTATCAAAGAACTGCCAGTGTTATTATCATTTCCGAATCTCGTCGAGCTCCGTTTCATGCTCATGCCAAAATACTTTACGCAAGATGAGGCCCCTACGTCTACGATCACACACCCCACCATTCGTTGTCTCTCCGTATGTGGCATCAGTATCTTACCATTTCTCATCCTGCCTGCATTAGAGCACCTTCAATACGATGACAGAACTGAGGGTAGCAGTGTGGTCTCTGCCTTCCTTTCACGGTCGCACTGCACCTTAAAAACCTTGATAACTGGCACTACGCGGCATGGCGACTCGTTCCTAGAACTACTTGAGTCACAACCCTCACTTTGTAGGCTTTCAATATCATTCCTAGGAGATCATCACAATGTGATATGCCAGGAATTATCCTCTCCTGATTTCCTCCCGAATCTGGAGCATCTCACCATGACCCATTTCAAACAAGAGTTTTGCGTAGCGGTGAAGATGATTCGGGCGCGATGGTATACACCGAAGAGACGTATTCGGACATTTGTGTTCATACGCAACGTTTTGGAACGGAAGAACGTGAATATAGATGGCATACGGGCAATGAAAGATGAAGGACTTGATTTTAAGGTTGTGGAAGATCAGTATGGAAAGGAGTTTTGGCTGGATCCTCTGAAGACAGAAACTGAGGACGTCTGGTAGCGAAGAGGAACTGGGGCTCTACTTCAGGCAATGTACTCAGAAAATAGCAATCACCTACCATCGAAGGCTCATCTGCTGGATGGCCCTTTTTTGTGGACTCATTACAGCGTAAGTAGAAAATGTACCTTCCGAAGTGATAGCACTAATTTGCATCGTACCACGGTTTGTGCATTCACGTTCAATACCTCCCCAAGCGGGCTACGACTTTCTGTCGATGGTAGATCTATGAAGTCCCCACAACCAGTAGTCTTCGCATTCACATTAAAATCGAAGCGCACCTGCCTGCCTCTGTGACAAGGTGTTCCGCTCATGCTGGTCTCGCGACGTTGTGGTCAACTTTGTATACCTCCATTACATGTTTCTTATCTAGCAGGTACTCTATAGTCCTTACGTTTGATCGTATGCGGAGTATGCGATGCCTGAGTCCGAGATGAAAGAAAGAGAAAGTCAATTTGTATGGTAATAGAGGAACGTCGAGCGATCAGATACCATCTGTGGACTGCATAGCTTCGATATCTGAGGACCCTTAATTCCCCAGGTTCTATGGTGCTCCTACAACAAGACCTCCCTCTATGACGTGTTGGAGTGCCCGACGTAGGTCCCAACTCGAAGCCAAAAGTATAAAGATTTAGCTCGGAAAACCACATCAGAAAACGCAATGAACGGGATATCGACGGTTCGAATATGCCAAAGGTACGAACAACTGCGTCAGGCCTTCTAACCGGAAGACCCAGGTAAAAGGGATGTAAGCATGAAACATGATACGAGACTGGACGACGACCAGCGCCACGACGAGAACAAGGTTGGGTCTGGCTTGGGTAACCATCGTTGTCGACGCACGTCCCGGTAGGATGTAACACCCGGGTCGTGGAGGTTGCTACGAGTATCGGTTCCTCCCTTGGTGAGTCGAGACCGGGATCACGGAGGGAGGTGTCGAGAACAGGGAGATATGGAGAAGAGTGCCGTAGAGAAGTTCAAACAAGGTGTCATGGAGCGGTTCTCGCCCCAAAGACGGTAGGCTCGATGGTACGGAGTGGAAAGGCCGACTGGATTGCCATGAACTCGGATGTACCATAAGTTTTGATCGTCTTTCATAGTGGTCCAACTGGCAAAGACGGAAGTCTGTCCTGGAGGATAAAACTCTCGCGAAGTGCGAGGCGCCAGAGGCGCGGTCGACAAGCCATATCGATGTTCCTCTCGGCGACCCGTTTTGCTCCCTTTCTCGGGTCTGCACTGATAATAATACCGAAGAATCCCTGGGAGCATTATCATGCAGACGAGGCCGCGAGCGAGGAATTCCGACCTGGGCAGCTAAAAGGTTGTTGGTTTGCCCGACTCGTGGAAGGGTAGGAGATAATGGCTCCATCCAAGCCAAAACCCTACGGCAATCCCAATAACAGGCCCGAACAGAATTTCCTAGTTGCGAAGTCCCCGCACCGGAGTTGCATCTGGGCGTGGCAGTGAGCTTAAAGGTAGTGTCAGCAAAAGCCGTCAAACATATGCGGCGGTAACGCTTACTATTCATACAGACAATCAGTTCCATCCCTGAATTCATTGATCTCTGGGAGGTACTGGGCGCATGACAGCCACTTTGGATCCAGAAGCTTCCTTGTCTGAGGCGAGCAGGTACAGTATCACCATGTAGCACTGAAGAGCATGTATAGGGAGATCTACGCGTCTACATCCTGCTGAAGTTTTGGAGCAGGAGAAGTAGAAGTAATAGCAAGCCGTTCAACGGTGTCGGTGTCGGTGTCGCGGTAGCGCTAGGTAGCAGCGAGCTCGTATCTTTCTCCAAAAGGTCGCGATGGAAAGGACCACAGCTCGGACGAACCTGCCCCTTCAATGACGAAGACCGGAATACCAACGCTCGATCTTCGGGCGCATCGACGGTATGTTGTCGCAGATATTTTTCAGACGCGCAGTTGCTGTCAGTACGATCGGAACAAGGTTAAGAAGGAGATGTGTTCAAAGATAAAGGTGGGAAACGGCATCCGCCGACCGTCAACGCTTATCTTATCTTCCTAAGTTCCCACGCTCACCCAAAGGAGGCAACTTTCCCACACTTTTGAAAACCTCGTCACCACCGTCCGTCGTCGTCTGCAAGAACGCTGAACACCCTCAAGACTCGATAAAATGGTAAGTTATTTGCGTTCAGTGTGTCTCTGGGATGGTGTTGCTGGCCAATTTGGTGCGGAAGGATGGGTTATTAGGCTGGATGCACTGGTATATGGCTCGGATGACGCTGCTGTGGATATGACTTGCATTCCTATCTTCCCCCGTTTCGAACGTTAACTGACTATTCCTTCTTCTTTTAGACCAAAGGTTCGTTATAGCATGTCTCGAAGATTACTAGTCTCATTGTATCCTCGGAACAGGAACCTCGTCGTTCGGGTACGCGATACTTATTTCTCTCATCGCGACCCCCAACTCACTTTTCTTTTCAATTTTACAGTAAACGGCACACTAAAAGTCATACCCTATGCCGCCGTTGCGGCAACAGGGCCTTCCACAGGCAACACAAAAGTGCATTCGTTCTTTACTTTCGGCTAGCAAGCTCTGATTTTGTGCCCACTAGCCTGTGCCCAGTGTGGATACCCGTCTGCAAAGCTTCGGTCATATGAATGGGGCCAGAAGGCCAAGCGGAGAAAGACAACTGGAACTGGAAGGATGCGTCATTTGAAGGATGTCTCCAGGAGGTTCAAGAACGGGTTCAGGTATGTGTCGAACATGTTCGAAAAGCGTATTTATTAAACGGGTGCCTTCCAGAGAGAACACCGTTGCTAAGAAGAGGACCAAGACGACGGAGGCTTGAAGCTCCCAGTCAAAAGTCCGTAGTCTTACGTTGATATCTACCTATTCCTTCCTGTGCAAATTATCTCAATTTACACGCATGCAGCATATGCCTGAATCCCTCTAGAGTGTTCTTTCAATTCGTCTTGTGATTGCCTATTGGTGACCCATCGACCACCAGAGTACGCCTTTTCTACTTGCAGCTTCACATTTCAATGGGTTGTGGAAGTGGATATACCGATCTTCTTTTCCCCCAAATGTACAGTTTGGATGTGATGATTCGGGGACTTTCCTTTGTCTGGCAATTTGACTTTTTGCAGGTGGTGTGTGTCTATGGATGCACTCAGAAGTGCTCAGTTGTTTCATCGATGCTACAGGAAGGATTTTGTACGGCGTCATTTGATTATTGCTTCTGCTTTTGAGGATGGAGCTAACTTCTGTGTTCTTCACTGAACCTACAAATTCGAGAATCTTTGCAGAATTAAATGTCGGTATACGTTTTGAGGGTAAAATTGACAATGTCTTAGCGACGGTGAGCATTTTCATATACAAAACAACCTTATTGCTCACGTCGCGTAGTGGTCAAGGTAGAATACCCAAGAAACTCTTCGTGTAGACCGCCCAGATATCCAGAGCTAATGTTTCTGATAGGGTAAGTGTATCTCTATAGTGACATTTCAAGTAACTAAATGGCTACCTTAAGCATGCAGATGCCGTCTTGACTGGAAAGATCTGAACAAGAACAGGCCATCTCTAATATCTTGAGCCTTCGCGACTTCAGAACACGGATAGTCCTTTGAACGGCTGTGATCTAATCGATGCGACCCATATCGCCTTCTACCCAGATAACAAACGCGCTGCCTGACGATTTCCGACTCATCGACAAAACTATCAGCAACATATTCTTGCAAATTTATCAGCTCGCCTTGGACCGTATTCCACCTACACAAGTCCAGGACACGATTGAAGCGTCGTCAAATCCCAATCGTCTCAATTACATGACCAACACGGTCAACGCGTGTCCATCTTTCGCGGGTTCAAATCCGACCTATTATTCCCTCCCTCGCCTTTCGTCATATTACTACTATGGCCTCTAGGACGCGTAGTATTCCTCGACGCGTCGGTCACGCAGTATTCAACGATCGAGGCAAGATCGGTCGGTATAAAACCAGCCATGGATCGGGAAAACCAACATTACTTCATCTCGTCCCGAAACCACTACCATGGTACTTTTTACGGGACTCTTACACCACTTGGTGTATTTCTTCATCTTCTCCACGTCGGTATACCAGGCGGCTATGCTCGCCACCGGCATCAGTCGGAGGTGGGTAGATCCTGTTCCGGTCGACGTCTTCACATACGGTTTACCTCCGGCCAACGCTACCTCGGTGTCAATGGGCGATACTCTCGTCCAGGGAGTGGTCGCCCTCCTCGAGCCCATCGTCGTGGAGGCAATCAGCCCGGTCGCTGTTTTGGTTGCGGACGTCTATGGGGTACCTCGCCATACCAACGATGCCGTTGCTATCGTGGCTTCACTGGACGGTCCTCTCGCCCAAGGCGTCCTCGTAGAACTCCTCAAGCCCATCGTTGTCGAGTCTATCTGCCCGGTGCCCATTCCTGAACCGTCCGTGACACTTGCTACCGTCGACTACCCGCCGCCCAACCAGGCATTCGTCCAATCCCCGCCTATTGGACTACCGCCTACGGCCTCGCCAGTCCCTTCAAACCTGACAGTGGTGTTCGTATCGTCAGCGTTTGTCGTGGTTGTCGCTGCTCTCGCCTTAGTCCTTAGGCGGGCATCCGGGACATGTCAAGGAAGCGAGGTTGCAGAGGATATTCCGTTACCGGATCAGACCGAGCAGGGCACGGTTTCGCTGTGGGTTTTAAGCGTTGAAGTAAGTGCTATATTTCATGTTCTTGTCCATGTTTCTCATTGTTACTTTCAGCCAATGATTAATTCAGCATTACTCCCATCCGGAGACTTTCCGTACAGGAATATTTTTGACTTGTCAGAGGTGTCCGTTCGCATCCAGTATACATTCGAGATATGTCAAGCGGAGGTAAGCATGCCCGTTTGATGTCTTTGATGCACCGGACTAACATTGCGTGTCTCATAGGATACTTCTGTTCCTCGCGAATCATTTTCCGCTCAGGATATCCTTAGTCTTTACGTCACAGTCCCAGAGCAGAGTTCAATATCGCAGAAAATGGTCGAGGAATTGGACGGAGTATATAACGTTTCGGAGAGCATCGCCTCTTCCATGCGCTTAGTGATAAGTGAAGACGTGAGTGCACCACAGATCACATATGCAATGGTTGCTTAATGTCGTCTTTTCAGGATTTACGGACTATGGCATCCACAATTTCGTTTCCACCTGTTAATTATCTTGCGCAGCCTACCGAATTTCAGAAACTGTGTCAAGCAATGTTTGATGAGCTCGCAGGGGAGACCCAGGTGAGTTTTCTCGATCTACTTTCTATGATGAACGTACTCATGTGCTATGGCTTGTAGAGCATGGCACCCTCGTTGTCGTTATTGTCCGCGGCGGACCTTGGTTCGGTTCCCCTTCATTTGCGCTCAGGGCTTCTTGAGAGCACCGGTGGATTTGAACGTTGGGATCTCAACTGGTCTACGCTTACAAGGGTAGGTGCCCGAATAAAGCATGTCCATATTTGTGAATGCTCATTATCACTTTCAGGAAGCATGGGTCAGGGACTTCTGGCGTCGTTTCCTGTCCGATCCAGATCTCGCGAAGCTCGCCTATCGAGCGCTGCTCCCAGGTGATGCTCCAAAAACTGCTAGTACGGAAAACGTCGCCGAGATGAGCGAGGCATTGGTGAGCATTGTTTGTTAGTTATTGTGATACGCCTGCTGACAGTTGATGTTGTGTAGGTCCTGTCCGTTCCTCGCTCTTCGTCCGCACAGCCCTCGAACTCTGTTCTGCGGTTCTCTTCCGAAAATCCATCCCCGGGTGATCTGGAGGATGAACAGTCGTTCGAGTCACCGGTTATTCGAAGAGATGAGCATTCGCCGTATCTCTCTCCAGTGACCCCCTCCTCTTCGTTCGCCCGGCCATCGAATCCGGTCTTGCGGTGCTCAGACCCAGACTCGTCCACCGATGATCTGGAGGTCGAAGGGTCGGTTGGGTCCTCGGCGGCTACGCCTATTCGGAGGAGTATGTCCTCGCCCTCGCGGATTCCGGTGGCCTGCCGGCGAAGGCGGGCGTCTGTCCCCCTGGTTCAGGTTACGGGAAGTGCCCGCACTTGTAGACCATCCTCGTCCCGAATCCCAATCTGGTCTGGAAGGGTTCTACGACTTCGAATGGATGTACCCTTATCCATCCCGTCATTGAAGCCCAACCGACCAAAACGTCGTACCCCGTCCCGTTTCCCTACTGTAGTGCCGGCAGTGCGCCGGCAGGAAGAAAGCGGGACTCCTACGCGTCCAGCACGACGTTGTGTGAGCTTTCCTTCCGTTAGCTGCGTTTTTCATCATCCTAATGTTATTCTTAGTTGGCTTGTTCCCAATACTCCCCTCGACGAAGCGACTAGGAAGAAACATCAACCAGTGCACGGAGATGACGAGGATGTCAACTACACACCTACTACGTCGCGGCGTTGGGATCTAAGGGACGATCAGCGGTGCACCGGGGCCGACGGGCTCTGGTGCATGCGGCTGGTCACCGGAGGAGGACTGGTTCGCTGACGAGCTTTCCAGTCTTTCCTCTGTCCCTGGCAGACGAGGGACCTTGGAGACGGGGGTGGTCGACGGGCCATCACCGTTCTCTGGGGGACCTCGGAGGGATCGTTGACTTCCGACGGGTAGTCGATGAGTCCTGTGCTCCTATATCCCATCCCTTCGCGTGCACGACAGACTATTGCATCCTTCGACATCCTCGCCATCTCCTGCGTCTCTTCGTTTCTCGGTCCCTTCATCGTCATTGGAAACTCGTACCGGACATGCCCCCGTGCTCATCGCTTTTGATTCTTCTCACGACGTGCATATCTCTCCGTCGACATTCTATCATCTCTCGGCCTATCATTCTATCCCTCCCCAGCCTATATCATTATTCCTATTTATTACATTCCTACGCCGTATATCCGTTTCTCTTTGTTCTTTTTGGGCTTCTCTTTCTCTTTCCTCAAACGTTTCACAGTCTATACCTCGCCAACTTGCATATCTCTCCTTCGAGGTCAGCCTATCATTATCACATTCCTATTTGCGTATTTCTCTGGGATTTTTGGGTTTTCTTTTCGTGTCTGTACTTGGCGTTCTTGGGAATATTATCTTTCTTTTTGTCGCAATAAGTATGCTAAGTCGAATTGCATTCAAGCTCAACACCCCGCCTCGACTAAGTAGTATTTTGACATCCGCCCGTCTTCGAGCACAGCCACCATTCCCATCTCTGACTATGTTTCACCTGTTTCAGAGAGTTATAACAGTGTCGACCAGGTTTTCGCCGGCATGCGAACCCTACACCTCGACGGTCATCCTGTGAAGCGCAAGGGCGGGCATCTGTACAAAGTCCAGGTTGCCGTTTTTCAAACGAAGATTGATCAGAGTGTGTTGTGCTGTAACCGTTGCGCTGCAGTGGATTCTTCATACTCTCACCCTGATCTAAGCCGGGCCTGGTCCTTTGGATGCTACAAACTGGGTTGCTGTTCTCTGTAATGCTGTAATTGTGGTCCACGCTGCCAGGGTCCGTCGACCTTACTACCGGTCTACTCGAATATTGTCAACCTCGGGACCGATATCTCGTTTGATTTGGGACTTGACAGCGCATCTAACTTGAAGGATAGACTCGGTCTTGTTTCTCAACGACGGATGTTTCGCCGGCTGTCATTGCTCTTTTCCGAGCTATCTAGCATTTGCCTGGTTATAATATTCAATATTGAACCTATATTTTATACAAGTGCTACCGTATTAGCGTCTTCTGTGATCACGAGCGCCACGACTTGGTGCAATAAAGTTCTGGCTATTGACAAGATAAAAGATCCGGCACTGCCCACTGCTCGGTTATACGTCGCATGCCGACGCAGGAGATACCGCAACTCCTCCAAAGCGCATCGCTGGATGGTCGGCCCAGTACGGGTAGCAAGGAAGCGACTCGAGAGCTGGGCAAATGAGGAGGGCCCGGAGGAACTTGAGATGAAGGCCAAAGGGGTGTAACAGGGAAGCTCAGGACATCAGACGGTGACGCCGATGGCGATTGGTCTGGATTGATTAGGCTTCTCCGTCACCTTCGACATCGTAGAACTCCGGCTTACATCTTCATGTATTTTTCAATAAACTTAGATTATCGCTTCCACGGTCGAAGAGACGGTCTTTTTCGGAGTAGATGGAATCAGAATAAGGCCTTCTTTATCTTTTTACACGGGACCACGGGACCCTACATATATATATTTGGTCTGGAGTGCTTTCAAAGGATCCGTGATAACGGAATGATCCATCAGTGATCATGCTGATTTATCTGATAAGATGTCATGTTTGTCAAATGTTCCGCACCGAGCTCGTCGGGTTCCTTGTCTTATCTCTTAGTATAAAGACCCCTGACATCGTGCGAATATCTGATCCAGACGGGCGTACAAATCAGTCTAAGAAGACAACAGGTTTGACGTGTGCAACAATGTGAGAAGGAATGAAATGCCTGTGAGGTAAATGGCTGGAGCTGGCCCGACCGTGCAACGTACCGGCAGGTGCGCATATATAGATAATCATCCCGCGAAAGTGATTGATTTCGGCACGCCGGCCATGGACAAGTTCTCATTTTTAGTTCGAGGACCGTCTTTCGCATCTGTGTGATGTACCTATTAGATCTACCAAATTACATGGCTGATCGGATCATGACAAGCGCCTTATTAAAACGAGCAGTTTCGAGTTTGAACGCTGTCGAGAGGGTTGTGCAAGGGCAGCAAAGGGGAGAGGACTATGGCCGTGCTGGGCGCCCGATGTTGCCGTGAAGGAGGAAAGGATATAATAATAGAATATAATTTATTTATCAATTGGAAATTTGAGTAATCGAGACCGGGAGATAAGCGGCGATTAGTCTCGAACCGTTATCAATCGCGCAATAAAAGCGCTCCGATTGGCTGGGGCGTTATCTGGATTTATCTGCCCCTGCTGACACTTTTCCCCGGCCTGTTTATTTTCACATCTTGTTCACAAACCACCATCATCTGCGTGAAATTTTGCCTCTCTGCTGGGCCAGTCGTCGTGCTCGCCGTTCTCTACTTTCTTCCCCCTCCGGTCGTCTATTAGGATCTTTCTGCACAGCCAAGACAACCGGAAACAGCCCCCAAAAGTAACCCAATAATGTCACCAGTTGTTCTAGAACCGCCCGCTCTGAACATGCATAATTCGCCTATTACTTCGACGATGTCTCGTACGTGGCGCCCTTGACGTGTCCGATGGACGGTATCAGTTGTATTGATGCTCATCATCATTAGATCTTGAATCAGCAGCTTCTACCTTACCTTCGGATCTGTACGACGCAATGAAGCGGTCAGGAACTTCAGAGGAGTACAATTTTCCCAACGGAATAGGCCAAACACCGCGACTGACGTGCGTGAACTGTGGAACGTCGGATACCCCCCTCTGGAGAAGGGATGCAGACGGTAACTCTGTCTGCAATGCTTGTGGTGAGTCTGGCTTCTATACTACTTATCCTTCCTCTTCCATTACACGTCCGTCGATCGTCTTCGTTCTCTACACGTGTTGTAGAAACCTACTGGCCACCTACTGCATGTCCCCGGTCATTTATCACTCCAAAGCGCGCGTTGGCCGTGCTTTTGCATTTGTATTTTATGAGTCACTATCGTGTCACATCAGCCTCGCACCGTAGGGGCATGCTCGACAACGCGAACTGCTCTTACATTGTGCACCATCTGCGTTTCAACGACTTGGAGATGATGCCGGCGCCAAGGTCGCATTTTCCACTTCGCTTACCCTAGTCCTGTCAATTATCTCATTCGTTGTCAACCCTTTCTATTACCTTACCTTCATCTGCTTGTAATCCTTCGTTTCAGACCGGTTTATTGACGCACTTCCTTCCCTTTCCCTCTCCTCCATTCTTATGCTATCCTCCGTTGCGTCTTCGTCTCGTTCTCACTTTCTTACTCCTGCTTCCTCTGATATAGGTCTTTATCAAAAGTCTCGACATATGCCTCGGCCATCGTCACTCGCTCGAACACCACCACCTCATCCACCACCTCCATCCTTCAATTCTGCTCCTACTAACGGAACGAATGCTACAGGATCAAGGCAAATGTCTACTTCACCGACTTTGTCCTCGTCCCAAAATCCGCGCAAGCCCTCATCTCCCACGGAACACGCTGCCACCAACCCATCGTCAACTGCGCCAACAGCTTCGCATCATGCTGGAGGAACATGCCCCGGAGATGGAAGATGTGACGGCACAGGTGGGAGCTCAGCCTGCTCAGGCTGTCCCACTTATAACAATGCTGTATCAGTTTCATCCCGGTTGATGGAGATGGAGAAGAAGCCTAGTAGCAGCAACGATCCCGCTGGCAGCGCGAAGGGCGCCGTTGCCGAGTCACCCTCACAGCCAACCAACACTGCTAATTCACCTGCTGTGGGCGGTGCTGGCGATGATGCGGCACCGAGTTCACCGGGCCAAGGTGAAGGTGCTGGCAGCCCAGATACAAGTGGGGGACCTGGTGGGAGTGGGAACCCTTCGAGAAAGATGCCAAGAGGTGCCGTAGGAGCGTTGAGCTGTGCGAACTGTGGGACAAGTACGACGCCCTTGTGGAGACGGGACGACGTCGGCAATAATATTTGTAATGCGTGCGGTGAGTCTCCTTTCTGACATTTTCCTCTTCTTTCCTTTTCCGCAATCGTTTGCGTACGTGACCCTGCATACACGTACCCAGTCGTTGCCATCGATTGTTTGGCCAGCGTGACTGGAATTTGATCTTATCAGATTAAAGAACCGATGAACCGGATATCTTATCTTCCCACTTTTTCCAACAACTGCGAGGTGGTGAGTGTGCGTTGATGATATGTTATCGTCACCCACACCTTATTCGCTTACCTTTCCCTTCTATGTTTGGTCTTTTGATACAATTTTACTCATGGTCTTCCCTTTACAGGCCTTTACTTCAAGCTTCACGGGACTCATCGTCCCAACTCGATGAAGAAGAGCGTTATCAAGCGTCGAAAACGTGTACCCGCTGCTGGTCCTGTTGGTCCTCCGTCACTAGGTCGAATGTCTGATCAAGCCGCAGCCGAGGCCTTGGTTTCTGTAGGCCGGTTCGGCGGTGTGGGCGTGGGTGACGAGAGTGATGGAGAAGGGGCCGATCAACCGAAAAGGAAGAAGGCCCGGAAAAGTAAAGGTGACAAAAGGTCTGGCGATGATGATGTTAACATGGATTCTGGTACTGGAGGTGAGGAAGACGGAGGCTCGCGGAAGCGCTGGGCCGGGGAGGGTTCTCATAGGCCGCCATCGATTGGGCCTTACCCCCACATGCAACGCTCGTCACCGTTTATTGCCGGCCATGGAGGTTTCGAGCTTCCTCCGTTAAACGCGATTGGTGGTGGTGTTCCGTCAGGTCCTGGCATGCCTTCCGGCTACATGAGGTCCGGATCGAATGCTCCAAGCAGAACGCATTCGCCCATGGGACACGCAACGGCGGCGCCTCCGCAGGGTGGCTACATCCTTCCCCCGCCTCATGGAATGTCGCCGTTCTACACTGGACCTCTAGCAACCCACTCAGGACATGAATCAGCCATGGGTATGATGGGAGGCGGTAGTATACCGACTTTGGCGGATTTGGAGAGGCATTATATGGAGCTGCATGAGCAGAAGCGGCGGATGGAGGAGATACTGGACCGCACAGACAGGTTGATGGGAGACGTAAAAAGGGGGATGGACGAGATACGGAACGCGGCTGTTTCTAGTGGCGGCGCGCTGAGTGGCTCGCAGTCTACAAGTCAACAGCAACAGCAGACGTCGTCTTCATCTATGCCTGCACCAGGTGGTTCCTCTACTGGTGCTGTTCCCCTGGCGCGCACTTCCGATAAAGACCGAAGCCGGGGGGAAAATGTCTGGCCGACATCTATCAATTCTGAATCGAGGGATTGATTAGGTCGTATTATCTCTTGCTTTCGAATTCTACTCCACTCTATTTTCTCTCGGCTATTACATATATTGCACCCCTTTCTTTAATTTCTTATCCACCTTCCAATTTATATCGGGCGGAGGGCTGTTTATATTCCAAAGGGACGTTGACTAATTTATGGGCGCCCCTTCATTAACATCTTTCCGTTGTATCTACCTTGTCGTTGAACTCGTTTTGGCGTTATGTTCGTTGTGCTTTGCGTATCTTACAGGTTGTGTAGAACACCGCCCTCTATTAATGTAAACATTGTGTATATCTAGGCAAGGCGAGAGTCGTCTGTTATTCTTGGCTCGCTTGGTCATGTCTTCGAATCGTCAGGTAAGGCGGGCCGGCGGGATTCTTTAGAGTTTTGCGGAGCTCGTGAGCGCTTCTTTCTTTTTTGTTGTCATTCTCGTAATGATGTTTTTTCTAGTTCCAGAACCATTTTCTCGGTCATGGGGAAAATGACTTCAGGACGTCCGCTGTTCACGCAGGAGTTTCTTTTTCGTCGAAGACTGTCCTCTTACTCAATGGCGCCGCCTTCGATGCAAGCATTCAAGAATTTCGGGACAAGCATTGTTATACGCCGAGTTCAGAAGTGTGTTTGCTCGCCACCCGGCTACATGGAGGTACCGAAAATCCGCCAAATCCCGACCGCAGTAGTCGATCGAATAGCGGGAGCTAGAAGACAACGCGGCACTAAAATTGAGAAATTACGCATGCACAGAAATTCCATTGCAATAATGACCCTGTTCTATTGAAAGTCTCGCTAGGGTATTTGACATTCCATTCAGAATGCAGAGAAAATCACAGTATGTAATGAGTCTACAAAGTGGCTCCAGCCTAAACAATTAAACAAATCCACATGCTCCTGCGCGCCACGTAGGCGGCGCTCCGCCTCTCATTCTATGAACGGCAGGCCGAGTCAGAACAAAAAACTGAGTACCAACCATTCATAGATGCTCGTACCTCTGATATAAATTAACTTCGACAGGTTCCGACTGTGATTTACCGTGATTCGGAAGGCATCATGGGTATACGGCCCCCCACAGCCTTCCAAGCATCTTGCTTCGCCTGAAGGCCCTTGAGGAGCTTATACAGCACCCGCCGAACTTCTGGCATGTACATTGCCAGAGCTTGCGGTGAGGGGTCTTCGGCGAGGCATTGCTCTAGAACTGTTCGAAGGTCTGTCGGTATGCTGTGAATGTCACTGAAATAGAAGCCGCAGCAGTGAGAAGGGCGGTTTGTTGGGGGGGAGGAATTTGCTAACCTTAGGTCGATTTTGTGGTAGGCAAAGGCATGTATGGTGGTATTAAATTGTGTGCCTATTTGCACGTATACGTCGCTGACTTGGGTTTCGGTAGCTTGGTTTATACTCCATAGTCTGAGGGACTCTTGGAGCTGTTTTGTAGAGAGAAGGAGTGCGTGGACCGCTGTTGGGACATCGCCTGGGACGCGCTGGGTGTATACGAACATTTTCGATGACATGAGGAAGATGTAGCGGGGTAGGTAGGGTACAAATGACGCGTTGTTTTGCGGGATGGAGGGTCAACGTAGCGAAGATCGAGTTTTAAGGTCGAAAAATGCGGATGTAAATGGCGTTGATAGGATCTTTTTTTATAAATCATGGGTTACTGTTTGAAGTCAGGGTGCTTACCGAAAGTTGCCACCCGCTAGACAAGTTTGGGCTGATTGTCATGCTGCTATCTGAGCCGGAAACGGATAGTGATGGTTCTCGGAGAGAGGAAGAAGAATACGGATAACGTGGTTCCATGAACAGTGTCAAGGGACTAAGATGCTGTGATGGTGGATTGAGATCGTGAAACAAGTGCGGTCACTGCTCTGTTAGAAATATAGGACAAGTGTTTCGTGGAGAGTGTACGAACGGATTGATGATGATAGAGAAAGAGGCGGGCCCAGTAGTGCTGTGACAGAACTGCCGTACTATTTTAGTACTGTATGTTACGGTGACGGTTTGACGCGATGACGACGTTGACTCGGACGAGACAAGGATCGCCCTCGCTTTCGGATCCGAGTTAAAGTATATGAAATATACCGGTGCGTAGGCCTCCAGGTCTGCAATCCGCAAACATCTCCCCCGATTTTAATGCGTTACAGATGAGTTTCACAGCCCTTGCGCTGCTGGCTGTGCACCATGCGGGTAAAGGTTTATCTGCAGAAAATGCTATGGCAAGATAGAAATCAGAACGGGTATGTACTAGGCGCCCACCGGAAGAGAGGGGGAGAGAATTACGCTTGCATGTGTTGGTGCAAATCAGGAAGGTACAAGGGCCAAGGACCCACACAGGCCGAGACAAAGGAGCAGCGGTTACATAATGTATCGTCATAGCCGACGTTTCAGCGGTTGCCAACAGACGATCACCATGATCGCATACAGACTTTGCGTTGTGAAGATCAACCGATCATTGTGTCGGAGGACAGCTCCTTGACATTGCCTTCAACCTGCGCGCGAGAAAGATATCGAGCTCTGCTGGTTGCAATCTGATAAACCATCAACGCGCAGCCAAAATTTGAATGTGTCTCTAGCAACCAGGAGAAGGGGGGCACGCCGCAAAGACGAGGATTAGCGTTCGATTCGTCTTCAGGGCAAAATATGTCTGAAGAAGCCCGGACAAGTAAATCCGTTATTGAGTAAATGATGCGATCTTAATACTGCTTTGATCCTTCATAATTAGATGTTACGAAGACAGTGTTAGGATCACTAGACAGCCTAGTTTGGAATGCGTACCTTGGTTTGTGCCTATAACGTGCAAATTGCGGTGACATCTCCACGGCTTCAAGTCTAGGAACTGAAGCTTGAACGCGGTGGACATCACCGCGAGACCCTCGAAATTAAGTTTGGCACCGCAGGTATCCGTTTCATCGGCGGTTCCTCCACGCCAGAGCGCTGCTATGAAGCCAACGAACTGAGACGCCACTTTGTAAGGACGTTATTCCCACTGGCTTGACATCCGTAGCACCGCCAGTGTCCACAAACGTCTCAGCTCGGGTCTCGGGAATTTATCCCTTGAATGTCGAGAAAGAATTTGATTATTGGCTGAACAATCGCTCCTCGATGCAAGTGCCAGCAGCGTACTGACTTGAACTTAGACCGGGTTAGGAAAACACACGCCGCGGTACGTCTACCTCAGACCATCAAAATTGCACTACGCCTATCCATCCTACAGTCATATCCACATCGTTCCTCTGTTACAGCGGATGTCGCTTGCACAGTGTGCGTAGTAACAGACTGGGATAGGCAGGGGTTAGGATCAAACCAAGCCTTGTACTATGGCCATTCATGTATGGTTCGTAACCACCGCTCACCTTCGTTGTAATGCCAACTTGGAGCTCACAGTAGTGGTAGGTAAGTATGAAACGGTATCTTTGTACTATTAATTCTGAAGTGGAAATGGGCAGTGTTAGTGTTATCTACTATGGTGTTCATTGGTAGATACAATCTATAGAACTACTGGCATTTTCCGTGTTCAACAAAACCGTCAGAATACGAAAGAATGGAAATAAATACCCTTGATCTTTTTGATCTTATACAAGACCAAAAGATGGCAGGTACCGACGTTGGATTTCCCTGATGAACCGACGCCGCTATGGAAGGCAGGCATGGGGAAATTCAGGACCTTCAGGAGATCTGAAATTAAAAGATTTGGAGAAGGTAAAGATCTTAATGAGACAGACGTGTCAGAACACTACATCAACTCGGAGGGCTTGAAGTCGAGGTGTCTGCCAAGGAAAAAGTTGTGACAGTAGTGCCACTGGCCAGCATGAGGCAAATCTTAGCGCCATCTGAGAGTCAGTGGGATGAAATCAAGTTTGATGTCGGTCCTCTTACATGTGTAATGATGAAGCAGGCAATGCAGGTCTGATATATTAAGATAGGCGATGCATCCACCTAAGAAGATAGGAAATTCGGTAACGGGTACGGGAGTTAGGTGGTTATTGACAGTCTGAGCGTGATACAATCAAACCTCGGCATTGGCTATACATGTTGTGAAAAGGTTCGCTGTAGAGAAGGATTGCCAGGCTATAGTGGTTGATAAATTCCATGAAATGTTCGATGTTGGTCAATGATTTAGAGGCGTAGGCTCACTGCCTGGGTCCTTTCAAATCACTGGTCAATCCGAGCCTGAGTCACTGGTTCTCTGGCAATTTTCTATATCAAGAACCAGGCTGACATTAAGCTAAAGCGGTATCAAGGCCGCCGGATTCTAGGTGTCGCTATTCATCAGTCCATGAGATAAATGAAAGGCCGCGTTTCAGCGCTGAAATCGGGGTGGACGCATCGCAGCAGAAATTATGACGGCTTCATGACGGCATATCGGCTCACGGTCCGATCCGGCTTGCTTAACCCTAACCCGGCAACGGTGACCAACCCAAGCCAACGTATCTTGACCTTTTCCCCCAGACTCCATGCATGTCCTTTCCCGAATCCGCCTTGAGCCACGTTTCGCGCCTTGTGTGTATGTCCAGGCCGAATAAAATACGGATGACATCAGCTGCAGGTCATTGTCCACCCTTTTCAAACCGTGTTCACAATCTGATACAAAACGGAACCAGATTTTACAGCGGTTTTCATAATTATGTGGAATCCAGTTTTGAAAAATCTATGTGGTCGTATTTGGATCCCAAGGCCCCGGCCCAATTTCTTACCACCACTTAGTCGTGCCCCGCAAGAGTGCTGTCTATTCTACAACGCCGTGTCCTGTTTTCGGCGAAATAAATGACATTTATTGACTGTACAATTATTTGCTCCTATGGCATGCTGCGTAATCCCATACAGGCAGCAGCGAGACGTACTTTTCAAGTCAGGACTCGGATGCCATCATGTCCACTCAGTGCTCAAGAGCTCACTTCCAAGTCAGCTACTGACGCAATGCCCTCATACAGGATAGGCTGCTGTGCGCATGCTTCCCTGAACCACTGACAGTGTCCATTATCGGACTCTGCCTCTCCCGTGACCACTGACATTGGTACTGGAGCGACTGCACGATCGCAGCGGCGGAGTCCGGTATCTGGTGACACTTTGTATCGTAGTATGCAGCCAAGAGTATGCCATTCCTCCTTTTCCTTGCAGCCGACTCATGCTGTAGCATCTACCACCTGATGGGTATACGTATATTGACAGTGACTGAGGACTATCGAGTCGCTGACGAGTCTACTTCTAGATCTTTAAGCTCTTTAATACGAACTTCGGATACGACTAAGTATGCCAACCTGATGCCATAGGCACTGTTTACTAGAATTAGATGTATTTCGTGCTCAAAGCAAGCAGCATATAAGATACAATAGCATATATCAAGCATATATAAAGCATGTTCTGAAACGACGAAAACTTGAAGCACCGGGCCGACGTGCGGTGCAAACAGGACCACATAGATTTTCAGTTTGTCAGATAGCATGATTAAGGACGTACCGCTTGCCGCTCCCTGTCTCTCCGGACGTAAAATGCAGCCGCTTAGTGTCTTTTACTCTCTCAGCGTCAAAAGACAAAAGTATTCAAAGAAACACCCACTGCTAGACGTGACGCTTTTGGGCGAGTCTTAGATTTACAATCCCTTCCTCCAGCGGCTTTTTGAACGCGTATGTTGCAATCTATTTAACAGTTACAGCGGTTTTCATAATTATGTGGAATTCCAGTTTTGAATGTCTCAAACCATTGTAGGACCCGCAAGATGACCCTAAACATAAGGGCTGTGGTCAGAATTTTGTCTGACAGCGCGACTTCAGCCGTCGCAGTGGCGTAAATCCCTAAATTCCCGCCGTTACATCACGTGGAAAATCAATCTCATAGATAATGCAAGAATAGAGACACGAAGACTAGCTCAAACTTTCTTCTCTGATGGCTTCTCGAATACTCAGCGAAAGACCTCTTCAGTTCGACTTGGAATCTCTTAGTGGAAGTACTGAGAAAGAGGCAGAACCTTCTTCTCGTGTCCTTGTGGAAGCTCGCTCTCGCGGTAATGGTACAGCGCTGGATCGTAGTGCCAGTTGCTACTCCCCTCGGGTCAATATCGGGGCGAAGATACCGGGCGAGTTTAGGACTTTGAGGTTATTCCCTTGTTGTGCATGAATTCCTTCTGCTGATACTCTGTTCACAGTATCCATGTTGAAGAGACAAAAGGAGGTCGAGCGGACGCTAAGGCCAAGTCAGTCGTCAAAGGTAGGCTAACTGCGGCTCATCGTCAACCCACAAGCTCACCCCTTTTCGCTAGAAATTGCGGATTTGGACTGGCACGAACTGGACACTCTCGAGGTCCTCACTCGTCTCGGAGTATCAGAGAAAGCTGGATTAGATGGCCCCATGGTTATCAGGCGTCTGGCGCAGAACGGAAAGAATGTCATCACCCCTCCGCCAAAGAATCTACCAAAACGTATATTCTTTTATATTTTTGGAGGTGTGTAATACCATCTTTCGCCTTTTCTACCCTCTGACATGGTTGGGCGACATTAAGGCTTCGGCGGTTTGTTATTCGTTGTGTCTATCATTTGCTTCCTCTCTTTGTTTGTCTACCCGTATACTTTTCTGGCAAGGGAAACGAAGTTAACATCCACACAGGAGGCCCCTCGGAGACCCGAACCCATCGACAGCCAACTTGGCCCTCGCGGTGGTGCTCCTGCTGGTTATTGTGATACAGGCGGTCTTCAATGCCTGGCAAGGTACGGAAATTACGCCAAGCTTGGCCGACAACTCACCCGGCTTGCACCAGATTTCACTACGAGTCGCACAATGAACTCTATCGCGGCTATGTTACCCATGGATGTTTTAGTCACTCGGGATGGTAACACTGTAAAGTGAGTAGTATTGCGATGCCGTCTCTTCCGTCTGACGACTTAGCCAGAGTCCCAGCGCCCGAGCTTGTCCTTGGGGATATCGTTCATATTAATATGGGGTGCAAGGTCCCCGCGGATCTACGGCTCATCGACGTATCCTCCGATCTCAAATTCGACAGGTCCATCTTGACTGGTGAAAGTAGCGCTATTCCTGCTACGGTCGAAAACACCAATCCCAGCTGTAAGCGCCAGCTCCAACCATCATCGATGCGGAAGCTGATGGGTTTTGTTGTCAGTCATGGAGTCTCGCAACATCGCTCTTCAGGGGACGCTCTGCGTCGGTGGAGGTGGACTGGGCGTGTGTGTGTGTCTCGGCGACAAGACAGTATTTGGACGGATTGCCAAACAAGCGGCGTCAGAACGTCCTGGGCGAACTTCGCTGGAGTCTGAGATCCGCCGAATCGTCCTGATCATATGTAGCATGGCCCTCGCAATCGACATTATCTTCGTTAGTAAGCACCTACTTCCATGGTCGACGTGTTTTTTTCGGAGCTTACTTTTGCATGCAGTTTTGTGGGCTGCGTGGCTTCGTCGCGATCATCCAAACTTCATACCTGTTCCGGTATTGCTTATTAATCTGGTTTCTGTTGCCGTCGCATTTATACCGGGTTAGAACCGCACTGTTCTCGCCGCATTTATTCTTAATTAACCTCAGTCTTCTTTTAGAGGGTCTTCCCGTTTGCGTTACGCTTTCTCTGACAGTGATGTAGGTGATCACGTACCTACCTTTCCATCGGTTCTAATTCTTTGTCTTTAGAGCCAGTGCCATGCGGAAAGCTAACATTCTGTGCAAGTCACTCAGTACGGTTGAGAGTTTGGGATGCGTCAATTTCATAGCATCGGACAAGACGGGTACTTTGACCCAGAATAAAATGACTGTGGTTAACGTCGCTGTCGGGGACGAGCTTTTGACGGTCTCAGAAGCAAAAATGGTTGCACTCACTAATGGACCCGCTGGGGAGCGTATTAAGATTTTGGCTGCAATAGCAGGAATTTGTAACGATGCGCGTTTCGACAAGGCAGACGAGGGGTTGTCTGTGGAGATTCGGAAGGTTCATGGCGATGCTACAGGTAAAGCGCCTCTGAATATGGTGATGACCTTCTCACTGATGTTTGTGCTCAGATACCGGTCTACTTCGATTCTCCGAGAGTATCAGTCCTGTTGAGAATAACCGGGCTGCGTGGATAGAACGTGCGAAGGTTGCCTTCAACTCCAGTATGCGCCTCGTTCTGTTATGGTGTTTGTTCGATCGTTTGACGATACATAGAGAACAAGTTTGCCGTGAAACTACTACAAGCACTTCCTCAGGACAAGCCAGTTAGATCAATGCCCATCTCTTCCACTGACGACTTCGACGTTTCATCGGATTATGTTCTATTGGTCAAAGGAGTAGGTCTTGTCCTGCTATCATTCCCGTTACATCTAAAAAGCAATAGGCCCCTGAAATAATATCACGCCGGTGTAGCCATATAATGGATTCAAGGGGATCAATCGGGTCCATGGATGATACCCTTGCAGACCGTCTGTCAGCAATACAAGAGCAATTTGCATCAAACGGCCAACGTGTTCTACTCATGGCGAAGAAGATCATCCATGGCGCGGAACTCCCAACAGACTTTTTTGTCGAATCTGGTTCTTTCCCCATGGAGGATCGTATTCTTGCCCTTAACTCTGACTTGACAGTGGTCGGTTTGGTAGCCTTGATAGACCCACCAAAAGATGATGTCAAGCACACCGTTGCTACGGCGCGTCGGGCGGGCATTCGGTTTGCGATGGTTACAGGTCTGTTTTACCGTTCTGGACGTTCCCTGTTACTAATACCATTTTTGAAGGCGATTTCTCCTCTACTGCTGCCGCCATCGCCCAGCAGGTGGGAATTATCACCACCCCAATGAGTGAAGTGAAATACGTCAAAGACCTTCCGCACGACGCTTCTCTAGAGTCAGTGGCTGAGTACGAGCCCGAAATTGATAGGCGCTCGAGTCCGGAAATGCGAAGTCTTGTTCTAAGCGGTTCTGACTTGATCGGCATGACTGAGTCGCAATGGAAGCAAGCACTTGCCTTCGATGAGATTGTTTTTGCCCGAACAACGCCCCAGCAGAAACTTCAAATTGTGAAAAAGTTGCAAGCGGAGGGATGTACCGTTGCGGTGACAGGCGATGGAGGTAATTGACAACGTTTTTGACATGTGTTTTTTGTCCGACATCTTTTTCTTCTCCAGTGAATGATTCCCCAGCTCTGAAGCAAGCCGACGTTGGGGTAGCCATCGCTGGAGGTTCCGAAGTCGCCATGGAGGCCGCAGACTTGATCCTGCTTTCAGACTTTTCTGCCATCATCACCGGAATTCAGTATGGACGCTTGTGCTTTGAGAATCTTCAAAAGTCAATATTGTATCTCTTGCCAGCCGGTATGTTTTACGTCATGTTGTCTTCTGAGACTGATGGTTACTTTGTCAGGCAGTTTCTCTGAACTCATGCCTATCGTTCTCAACGTACTCACCGGGGTACCGCAAGCATTAAGCAATTTCCAGATGATCATTATTTGTGTTTTTACGGATGTTTCCCCTGCGCTGTCTATGGTAAACGAGAAGCCTGAAGCAGATCTACTATTACGCCGGCCTCGTGATCGCAAAAAGGATCGTTTAATCAACTGGAAACTCCTATTGCATGCGTATCTCTTTCTGGGCTTGATAGAGACAGTCACTTCCATGGTCGGGTGAGCCATTCGTTATCTTCTGGCTTTCACTGAGTTAAATATTGAAATCAGGGCGTTCTATTTCGGATTTCAGCGCAATGGTGTCCCTTTCTCCGCCCTGTGGCTGAAGTACGGAGATTATGACGCAGACCCCGCACTGGTGCAGGAGCTTACGAACAAAGCACAGTCCATCTGTACGGAACAATTTTGGTGTTTCTCTCTGTCAACTCACACTAACGATGGTTTGCAGACTTCTTCAATTTGGTCATAATGCAATGGTTCAATCTACTTGCGACGCGTACCAGAAGGCTGTCGTTGTTCCAACAAAATCCTCTTGGTTCCAAAACACGCAATGTTTTCATTTTCCCTGCTATGGTGGCAGCACTCATCATTGCCTGGTCAGTTTCTTCGGAGTGTCTTTAGGCCGTTACTAATTCATCCGAGCAGTTTCTTCTCCTACATCCCTTGGTTCCAAAAGGTTCTTTTGACACGTGGAGTTAGTGTCGAGTTCTACTTCTTGCCGATTGCGTAAGTCATCTTCGCATGTCTACGCCGTGCGCCGTGACGTTTAAGCCTCATGCTTTAGATACGGTGTTGGAATGCTTTTCCTTGACGAGGCACGCAAATGGTGGAATCGCAGGCGCCCCTCATCGTTCCTTGCACGAATCTCATGGTAATGGCCTTGAATATCAGCGACCTTTATTTAGAGTGGTAGATGATTATATAGCAATAGGAATCAATTTGCATACTTGATACTGTATGGACGGATCGAAGCGGAATCCCGGGCCGGTGACCTTTGCGTTGGAAACGAACATCATAACAGTCGAACGAATTCACGACATGCTATGCCAAAGCTATGCAAGGCTATTTCCTTAGCGAGCGTGCTCTAAGGACTCCTTTGGCTGTACTTGCTGCCATTGAATAACGTCCTCCTATAGATAGCTTTTGCCAAGCGCACTCATATAAGGTGTTTTCGATGTTTTCCGTCGCGATTTCAACTGACTTCTGGTACTCGCACAGTTAGAAAAACTGAATGTCTTCCTCCATCATCGACTCAAGTATTGTCACACCTTCTGATTCATCATCCATGCATGAGAAATGGACCTATCTTCTCCCTGGGATCGACCGTGTTTTCCAAACTGCCGCCGCCGGACAAACCGTCTCCTATGCGGATGTCTATTTACCATGCTACACCGAAATATATCGATTCTTGACAAACCCCCCCAATGATAATCCACAGACTAATCGACATCACTCTGCCCTATATATGTATACGAATTTGGATCACTACTTTGCGTGTATGGCTCTTGAATATCGCAAGAGCCATACTGCGAAAGATGTCACTGTGAAAGGCTGCTCATGTAGAGGCAGCCTCACTGGGAGCTTACGAGCACGAGAAGGAACAGGAACGGGGTGTATATTGGGATCAACAAACGCGTGAGTATGTGAGGGTACGTGAGACGTAAAGGGAAAAAGGAAGGAAGACGGGACTATCGTACGCTACGTGTTATATACCTATCTAAATATATCTACGATCCATCGTGTTCATCATATTGAAGCGTATGCGAGGTAATGCCGCTACCCATCCTTTTTGGGCACGGTCCACATGGTAGCGAATAGACTGATTAACAGTCTTATTGGATCGTTCAGAAGCCCCATCGGTTTCTGGGTGGAACGAGGACGACATTGCCAGTCGGACACCAGTGAGTTTATGGAGCGCCTTCCAAAACTTTGAAATAAAGAGCTTGTCCCTGTCAGAAACTATTTCAAGGGGGAGTCCATTTTCGCAATACCAATTATCAAAAAATAGCTGAGCCATGCCCTCAGCGGAGAGGTTAGTTTTGCAGGGTACAATGCGGATGTCCGCGCCAATGCGGTCTGTAAACGTCGCAATGCAGTTGAAACCTCCATCAACGGGTAAGGGGCCAATAAAATCGATAGCCACGCTTTCACCACGCTTGTCGGGTACGGGCAAAGGGTGTAGAGGTCCAGGTGTCTTCGACGTTGTAGATTTATTTCGCTGGCAAGGTTCGCACGAGGGAATGTAAGATTGCTCCAGGTCCCTTCTCATGTTTGGCCAATAGTACGCGTCTCTCAAGGAACCGTAAGCCTTGTCGGCCCCGAAATGTCCAAGAGAATCATGCGCCAGTCGGAAAAGTTGTTCTCGAACATTACCAGTGCGGGGAATAAGTAAGCGGTCACCAATATACCATAGACCGTTAACTTCCTTGACATCAGGGAGGATGTTCTCGCCAGTGACAAATTTCTTACAAAACTGATCAGTCAAGTATCCGGCCTTGATTTCTTTAAGGACACGTTCATCTGTGGATATCAGAAGTGAAGACTGCTGTTGTACAGAGGCAACTGGAGTGGCCGATATTGATGGGGAAGCAGCCTCGAGCCACGACTTCCAGCAATCCACTTCCGCAGGGTCAGCATCCGGGACCAGTTCTGCAGGGTTATCTGGCAAGCACGAGAGAGCATCGGCTACAGTGTTATCCTCGCCGCAAATGTAATTGATAGTCATGTCGAACTGCGCCATCTCCTCCATCCATCGAGCTTGTCGACGGGATAAAGCTTTCTGCATTTGGAAATTCTCCAACGTGCGGTGGTCTGTGAAGACTTCAAATTGGTTACCCAGTAGATCAGCACGCCACTTTTTAAGGGCACGTACAATTCCCAACAGCTCCTTCTCATGGACAGGGTAGTGCAATTGGGCTCCTTTAAGTTGCATAGAGTCATAAGCCACAGGGCGGGCAGTCTCCCATGTAGGACCCCATGATAGGACAGCGCCGGTGCGGCGATCACTGGCATCAGTCGTTACAAAGATTTTGTTCTCCCCAGGGTTCAAGTGATCAATAACAGTCAGACAATCTGCGGACACCACCAATCTCTTTATTACGAGTCTGAGTTTACGAGGATTCGTTCTTTTATGCTACATTTTGAACCTGGACCCTGCATTTTAAGTTTTACCTTAGAATTCAACAGCGACAAACAACGCTCCTTTTATAGACACTTGACTTTCAGAATATTCAATTGTGCTAAATAAACTAGATGACAGCTGTTTTTATCTTACTTATAGTATGTAGAATGTATCAAAGATCATATCTAACTAATCTTTTGGGCTTTGGAGTCGGAGAATAGAGCGGAGGATGCATGTCGAGCATGCATTCCGCTCGCCGCGGTCCGATGAACCGAATACCGACTGAGTGGCTGTGCCGGTCTTTCTTGCCTTCCACCACCTTCAATGGTGCATGTTCCGCTCCTACCACCCGCGTAAGCTACGATCCATGCATCCGCGGCGACGGCGATGATGCCAGCAAGTCCAATGCTGATGACGACCGCTGCCGACTGCTGCCATGGCCACGAATACGGTCCCATCCCCATCCTGACCGTCTGAGTACCCCCCACATCAACATCGGTGCTAATCGCTCTCGCACAGGAACTCCGTACACTACGACAGTGTAGAATACGTCCGAGGATCTGACATCGACCACCATCTCCGCGCGGGAGGCACCACGAAACGGACAACCTGTTAGACCCGAACTCCAATCAAAGATAAACAACAGCTGTCTCGCGTTCGGGCAGTCACCGCTGAGTTCCTTAGATGATTGAGAGCAAAGGCTAAGTCCTTAGTCTTAGCGATAGATAAGGCGATAGTTTCGGTATAGATTAAACGTTAGCTCGAAGCTAGGGTATATCTAGCGAGAGCTTAGCTACTTAAATACGAAAAGTAAGGTTCTAAATATAAACCGTTCGTGAGAATGGAAAGCTTGAGCACGCAATTTCGAAGCGATAGACACTTCAACCTGGCACATTATCACACGATAGGGTGCAAGGTGGAAGTGGCTACTACGCCATGTAGTACGTAGTGTCAAAGCCATTGCTCGGTGTCTGTATGATAAGCGGTCCAGACGGTCCGGTGACCCGGGTTATGTAAGTAAAAAGAATAAAAGTGGTTAAATCGTAACATTACCCCCTTCTTAAGGCAGGCGTCCCGACTGCCGTTACGGTCCGCTCCAGTCATTGGGGAAGTCCGCTTGGTGCATTCCTCTGGCCTCGCCTCCGTATGGGTCGTTGACCCGGTCTTCATCTCCAACTGGCGGTTCTTCATCGTCTGATTCGTTGTCCCAGTAGTCTTGTAGAAGTTCGCGCCATTCAAAGTTGTACTGTTTGAGAGCTTTGACCCACTTTTGGAATCCATCTGTTCGTTGGACAAGGTATCGAACATCGCCGTTACTGTCATATTCGTGATCTAGGATCATGGTGACGGCTTTGTTCGGGGTTACGATTTTGGTGTCCACTCCATCGATGTGTTCTGCTAGGAATTCTTCGATCAACTCGTCGGCATCCATGTCGCCTTCCCGTACCCAACTGTTTGACTCTGGCCCATAGCCCTTCCATTTGACGAAATAGTCTGTTGCGATCCTTGATGGTTCTCCCTGTCGCCCTCGAACATTTCGGTGCCTGCTGTTTAAGACCTTTTCGACTTCGTAAAGTTCGTCGCCGTCTATTAGGTCAGGTGGTGGCGGAGGAGGTTGTTCTTGGTTCGGGAATGCCGGTGGAATGTATGGCGTGAGTAGCGACTCATTGAAGGTGGGGTGAATTTTCCAGTTAGCTGGTAGTTTTAGGGTATACGCTGAGGCACCCTTCTTGCTCTTGATTTTGAAGGGGCCTGTGCGTTTATCGTCAAGCTTCTTCTTTGGTCAGGGAAGATGGAGGTTGGTGGTGTCAAGCCAGACTTTGTCGCCTACTTTATATTCGATGGCTGGGCGTTTGTTTTTGTCGTATTGCGTTTTCATTTGCGACGCAGCCTTCTTGAGCGTTTTCTGGGCGGTAGCGTGGATTTCTTGCATTTTGGAGACAAAGGAGTCGGAGGCAGGGGTGTGGAAAGGAGTAGTGGATTTCGTTCCGGGTAGGACGGCGGGGTTGTAACTGTAATTGACTTCAAATGGACTCATGCCGGTGGAGGAGTGTTTTCGGTTATTATGTGCGAATGCCGCGAGGGAGAGCCATTCTGCCCAGTCGGTTTGGAGATGATTGACGAACATGCGAAGGTATTTTTCGATTTCCTGGTTTATGCGTTCGGTCTGCCCGTCTGTCTGAGGATGGTAGGCGGTTGAAGCATTTCCCTTGATCTGGAGGAGGTCATAGAAATCCTTCATGAATTTGGACACGAATACGGTTCCTCGGTCTGAGATAACGACCTGGGGCATCCCATGCTTGGCATATACTTCGTCTCGAAGAATCTTTGCCCATCCTTCTGACGATAATTCCATGGAACACGCGACAGGGATGATTTCCTTTGAGAAGCGGTCGATGATTACGATGATCGCGTCGTGTCCGTTACTCTGTGGTAATCCGGTGACCATGTCCACAGAGATGTGGGTCCAGGGGCGGGATGGTATTTCGTTGGGATGTAGCGGAGCTGCTTTGGCTTGGTTGCTGCTTTTTGATCGCTGGCAGGTTTCACAGGCTCGTACGTAGGCTTCGATGTCTTTCTTCATTTTCGGCCACCAGAACTCTCGTAGTACGAGTTCTTTGGTCTTTTCAATGCCTGGGTGTCCTGCGGTGATGTGGTCGTGGGATCGAGCAATGATTTCTCCGCGGAGGGTATGATCTCGTGGAACATAGATCCTCCCATCGTACCAGATGAGTCCGTCTGCCATCTTCATGCCACGGTCGTGGTCGAGGGAGCTGGCAATGGCTCGATCCCAAAGGCAATTGTTCTTTGTAGCGACTCGTACGTCTCGATGGGTTTCTTCGATGGTTGGCATGATCATTGCTCTGAAATGCTCTGGAGACAGGACTACTACTTGATCGTTATCGTTCTGTCCCTGATCATGATCTGCGCGTCGAGAGAGAAGGTCAGCCTTTTTGTTGGCGGTGCCGGCTTTGTGATGAAGGGTGAAATGATATTCTGCCAACTCGGTGATCCATCGAGCTTGGCGTCGGTTTACTTTTTGGGGTTTTCGGAAGTATTGGAGGTTTTGATGGTCTGTCCAGATTTCGAAGTCTTGGTAGGCGCCCATGAGATAGTGTCTCCATTCTTCAAGGGCGAGCATGATGGCAAGGAGTTCCTTGTCATAGATCTCATAGTTACGTTCGGTAACCGAGAGTGACTTTGACAGGAACGATACAGGTCTCCATTTCCCATCTTGCTCTTGGGAAAGAACTGCGCCAATGGCTCCCTCGCTAGCGTCGGCTTCTACTCGGAATTTCCCTTCATTGGTTGGTATTGCGAGTATGACGTCCTCCGCTAGTTGCTTCTTTAGTTGCTCAAAGGCCTCCTGCTGCGCCTCTCCCCACTTCCACGGATCATTCCCTGTCAACTGAGTCATGGGTTTTACGATTTTGCTGTAGTTCTTTATGAATCGTCGGTAAAAATTGGTGAATCCTAAGAAGGATTGGAGTTCCTTCTTCTTGGTAGGTATCGGCCATTCGGCGATGCCTTTGATTTTGACCGGGTCCATGCGGATGCTCCCTTCGCTGATGATGACGCCTAGATACTCCGTCTCCAGGACCTCAAACTCGCACTTTTCGGCTTTAAGGAACAGCTTGTGCTTCCTTAGAGTTGCCAAAACCTCCCTCGTGATACGGCGATGCTCTTCTTTAGTCTTGGACATGATAAGGATGTCGTCCAGGTAAATGGTCACCTTCCCTGAGGTGATGAGGTTTTTGAAGATATCATTCATCATCCATTGAAAGGTGGCAGGCGAATTGGTAAGCCCGAAGAACATAACCGTTGGTTCGTATAAGCCACGGTTTGTCCTGAAGGCTGCCTTCCACTCATCTCCCGTTTTGATTCGGACGTTATTGTACCCCCATCGAACGTCGAGCTTAGAAAAGTATTTGGCACCGCGCAGTTTATCCATGAGCTCGGAGATTAAGGGAAGAGGATAGCGGTTTTTGATCGTCATCTCATTGAGCTTCCGGTAGTCTTGGATGGGCCTTAGCTTGCCATCTTTCTTTTTGACAAAGAAGAAGGGCGAAGCCATGGGTGACTTGGATGGGCGTATCCTCCCACTAGACAAGTTCTCATCAAGAAACTTGTCGAGCTCTTCCTGTTCCGCTCGGTTGAGTGGATACACCTTGCAATTGAGATTGGCGTTCGCGTTGGGAATGAGTTCGATAGCGTGGTCCCATGGTTTGGGTTCCGGCAGATCATCAAAATTTTCTTTATCGAACAAATCTTTGAAGTCTCTGCACCACTCGGGGACCATTTCCTCAAACGTTTTGGTTTCCTTCTTCGCGTTCGCTTCGGCCGCTAGGTCGTTGGCCACATGCCGCATTGCCCTGATGCGAATAGCTTCTTCAAAGCTTATTGCCAAGATCGTATCGCCTTCCTCCAGCTCCTCATCCCACTTGTCGTACGGGTCCGCATCTGGTAACAGGATTGGAGTATGACGGCATTGACATTGGGCAAACGTCATCTTCCCGGTCCGCCAATTGATCAACGGGTTGTGCCTGACTAGCCAATCATGTCCTAGGAAGATGTCACGGTCTTTTAAGTCAGTGACGGCTAGGTCTATGCGCTCGGCGTGATCTCCGATGATGATTCGTAGTTCAGCGAAGGCGGTGATCCGTCCCGCACTGTTTTTTGATCCGTCTGCATTATATACGGTAATGGGCGCTGCTGTCGCACGGGTAGGAAGGTTATGTTTCTCGACGAACGCTCGGCTGATGGCGCTACTGGTACAGCCACTGTCGACTAAAGCTGAGGAGGGGATTCGGAGAGTACGGCCGGGCGCCTCGATCTTGACGTCGGTTGTTAGGGCTTTCTCGCTCCCGCTTACTCAGCAGATATAGCGTCTGGGCTCTCGTAGTTCCTCCATCCAGTCTAGTGCATTGATGCGCGTGGCTCCCTTCAGTCCCTCTAGCAACTCATCCACCACCTCCTCTGCTCGGGCTTTGTGGATCCAGTTCTTTAGGATTGCTTTCGCCTCTGATTCTGTTCTGGCATCTTTAATTCCGCGTAACGTCCATTCGGCTCCGAACGGTTTCAACCACTCGGACGGGACCTTCTCAGTCTTTGCACTGGAACCTGTTGGTTCGGCTACCGTCGACTGGGTCACCTCAGGGGCTACAGAAGGGATTCGGTTAGCTTCTTGACTTCGCCGGAAACTCGTATCATCTTCTTCATCGGGAATTTCTTCTAACTGTACCTGAGGCCCCCTTTTCACCGCCTGGGCGCTAGCAGCTTCCTTCCGTTCGGCTGTCTTGGTCGGGGCTGTTGCGCATCCAACGGTTTTTGCCACATGTGCGTCTTCGTTGGGATCGCCCGGTGGTGTGTTGGTTTCTAGCAGCAAGTTCATCTTGACCGAGGAGTCGTCGTGAGTAGCGACGACGGGTTGCACTTGGACCATAGCAGAATGCGGAACAGCCTCACCCTCCTCCTCGGGACTATGCGAATCGTTCCGCTCACCTGTACCGGGGCCTCTGCCAACCTGGTCCCAGTCTTTGTCTTGTCGCTGGGTCGCGCTCCCGGGGCCCTCTTGTCGGGTTCGCCCGCTGCGCACGGTGTTCAGGTCGTCCATGGCTGTGGGTAGCCACGCGGTGTTCTCTTTTACCAGGGGAGGTTTTGCCGAAGCTATTTCCTCGAAACTCCCAGCGAGGCTGGGACCCCGTAGAGCCGCCTCAGGGGAAACCGGTTCCTCTGCTTCAGAGGGGGCATGTCCCTTCAATGAAGGCGCTTGTTCCCCTGTCCCATCCAGTCGTTTATTAGACGCTGTTACGACGGGTAGCACTATGGTGGGTGCCTTTTCGTTCGCCGCTTTCGCTCGTGATGAGTTACTCGCCGAACGCTTAGTCGGTGGTGATGTCCCGACGTCCTGTTTCGATTCTTCCTTAGTCTCTGTCTCAGTAGTGAAGTCGCGAAATGGTATATTCGAATGCACGTTTGAAACTACAGAAGTACAATGAGCCTGACTAGCGGGCGACAAATGCGTACCGGGTGAAACTAAGTCCTTGGCCGAGGCAGTCGAATCGTTTACTGCTCGGCGCTGTCTTTTACCTCCTCAACCTTTGATTCCGTCTTTTCCTTTGTCGCGACGTGGTCCCAGTAATATTCGACCCGTCGTAAGTGTTCTTCCTTTGTCTTGGCGCGCTTGGGACAGTCCCGCTTGAAGTGTCCGACCTCTCCGCATCCGAAGCATTTTGCTTTGGCACGTAGGGCGTCAATGTCCATGGGCTTCCCTCCGCCTCCATATGTAGTGCCAGTTCCGGTTTTCTTTTCCGGGGCACTGGCCTGCTGCTGCTGCTGCTGCTGATTATTTCCTTTCCATGGCGGGTTTGTCTTCGCCTGCTGCTTCCAGTCCGCCACTTTAATTCCTCCGCCGGACTCTGCTTTCTTCGTCCTCCAGTTGTGATCGATGCGGAGTATGCGACATTTCCACTTGGGATAGTTTTGTGGGGGGTCGGCGTCCGACGCATAGATGATGTCCTTGGTGGAAGAACGGCACGCTTTCTTCACTTGTGCCACCATCATCTGGTCGATTCCGATAACCCCTGCTTCGAATGCAAGCGAGTCGAACTGCTGGAAGAACAAGTCGCCGTCAGGGAAAGTGCTCTGTCGCAGTCGTTCCCACTGTGCGAACTTGATCTCCGCATTAGCGTCCTTCCAGAATCGTCGCCTGACTTCGCCCACGAAGTTCTCATATTCTGGGTACAGCTGATCTCCGTCGGGGTTCCTTCCGAGTTCCCTTGCACATAATTCCCACCAAACTTGAGCATCTTTTCCAAATCGTGACGCGCAGAAGATGACTTTATGCGGATGATATCGGAAGTATTGATTGAACACAGAGAAGTACATGTCGCACTGGGAGAAGAACCGGGCAATATCGTTGGAGTCGCTGTTGAAGTTCTCGGGGACCTTGACCATCTCGGGCTTTAGCGACGCCCAGGGTCCCTGAGCATCTTCGGCGAGAACCCAGGGGGGGGTGGCTCTGGTGGTCCTGGCGGCGGCGGGTATCATGGTGGCGCCCATCTCCTTGCTGCGGGTGGGGCTGTCGGCTGTACCGGGCCGGGAATCAGCTGCTGTGGCGGCCCTGGCGGGCCGGTATTGTCGTCTGCGGCCGCAAAGAGTCTAGGCGGTGCTTGGGTGCCTGGTGGTCCGTACCCCCAAGGATAAGCGTAGTTCGGGGCCGAATAGTAGGTAGCGGGTACTTCGGCCCGTCGGGGCAGTACTGGTGGTTCGTCTGGCATGGGAACGGGAGTGTCCACTTCTGGGTGCCGGTAGTCTGGTCGTTGGTAGCGGGCGAGGACCCGGATGGGTTGATCCGGGTGGATCATATTGTAAGCCTGATGGGCGAAGTGCCTGGCTTCTTCCTTTAAAATATATTCGTATCCGAAGTGCGCGTAGTCCATCCCGGCTGGGGTTCTGGCCCAGTCCTGATCCGCCACTAATTCTTCTTGGAAATGATTAAATAGATCGAGCAGGGATGCATAGAATAGTATTTCAGGGATTCGGGTCAATTTACCCACCGTGAGGAGGTAAAGAGCCCGGGGCATGGTTATCGGGGTGATCGGCCGGCGGAGTGTTTCGGGGCTCTGGGGCTGGGGGAGTTGGTGAGACGCTGGGACTTCCCCAAGGATTTCCGTTGACGCGCTCCGCCTCGGGGAGTACCTCGGTTGCGTCGCTGTCCTCGTCGGGGCTAATGCGCCCTGCTGCGACGTTGACCGCTCTGAATGCCGCGGCTCGCTCTGCTTCTCGTCTCCTCCTGTCCCTGTCGTACTGGTTAAGGAAGGTGACAGGGTCGTACCCCTCCTGCTCCTCTGGTCTGTATACTGGCCTGGGAGTGTCTGATCGTGCCCACGCCTCATCGATTCTGTTCCTGTCGGCTGAGTTAAGGCCGGTGACGGGGTCATACCCAATGCTCTCTTCTCATCTGTACCTTCTTCGTGGTGGATGGGGAGGGCGGAGTCTTGCCTGGCTCGAGCTCTCTGGTCGCTGCTCGAACTCTGGCGTCGACTCTCTGGGCGAGATTGGGGGTGTCGGAGGCTGCTCTGTGATTTCGATGGGCTGCTCTGGTAGACACTCCGGTTCTGGAGTTCTTCGTCGATATGGATTTCCTCATCTGGGGTAGAAGGCCGTGGGTGGAAGGTTGACGTTGTCCCATAGCTCGGTAAGGTCGAGCGTGGGGTTGGCTGGTAAATCCCCAAGACCGTTGCTGGCAGATTGCTTTGAAACTGGAGTTGCTCCGTTGCCGACCTCCCCCAGGCCGAGTCGAACGAGGTATCTTGCCAGGTCTGCTGCGTTAGCAGCGGGAGCTGGTCGATAGGGATGGGGGGTATGGCCGGCGGAGCCGGTTGGAGTATCCTGTGTAAGAGAGTGCCTTGCTCTGGCAGTGTCTCTAGTGCTTCCTTCTTGAACGCCGACTTCCATTTCCCTAGGAACGTCATTTTGCGTGGTTCGCTCGTTGACGACGCGAGGGTACTCGTCGACTGTCTCGGTTCTTCGCCTAGGTAGGGGTGGGTGGAAGTGGAACGGTGGTGGCTGCTGTGGGATGACATGGTTTAGGGCGGGTGGAGGGTAGCGTATTTGGTTTCGTCGAGGGCGAGGGTATAATCCGTACTCATGCAATACTGCTAGCACTACTGCTGCTGCAAAGAGGGCGGTCCCGACGCCAAAAAAGACTGCAATTAAGATTGCCTGGAGTGTCGTTAACATGAAGGTTCTGGTTAAGGAACCAGGGGAAGCTTCGAGCTAATTGTTAGACCCGAACTCCAATCAAAGATAAACAACGGCTGTCTCGCGTTCGGGCAGTCACCGCTGAGTTCCTTAGATGATTGAGAGCAAAGGCTAAGTCCTTAGTCTTAGCGATAGATAAGGCGATAGTTTCGGTATAGATTAAACGTTAGCTCGAAGCTAGGGTATATCTAGTGAGAGCTTAGCTACTTAAATACGAAAAGTAAGGTTCTAAATATAAACCGTTCGTGAGAATGGAAAGCTTGAGCACGCAATTTCAAAGCGATAGACACTTCAACCTGGCACATTATCACACGATAGGGTGCAAGGTGGAAGTGGCTACTACGCCATGTAGTACGTAGTGTCAAAGCCATTGCTCAGTGTCTGTATGATAAGCGGTCCAGACGGTCCGGTGACCCGGGTTATGTAAGTAAAAAGAATAAAAGTGGTTAAATTGTAACACAACCGATGACCAGGACACCAACGCCGAGCAGGACGACGATGACTGCGGTGGTGGGTGGGTTTCTACTGTGAGGCAGAGCTATGGCATGGTCTCAGGGAGGGCTGATACCTAAGGAGAGCAGACAGACAATGTAGGAGGGTGAGAGAGGGCGAGCAGGATGGCAGAATCAAGATCAGGACACCGACAGCGAACGACAGCGACGATGAACACGCCCTTCTGGGCATCGAAGGAGGACTGTTGGGCGTTACGAATGCCACAAGAATTGTAGCCGTACGACAATTTGCCCGCCCACCGTCGCTCACCCCGCTGAAATCCAACATTGGCCTCCCCCGATCCACCCACCCACTCCAGCCACTCCAGAGTCACGCATCCTCCATCATTTAGATGGGGGAACACCACTCTGCTGTGTGCCAGTGCCCCCGATGCCCCTGTTGCTCAGCGTCGCTACCCCATTCTCATGCCTGCCCCTTCCACCCTATAACTACCCCTATGGACTAGCTACCTCCACCCCAACCTCACCACCCCTGTTTTCGACATCGGGGAATCCAGTAGGGAGGTCCGTTTCCCCTCGGTCCTCATCATTGCTGTTGACAGGGTTTCAGCCCCTTCCCATCCCTTTTCCGATCGCGCTGTGACTTCATACGACACTGCGACCTCCCGAAATCGATGCGGAGGTTACCATTCTGACAGACGACACCTCCCGCAGTGCCTGCTGCTGACTCGCGTACCCAGCATGCTCACTGCATGCATTTATATATATATATATATATATTGTATTTATGTATACTATTGTAATACAATAACCTACATTCCACCATTATCATCTGATCTGCTCTTTAGTTCAATGGTTAGACTGTACTTTTCTACTATGTAGTGTTCCGTGGGTTAGAGTCCAAATCCTGGTAGGTGTAATTTTTTTAAAGTTGAATTAGCTGAAGAAAAAGGTACCGACGAATGTTGGTCTGTGCTAGGCTGTGAGCTATGCCTGAGTAAACTTGTTCCTCGGCATGCTTCTTCTGTGTGGCCGCACCTCTGTTGAGGGAACGTCGTAGTCGATTAAGTATTGAGTAAATCCAGGTCACGCATCGCGCTCGTGCTCGCTGTCATGTGACCATTCATGTGCCAATTGACCAGCTTTCGCTGTATCCTCAACCGTAATCCTCGCTCATGTCTACGGCCGTGCCGCATTCTTTTGCATCATTTTGGGGAGATTGGTTTGCCTGCTTTGCGGCAAATGTTGGACTGTAGTAGGGCTGCGCGCCGTAACCGTATTGTACGGTGGTACGGCTTCCGTGTACGGTATACGTACCGAAGCCGTGAGCCCTTCAAGTGATACCGTACAATACGGCCGTCGACGGCTGTATTTGTGTGGCAGTGCTACAAGTGATAAATGCACGTTTACGAGGCTTGTAAGTGCTCTTTAATATAAATGAAATGACTCACCGTCATCTTATTTCATGTGTCTACACATGCTGTGCAATTTACAGCTCGAATTTCAGCCTTTAGGATAGTATGACGCCATAAGGACAGCCCCTATGCCCGTTCAGCTACCCAATAAAGGTCGATCCCATGGCCATAATGTACTCAAGGTGCATTAAACGGTACACCATGCTGTTTTATATGCATTGAGGACCTTATTCAAGCTGGTAATAGTGTTGTACCCAGCCAGAACCAATACAGCCATAATTGTACGGACCGAAGCCGTCAGCGAAGTTGACCTTATGGTATACGGACGGTTACGGACGGTGCGCAGCCCTAGACTGTAGTGGCGCTACCTTTTATGGCATCGAGGTTCTCCATTTTCTGGGGACCATACCATCCTCTTGGACGCCCATTGCACTCGACATCGCTGTGCCTTCGTGATACAATGAGAGTTTCGCGGTGTTAATTAACATTCCATCGCATTTTTAAGCCATGTACACAGTGCAAAGGGTGCCTTCGGATCGAACACCAGGGTCCTAGATGCCCAAAACCTCACTTGGAAACTCCGAGTCGGTGCCCTTTGCAAAGGCATTGCCAAACCAGCCTTACTCAGCTCATATGATGTGGAACAACGAGAAAATGCTCTTAGAGCTGTGCGGACATCCGCTAGGTATCTTCGCTTTATAGGGAATTGCACCTTCCAGAGCCTAGACGGCTTACAGTCACCGATGAATATCGAGGAGACGAAAGTTGTCCCTTCTCCCGGAGAAGATGAGCATGTTGCATTCTTCAGACAATTCGCTGCAGAGAACACAGGGTTCCTTATTGAGCTTGATATTCGTTATGGGACCAACGCGCTCAAAAAACCTGTAGAAAGCTCGATTATCGGCATTCTGCTTGCGGGTACAGGCGAGCGATCATACTTTCATGTCAAAATGAGGGTCTAACAGGCTGATAGGGTCCCTGATACACGACTCAGAGTCGCCCTATCCAGAACTGTGTCCGAGAGATTGTATGACGCCTTTGGCCATATAGACCAGTTCTGAGTCAGGCTCATTGTCTTTGCAAACCTAGTCGGCAAAATCAAAGTATGGGAGTCCAGATGTTCGACTCCTACCTTGCCTCATCTCGTTCCTTCTATCATACCTGTGCCAATGTTGACTTTTTTAAGGCCGTCATTGTTGTTTAACTCACAGTTTGCAGACCTGAACTCGCACCCTTCGTATTATCATCCTGCAAACACTACAGCCAGATACGCTTGCTGCCTCAGCCCCTGTTGCTGGCAGAAAAAACTGCAGATGGTTACGGCGATCAGACTTGAAGCTCGCAAAGACGAGGGTCCGGGGATCACTAATACACATCCCTACACCCTTTTTTCGTTCACAGTAAGTCTATCTTCTGGCACTCTCCATTCCTCTCAAGCTCACAATCCATCTACTTAGGCACCGAGATCGTATTGAGTACATGTATTGATGTCCCGTGAGCTATATCATTGTTGTACTCTGAATCGAGAACATTGGAATATTCAATAATGGAACTTACGAGCAGTGCCACATCTTTCATCTTTCATTCGGGTCCTGTTACTACGCGAGCGATATACCAGCCCAGCTAAGGGCCATGTGACTGCGACTGTGATTCCTTCTTCTGTCCACTTTGTCGTTTTACTCTCCCTCATCGGTAGTGACCACATTATTTCACTTCCCAGTCAATTCGCTCTTGCTATCCAGCCTGATGATGAAATCAATATCTCTCATTTCTGCAAGTATTCTGGATAGAGTGACCCAGAGCCCGGACTTCGGACTCGTACCTGCCGTGCTTGCAACGGCCCACTTCGGCTAAGTTATATACCTATCTAAATATATCTACGATCCGTCGGCGGCAGCGGCATGCGGCTGTAAGTCTGGTGTCAGGCTTACACACTGTCGCAGAAGAGATACAGCACATCATCTCGCCATTCACCGGATTCTCCAACGGCGCAAAGATGATGGACCGCCTCTTCACGTACTTGAACCGGCACTGGATCAAGGACAATATGGCGGCTGAGGCTTCCGATTCTGAGTCAGTAAATGGGGTTATGATCTGTCGACCGGGGACGGGCGGATGAAAGCGACATGGTGCGCTCGGGTTGCGAATCCATCCTCCATTATACCAGTCTACAGTATCGCGCTGCGTCGGTTTCGCATCGAATTTGTGGATCCTCTCTTCAACTCAGGCGAGTTCTCGAAGAAAGTTCACGATGTGGTGGGTGGTGCCGTAATTCAGGATGAGGGTGCCATTAGGAAACTGCGGGAGATATGCAGCGATATCGGCGTCGAACCTTCTCATCCTGTTCTTCAAAAGTTGGGGCAGTTTTTTGAGAAGTTTTCTGAAGCCGAAGGACAATCGGTAGACACCATCCAACCGATGATGATGGTCCAAAAAGAGCTTCAGTGATCAGATTGGATGAAATATTGTCAATAGAAATGCAATAAGTTGAGTACTTGACTGTCTCCTTTGTTGACACCATCCTGAGCTTTCTTGCGTTTTCGTACTAGTAGTCTTAGTTCGTGTTGAATCTCTGATACTGCCATCCAATACGAACAGAGTTTTAGGCCCGCATTCAACATAGGACCGATGAAACCAGAGCAGGTCCTGTGCACAATCCAATGTCTCCTCCAGGCGTCGGGCTCACGGGTATCGAATTCATAAATGAAAAGCAGTGGAAGCATCATTGTAGCTGACAATAACATACATGTAGGTCTGTTAAGTTCGTGCTTGCGCTACTCAGGCTGGACAGCCCGTCGTCAAGGACACCAAAATACTCCACCGATCTGCCCGCCGCAGCGCCTTAATACGAAACATGAAGGCACTGGCAAAGGTCCGTGAACTATTGTCGGCGTATCATGATGGCAAATCATGCGACACTTCGGGCTCAAACAATAGGACCCAACCACGCGATGTCCTGGTATAAATTGCATGGTTGGAGCGTCTCGTAGTCTTCACCTAATTTCATCTGCACTGGTTTGCACTCATAATTTTCGTCTACAACCATCCCCACCCTTACCCCATGGACAACTTTGTCGAATTGACCTTCGGGCTTGCGCAA
This sequence comes from Armillaria altimontana, assembly GCA_022818075.1. Taxonomy (NCBI): domain Eukaryota; kingdom Fungi; phylum Basidiomycota; class Agaricomycetes; order Agaricales; family Physalacriaceae; genus Armillaria; species Armillaria altimontana. The sequence goes on along the minus strand of JAIWYR010000005.1, from coordinate 993,361 downwards.
GATCGTACGCCGCAGAATGAAGCAGCTGAGAGCTGGACCATGGATGGGGGATGCGTCGTGTCCTAATATATTTTCCCCTCTGCTTTTACACGTGAGTACCCTTTTAACTCTTGGCAGCTGAAGCGATGTACTTACCTGGACATCACCGATGCTCATCCAGTCTTTAAGTTGGAGGACACTTGTCAGAGATCGGAGCTGTAATAGCTATACAGTCCACAGATGGTATCTGGCCGCTCGACTTTCCTCTATGATAATACCATTGTTTCTTTCTCATCTCGTACTCGGGCATCGCTCTGCATACGATCCAACGTTTGGTCTGTAGGGTACTTGCCAGACAAGACTAATATGTAATGGAGGTAGACCATACACCTGGCCCTTATGGTGCCAGTAGTCTCAGCATGAGCGGGAACTCTTTCCCACGAAAGCAGACAGCCTCTGTACGCCAATTCTTAATGCGAATACGAAGACTACTGGTCGGGAGGGTCTTGAGATTCTTTGGAAGACAAATCGACACCAAGTCGTCGGCGATCGCCCGTGTCCAGTAATGAACGTGAGTCCACAAGTCGTACGTCGTGATATCGGGTATCGCTTGAGAAAATTCATATTTCTACTTCGGTCGTATTGACTTCGAAAAAAGGGCGGCCCAGCAGATGAGCCTTCGATGGTAGGTAATGACAGATATGGCCCAGAGTCCAGAGATAATCTCTGCCATACAAAGGGGAGTCGAAGCCTCGACGACAGAGAGAGAAAATCTCAAGTAGGATATCTCGAGGGAGACGTCGAATAGGGGCAGATATGGGCTCAAGTCGTTGCTTTGTAGTGGATGCGGCATCTATCTGTGTTTGAATAAGAGCGGTGAAGGACTCCAAGCGGGAGAAGCTCTGGTGTAGTGACAGAAGGTGGTCATTCAGCGTAGCGATGTTATGGTGGACCCAACCACGATCGTATTCTAGAAGGAAGGAAATTTTATTAGTCGTGCTGCTCTGCTCTAACAATATCAAGGACTTTTTTGTCATCATGCTTCAAGTTTAGGAGTCCAGGAAATCCGCATGTAGGGCAGTTTTCTGTGACCAGAGGACCTAAATTTGAGACCCAGGGCATGATATCAGAGATTGAAGAAGAAAAAATCTGACGTTCAAGGATAGTTCTTTGGCGATAAGTATCTCTTTCTTCATATAAGTGAGTGACAAAAGTGTTCGTCAGAAATCCTGAGATGCAAATATTGAGAGATACTGGTAGGCACAAGAAAGACAGCTTAGAGCTATGTGAGTACAAGTAAAGGAGTTATTGAAGCCGGAAAAGAAACGTGGTGATGCCGGCCCGGTACCAACCGGCGCCTCTTCGCCTTGGCCGGTTCAATTTTCATCTTCCACCAAATTCCCGCCCTCATCGACCTGCTATCCGTGCTTTACAGTCATCTCGCACCGAGATGTTATTCTGCTTGTATCTGACACGCTCTGCCGGAATTACAGTGGAAAGCAGGGTAAAGGCAAAGGATAGCTAACAGAAGTGCACTTATCCAGCGCAGAGCTGTCGAACAGAAAATAAGAGTCGCTGGCTTGGTTTACAGCAAATGCCCGGGTATACACATCCCACAGATCGGCAGTCGTTCATTTCTAGCTCGCACCTGCGACAATTATCGACTTCCAGCAGTGGATCCATGGAGTTCCTTATCACGGTAACTGGATATACCATGATTACGAGGTCATCAACAATTATGCTATCTCCAACAGCGAGGTAAACACGAGTCGCTACGATATACTTTCTCCATATATCTCATGTTTTTTCTTCGTCTCCAGGGACTCTGCGACGTGTCGGCCTTCTATCCCAGTGTCGCTGCCCCCCTACCAGAGGTTAGTGGCGAGGAAACGGACATGAGGTTGGCCAAGTCAGGGTTTCACAGACTCGCGCGCCCCGGGCGATTCGCCATGTAATAACGATCATGCGAAGGGGAAGAAAGCGTCAGGCAGGAGTTTTATGCTTTTGCGTGAGGTCTTTTTATCGCTCACATTTTTTTTTCGTTCAAACTGTATCCATCAGGCAGATGCGTCGTCAGCCGAACGATTCGCTCCGCACAGCGGAGAAACCAAGATCTGAATGTCACCAACTGTCTTGTCGCATCAGATAGAGGCGACCAGCTTTCTAGCAATGTCAACGGACCATCGTTCTCTAGAAGGCATCATCGGAGGGGCCACCGGCAGTTTGGCGTCTTCTGTTACGTTGAAACCTTACTCTCCCCGCGCAACGAGGCGAAGCATCGTAGGCCATGGACGCTTCACGCCATGTACATCAGGGTTCCTTTAATGGAATCACTTTCAAATGTAACAAATATTCGACATCAGTGCCCGATCCAAAAATATGCTCAAGGCAATTCAGATTAAGCCCGCAAATAGTCTGAGCTCTCGTCTTGGCAGCGCGAACGAGTTTACTGCTGAGTTTATCCATGTGATGCAGTCGCACCGGCTGGGGAGGCTTTGGAGTAGTGGCTGTCGGTAATGAGGCATGCTTCGTTCGGCGTTTGCGAATGGATAACATTTTTAGGAGGATGTCCTTGGCGATATCATTTACAGTATTTGGGTAAATTTCATGGTTCACATCTGTTGGACGTACGGCATGAGTTATTATGGTGCGGCCCCACCAAAGCATATCTTATTGTCTATAACGACATTGCGAAGAAACCCCCTTTCGGGCTAAAACAAAAGACCCGTTCGACCCAGTCACGACGTGTAAGAACGCACCCATAACCTGTTCTCGCAGTGTTCATCTATTTAAGCGATCTTTATAGAGAAGCACTCCTGGACTGAAAGGCTTATGGGTGGAACAACTGACATGGGATTCCTGGCAGTCAGTTTTCGCGGAAGAATTTCCTTCAGGCCCGGCGGCGTGTTGGTGGTGAGGACTGGTGAAGAGCCGACGGCGACATAACCTCAGGTAGATAAGACCGAACTGATCCGCCACCACAATCCTCGCCGCATTACAATCTCCAACGAATATAAAAGCTTTCGTTGATCGTCAACCTTCAAGGGTGGAATGATAACCTAAGCTAGATACTACTATCTCGAGTTCCTCCGTTCAAACTTGTGTGTATTCTGTCTCCCCTGGTTTCTGTCCGACCTAGACCTCCTACTCACGCGCCATGCATAGATAAGCGTTCATCGTAGGTAATTTAGTTCTAATATCAATGGAGACTCCCGTTATCTAGGCACCCGTAACTTCTACTAATATCCCCTCTCTTATCTGGTCGCGCGCGGTAATTCGTGCAAGATCCGAAGTCCAACGCGAAATGTGGGGGACCGGGGAAGCTAGTAACTATAAAGCCTGGAGTTCTCATGCGAAGTCCGGCTCTTCACTGCGATGTTCGCGCCTCTGGTTTTGTTACTCTCGTGCTTGCTTGTCGCGGTAAACGCCAATTCAGACTCTAAGACGGTATTGATTCTTGGAGGCGGCGTGGCTGGAATTATCGCTGCTAAAACTCTCCACGAAGCTGGCATAGACGACTTTATCATTATTGAAGCCCAAGATGAGCTGGGTGGAAGAATGAAAAGTCATCATTTTGGTGGGAAGACTGTTGAGCTCGGCGCCAATTGGATTCACGGCGCTGAGCCTGTGTCTGGTCCCGTGAATCCTATTTATACCTTAGCCAAGAAGCATGAGGTAAAGACACAGTACAACGACTTTTATGGAAGCGTGTGTAAGCCCTTCTTATCTCTCTTATCTTTGCAGAACTGATGGATTGGTAGCGACGTTCGATTTGAACGGTAACACTGATTTCGTCGACATCTGTCGCAAGGCATTTGAGGATCATGTTAAACTTACTATTGCCGGAGGTACTCTTGTTATACTATATTCCATGTATCATCGAAATGAGCTGAGTTCTAGTATTCGCTAGGTGAGAGACTCAGTAGATCGCTTGTCGATCTTTCTGCTCGAACGGGTTACGCTCTTCTGGGCTCCAAGCCTCAAACTCATCATGAACAAGCCGCCGAGTACTTCCATGTAGTTCATTCTCTCTTGCTGGTCTGAGACTTCTGCTGATGAACGGCGAACAGTTTGATATGGAATACGCGCAATCTCCAGAACAATCGTCATGGATCGCCCAGGCTATGGTTGGCACGTTTATTCATATCCAGTTTCTCGAATTGACATTCGCTCTGTAGAATGCGAATTTTACCTATGACTTCTTTAGGAAAAGGCCTTCGAAAGATACGCTTTTATCTATTGATGAACGAGGATTCAAGACCGTTGTCCAAGCAGAAGCGGTGGAATTTTTGGAGCCTTCCCAAGTCATGTTTAACTCGACCGTAACGGATATCTCGTATTCCAATAGTGAAGTAAGCGTGACTCTCGACGGTGGGCGTGTGATACACGGCACGTACGCCTTGTGTACGTTCAGCTTGGGCGTGCTTCAGCATGACGATGTTCGGTTCCACCCAGAGTTACCCGGTGAGTTGACTGCTTTACTGGAACACCCGATGTGTTGATGACATATATCGGAAAGCGTACAAACAGGAAGCCATCCAAAGTATGGTGATGGCCACATATACTAAGATTTTCTTCAAGTTTGATCGAAAATTCTGGTTTGATACGGAGGTAAGACGATTCGCTCTGATATTCTGCAAAACTGTCACTTACAATAAAGTCTAATAGATGGGATTGTATGCAGATCCTGAACGAGGACGTTATTCCGCTTGGCAGAGCTTAGACCATCCGAATTTCTTCCCCGGCTCTGGAATAATTTTCGTGACCGTCACCGTATGCCTGTTTATATTCCATATTCCATATCGCCCAATATAACTCGTTGATTTTAATTCTAGGGTATCTTTGCCGAACGAGTCGAGTCGCTGCCAGACTCACAAGTCAGGGAAGAGGCACTCGGGGTGCTGCAGCAGATGTTCCCAGACATCGACGTTCCGCAGCCACTCGATATATTCTTCTACCGATGGCATTCAGATCCTTTGTATCGTGGGTCATACTCAAATTGGCCTCCCGCTTTCTTCCTTTCGCATTATTACAATTTGAGAGCTAACGTGGGAAGACTATACTTTGCTGGCGAAGCGACGAGCTTGAAATATGTCGGTGAGTGCGTTTGATCCTTTCTGCGACCTAGTTAGAACTTCTTTTGCTAGGGTTTTTACACGGAGCTTACGATGAAGGTCTGAATATCGCGAGGGAAATCATCAAGTGTATCCGGGAGGATGAGTGTGCTCCGATGAAAAGGGTGCCAGATATCACCAACGGAGACGAGAAGTCTTATGGTCATTTCAATATGCAATACAGTTTGTACTAATCTTATGTTTTGAGTAACGTCTACAGGTTATTCCGATTAGGCGAATAAATAATCTGATAATAGGGAGTGAATAAACGCTAGCACTTTTTACACCTGAGCCTCAGTACACGCGTAGAGTGAGGCATGCTAATCATAATGGTTCGGTTCGCCATGTTCCAGGTCAATCTCACGTCCACTGGTGCTCAGAATACCGTCGGTTTGGGTGCTCTCTGTCCCTAAGCCAAACTGCAGCGCGGACACATTACTCGCTTGCCAGCTATCATTGGGACGTGCTTGTCCCGATGCAACACGCGCCACGATAAGAGTAGGCGCGATTCCCTTCATGAAAATCAACAATCAGTGTACTACAGAGAAAGACGAAATAGGAACGAACTGTTGTTGTGACGTAGATTATTTGCGGGTAAGCACTTGCGGCCCCGCCGCGAGCAATCAGAACGATGAATAAGATCAAAGAAACAGCGTAGAGCAAGGCGGACTCGACCAGAATTTCGACGATACCACGGTAGGCGCGCGCGGCAGCACTGATTCCGTCTGGAGATCTCCTGACCGTAACGATACGGTAAATGATAAGAGTAGTACATAACAGCGTTGTACCCAAAGAGAACGAAAGGTACATCGTCGTCCAATTGACTTCCGATTTTCCCGGTGTGGTGCCCCAGTTGGAAGTTTCATGTAGATCAACGTATAAAGCGAAGCACCCAAAAACTGCGGAGGGGTTTAGCGGTCGCAAAGATATGGATCATTGAGAACTGTACCTCCTTGGCCGAAGAAGAGTAGTATCGGTAGAATAACCACGATCTAACGACGGCCCCAGACTATCCAACAGCGCCAAATCTAATCAGGAATCAGGATTCCTTTGATAGGTACAGGGTTTTGAAAATCATAACAGACCATGATGGCGTCGGCAATATCAGTGTTGATGCCGGACGTAATTCCTGATACCCAACGAAATGTCTGTGCCCGGAGAGAGCTTCCAAGAGCCTTCAATACGGTGACATACGTTTTCCCGTTCTTGATGTAGGCGTAGATAACATAAGCCCAGTTGAATGCCAAGAAGATTGTCGCCGAGATGTACGATAATATAATGATAAAGGCCATGAAATTTCGGGCTTTGGACCGTGTTTTTTTGCTGGAGACTGTATAATTAGTCTAACGTGAGCGAATTATGATAGGCCATAACCGAACACTCGGCGTACATATCGCCTATAAGGTGAGTGACAGAATACACGTATAAATGCCTGGTGGTGTTGCAACGACTAGGTTAGACGGATTACACATGTCTCGATGAAGGTGCTTACCGTGGCACAAGGCACCTAGTATTGCCTGATTCAAGACTGCCCCCAGATAACCGAAACTGGCCTGGTCTTCTGACATGATGGTGATATACAGTGAAGGGGACGACGAGTTCAAAGGAGACTTTTATGTATAGCTAAGGCGCTTAACGGACCCTGCTTCAGTTTCATCAGTAATAGGCTTGGCATAATCCATTGAATCCAGGACGCACATTATCATTCCGAACATATGGAAAAGGTGCAATCTTCATGATTCGCGGGATGGCTGGGAAATCGTGTGGCAAGCTGGTTACGAGCTGTAGATAAGTGTTTTGAGCTTCGAGCGGACCGTGGAGTTCACCAGCTGAAATATGTTAAGACGCAGCTGATATTTCTTGGGGCCGTCGGTGGTGTAGATAGGTAGCGGGATGAGTACAGCGGAGTTCAGCGTCACGTAAGTATGAAACAGTGTATGCAAGGTCTTCATGAGGCCATGTATGGGATCATAGATTTAGCACTTGTGCATTAAGGGATCAGCGTTTCAACAGTGGTGCGCCCCTTGCAGGTCCCTTGTTTTGGGAAAGCAGGAGTTCATCAAATTGACAAAGCTGAGAACATCGTTCAAACTGGACCGAGGTTGAAAAGCATGGAAAACGTACTGCATTGTTAACACTGAAGCAAATTACGGACACCAAGTCAGCCAGGGAACGAGAGGTTCATTTGGAATATCTAGAGGAAGGCGGCGCTTCTCTGGAAAAGAAGCAAGGTACCATCAGCTTTATAATGCCGCACTTGACTCGTTCAGTGGAAACTTGTATGTCTATGGGGTAAGCATCCGCGACTCCAAACTTCAAAAACTTGTGCGGCTTCAGAGGCGGAACGGCAGGAACGGCTTTGCAGCTCGTGGTCAAGCCGGCCATCGGCACAAACCTAATGATGCCACATTTCCTTCTTTGGAATCTTGTTCACCAACTGGTCGACCTCGACAACCTCAGATCCAAGCCTCCGGGGGTAACGGTCTTGGATCGACTAGGACATCAAGGTCAACAGGCGGCGATTGTGACTATCTTTCAGCCTCTAGGGCGCTGTGTCGAGCACCAATAGACATGTTCCACAGGAAGAGCCTTTCTTGTCATTCTTGTCGCGGGACGACCTGTTAAACTGCCATATACTGGTCTACGGAATTGCGAAGACAAAGGTACACTGTTCTTCCTTTTTGTTCCCCAGTAAATTTAAGACAATTTCGGCTGGCCGCATCGGTTTCAGACTCGAATAATTTTCGTCGTCATAATTGCTCAGAACGGTTGCGGCTGTCGCTTCCTAGATTTTTGCGGGTAATGTGCGAGGCTTCATCTGTACTTCGAAGGGCGTGCGTCATATCGGATGCAATAGAAAGCTTGGGCCAGAGGGCCCGAAATTCGAATTACTCCGTCAATGAACCGTGTCGATATGCTGGCGGGAGCGCGGTCCATTCATTGGCAGATGGAAAATTGCTTGGATGCTGTAAAGGGTCTTGAACAACATCTTGGGATCCACTGATGGCTGGATCATATATCCAAAGGACGAATATCGGAACAAGCGCAGTTGTATACTACACTTACAACACTATACTTCCAAGGTGTGGTATGTATTGAGCAAGCTTAGCTGACTTGTCAGCACTGACCATCGTTGACGGGACCCAAGAAGGTCGAAGCGACGGTAGCGACAGTATGACCGTCTGACACTTGGCGACATGGATTGCGGTCAGGTGACAGAAAAGTCGGCCTTGTGAAGGTTTTAGACCTGCGCGCCTTTGTTTGGCTGCCCTCGCATATATTTGCCACTGTACCACCGTCTCCCCTCGACTACCTTTTTGCACATCTTCACTAGCCCGATCCCTTCTTCGAAATGAGTGATTACTACGAGTCGACGGAGTCTTCTGGTTGGTGGCCCGCCCAGACTCACGCTACGCAATACTGATGTTTGCCTTCCCATAGCATCTTCTCTCAACACAGAACAGTTGGACCTCCTTCAAACTCTTGATTTCCTATCTTATTCGGGCCTCTCTGTGGAGCGCTGGGTGAAGTATATATTTGGCATGAGCATGGCAGAAATCGCGCTCGTTCGTAGTCGAGCGCGCGCGCGGGGTATGAAAAGGAGGCTGCGACAATTCGTTGACGTCCTATCCGGTGAACAAGGGCATATTGGTCTTCAACAGTCCTTCCAAGACCTATGGAATGCGATTGTTCAAGAATTCTGCCGAGAGGACACTTGCCCTCGATTCCCAATTCTAGCTCAATGGTCTAAAGGCACTATCGTCTTGACCCCCGCGGCTCCTCATACAGACACTTCAGATTTCCAACTCCAGGCCGTCCCTCTTCATGCTGTTTGCTCAGTACAGGTCCGCATTCACAGCACTGTCGAGATCGAAAAGGACTATAAAAACACTTTGCGGGATGCCACCAATGTGTGCAATCGTCTTCGATCGAAATCCACTCCCTCCCCCAGGTCATCAAAGCGTAAAGCTCCAGAAGACGACTTATTGCATCACCGTCCTCTCAAGAGAATTCGCGTCTCTTGCGACGACATCAGGCTCGGTGCCCTTGCCTAGCAATGCACGAGTGCGACATACCGCATGCATGTCTGCCTGATGTCTCTTCAAGGTGCTGATATGACGCTGCACTACTACGATCCAATGGGATCGATTCGGTCTGTTCCATTCAATATTATCAAGCGATCGGAGGATCTCCTCCTTGTCTTATGGGCAATGTGTAATCGACTTCGTACACAGGCGGGCTTCAACCCGTTCCAATATAACACCGCTGGCGAGTGGAAGGAAAGCCAATTCGTTTTCGATGATTGCGACACTAAGGAGGAGCATGTTTTAGTTGCGACAGATGAGCCACTCTCCATTAGCGGAGAATTATTGGGTCGAAGGACCCTGGTGCTTCCCGTTACCGATGCCCTTGGGAGGATCCTGGTCCTAAAGCTCGCATGGATTCTGTGCGATAGCTCAGTGCCTGAAACCGAGCTCATAAACGAGATCCTTCATTTAGCACCGGAGATCAGGAAGCACCTGCCGGATCTCCAGTTTAGTCGTGTATACTCCGACACGGATTTGCATCTGCCGCGATTTGCGCTCCCTCCTTTGGAAGATGAGCGGGAATATTGCTGGAACCGCGATTTGCTCATTACCGTAACGACACGCTACCATCACCTTTGGACCGCTCGAAGCTTTCAAGAATTCAAGAAAATCTTCATCGAAATAGTCGAATGTGGGTCTCCTTTTTGTCTGGATGCGACGTTCACTCATGAATTCCAGGCCATCACGTCGCGTACGAGAAAGGCCGGGTTCTTCACTGGGACATCAGCTGGACCAACCTGATGTTCGACCGCGTAGACGATGTTCCCATCGGGATCCTCAATGACTGGGACAACTCTGCCAACGTGGACGAAAGCGGCGACATCAAAGCCACTCCAGGGGCTCCAGGAGGCGCACGGAGGACTTTTGTTTTCATGGCCATAGACCTTCTACGCAACGGAAATCATGAACACTTTTACACTCCTGACATACCTGAGTTTCTGCACAAAGGAAATGTGTAGTGGCACTGAAAGAATTTCCTTATACAGTTTCTGTCTGGCCAGAAATGGAATTCTCCCCGCCAAAATCAGATTTCCAACAGACGGAAACGCGTCCAAGGAAACATTTTAAGCTCCGTGAACAATTTCCGTCAAGTTTCCTTCGGGCCAAAATCGTTGGGAGTCAGGAGTGTTACCGCCACGACCTGGAGTCATTCTTCTACGTTCTCATTTGGGCTGCTATTCATGTCAATCTGAAGGAGGGCACGCGTACAGAGATAGCTCATCCCGTTTTGGCTCAGTGGGCTGCGGGTGACAATGAAGAGGCGTGGCAGAGCAAGATGACGTTTTCAAGGATTTTGAGTCTGGCGAAGCGGTTTTTAATCTTATGGGTGCGGAGTTTGACGAGCTTAATGTGACGTGGATTTTGGATTTGAGGGAGATCTTTGCCGATGGGTATGGTGCCTTTGAGGATCCTCTAGAGACGAAATTCCGTGGTGCACAGGGAGAGCCTTGTGTGTCAGGCATTCGGACCCGGCATTTGACGAGAAGACGTTGGGCGGGCATGTTACTTTCGAGAAGTTTATGGACATTCTCAATCGGTGACTACATCTCTGTGCCTCTGCATTTCTATACGAGTTCGCATATTTTCCGTACTGGCTATTGACTTCCCCGGCACCGACGATCCTTACAGATTTGTTTTGCCGCATTAGATAGCATACACATTCACTTGCCTCAGCAGTCAATGGCGATGCCTAGGCACTGAAGTGATTAATCGAAGGCATTAAGGGTGAAACTTCGAGTAACATGTGGACCCAGCTGAGTATCCAGCTGATGATCCCAAATATTCTAAGCGAAGTGGGCGAAGGTTTGGAAATGCGACTTTATCAGGCTATTCTACTGATTTTTTGTAAATGTTCAATAACGAAAGCTGGCAAGGAAGTTTTAGAGAACGAAAGAAGAGAAGACATGTACAATCGACGATATGCTACATTGATCATCCCATAATAACACAGCGATGCAAGTTCTACGTGACAAGGACTCAACTTGCTAGCATAGGAAAGTAAGTCTAGATGTAAGTAAAAGGAACGAATGTTTGATAACCTCACACCAGCACCGAACCGGCTGTTAGTGTGTACTCCATGCGTGTTTCCTAGGTGCCTAGAACAAAGGCCACACTATCCACCATGATCAAAGATTTGAAGCGGCTTCCTTTCCCCTGTTCTCCGGCTCTTGTCCAGCATTCACAACGTGCTCGGGCTCACGATTATCAGTCGCCTCTGATCCACCTTGTTCTAGGTCAACATCACGTCCATTGGCAATCAACTCGCTATCAACACTCATGCTTGTCGAGTGAACCGCTGATGCAAACCGTAAAGAAGAGGCATTGTTGCTTATTTGCCAGCTGTCATTGGGACGTGCTTTCCCAGACGCGACGCGTGCCACGATAAGCGTAGGTGATATCGCCTGCATAACAAAACATCAGTAAGTCTTTCATAAAGAAAGACGGAATGGTGACGGACAGTTATTGAAACGTAGACAGTTTGCGGGTAATAAGCTGTAATGACGCTGTGAGTAAGTAAAACCATGTATCCAATTAAGGCAATGGCATAGAGTGAGGCGGATTCAACCAGAATTTCGATGACTCGGCGGTAGGTGCTCGAATCCGCACTGACGTCGTCTGTGCGTTTCTTGACTGTGACGATACGATAGATTATGAGTGCGGTGCACAAAAGAGTGGTTCCTAAAGAGAGAGAAAGATATACAAGTGTCCAGTCGATCTCCGACTCGGAGCGGTTGGCAACAGAAAATAAGTTCTGGTGGAGTGCGAAACAGCCACAGACTGTGAACGGAGGTTGATGATACAATGAGGGAAAGAATTTCCAGCACCGTACCTCCCTGAGTCAGAAACAGTAGTATTGGTAATATTACGATTGGCCAACGACGGCCCCAGATAATCCAACAGCGCCAGATCTATGCAAGGGCTATAGGTCAGTGCACGCTAAAACTGAGAAATACAGAGTATCACAACAGACCGTGATACAATCGGCAATGTCAGTACTGATACCCGATGTAATCCCCGTCGCCCAATGGTATACGCTCGAGACGACGGGGTTAGCGTCGAGTTCGCTCCCGTTGATATGAATGCCAACAACGAAAGCCCAGTCCATGGCGACAAAAATTGTGGCCAGGATATATAAGAATACAATGACGAAAATCATGAAGCTTCGTGTTTTGGTTCGGCGTTCTTTGCTTGAGACTATTGATATTTGTATCATGCACGGTATAGCAGAATTGGACTCGAGAGCAACACACATATTGCCCATAAAGCGAATACTGCAACGCAAGTATGGATGCCTGTTGTGTTTCAACCCGTTCAGTAAACATATAGATGGATCGGTTTGCATACTTACCGTGCCCGAAGGTTCCCAGTAGCGCCTGGTTGAGCTCCGCTAATAATATTTGTTCAGTTGACATAATGAAGTTAATGAAGGTTCGTTGAGAGGTTTGTGAGCTGAACTTGATGTCTGCCCTTATATAGTACTGCACAACGGACATCGCACATCGGTTCATCGACAGTGATGGGGCCTGGGCGCGAGAATGCCAGGGGATCACGGATGATTCTAGAGGCACATGCACCTTTCTGCGGTTGAGTTCAAGGCGTGGGACCAGGCATAAGTTCGTTAGAAGAGTAGACGATCCAATCTTTATGCCATCAGCCTGGTGACGAACTGCACTAGTCTTCTAAACAGAAACATGAAAAAGCTACTGGTTATTTAGTGGTTATTAAAACGTCGAGATTGCGGTTCACCTGTAGATACACGTCTTTTAATATACAACCTGCGATGGAATGAGCTTCCACTTTTCCTAGCAGGAGACCGAACTCTGATGAGGCTGAGACATTTATTCTACGAGCAGACCAAAGACACGGGGTAAGAGATGGCGACGCAAGTCATTGACGCTAGAAGTCCAGCATGAAGCCTTCCGATGGAGGTAATCCGAGACCCAACTACTCAAAATCATAGTAGTAAGCACTGGCTAGTAAAACGCACAGCGTTTGGGCCAACCGATGCGGTAGTATCGCAGCGCGCAGGAACTTGAATATGACCGTGATAGCAGTAACAATCATCCTACAAGTTTGACCGATACTAAGCAACTAACGAGTGAAAGAATAGACGAATACATTGGTATCCGCAAGGTGTTCCAGAAGAACGGCGAAGTAGATTTAAAAATCATTTCAATGAACTAGAGCATAGATATGAGAGATGCGCTTTGTAACACCGGTATTCTGGCATTGGCGGTTGTGACAATGTTTGTGTCTGTGCATCTTCCAGTTTCAGTGAACTGATTCACGAGCTTGACATGCACAAGTCGGCCTTAAGTCCAGGGCATGAGACACTGCACAGAACGTAAATGAAAATTGATCAACCCACCGCAGTCCTAGAGCTTTTCTGTGCCTTATATTCAGTTTAATCGAGCTTCGACTTGTACCTAAGGCGATATTCTTCCGAAGATCCGATATCGACCGTATTCTGCAGGGGAAAGGCCAACTAACGGAACCCAGGAAGTCGACGATGAACCGGACCACGACTCCGGTGACGAGGGACGGATGGATGATCCGTACAGATGAAGCAGGTCCATGAATGAGGACTGAGATGTAGAGGTGATGGACAAGTAGGGGCAACAATAGGGGATATCTATAAGGGTGGGAGGGCAGAGTGAAGCGAGTCGAGCTACGTTCTTGAAGGCGAAAGACCGTGATGGCAGTTAACGACATCGGATTTAGGAATTGTTGATAAACTCCAGGGTACGGCAAACGGGCTAGCAACGGAGCTATCGCGTCCCTGTCCCCTTCGGTGAACAAATAACAGGTGGGTGAACTGTCCAGTAAAGAGTAGAGCAGACTTCAAGTTGGTACGGACGGGCTCGAAATGGCTATAAACATGACCGCCGCATCCCGTACCAACAGTGGGCTCTGCCACGCCATGCAGCCAGAGTAGGAGCCCGGCATCGTGCATCTCCCACTTTCGCCGTCGAAGATACGACGAGGGTGCCGCTTGGTGGCCACGCCGGGCGGGCCGCGGGATGAGTCATGAACCGAAGATAGATAGATAGATAGATAACCGGACAAGGTCCCAATAAAGGAACGCCGGGGTTCTGTGCCGCCACTAAAAGTGTCACAGACTATAACACCCCATGCCGCTGTGATACCCTCAGTTGCGAGCCAAGGACGTCTCACGGGTTTAAAGTGTTACAGGGCCAAGGGAACCTCACGAAGAAAGGCAAGAAGGGACGATGCATTCCAGGGTCAAACGCCCTACTATCCATCAACCATACATATACACATACATACATACTCTCGTTGCGTTCACATGTTTCCTCCGGACGCAGCAGTATACAGCCAGAGTGGCGGTATATATACCGGGACACTACGGAAGATTTCAAATACATTATGAACAAATTGTGCAAGCAGAGGCTCGGCAGCAGGTAACTGCAACAAGCAAGCCAGTCGGTCATCGTTGCCAAGCGCATTCCATGCGACTAGTAATTGTGGGCATACCCGAAGGATGTCAACAAAAAATTTCCGTCGGAGGCAGACGAGACCGGGAGCTGTAGCACAGACGAGTAAAGCATGTTGCTCATCCTCTACTGCGACTCGACAGAAGCGGCACAAACGCCAGTCGCGGGGAATGTACGGGCGATATCGCTCCGACCACCGCAAAACTTCCACAGCGAGCACATGGGAGGACATAAGCAGACGTGTAAGCGCTTTGCGATGCGCTGGGATGGGTATAGTGAGATAGGAACGGCGAGACAAGGTGTTTTTGCGAGGATGTAAACCAACAACACCAGGGATGCGTTTCATGGAGAGACGAAGCATGGCACCCTTAACCATGACCTCAATTTCATCATTGAGAGATCGCAAACAGACGGCCTCTATGTTGGCGATGAGAGACGATATCGTGGGGACAGACAGATCATGGTGGTTGAGAACAACGGAGGGAGCTAACCGGGCAAGGACACGTTGTAAATCTCCGATCCAAGACGGTTTCCCAACTTCACGAAGAGCGACTGACTCACGCAGTGCGAGAGCCGTGAGGTGATCATTCGGCAATGCGCCAAGATAACGAAGATACCGTAAGGCGAGCATGAGCCGGCGAAAATGCAGAGGCATAACACCTGAGAACCATTAGATTAGGGTTGGATCATTAGGAAGGGAACTAGTCTCACCTGTCTCTGCATGTAAAAAGCAAACTCCAGTCTTGGGGTGGACCCCGAGCAAATGACGAAGAAACGTCAACGCAACCTGGCGTAGTTCCTCAACCACAGTCATATCAATATCGAGCACGATTTCACAGCCTGCGATCAAATAAGGGTCGACTTTGGCTGTATACAAAATAAGGCCTTCTTTCACTGGCAAAGAGCCAACACGGTTCTCTACACGAGAGAATATGGCATCTTTTGAAAGTCTGGCTTGAGTCGCCTTGACCTTGTAGTGTTTGTCGTACATATATGGGCAGACAGAGTCGAACCGAATGCCAACAAAGTTATACTCAGTGACATACGATAGCGCTTGATCAGCGACGATCAATCGAGGAATGGACTCTGACTGCAGAGCCAAAGATGTCCAGAGATGTGATTTTGGCACCGAGATTGACATGAAATTCTTTCGGCACCAGACATTGAGATGGTCAAGAGCATGCTGCAATCCCTCGGGCGAGAATGACATGAGCGCAATGTCATCAGCATGCTCCACATGGGAGACATGCACCCCTTCCCACACAACATCATCCGGATGTTCAGGAATAAAGAAATCGGAGAAGTAGATATTCCAGAGGGTAGGAGACAGAGAGTCGCCAGCAAGAACACCAATGGAAGAAGTAAAGGTGTCCGAACAAGATTTGCCGACTTTGACCACGTACTCCATATCTCTGTACATCCGTCGGATCCAATCATACATAGCACCTCCGACACCCAGCCGGCGCATCTTTGTCCAGAGGACAGACAGATCAGTAGAAGGAAATGCGTTCTCGAGGTCGACAAAGGCAACATACAATACACGACCATCTGCATGAGCACGATCAATGGCGGTACGAAGTATAAAAGAGTTGTTATGGGTACGATTCCCACGTCGGAAACCGTTCTGGGAACGAGGGAGAATGTCGGCGTTATCCATCCACTCTGTGACCCGATACTCAATGATGAGTGTCAAAAGCTTCATCAAACATGACTGCAGTCCGATAATACGGTAGTTTTCTGGCGTAGTGAGATCCCTCCCCGGGCCTCTCTTGGGTACAGCCGCCAAGAGACTAAGCAGCCAGGCATGGGGAATCTCGTTGTTCTGTAGGCAGTAGTTGAATAGGCGAACGAAGTAAATTTCTTTTGATTTCGCCGATTTATTTGATTTATTTTTTCGCCCACAAAATTCTATTGAAGGAAGGAAGGAAGGAAGTTGAACACTTGGTGATATATTATTATCGCATCTGAGATCTGAGAGCGTTGATTCAACATCAAGGGAGTTTTGGACAAACGTGCTAAATGCAAAATTAAACAAGAATATTCTAGAAAAGGTAATCCACCTTTCCTTGCTCTTCCCACTACCCAAGTCCAGTCCTCCGGAAAGATGACGATATAGAAGTATTTCTTCCTATCTTTGCGGAGCCTGCGGATCAGATATTAGTCTGGTCAGTACCGCCATTTCCAAGGCAAATGGCTAGGACCCCGGCATCACGGATTCCTCAGCATCACCATCAAGGATAGATACGTTCCAGCCGTACGCCGCAGAAAGAGTCTCCACGTCACTGTATGGCTTGTTGGATCCCTATGTACGAGATCGATGGAATGCCAGAGAACGGTACGCCCTTTTTTCTGGAATTTTCATGGGTTCACTCTCAACTAACAGGCTTCAGGTCGTTCTGTGGTCGTCGGGCTTGCTCAGAGCGACGACTACGGCCGTCGCTGTCTTCGTAGATTTTCTTGCGCGCGCGACCAGGGACGCGCAGGGCAAGTGTGCTATGAAGGGTACGCGACGCCCGTTGCCGCCATCTCTGGTGGTCATAGCCTACGAACTCGTGTTTTAATCAATGAATTTTGTCATCATACCACTGGCCATGGGAATCCAATCTAGCTAATGGCGAACTGCTGGGGTTCTCGAAGGGTCTTGCACAACGTCTTAGGCTTTATCATATGTCCAGGGGAGGGGCATCGCAACAAGTGTGGTTGCGTACCACACTCACAACATTTTACCATATCGAGGCGTTCGGTCCATGGTATTAATTGGATAGTCTCCCCTAGGCAGACTCTTATCTCTTGAGCTTGAGGAGCCAAGACGGTAGCAGCGACTGTATGACCATCGCTTGGGAACCTAGATTGCGGTCAGGTTTCAGTCACCAGACACAAGGAAAGATTTCGAAAATTTTCTGGACCTGCACGGCTGACCTCGTATATTTGTCACTTTTCTCTCGAATTGCCTCCTATACACCATCCCTGTCCGATCGCTTCTTCAAAATGAATGGTTTCCACGACTCCGCGCCGTCTTCTCGTAGGTGGTCATCCTGGACCCACGCTGTGCAAGACTGACATTCTTATCCGCCACTGCATCTCTCAACATAGAATGGCAATTCGACCCGGCATTCCTGCGCTGCATTCCATAAGAAGACCGTGGCATCATGTTTCTTCCGGAAATTTTATGGATATTCTCAATGGGTGACTACATCTCTACCTGCATTCTATTCTAGTTCGCATGTTTTTCATGTAAACCTGCACGCTCCAGAGGTGTACCATTACATGCTGTTGATTCCCCGGCACCGGCCATAACGTGATCGAACCTCAAAGGAAGAATGGTCGCATCAGATGGAACGCAGATTCGCACACTTCTGCGATCAATCACGATAGTTGGACCTTTTAAAGATATCCATGACACTTAAGGAATTTGGGTGCATCACTACTGGCCTGCTGTAGGAATGCGAGCTCGGTGCACAATGAAATTGGCGTTTTCGAAATTCGTGCCTGTACAGTGTAGGATGCAAGCGCACGTTTCCGGTCATCATAATTGGAAGGACCAGGGACGATGGTTTTGACAAGTTCTTTCCCGTATTGGGCTGGCCAGAACCACGAGAATTTTTTGGGTTTCGTTTCCTGACATAAATGATAAGCCTGACTTCTTCGTGTTTCTTCTCTGAATAATATAATAGAACTTGCGTTGCACCATCTCTTTCAGTACTCTTTCCTTCCTCGCCCCCACGACCATCTCCAAGTAATATGGAGATCCGTAAAATCTTCCTCCTGGACGACGACGACTACCCTGCTAAGGACTACGTGCCGACCGCTAATCCGTCTGGTTCTCTAACCTTGCCACACCAGGTACAAGACGCCAGAAACGAGATATTTGTTCTTAATTCAAATGAAGACGTTCCGTCCGCTAAGGTAGTTTGTCTCCGCTGCCTCCCATATACTACTACTACAGCTTATCTCACCTAAAATTCGCAGATCGTGAAATCTACAACCACGGACGGTTTCAGCGATGTACGAACAGCCTTTAGCTGCAATATCGAGCTCACCGGTTTAATTTTTCTGTGCTAGATCAAATACGAATCAGTGAAGCAAGAGGCAATCGACCTCACCATACTAGACGACGATTGTGTTCCGTTGGATGTATGTAGACCCTGCTCGATGCCCTCCATAATTGTTCTAATTGAAACTTGCAGGCTAAGGAACCCGTGAAGCAAGAATCAATCGATTTGACAGGATTAGACTCGGAGTCGGATGACGAGGTATATCGAGTATTTGTATTTTCCCCTTTTCTTATGGAATATCCATCGACCTAAATTTCCGCCCACAGAACATCTTCACGTCGCGGAATGACGATGGCTTTGCGAGTTCTACCGTGCGTCGCCCTTGGAAACACATCCATGTTTTAAATTCTCATTTGGACTTATCAGACAGCTAGCGCTATCGACGTCACACATCTCTTCGACTTTTCGTCGACAAACTTCCTGCCGGGACCGGCGTATATGGATGAAGATGAAGATAGCGATACTACCAACCGGGAGGGTATATTCCATAGTCCTCTCCGCTCGTCTCAGGCTCTCCCACAAACACCAAATCGCAGTGAGAACTATTCACTTCGTCCCCGACCGAGGCCGTCGGCACATAATACTCCGTCCTACGCCAACTCCCCGCCGACCAAGCGTCGCAAGCGAGCCAACAAAGAAAATCATGGCAACACAGAAGAAAACCCAGGGTGGAAAAGGGCTTATGAGGCGCTCCTAAAGAAATATAATCGTCTTCAGAAAGACTACGACCTGCTCGTGGAGCGTGTACAGATGGCGAAGAGGGACCCGCAGAGAGGAGGGACATCAAGGTCACCTTCTTGCCGAACCCACGTAACCCAGAGAGGTGTTTCAGCACTAGGCGGTGCTAGTCGTACGAATCAGCAGTCAGGCTCACCGGAGCCGCATGTGTCTAACGTCTACAGTTTACTGTCTTGAATGGCTCTCATATCTACACTTTTTCTACACGTATATATTTTTTTGATGTACAAGTTTGATGATATATAGCACTTGTAATAGAGCGAAGGTCTTTTGTTTAACAGATCGTATTACTAGACCGTGCAGGTATTTAAACTTTATGACAGTCCAGGGTAAGTAATCTATGGTAGGCAGGTAGATAGTGTCACACGGCGTCGTCGAACGAGGGACGTCGGGCGCAATTATCCTGTCAGGAAGAGCTCGCTACATGCTGCCATCTATTGCCGCAAATTCTATAACAGAGTATAGGTATCCACGAAAGCAAAAGCGAAACTCGTGAGCACCTACCTATACACGGCCTTCCGATTCATCTTCACCATGCAAAAGGTCTCTCGGGAATCTGGGAACGCGTCTGCATACTTTTGACTTTGGAGGCACGTCGCTCTCCTCGACTTCAGCGGTAGTATGGGAGTTTGTTGGAGAAGACAGCGCCAGAGAAGGGGTTGAAGAGGAAGGGAGGGAAGGAGTATTTCCGAATCGGGGTCTCGGCGCCGCGTCTGAGAGAGCGGTTGCAGTTTTGAACCGCTCCATGTCTGTCAGAGGAGATAGGTCGTGTCCGGATGCTGGGTTCTACATCAATACAAGAGTGGACTAAATGAGAATATATCCACTTTGCAACTCGGGTTCTGCGACTCACGACATATGGGCTTGGCACGCTCAGATACCTCAGCTCTTGTCGGAGGTCATAATTCTCCATCTCGAGAAGATGGCACTTCTTTTCAAGGTCGGCGATGTATTGTGCTCTGCGAGCACGGTAGTCGCGCTGTTGAGCCAATGAGCGGGTTATTGGGATGGTGGGGTCCTTTTTGCGTCCGCGAGTCATTGAGGGTTTGGGGTAATGTCGATGACCTCCTTAACAGGATGGAAAGCCTTCATTTGACAAGACCAGAGTGTTCAATTGCCAGGGCGAATTTGAAGGATTTAGCGCATATCGGGGATAGTGGAGGTACTTGGAGACCTGTGACATGGAAGGGACGCCGATTCCTGGAAGCCGAGTGAACAACTCGAAGGATTCAAGTCTCAAGAATGCAGGTTCCATGGATATCAAACTTGTATCAAACCCTAATTTGTACCCACATGAAAAGCGAGGGTGTCGAACTGACCAGGGTATCGAGGAAAGAAGGCGGTCAAGAACGAACGGTGACCTTTCTGAATTCTCACTGCCTTCAATCATAGCAGATGCCGAGACCCATGGTAGTCCATCAAACCTAAGTTATTGCCGAGATGGTCACAATTGTAAGCATATGCGCAATTCCATATAACCCATGCAATGGGAAAATAAAATCATGTTTCCATTGACAAGGATCTTTATTCACCTGTATGGTGACACTTACGGTGTTTATGTTGGAAAGACCATGACGTTTTGTGATTTTGATTTTCTCGGAATCGTGATCACGGAAGGGCGGAGCGCGTTCAAAGCAGCGGATAGTACGTAGGATGCGGAGGTTCCGCAGCCGGGAGCTCCTTCGGTTAACCCTTATCTATTCGACGGTTTACAATAAAGTTTTCAAGTTGTTTTCAGTGATAATCATTGAAGGATCCAAGCGGAGAAAATGTGGATAAGTCCAAGGTGATGGCTATGCGAATGCGAACTCCATAGGCGGTCCTCGGTGGCATTGAACTTTAACGTCCAACTACCCTGGCGAAACACAAGCGTTGAAAGAAATATAGGTTACCCCTTCAATCTCGGTAAATCGGGAGTATGTTACCACGTAACACTTCCATCTGAGGACGTCAGATCCGCTGATATACCACTCCCCTTGACAAGGGTGTTCTGTATCTGCCGCAGACAATGATTTTGTCACGCTGCCGTACAATTGTAAGAAGGAACTTAGCGATTTCAAGCATGACTCTGACTCGTTGCAGTTCACTTAACTGGTAGCGATACCAGTACGACCAGCATCGTCGTATCATTCTGCGCCGTATCATAGATGCCAATCTCTTCTATACAAACGACGACATACTAATTTCTTAGGATGAGGTACCCCGTCGTTGTTGTACAAGACGAGAAAGTCAGTGAGCTGGGGAATAGAAGACATAGACTGTGGATGTTAACGGGAAGTCAATAAGGATCTAAGAGACTACACCGTGTTGATGGTCGTTGTCTGAGTCCAGATCTTGCCGTCGGAGACGAGCTAAACATAGAAATTTTCTGCGAGCTCGGGGACGCGGATCGGTCGCCTAGACTTCGAAAGCTCACCCATAGGCATTCGACCTGCCACAATTTCACGTGTCATTGATAAAGCTTGGAACCCACACAAACGCTATCCTTTTGCCAAAGGAAATATGCCATGCCGAGGTCACTCAAGCGGTAAAGATGCAACGAGAAACTGCGCCAGTAAGAGGCTGTAAGGAGGCACAGATGAACAGTAGGTCCACAAAATGGACTAAAAGCACGCACTTGACGACCTCCACCTCTTAGTATCGTATTGGTCAGTTTATAGACCTCTAAATTGCTATGTTACCAAAGATCGCTATGACTGACTATATCGGCGCAGAAAGAATATTAGAGAGCCATCGTCAAACGTGAACAAGAATCCACTTACATGCCGTTCGTGCTCCTGCATAACCCAGCTAAGAAGCGCCTAAGGTCATGGACAAAGGACAGGATGAATATTTTGCTGCATGGAACATGGTTGACCTTGACCTACTAGAAGTGAGAAGCTTGCATAACAGAAAGCTTGGATGTAAACTCCTCACAGAGACCCAAATGACGGAGGCTTCGGCGAAGACGAGTCGTATCTCATTCTTTCCACGCTTCAAGCGCCATAGAACGTCGTGCACAACAATTTCAAGGTTTTACCCTGTGGCGGGGGCGATGGTGGTGATAACGTAAGAACTCCTAAGATAACCCGGGTAAAGCAACTAAACTGATCCGCTACCATGACCCTGGCCGCCTCATCATCGTTTGGCGAAACTTCAACCTGAAGCACCAAGTACTTCACCTATGTAATCCTTCCTTCCTTCCAGAATTTAAGGCTCGAACTTACAAAACGTCTGCATCCGGTAACCGTCGCGGTCCAGCATTGTACAAAGGACATTGGCAAAAGTTTGTACTAGGCAGTTGCCACGCCTACTATGAATTTATTCCAGGCCTTTATTGACTCAAGCGAATGACTGGGCTTCGTCTCTCGGCAACAATGCATGTCGTCTGTTCCACGGATATATATCTGCGTATCAGCTGGCATCATACTCTTGTCAGACCATATCATATAGTTCTGTGACGGATGTACGGATTGCCGTTGTGACGCGCGAACTTACTCCATGAGTGTGCAACCATTTGACGGTCATAATTCTCTTCAGGATTTTCAAGATGCCGCTACTGATACAAGAGGGTAGATTCCGCTTTTTCTAAAATTTCGGGAATAATTTGCTACAACGGGGAAGTCTCGCTGCCGCGGCCAAGATTGGAATGGACTTCGTCAACCAAATATTCCATCGCCCCTGTTTGCTTTCGTATGATTGCACGACGCCTCATCCTACCTCCAAATAGACAAAAACGGATCATATGGGTACATCCACCCTTCGTATAGGCGCCTGGAAAGCGTTTCATTACTGCCAAAAATATTGATGTCGTCCTTTTTAGCCTGAACTATCTGTTCGTCAGCCGCAGAACCCTTCGGAACCTCATCTCTAGGTAGTTCATACTTTTATGACATCCGAGTCGGTTCTGTTCGAGGTCGCTCATCTTTATGAAAGGACACTGTTTCTTGTCTCTTATACCCTTCCTTTGATTTCTCTACATCATCACTACGGTCTCCCTCAAACATTATGCTCTCAGCGTTGCTCTTTTGTCCGCAGTCACGATCAACGCGTTCACAGGTCCAGGTATGTGTTTCCTAGCCTCTAGTAACCGCTACCGCTATATTAACGAGGGCACAAAAGCTACTTTCTACACTCCCTACGGTTTTGTGCCGGGTGCTTGTGGTGTAATCGCAGACTCTGATGGTGTCTCGCTTTCTATCAGTCTGTATGACAGTGGCGCGCATTGCGGAGAGTCGATTCAGGTACAATGTAAATTGAATTGTTCTTTTTCTGGTTCTAGATTGATGGATACCTCTCTAGACAACGGAAGGACCGTAACGGTCAAAGTCGCTGACGAGTGTACCTCCTGTGCTGCCAATGGGATAGAACTCGCCGCCGACGCGTTCCAGCAGCTTGACAGCCTTGATAAGGGAATTATCCCGGTCACTTGGAACTACGTGTAGGCTTCCATCGGGTCTAGCAAAACTCAGCGGAGATGTTGTTCTATTGCTTGAATGATTTATATATTTCCACTGATCGCTACCTTACAAACTCTCGATAGTGTCCACAGCTAGTAGTAAGCTGAGCTGGATCCTGCAGTCCTCATATTTGTGACGAAAGTGTGTCATCTAGTTTCTCTACTATGCAGCATGTCTGTCTAGCAGAATAGTAGGGCCCAACGCTAGGAGATAATTTAACTTGCGATTTTATTACAGGATGCTTCGTGATCACGTAAACCATGGATGACTCTTCCGACCTTATCGTCGCGCTCCGGCCACCAGTGCGCTGGAGAAGCATACTGCTGGAAGCACGTCGGCATTTGTGAGGATTACTATTGCATTACTGGCGAGCGGGAACTGTACGAAAAACAATCACTTCCACTAAACTAGACAGAAAGATCTACTCGTAGTTCCAGGTGACCTTGATACGCCCGTCATCGAGAGGAGCGAGTTTCTGGAATGCGGATTCCGAAAGATCAAGCCCGTTATGACCACAGCCAGGGCAAAGATCCCCAATGGTGGCGTCTACGAACTTGCCATTGTCTAATGGATTATACATTCAGTACGGCGTCAAACTTTAAGGAATTATACATACAGTGTACACCAATGTGCTTCCAGCAGTGCGCTCCTCCAGCGTACTGATCGCTAGAGAGCGCGACGATGTGGTCGGAATTCTGCAAGGGCGCACCACATGCCCCGACGCCGCCATTGGGAGTGTACCAAGTGGCTGGGAGCCACTGTTAGTAAGACGGTAGAGAAGACTGGACCAGAAGCGCTTACCTTCTCCAGTCAGCGCGTTGACCATGCCGATGGACAAAGCCAATGCAGCGATGACAGATTGCTTGAGAGAGAACATGTCAAGTATTCGAGAGACTTGTGGGTTATCGAATGATGATATTGAGAGGCTATTTGGTGCTTTTATATCCACTCAGAGTCTCGAAAGAAACGGAAATTATCAGAAAATAGAGGCGTAATTGGGAACTAGCACCGGCGTCCAACAGCGGAACTGAGAAACCAATAAGTTCATAAGCAACATGAGAAAGGTATGAAACGGCGCACGATTACGGTTAGATCATAAAAAATGACCAAGGATTAGAAGAACGTGCGCGCGCGCGAAACTAACGAAAATATAACAGCATCGAGTGTTTGGAAAATATCATCTTGTGGTACTGAGCCGATTGTCCAGATATGAAAAGCCCGGAGCACAGAACACCAAGACAAACGCCTCAGACTTTAAGCCTTGAGCCGAGCGGTACCCGAATGATTTTCTGAAATAAGGATGTCAGATCGACTAGTACCAAATGGATTTACATACCATCAGCGCGGAGCGATGGACAGAGCGGACTCGGAGAGTTTGAACTAGAAGCAAAGACGCGACCCGTAGTCGCTAGTCATAATAACAAGACATCCTTGTACTATAAAATTTTAGCCAGCAAGAGCGGGCATCCCGAGTCCGTAAGGAGCGGCTGAAAAAATGCCTCCGCCCTGTAGAATATTCATAGAGCGACTAAACGCGTCCGCATGAAGCGGAAGATAGACGTGTAGCGAGATCGGAGACGCAAAGGGTGACATTATCTCCATCCTAGTACTGGTGTTTGTGCAGGCATTACTGAATCGAAGTCAAAGATTCGAGTAGGGTCAAAGTAGGCTCCTGCCTCGGACCACTTATCCGACGAGGTATGTGGTGATGGGTCCCGGGTGATATACTTACAAAGAAATCGCCTCTATTCTGAGAAGAGACGGGAGCCCATTATCAGTCCTAAAATCCAGTGCATGGCAAGTCGGGGAGAAAGTTCAAAGAAAGAAATGCCACGTTCCGATTGTCAAAATAAGGAAGGCACACGTACCACGTGACCACGCCGTCTCATTGTCGACTCGGAAGAAGGTCGAAGACTACGATGAAATTTGTTCTTCTGTCGGTGTTACTAAGCGCTGGGAATCCGGAGCCAGCATTCTGCAAGTCCCAAAACTCAGAACCTCAGCCGGCTGTTGATTAGCTTCCACGCGTCGTCATTTGATGGCTAAGCGCAGATGGTAGAAAAGTGTGCTATCTCAATTCATCCTATCCAACATTTATTTAATCCCACTAGCGTATTACTTATCAGCATTTTCGCAGCCCAGTGACAAATGAGCGGAAGAACTGAAGACTTCTCGCAGCCTTGTACGTGATACATGCTCACCCGCTCCATTTCAGAGCAGAACTCGATATCAGTCATCGTCATTCCTAGATCAATGAAGCGAATTAACCGGATACAGGAGTATAGGTGCTAAGGAGCCAAGTCGGAGAGGCAGTGGAAATCCTGTTTGAGGGATCGGGAATCGGCCCGAATAAAACAAGCCTACAAGTAAAAGGCGCAACGCGACAAGGAAAAAGTAACAGGCATGATATGCTGCATCAAACTGTGAATGATAGACCTTGGTACTGCATAGAAATTATCTCGTACCTTCGAATACTCCATTGAACCTAAATCTCGCCCAACGCTCTTTGTGAGGTTACTGTCAACCTTCTGAGGTAAGAATGGAGCCATCTTTCCCAATAGGACCTGGAGGGCAGCATCATTCTCTTGGACTACGGCCAGACACCTTTCCACACTCTCTGTGGTTTCTGTCGTACTCTCTGCCATCTGCCGCGTACTCTCTGCCAACTTCCTCATGTTCTCCGCCGTATTCTCCGCCATGTTCTTCAAACTCTCTGCCATCTTCCTCGCACTCCCTGTTGTAATATCTACCATCGTCCTCGTACCCTCTGCTATCTTTCTCGTAGTCTCTGCCAATCCAGCTATGGCCTCTTCAAGGTGGAGCAGGGCCTGTGATAGATTTTTCTCATCGAGACGAGCCAGCTGCGTTGAAGCTGACATCCAACAACCTTAGCATGCAACATCCACCCGCAAAGAAAGATCAATGTACCTCTGCGGGCTGGCCCCAACGATGAACGAAGGCGAACAGAATTTTTCCAGGTTTTGCGTGACTTCTTCTGGGGTTTGTACTGGTGGAAAAGATATGGTCGGCTTCTCCGCAGAACGTCCGAGTCTCTTAGGTTTAAAGCAGACGTGTCGGTAGTGGATGTCATATGGTGGAGGAAACAAAGCAAACAAAGGAACATGACTCGTTTGATGAGCTGGTCGCTGCCGACGGTACCGACATACATTTTTAATATGACTTATTTTACGGTTTTCTAGATGCAGGGACACGGGAAGAGGGGAACGTCGACTGTGTTAGCCAATACTGATACTTCTACGTGCCAGTCTGAGTTATCACTGAAAATTAGGAGCTACTTTAGTGGGAGAAAAGAAATTCAATAGATGAGACCCCACTTCATACACAGGACTCGGAACGGTGGCCTACTAGCACTGTGCAGTCGGTCCCGACCCTAACATTGTATGACTTCCCTGTCGTAGACATATCAATTAACGAGGGGAAGCAGCGACAATCTTCTCCAGACATGACGAAGAATATCGATCCCAAATTGAAAGATTCTGTACATTAGGAAAACGTGCCACAACAGCGTCTGCGATTTGATGTGCAGGTGTCTGGATTGCCAGCGATGTAATACCACAGATGCGCAGTCTCGTAATGTTGATCAGGCGTTGCTCCTCTCGCTCAGAGCCCCGGTAAGTTCACTCGAGCTGTATATGTTGGATAGCTGTGAGACAAACAGGAGCTATTGTTGGTAAATATGAACATGCTGCCAGTGTGCTGCATCCACTGACGACGGAGGCACTAAGCATGCGCGTTACGGAGGCCAAAAGTTACGGCGAGAAGAACTTTAAAATTGATTTGCGATATGTGTGGAAGGGCCTCGATGTTGATGTTCTTTCAAAGGCAGAAGTTCCACCGTAGGATTGGTTTCAGAAATGATATCTTCCATAGAGCCTGGGGTGTGGCGCAACAGGAGGTCGTAGAGGTCATCAATACTGATACTTGTTCACTAAAGCTGTGGCAATAGTATAAACAGGGGAGGAAGGTTGAGTTGTGCAAGAGTTGACGCAGAGTCGCCGACTGTCACAGTCGGAAGTGAAAAACCGGGAAACATTTCTCATCCAGTGCGCCGACGACTAATACGACTTACCGTCGTCCCGGAAACAGGGAATTTGCTCAGCTTCGGGGGAGATGTTGGCGGTTTCCAACCCATTTCGAGATAAGTTCACGCTCAGGGCCGTACTAGTGATGCCGGATTTGACGTGCTTCGGATTCATTCACACTGCAACTTCCTGAGACATATTCATCATTCGCCAAATAAAGTCATCAATCTCGTAGGCTCACAGAGTTGCCTTCCCCCTCGACTCAAACGGTAACAGCAGCGATATGACCCCTGCCACCAAGAACAGTGCACCCGAAACAAACATCGGCACTGATGTCGTTAGGCTCGCATACAAAGCAATAATCGGAGCCTGCCGATATTCAGAAATACGAGGAAGATAAAAAGCGGAGAATAACAGACCATCACACCAAAGACCCTATTGGCTGCAGCCGCAAGCGCGTTCCCCGTACCGCGATCCTTGGTAGGGAACAACTCGGGCGTAAGGGCGTAGAGGACGCCGTACATAACGTTGCTCGTAAAACTATACGCACAGTTCCATCCGAGTAAGGCATCAGATGATCGTGCTGTGGTTGACGCAAGGATAAATACGCCTGTAAGGACTGGGAAGGGGGCGAGTCAGACGAGAACCAGAGAAATGCGAGGTGGGATAACCTGTTGATATCGCCAGTGTACCACGACGACCAAGAAGAGGGAGCTCAACGAGGTATCCTGCTAGTAGTGCTCCGGGAACTCCGATTACGCTCAGTATTGTTTGCTGAAAGGTTGTTATTGATGATGAACTAGGAGAAGCGAAAGAGGTTACTTGCATTGCGATACGTGATATACACGGATCCATCACCGAAATCAGCGCCGCGTGTAGATAGACTGAGGAACAATGCAATGAGTCCGGCGGATTTAAAGGGAAGAAGGAGCTCACTAGTAAGTTACGAAAGCATTGTAGCTTTACAATGTCAATGTTAATTCGAGAAGAATGAAGGAATACACACAGAGGAAAAGCGAGTCCAATGAGCGCTATGGGGAATTGCGTCAAATAGGCATGGAAACACGGAGACGAGAACCTACCCCACAAGATGATGATCAGACTAGTCGACCAGGCCAATTTCGCACTGGCAAAGAGCGGGCGAACATGATCCCCACTGAGTTCACTCAAGTTTCTTCGAAGAACCGCCCTCACGGAAGTATCCATAACCACGGATTCCGAATCCGGGTTCTCCTTCTCTCCGTGGGCCTTTCTCAGGTCTTCAAGCGTCAAGGTGCTTTCCTTCCCGTTATACATGGCAACTCTATGCACAGCCTCTACAGCCTCGGCGTCTCTTCCCCGGCCCATTAGGTACTTGGGACTTTCGTAGAGCTTGAAGATGAAAAATCGTACACCCCACAGTAGCATTGACAACCCTCCCATCGCGAACAAGAAATATCGCCATCCTTGGTTCGCCGAGCGTGGGCAGGGAACTTGGTTGATTTCGCATGAATAGTTACCAATGAGAGGCCAGGCCACCTAGGCCACCTATGGTCAGTATGTGGAAACGCGGAGGCGAAGATCGCACATACCAGGCTTCCCAGCAGCTGACCAAGTGCCCACCATATAGAAAGGACGGTAAGAAGGTACTGGTGAGACTTTGGGAGGAATTCTACGAACGTCGTTACGCGTCAGACCTTGGTAAGACACAACATAACATGGAGGGAGACACACCTAGAAATATCGCGGAATCGACAGGAAGATTGCCTCCTACGCCAATACACCATATTGCAGCGAACGAAGATAACGCAACGTAATTTGGTGAACCGCCAGCTGCAAGCGCAAAAACACCCGTAATAAGTAGGGTGATGTTGAAGGAAATTCTGGTTGACTTGATTGTGAGATAAAATGTAAAAGAGATGATCCAATCTAACCTGCGTCCCCAAATGTCAGACCCTACACCCCAAAACACTGCGCCAACAAGAAGACCAATACTCTGTCCAAGGTTAAGGAAAGGCCCTTGAAATTGAAACTCTTGTACGACTGGTGGCAGGATGATTCCGGTTACAATCTTTCAAGAAAGGTTCAAGGCGTTGCTTCCAGTGAAGATGAGAGCGGCATACCGGCCATAGATTGTCCCTACAAACGTTATCAGATTGTATCCACGTCGTACAGAAAAAGACACAAACTCACGAAAGCCAGCCAAAACCTGTAACTACAAACAAAGCCCACTGAGCAGACACGTATGAGATGGCAATCAAAGGGGAGGCAGTTCTTGATTAAAAAAACCTGATATTTCCCCATCCCAATGTCCTGGATCGCATCGTTGAGAATATGGGCCTTCCGCTGATAGATCGGGTCAAGAGTGCCCTGGCTGTAAATGTCTTCGGTGGTCTCCTCTTCCTTGCTGTGACTGGAAATCGGGCGTTCGTTGGTGGCCATGGCTGATGGAGACGACGTTTAAAGCCTGATCGTGATTCTGATAGCGTGCTTTGGCCGCTCCAGCCCGGTTGTGGCTCGAAGCGCCAGAATACATAGTAGCCACACGATCAATTCAATAGATTGGGTTTGCACGTTTGCACATGCTACATGGGCCATAACATGGGGATAAGAATAAGCTAGTGAGAAAATGGCGCACCCGAGAAGTTAAAATCCTCTGCACCAGATTGCCAGATTTCCGGGGTACAATGTGTCAGAATGTACATGGACGTCGAAACGAGTCGAACATCCACCAGGATGGGATCGCACCTTCGATCCAAAATCGGCAAACACGCGGGATTATGCGGGGTCCCCGGTGATACTCTCCTTATCGCAGGTCAAAGGAGGTATAGAGTTCGAAGATGATGATGGTCGGAGACTTCGAAGTTCCCACATTCCTCTTCTTGCTCCGACCTCGACCAATCGACTTCAAGGATTTTGACACGTTCGTCATCTATTTCTTTTTCTGTAGTTCACTCAGTTCATCATTCGCATATAAGAAGAGGAATTTTTCATGGCAACTCAGTCGCCTACCAAACCGCGCGCCAGTGACG
This sequence comes from Armillaria altimontana, assembly GCA_022818075.1. NCBI lineage: Eukaryota > Fungi > Basidiomycota > Agaricomycetes > Agaricales > Physalacriaceae > Armillaria > Armillaria altimontana. The sequence goes on along the minus strand of JAIWYR010000005.1, from coordinate 962,438 downwards.
GTTACGGTCGAATACCACTTGACCACTGTATCCACAGCAACTCTTCTGCCCTCTTCACATCCAGCCCTCTCCACCGAGCCTTTACCTCCCCTCGTACCACCATGTTTCCTACAATTCTGTCATCACTCGTTTCCTGTTGTTTTGGTTCTTGTTGTGGCAACGAGTATGGCTCCTGCCGCCGCACCATTTTTTCTGATGGTGTGTTGCGACGGAGTAGTATCTTGTTGCTTGCGTTCCTGTGACAGTGGCGAGGTCCCCTCCTGCCGCCGCGCTATTTTCCAATGGCGTGTTGCGACGGATTGGTTTTCGTCGCTTTTGTTTGGTGGTGGTGACATGATTCGCTCCTGCCGCCGCACCGTTTTCTAATGGTGTGCTGCGACGGACTGAGTTTTGTTGCTCGCGTTCCTGTGATAGCGGCGAGGTCCACCCCTGCCACCGCGCTGTTTTTCAATGGCGTGTTGAGACGGTCTGGTTTCTCGTCGCTTTGGTTTTGGTGGTGGTGACAAGATTCGTTCCTGCCGCCGCACTATTTTTCAATGGTGTGCTGCGACGGAGCGCTCTCTCGTTGCTTTCGTTCCCCGGTGCTTGCGTTTCGTGCCCATTGTTCCCGCCCCGCCCCGCCTGCTTAGGGTCGCTACTTCCCTCATGGTCCGTGCGTATGCCTGTATGTTTCACACTGTCTCACCTTACATGATGATGTCGTGCCTCCGAGGATTACAACTGTGACGCCGTGCTCCTGGGTTGATGCGTCCAATGAGTAATGTTTCTGCCACGCCCTTTCTGAAATGTTTGTGACATATCGTAATACCTTTGGTAGCTACATGCTCCTGCCGCCGCTCCATATCTAGAATTGGTGTGCACCTCGGTATGGTGTACTTGCTTGTCGACCGAGGATACGGAGGTCCTACTACAATTAACTCTACAGAAACTTGCTAGTTTCAAGTTCCAAGTTCCGTTCCTATTTTGTTGTGCCGACCCCCACACATAGAAAAGAGTTTGTAGAACTACTGAACTCCTCCCATACATACACTTGTCACTTGCCATTGAAGTGCTTCGATGGCTGAACGCCGCCAACGGTCCCGGCTTCGTTCTCGATGATTATGCTGCTACTGTCAAAGTGAGGTCGAAGACGGGGTGTAATGATCATTGTACCGCGATGCATTCGAAACCTTGCAAGGTTCATCATAGACTTGGCGCTCCCTTCCCGTGTATTCTTAATGCCTTTGATCTGCTCAAGATCTGATTCCTCTGATATTTTCCATGTATTTAATGAAGCTCCTTATATTGCCCTTAATGACGTTCTGTCCATCGCTCGTTCGTCCATCCCACTTTGTCTCCATTGAACCCCACAAAGATACTCTAATCCGCGAGACGCACTCAATAGTGTGCTTAAAACGGCATGAGCCTTTGTGGCCACAGCACATGGCACGCCATGGCAGGGCTGTGGACCCGGCCGTTCCTTATTGGGACCTTGTGCTGGTACCAATACCAATACCAATACCAATACCACTTTGGCATGTGCACAACTGAACGGACTGCAAGCAGTTGATCGCGAGCATCATCCGGAGACGTCGTATCCTGCCTGACGCAGCCTGAGTCAATGACACGGCGAATGCTGATCGATGATCACGTAGAGAAGCCCAGGATCCAAGATTTGGCTATACAATAAATTGATTAGTATCATCACGTAGGTTAAATCATTTCCAAGCCAGTCTGAAAAACAGTAAGACATAAGTATCTGAAGGAGCCAACAATCAGTCGTGCTTACAATGTATCTCAAGCGGCCACCCTGGAATGAAAGTCATAATCAATCTGTAGGCTCACAGAGCTGCCTTCCCCCTCGACCCAAGGGGTAACAGCAGCAATATGATCCCGTAACAGTTAACTAGCTGGTGGATGAACGTTTACATAAAGCGGCCCAACGTCTTGAGGGCCGGGAAATGCCGGAATTATCCTTGACGCCACATCCATGACCGCTGCCAAACCATTGCAGGGACAGATCGACGACGACGAAGACACCCAAGTCAACAAGCCTTCCTTGTAATTGAAGAAAATATATCTATCCCTGAAGTTGACCCGTCTCTCGTGGGCGGTGCTTTTTGGTATACGATTTCTTCTATTTTTCCCGTCGCAGCCAAACTGGCAAGTACTGCATCACCTTCAGCGTTGCATGTGCCAGTTGGGACCAATATGAAGCAGGACCGAGGCAGCAAAACTTAGCATCACGGTCGAGAGGGCACGGCGTTATCGACTGTTACAAGTCTTATACTGTATGCAAGACTACTGGGAACTAGATACATCCGGTCGTAATGGCATGGTACGGCATGAAGGACTATGCAAATGTCATGTCGTCTATGCTACTATTCGAACGGTACCCTTCTGATTCTGGGAGACGTATACTGATATCCTGACATTTGAGGTCAGCCAAGGATACACAGTTCGCGAAGTATTGTACGTACCGTCTCTACTTCGGTCACGGAGGGACCGGGTAGAGTGGTACTCTCGGGGGAAGTTTCAGGTTAGCCAATCACACTGAAAGGAGTGCACCCACCGTCTGTCCCGAATCATGAAGAGCAAATCTGATCATCTTGTGAGGAACATGCCGTCCCACATTCACTCCAGAGTTCCGACGAGAATTGAGCCTAAGAAGAGTCGTGAAATTTTAGAGAGGATGGCAGGATTAGGCTTACATTGCGAGGAGGGAATTTATATAGACTGTTGGCGAGAGCTTAATGTTAGACAGGGAACAAGCAAAGAATAGTTAGAAGCTGACGCTTTGGCAAAACCAAGTCAATTGCAATGAAAGTGAGAGTATTAGGCCAGGCAGCGTACTGGTAAGTAAGTTTGGGTTCTAAGACGGGAAAGCCGCAGTATGATTAGCGACAGTGAAAAGCGAGCATGCGCTATGCACGCTTATGATTGGCTTGGAAGATATTGTATATATGAGATTCATACCTTGTCAAAATGCCCGAGATCACTACGAGCCGCATCAATCCTGTGATTATCTTGGTCGTACTATAAGCAGTCCCTCAGAGACGAGCGAATCCGTGACTGAGGATCAAAGCCACGCACCTGGAGAAGCTAGTCATCGATCTGCCTTTGTGCAGATGGAAGCACATTGTTCCAGCAATGATGAAATCCGCTCCGGCCATGGTAGAGAAAATAGCATATATGGATACCTGCACAGGGTTATGGTCGTTGAATCCATCTGATTCAAGATCCTAGGACTTACCTTGATAGTCGAAATTTCTAGAGCAGTGAAGGTTTCCAGGGAGTATCTGACAGTGGAATCAAAGGAAGAACCTAAGATGGCTAAGAGTCCCTTACATATCATACATCACATCTGACGCGCATGGTCGAGGTTAGCCATATGTCATAATCGTAGAAGTGATGCTTACAGACTCCTGTGCCTGCGAGAGATATAAGTCGCCTCGTCTTCCTTTTTCAGGACAGATAGATTTCTCACTAAAAGTAGCTGCGACGGCGAGAAACTGAGGGACAAATAGTACCGATGTTAGACCGTGCACATATACAATGGAAGGGACACTTACTATGAACCATGGCAAGACCATATGGAAATGACGGCCGACTATAAGACGAGGATAATTTACTCAGGTTTCGTTTAGAGTGGATCCTACGGAACGAAGACAAACGTTTCCATATTCTGACGGCGTATAATCTTGGTACCGATAGCTGAGTCTTTCTGCTTATCATGAAGCGGATCAAAGCAGACCTACGCTTGAACTCCGCAAACAATGAGCATCTACCGTGATAGTTAGACATGTTTTACCGGACTCAAACAGATTAAAACACACATTTGCCAACAGCTGAAGCTAGAAGGAAGATGAGACTCTCCATCTATCGCAATGAATCAAAGAAAGAATGTTACCCGATAGCTCCTTCAGATGAGGTCAGAACCCGACGGATAACCAAGTGTCTGATTTACATACCAGATAATCCTCAACAGTGCAAGATATTTTCCAAATGATTCGATGAGATAGAAATGAAGTGCGTGGGTGCTTAAGGCCACTTGAAGCGTATCAAGGATCCTGAAAAAATGTACAACTTAATGCGTTCCCCTGTTTTCATGCAACGCACCATAGAAAGGCAACCTGTATACAATCCATGACGTATAAGCCACCGTCAGGCTTCGATACGAGACTCCATCACATACACCATATTGAAAGAGCCACGGATCATTGGGGTTTTCTTTGTGATAAACGACAGTCTGTAGGATGGTGATTCCGTAGAAGCTGTGATGAGGAGTAAACATCAAAAGTATATCCTGAAGGAAAGCATACGTGCACTGCAGCTACGGTAGCCCCGATATAAAATGTTCCGAAGGTTGGTCCGATATTCAGACTGGCAGGGGTTTCATCTATCTGTATCGGAGTAAGCGGCGACATTTGGGGAGTTAGTTAAGTGGAGGGAATAGCAGGGTACTTATATTCCCGAGGTATGGAGTACTTTACTAGGAATAGCCTTCGAAGATGATCGATGACCTGCTATCCGGATTTTACGGGATTCCAATACGAGATGTGCAGACAGAAGCAATGCCGAGATTGACCGTAATACGTACTGAGTGATAGTGGAGATATCTGTGTACGAAGACCACTCAAATTACGGGTGCCGGCCGACGTCGATAATGAATAGCGCGTGCCTTCATGGGCGAGCTTGGCATCGCATAGAAGTTCGCATGCCTTCGTCGCGAGCTCGTGTTTATAGAGGGAACAAGCGTCAAGATACTGCGCCGATGTTTACTTGGAAGGACCAAGATCACCATCATCACTTCAATAACTGTCATTTGTATCAGCTGTATGGGAAGAAGAAATTTTCATGGCAACGGGGGCGCCATGGCGCAATCCTGACCAATGCCACAAAAGTGCAGCGACCAAAAACCGCGCGTCATGCTCGAACTGCACAGCTGCGTGGCGACTATTTTGGGCGAGTCAAAATAGAATCGAAATCCGCGAAGTTCGCTTATAAGGAAGTGTTGAAGGATCTCGACTGAGGCAAAACCCGGATTTTGATTCTATTTTGGCTGGCGCAAAATAGTCGCCACCCCGCTGTGGTAACCACTTGGAGTGTGTGCATCTGCGCGCGCTCCACGTAATGATCGCGAGTATCAGCTGGACGTGCCGTACCCTGCCACAGACACGCTGAATGCAGATCGACAATCTCTTGGGTCTCGGGACCCGGGACTTGGCTATACAATGAATTCATTGGTATCATCAGGTAGGTTAAATCATTTCCAAGCTAGTCTGGGAAAGTAAGTATTGGGAGGAGTCAATAATTAGGTCGTGCTTACAAAGTGTCTCAAGCTGCCACCCTGGAATTAAGGACATAATCAATCACGTAGGTTCACAGAGCTGCCTTCCCCCTCGACTCAAACGGTAGCAGCAACGATATAACCCCCGCCAGCAAAAATAGCGCTCCCGAAACAAACATCGGCACAGACGTCGTCAAGTCCGCATACAAAGCGATAATCGGGGCCTGCGAACAAAGTTCAGAAACACGAGGAAGACAAAACTGGGTCCGACTGACCATAACTCCAAAGACCCGATTGGCCGCAGCCGCAAGCGCGTTACCCGTTCCGCGATCCTTCGTAGGGAACAACTCGGGAGTGAGGGCATAGAGGACGCCATACATGACGTTGCTCGTAAAGCTATACGCACAGTTCCATCCGAGCAAGGCATCAGAGGTTCGTGCCGTGGTCGACGCGAGGATGAACACGCCTGTAAGGACTAGGGAACGGGTCAGTCAGACGGGAATCGGAGAAACGCGAAGCGAAATAACCTGTTGATATCGCCAGTGTACCACGACGACCAAGAAGAGGGAGCTCGACGAGGTATCCTGCTAGTAGTGCTCCGGGTACTCCGATTACGCTCAATATAGTTTGCTGAAACGTTGGTGTTACTGGTCATAAACCAGTAGAAGCGAAGGAAGTTGCTTACATTGCGATACGTGATATACACGGACCCATCACCGAAATCAGCGCCGCGTGTGGATAGACTGAGGAACAATACAATAAGTCCTGCGAATTTAAAAGGAAGAAGGAACTCACTAGTAAGTCACAAAGGAGTTGTACCTTCGAAATGTAAGCATTAATTCGAGAAAAATGAAGAAATACACACAGAGGAAAAGCGAGCCCAATGAGCGCTATGGAACATTGCATCAGATAGGCATAGAAGCACGAAGACAAGAACCTACCCCACAAGGTGATGATCAGACTAGTTGACCAGGCCAATTTCGCATTGGCAAAGAGCGGGCGAACATGATCCCCACTGAGTTCACTCAAGTTCCTTCGAACAGCCGCCCTTACGGAAGTATCCATGGCCACGGAATTCGGATCTTGGTTCTCCCCGCCAGCCTTTCTCAGTTCTTCAAGCGTCAATGTACTTTCCTTCCAGTTATACCTGGCAACCTTATGCACAACCTCTACAGCTTCAGCGTCTCTTCCCCGACCCATCAGGTACTTGGGACTTTCGTAGAGCTTGAACATGAAAAATCGGACGCCCCAGAGCATCATCATCAATCCTCCCATCGCGAACAAGAAATATCGCCATCCTTGATTCGCCGAGCGCGGACAAGGAACCTGATTGGTTTCGCAGGAATAGTTACCAATGAGAGGCCAGGCGACCTACTATGGTCAGTAGTTGGAAACGCGGAGCCGAAGATCGCACATACTAAGCTTCCCAGCAGCTGACCAAACGCCCACCATATAGAGAGGACAGTAAGGAGGTACTGGTGATCAATTGGGAGGAATTCTACAAATATCGTTGAGCGAAAGGCTTCGATATCGTAGGGAGACGCACCTAAAAATATTGCGGAATCGACAGGAAGATTGCCTCCAACGCCGATAGACCATACTGCAGCGAACGAAGACAAAGCAACATAATTCGGTGAGCCTCCAGCTGCGAGCGCAAAAACGCCGGTAATAAGTAGGGTGATGTTGAAGGAAATTCTGGTTGAACTTGGATATGAGATGGAGAGTAAAAGAGGACCAAATGTCTAACCTGCGACCCCAAATGTCAGACCCTACACCCCAAAACACAGCGCCAACAAGGAGACCGATATTCTGTCCAAGCTTGAGGAAAGGCCCTTGAAATTGGAATTCTTGTACGACTGGTGGCAGGATGAGTCCGGTTACAATCTGTAAATAAACGTTGAAGGCGTTGACTCGTATGAAGGTGAGAGCAGCATACGGGCCACAAATTGTCCCTAAGATGGCTGTCAAATTGCATTCATTCTGTCAGAAACAAAAACTCACGCAAGCCAACCAAAGCCAGTCACCACGAACAGGGCCCACTGATCAACGTATAAGCCAACGAACTAAAGGCAGTTACAGACAACATACCTGGTATTTCCCCATCCCAATATCCAGAATCGCATCGTTGAGAATATGGGCCTTCCGCTGATAGATCGGGTCGATAGTGCCTTGGCTGTACACGTCTTCAGTAGCCTCCCTTTCGTCGCTGTGACTAGAAATGGACCGTTTTTCGGTGGTCATGGCTGGTGGAGACGACATTGAGTATATGCGTTGTAATTTAAAGTCAAGTCGCGATTCTGATGGCGTGCTTCGGCCGCTCCAGCACGATTTTGGCTCGAAGCTCCAGAATACATAGCCACGCGCTTAATTCAATAGATTGGGTAGTGATAACACAGGGTTTGCACATGCTACATGGGCCATAAGATGGAGATAAAAATAACAGCAAGCGGGAAAGTGGCACACCCGAAAACTTGGAATCCTCTGGGTCCCATCCAGTACCTGACTGCCTCCTCCAGCCAGTAAGGAACCATGAGCAGAGTGAGAGTCGGTGCTCATGACCGCGTGATCCTAGAAAAGGGAGATCCAGAGATAGATTTTCGTCGTTCGAAGATGATGGTGGTAAATGATTGGAAAGTCTTTCGTAATCAGCTTAGGGCCGATTTCCGGCTTCAACGTTAACGTGCCGGCCGCCGCCGGTGACTTGATCAGGTTTTGAGCCTTTAACTCGACACGCTCAAACAAGAACTACTTGAACTGCCACAAAATCCAAGGGTGTTACGAGGCAATTTGTGTGTGTCTTTCTCATACGACTGATACAAATGATGGTCTTTGAAGCGATGGGTGATCTCGGTTCTTCAAGTAAACGCCCAGCACAGCATCTTGATGCTTGTTCGCTCTATAAATACGACGCGATGAATGCTTGCGAAACTCTATGCGCCGCTATGCTCGCCCACGAAGGGACACGGTGTCACTATATGCTGGGTTTGATTGGCAATGCTCTCTGGGTCGCGTAGTAGAAGAGATCAAGAGTTTTTATGACTACATGCTTCTGTTCTCCAAGGTCTCATACCTGCTTATGCTGCTCTCACTCTGCTCATGCCCGCATCGTCGGGATGCATATCATCTGGGAAATCTCAACACGGTAATCAGCTCAAGTAGGTCAAGTCTCGGATGTGGATGGACGAGATCCTTACTCAATATCACTGTCCCATCTGAAGCTTCAAGCTCCCAGTGAAAAGCCCGTGATTTGGGGGCGATTACCATAGATTATTTGTGATCGTAGTGGAAATAATCTGCGTTTGTCCAAGTACACGAAAATTTTCTATTTGTATCCATTATGAGCGCTTACGGTTACAGACTTAAATTGGCTCCAATATACCAGGGCCCATGATAGCGTTTGGGAGCAATTGCAGTCGATTCTGATCTATTGCTGTACACTACGGCACATTCTGTGGCTACGTTCACTACCTACTGGGCAAATCCCTACTCCTCCGCTTGTCCCATCACGAGCTCGTCCCACCGCGTAGTAATACTCCATATGGCCGCCAATACCTTTGGATGGTGCAGTCACTACACGGAAAATTAGACACAGGGTTTCGAAGAAGGACAGATTATCACGGACCACATCATCAGCTGGTGACAGAAGCGCAGGGAATTCCGATCTATTGCATGAGTATAGAAGGGGTTATTGAATCGAAAGCCAACTCAGTGAAGCTCAGTCGCGCGCACGCCGTATGTGCGAGGCGGACAGATTGGGAGTTGTTCAAAGGAGATTCCTGGCATGGTTTGTAACGATGTCCTGGCGAAGGGTTTCTGTTGAATGTGGGACGATAGATTGGACGAATCACACACCAATTAGCCAGGACCCATCCACACTGTGCCGCCTCTTCGCCAAAGCCGCATATATGCAGCATCATCAGACCGGGAGGTCGCTTCATCTACCAGGTGAAGTAGTTTTGGCGATGGCAAGGATCGTAGGGAGCAGTACCCGAGTCGCCTTGAAGAACGCCAGGTCGATGCGATTTTGCTGTTGTACGCACAGGTGACTGATAATCGTAGAGACCGTCCATGGAGGCAGTGGAAGGGGTACACGAGAGAAACGACGTGGTGGTAAGAAAGAAAGGGCAGATGTCACATTTTGTGACACAGAATCGGAAACATGGGCAGCACATGGGAAAGGCCGGCATTCTGGTAGCAACACAAACGCGCGTCGACTTAGGTGAAATTTTATCTAGAAACGCTTCTAGGAGAATGCGCGCAAATGCACTTAGGGATCTTAGGGAGTGCCAATGGCTTTGAGACGGGCCGCTTGGCTAATTTGGCAAGTTTCGGCTGCTTTCGGCTGCTTTCGCCATTGTCAACTTGGTTCAAAGCAAACTCGATCTGCGTTTGTACACGACAGGAACCCACCGCACTGGATACCAATCGCCCCCAAATCACGGGCTTTTCACTGGGCTTCAAGTCCCACACGCCCGCGACGTTTACACCTTAATTGACACACTGTCCCTGGCAGAACCGGACAAGGAATACCGCTGTGAACGACAATGCCTTGCAAGAACCGGCTGTATCTCCAAATTCCTCAAACCCTTATCAACAACGGCCGGTACCTATTACATGAGTGGGATTCGTACACGAATGCTTACCTTCACTACTACTCAGTACGTACTACGGCCAATCTTGGCATTGCTTCTGCCTACACATCTTGCGTTGGAACGCCGTAAGACCCGGATGGCAGGTCATCTTCGAAAGCTATTTCTGGCCCATGCCTCGGGAATATAAGTACCGTGCTACTCCCTCCACATTAACTGACCCACCAAATGTCGCTGTTTACTCCGATACAGATAGATGGAATACCTGTCGGTCTGAGTATCGAAACAACCCTCGGAGCACTTTATATCGGGTCTACCATAGCTGCAGTGCACGTGTGTTTTCTTTTCAGGATATACTTTCGATGCTTACTCCTCATCACAGCTTCTACGGAATCACCATTCTGCAGACTGTCGTCTATTACAAACAAAACTCAAATGATCCATGGCTCTTTCGATATGGTGTATGTGATGAAGTCTCGCATGGAATCCTGACGGTGGCTTATACATTGTGGACTGTATACAGGTAGGCTTGCCTTCCTATGGTGCGTTGCATGAAAGCAAGGGAATGCATCAAGTTGTACATTTTTCCAGGATCCTTGATACACTTCAAGTGGCCTTAAGCACTCATGCGCATTATTTCTATCTCATCAAATCATTCGGAAATACTTCTGCATTGTTGAGGATTATCTGGTATGTAAATCAGACACTTGGCCATCCATCGGGTCCTGACCTCATCTGAAGGAGCGTTCCGGTAGCATCCTTTCTTTGTTTTGTGACGATGGATGATGAATCTCATCTACCTTTTAGCTCCAGCTGTTGGCAAATGTCCGTTTTCAATACGTTCGAGTCTAGAAAAACGTATTTGACTATTACGGTAGATGCTCATTATTTGTGGAGTTCAAGCGTAGGTCTCCTTCGATCTACTCCATGATAATCAGAAAGACTCAGCTATCGGTACCCAGATTATACGCCGTCAGAATATGGAAACGTTTGTTTTCGTTCCGCAACATTCACTTCAAATGAAACCTGAATAAATTATCCTCGTCTTATAGTCGGCCGTCATTTCCATATGGTCTTGCCATGGTTCATAGTAAGTGTCTCTATATGCGCACCGTCCAACACCGGTACTATCTGTCCCCCAGTTTCTCGTTGTTGCAGCTACCTTTGGTAAGAAGCCTATCTATCCTGAAAAAGGAAGATGAGGCGACTTCGTAAATCTCTTGCAGGCACAGGAGTCTGTAAGCATCGCGTCTTCGATTACGACACAAGGCTAACCTCAACCATGCCCGCCAGATGTGATGTACGATACGTAAGGGACTCCTAGCGAGCTTCGTTTCCTTCGTTGATTCCACAGTCAGATACACCCTGACAACCTTCACTACTCAAGAAATTTCGACTATCAAGGTAAGGGCTGGAATTTTAAATCAGATGGACTCGACGACCGTGATCGTGTGCAGGTATCCATATATGTTGTCTTCTCTACTATGGCTGGAGCGGATTTCATCATTGCTGGCACAATGTGCTTCTATCTGCGCAAAGGCAGATCGATGACTAGCTTCTCCAGGTGCGTGGCTTTGATCCTCAGTCACAGATTCGCTCGTCTCTGAGGAGCTGCTTACAGTACGACTAAGATAATTAAAGGATTAATGCGGCTCGTAGTGATCTCGGGCGTTTTGACAAGGTATGAATCTCATATCTGCAGTTTACCTTGCAAACTAAGCATAAGCATGCGTAGCGCATGCTCTCTATTCACTGTCGTGGCGGTGAGTAATCGCTCATCATACTATGGCTTTCCCGCCTTAGAACCCACACTTTCTTACCAGTACGCTGTCTGGCCTAATACTCTCACTTTCATCGCAATTGACTTGGTTTTGCCAAAGCGTCAGTGTTTAACTATTTTTCGTCTCCCCCTTCCTAACATGAAGCTCTCGCCAACAGTCTATATAAATTCCCTCCTCGCAATGTAAGCCCAGTCCTGCCATCCTCTCTAAAATTTCACGACTCTTCTTAGGCTCAATTCTCGTCGGAGCTCTAGAGCGAACGTAGGACGGCATGTTCCTCACAAGATGATCAGATTTGCTCATGATTCGGGACAGACGGTGGGTACATTCCTTTCAGTGTGATTGGCTTACCTGAAACTTCCCCCGAGAGTACCACTCTACCTGGTCCCTCCGTGACCGAAGTAGAGACGGTACGTACAATATTTCGCGAACCGTATTCCCTTGGCTGACCTCAAATGTCAGGATATCAGTATACCTCTCCCAGAATCAGAAGGGTGCCGTTCGAATAGTAGCATGGACGACATGACATTTGCATAGTCCTTCATGCCGTTTGATTATATGCCTACCATCCCCTTACGACCGGCATGTATCTAGTTTTAGTAGTCTTGTGCAGTATAAGACTTGTAACAGCTGCTAACACCTTTCCCTCTCGGTCGTGGTGCTGAGCTTTTGCCGCCTCGGTCCTGCCCCGGTCCTACTTTATACTGGTCCCAACCGGCGTATGCAACGCTGAAGGTGATGCAAATATTTGTCAGTCTGCCAGCTGAAACGGGAAAAATAGAAGAAATCGTAAATTGTATCGCGGCTGGTCATCTTCCAGGATAGGTGCATTTTTTCCCAACTACAAGGAAAGGCTGTTGACTTGTTTGTCTCCGTCGTCGTTGTTCTGTCCCTGCAATGGTTTGGCAAAGGTCATATTGGATGTGGCGGTAAGGACAATTCCGGCATTTACCGGCCCTCAAGCCGTCCTGCCAGTGGTTCGCTTCATGTTTCCAATGACCTTCGTGCGTTCATCCACCAGCTAGTTAACTGTTACTTAACAGTCTTCTGCGAGCTCCCTTAGATCCCAAGTAAAAAACGGCGGTCCCTGTGCGCATCGTGATAATGAGTAACAGCTTTTAATGACACGTCACGGCGATACGAAACTGGCAGGATTCTGACTCCGTGCACATGTGGATTGCCCTTAAGCGCCTGTAAAAATAGAATCAATCAGCAGTTCTTCGAGCGCCAGAGTACTAGTAAAAAACCTCCAATTGGCTCATAGGATAAATTTTCAGAGGTGCGTTTGTCCATGTTATGAGTTAATTCTTCTCACCCGTGTTCTCTGTGCAGTTTGCTATGTCATAAAGACATCAACTATCCAAACTGAACGAGCGCAACATGAAAACAATGATAAGTGGCGTATCACGAGGCTTGTGATCGTCATCAAAACTGTACACGGGCGTACTTTTTACTCATGCGATTTCGTCTGCTCATACCCTTTGCATACTAACGCCTTCACTCTCCAAACCTATGTCGGTTCTAGGCGCATCGGTCTCGCTGCATTTCATGTTTGAACTGCCTTTCGAATGATGGCGATGAGTCCGGTACCTTTCCCAATTTGACGGGATCAAAAAAGACCTTCTTCGAAGATGATTCAAAAATGCTGTATGTCAAAGCAGTAGTGTATAAGTGACCTGCTGTTTCCTCAGAACCAGCGCTCCCACAATGTCGTCGCCGCTTCCGATACCGATAGCTGATATCCCCTCGAGGCTGGGAGCAACACTCGGAGCGATTTTTATCGGGGCGACTATAGCTGCAGTGTTTGTGCGGAATCTTGGTTTCGATGCTATACTCACTCCAAGCTCTAGGTTCTACGGAATAACAATTTTGCAGACAGTCGTCTATTACAAACAAAATCCTGACGATCCATGGCTCTTTCGATATGCGGTACGCTCTCAAATTGGACTTTTCTCGGACGCACTAAGTTGAAAGACGGATACAGGTTGCCTTTTTATGGTGAATTTCAGGCAGACTGAGAATGTATACCAGTTGACACGATACAATCTGCAGGATATTCGATACGCTTCATGTCGCCTTGAGCACTCACGCGCTTTATTTCTATCTTATCGAGTCGTTCGGAAACTATCTTTCTCTGTTCGGAATCATTTGGTATGCTAACCAAAGTCTTGGTCCGTTGAGTTCTAACCTTGCTTGCAGGAGCTTTCCGGTAACGTTATTTCCTCGCTTCGTTGGTCTGCATGAACCCAAGGTTATCCCTATTAGTTGCAGCTGTTGTTCAATGTACGTTGGAGTACATTATTTGGGAAGCCGTGCTCGCCAACTTTTTTCTCCCAGATGTTGATTGTTTCTGGTGTTCAAGCGTGAGCCCCTAACTGATGATCACAAAGACTAGTGACTCACCGGCGCCACAGACTGTACGCCGTCAGGATATGGAAACGTTCGTCTTCAACGTTCTCTGAAATTCTCTCGCATTGATCTTCTAATCTCCCAGTCGGCCGTCATTTCCATGTGGTGTTGCCTCGGTTCATTGTAGGTGTCTTCCTTCCTCTACGAACACACATCGGCGTTGATATTCGACCTACAGTTCCTTGCTGTCGTAGCTACGTTAGGTGAGATTTCCTGCATGCTGAAAAACCAAGAAGCCAGACGAATTACTTTTCTCATAGGCACAGGAACCTGTAAGCATGGTTTCTGTAATTCCCCCGCTGTGCAGGATACTAATCCAAGGCAGATGTGATTTATGACACGTGAGCACCTAGGAAGGTAAATACCCATTCGTTTCCTTCATTGAATTCATCTTCAGGTACACCCTGTCAAGCTTTACGGACGTTTCGACTATCAGGGTAGGTCGTACGCTTCTGCTTCACACAAGTATTGATCCCTGGCAGGCATCCATATATACGGACTTCTCCACCATCGCCGGAGCAGACTTCGTGATCGCTGGAGCCATGTGCTTTTACCTGCACAAGGGCAGGTCGATGACCAACTTCTCTAGGTTTGTCTTTCATCCCAAGATCAATGAATGTTCTCATGCAGTTCATAAAGTACTACCAACACAATTTTGAGACTAATGCGACTCGTAGTGATATCCGGGCTGGCGACGAGGTATGAATCTCGTGTAAGCAATGTTCTGCAAGCTAATTATGATGGTACCTACCTAGCGCATGCTCCCTTTTTACTCTCGTGACGGTGTTTAATCCCGTTCATTGCCTGCCCGATCATTTGATCTGATATCGGTTTCAAACAGTACATAGCCTGGCCGAACACCCTCATTTTCGTTGCAATCGACTTCATCTTGCCAAAGCGTCAGTATTTAAATCTTCTTCCTCTGCATTTTAAGCTAAGTCCTCATCAATAGTCTATATAAATTCTCTGCTCGCCATGCGAGTCTAGTTCCATCGGTTTCTTCACCGAATTCACTAACTCTGTCCAGGCTCAACTCGCGCCAGAGTTCGATGTGGTCTACCACAAAAGGACATCATGTGGATCAAAAGATAATCAGATTTGCTCCTCCCCGTGCTGCTGGAAGTGGGATGGCTGATTCAGGACAGACGGTACGTGTGGTCTTTTCTGCGACCGCCGCTGATTTACCTCAAACTTCCCTTGAGGATGTCACTATTCCGGGTCTCTCCATGACCGAAGCAGATATGGTGCAGACGGTATGCCCAATGTTCCGTGACTGACCTTCCATGATTGACCTAAACGTTCCTTTCAGAATATCACTCTGCCTCTTCCCATAACGGAAGGAAGTCTTTCGAGTAGCATTGGCGATATGACATTTGCGTAACGATATAGTTCTCCAACACAGTTCGATTCTTCCCTTCACTATCCCACGATGACTGCTATTTTTATCGTTTCTTTACGGGGTGGAAGTCGCTTTTCAACCCCGTGCATCACTCACGTCATAATGACACGAAACCATCGATACAGATTCTGCATGGAGTTACAAGTTATTAGTTACAGTGACATATCCAAAATGACCAAACAGATTTAACGGAGACCGTTCACGGGCACTCGCTCTCATCAACATCGATGAACCAGCTTCCAGCTATACCATGTTTTCCCTGGAGAGAAGGGATCAGCGCGGCAGCATAGGATGGTCCATCACTAACCTGATTCTCGCACGTATCA
This sequence comes from Armillaria altimontana, assembly GCA_022818075.1. Lineage (NCBI taxonomy): Eukaryota > Fungi > Basidiomycota > Agaricomycetes > Agaricales > Physalacriaceae > Armillaria > Armillaria altimontana. Next base: position 946,665 of record JAIWYR010000005.1, on the reverse strand, counting down.
GGGTGAGCAAAGCTCTGCCAGGCGAATTGAGAAGGGGTGGAATAGCACATCTCAGCCCAGTTGTCCCAAGGCTCTTGATGATTGAACATATATGCTTCAACGCGCTATGATAGAGTGTCATCTAGGATCGGAAAACGATTACAACGACGTAACGTACCATTTTGCGGGATCCGTAGCAACCCTAGAGGAAGGATATCAGCGCAGGCTTACGTTTGTAGCAAACATTTACCTTTTTCTCGTGATTACCCCACCATGTCTTGCACGTTGGTTCGTTCGACGTTACGATCCAATGCCCAACAATGCTAACAGTGCCATACTGGACAGTGAAGCAATCAGCGCCGCGACTATAACCTTCGAAGAATCAAAAACATACATGCCTCTCCTTCGTACAAAAGTCTGCATGGTCATACGTGACTACGTGGATGTCGATAGCCGTCTTCATGCACCAGCTCTGCGTGTCCTCTCCATAAGGAATGTTTATCAGTTTGGCCTGATATATTCTCTTCTCGTAACCTAAACACCGCTTCTCCGGCGTCAAGTCCTGCCAGGTCAGTACTGCGCGCTGCCTGCGTTCTTCATCTTCCCGCATCGCATCCTCTTTCGCCTGGATGGTCTCCTCTCTGCGTGATACAAGGCTCTCTCGGGCCTCGATTCCCTTTTCTTCTCTTTCCTTCTCTACCTTCCACCTTTGGTCTTCTTCCTCGTGCACCCACCGTCTTTGCTCATCCTCCTGCTGTTCATCCTCCTGCTGATGAGTCCGCTTTCTCTGCACCTCCTCGCGTTCGATTTCCTTATTCTATCTTTCCCTCTCTTCCTTCCGAATTTGATCCTCCTTCTCATGTGCTAACCGGCGCTGCTCATCTTCCTTCATATGCGCCAACTTCCGCTGTGCTTCCTCGAACTCAATCGCCTTGTCTTCTCTTTCTCTCTGTTTCCTCCTCTTATCGTCTTCTTCTTCATGCGCCAGTTTTTGTCGTGCTTCATCGCGCGCGGTTTCTCTTTCCTGCCTTCCCGTTTCTTCCTTCCTTCATCGATCCTCTTCTTCAAATGACAGCCGCCTCTCCTCGTCTTCCCGCTCGTGCGCTAATTTTCACTGCGCGTCCTCGAACTCGATCCGCTTCAAACGTTCCAACTCTTCGCGATGGCGGATCCTCTCCTGGACGTCTCTGCGGCGGATGTTGGAGTAGTCGTCAACAAAGTGCCAGGTAAGGTCCATTAGCAAGAGGAGGACTATCAGTGCCTTCAAAATACTAAATGAGTACTTCCCGAATCTCTGAGTCCTTTGCAGGTTCAATGGTGTACGTTCATTTCTTGGACCTAGAGGAATGATATCAGATGCAGGATAAGACAGTGATCTGGAGGATCAGTACCTGCATCGTCATCCGGAAATGTACTGTAACTTAGAGGTGGAGAACTTCGACCAAGGGCTATAGTGTTGTGATGGAAGCGAAATTGGAAGCGCATACTAGGTTAAAAGACCTACTTTGCAGAAGGATCCATAGTTCCTGTCTCAGAGCTGAGACGACGACGGTAGCGAAGATACCTTACGTTGGAATTGAGTCTAGTTGGCTTCACATGTACGGGCGCTTAACATAAAAAACTGCTTCTGGAGCGCCTATCGCCCTCGATTGGCCTAAGTATGGTGGCGCCAAAACACCGTCACTGGTAGACAATTCGAGTTGTCCAGACCAGGATCATTTCATCCTCTGGGGAGAAAAGGTCCATCATTCGAAATATGCCGGGGATGTAGGACGTACTTGTGAGTGATGTCAGTGTTGCGTCTATGCCAGTATGATCCCCCCTCCTTCCCCCTGACTTTTCAGTAAAAAGCGCACCGACGACTAAGAAGTCTGTAATATTCCAGTTGTATGGCCAAGAAGAAGATGAACACGTCGCCCATTCCAGTGGTTTCCAGGTAGTCCCTGTGTCAGGAGACCGCTTGAAAGTCGGGGATATCACCTCGCTATTCATCGACATCAATTGAGTCCCATGGGAAATCTGTGTTTGTTCTGCTGGTGGTCGGAGAAACAGATACGGATTTCTAGATATCTGGACTTATTGTGTGGCTGCTGTATCAGGCTGAATATATCCGGCAAGACATAACGCGTAACCGGCAGCTTAACTCTCAGGGTAAGTATGCTCAGTCGCCGTTGAAAGTGGAGACCCAAACCAGGATGGTGATGCTTGGTAGTTCCTAAGACCTACAGACAGAATATCGATGGTCGCTGTTCCAAAGCCAGGTAGGCTGCATCAATCGTATCGTGAACGAGAATACGAGCAACAGGAAATATAATGAAGAAACGGGCCTTCTAAAAAATCTTCTCCCCACTGGATATGGCTCTTCTCGATGGTGGAGCGTTATTTCTTCCGTGGAAATAGAGGAAGTAGTGTAGGCTGAGGCCCGCGATGACACTATTCTATGTTAGCGGAATCTTCTTAGATGTGGTTAAAGTTAAACGCACCACTGCAAGGTGGGTAAATGCGCGCCATTCAATCCCAAAGGTAACGACACCGTCACTCCACAGCACTTCACGTTAGCACTGTTTACACCAGAGGGTAGAAATGTACACTTGTCACGGTGTACCATTTACTCGGACTGAGTGAGGAGACAGACATTAATCATACTGCAGAACATGTTTCAATAGCGCACTCACTCCATCAATTGATATCCCATCGTCGTGGGTAGGCTGATCAGAACTTGAAGAAGGTGGCGGTTCGCGACGAATTGTATATACCGATGCCTTACGTCACTACGTCTCACGTGAAATCAGGTACCACTGTCTAGGTTATCGCACTTAAAAATCGTAACCTTTCTTGCCTGCAACTGCGTCAAGCTCAAGGGTCCAGAGATACAGTCGTTAGCCTAACCGAGTGGTGCCTCTCGTGTATGTTTTCAGTGAAGCACATGACTTATCGGTGCAGTCACTCTTCAACCCAGCAGATTAGCGGCAACGAAGATTCAGAAGCGAGCATCTCTTTATTTTTGGACAACGGCGGACATATCTATACCCTGGTACTTGCATCAGTGCATTCATCTTTAACATGGCTATGAAGCTTTCGCTGACACATAATCGTGGCATCATTGTTATCCCTCTTTCAAGTTTTTTTTTAAACACCCGCCAAGGAATTTGCCCACTGAATTTGCCCCGGCAGTTAAAGTACCGATCGCACACCGTGTCATCTGTATGTGTGCAGCCCACTACATCAGGTGTGTCGCAATAAGACCCTGACAGCTATCGCAAGCCGTCTCGAAATTCGTATCCTCGAACAAACAGAAGTTCGACTATGCGACTTGAAGGAGAGAGACGTGCGCTTTGCGATGGAACTCGCAAGGGGGATAGATGACGGTGCGTAATCTTTATTGTGCCTAGACGTAGTATTGACGCCAGTCCCAAGTACGCCTCACATCCCTGGCTTACAGACCCGTTTTCTCTTGGACGACTAGATAAACCGACTCAGCACGGCTTGTCCAACTCAAGGCAATGGTACTTGGTATTCTCACCCTCTACACTTCAATCACATCCTTCCAACATAGGCAATCGAAGGCGATACCATGATGATTCTCACCGCCGAGTCTTCGATCATCACGGAAGTAGGGTTGTGCATTTTGTCTGACAGTACACATGCAGCCTCACTGTCTTTGGTTCATCTGAGCATATTCATTCTTCAAGGCTGAAGTTCGTTATACTGACTGATAGATTCGCAATGAAACAGAATCATTTTCAAGGTGTATGGCGTGAGAAGGGGCAGGCTTGTTAGGATGCATCTTAGGTAACGCCAAAAACGTTTTGCCGGCGCTCAGCAACAGACTAGGGATAGATCATCGCTAGCTTTGCATTCTGACCTGTTCGAAGCGTGTTAGCCGTAAGGCGGCGCTTATTTTTGCATCCCATTCACCTATAAGGTAAGCTCAAAAGCCATTCTAGTCTCCCCTCAGTTGAACACAGCATTCTCACAGTACCCTGTTCTCCCTCGTCATCAGACTTAAAGTGTCTGTATGCGAATCCTTGAGGACCTGTTTCCCCATTCTATCCTCAATGACGATCATGAAGCAGACAATCCAGCGTCAAATCATATATCTGGAAGAATTGGAGAAGATGCTGGCAATGCGATACGGGATGGTCGGGCACTTTGATTCAGTGCGGGTTTTGGACGAGGCCAAAAGGCGGGCGTTTGCCAAACATGATCCTAAATTCGACGAGGACCTGCGCGCACTGGATCAATTGAACGACCTTCGGCTCCAGCTTGCCCAGCTTCGCTATTTGCGCGCAGTTTCTCCATCCGCAAATGCAAGTGTCCCTTATCTATCTCTCGCGACGAAACGTTCCATACTGACGATTGCCCTATTAGATGTAGCACTCCCTGGCTGGTAATGGTTATCCATGTGATTCAAGCATGTATCTTAGTCATCGCCCATTGGTCAACGAGCCATTTTCTTAACATTTTATTATCTGTTTGGCGATTTATATTAAGCTTGCCTGGGACTGGTCTAATTCAGCGTCCTGGTGAGGCCGATTTGTCTTCATTGTATGCTCAATATTTTTCTAATTCTATCAAACAGAAAAGCCGGTTTGTAACCCTGATCGACATTCGAGAGAGTATGCCAACAGTCCACTACGACCCTGGACTAAGGTTTTAGAAGATCATTCGTTAGAACATTTGGGGCAGCTGGAATAGTCGCAATCTGTCACTCTCCAGGACCCGTACTCCCTACACAGAACGTGCAAGTCCTCTCCCACGCTTGCCTTCAAGGCTATTGAGTCGGCTTCTTTGTCTCCGCCATCTCTAGGTGAGACCCGATTTCGCCAGAAGCCCGCTCTAAAGGTGACCTCATTTATGTAAAGGACCTGCCTTATCGATTTCATTTCGGCCTGCCGCACCTACCGTTGATAACTTCCTCGAGGCCTGACGTCATACAGGTGATTCGGTGCCCCTTTGCAATTTGATCTCGCTTGCACAGACTACCCTCTGAAACGACTTGGAGAATAGCTGTGATGTCCGTACACTTTCATTTAGACTCACGTCGCAAACCATCTTCACCAATTCTAATAAGCCTCACATTGGCAAATTTCTCACATTCTAAACACAGCTTAATCAATCAGCGGGCCTCCCCTCTGATGTCTTTATTGTTTGGGAATCGCGCTTCCTTTTCCCAGATGTTGGTTATCTAGCGTGCGTCTTCCCCCGTACCGCACCCGATTATCTCACGTAGCATGCGGTATGTCAGCAGTGAAGCAAACAATTATCATCACTATCATTATCAGTATGATGTTGCTTAAGGGCACCAAACGTAAGTGCATAACGCTGCTTGGAAGCAGCTATTCCGGGTAGCAGAAACCAGAGAAAATGGGGGGGATAGCATATGAAATTTAGACCCAAGCTTTTGACCACAGCGAAATGAGTCGGGATTTCCTTTGAGGGTAGAGCCGACGGATTTTGCTGTGGTCAAAAGACCGTGTTGATTTCTATCTCTATTCTAACCATTTTCCCTGAATTCTGACCGTCACCTGCCACGGCTAACCCACTCACAGCAGCGCCCTAAATGAAATAAAGCGGGCACCCAATGGACATCGACGGAGGCAGCAGGCCGGACCTTGTTTGACTTACAGAAGTTCACTCTTCTCGATTGTATCCCGGTTTGCTCTCGCATAATTGATGATCATGGATATGTTTCTATGCAAAATGACATGGACGCTTCGGGGTTCAAGGAGCGCGAGCAGCCGGCGAGCTTGTGCCGATAAAACGTGCTGTTTGCTCATATCTACTCTTTCTCTTATATACTCACCGCCATAACCGCGAAAAATGAATGACTTCCCGATCCAGCGGCTCGATTCGTCCGAAGACGAAATGCTCTACATACTTGTCTTCCACCGCCATGGCACTCTGACACGCGTGAGCGACGCTAAAGGCTATTTAACAAATGGCGTATTTCCGGTATGTTGATCATCTTGGATACTTGTGCTCGGCGTACTGAATCTGCTCAAACAGAAAATGAAGAAGATAGAGGATACGATAGCCTGCTTAGAGAAGGAGGAGGAGGAGCTTGCGAAAAAGTACGGGATGGCGGGACACTTTGATTCCATCAATGTGTTACAGGAGGCCAAACGACGGGCGTTCGCCGCCCGACAGAACCTGAGCATATTGACTCGAATACACGACCGTCGGCAAGAGCTCGTAAGAGTGAGCGTCTTTCATCTGTGCTTGACGTACTGAAATTTATCGAAAGCAGGGAGGGGTCCCAGATAATGCTGACCATTTGGAGAAGGATGAGGAGAGACTCGCGAAGGAGTACGGGATGGTCGGGGACATTGACCCCGCAAAGGTCGTCCAGGAGGCGAGGAGACGGGTGGAGGCCTCCAAAGAAAGTCTATTACAACTGGATCGACTACACGAGCGTCGTCTGGAGCTCGCTAAGTACCGGCGTTCGATTGGAAACATAAATGTAGGTGTCCTTCATCTGAATATTTGTGCGCAGCTTAATAAATAAACTAGGCCAAAAGACTAACAGAGATTTTATTTGATGGAGACTAGCGATAGAGTCGAGGATTGTACTGTGTATGTGTTTGTCGCCTATGTCTCGCAGCGGAAACTAACCCTTGATCAATGTAAACAGTCTCTGTTATTCGCGCATAGCGTCTGGATATCATATAAGATTATAAGTCTTGAGCTAACAACGGTTCTTTCTTTTGCGGCTGCGCTACATGTTGGACCTGCAATTGATGGTGAAAGTCAATTTTTGTAACGTATAACACATGCCACAATGACTGGGGATCCCACGAGATGTACAACCAACATGACAACATAGGGTGTCTCTCTGTACCTAAATCAGCCCAATCTCCACTCCCGCCGACCCAGCAACCCATATCGACGTTGGCGCCAATCTCAGGCGTGCACGACATCCATGGACTCGATCGCAGTCGAGGTTCATATATCGGCCCCCATTTCGCTACACGATAAAGCAGTAAGGAGGAGGACTGAGCAAGCAAGACGACCGGAGCCAGGTCGAGACCGCAGTGGCACACAGTGAAGGCGATGCCTGCGATCTATTACGCGTCGGCTGGGGACCCCCGACGAACATGCTCCAAGCAATGTCCATACGACCGTGACGCCCGTCGCCGCCTACTTCGCCGAATCCCAACATAAGAAATCCCGGGTGGCGACTCACCACGACTGCCACCAAGACTCCTACACCTCAGTTTTCAATACCGGAGTCACATTGGTGAGGACCTTTTCCCTCTCAGACTCTGCCCTTGTGCCATCGAAAGGGCGTCCGCCGTCGAGTCGTTGACCCCCACCCTCCCCCCCCGGTTCCCTTTTCGTCAATCAACCCTGCTGCCCCTGGCCACCCAGAAATCGTATATTTGAACGCGAAGGATGATACCGCCGTCGACTAGACGTGCCGTCGCCATTGATGCCTACGCTCACCATGCAGCATGCAGCGGTCCACTGGTAGGGTCGGCTGGCTCACCCTGTAGGTCCCTGCTCAAAAAAGTGCGAACGGAGGGAGCCAACGAGAGAAGATCCCAGTCCCTTGCGGTGCGCCAAATAACCGCAAACTTTATGTCCTGACCAGTGAAAGGGTATGCGGGACACAAGGACCAGCAGGACGCCTACCAGAGGACTTACACAAGCGACTGTGTGAAGGACGTGTGTATGGTGTTGGTGTTGATGTTGGTACCGGCATAAGGTATCAATAGCTTGAAGTCACGGCCCGACATCGCGAACATGTGCTGTGGCCACTATGGAGATGATGATGATGATGGATATACATATCGTCCAACGGATGATCGATGATCGTTATTAATTTCGAGTTTCCCGTCTATAGGTCCGCAAGTTCTACAACGGCTTGGGTGGCTCGGTCTGAGGTTTCTTGGTCGTGGGCCTCTCGGTCGTGAGCTCGGCTTGGGGGTTGACTGGATGGTAGTGAGGATTCGGGTTTCGTAGTGCAGTTACCTGTATCCTTGCGTCCGGCGTGCCTGAAGGTACCGTGCCGTGTAATGATGAAATGAGATGAGACCGATGATCGACGGACAGCGCAACCTTGGGCAACCCTATTCTTCCTTCACATCTGCCGCAGACGTGAATTCGACTCGAAGTCAGACATGGGTGTTGAATACCCAGTCGGACGTTAGAACAACTGGATAGATATGCATAGCGGATCATTCCCCCGTTAATCAGTTCCCTAGCCTAACAGACGGTCATGATCTCTCATCCGGACAATAAGCGCCCGGATGTTGTAGTGAGAGGTTTTCCGTCCATTTCACTGGGTGTCACACGCTCCAAAAGGAGCAAAAAGAATTTTAAAAAAGAGGGACTCTGGGAGACCAGAGACCCAAAAGCGGCTGTCCCGACATCGATTTCGTCGACTTTTAAATGCGAAAATGGCCAAGGAAGTGTAAACGGAGCGCTTTTTGAGCTTGCCATTTCCTTTTTTTTTTTTTTTGGCTCAGACAAGCTTAATGTGCATTGAAACTGGTATATCCTACCGTATAGTCATGAGGATAAATCGTAGTAGTGTCCACACCCGACGGATATGATAAACGATGAATTTGTTGCGGTGTAAACATCTTTTCCGTCCATTTCTCCTGCATGAAATCCTGTTCACAAGCCAAGGGGGCACGCAGGACCTGTGTTTATTCCCCTAGAGGTCGGGGCAAAAGTCCGGACATATTTGGGCGGTTTGGGGTTCTAGGTTAGGGCAGAATCCGGACAAAATTGCCTGTCGATGACTGATGGTTAGATCAATAGTCCGGACAAATTCCACGATGGGAATAAGGTTAGGGCAAAGTCCGGACACTGTGCAATGTCGTGCCGACATAGTATTCCGATGACTCAGCTTCCAGTCGCATGCCGACGGAGTCATGCCGAAAGAAGTCAAGCCAGTGTGATCGGCTTGACTTCTTCAAGTCACAGAAGAGAAGTGGCTTCACTCGGCTTGACTACGGTTTCGAGTCAATATGCCACCGACTGCAAAATATGGCCCAATTTCCCAAACTGGACATTTTACGACACAGCCACAATATTCCCACCCTCCTCAACCGTCCACAGCGAGCCATTCTATAACACCTTTTGGGACATCTTTACATGCAATATATGTGCAGTGACCTCAAACTCTCTGATTGACTAGCGTATACCCAGCATTGTAGCTTATCCGCTGAAATTGAAGTTTGGTATTGCTATTTTGAGTAACGTCTAGTAAAGTCGACGGCATGCCGACTTCATGCCAAGTTGATATGACTTCGAGCCGGGTTGCTGACAAATTTCGGCTGGAAGTTGTGATGACTTCCAAGTCACAAGAAATCACGCCAAGCCGTGCGAAGCCGAGTCATCGGAACACTATGCCGACATGCCAAGGCGAGTCATTGTCCTACTTTACCTCAATTCCCGGATCCCTGTTCGTTATGGCAGTGGCACTGCTATTGTTTGCCAAATTTATCAAGGCCATTTATTGAGGAGCAGAGTATCTTGCTAATCTTACAAAGTACTCGTATTGATGACGGTTTTCGCCCTGCATGAAGTTCTGTACTAGAATTTAGCATTGAGGACCGCGACGATTTTTTCTTGGATTTTTACGATTTTCTGAAAAAATATGAAGTTAGGGCAAAATTCCGGACAAATCGCACGGAGGGGCTATGTTAGGACAAGAATCCAGACAAAAATCAAAATTAGGCGAGACGAAGTCCGGACAATTTTTCAGATTTGGCCAAAATCCTTGCCTGCCTCGGATGTTATTTTCCAGACCATTTATCATTGTATATTGCACCTAAAGTCAAAATTTAGAGCCTAAAGGTACAGAAATGGTGCCAGGAAAAATCAACAAAAGCGTAGAATATTACTACCATTTATGGGCATGACAGATAACTGACCGTGGAAACCCAGCGAAACAGGCGGTAAATCTACTAATGAAGAGGTAACAATGGTTTTAGACAGTATACCAAAGTCGGTCGTTCATGTGACTTCCTACCACCATTGGGTTCTGGTGTGCTCCTATTTCGGGTAGATCCCCGATAAGTTCCAGATACGTCGGCAATCTGCCTGGCGAGTTACCCACTTCCTTCAGTTTATGAAGAAGCGCCTCAGTGAAAACTCCATAGTGCGTGGCCTCACCGGCACCCTTCACTTCCACCGCCAACTCGTAGGCATTACACGCTGCCAAGGCTACATGGGTTCCCTCATCGGCGCTCCAATCCCCTGCAGATATAGACCCATATCGAAGGGAGCCGTCGTCAGTTTTTAATTCACTCAATCTCCTCTCTGCAGCGGCAAACATCCCTGCAATCAGGGTATCTGATCTATCCAGTTCTTCGGCCATGCGTGGTACTCCGAGTCCTTCACCCTTCAAAGGGTCTCTTGTCGCACCTGAAGCGAAACAGCAATCAAGAATGACGGTAATATGATGTCCTTTAGTGCGACAGACTTCAGTGAGAATAGTCGAGACCTCTCGATCACTGATGTCAGGGATTACTAGTTTTTCAGCGTCGCCGGGAGCTGGGCGGGGGTTACGGTCCATGGGACACAGGGCTTCGATGCTTCCTACTCTCGCTGCGAAGTCTCCCTTGTATTCAGGATGTGACTTGCACTGATAAAATGTGCCGTGTCCGGAGAAGTAGATGACAATGTTGTCACCGTGTTGTATCTGAGGATTCGTAGAGAGGCCGAGAAGTGTATCGACGATGTTGGTACGGGTAGCGGCAATGCTGTCCATGCCAGGCCGCCGCAATAACTTCTGGGGAGTGGTATCATCTATTCCGAGGATGAGCTCAATACGACCGGGTGGGACACCGAGGTTTGTGTTCAAATATCGCCAAAAATTGGTGGCATCTGACACGCAACCATGCAGTGTAGTTTCTGCTTCATAGGCATCAATACCGATGACAACCGCCCAAAACCGATTGCCGTCTACTTTGCCGGGGGGCTAAGTATTACTCGTCAGTACCGCAGTGTTATCTCGGACTGGGTATGCGCTCACGCTTGCATTGGTATACTCTGCAGCTGACGTATCGTTCGGAGAAGGAGACATGTTCAAGGGGGCTTCGTAGAGCTACTGGTCATAATTCCAACATTCCGAATTGTATTTATGTCGAAAGAATCTCGACGACGTGGTCACCGGTCTGTTATCTTTGACGCTGTTGAACTAAATACATCCTTGCGACTAACGTGGACAACTGTATAGTAGCTTGCGCTGAGTCCCAGGAGACCTGGAGTAAAAATAGTGGGCGTGGTAGATTTGCGCGCTTAACACACAGTATTCCAGTGCAATTGCAGCTTCAAGATCGTACGTAGATTCTTTGCAAATTCCTAATCGAGAAACGGAGTAGCTACTGGCCCGGAGAGTGCTGTAGAGTGCTGTATAATACGACCATGCCATTTCAGTTCACAGCTTCTCAGAGCATTTGACTTGGCAAACGTGACAGTAACGGAGCCTCTTCGTATTGCAGGAGACGAGATATAGCGGGCTTGCCACGGCATAAACGTAGCAACATAGTACATGCCCACTGGAACTAAGATGCCTGCCTTCTCATGCGTAGCACCTCTCTGGCGCCCATGACCGCTCACTACCACTCTATGCACTCCTAGGTGGCAAATTCGTGCGAAACCAACGGAATAGAGAAAGAGATTTGACGCATTCTTTTGACTACAGCAAAATTCGTCGGCACCACTATTAAAGTGAATCTAGACGCATTTTGCTATGGTCGAAAGCTTGCGTCAAAATTCAATTCGCTGTTCCCCCATTGTTGGTGGGTTTTCTCTGGTCCGATATAGCCGCTGACCAGGAGTGGGACAGTCTTCGATAGGGCACAGGACTCTCATGATCAGGTATAAATGTAATTCCGTCAAGTCCGGATCCCTGAGGTGATGAAGAGGCTGCCACTGTACTTCGCGGTGGAAATATTACACTCCCAGTCAGAAGTGGAAGTGGTAAGAAAGCCGTCAACTTCTTACCACCATTACTTTGGGCTGTATTGATCGAGGATGCCAGCCGCCAGGATACTGTAACCGCCAAAGAACAGAAAAGAACATCGTCGAGGCCATATCATTAATAGATAACATCATCAACTTCCATTGTGTCGTCTGACTATAATCAGTCCGAATCGCATTGCCATCTTGATAGTTTAATAGTTGTATGGCGCTTCGCAGGAATTCGAGATTCTATCAGAATCCATTAGCTGACACTCCTGGGAAGCAGACATTTCTGTTGAGGTAAAAACCGCGAAAACATACATGAAAAACTGATGGAGCACGGTTTGGGCATTTTGAACATGGCGAAAACCATCAGCTCTGATGATCAAGTGGAACCGGCAGTATTAGTGAACGTCGGTCCCAGATATCACATACACGAGCACCAAGCATTTACACTGCAACCTTCGCAACGGGACGAAGCATTAGCGTGTGAGTGACATCAGGTGTCGGAGCGGAATAAGAAATCTTGGTCCATTGAAGAGCAGTCAGGGCCTCGGTGCGGCTTCTAAGACGCCCGGCGCTGGCAGATGACAAGACGGAATAACTTGCTGACTCTATCGTAGAACCCCCCACCCCCCCAATCAAGCCCCCAATCAAGCATCCACGTAGAAGAATAAGGTTCCAGTTCCAGTCGTGGAACCAGTACTTGAGGACGCGATGTTACCCGAGGTCGAGAAACGAGACGCCCCAGAACCTCCATAGGTCGCGCTATTGAGTTGGGCATAACCGTCAAGCGCCCTATGATGGGAGGCTGATCAGAAGCAACTCATCGATTGCACGCAGCTTAGCATGTTGCGACGACTTGTTCGCAGGACTAGGGAGAAGTCATCATGGGGTTGTAGCATGATTGAATTACGTCGCTATGCTATATCATGCATGCTTCCCTCACGGAGAGAGGCATAGTGATATTCTGAAGAGAAGTACCATTTCAGCCGATTGAATATCAACTGCAGTGTGTTGTACGTACCACAATCAATTCCCTGATTGCAGCATCGTAAGTAGCAAATCGGGGCATCCTTTGATCAACAGGACCTTCCAAGGACCACGATGAAGCCTTGGAGGAGCGAGTCGAAGAAACGATAGCAAGGCTGTATTCACATTGTAAGCAGTGAGCTTCCGCGGGTCTTAAATTGGAAGCTTCTGACATTTCGATGAGACGAAGTCGATTACGATGAAAATACAAAGTATCGGCTAGGCGGTGTACTACAAAAATGATGTCAGATTAAATTTTTATATTAAAACATATTGATCAATCACCGTCACAGGAGTAACAAGCGCAGGTATGTTCGTGAAGTTGCAAGGCATCGTATACATAGAACCCATGCCTTGGCGCCAGCCCAGACGATAACTCGGACTCAGAGACAACTTGGAGATTTAGTTTTGTGCAAGTAGAAGTGGGGGACGATAATTCGGCTCCTGCGATCGAGGAGAACATCGTATATGAGGAGACCCGTCAGGAGTGGCCAGGTCCTCCTATCCCGGATGCTTGAAGCTGTAATCTGTGGTCTACTCTGAGAGTTGAAATGTCCGTAAAGCTCGGCGGCACGAGCCTGATGGCTCCCAGCTTATGTATCACAAATCACGTCTAACAAATATGCACCAGTCAGTCGTACGCCGTGCTCGCAGACGTGATGCTCACAGAGTTATGCCTTTAAGGAAATCAAATCACCAGTCGACAAGATGCCAGGTGAAGACCATTAACAAGAGGGGGACCATCATGACCTTCAAGGTATACGAACACTTCCGAGAGAAAAAAGGGTTTAGAGCGCATATCACCCTCCGATGGTTCTCAAGTGCCACTGTGACTCAGCAAGTCGTTCGAGAAAGGCTTATACTGCCGTCCGAAGACAACGGAGAGAAGAAATCCAATTGCGTCAGAGAGATGTCATTTAAGTCTAAAGTGGACGTTAGCACGGACATCCTAGTACTCGATGTAACAGCACGTACCACCGACTAAGAAGTCCTTGGTAACATTTCCTGTCAATCCCATCATCCCTCGTCAGACTGACTGTCCAGGTAGGACGCTACCTGCCTGCTTATCGACACCAATCGACTCGTACGGGCAAGAAGGATGTCGGTTCCGTTGATGGTTCAAGAAATCAAGCGGGGCCAACGAATGCCGAGATGGCTGGTGGGTCTGAGTGAATTATCGCGATACGGGTAAATCAGGCTGCATATACGGAGAGGAGTTGGCATTGAGAGCGTGATGTGTACGGGCATTTTGAATCCAATGTTGCCGTGAAAGTACGAGGAAATCAGGAAGTACAGCTAAGTCGCTGCTTTCTTTGTCAGATAGATCTTTCCCTCCTTGCACATATGCTCGATGGTCGAGCATCTTTCGCTCTGCTGACAGCAAGAGGGCTGGTCGCGATGCCACTGGTCTATATTAGTGGGACATGGTAAGTTGCAATAAAGATATACGCACTGCCGGAAGGTGCTTCTCAATCAAGTCGAGTTGCTAGAGCGAAATATTTGCGCGCGGCAACCGCGCAAACATATGAGGATCCCCTTTCCTAACAGTGTCGCAGCATCCGCTGCCACTAATCCACCCTCCAGGGAGTAGAAAATCCGGGTGCAATCGGGACCAGCTGCGTTGTTGCAACGTATTTGGGTGCCATCCCTGCAAATTACACTTTGACACAGGGTAGACGACGTACAGTAGTCCTTCATTTTCGTGCTACTAGTACCGGTGTCATGTCAAATTTGGTCGCGTCCGTAGGCCGTTGGCTCAGACTGAATGAGCAGAAAAAAATTATTCAGTCTGGAGAAGACAGGCGAGAGAAAACGCGTACCTGCTCAGAAACCCCGCTACTTTGAGCAACAGAATATGAGGCAGCATCGTCATGGATAGACTGAGTGATGCATAGCAGATGATGGTGGTCAGAGTGAAGACTGCAATTTATGTTTTTCCCACGCCCACAATTTCTTGCTCTGACCTTGACCGGTTATCGATGTCTTCACTCAGGTCATCCTGAGAGCTCGCACTGCTCTTCTGCACCGCCGAACCTCTTCGTCCAAGGATTTCGAGCACGCCTCTTGACCGGCAATGGAATCATAGCAATGAATACTCTCCCGGTGGACCTCTATGCATGTACGACATCCGAACTCGTTGACCTCGATACCGCTGGCGGTGGAAGTTCTCTCACACAGTTCGATTCTTCCCCGTACAATCCGACGATGGCCATACATGTCTACTATCACTTGGTCCAGTACAAATTATCCGAATCAAATTATCAGAGGGGTGGAAGCAGCATCACTACCCCCATGCACCGGCAGCATTGCAGACGCTGTAGTGATACAAAGTCAGATTCTGCGTTACGTACAAGTATCCGTCACAATGATCGATAGCGGTGAACAACAAAAACGACGAAAGACTTCGAAAATACAAGGTCAGCAACCGTTCACGGGCACTCGCTCTCATCAGCGTCGATGAACCAAGTTCCAATGATACCATGCTTTCCCTAGAGAGAAGAAATGAGCATTACGTCCACGCGACGGAACATCACTAACCTTGTTCTCGCATGTATCAGGGTGGGCAAAGCTCTTCCAACCGATTTCAGAGGGGGTGGAAAAGCACATCTCAGCCCAGTTGTCCCAGGGCTCTTGGTGATTGAACATACGTGCTTCAACGCGCTATGATAGTGTTATCTAGTATCGGGTAACGATTACGACAGCATGACATACCATTTTGCGGGATCCGTAGCAGCCCTAGATGAAGGATATCAACGCAGGTCTGCACATCTGCAGCAAATTCTTACCTTTTTCTCGTGATTACCCCACCACGTCTTGCACGTCGGTTCGTTCGACGTTACGGTCCAATGTCCAACAATACTGACAGCGCCATCCTGGTCAGCGAAGTAATTCAGCACCTACTATAACCTTCGAAGAATAGAACAAACGCACCTGTCTCTCCTTAGTGCAAAAATCTGGATGGTCATACGTGACTCCATGAATATCGATAGCTGTCTTCATGCACCAGCTCTGCGCGTCCTCTCCGTAAGGAATGTTCATTAGTTTGGCCTGATACATCCTCTTCTCGTAGCTCAAACACCGCTTCTCCGGCGTCAAGTCCTGCCAGACCAACCCAGCGCGCTTCCTGCGTTCTTCATCCTCTCCCATGCGGTGGGTGTTGGAGTAGTCGTCAACGAGGTGCCAGGTGAACGCCATGAATAACAGGAGCCCGATCATGACCTTCAAGGTATACGAACACTCCCTGGGTCTCCTGGTTGTTCGCGTGTTCAGTGGTGTCCGCTCATTGCTTGGATCAGTACGTGCATGGTTATCTGGTCCAGGGAAGGTACTGTAAAGTGGAGGTGGGGAAAACCAAGGACTGGTGTACAAGATCAGCGATATTGAAAACGACGATATCTGATCATAAGACATACTTAGCAGCGCGATCCATAGCCTTGGCTCTAGCTCTGAGTGGAGACAACAGTGGGAGTAAAGAAGCACACGTCGGAGTTGAATTTGGTTGGCTTTCGCACGTGCAGGCGCTTGTTTTAAAAATGGATTTGGAGCGCTTATTATTGCTCGAATGGTTTTGTAGTATATCAGCGAGCATCGGTATTGTGGCCATGCTTAAATGCTGTTGCGAATCAGATAAGTCGTTCGAGATTGGTTGATGGAGAATGAAGGAAAACAGGTCCGTTTGTGTTAGAGTTATGGGTGTAACCAGGCGGCCTGGAGTCAAAGTTAGCACGGACGCGCAAATACTCGATACAACGGTACATACCACCGGCTAAAACGTTCTCGTCCTTCCTTCCTGACTGAATCGCTGCCTGTGGTTTCTATAGTTTGTCGATAGTTGTCCCTGCATCTTGAGAGATGGGAATGGTGCCGGGCGAGAAGAATCAAGGCGTAACCTGTTTGGAAGGCCAGGATGGGGCTGGCTCAGGTTTGTTCTGCTGATGGCTTAAGAATTGGCGTGTTGGAACGGGGGACACAGATGTCGAGATGACTGACGATGGCAGGCTAGATCTTTGAGCGAATTATCGCGACGCGGGTGAATCAGACCGCATATACGGAGAGGAATTGAGAATAAAGTGCACGGGCAATTTGAATCCAGTGTTCCGTTGCCGTTGAGAACGATATGACGAGCCTCCGATACACTGTCTCCGTCGTATTTCTCCCACATATACATGCTTGATGGTCAAGCATTGTTCCCTCTGTTGATGGTGGAGAGACCGATTGCGATGCCTCTAGTCTATATAAGTGGGACACTCTCAGTCGCAATCAAGACATACGTACCACCGAAAGATTCTTCTCAATCAAGTCGAACTGCCGGAGCGAGATATATGCGTGTGGCAACCGAGGATACTCTTTTCTAACCATGAATCCACTCTCCAGTGGGTGAGAAAACCTGGTACAATTAGGACCAGCTACGTTGTTGGTGCTACATTTTTAGATGTCGTCCCTGCAAATTACACTCAGACATATGGTGCAGTAACGAGACCTAGGCGACGTACCGTACTCCTTCATTTTCGTACTACTGGTACCGGTGCCGTGTCAAATTTGGTGGCGTCCGTGGGCCGTTAATTCAGACTGAATGAGCTGAAAGAATTTATTCAGTATGGGGGAAGACAGGCGAGGGAAAACGCATACCTGCTCAGAAATTCTGCTACTTTGAGCAATAGAATAAGAGGCAGCATTGATATTCCCATCGTTGTGGATCGACTGAGTGACGCGTAGACGAAGATGGTGGTCTCAGTGAAGACTGCAATTTATGTTTTTCCCACGCCCACAATTTCTTGCTCTGACCTTGACCGGTTATCGATGTCTTCACTCAGGTCGTCCTGAGAGCTCGTACTGCTCTTCTGCACCGCTGAACCTCTTTGTCCAAGTATTTCGTACATGTCCCTTGGCTGGCAATGGAATCATAACGATGAATAGTATTCCCGTTGGACCTCTATGCATAGCCGACATCGAACTCGTTGGCCTTGACACCACTGGCTGTGAATTCACCTTCTGGAGCGACCACATTTCTCCTTTCGATGGCAGCGACACTTGACAGGCTGAATTGAAGGAACATGGTGCTGATCAATTGGGTCGAGGTGCGTTTAGTTCACCTGTTGATATATTTTCCCTCACATATCTCGCACTGCGCAGACGCCGCCTGTGCCTCTTATGCGTCGACCTCAATAGGATTTACTAGGCCAATAACTATCCCTGTTCGGCCATTCCTACTGAATAGTATGCCGTGGCAGGTACTGAATTGTCATATGGCAGTGAAAAGGGACACAGCCTGAGATATCCAATACATCAGATCTCTCTTCGCATGAGCCTTCTGTGCCGAAACCGGCTACCGTGACAAAGACGTTGGGAAGCGAGTGTTCATTGAGTGGAGACGAGCGCCGCGACTGGCTCAAGGCGACACTCGATGTCGACGTCGACGTTTGTGCTTGTCTGTCAGCCACCGGTCCGAACCAGCCCTAGCTATACTCTCAAATAGCAGGTCCAGGAGAATCCTCCTCGACGATTGTGGTCCATGTATAGCGCGCGATGCCAGCTGAATTCTGCCGTCGAGACCGTCTGTGAGTATCGTATCTTCTCCATGTCGCCAAAGTCTAATAGCCGGTGATAATCAACAGATTCTTTCATTCGACCGTAGCATACCTACACGAGCGCGACGTTGATTGGTTGGCTCCAACATCGGTTTATCGATCAGCATGTATATACGATCTGGATTAAAATATCCTTCCTTCCTTCCTTCCATACGTGATGTCAAGATGATCAGATGTCCTTTTGTGAAATTCCCGTGGATTGCCCTAAGCGCCTGTAAAAATAGAATCAATCAGAAGTTCTTCGAGCACCAGAGTAAAAAACCTCCAATTAGCTCATAGTACAAAATTTCAGAGGTGTGTTCGTCCATGTTATGAGTTGATTATTCTCACTCGTGTTCTCTGTGCAGTGTGCATAAAGACACCAAATAAACAGACTGAACGAGGCAACATGAAAACAATGAGATCACGAGGCCTGTGATCGTCATCAAAACCAGTTGTACACGGACGTACTCTTTACTCGTACAATTTCGTTTGCTCATACCCTTTGCATACCAACGCCTTTACTGTCGGCCCTAGGTGCATCGGTCTCGCTGCACGTCGTGTTTGAACTGCATTTTGAACGATGGCGATGAGTCCAGTACCTTTCCCAATTTGACGGGACCAAAAACGACCTTCTTCGAAGATGATTCAAAAATGCTGTATGTCAAAGCAGTAGTGTATAAGTGACCTGCTGTTTCCTCAGAACCAGCGCTCCCACAATGTCGTCGTCGCTTCCGATACCGATAGCTGATATCCCCTCGAGGCTGGGAGCAACATTCGGAGCGATTTTTATCGGGGCGACTATAGCTGCAGTGTTTGTGCAGAATCTAGGTTTTGATACTATGCTCACTCCACGCTCTAGGTTCTACGGAATAACAATTCTGCAGACAGTCGTCTATTACAAACAAAATCCTAACGATCCGTGGCTCTTTCGATATGCGGTACGCTTTCACGTTGTACTTTTCTCACACATTTCGAAAACGTATCTAGGTCGCTTTTTTATGGTGAATTTCAGGCAAACTGAGGACGTATACCGGTTGACACGGTGCAATCTGCAGGATATTTGATACGCTTCATGTCGCCTTGAGTACTCACACGCTTTATTTCTATCTTATCGAATCATTCGGAAACTATCTCTCCCTGTTCGGAATCGTTTGGTACGTCAACCGAAGCCTTGGAGTCCGTTGAGTTCTGACCTTATTTGCAGGAGCTTTCCGGTAACGTTATCTCCTCGCTGCGTTGGTCTGTATGAACCCAAGGTTCTCCCTCTTAGTTGCAGCTATTGTTCAATGTGCGTTGCAGTACATTATTTGGAAAGCCGTGCTTATCAACTTTTTTTCTCTCAGATGTTGATCGTTTCTGGTGTCCAAGCGTGATGATGACAAAGACCAGTGACTCACCGGTGCCACAGACTATACGCCGTCAGGACATGGAAACGTTCGTCTTCAACGTTCTCTGAAATTCTCTCGCATTGATCTTCTAATCTCCCAGTCGGCCGTCATTTCCATGCGGTGTTGCCTCGGTTCATTGTAGGTGTCTTCCTTCCTCTACGAACACACATCGGCGTTGATATTCGACCTACAGTTTCTTGCTGTCGCAGCTACGTTTGGTGAGGCTTCCCGCATACTGATGAGAAATGAAACCAGGCGAACTAATTTTCCTATAGGCACAGGATCCTGTAAGCATGGTTTCTGTAATTTTCTCGTTGTAAAAGATACTAATCCAAGGCAGACGTGATTTATGATACGTGAGCATGCAGTAAACTAATGCATTCATTTCTCTCATTTATTTCATCTTCAGATACACCCTGTCAAGCTTCATGGACGTTTCTACTATCAAGGTAGGTCGTACGTACGCTTCTGGTTCGCACGAGTGTTGATCTCTGGCAAGCATCCATATGCAGATTTCTCCACCACCGCGGGGGCAGACTTCGTGATCGCTGGTGCCATGTGCTTTTACTTGCACAAGGGCAGGTCGACGACCAACTTCTCTAGGTCTGTCTTTCATCCTAAGATCAACGAATTTTCTCTTGCAGCTTATATAGTACTACCAACACAATATTGAGACTAATGCGGCTCGTAGTGATATCCGGGCTGGCGACGAGGTATGAATCTCGTGTAAGCAATGCTCTGCAAGCTAATTGTGATGGTACCTACCTAGCGCATGCTCCCTTTTTACTCTCGTGACGGTGTTTAATCCCGTTCATTGCCTGCCCGATCATTCGATCTGATATCGGTTTCAAACAGTACATAGCCTGGCCGAACACTCTCATTTTCGTTGCAATCGACTTCATCTTGCCAAAGCGTCAGCATTTAAATCCTCTTCCTCTGCCTTTTAAGACTCAATCCTCACCAACAGTCTATATAAATTCTCTACTCGCCATGCGAGTCTAGTTCCACTGATTTCTTCTCCGAATTCACTAACCCTGTACAGGCTCAACTCACGCCAGAGTTCGATGTGGTCTACCACAAAAGGACACCATATTGATCAAAAGATAATCAAATTTGCTCCCGCCCAAGTTGCTGGAAGTGGGATGGTTGATTCAGGACAGACGGTACGTGCGGTCGTTTCTGCGATCATGGCTGGCTTACCTGAAACTTCCCTTCAGACTATCACTATCCCTGCTCTCTGTGACCGAAGCAGATACGGTACAGACGGTACGTGTAACGTTCCGTGATTGTCATTCCACTGACCTGAAGCTTCCCTTCAGAATATCACTCTACCGCTCCCCGTAATAGAAGGAAGTCTTTCGAGTAGTATCGGTGATATGTCATTTGCGTAAGGATGTACTTCTCCTACATAGCTCGATTCTCCCCATATGTACTATCCACGTCGACTATTATTGGCCTCATTATTTACGTCCAGCAGCATCATACGAAGCCGTTGATAGAGATTCTTGATTGAGTACAACTTATGTTTCACAATGATCGATAGCGGGAAACAGCAAGAACGACAACACTTCCAAAATGCAAGGCCAGCGGCCGTTCACGGGCACTCACTCTCATCAACATCGATGAACCAGCTTCCAGCGATACCCCAGAGTACCTATGGAGAAGAAATGAGTATCACGTCCACGCGGCGGAGTATCACCGACCGTGTGCTCGCATGTATCAGGGTGGGCAAAGCTCTTCCCAGCGATTTCAGAGGGAGTGGAATAGCACATCTCGGCCCAGTTGTCCCGGGGCTCTTGATGATTGAACATACGTGCTTCAACGCGCTATGATAGTGTTATCTAGTATCGGGTAACGATTACGACAGCATGACATACCATTTTGCGGGATCCGTAGCAGCCCTAGATGAAGGATATCAACGCAGGTCTGCACATCTGCAGCAAATTCTTACCTTTTTCTCGTGATTACCCCACCACGTCTTGCACGTCGGTTCGTTCGACGTTACGGTCCAATGTCCAACAATACTGACAGCGCCATCCTGGTCAGCGAAGTAATTCAGCACCTACTATAACCATCGAAGAATAGAACAAACGCACCTGTCCCTCCTCAGTGCAAATATCTGGATGGTCATACGTGACTCCATGAATATCGATAGCCGTCTTCATGCACCAGCTCTGCGCGTCCTCTCCGTACGGAATGTTCATCAGTTTGGCCTGATACATCCTCTTCTCGTAGCTCAAACACCGTTTCTCCGGCGTCAAGTCCTGCCAGACCAACCCAGCGCGCTTCCTGTGTTCTTCATCCTCTCGCATCGCATCCTCCTTTGCCCGGATGGTCTGTTCTCTGCGCGCGACAGCGCTCTCTCGAGCCCTGATTATTCGATCTTCTCTTTCCTTTTCTGCCTTCCTCCTCTTGTCCTCTTCTTCGTGCGCCAGCCTTCGCTGTGTGTCTTCGTGCTCAATCCGCTTCAGACGGTCCGACTCTTCACGGAGACGATTCCTCTCCTGGACGTCCGTGCGGTGGGTGTTGGAGTAGTCGTCAACGAGGTACCAGGTGAACGCCATGGATAACAGGAGCCCGATCATGACCTTCAATATATACGAACGCTTCCTGGGTTTCGTGGTTGTTTGCGGATTCAGTGGTGTCCGCTCATTGCTTGGATCAGTACGTGCATGGTTATCTGGTCCAGGGAAGGTACTGTAAAGCGGAGGTGGGGACGACCGAGGTCTGGTGTACAACATCAACGATAGTGAAGACGACGCTAACCATAAGACATACTTGGCAGCGTGGGCCATAATCCTTGGCTCTGGTTCTGAGCGGAGACGACAGTGGGAGTAAAGAAGCACACGTCGGAGTTGAATTTAGTTGGCTTTCGCACGTGCAGGCGCTTGTCTTAAAAATGGATTTGGAGCGCTTATTATTTCTCTCGGATGGATTCGTAGTATATCGATGGCCATTCGTGATGTGGCCATGTTGGGGTTGTGAATCAGACAAATTATTCAAGACCGGCTGATGGAGAATGAGGGAAAACAGGTCCATTTGTGTTGGAGTCATGGGTGTAACCGGGCGGCCTGGAGCACGGACACACAAATGCTTGATGCATAAGTACATACCACCGGCTAAAACGTCCTTGTTAGCCCTTCCTGCTCATTGAGGCGCTGAAGTTGATAGCCGCCTATGGTTCCTATGGTTTCTCAATACCATTGTCCCTACATCAAACAACTTGAGAGGTAGGAATAGTGCCGGGTGAGAAGGATCGAGGCGTAACCAGACTGGAAGGCCAGGATGAGGATGACCCGTGTTTGTTCTGCTGATGGCTCAAGAAATGGCATGTTGGAGTGGGCGAGCACGAATATCGAAATGATTGATGATAGCGGGCTGGATCTGTGAGCTAATTATCACGACGCGGGGTGTGCTAGACTGCATATACGGAGGGAATTGAAATGTGGAGTGTAAAGGATAGGTTGAATCGGGAGTGTGTTCCGTTGCTATTGAGAGTGACATTACAGGGAATTCAGGAGTATAACGATAGACCGAGCCTCCAGGACACTGCCTATATCCATGCTTGATGGTCGAACATCGTTCCCTCTTTTGATGGCGGAAAAACCGGTTGTGACTCTTCTAGTCTATATTAGCAGGACACTCTCAGTCACAATAAAGGCATACGTACCACCAAAAGATTCTTCTCAAACTGCCGGAGAGAGATGTATGCGCGTGGCAACCGAGGATCCTCTTTTCCAACCACATCATTGCCTCGGCTGCCATCAATCCACTCTCCAGGGAGTGAGAAAACCTGGTACGATCAGGAGCAGCTGCGTTGTTGGTGCTACGAATTTGGGTGACATCCCTGCAATTATACTTAGACACAGGGTGCAGGAACGAAGCCTAGACGACATACCGTACTCCCTCGTTCTCGCTCTTACTACTAGCACCGGCATTGCGTCAAATTCGGTCGCGTCCGTGGACCACCAAATAACTCAGACTGAAAGGATTTATTCAGACTGGTGGAAACAGGCGAGAGAGAAGACGCGCACCTGCTCAGATAGCCCGCTAGTCAGAGCAATAAATAGAGCATTGTTATTCCCATTGTCGTACTCGTAGGTCGGTTGAATGAGTCATAGACGACGATAGTGCCAGTGGTTGCGGTGAAGACTGCAATTTCAGTTTTTCCCACGGCCACCATTTCTTGCTCTGATCTTGGCCGGCTACATATCGATGCTTTATCGTTCACTCAGGTCGGAGTCGGACAGAGAGCCCGCACTGCAGAGCTTCTTTTAGATATGCCTCCTGACTGGCACTATAACCATACTATAGTGGCGAATACTCTGGCGGCCTCCCGGTGGACCTCATGCGCAACATCGGAACTCACCCGCCGTAATACCGCTGGCGATGGCTTTACCTTCTGGGGCGACCACGTTTCTCTGTTTCGATGGCGGCGATCCTTGACAGGTTGAATTGAAGGAGCACGGAACTGATAAATTGGGGCAAGGTGCGTTCCGTTCACCTGCTAATGTCCCTTTCCTCATACTGTAGCTCCGTGTATGGAAGCAACTTTGGAGGACCCCTTACGCTGACTAATTCATACTGCTCATGCAACCGGGGGTCTTACCCCTTAGGTTGCTGAACGTACCATCGCAAGTGTCAGGGTGTAGGGATGCGCTCCGTTATCCAGAAGTAAAGACACCCTTAGTCTCTAATCCTCTCATCCAGAAGGTATTTAAAGATCTTCAGGAAACCAGCTGCGCCGTCGCCCTATATTGTAATTCTGCCTCTGGGACGCTGGGTGCGAGACGACGTAGTACGCTCCTACGTTTTAGGTTCTTCTACCGATGTTGCATCGAATACATTTGGTTGCGACTGTGGACCGTTAACTCGGCCTGAGTGAGGACAGAACTTGAAATTACTCAGAGTTGCGGGAAACGGGGAATATAGAAGATGTTTACCCCCTCCAAAGATTCGCTATGTCGGGGAGTATAGATGAAGTATCAAGATCGCGCATTTCGGCGATGATATTCTTATTTGATTCTTATTCCCGAAGGTAGGTTCGAGCGAAGCATAGAAGATGATGACGTGCTGTGTAATGATGATGATGGCGATCGAAGAATGCGAAGTCCTATGAACACACATCGGCGTTGATATTCGACCTACAGTTTCTTGCTGTCGCAGCTACGTTTGGTGAGGCTTCCCGCATACTGATGAGAAATGAAACCAGGCCAACTAATTTTCTTATAGGCACAGGATCCTGGTAGCATGGTTTCTGTAATTTTCCCGTTGTAAAAGATACTAATCCAAGGCAGACGTGATTTATGATACGTGAGCATGCAGTAAACTAATGCATTCATTTCTCTCATTTATTTCATCTTCAGATACACCCTGTCAAGCTTCATGGACGTTTCGACTATCAAGGTAGGTCGTACGTACTCTTCTGGTTCGCACGACTGTGAGATCTCTGGCAGGCATCTATATGCAGATTTCTCCACCACCGCGGGGGCAGACTTTGTGATCACTGGTGCCATGTGCTTTTACTTGCACAAGGGCAGGTCGACGACCAACTTCTCTAGGTCTGTCTTTCATCCTAAGATCAACGAATTTTCTCTTGCAGCTTATATAGTACTACCAACATAATTTTGAGACTAATGCGGCTCGTAGTGATATCCGGACTGGCGACGAGGTATGAATCTCGTGTAAGCAATGCTCTGCAAGCTAATTGTGATGGTACCTACCTAGCGCATGCTCCCTTTTTACTCTTGTGACGGTGTTTAATCCCGTTCATTGCCTGCCCAATCATTCGATCTGATATCGGTTTCAAACAGTACATAGCCTGGCCGAACACTCTCATTTTCGTTGCAATCGACTTCATTTTGCCAAAGCGTCAGTATTTAAATCTTCTTCCTCTGCATTTTAAGCTAAGTCCTCATCAATAGTCTATATAAATTCTCTGCTCGCCATGCGAGTCCAGTTCCATCGATTTCTTCTCCGAATTCACTAAACCTGTCCAGGCTCAACTCGCGCCAGAGTTCGATGTGGTCTACCACAAAAGGACATCATATTGATCAAAAGATAATCAGATTTGCTCCTCCCCGTGCTGCTGGAAGTGGGATGGCTGATTCAGGACAGGCGGTACGTGCGATCTTTTCTGCGACCGCCGCTGACTTACCTCAAACTTCCCTTGAGGATGTCACTATTCCGGGTCTCTCCATGACCGAAGCAGATATGGTGCAGACGGTACGCCCAGTGTTTCGTGACTGACATTCCATTGACCTGAACGTTCCTTCCAGAATATCACTCTGCCTCTCCCCATAACGGAAGGAAGTCTTTCGAGTAGCATCAGCGATATGACATTTGCGTAACGACACAGTTCGATTCTTCCCTTCACTATCCCACGATTACTGCTATTTTTATCGTTTCTTTACGGGGTGGAAGTCGCTTTTCAACCCCGTGCATCACTCACGTCATAATGATACGAAGCCATTGATACAGATTCTGCATGGAATACAAGTTATTCGTTACAGTGAAATATCCAAAATGAACAAACACATCTAACGGAGACCCCTTCACGGGCACTCGCTCTCATCAACATCGATAAACCAGCTTCCAGCTATACCATATTTTCCCTGGAGAGAAGGAATCAGCACGACAGCATAGGATGGCCCATCACTAACCTTATTCTCGCACGTATCAGGGTGAGCAAAGCTCTGCCAGGCGAATTGAGAGGGGGTGGAATAGCACATCTCAGCCCAGTTGTCCCAGGGCTCTTGATGATTGAACATGTGTGCTTCAACGCGCTATGATAGAGTGCTATTTAGTATCGGGTAACGACTGCAACAGCATGACGTACCATTCTCCGGGATCCGTAGCAGTCCTGAAGGAAGGATATCAGCACAGGCTTACGCATCCGTAGTAAGCACGTACCTTTTTCTCGTAATTACCCCACCACGTCTTGCACGTCGGTTCGTTCGACGTTACGGTCCAATGTCCAACAATACTAACGGCGCCATCCTAGACAGCGAAAAGTAAATCAGCACCTACGATAACCTTCGAAGAATAGAATAAACGCACCTGTCTCTCCTTTGTGCAAAAATCTGGATGGTCATACGTGACTCCATGAATATCGATAGCTGTCTTCATGCACCAGCTCTGCGCGTCCACTCCGTAAGGAATGTTTATCAGTTTGGCCTGATACATCCTCTTCTCGTAGCTTAAACACCGCTTCTCCGGCGTCAAGTCCTGCCAAGTCAGTACTGCACGCTGCCTGCGTTCTTCATCTTCCCGCATCGCATCCTCCTTCGCCTCGACGGTTTGTTCTCTGCGCGCGACAGCGCTTTCTCGAGCCCGGATGATTCTACCGTCTCTTTCCTTATCTGCCTTTCGCCTCTTGTCCTCTTCTTCGTGCGCCCGCCGTCTCCGTTCATCCTCCTGCTGATGAGTCTGCTTTCTCCGTCGATCCTCTTCTTCAAATGACAGCCGCCTCTCATCGTCTTCCCGCTCGTGCGCTAATTTTCGCTGCGTGTCCTCGAACTCGATCCGCTTCAAACGTTCTAACTCTTCACGATGGCGGATCCTTTCCTGGACGTCTCTGCGGCGGATGTTGGAGTAGTCGTCAACAAAGTGCCAGGTAAGGCCCACTAGCAAGAGGAGGACTATCAGGGCCTTCAAAGTACTAAACGAGTACTTCCTGAATCTGTGAGTCCTTTGCGGGTTCAATGGTGTCTGTTCATTTCTTGGACCTAGAGGAATGATATCAGATGCAGGATAAGACAGTGTGATCTGGAGGATCAGTAGTACCTGCGTCGTCATCTGGAAAGGTTCTGTAACTTGGAGGTGGAGAATTTGACGACCAAGGGCTATAGTGCTGTAATGAAAGCGAAATTGGAAGCGCATTGGTGAACAAACCTACTTTGCAGAGTGATCCATAGTTCCTGGCTCAGAGCTGAGACGATGGCGGTAGCGAAGATACCTTACGTGGGAATTGAGTCTAGTTGGCTTCACACGTGCAGGCGCTTAACTTTAAAAAATGCCGCTTCTGAAGCGCCTATCGCCCTTGATTGGCCTAAGTGGTGGCACCAAAACACCGTCATCGGTAGACAAGTCGAGTTGTCCAGACCAGGTTCATTCCATCGTCTGAGTAAAACAGTCCATCATTGGAAATATGCGAGTCTTCTGACTGATGTCAGTGTTGCATCTATGCCAGTTTTTTTTTACTGAGTATTCAATAAAAAGTGCACCGACGACTAAGAAGTCCGTAATTATTACGGTTGTATGGGCCAAGCAGAAGTGAACGTCTCTCTCCTTAAACTCGTCGCCCATTCCAGTGCTTTCCCATGTAGTCCCTGTGTCAGGAGACCGCTTGAGAGCCGGAGATATCACCTCGCTATTAATCGACATCAATTGGGAAATCTGTCTGTTCTGCTGTTGGTCAGAGCAAGAGATGTGGAAGTCCAGATATCTGGACTGATTGAGATGTAGCTGCGGTGTCGGGCTGAATATATACGGCACAACTTGACACGTAACTCTCAGGGTGACGATGTTCCGTTGACGTTGAGAGTGGAGACCCAAACCAGTTCGGTGATGCCGGGTAGTTCCTAAGGCCTACGGACGGATTCTCGATGGTCAGTGTTCCAATGCCAAGTAGGCTGTATCAATCGTATTGGGACCGAGAATACGAGCAACGGGAAATACAATGGAGAAACGGATCTCCAAAAAATCTTTCTCCCCGCTGAATATTACTCTTCTCGATGGTATAGCGTCATTTCTTCCGTGGATATGGAGAAAGTAGTGCAGACTAAGGCCCGCGATGACACTATTCTATGTTAGCGGGATCTTCTAAGATGTGGTTAAAGTTGGGCGCACCACTACAAGGTGGCGAGGTGAACATATACGCGCCATTTACACTAGAGGGTAGAAGAGCCTTGAACCATCACGAAACCAGCCATGCCGTAGCTGCCACTGATTGGACTCTACGCTTTACATAAGACCACTTAGACAACGAGTCTGGAGGCGACTTACCATACATAAAAAACTTCTTCATCTTATTCTGCTACTGTCATCGTGTCAAATATGTACACTTGGTTGCGACCGTCATGGTAAGCTGGCATTTACTCGGACTGAGTGAGGAGATATCATTCAGACCGCAGAACATATTGCAATAGAGAACACGCTTACCCACTCCATTATATTCCCATCGTCGTGGCTCGACTGATCAGTGAAGTATAAGAACAACATTAGAGGAAGACCGGATCATGATTCGTGTCTAGCAAATATGCTCCAGTCGGTCGTACGCCGTCCTCGCAGACATGGCGTTTACAGAGTTAAGTCTGTGAGGAGATCAAGTCACTAGTCGACAATGTGCCAGGTGAAGGTCATTGAGGACCAACATGACCTTTAAGGTATACGAAGACTTCCAAGAGAAAAATGGTCTTGTAGCGCTTATCGCCCTCCGATGGCTAATGACTCAGGGTATGGTAGATCGACGACTGCCTACAGTGCGGCCATGATTGAGTACCGTTGTGATTCAGCAAGTTATTCGTGACAGGCTTATATTGCCGTTCGAAAATGACGGAGAGAAGATATCCATTTGTGTCAGAGGTGCAATCAGGGCTGAAGTCGACGTTAGCGCGAACAGAGCTAATACTCGATGTAACAACACATACCTCCGGCTACGGCATCCTTGTTACATAATCCTTCATACACATCGAGGTGCTGAAGTTGATACCAAATCAACGCCTGTGGTCTTTCAACACCATCGTCCCTACGTCAGAGGGCTTGAGTGTTTGTAATAGCTGATGGCTTAAGAAATCAAGCTGGGCCAACGGACGCCGAGATGTCTGGTGGTAGCAGGCTGGGACTCTGAGCAAATTATCGCGATGTAGGTGAATCAGGCTGCATATATGGAGAGGAATTGAGAGCGTAAAGTGTACGGGCAATTTGAACCAGCGTGTTTCGTTGCCGTTGAGAGTGAAATTACTGGGAAATCAGGAGTATAACGATAGACCGAGCCTCTATGACACAGCCTTCTCTGTCGTATCTCCCCTGCATATCCATGCTTGATAGTCGAGCGTCGTTCCCTCCATTGATGGCGATTGTGATGTCTCTAGTCTATATTAGTAGGACACTCTCAGTCACGATAAAAACATACGTACCCCCGAAAGATTCTTCTCAATCAATGCGCACGGCCATCGGGAAAAATGAAGGTGAAACAGATCTGTTTGTGTTGAAGTTATGGGTGTAACCAGGCCTGGATTCAATGTTAGCATGGACACAATCGTACGTAAAAACACGTACTACCGACTAAGACGTCCTTGTTGATCCTTCCTCTATATTGAGGCGCTGAAGTTGATACTGAATCACCGCCTATGGTTCCTATAGCCATACTGCCGTCTCTGCGTTGAACCGCTTGAGAGCCGTGTCAAGGTTTGACCTGACTATTCATCGATCAGTCCATGGAGTCGTATGGGTAACACCGATGCTAGGATGATGACGACTCGAGTTTGTTCTGCCGGTGGCTCAAGAAATACAGCGGGGACAACGAATGTCGAGATGCTCGGTGATAGCGGGCAGGGTCTCTGAGCGAATTATTATGACCTGGGTGTATCAGGTAGCCTATACGGAGAGGAACTGAGCGTGAAATGTACGGGCTATTTGAATCCAGTGTGTGTTCTATTTGCCGTCAAGAGTGAAAGTACAGGGAAATCAGGAAGTACAATGGTAGAACGAGCTTCCAAGATACTGGTCGCTTGTCGTACATAACTTTCTTCCCCGCACACTGGCATCTATGCTTCATGCTCGGGCGTCATTCGTTCTGTTGATAGCTATTAGTTGGACGCTCTCAGTCGCAAAAATGATACACGCACCACGGTGCTTCTCAGCCAAGTCGAATTGCCCGAGCGAGGTGTATGCGGACGGTTGCGGAAACATATGAGGATCTACTTTCCTAGCCATGTCACTACTTTTGTTGCCACTATAAAACACCCTTTAGCGAGTAGAAAAACCTGGCACAATCAGAACCAGCTGCGTTGTTGGTGCTACGAATTTGATTGTCGTCCCTACAAAGTACACGTAGACACAGGGTGCAGGAATGAGACCTAGACGACGTGCTGTACTCCTTCGTGTTAGTCCATGCTACTAGTACCGGCGTCGTGTCAAATGCATTTGGTCGCGACCGTGTTCCGTTAATTCAAACTGAATGTGTCGGAAAGTTGCGAAATGCCTTATAAGGATCAATTACAAATAATGACACAATAAGGCACTGATATGGCCCAAATAAGTGACCCCCGACCAAATTATCAGCAAATCCGAGCCGGCAAACCAAATTAGGTTCGGGCGGGCTTATAGGGCGGCAGCCCGGCTTATAAGGCGGCTTACAAGTGGAATATGATCCGATCATTATTACCAATTCGTCTGCATCGGATACGACCGGCCCGTTGCCTCCATCGCACTGCAGTCAGCCTCGCAGCTACCTCGCTCCTTGACTAGTACTTTGATTGGCTGCGGAATCATCGGATAGGGGTAGATGGTTGATAGAAGCTTGATTTATGAAGGCTGAAAGTGTTATCCTCCAATGAAATCCATTCATCAAACCTTTATAGTTTAATGTGCTTATTTTGTGACTATCTGAAGTTAGAATCTGAAACATTTTGGAATATGGAACCGGGTCAAGATGATACTTATATTCAGGAGTGTTGCAGTATTTGATCTTCTTCCTTCCCCCATCTTCCCCCTTCCTACATCCAAGTTTCCTGGCACCTTCCCTCCTGTGGATTTATCGCCCTCAGCCATTCTGTTTTCTTCTCATGTCTTCATTACGTGAACGTTGACAATGCCCCTATTGTCAGAAGTATTTTCATGCAAATGGCATCGGCAACCATAGAAAGACTTGTAAACAACGAATCCAGCAAGATGTTATGGATTCGCAGTTTAATTTGGAAACAAGTCAGAGGCAAGCAGCTGGCATGGATCATGGTATGTTTTCCACTTTGTATGATATGAATTGACACTGACAATCTATTGACATCAAGGAGCTACTAATACTCCAATGCTGCTATTTGGTAACCAAGCACCATCATCGAGTGCAGGTCTCACTTCACAGTTTCATGGTAAGATTTGATACTTGATTCATGAATGGTACTCTCTAATACTCTATGTATAATTAGATTTGCATCTTGACAATCAGGGAGACCTTTCACCTTCTCTTTCATTTGAATCAGTCTCTTGTATGTATGATCACTATTTCTTTTCTATCTACTGATTAATATAATATTTAGCTGAAGATCAGAATCTTTCCTCTGCACCTGTGACTGATGCCACAGATCAGATTCTTGACTTGGTGAATTCATACAACCCAAAATTTGTTATTGAATATCATCCAAGAGCACTTTTGGACCTGCGTATCTTAACACGTGAGGAGTATTTTCAGATGACTGCTGTGGAAAAGATGGATTCTTTTGTTGACAACTTGAATCGTCCATGGCATCCTTTTGCATCTAAAAATGACTTTGAATTAGCTGAACATATTTTGCATACCCGCCTGAATGGTGAGGGATGAGATGGTTTCTTCAAAGTATTAAAGACTCAAGCAGGAGATCATCCATCTGCATTCACAATTAACAATGACCATGATCTTAAAGAAGCATGGTCAAAAGCAGAGAATTTACTTACAAAGGTATGCTTTATATTATATTTTTATATTTTAGATATTAACTTATTATAAAATTCAGTTCAAAAAAGAAACATTGGCTTTAGAATATCGAGAGGAGATATGGAAATATGATGTTTACTTCCGACCGTTATGGGATTGGACACTTAATCTTCTCAGTGATAAAACATTATCATTATTTTTTGTATGGGATGCTATGAAGATTTTCCAGTTGGATGAAAATACAAATACAAAAATACAGATTTTTGATGAACCTTGGACAGGTGATCTACTATGGGAGATTCAGGTATATTTTTTTCCCTATTAAATTCTGTATCATTAATCACATTCTTAGAGCTCACTACCTCCTGGTGGAAAACCATTAGCATATATTTTATATGCAGACAAAACATGATTATCATCATTTGGTACAGAAAAAGGATACCCAGTTGTAGCATGTATTGCAAATCTTCCTGATGCAATACGTAATGGGAAAACCTGGGGAGGTGGAACTGTTGTTGGTGTTACGATTTTTCCTTATCTTATCTTATCTCTGGCACTTATCTTATCTTGCGCACCAATCTAATCCAGATCTTATCACGGGTATCCGGACTGGCTACCATGACGCTACTGAACGACTTCAT
Organism: Armillaria altimontana; assembly: GCA_022818075.1. NCBI lineage: Eukaryota > Fungi > Basidiomycota > Agaricomycetes > Agaricales > Physalacriaceae > Armillaria > Armillaria altimontana. Next base: position 913,499 of record JAIWYR010000005.1, on the reverse strand, counting down.
TGCTACGACATCAGAACACATCGTAACCGTACATTTCTCATTGTTTCACGCATGGACACCGCTACATATTCAGACTCCGCTTTTCGTATATAAGTAACGTAGCACTCAGCCATGTACCCCAGCTTCGAGCTAAGTTTATACATACCAGACTTTACTCTCTCGCTCACTGCACGACTAAGCGTTTGCGCCTTATTCGCTATTTCAAGCATCACGGTTCTCTTTGGGTGACTGTACGAACACGATACAGCCCTAAGAGTTACCTTGCTTGTTATACCTGAGTCCGGGCCTAACAATTAGCTCAAAGCTTCCTACTCTCTTGCCAGCGCCAGCCGCGACAAGTGTTTTATGCTCCCATCATTCTACCTTGCAGAACAAGAACGACTCTGAGTGCTCGAAGAGCTCATCATAGGCACTTCCCTCACTGCACTCTGCACCGCCCTCGCCATCCTAGCCCAAGGAGAGTGAGAACGAAACAACCTCCAAGGACCCCAACCCCGCAAATGACCCCCGACCTCACCACCACCCAAACAATTGCCTTTGGCACCACTCTCGTTGGCGCCGTCCTACTTGCTCTCATCACCGCCGCCTTCGTACTCGCGTACGGGGCACAAATCCGTAGATTTCTATGCCAGCGGGGCCTAATCGCCCCCATCCTCACCCAACAACCACCTGCACCCTTCCCACTCAGATATGTTGTCCCCTTCCAGGGACATGAACAGGCAGACCTGGTATGGCCAGGTCTGGCAACCCGCCCAGCAGAGGAACAGAATACCAATACAACCAATCGCCGGGCCTTGACCGCCCACTCCACTGACTCCAGCGGGGAGTTCCCGCATCGGGAGACCCTTCGCAACGCCACCCCAGGGCCAAGCAATGTTTGCTGAACCCCCTCTCTGGAACTACCTGCCACCGCCTACACAACCGCAAATGAGGAACCCCCCAGGCACATACAGCCTGAGGGATGAGCCCTCCAAAAGCTACTATCCCGACACCGCTGCACCCAGACAGTACCGTGAGCTCGTGCCCGAGTGGTACACCCCCGAGGAAGGGCCCTCATGCCCTTCCCAACCAGAACATATGGTCGTTGGCCCTCAGAGGACAGCGACTCCGACTCTGACCCCGCACCCCCAAACCCCTTCACCAACCCCATCATCGCCGCAGACCCTGACCCCGAACCGCCCCTGGGTCCTCGAGAGGACGACGACCCCCTCAACACCGAGGGAGGCGACTACCAGTGGCCAGAGCTTGCTGCAGTCGACTGAAGAATTCTCGGGCCGTTCCGAGAACGAGCCTGGGAAATCAGGCGACAAGACGTTGAAGCCTGCCATGGGTTCAACACCCCAGGACCACGACCTGGCATGGACTACTACCTTGCCACCAACCGGGGAGACCGAATCTCCCCCCTCAACCCGAACCAAACAATCGACGCCCGCATATTCGCCAACCAGAACCGGGAGTTATACTCCACCTCTGCCGGCCAACGAGTGGAGAGATTACGACCCCGAACTGACCTGGAACACCAGGTCCTACGACGAGACCTATGAATTCTCGCCCAACTACAGAATGACTGGCCTGACCTGGATGGGGGAGATGATCTTTGATCGGTTCGACCTCGACTGTGACATGTTCAGGGAATGGCGAGGAGAAGAAGCACCAATGCTTCCCCCCCTGCCCTTTCCCCTTCCTGATTCACCACCCACCCGCCGGTTGGACAGAAATGTCACCGCGCCTCGTGCCTCGACATACCGTCAGCACAATGTCTACCCTGGGCAGGGGACCAGTAGGCTCGTCGCAGGAGCAGGACCGGATAGAGGAGATGGCATGGAAGGACAGGCAGGTCCCGCCCAGCCAATGTTGGAGGAGTGCTTCATCCAGATGGAAGCGCAGATGATCCAGATGAGAGAGGAGAACGTGAGGCTCCAGGAGGAGCTCACGAAACACCGAAGAGAGCCAGAACAAGGGCGAAGAGGCCTGCCCGCACGATGACCACCCCCGGACCACTTCTCAGTCCCACGACCCCCGAACTATGACCCGCCCAATGAAGGACCAGTTGGATCCTGGGCTGATGATGCCAACCCCACCTTCCTCGGGGTAAAACCCATTCTCATAAACCGCCCTGAAGCATTCAAAGGGGACCATGATGACATCAACCGATTCATAGGGGACTGCATCACCTACTTCGAAGTCTTTCAAAGTCAGTTCGCAGGAATGCCCTCTTTGATGGTCGTATTCACGGCCTCTCACTTCACCGAAAGAGCCAAGGACTGGTGGACGGACCGTCACGAGGACCTCTGGTGGATACCAGATGACCCAAGCAAACCAGCGTGGTACCGGTACCCCTCCTGGGAAGACTTCACTGATGAAATACGCATGCAGTTCCGGGACCCCGCAATAGAAGAGGTCCACAAAGCCTGGATGAATGATCTCTGGATGGCAGGCCTAACAGCCAACCAATATTTCCAAAAGCTGGAACGGGAGGCCAAGTTGGCAGGACGAAGGCAGGACACCGGCGAGCGAGGGGCCATGGTGCATGCAGTACGAGCAGGGGTCCCTGCCTCGTACACAGCCATCATCTCCAACATTGGAGTAGGTGTGCCCCGGACATACAACAAGTGGAAGGACAGAATCAGCATTATGTGGCAGGAGCGCCAGCGAAAAGAAGCCCACGACTGAGCCTATGGTCACTGCGATGACCGCCAGGGAGCCCAGAAGCAAATTACCGCCACCAGTAGCAACAAGACTACAGGTGGTGCGACAAGTTCGACGCCGGCCAAGCCGACGAGTAATGCGCCCGGGAGGGACTCCACAGGAAAGTGGATAACACATGCGGGTCAGGGGCTGCCAATGGAAGTAGATGCCATCAAGAAGAAGCAGCGGGACGAAGGAAGGTGCTTCAGGTGCGACCAAAAGGGTCACCTGTTGAGGGATTGCCCGCAGAAGGGGCTCAAGGTACGTGTGGTTGAGGCGGCGCCCCCAGTGGAGCCACTTGGCAAGGACACAAAAGTCGAGGAGGTAAAAGCTTAGGTCATCGAGGGTCCGATTCCCCTGCGGCGACCACGGACTTACATACTGGTGCGCTCTCGTCTCCTGCTGGGCAGGTCTTTTCTTCTTTTTTACATACAGACACTCTACCTATTGCGCATTCAAATATACCCCCGCTCCAACGTGTGGGGTGGGCTTCTACAACTTCATCTTCTGGCAATGCATGCTGCCCAGTATCAGAATCACTTATGACCACGAACCGATACGACGTCCTTTGGGACATGACTGACACTTCTCTAGATGACAGGGCTGCCGACCCCAGGACTGTGCAACCGGCTGAACCCACCATTGTGCCTCAATGCAATGGAGGGCCAAGGGAACAAGCACCTCCTCTGGAGGGTCTCACCCCCTTGACGAAGCAGCCCCTCGAGTGGGGATCACTGCAAGGAAACCGACTGACGAGGCTCCAAAAGCTGTCCCTACCCCTGTCGTAGGACCTGGGAAAGGAGCGCAGAGTGACCCACTTAGCCCAGGGGAAACCGGTACGACTGACCAGTCCGAGGGGACGACTCGGGTACGACCCGCTGTTGCCATTGGTGACAGCTTCTCTGTCAAGACAAACCTGCTTCCCATCACTCCCCCGGGGAGCCCCGATGAAGACGCACAAACCGTCAGACAGGTGGTAACAACAAGGACAGCCGAACGGAAGGAAGCCGCTAGCGCCCAGGCAGTAAAGAGGGGGCATCAGGTAACTATGATAGAAGTTCCTGATGAAGATGACGACGCCTCTTTCCAGAGGTGGATTGCCTCTGGCAGTCCAACGATTTCCCCGAAGTGCAGCACCATGGGATTGCCGACTCCACCAGAGTCCCCAACGACAACAACGACGAAGACCATCCCTAACGAGGGGGTAGTCACAAATGAGGTGACCTCACCAACGGTAGCTGTAACCAGCGTGAAGGCTCGAGAGGTCCCTCACCGATGGTTCTGCTCCTTTGAGGTGGACTGGACGCTCCGCACCATTTGCGAAGCACGAAATGACAGCACAGCACGCGCCGCCCTTTGCATTTGGATGCATCGGGACTGACTTGAGGAACTCACCGATGAGCTCCTCAACGAACTACGAATGGGAGGAGAGCATGCCAGAGAACGGCTCTACGAACTCCGCGAACCCATCCGCTACATCCGCTGAAGGGCAAGTGATGGAACGAAGGACTTCATGATCAATGTCCAACTGAATCCGTGCACCGGTACCAAGGTGCTCACGACCCATGCCTTGCTCGACAGTGGGTGCACTGGAAGTGCCATCAATTGCGCTTATGTTCAGAAACACGGACTCGACACCATCAAGGCCGCCGTCTCCATCCCCGTATACAATGCCGATGGCTCCCGCAACAAGGCGGGGGACATCACTGACTTCATAGAATTCCGCATGACCATAGGAGGGCATGCTGAGCGAATCAACCTCGCGGTCACCAACTTGGGCTCCAGGGACGTCTACCTTGGACACGACTGGCTGAAGTGCCATAACCCTTCGGTCAACTGGAAGACTGGCTCGATCATCTTTGGTCGTTGCCAGTGCATCAAGAACCACCTGATTCTCCCCGACTCTGACCCCAATGACCGTTGGGATGAAGAACTTGAAGAGGGCGACACAATTCTCACCGTCAACATGGAGGAAGAAGTGGTCATCTGCGCGATGCACCACGCCAATGACCTGGCTGCAGCCGCTAACACGGAAAAGCCAAAGAAAATGTTCGAAGAGATGGTGCCACCACACTATCAATCGTTCCGAGACCTGTTCTCCAAAGAGAACTTCGACGAGCTTCCTGACTGGAAGCCCTGGGACCATGCTATCGAGCTCGTCCCCAATGTGAAATCGACCCTCGACTGCAAGGTCTACCCCTTGAACCAAAATGAACAGGAACAGCTCGACACGTTCCTTGACGAAAACCTCGACTCTGGGCGTATCCACCCTTCGAAATCCCCATTCGCCTCTCCCTTCTTCTTCATCAAGAAAAAGGATGGCTCACTTCATCTGGTACAAGATTACCGCAAGCTCAATGAGATGACCATCAAGAACCAATATCCACTACCACTCATCTCCGAACTCATTGACAAGCTGCGCGGCACCAAGTACTTCACGAAGCTCGACGTACGTTGGGGATACAACAATGTCAGGATTAAGGAGGGTGACGAAGAGAAAGCTGCCTTCCGCACGAACCGGGGTTTGTTTGAACCCACCGTAATGTTCTTCAGGCTCACCAACTCACCCGCCACGTTCCAATGGATGATGAATGACATCTTCAAGGACCTGATCGCCGAAGGAAAAGTGACCATCTACCTCGATGACATCCTGATCTTCACCAAGGATCGGGACAAACACCGACAGATTGTACGACGCGTACTCCAGAGGCTACAAGAAAACAAGCTGTTCCTCAAAGCAGAAAAGTGCGAGTTCGAGGTGCTCGAGACCGAGTACCTGGGAGTAATCATCAGTGAGAACTCCATCCGAATGGACCCAGTCAAGGTTGCTGGAATCACTGAATGGCCGACACTGACAAAGAAGTGGGAACTACAGTCATTCCTAGGCTTCACCAACTTCTACCGAAAGTTCATCAAGAACTACTCGAAGGTCGTTAAACCGCTTACCCAGCTCACCAGGAACGTGGAATGGACATGGGGAAAGGCGCAAGACCACGCCTTCCAGGAATTGAAACGATGAATGGCCGAGGACATCATCCTTGCCATCCTGAACAACGACGACCCCTTCATGTTGGAAGCAGATGCCAGCGAAGGCGCGGTAGGAGCAGTCTTGTCGCAGAAGCAGAACGGAGTGTGGCATCCAGTGGTCTTCATGTCAAAGTCCCTCAGCGCCACGGAACGCAACTACGAGATTTACGACAAAGAGCTGCTAGCGATCATGCTAGCGCTCGACGAATGGCGCCACTATCTTATGGGTGCTGCCGTAGATGTAGAAATCTGGATGGATCACCAGAACCTCCAGTATTTCTGCAAACCGCAGAAGCTGAACCGACGACAAGTGCGCTGGGTCACTGAACTAGCCGAGTACCACTTCGTGCTCAAACATAAGCCCAGCACCCTCAACAAGAAGGTGGACCTCCTGTCCTGCTGCGACGACCATGACCAAGGCAAGGATGACAACGACAACATTGTCGTCCTCGCTCCCGAGCATTTCCGGGCCCTGATCATGCCCACTGTTTCAGAAGTACACCAAAAGATCGAAAATACTATCCGACAAGAAGACCTGTGGGATGAAGGCATCACTGCCTCCCTCAACCATGAACGAGGAGTAAGCCGAAAGGAAGGCTTGCTCTACTACGATGGGCGCATCTACGTGCCAAGAAAGCACTCCCTTCGCAGGGAAATCATCGTGCAGTGCCATGACCATATCATGGCCGGACACCCAGGTATCAAAAAAACGAAAGAACTGGTCCTCCGGGAATACTGGTGGCCCAAGATGAAGAAAGACGTTGAAGCCTATGTCAAAGGCTGCGAAGTTTGCCAACGAACGAAGTCGAGCACTCAGGCCAAGGCCGCACCGCTCAATCCAAATGCAGTCCCTTCGTCGCCATGGACGCACATCTCTGTCGACATGATCACTGGACTCCCCGAGTCGGGCGGACACGACGCCCTTCTCATGATCGTTGACCGATTCTCAAAGGCCATCATCCCCATCGCCTGCAGCATGGAACTCTCAGCTGAGGGATGGGCCCGCATCCTACGCGACCACGTTTATGCTCACCATGGAATGCCCGAAGTTGTGATCTCTGACAGAGGTCTGCAATTCGTCTCACAGTTCATGAAGGAACTCTACCGAATGCTCAACATCACGCCGAACGCCTCTACCATGTTCCACCCGCAAACTGATGGACAGACCGAGCATGTTAACCAGGAGATCGAGAAGTACCTCAGGATCTTCGTTAACTATCAACAGACCAACTGGAGCGACTGGTTGCTGCTCGCCGAGTTCGCGCACAACAACCGAATTCACAGTGCTACCGGAAAGAGCCCGTTCATGGTTCTCTACGGACAAAACCCGCGAGTCCTCCCCAACTCTTCCCGACTTTCTCCTTTCACAAACCCCACTGTCACCGACTTTGTGCAGACAATGACACAAATCCATAAGGAGATGCAGACCGCCCTCAAAGAAGCTGCTGATCGAATGAAGAAGCAATACGACAAAAATAAACATGCGTCGCGCACATACGAAGTCGGAGACAAGGTGTGGCTCGACGCCACAAACCTTCACCTCCCTCGTTCCAAGAAGAAACTGGATGACAAATGCGTCAGACCCTTTGTGGTCCTAGACAAAGCCGGGCCAGCAGCGTTCAAACTCAAGCTGCCGCCCCACTGGAAGATACACCCGCGCTTCAACGAGAAGCTCTTAACCCCGTACACCCCGCCCGTGTTCCCTAATCAGGAACTTCCCGCTCCTCCCCCACCTGACCTCATTGATGGCGAGGAAGAGTACGAAATCGAAGAAGTCCTCGACTCTCGCCCACACCAAGTACACGGCAAGAGGGGACAGAAGTCTAGAACCATCACAGACTACTTCATCAAGTGGAAAGGATGGACTTGCGAGCACAACTCGTGGGTATGAGATGAAGAAATGGGCAATGCCCAAGAAGCGATAGAGGAATATGAGGCCAAAGCACAGAACACCCGCGCCTTAGTCTCAACCAAAATCATAACACCCACCAAAGCCGTCACGATGATCATGGATCACGAGTACGACACCGACGGCAACGTTCAATACCTTGTCCAACGCAAGGACGGGTTCCAGAAATGGGTCAACGCCCTCAAAGAATACAACTTTGAGTGGCTAGAACTCATAAAAATGTATTGGAATAATGCATCAGACGATGCTGATCCACCGAACGGAGACGACCCTTAGGGCAGTCAGGATGCCTGCCTTAACGAGGGGGTAATGTTATGATTTTTCCTTATCTTATCTCTGGCGCTTATCTTATCTTGCGCACCAATCTAATCCAGATCTTATCACGGGTATCCGGACCAGCTACCACGACGCTACTGAACAACTTCATTGCTACGACATCAGAACACGTCGTAACCGTACATTTCTCATTGTTTCACGCATGGACACCGCTACGTATTCAGACTCCGCTTTTCGTATATAAGTAACGTAGCACTCAGCCATGTACCCCAGCTTCGAGCTAAGTTTATACATACCAGACTTTACTCTCTCGCTCACCACACGACTAAGTGTTTGCACCTTATTCGCTATTTCAAGCGCCACGGTTCTCTTTGGGTGACTGTATGAACGCGATACAGCCCTAAGAGTTACCTTGCTTGTTATACCCGAGTCCGGGCCTAACAGTTGGATGGCTTCCAGTTGTAAGTTCTTTCTGATTATTTTCAATCATATAACTAACACTGCATGGTGGTCTTCATAATTGAGCTTAAAATATGGAATTTGAAAGATATTTATTTTAATCATATTTTGAGTTCAAAATATATTTGAGAAACTGTAAATATCTTTTTAATATTTGGGAAAATTGCCTCAAAACTTAAGAAAATTGGGAATATTGAAAAGATTCTTTGACTATTTATTGGATATTTTAGGTTGATATGTTGCTAAAAATAAATAACTTTTGATTTCAATATTTTCATCTTAGATATCAAAACCACCATGCAGTGTAACTGCAATTAGGTTGAGGATGATTCAAGACACAAGGGAAAACCATCATGGATTAATTTCAAGCGAGTTGTTTGGCATGAAGCATTTCACAGAATTATTCAGTCTGTTGCTGAATATTCACATACGGGATATGCCTTCAAGTTGCCACATTCTGGTGACATCATTATCATCTATCCATTCATTTTCATTCTTTCTGCAGATTATGAAGAACAGTAAGTATTTAAATATTTCAAATCTTTTATAGTTGACCATTTGATACAGTTGCATGATGACATTGATACGTGGTAATAAATCTGCCCATCTATGTCCTGTTTGCTTGATTCCACTTGAAAGATTACAAGATCTATTAGAAGTATATCTTCCATGGACAGCAGAAGAAATGCAAGATCTTTATAATCATGTGGAAGAAGAGGGAGAAGATGTTTTACAAGAAGCTAGTCTACGACCTGTTGAAGTAAGTATCCTTAATTTTGGGTGTTTCTACTACTTTAATTAATTCTAGAATGTATTCTGGAGCATTGCTCAAAGTGATCCATATAAAGCAGTTTCCTGGGATCGGTTGCATGCATATCATCTTGGTCTTTTCAAGCATTTTCTTTTATGTCTACTAGAGCATCTGGAGAAAATACCTGGTGTTGATAAACGTGCAGCTAAGGTTGCTATTGATGAATTGTGCGGATTTGTTTTTTTTAATAGAATAAGACTAATAAATTTATAGTATTGCCAACTTTCCAAGATGGAGAAATCTCATGCATTTTAAAAATGTTACCAATTTTGATTTTGGAGATGCTAAGAAATTTGAGCATATGTCAAAAGTAAGTTTTACTCATATATTTCATTATGATACTTACTATTCAAGTAGCAAATTCTCTTTGCAGCCCAGTCTTTGCTGATAAAAGAAACTCATCATGATGCATATCTGCTTCTCAAGGTCATTCGAAGTTACCTTGAGTTAGACATGTATGCATCAATGGATGTTCATACAGAAAAAAGCATAGAAGAAGGAAGACATGTAATGGAAATTTTTGATGCGAGATTGAAAGTAAGTTTTACAGATCTGATGTCTCTATATTATACTAATATTAAAGCAGGCTTATTCATGAGCAACAGATGATAAAGGTTTCGAAAAGCCAACGACTTGGAAAATTCCAAAAGTGCATACACAGCAACATCTTTTTGATGATATTATTGCCAAAGGTGTTACAAAAAACTATAACACCAAACCCAATGAATGTATGCATGGCCCACTCAAGAAAACATATCAGACTCAGACAAACTTTAAAGATGTCACTGAACAGGTATGATTTATAATAGAACTAATCAAATAATGTTCTGAAATTATCTTTAAGATTCTGAAGACTGATCATCATTATAATATCATTATGCAGATCCATGAAAAGATTGATCGCCAGAAAAAATATCAGCAGGAAGAAACTGATGATCTATCTGAAGACAAGAAGAATCAGTGTCATCAAAATCAAAGAATTGGAGCTCTTGACAGTAAAGCCATGCTTCACAGTCTCAAGTTTACTCCGAAGGATCCACATACAGTGGGTGAGCTTGAGGAGGCCTTCCGCTCAGATTCAGCTTATGAATGTTTTCATATTCATCTTGGAAGATTTATGATTGCATTTCTAAAAAGAATTGATGAAGATACTGTAGCTGAAGGAGAATTTATTCAATATATGCCTCATGACATAGTATGTACTTATTTATATTGAAACCATGTGCTAATTAACAAACAAATATAGATCCGAATTCACCAGACTTTGACTGTTACTTATCAGTCACTAGTCAATCTCAAAGAGTCTGCTGATCTATTACACTGCAGTCCAAGTTTCTACAATAAGCCATGTTATGATGGAGTGATGATTAACACTGATAAAGGAGCATACATTGGACAGCTGATTCAGCTGTTTGAATGTGAATATTTGAGTCAGCGATACCCATTGGCATTAGTTCATCCTTTTGATGTTACAGTTACTGATGGGAGAAAACACTGGAAATTCCAACAAGATAAAGATTTGGGATTTTATCGCCTTTGTGCTCGTCCTCGGGTCTTTTCACAATTTGTTTCTATCTACTCTATTATCCATGGAGTCTTACTAGTTGAAGACAGCAGCTCAGATCTGAGCAATGGCCAGGATTACTTTGTTGTGGACACTGTTGATGCTGATATGTTTTTCAGAATGAAAAAAGTTGCAGGTCTTCTTAAATATCACAATGTTGCTTCATTAAAAAAGGATTAGTTGTTTGTACACTAATTGTATTCTTACATAGTGGACTTTGTAAATATATATAGCACATAGTTGAAAGTATGCCTAATTGCACAGATAGTAAGTATGGCTAGGGCTGCACACCATTGCTGTATTGTATAGTTTTTGGTAACCGTTATATGGAATACAGACTGAAGCCAAATGCAGCATAATGGCTATTGTTGGGAATAGATGTCAGCAGGCACAAACAACATGACAGGGATGGCTCAAACAAACATGTATTTGTGGACAAATATGTGGTGGTGGTGGTGGTACAAAGTTAAGAAATGGTAATGATCAGTATGGAAATTAAAATAAGGTAAAACAAAAAATGGCATAGCTGTCAGCCCTGTGGCTATGAAACTTATATCCTCAACAGCTATTTGTATGGTACAGTGTACAATTGTTCTGTCGCCTTCAGGAGCTCCAATAGACAGCTGTATAATATCATAATACGGTAAGATTTTTTATTTTACTTTTGAAATGGTAAGTCATCATTCAATTCCGTGGCTTGACTACTGTGCACCATTGCCATATTGTAAGGCTTTTGGTAACCATTATACAGAAGACATACCAAAGCTGAAAGCATCCTACTAGCCATTTGTACAGTACAGTGTATGGCTGTTCTGTCACTGTCAAGCACTCCTACATATGGCCATATAACATCATAATACGGTTTATTGTATCAGACTACAGTTTGACTGTTCACACCTGTTCAGTAGGGTCTGATCAAGTTAGGGATGTCCACTGTACTGTATATGGTTATGGCTGTACAAGGTATGGCCAAAGGGTCTCGACAGTACAGTATGGGTTTTGCCCATATACCATACTGTACCCATCCCATATAATACCATATACGGATAGCCTTTAGGATGATAGCGACCTATCTCGGGTGAGATTCGTGGTCAAAACATTATATTTCATTAATTGAACTCACTACATGCACAAAGGAGTAGGCATACAGCCTGATTTGGCCTACCTGTACAATACCCGTACAAATACGGCCGTAAAAATCAAATTCTACAGCACTGATGAGCCAGTATATATGGTACCCATATCCACCGTATGTATGGGTATGGTGGGCATCCCTAGATCAAGTATTGACATGTACCGTTCACATTCAGGGAAAGACATGTGATTTTCTCTTGAGACTGGGACACCTCTAGACTGGTCCAATTTGTGGTTCTTTTGTGGTCTTGAGCACATCTGACTTGCCTTCAGCTTCAAGTTTGGTATTTCTCAACTTCATTTCTCTTCTTTTTCTATCTAACCATCAAGCCATGCCACAAGTTTTCTCTGCTAAGTCTATACAAATAAATTTATTTTATACTAGGGTACATGGTTGTCGATGACTGTAGATGGCCATAATGTACCCGTACCCACACTGACAAGACTTTAAAATGACTAGACGGTACAGTGCGCAGTCTTACTGACTAGTTATAAACATATATTTCATAGAAATCTGTACATGAAAAAAATGAATATCTGTCTACCACATATACACAAATTGTAATTTAAATGAGCTCCTCGATGTTCATATACACACCAGATCGACTTGTTGACATGCGAGCCCAAACTTCTGGTACATAATCCTCTGATGAGTGGTGCAAAAGTTGATGTGGAAGAACAGGTGCATGACCAAAATACAGGTAAAAAGAATCAGCATAGTGTGCAGCAACTGTTTTCTCAAGTTCCAAAAATTCATTTTCCCTCCAGCCCATGGTCTGGACTTTGTCGAGCAGTGCCAGACATGGACCATTCCATGCCCACATCATTTTCTTCATGGCAAAGATATATGGTGCACGCTGCAACCACAGGTGATGCACAACACCGTAATTGGCACATCCAACGTCAATCTGGCCAGGTAAATGGTGACCATCAGGAAAACACCGACTGACATCTTGAGAGTGTGAAGAAGCAGTTGCTCGACGGTGCAATGTTCTGAATTCACAATGGAAATTCACCTCACTAAGCTCCCAGCATACTTCCTGCCATTCCTCTAATGTGAGGGACTCGTATGCCTTCCCTCGCCAAAATGCTGTGTGCGCATTGTTATCTGCTCACAGAGGAAATTCTTCCAGGTATCCATTCATCATCTTTTGTACCTCCTCAGGCTGCTTGGCTGCCCGCCTGCCTGTTTCACCAGCCGAATGAAGGAAACCCATCGCAAGTACCGTCCGCCACTCCTGGTGGTACAGATTGACCGGTACTTGCTCAGTCACTGTCAAACGAGCATACAGCGGTGCTCGCAAGTGAAGCCATGACACTAGGTATGACTTCACTTTTTCCTCCATATTCAACGTCGCAATGATGTCTGGGTGAGGGAACGTGTATTGATTTTCATGCGGAATTGCTGTAGGATTGGAAGCTTCAGGCCGCGCTGAAGAGTGACAGTGAGATGAATCGGCAACAACAGCGAGAAGTCAGAGATGCCATGGCTCAACCAAGGGGGGCAGGAAAGGGTGCTTTGGGTCTGTTAGCTGGTGTGAAGTCCCCTTCGCTTGTGATCCAGAGGCTTTCTTTTGATCTGTGAAGGAGATTGGATTATTAAGCCCAAGTGTTGATGAGAATAGCAAATACTTACATGGCGAATAACGAGCATTTGATGTCATCGACACGGAGACAGGGACATCCTCCCGACCCATGATAATGGGAGTCAACAATGCAAAGGGATCCACCCAGCATATTGAGTGCATGGTGAAGTCTTGAATCTTGTGGTACTTTTGAGGGTCCCTTGATGATCCAACAAACACTGAGGGCAGTCGTAATGGGCATGGTTTGTCCACAAAGGGTGGCATTGTGAAGTTGGACAGCCTATCAATGTGGACACCTCGCAGGTCCTTCATCGCGATGATACGCCAGACTGGAATGCCGGCCTTGAAGAAACATTGGATTATGGTAGCGTCATTGGAAAACGCGCCAACAAGAGTGTCGTTGACGGGCATACTGGGCGCATCACTCTCCAGAGCCTCCATAAGAGGCTTGTATATTGTCATATACTTGACGAACGCATGTAATTCATGCGCAACATGCTGGGTCTCAGCAACGGTCAGACTGACCCGAGTAAATGAGGTAGGGAGGGTGTGAAGATGTCCCAACAGTAGCTCAATGATGCTAATGTGGCTTTGCAAGCCATTCAGCACAGTGTTGCTCCCACTAACACCACCGACAGAGTCAATTACAGCCTGGCATGCACTCTGCAGCCTCAGAAACGTCGAGTGGCGCAGACATCCCACACCCTTGACGATGGCCGTATCATCACACTCCACAAAGTCGTAATTGGTTAGCCTGTGAAACAAAGGGCATAGAGCTTTGGCTCCCTCTGGTGCGACCCTATGAATGCATGCGAAGTAGGGAAATTGCTTGATATATGCTTGAGGCCATTGAAGGTGGTCATCAATGCCGTATCGATAATTTGCTTGCATGTACACTTCGCATTGGGCACCGATAGGCGGTCAAGGCATGATTGATGAGTTGGGCATCACGATGAATGAGTCCTGGCCATCCAGGATGGTACCGTATTTGCCATTGAAGGGGCCATTAGCTAGATATTTGTTAGAGAGAAATGTAGTCCCAAAGGTGACCAGCAACATACGTGTACCGGCAGCACTGTTGTGAAGCAGAAGCTTTGGGTTGCCTTGAATTTTTGAGCGCACGAGATCTTTGGGAAGCATGTGTGACAACTGGGGAGCTTTATCGTACTTGAGTTTAGGTTGAGAGAACGCGACATCGTCGAGGCGAGGAAAAGGGAGCCTGGTCGGTATGGTCCAACTGCCACTGAGAGACATCGAGCAGCTTTGAAGGCACACCCATCAACCGAAAATTTGGGTCACACCGTTGACTAGACCACCGATGAACGACATCAAGCGGACACGGTGACACAGTCATATCAACCATCGGGGCAAATTAATAAAAGGTCGCCAACGAAGACATCAAGCGACCATGGCGACGTGACCGTCAACCATGATGAAGAGCAAAAAGAAAAAGAAAGAAAGAAAACTCACCTTGAATCAAACAGGTACTGTGGTGGCTAAAGGCACGCTCAATCAGTAAATGATCATGCCAGGTGCCTGTATTATTCCAGACACGTGCTACAAAGTCACGTCTCATGCTGACTAATAATGATCCCATACACAATCTAATATTTCGAAACTTGCTTTCCTCTTCTACCATTGGGCTTGACCTGCAAGGTCAGCCTTTCCATTTGACGTCTTTGTCGATGGATGGATTGGCTTGACAGTTCTCGTTGGCCTCGTTCCTTGATGTCTTTCATCGGGAAAACTATTAATATCATAAAATTATTTTAACACTAAAAACTACTACACAGAATCATGCACTGGGCGTTCTCTATGTGCATGATATATACGTTTGTCCCGTCATTCATCTGTCACCTGTTTGACTGTCACTGTGCGCCTACTCCCTGGACCCTATTTATCGCCACTCTCCCTCGAGACCTTGGACATCGCCTTTGCTTCAGCTGGCTCGTCAACTAAACACTAAGCATCGCACCTCGATACAACCTCGAGCCCACCTATTTCCACTTTACCTCAAGTCCTTATTGCTTCAGCCCATGCATTGCGACTATCGCAAGGCTTCTTGCTGCATGTCATTGATGTGCATAGGGTCCCCCAGCGAAGTCGAAGACACCAATAAGGACAAGTTTGGTGCGCTCAGTATGCTGAAGGCTGGTGCCATTACGTGTCCGTTTGGCCACAGATGAGGTGTGTTCATGTTTTATCTCACTAACCGTGTGTGTGGCTCGTTGCTGACTGCCAACATCAGTACTTTGCATCCAGCTTTGCACTGCCTTTCAAAATGTGTCCTGTGTACATCGCACTTCCTTGTCATTTGGGATGCCTCTTGACCTTTTAAAAGGACATAAACATTGGGAAAGCTACCTACAACCCCTCACTTCTTGCAATGTCTGATCCAGTGGAGCACCAAGAACAGCCACCGGCCCCAGTCGTCAGTACGACAAATACAAGCACACCTTCAGAAGTGCCTACCTCTGATCTCGAGGAGCTGCATGATTATTTCAAGACTTGCGGCCTCATTGACATCCTGCGCTTGCTTCAATCTTACCAAGACCAAGACCAAGTAAGATTTAAGTCTTTATTCTCAGTCTCTTGATAGGCTCACAGCTGCGCAGACGCTTCGGCAGACTCAGCTTCAGGTCAATGACCTGATGGAGAAGAATCAACTCCTCACGTTGGCGATGCCTTCTGGATCCAGCGACAAGAAAGCTACCTTGATGAGGGTCCAGTACAAGTATATCATGCGGTTTGCCAAGTACTGCGTGTCAACAATCGATCCATGGGTGAACCCGAGCGAAATTTTCCAAGCCCGGGAGTCTGTAGACAATGGGCTGGTACTCAGCCCCGAATGATATGCCTCTCCAGAGTCGGAAAAGAATGCACTTTATGCAGAGGTTTATGCAACTTTGAAGCCAGAGCACACAGTCTTATTCAAACGGAACTATGGTCCAGCAAAACAAAGGGTACAAATCTACTTCATTATCTTCTAATACTTCATGTGCTGATGAGTCTTTCTCAGTTTATCAAATGCGCCTCTGATGGTTGTTCCACGTTCGTCGGCCACATCAAGCATGACTGTTTTCGTACCGTCTTTGGGTCCATGGTCCCATCAGCTTTGGAGCAAGGGTTTGATGTGTTCAAAGATCTCACCTGTCAGCAACTTCTAGGCTACGACGCTGAGAAGAAAGTATACATGTCCCTACCACCTATCCTTTGGCCAGACGGCATGAGGGGCATTGACAATCAGTTTCTGTTTAGAAGTGAGACCTTGATGAAAGTAAGGTCTACTTCTTTGTATGCATGTCCGGCCTAAAGGGTATCATAATTTTAGATACTCACTGTCACTTTGTTCGGCTCAGCAAGTTTGAGGGAAGGCAAAGCCATCAAGAAGAAACCAACGAACAGAATCCTCTGGGGCATGAATGAAGTCACACCAGGTGCTATTGCATTCGCAGCCATTATGGTTAGTATACTCTCAGTCTTAGGATGTGCGGTTGCTCACAAGTCACTTGCTAGGCCTGTTTTGTTCTTTCTGGCAATGAATGTTTCGATGAACGTGGGGCACGCTCTCACATTCACTACGCAGCCGACTTCAAGCTCTACAAATCAACTATCATCAAGTATCTCGACAAACGCCACATGAAGGACACCGTCGCTGCATTCAATTGATTTGTCTTCAAGGACCGGAGCTTGGATCACAATAGCCAGCGAGCCGAAGAAGGCGAGATCATTGAGATACCCAACGACTTCTCCAATTTCTCCAGATCTGACGAAGAGCCCTTTGAAGCACAGGGAGTCAATGTCCAATCCAATTCAGAACTCACACCCACCCCTGGCCCTTCAAATGTCGCTGTTGAAGAGCTTGTTGACAGTGTTGGAGCAGTAACCCTAGGTGAGAATCATTATATTGTAATGATTTGATTTTAATTATCCTTTTCTAGCTGAATCTAATGCTGTGGACGAAGTTGAACACCCCATGAATACCCCTTCATTATCTTTACAGACAATATTAGCCATGACATTGATGAACAGATTCAGGTAGCGGACGAGATAGGTACAGGTTGTGGTCGGGGAAACAAATGGCAGGGCCAAGGTAAAGCCCAAGGTGCAGTGTTAGTCTCTCAACATAAAGCACCACCTGTGCCGACTCGTCAAAGCAAGCGTACAACGCGCTGAACTGGTGAGGATGAAGGTATTGAGGAGGATGATATATATGGGTGATGATTTACAGCATGTAATGGACTTGCCACTTCGAAGCAATGTCTGATTTCTGCCAGAAACTGAGTAGAATGTGAGCAGACCATTGGGTGAAACTTGTTTTTAAAAAAAGGCCACATTGGTTACAGTCATGATATATAGAGTCGATGCCCTATATATATAAAAGCCCTGTGGCATAACTGTAATAACACCCTCTTTAATGATTATTTAATGTTGTAAATTATTGGTTGCTGGTTCAATTCTCCTTGTTGTAAATTTTCTGTCCTTTCCTTATCTTGCTTATGTAATGAATTCCAGGCCTTCAAACAACTATTAGATTAGATTAGATTCAATATCTAATAGATCACATTGTGTCATTGATTTGATATATATTTATTGAATTTTTTGGCACTCTAATTTGGCACCTTATCAGCTATCTTATCAGCTACCTTATTAGCCACCTTATTCGGACCATATCAGAAATCAAATTCCTTATAACCTTGCCAACTGAACCATCAGTCGGTGCCTTATATGTATCAAATAAGGAACACTGTCTTTCTTATTTGGTACCTCATAACCAAACACTTGTTACTGATAAGATCTTATAATCCCCTGCGTCTGCTTACAGCCAAACATTACCTTATAAGGCCTTATAAGGCAATTCGGACTTTTCCGACATGAGCAGTAAATTTTTATTCGGTCTGGCAGAAAACAGGCGAGAGAAGGCACGCACCTGCTTAGGAATCCCACTACTTCGAGCAATAAAAGATGAGGGAGGATTGATATTCCCATTAATGGTGTCGTAGGTCGGCTGAGTAAAGCATAGAACAAGCATAGAAGATGATGGCGGTCACGGCGAAAATTGTGACTTCTATTTTTCCCACGCCCACCATTTCTTGCTCAGCCGACAATCAATGTCTTCTCTTATCGTTCACTCAGGATGAACAGAGATCTTGTACTGCTCTTCTGCACTGCCGAACTTCTTTTTCCAAGGATCCTCCTCATGCCCCTTGGTTGGCAATGTAATCATTGTGTCGAATCCTCTCTCGGTGGACCTCTATGCAACATCGGAACTCATTGGCCTTGATACCACTGGCTGTGGATTTACTTTCTGGAGCGACCACGTTTCTCTGTTTCATGATGGCGATACTTGACAGATTAAATTGAAAAGGATCATTCTGCCAAGTACATTTGTTAATCGGACTGCATTTTCGCTTTCGCTGACATTATTGTACCACTATAGCCCTTGGTGTTCTTCAAGTACCCCACATCTGAGTCACAGCACCTTACCGTACGAAGGCCTAGGTATTGGGCTTATCCTGAATCACATAACATACCTCTAAGCTGTGGACAGACACCACTGGATCCGCAAAACACTCAGAGGTTGAGGAAACGTTCGCATAGCTTGAAGATTCTGATGGCCCTCTTGCCAACAGCCCTCACCTGGCACTCTGGTGCGACTCTACCGACAACCACCGTGCAGACGTCCAGTAAATGATCATCATTGTGAAGGGTCAGAACATGATTGGCACGAGGATGCCCAACACAAACCATCTCATGAACGAGACTACATGGAGCAGTGACTGGCACTTGAAGAGAAGACCCCTAGTAGAACGAAGAGAGGAAAAATATATATGAAGAAACCGTGCCCGAAGAAGCGCAGAGATTAGCGTAAGGATAAGCGCATGAAGCAGAGACACACTGAACTGATAAACATTCCTGGACCTTATGGGAAAGATGCGCACAGCTGGTGCATGAAGACGGTCATCAACATTCATTGGTTCATGTACGGCCATCCAGATTTTGCATGAAGGAGAAGGAGGTATGTTCATTTGATTTTTCGAGGGTTGTAAGTGTTTGATCTGATTTGTGCTTTAGGACGGTGCTACTGGCGCTGTTGAATATTTGACGGTAATGTCAAATGAACCAACGCGCAAGGCATCATCAGCATGCTGAACGTTCAATTACCAAAATAGCCTGGGGACAACCAAAGGTTGGCATTCCACCTTTCTCAATTCGCCTAGCAGAACTTTGCTCTCCCTAATGCGTACGGAACAAGGTTGATGGTGCTTTAGATCATGCTGATTATCCGAGCAGGTTTTGACTGCCTGTATCATTTACTCACAGTGAATCATCATTTCAACAATGGTAATTGACTGGCAGTTCCTCATGTTGCAGTTGTGTTTAGTGAGTTCCCCCTTGCCCTGAGAAAAGAATTTTATAGTGACTTGTTTTCCTCGTAGGCACAGCTCTGTGAAAACCACATCTGTAATTACGGCATATTGTTATTACAACTAACTTGAGCAGGCTTGTTAGCTGTGATTTCAAATACGACACGTAAGCTCTCTAGGAATTCCCATGCACGTTCGAGATCTGCGAAGATTAGGTTGGGTCGCAGATTGTGATCTTGCATGGACACGAGGATCCATCCACTCATCCTTGGCAGTTATCCATATGTTAATTCCAGGGCCCGATTTCTTCGTTACCAGAGCGATGCTTCTGCCTGCGCAAGGGCAGGTCAATAATTTGTTTGAAACTTTCCTAAACTAAACTTTCCAGGGGTCTCTGATCTCGAGCTTTCATCTCGGTTGGTAACAAGGCATGGAACTATATATAGGGTCAATCACGAGCATACATAGCGCCTTCTGGTGCTTCTTACTTTTACTCTTCTGATGGTCACTGATTTCATATCTTCTAAAGCATCCTCCGATTTGACACCATTTTTAGAATACATCGCCCGGCCGTCTACTTTTGTTTCATCAGTCGATGTCATCTCACCGAAATGATAATGGTTTATCCTTTTTCACCTGCTTTCCATCTAACTTACCGACAATCTACATAAACTCCCTGCTTGCCACGGGGTGTGAAAACAGCTGTACTATCCTTTCATCACCTCGCATAATGTGGCAAAAAGCTAAGGAATGTCCTATTGACCGAATATGCTCCGACTTGCTCCTCACGATTCTGACAATCGGGGAATTGAATGTCCACCATGATTGTTGTTCAGTTGGCTGACCTGATATAGGCACTTCTCTTCAGAATATCACTACTTATGACCTCCTCCATTGTGAAAGAAACTTGCTTGACCGGCAGTATGATGGTTAACTTGAAGTAATTTAATCATGATGCGATCCCAAGATGACTGTTCTCCTCCAGTCCTGCAGACAAATTGGCGCAACATAAGCAGTCTTGTATTAAATGAACTATCTGATCAGCCCCACATCATAGGCACTCAACGGTTACATTTGACTGAATAGGGATCAGGACACCTGCATAGCAGCTTGGGCGTCTAAATATTGGGCCTTGAGGTAGCATTGCATCTTCATTGCCACCACGACTGGGCCCTTGTACTTCTGTGCGGATACTTGATCACTTCTTCTTGGTAATGATAACATCTTCCGTTTTGTCATCTGCCGGTGTGTATGGTTAGCGTCTGAGGGGAACTTCTGTCCCAGCATCTGATACCTCTGAGTCGACTTCCTATGGTACTCTGTGTCCGATTCCTCACTCCTGGTCCATATGCACCCAAATGCAAGGAGACGCAGATTGGAATATATACGAAGTTTTACCACAGCAAAATACAGTGGGAATCCGTTAAAATGAAAGGGACACAGATAAACCAATGCATAATGGAGTAACCTGTAGCCGCTGGGATCGCTCAGACAATGTCATGTACTCATAGCTGAGGCAGTATTGATCTTTGATAGATAACGTACTTCTGACTTCCACACATTGTGTTGTGATGCAGGCTACACTACTTGGTTCGAATTACATTGTCACTATCTTGTGATGTTTGGTGCTTGGCAGGAGCCGAGATTCTCGCTAACACTCCCAGGAGGCAATTTTCCAGCGAAGCATAAATAGGCAAGATATACATGGATAACAGACGAAACTTGGGTTTGGGCATTTTGAGCATAGTGAAAACAATCAGCTTTACCATGGCCAGACGGTGGGATGACCAGATGAGCAGCATACATAGGGAGCACCCTGACTCTGGTACAGTGCCTGACCGACCGAACAGACTTTTATGATCCTCCTCCCGATGGTCTACAACAAGTGGTCGGACCCTGAATAAGCAGATTTAATAAATATCCATCTGAAGTCAAAAGAGGTAGCAATGTCATACTGTAAACCAAAGTTGCATGTTCCTGTAATCCCCATTGACCACCGGGTACAGGTCCAAGGGTATTTGAGTAAGATGCTTGGCAAGGTCCACATAAGTCAGTAATTTGCCGACATTGGCAGCTTCCCCAAGTTTATGAAGAAGCGCCTGAGTGAAAACTCCACGATATGCATTGTTGACAAGGTCTCGCGCCTCCTTCGCCAACCCGTAGGACCTACACGCTGCTAACAATATGCGAGCTTTCTTAGACTCCTCCTTCCAATCCCCTGCAGTTATAGACTTGTATCGCAAGAAACCACGGTCATCCTTCAGTTTTCTCAATCTCTTTTCGCCAGCAGCAAACATTTCTGCAATTGCAGAAGGTGCATCTAGCTCCTGGGCATGGCGCACCCTCTCTCCCGGTCCAAGTGTGGGTGTCATTCTGGTCGTGCCTGCGGAGTGGCAGCAGTCCAGAATGACGGTAATATGGTGTCCTCTAGTGTGACAGATTTCAGAAAGAATAGTAGAGAACTCTCGGTCGCAGATGTCAGGGATTTGTTTATCTTTGTCAGATGCGATGGAGTTACGGTCCACAGGACATAGGGCCTCAATGGTTCCTTGATCCGCTGGAAAGTCATATGCAGGATAGTCCTGGCAATGATAAACCACACCGTGTCCGGCAAAGTAGATTGGAATATTGTCGCCGTACTGTATCTGGGGATTTATAGAGAGACTAAGAAGTGTGTCAACAATGTTTGTATGGGTGGCGGAAGTGTACTTCACGTCAGGCAATAGTTGGGGAGTACTATTGTCTGTACTGAGGAGGAGGTTGATATGGCTGGGCTGGACACCCATTGTTTTGGTTAAAAACCAGAAAAATTCAGTGGCGTCGGACACACAACCACGAAGTGGATCTTTCGAATAGGCATCAATACCAATGAGAACTGCCCAAAATCGACGACCATCAACGATGCAGGGGAGCTGAAATTCAGAATATTGCTTGTCAGTACTGTAGTACGTATGCCGCCAAGTCGGATTTGGCTATGTGAAGTTGCTCACATTGTTACGAGCTGCAGCAGGGGTATCATTGTTCCAAGGGAAAGAAGTCATTTTGAAGATGGGTTTCCTAGTTGCGGCTATTCTAACCGCATCCCTCGTATTTATATGGAAAGAATCTTGATAGTGTTACCTCTCTGGTTGGCGCTCCCAGGGGTCTTCGAGAGTCTATCTATCTAAGCGCTGCCAAAAATAATTGGCCTGATAGATCCATATGTATTATGAAGTGTGCTTGCCCATGTTGTCCAATCGTAATGAATGGAGTGGCCGGAGTCAGGCTGTTCAATCACGACCTAGTATTCAGTTCCCAGCTTCCATACTAGACACATTTGGTAGATGCGACGAAGTTCTCAACGATAAGTTGCAGTGGAGTACATGTGCAGCGGGTTGGCGAATGGTGAAGCGCAGCAACTAGTACGCATTGAAGGAGGGGTATGTGCACTTTCACCAGTGTCAATTCCACATAGCACTTCTCACTGGTATCATTGACCGCTCGACCTGATACCAGTTCTAGTTGTGTTTCAATCAAGTCCTCGTGGTGGTGAAGAGCCTTCTGCTTTGGGTCCTATAAGGCGGTACGTTGAGGTAGAAATACTAGTCCTAGTAGGATAGATAGTACTGGTGATACTGGTGATAACAAACGAGAGGAGTTGACAAAAGTGCGAGAAGAACAACCATATTGATCGGCGAAGATGATGCATAGGGAGATGTATTGCTGGTCTGGTCCTGCTGACCTTGGCACCTGAGGGCAAAGCAAAGAATTTAGCGCTCTATCATAGCTGTATGATGGAGTATCCAGTGCTGGTCACCTACACCAGGAAATACTGGACTA
The DNA here is from genome assembly GCA_022818075.1 of Armillaria altimontana. Lineage (NCBI taxonomy): Eukaryota > Fungi > Basidiomycota > Agaricomycetes > Agaricales > Physalacriaceae > Armillaria > Armillaria altimontana. The sequence goes on along the minus strand of JAIWYR010000005.1, from coordinate 889,858 downwards.
AACCCCCAGTTTTCCGTGTAGACCCGTGTAGACACTGGTGAACACGTGCACACCGGTGTATTACCGTGTACATGGCGTCTCTCCATTGACAAATGTCATGGAGACCCATGTCAAACCAGTGTGGTACACACTGGTACCACACTGGTTTGCACTGGCTTACCTCCATCCTCCCGTGGAATCGAGTGCAGACGGGTGGGGTGTACACCCGTGTAAACGCATGTGCATCCGTGTCAAATTGTCATGCCTGGTCAGCATTCGGCATTTCGGAGCATGCTGCGGTGTTGGGGTTGCGGGCCGCTTTTCTTTTTCTACAGAACTCCCAACCAACACTGTCGCACCTCTTCTCGTTCGCTCTCGATTAACTACGAGGTACTGTTACTGCAACTTGGCTTATCTCGGCTTAACGCCGAAGTCAACTTTTGAGTCGCCGAGGTTAGAGGGACAGAGGGAACAGCTGCGCTATCATCAACACTACCAATAATTCTTGTGAGTAAATATGTACTTCAGATTATCTGCCATTTTGAACAATTGGGCAGTCAGAGCAAGCTAAGTGAAATCGGCTCAAAACTGACTTCGGCGTTAAGCCAAGATAAGCTGAGTCGCAGCAACACTACTACATTTTAGTTTTACTGCCATTATCCCATTCATCACCTCCTTTTCTTGTCTCTCAGCTCTCCTATCCCTCCTTCATCATCTCTCGTACCTCCACCCCATATCCTCTCGTTGTCCCATATCTCAACGGCACATCTCCTGACCTCTTACGCCTCGTCGTTGATATTGCGAAGCTGGATGGGTTTGGTCCTGGTGACCGGTATCCATTTCCTTTTTGGGTTCACTGATTGATCAATTTTTTAGACAACAATGGCAACCAATGCACGGTGAGCTCATCATTATCTCTGTGTTTTTCTTGGGCCTAATGCTCTCTGCAGGACATCCTCAACACCTCAATTTCAATGGTAGGAGAGATAGACTTTGTTACAGAGGTAAGGATTTACTACCCGCGCTGTTATTTCCTTGAGTTCTTACCCTTTGTTCGTGCCAGCTCACGTCTGCATTTACTATGGTAAGCTATCAATTTATTACTCGTTTCAATCCTTCCTTCTTGTTATTCTCATAGTATATTCTAATGGCCATAGTCAGCACACCTCTAAACGGTTTAATAAATGATGGCCGCCTCGCTATTGGATCGATGCTGTACAAATAGCTATTTTGGAATTATGACAGCAGGCTAGCTGTGATGTAACTTGCACACAGGAAAATGTTTTATTCAACACACGTCTGCTGCCTACGATGTTTCGCGCCACTCAGCTCATCGTCATCTCAGATAGATGTATACTACTTGCTCACTAAAGGGACACATGACAAAGCTCAAATTTGAGTTCTGATGGGACAAGGGGTAGTGCACTAGTAACATCACGCGGCACTCGAGGTTCAACTCCTCCTGTCCACATAGCTATTCGATATGGCTTCCTTTTTACTCTGAGCAGAACTTCGCCAATTGCTGACAGATTATTAATGTTTCCTGAGCTTAGGCATAAAAAGATGTCAATTGCATGGACCATGTGCGCAAGGAGGAATCGAACCTCGGATGTGCGGATTAACCACTACGCTCCAGCGCCACAACAAAGGAGGGTGATTCAGATCAGAATGAAGAGTTGACGGAAGCTGTTAGAGTGTCATACGCATAGGCTTTAAAATGCAGTTCTATCGGATGACACACGGATATGAGTCTCGCCTCTGAGCAGTATAAAGCTCAGACCTCTCAGTGCGATTTACTCATAAGCAAAACAGCGTCCCAAAACCTGGCTGCGCTCTAAAGTTTGAGGACATCTGTGAGTGTCGAACTGCAGTGACCCCTTGTTTTGCCATACATTTTCATGGAAGGTACCAGCAAACAGTCCTCAAGCATCGGGTCTATAAACCCAGAGATGGAGGACATTTTCATCAACCCAGACCACAAGGAGAAAACAGTGCACGCAAGGAGAGATCAACCAGGCCTCTCGTATTGTTGAACACGAGCGCACCTCCCGCACCTTGGACGACTGGCATGAAAACCAGCCTGTGGGAAGGCCCTGCATGAGACGTTGAGGGCTGTGTTTATTCACTTCAGCCTTGGACATACACACATATTTCTCAAGTACCTCAGACATGGGTTGTGCATTAGTAATATCACCTGATATTGGAGGTTCGACTCCTTCTCTCCACATCATTAGTTCTTTCCAACGGGAAACTCGCTTTTTTACTAGCGTCGCCTATTGCTTCCTTGAATGACTTTGAACGACTGGTTTTTATAAAATCCTGATCTGTACAGGCAGAATTAGGAGGCCCACTGGCCTTTAGTTGTGCGTGAGCCCTCTATTCGGACATGGGTAGTACACCAGTCGTAGCATCCTGTACTGGAGGTTCAACTCCTCCTCTTCACGTAATCTCGCCAGGATGTTACTTGCTTTTTACTAGCTGCTTGACCCGCGAGGGCAGGCAATCGCAAGGGGGGATCGAGGCACACTACCCTCCAGCACTGTGGTATTGGAGCAGAGAGATCTACCCTATAATACTCAATGTCATGTCATATTTTGACTGGGGGAGGAAAGTGTAGGGAGTGGTTCCTCACAACCCTGGGACCTTGCGCTGGTGTTTATTCACTTCAGCCCTTCGATACACACATGTTTCTCAATCTCTTGTGTTTGGGAGAGTATCTTGGACATTGGTAGTGTACACCCAATACTCGAGGTTCAACTCCTCCCCTCCATGTAACGGTAATCCCGATACTGAAAGATCTTCTTTTTCCCTGAAATTCCTGACTAGGCGATGGAAGAAGGAACGAGGCCTGCGCTCACTTGGTCTGACGGTCAGAGGTCCATGTCTATTCAATTCATATTAGAGATGGGTAAATGTCGACTTTCTCTCCACATACCCTGAGTTTTAGTCGGACAATCCCCTTGAGAATCCGGGCACTTTCTCCTCTCCTCATTTATGGGCCAAAAGCAAGGGGTCTGGCGTTAAAGGTTTTAGGTAGGCTGCTGACAATTACGAGATGAGCAAGAATCAAGAAGTGCACGGCTCGAGGGAAAGATAGTTGACCACAAGGAAGAGAAACAAGTGCATGCAAGGAGGGATCAACTGAGGCTGCTCACCTCCCACGCTATTGACTAACTTGGGTTTCCAGCTCAGGTGTTTGATTCCCTGCGATCCTTGTTGATGTGGAGGGCTGGACTTGATTCTTGTGTTTTTACTGCTGACACACATTTCTCAATCAAGGAGAAAGGCCCAAGTTCTATTTGGAGATCGGTAACAGCATCCCGTGCTCGAGATTCAACTCCTCCTCTTCATGTATTTTTCCAAGATATAACTCGTTTTTACTATCATTGGCTATTAATACTTCCCTGAGAACAACTGGTAAAAAAAACATAGGCAAGGGGGGATGAGGCTGTATTGTCCATTTAGTACAATTTATCCCAGTAACTACTGTGGAACGTCAAATACAAAATACCCAGTAACTACTGTAGCTGTCAACAAGCTGTCAAAATACAACTCGAAATATATATTTAAATTTGAGACATTTTCAATAAATTGTATTCTTCTGGTCATCACATGACACTCATGTCCCACCCTTGCCCCTGCCTGTTGGCCGACCGATGCGCCTTGGATTTCCCTTTCCGTCAAATTCTATATTTGTCACCGATCCAGCATTGTTCCTTTCCTTGATGGGATCTCTGCCTGTCCCCTCTCACTCCTCCGCATCTGATCTTGACCTTGTAGATCCTAGATACAACCTTTCCTGGCTTTCCAGCAGTGTCATCGGTGCATGTGGGATGGTACTGGATCAGTATGCCGTTTCAGGATGATTATGACCTGCTCCAGTAGTACCATTATCCGTTTCTCTGCTGCGCTCTTGCTGCTCTCTGCTCTCTTGCTTGCCCAGGTACCTTGATGCTCTATGAAAGACCGCACGGCATCCCAGCCTCTACATCAACTGCAGCAAGCTTTGTACCATTCCACGGATTTTCCGCTTGCAGGATCTCAGCATTCCATCACCGGTGCTAGTATTTCCCTATTTCTTGTATTATTCCAATGGGATACTAACATCTTGTAATGTACATCAGGCTCCATTCTTTGTACTCCCTTCATCAGTCATAACCTTACTACACCCCACCCCAGACTCACTCCTCCGCACCAAGGAGCACCCTAGCTTTGTGCTACAGATACCTTCACCGTTAGTCATTGGTAGAAATAATGTCAGCATGAGTGGTATGTGCAAATATCTATATTACGGATCACTCTATTGACTGTACTACATAGATGTCAACATAAAATCAGCGAACCTACTCAAAGCTGTTGAAATTGACAAATGAAATGCTGAACAGAAGCGCTATGGTGAGTTTACAATAAATTTATATTTGATGGAAATTGTACTTCACTGAAACCTATCTAGACGTTCATACGTTGCCTTAAATTTATATTCGATCGAAATTGTACTTCATTGAAGCTACATCTGAAGTCGTCCATTTCAATAAATTTATATTTGATCAAAATCGTATTTTATATTTCTGACATCCCTTCTTGGGTCGCTAGGTCTTATAAAAGAAAATGCAGGCATGACTCCTTGACAGTTATGTCCCATTTAGCCCCCTGTGAGAATCCATCTACTGGTGTTCCACCCGACGAGCCAGATCTCTTTGCTTTTGGTCACATCCTTGACTGGACCTCCTTTTTGAGTGAGGACTCTGAAGGTGATTTTGAAATGGGCATCGAGAGGGATCCTTCCACACCAACCATCAGCGCCGGTTTCTACGGGTGCCATCCTTACCTGGATGTTGGTACCATTGAAGAGTAGGACCTTTATTGCTTAATCTGCGATCTGATACTCACATATTCCTGTGGCAGCTTGATCATTGGTGTGCTACCCATTCCGGGTCTTTATCGCTATGCCATTCGCTTGGCCTATTCTGGCAAACAACTACTATGGCTAGCAGATCGGGGTCCCCTTTTTGAGAGTGCTGTACTTGCCGATTGCACATTGAAATTTTTTAAGTGTCTGTACTCGTTGTGGTTTCATAAGTGGTCCACCGTTGATGAAGCTGAACGAGAGCAATGAAAAATTGTATGTCTTCGCAATGTCTAGATCCATCAATACAACATTAACACACATAATCAGGAGATATTCACCCTTTACATTATGGGGCTCAAATACAGATGGATTGATCATGGACTGAAACCAAGGCAGTGGACTACCAAGCAGGTCTTCAAAAAGTTAGATCATTTGGAAGAGATTGTCACCACTGAGTATGATAAAATCAGTCATGTATTTACAAAGTATGAGTAAACACTGATAGCATTGTGACCAAAGTCCATAACCTTCCATAACACGCTAAATTGATACAGACGCTGATGAGCCTCCAGGCTCTGTACGCTCAGAATTCGCGGATTTAGCCATCCATCACCCAATATCTTCGAAACAGCACCATTATAATCCTCACACACTCGATAATACCACGGATTTTCGCAGTATAGGCCACAGACACCCAGATACAATCCTAAAACCATAACATCTACTCCTCACACACTCCGTTATCCTTCCCAGCTCGCCTCGCATCACAATTACCGTATCCCATCATGGCAAGGCACCTTTGATCGACAATCATTCTAAAACGGGGTTGCTACATCACCCATCAATCATTTAATGAAATGACGTGATTGACGCAAGTACCCTCCCAGCTACGATAATTACAGCTACGGCAACTATAGACCGCATTTACTAAGGCTGTTACAGTGCCAAGACTTCGAATTATCATTGCCCCACACATACACCTCAGCACAGCAACTGCAGCTCAATAATCCGCAGCTAAACAGCACCTTATGATCCGCTCATCGCTCAATAAAACCACACGGTTCGTGTCCATACGTGGCAACGTCGATGAGTTGCTGTTACTTTAGAACCACCGATACCATATGTTTACTACGGCTATTACAAAAGCCAAGGACTTACAACCTTACTAAGGCTTCGATGAATATTCTATTTATAAAATCGTACTTGTAGTATAAAAACTAGATAGATACCGCATTTTTAGAGCGAGTTCTTACCCAGTTGACGAGGCTATGGCATTACCAGTCAGCTACGGTTACTCCAAGTTATTCCTCACCGCTTGCTTTACTCTTTAAACGTTGTTGGTTGCACCAATACACGAAATCTTGTGTCAATAACTTGCTTTTGTCTTTTAATGCCACAACATCGCTTCACTTTCACCACATAGGATTGTTTCATCGCTTTCACCTTCTACATCGCCATCGTTTTCATCGCCCAGTTCAGTATTGCCTCCGTGTAGGCCCAGTTCAGCTCCATAGGATCACCCTTGTCTTTATCATTGTTCGGAGTTGCCGTGCATCTATTGCCGCAGCACCCCACTCAGCACCTCAGTTGCTACGATTTCTACCAGTTTCTTGCAGTCTCCGTACGTTTATTGCTATTGTTTCGACTCACAATATTAGGTACATCCCAAGCCACGTTTATTAGACTATTTCGACGTCTTCTAGGCCATTGCTACGATTTCTAGAGCATTGCTATGATTACCAGTCCTTCCACACGTTTTCTCGACCGTTGCTACGATTTCTAGCACGTTGCTACGATTTCTAGCTCATCGCTACGATTTCTAGACCCATTTTCGTGGTCTCTAGAGCATTTTCGCAGTTCCTATTGCGGTTTCTTGGTATTCAAGTCATACCAGATTCCGTCCCTTCTCGTTTATCGAGATCCATCCAGGCTTACAGCCAACGTCTATTAGTACTCCTTGACCAAGAGTACTACTTCGCAGACTGAAAAGTCGCAGTGTATCTTGTGTTATTGAGGAATTGACCGCACAGAGGTGCACCGAACCACTCGCAAACACATTGCCTTGACTGCTGTGTTGCTACGTTAATTGCCTAAGCGTTCACCGAGTTTTGGGTGTTGCCGTTGCCACGGAAGTCTAGGCTCATCAACGCTGAGATACGCCCAGGGGAATCAAGGTCCAATGTCGGGTCAGGCATTTCCTGGAATACCGGAGGAAGGGAGGCCAGTGTGTCGCTCCATTGTCTGCTGGCATTCTTGCCAAGCTCTTGCCAGAGGGCAGCCTGCTTCAATGTGTATGCTCTTGCACCAGGTAAGCTTACCTTCCTTGCCCTATCATTCCACACATTATTGTAGAACTGGAACGTCACCTTGACGCGACGGATCTCCTCTGTCAAAAGTTCACACTCTTCTTGCCAACGTTGTGCTCGAGCCCGAGACTTGCACCACTCAATACGTAAGGCTGTGGAGTGCATATTAGTCACGGCATGAGGATTTCAGAAGAATCTGACCTTCTTGGAGCCCTTCCTCTCTGCCTTGCAAGTTTGTCTTCCAGATCCATGACAATGAATGATGACCCTCTGAAGTTATATTGTCATAGGAATCCAGACCACAAATATCCTCATTTCATAAGGGAAATAGACCCGACTTCCATTCATGTTGACCCAGATGGGTTGATACCGCATCCAGTGTGGCGTACACTCTTTGATATCAGGCTGCATCTGCCGAAACTTTCATTTCCACCCTACACATAAGATTGTTGGCTCTTGTTCCATATCGCTGACCTCATGAGAACCACTGGTGCCATATTGTGAGATAAGACTTGAGGAGTAAATGATCGCATAAAGTGGCTAATGTGTCATGCACTTGTGCTAGCTGCAAGCGACACTCGTCGTTGAGAGTAGTATTGGTTGGACTGGGATCAACCGCACCAAGTCACAAGGCCGTCAAAGGCAGATACAATGGAATTTTGGTAGGATGGATTTCAACACCAGGAGTGTGCCGATCATCATCCTGGGTGCAGAGTAGACTTGTCTTTGGCATGTACACCTTTTGAATCTCGATCCAGGCTTCGATTTTGTGGGAGATGTGGTTAGTTTGCTGTTGGATCCTGGTTCATTGCAAGTCGGTTGAATGGGTCCCGAGTTCCTTGATGTCATCAATTAAGCACACCCTGCAAGTGTATTCAGTTCACTGTGATATTCAGGTGAGCTTCTGATGAAAAGACATACTGTGCCTCCTCCAATTGTAAACCTTGAGCAATGAATTCACTAGGACTCACATCATGGCAAATCTCAATGCTCTTTTCGGTTTTTTCTTCTCAAGCCAATTCTAATCGTACAGCGTTCTCAGTTACCGCTGAAAAGCTGTCAGCATGTGTACTGCATTCGGATCATGGACAGACTCACGACGTAATGTAGGAGAGAATGGATTCGCTTGTGTACGATCACTTTCCCATGCAAGGACCATCGTTCTCCATTGATGAAGAGCAGTTGAATGGTCAGCCTGCAAAGCATCTTCATAACTGATAAACTCGGCAACATGTTGAGCTCTGGCAGCAACGGCATCCTTATATCTCTCACAGATAGTCGATGCTAAGTATTGTGGTATCGGTTGGCATGCACTTCCTGTGTTTATGCATACTCACCTATGATAATGATTTTTCACCAATTGTAATCGCCAAAGTGATCATCCAATGTGTCCCGACGAGACCCTGGACCCATTTCTTTCGTACTATTGGCCAAGGCATTTGTTGCAGCCCAGCCCTGTTCAGGTGCCTCACTGTCCGTCCATCCAACCTTAGCCGAGAAATTGAAGGAAAAGTTGTTGCGGCAGCTCAAGATATGCGCTGGGAGATGGAACTTCAGAACAAGATACAAGATATTGTGTTCGCTTTGATGCAGTCTTAAAGATGTCGGATATTTCTCCATGCGAGCGAAAAAATTCTTGTGCCATTGGCACGCTATATCATAGGAGATGACCAGGTCAGGGGGTGTGTCATATAAGAGTGTCGATAGAATGAAGTAATCCATGTTGAGATATCTACAGGATCGACAGTTAGTGACATGAATGCTTGACAAAAGACATGATGTACCTCTTGCCCTTTTGCAGATCTCCAATGGATAGAGGGTGTTTCATGTTGTGGTGTCCACAGACAACGGCACCGACACCTGTCACCACAGCACCCTTCCCTCCACGACTATTTGCGAGTTTCACTGCATCATGGTTATTGCACGTACTCTTCTCCTCCTCAGGAATGACACTGCTATAAGTCTCTAGGTGAGCTTTGAAACCTTCCTCTTCCACAAAGTAGGCATATCCCTGGTTCAAGCTTGGATCATTGATTTCATCTGATACATTGAGACACCATAGACGGAAGTTTGCATTGACCACAATGAATAAGCGGTACAACCATCGCTTCTGCCTGAACCAGTATTCTTTAGTTTGGTTGCATGTAAAGCAGATATTATTTGCTTACAAGTTATGTGACCACCCATCCAGCAAGTTAACATGCAGGTGAGGACATGCTGGACAACGAAGCACCAGTTCCCCTGGCCGAGTCTCTTCAATGCCTCCTTGCTTGTGTCCTCACCCAAAGTGTTTTAGCACGTGCAAGTGACGCCATTCACGCATGATTCGAAGAAATGATTCATAGCGATTCTAGAATATGTTTAGTACTGTTCACTGTCGTCTTGATAAATAAACAAGTCTCATACTGGTGGTGGATGGAGTCCTGTGTTATCCGATAAGCGAGCTAGAGTATGATAGAACTCGTAAGCGGAAACCTTTGACATAAACGATAGAACCTGAAACAGATTGAGGACTCGAAAGGTTGCCGCCATTTGAGGATAGACAGTCATGGCAGGCCAGAGACGGCTTTGAAGAAGCTGTCAATAGCAGTCCAACTCCACGTTTCATGTGCATTCACAAAAACCCATTTGAAGTGTGTGGATCCCATCAACGTCGATCATGACAAAAGAATGGACAACCGCAGGAATTAGGCATGTCTGCCCTAGTCTGTGTCCTAACTGGACAACGAGACCAAGGTCGCCCAACGAGATCCTTTTGAAATAGGACCCATTCCAGACCTGAAAACTTCATGAGAAGAGCGAACAAAAGAGGTGTAAGGGTCTACCTCCACTCTATGAAAGGGCATACCCCGATGACACTCAACGATACACATACAACATAACATCTGACCATCAAAGCAAGATAGACAGTGATGTTGGCCCTGCTCTAACCCACACATATCGCAGTCAGTACAGTTTGTATGTTCCGGCGACTCTGATTGCAAAACCTCCTCGAGAAATTCCTTGCGCTGAAATTTCCAGACCAACAATGGGTGGTCCTATGAGATAAGTTGCACTATAAGAAGCAGGTCAGCAACAAAAAATTACTCATGCCCATTGGTCTGGGAAGACGTGCCCCTTCGCTTTTGTTTGATGTCAATGCGAACTCCGCAGGGACTTCATGGTCTGGATCAAGGAATGATAATGCAGACATGTTTGCCATGAGCGAGCCATGCATGGAAGAGGCCAAACTTTCCGGGGATAGCATTGAAGTGGAAAGGACATTGTCAGAGGCCAATCCTAAAGGCAGATGGGTCGTTGTAACGTGCATGCTTCTGCCAGTATTTTGCTTTGTAGCAGATGACGCTGGTTGTGAGTAGTCAGTATGCCAGTGATACTCTTGTGTTGGTGGAAGATCAATGTCTATCTGCACCGTATTGTCATCGTCTGCGGTGTCGAGGATATCCATTGGAGCACGTCGACCCTTTTTGTGAGGATTGTAGCTCATATTGGTAAATTTGGTAGATGAAAGGAAAGGGTCGGTAGGTTATAGAGAGATGGGAGAAATAACTCATGATTTTATTGAAAAGAACATATCTCTCTTATACAAGAGTAGGGCTGATATCCTGTAACCCATTGGTAAGAATCTGAATCCGAGAGACGTAGAACTTTGGGTATCTTACCACCAACACATGGTCATTTGAAATCAGTCTTCCTACCATGTGCCATACTTCAAGTTACACAAATGCATTGAAGCAGCAGCAGTGTAGAGAGCATAAGAGGCAAGTCCGAATAAGCATAATTACACATGTTGATATCACGATGCTACTATAGATAGGGGCCTATGTGAGTTCTGATTTGACGTTATCAACAAGCTTCCGTGGTTTTGGCATCCTCTCACTCCTTTGAACACCTGATACCCCTTCTTTCTGCCCATTACTATGCATCTGTGCTGCAGCCTTTGCGACCTTTGCCCTGATCCTTCCTCCCTTGGCTATCTCCCGCTTACGTCCTGCGGCATAGAAGGGTTCCCACATTTCGAGAGTACGAATGATTGCAGCTAGATCCTACAAAAGGAGAGAATGACTTCGGTGGTACTCAAACACAACTGGCTCGTGGGCTTACCTTCTGACGGCAGGCATACCAGTGTTTACAGGCATCCCTATCAGTAGGGTCAGGCGGTTGCAGCTGGGCATGGAAACGATCCTTCCAGAGTAGCCAGAGCTGCGATTGAAAGACAGAGTACGGTTTTGGATATTTGCAGGCATCTGCTTTCAGGCGGCAATAGTAAGCGATATACGGCTCCAAGAATTCCCACTGTGCTTTGGTGGTGCCGACCCAAGATCTAGACCTGGTTGACATGTCAACAATCTCTGCAGAGCGAAACTAGGAGGATGTACATTTTTCTTGCCGCTTCAAAAGTGGATAGTCTAATATTTGCTGGCTGTCCCTTTTTAAAAGCCTAAACCACCGGGGATTAGCGCAAGTAAGATTTAAATTTGCTCCAGTACATTCTTGACATTACAGTAAATTCAATTTTCAGCAGATTCAATTTCTGACATTTCCAGTGAATTCAATTTTTGACATTTCCAGTGAATTCAATTTTTGACATTTCCAGTGAATTCAATTTTTGACATTTCCAGTGAATTCAATTTTTGACATTTCCAGCGAATTCAACTTTGTTATTTGGTTGGGGCACCGCCACTTTCGGTCTCGATTCTCTTTCACTGTTTCAGATGGTTGCTGTGGATTATACAGGGGAGCGCCGAGCAGCGCACAATGCTAGCAGTCGTCACAGCTACGCCAAGTACACTTACTCTTTCTATTTGTTGGGTTGCTGACCTCTTTTGCAGGCACCATAGTGTGATCAATGAGAAACGACAGGACAATTATCGAAAGAAGAAATGCCAACGACTAGGATGTAGGTGAGTGGATTCCCTGCATGGAGGCGTCGTTTCTTACCAAATTATCAGGCTTGAGCCGCTGGTTCGACAAGTGGCATGCCTTGCAGAAATCAAAGTGAACAGTGGTCATTCACATGCTGAGTGCGTGTTTCTTCCTCTACATTATCGTGAAGTCATTCTGAGCTTCACAGGTGTTGTTCATCACTAGCTGAAGTGATGGATCAGATCAAATGCCACTACGCAAGGTTCGGAATGCTTATGCAGGAGTCGCTGAAAAGCTTCGCCAATTCCGTGTATCAGCACTACCAGCGAACTGTGACCACCAATTGCCCCAAAGGCTACCACAGTTACCTCGACAATGCCGTTCTGGAGATGTCTGCCATTGAGCAGTCAATATTGCAGCACGAGGACATTATTCTTAATACGAAGGGCGTCGGGAAGGAGATGAGATGGCTTCACAAGTTATTAGAGCTGGTTTGCACATTGGTTTGCTGGCTGGAGGAGATGCTTATGGAGGCAATGATAAGTCCTGCTTGTTTAAAGGAGAAATATAAGAATGGGGAGCTCACATTTCATGTATTCACTACACATTTATCTATACATCTTCCCCTCTCTTTGCCACGCTAGCCTGTGGTTGTTGTATATGACACATAAATTATAAGGACCATCAATTGTGGCATGCCATATGTCCTCCAACCATGAAATAAGCCATCCAATCTTCTCTCCAGCAGATTCCAATTTTTTCTGGCGCTCACTGGGGCCGTCCATTTGTAAAGCTTTCGCCATGATAGACTTGTATGCCTTCTGCATCTCATAAAGGTTGTCCAAAGGCCCCACAAAGAGGCCTATCTCGCCTTGCTGGTGAGAGTTGTTCTTGAAATAGCGACAGAGGAGAGACCTGACATAGTCGGAGGGTGCCTGACCTACAAGGAAATCTTCAAATTCCTGTAGGACCTTCAAGGCTTCTGCATTGAATTTTGGGAAGGGATCTGGGGGAGGGGCAGGCGGAGGTATGGTGACAGGACTTGGAATAACGAGTTCAGGTTAAAGTATCAGAAAGAAATGAATCTCTTACACTGGTATAATGTCATATAGGCTGGTGTTTCGTATTTTCTTCAGTCGAGGTGTGAGTTTACGTCTCGAAGATGGGACTGGCTGATGGACAGCTGACTGGTTTGTGTTTCGAATTTGAGAAGGTGATGTAGTCTGTGGAGCACTCTGAAAAGTTTCCTGTCTATCCCTAGTATATTTCATGTCAGAACACCAAGGTAGCTTAAGAATGTACCTATCACAGCGACTGGATTGGGTTTGATAATTAAGTTTCCATCGAGCAGATATCTCCCATCTATGACTGGCAAAATTGAGTCATTGAGAATAGTACATAGTTAGAGAATTGCACTTACCTCGCATAATAATGTTGACTTTTTGCTTGAATAGCGCATAACTTTTCTTCTGTAGTGTGATATTTTTTGGGGTGGCCCATGTAAGAAGAAGTCACAGAACAAGAATCGGAATGGGACTTTAAACACTCTTTCATCCATTTCAGGTTTTTCATCTGATTGTCTCACCAAAACTCTTTATGTTGTCTTTCTACTGCCTTCAGCGACTATTGGACTTATTTTGAGCTATTTTATACATAGCTAATGCATTAATACTTGCTAGGGCCTGGTACATCTCTCATTTATCCCACTCTGATATATTAATTGTGTCGGAGAGACTGTTTCTGCCTTTCTCTGCTGGGACTACTTGGTGTTTCCATGCACACTACCATACATATCTGGTAAGCATCATTGCATATACACTCAGATTCAAACTGAAGATGTATCTCTCTGGTTGAATCTAAAGCAGGCATCGGTGTATCAACACTATTCAGGTTCTTTGAGCAGCTAGTACTATTGAACGTCCCCTTCCTTGTGGTTTACTGAGAATTTCAAGCTCAGTTTTTTATTGATATTTACCTGGAAATGGACATCTCATCGCAGTAGCACAGGGGCCCATTTTTACGTGCATGAACATATCATTCACTGGCAAAGAAATTGAAGGAAGAGGTTTGCTTGTTGAATGGAGGTCACAGTTCGACTTGTTGGAGCAGGAGATTAATTGAGTGAGCTGGGAGTAGTGGAATATGATTACAGGCTTATTCACTGCATACAGTGAGTTTCTCACTTTGATCCTCATATCTGTTCATGGCACCATTCCACGTGATCCTATATAGGTTCAACTTTGCAAGGTCTCCATGTATATGCTGTCTCTCTATCACACATAGAAGCAGCTGTTCTGAGAATGGAATCTGTGAGTCTTTTCTCAACTTACTTTACTAATGCTGAGCGCAGGTATTCTGGCAGAAATATTCTCTCACTGGCAACGACACTGGCACGGGCTTCTGCTCAATGCAAGAGTCCAAGGAACAACTACCAGTGGGTCCTCATCCGAATCCAATTTCATAGTGCACTACTGATAATTTTCACACATGACCAGCACGCCTTCATGGATAGAATAAATGACAACACTTATGCCGTCTCTGATGATGGTGGAAGGGCCTGGCAGAGTCTCCTTTACTCGCAGTGGATTTCACTTTACCCAGACACTGTCCAGTCATTGCAGGCAGTTAGTATCTTCTAGCTTTTTCGATATTCTTCTGCTGACACTACTGTTAGCACTTGGAGGAGCGGATGGATTACAAGGGGAGTGGCCTGGCCCAAGACACATACGCTCTCGAGCAACATACAGTTCAGACATGTGGCACACAACAAGCTTTGGAAGGCGGCCAAGATGAGCTGAGCATGGATGCTGAGAGAGTGACCGTTGAAGGTTCCGTCTCTGATGAGTCTGATGGAACAGTTGATAGCAGTATGACCGCACAGATTAGGCATTGGAAGGCATCGGTTTCTGAGACTACGGATGGTGTGGTGGATAGGGATTTTGAATGCCAACTCTCTCTTGTGGTAGAACTCAAGGAGCAACGAGATGAAGCTCGTCATGCTGCCATTGCCCTCTGGGTGGTTACTGTTTTTGAAGCAGAGGACCATTTGGTCTAATGTCTATGCTTATTCTGTCATGTATCTTTGGATAATAACGATGCTCATATTCTAATGATAACTTGCTGTACAACCAATAAGCTTTCTTTCTTCCCTAATGAGAGATTCTTGATTTAGATGCACGAAATAGCGACGTGTACTCATGTCAGACATGTCTGGGCTCGCATCGGCGTCTCGACGAACTTATACACATTTGTACATATCTCTCAATAGGTTACATGTTATAAAGATATATACCAAGTTGACAACATGCCGCATTACACATTTCCCAACAAAAAGATAGTTCTTGGCAGCGATACACACACTCTGAGTATGTGTTTTTCCAGAGAACAGATACGTCTTAACAACGCTCTACGCCACTTGCATACTTTCTTGCTGGAGTGCATATACTTCTTGACAGCACATTTCACCACATATACTCTCTCAATGGGGGAAAAATAAATGTATCTTCTTGGGGCTTTTTACTTAACTAATGGTCGGTGAGTGCGAGTTGGTAGGTTACTAAGGAAACTGTTCTTTTGGGGAACAAGTGTTGAGTCTAGTACCCATCAGGAGGTGTCAGGCGATCAGCATGAGGCAAGCAATCCCTTATACAAAGCTAATCTCGAACCGGTGCTCAAAGAACCCGAGACATTTGTTTTACAGATGAAACAGGTGAAGGCTGCATTTGTTAGACCCATGCTCCAATCAGGAGTAAACAATGGCTGTCTCGTGTTCGGGCAGTCACCATTGCATCTCGCGACGAAAGGAGTTAAGTCTAAGTCTTTAGATCTTAGTGGGATATTAAACAATTGGAAGGTGGTATGAATAAATGTTAGCTCAAAGCTAGAGAATACACAGCAAGAGCTATGCTACTTATATACTAAAGGCCAGGGTTCAAATATAGGTACATGGTGGGAGATAGAAGTGTGAACAAATGATCAGCTGAGCGATAAGCAAGTTGCTACTCGGTAGCTTTGTGGTGACTGGTCCAGATGTCTTTAGATAGTGCCTCTGCAATAAGATGAAATGAATAAAATGAATAAATCATAACATCACCCCCTCATTAAGGCAGGCATCCTGACTGCTGTTAGGCTGGTTCCCCTCTGTTTGGTTCAACATGTTCATTGTACCAGTTTATTTCCCAATAATGGTCGAAAAGTTCGGCATATTGTGGTAATTCGTGTTCGAAATACCATGTTTCCACTGCTGGTCCGTATTTTGGGCTGTCTGCTGGTCTAACAAGGTATTGCCATCCCTCTCGTGGTCCCCAGTGTTCCCCATCTGGTCGTTCAGCTGCAATGATAATGGTCACTTGTGGGCTGTCTGTGGCGATAAAGTCGATATGTTCTGTTAGGAACTCTTTGATTAATTCATCGGTGTCCATGTCACTCTCCCATACCCAACTGTTTGATTCAGGGCCATACCCTTTCCATTTGACGAAGTAGTCTGTTACCCTCCTTGATGGTTCCCTGGCTTTCCCTCAGATTGTGTGGCCTCTACTGTCTAGGACCTTTTCAACTTTGTAATGTTCTTCATCATCGATAAGGTCTGGCAGCGGTGGAGGTGGTTGTTCTTGGTTTGGGAATGTGGGGGGGGTTGTATGGGGTCAACAGTGCTTCGTTAAAGGTTGGATGGATCCGCCAACTTGTTGGGAGCTTGAGAGTATAGGTGGACGTGCGCTTTTTTGATTTAATCTCGAAGGGGCCCGTTCGCTTGTCTGCAAGCTTTTTTTTTGGTCTAAGGAGATGGAGATTGGTTGTGTCGAGCCATACTTTGTCACCTATTTGATAGTCAATGGCCAGGCACCTTTTCTTGTCATATTGTGCTTTCATTTGTAAGGCCACCTTTTTGAGAGATCGTTTGGCGGCAGCATGGATCTCTTGCATTTTGGAGACGAAGACAGTGGAGGCTGGGGTTCGGAAGGGAATTGCAAGTCTTGTGCCAGGTAATATGGCGGGATTGTAGCCATAGTTGACTTCAAAAGTACTTTTTCCAGTGGAGGAGTGTGTTCGGTTGTTATGTGCGAATGCTGCAAGGGAGAGCCATTCAGCCCAATCGGTCTGAAGGTGGTTTATGAAAATGCGAAGGTATTTCTTGATTTCCTGATTGACTTGCTCTGTCTGCCCATCCGTTTGGGGATGGAAGGCGGTGGAAGCGTTGCCTTTGATTTAGAGGAGGTCGTAAAGATCCTTCATGAATTTTGACATGAACACAGTTCCTCGATCGGAGATGACTACTTGTAGCATCCCATGTTTAGCATATACTTCGTCACGTAAGATCTTTGCCCATCCTTCTGATGATAATTCTTTTGAGCATGTGATGGGGATAATTTCTTTAGAGAACTGGTCTATGATCATGATGATTGCATTGTAACCATTGCTCTCTGGAAGGCCTGTGATCATATCAACGGATATGTGTGTCCATGGTAATGATGGAATCTCATTTGGATGGAGGGGTGCCGCTTTTGCTTGATTGCTAGACTTTGTTCTTTGGCATGTTTTGCAAGCTCGAATGTAGGCCTCTATGTCTTTCTTCATCTTTGGCCACCAGTATTCCCGCAGAATGAGTTCTTTGGTCTTTTTGATTCCAGGATGGCCAGCGGTAATATGATCATGTGATTGAGCAATGATTTCTTCACGGAGTGCATGGTCACGAGGAACATAGACTCTCTGATTGTACCAGATGAGTCCATTATTGAGTTTCATTCCCCTGTCATGATTGACAGACCTGGCAACGGTGTTATCCCATAGATGGACATTTCGAGTAATGGCTTTGATGCGCTGATGGGTTTCTTCAATCATGGGCATAATCATGGCTTTAAAATGTTCCGGGGTGAGGACTATAACTTGTTCATTATCGTCCTTGCCCTGATCATGATCTGCTCATCGGCTGAGTAAGTCCGCCTTTTTGTTCGCGGTTCCCGCTTTATGATGGAGAGTGAAATGGTATTCCACTAGTTCGGTGATCCAACTGGCCTGTTGTTGATTTACTTTTTGTGGTTTTTGGAAGTATTGGAGGTTCTGGTGATCAGTCCATATTTTGAAATCCTGATAGGTGCCCATGAGGTAGTGCCTCCACTCTTCAAGCGCAAGCATAATGGCTAAAAGTTCTTTGTCATAGATTTCATAGTTCCGTTCTGTGACTGATAGCGACTTGGACAGGAACAAAATGGGTCTCCATTTCCCATCTTGTTCTTGTGAAAGGATGGCACTGATTGCC
The DNA here is from genome assembly GCA_022818075.1 of Armillaria altimontana. NCBI lineage: Eukaryota > Fungi > Basidiomycota > Agaricomycetes > Agaricales > Physalacriaceae > Armillaria > Armillaria altimontana. The sequence goes on along the minus strand of JAIWYR010000005.1, from coordinate 871,602 downwards.
CCTTCACTAGCATCCGCTTCTACGTGGAACTTGCCCTCGTTTGTTGGCATGGCTAGTATCACATCTTTGGCCAGCTGCTCTTTTAGCTGTTCAAATGTGTCCTGCTGTGCCCTTCCCCATTTCCAGGCATCGTTCCCCATTAGCTGGGTCATCGGTTTTATGATTTTGCTATAGCCTTTGATGAATCAGCGATAGAAGTTGGTGAATCCTAGGAATGATTGGAGTTCTTTCTTTTTGGTGGGTACCAGCCATTTGACAATTCCTTTGATTTTAACAGGATCCATGTGGATGCTTCCTTCGGTGATGATAACTCCTAGGTACTCGGTTTCCAAGACCTCAAATTCGCATTTCTCAGCTTTAAGGAATAGTTTGTGTTTCCTCAGAACCTTCAGGACTTCGTGTGTTATCCAACGATGCTCTTCATTGGTTTTGGACATGATAAGGATGTCGTCAAGATAAATGGTTATGGCCCTGGATGCAATTAGGTCTTTGAAAATGTTGTTCATCATCCATTGGAAGGTGGCAGGTGAGTTGGTGAGTCCAAAGAACATAACGGTGGGTTCATACAATCCCCAATTTGTTCTGAAGGCTGCCTTCCACTCATCGCCGGATTTAATGCAGACATTATTATAGCCCCATCAAACATCAAGTTTTGAGAAGTATTTTGCGCCCCGCAATTTATCCATGAGCTTGGAAATTAAAGGGAGAGGATAACAATTTTTAATTGTCATTTCATTGAGCTTTTAGTAGTCCTGAACTGGTTGTAGCTTGCTGTCCTTCTTTTTTATGAAAAAGAACGGTGATGCCATGGGTGACTTGGATGGGCATATCCTCCCGCTAGACAGGTTCTCATCGAGAAACTTGTCTAGTTCCTCCTGTTCGGCCTGACTGAGTGGATATACTTTGCAGTCGAGGTTGGTATTAGCGTTCAGAGTGAGTTCGATAGCATGGTCCCATGGTTTTGGTTCAGGGAGCTCATCAAAGTTATCTTTGTCAAATAGATCTTTGAAGTCCCTGCACCATTCGGGCACAATTTCTTTGAAGGTTTTTGTCTTCTTTTCCATGTTGGCCTGAGCTGCTAGGTCGTTGGCCACATGCCTCATTGCCCTGAGTTGGATAGCTTCTTCAAAGCTTATGGCGAGAATCGTGTCTCCTTCTTCTAACTCTTCATCCCATTTGTCGTATGGATCGGCGTCAGGTAACGCTATGGGAATATGGCGGCATTGACATCAGGCAAAGGTTATTTTCCCGGTTTTCCAATTGATTGCCGGATTATGCCGGGTCAACCAGTCATGTCTGAGGAATATACTGCAATCCTTAAGGTCAGTGACAGCAAGGTCTATGCGTTCCGCATGGTCCCTGATTTTGATGCGTACTTCCACGAAAGCCGTGATCTGTCCCAAACTGTTTTTTGATCCATCCGTGTTATAGACAGTGATCAGGGCTGTGGTTGCTCAAGTAGGAATGTTGTGTTTTTCGACAAATGCTCGGCTGATGGTGCTACTGGTGCATCTGTTGTCAACCAGGGCGGAAGTGGAGATTTGGGTAATATTTTCTAGGGTCTCGACCTGAACATTGGTTACTAGATCCTTTCCGCCTCTGCTAAGTTGACAAATGAAGTGTCTCGGCTGCTGCAACTCCTCGAGCCATTCCAATGCCCAGGTCCTCTCTGATCCCCGTAAGCCCTCAACCATCTGATCAACTACTTCTTCAACTCTCGTCTTGTGGATCCAGTTCTTTAGGATTGCCTTTGCTTCCGATTCTGTTCTTGCCTCTTTAATTCCTTGTAGCGTCCATTCGGCACCAAATGGTTTCAACCATTCAGATGGGACCTTCTCAGTCTTTGCACCAGGATCTGCCGATCCGGCTACTGTTGACTGGGTCACCTCAGGCGCTAGAGGAGGAATTAAGTTAGCCTTCTGCGATCTTTTAAAGCTCATATCATCTTCATTATTGGGAACTTCTACAAGTTCTACCAAATGCCCCCTATTTACTGCCTGGGTGCTAGCAGCTTCCTGTCCTGCAGCTACCTTGGTCGGGGCTGTTGCGCATCCAACAGTTCTTGCTACTCACTGGCCTTCGTCGTGGTGATCAGGGGGAGTAGTGGTGCGGGAAAGGCGAGATTTGTGGGCATCACCCTCCATGGTGAAGGTTCGCTCGAGAGCAATGAGTTGTGCTTGAGTCGTCCTAGAAGACGAAACAGCTTCACCCTTTTCCCCCGTTCCTGCTGAATCACTTGGGGCTCCCCTTTCAGTGCCTATGACATGGGAAATGGTCCGCATAGGGTCAGCTCTGTCTTTGCCCTGCCCTACCGGTTCTGGTTTCGATTCTTGCTTAGTTTCTGGTCTGGAAGTTGTAATCGCTAGTATATTCAAATGTGCGTTGATAACTACAGAAGTACTATAAGTCCGACTAGTGGGCGATGAGAGTGTACCAGATGAAACTAAGTCCTTTGCTGAGCAAGTCGAATTGCTTACTGCTCGGCGCCATCTTTTACCTCCTCAATCTTTGATTCGGTTTTCTCCTCCATTGGATGATGGTCCCAGTAATAATTGAGTCTTCATACACCTGTTTCCGCTTGTATACCCCTTTGGAACTGCTTATAACCACATCTTCAATTTCCATCCACAAGGCTTATAGCCACCTGGTTATAAGCACACAAAACCCCAAACACCTGGCCTATGTCAATTCACTGCTTATATCCACAATCTTACCCTTTTCCTAGACCTTTTCATAGCCAAGCCTTGAATGGGTCTCAAGTAAGGACCAAATCTGTACAAAAATGGCATGGCAGCTAAAAATACATTCTGCGGTCACAAATTCTACATAAATGATATTATAATGCAAATCTAGGACTCTGCTGGTTGTACATGGCTCGCTTTCCCACTCCCCTCCTCCCCACGATTGCGATCGCCCAGGCCATCTGCCTCTGTCTCCAACTCTGAGTCATCCTCCTCGGCAGGTACCTGAGCTGTCATATCCCACAAACTGCGAAAATGATTCCCCAAGTGATGATAGAGGTCTGCCTGTCGAGCCGCATATGCTCGCACCCCCTCTGCTGCCACCGCATCTAGGTCATCCCATCCACTCCCTAATCCTCTCCATTTAGCCACTTCCCATTCGAAAGAGAGCAGGGTATGGCACATCTCCTCCTGTACAAAGATTCCTTCCTCCCGCCACCGCATGGAGCGGGCTTGACTCTTCAACCATTCGAGCTTGATGGCTGTAAGAACCTGAATTAGATGTTGCACAAACTTGTTGTCAAGAAAGTGTACCCTGATTCAAAGCCTCATCTTCCCTGTCACTGAGAGCTCCCTCTTGCATCCAGATCCATGACACCTCTTTGTGCCCCTCCCCTTGCGGTTGCGCCTGTGTTTGACGCTTCTTCACAGCCAGTCTGTCTTTGGTGACCTCATCCTCGCTACCACTGTTGATCTCCAGTACCAATCTATGTAGGGACACACAGTCACTGCTCCGCAACTCACGCAAGATCTGCTCCCAATCACCTGGTCCTCACAGTATCAACAGAGTGGCCCGAGCTGTGTTATACTTCGAGGCAGCCAGTTTACACTTCATATCCAATCAATGAGCTGCCTCTGTGACACGGGTGTTCTGTTTCTGTCCACAAAAGTTCTTATTATGCCATGTGAACAGGCTGTGACGAGCACGGAGAGTGGAGCGAAGCGTAACCAGTGCATCCTTGCACTGAGCCTCTCGAAGCTTTTCCTCGGCATCATGCACCCCAGGCATGCAACCTTTCACATGCAGTGGCTCATCCAGTTCGGATGGCAACCATAACTTGTGGTGTTCCACATCACCAGGATCACCGATGGCATCTCACAGTATGGACCGTGTGCATGGCATAGTGACGGCTTGTAGCTCTCAAAAGCGAGCGAGCTGTTTTTGCAGGGTGATTCATTTCTTGCAGAAATCAGTCGCATTATGCAGACAGGTCTCATCTGCCTCATCCTTCAGGTCCTGGAGGAGGCATCATCTGGATAGTACATTAGGTCAGAACCATGCAAGCAGGATGATTGCTCACTGTAGATCCTCTACTACTAGTGCCAGTTCCACACACAAGGCCACAGTCAAGTCTGAGAACACGATACCATCCTTCAGAGCATCAGGCGTTCCTGCTCTTTCAAATTTAGCAGTACCTCTGCCTCTGTCAAATCTGCTACTAATGAGAACCTCTCCGATGCTGCATGCAACCCACTTATGAGACACCTCAATGAAATATGGGCTAGGAAGCCTATTGTCCCATTCCCAAGCCTCAATTTCAGCAGTCCACTCCTTTGCAAAATGATTGTGCAGAAGAATGTTCGTCAACACCTGGAATCCTTTGATGTGCTTGATTGCCTTCACTTGAGCCATCTTCTGTTTTTGCCTGAGGTAGGTCCCTAGAAATGCATGGATCAGAAATGTGATGCTGCTCATTCCATGGCAACATACCTAATCCCACCATCTTCTTCCAATTGTGCTTCATGAACTGCACATCCAGCTTGTCATACCTGTTTCCTGGCCCCATCTCCTTGGTGCTATTGGCGACTATGTTGATTTTGGCCCAGGCATGCTCAATACCTTCGCCATCCGTACATCCGATGATCTGGATGTTCATGCTGTGATAGCACTGACATTTGAGCTTGTGGCCCTTGCAATGGCACTTGGGCACTGCAAAATGGAACTCGATATCCATGGGATCTTGCTGAAATGCTGGGGGGAGTTCCATCATCCGCTCAAACAGGTTGAGTTTCCATTGACATGCGATATCATATGACCAAAAGAGCGAATTGACGCCGTGTCCCTGCGCAGCCGAGAGCACAATATAATCCATATTACAATACCTATTGTCTATGAGCGCATATTCAGATGTAGCAGATATGATGGCATGTGTACCATTCTCCCTTTTGTAAGTCACCCACTGCCAAAGGGTGTATTATCTCATGCCACATGCACACACACATACCCACCCCCGTAGCTTGCAGTCCAGTCATGTTTCTCAACTCTGCGTGAGCAAGCATCTGGAACCCACTGCACATGGAGATATCCTTCTGGCTGGCAAAGCAGGTGACATGCTCGAGGTACTTAACGGGCTCCACAAAGTAAGTGAGCCCCGTATGAAGGCCTGGGTCTTTCTGCCAATTTGAATGATACAAATTCTTCAGCCAGAAATTCACATCCAGCGCCAGGATCAGCATATATAAGAACCTGTGGCTTTTATTAGCAATGCCAACAGGCGAATTGGGACCCCTCACTTGAATTCCGCAGGTGCATTCTCCCAGTCAGCCGGTAAATTGATTCCTGGCCATGGACATGCCGGACATTGCAACGCCAAGCCTCCAGGTGGTGTGGTATGGATGCCATCCCTCACATTGCCCTGAGCCGCATTCTTCAACATCCTGATGTGGGCAAACATTCAAATGAGATGGGCCAGAGATTTGTATTTCAACTAAGAACCTTTAGCATGCCTCGCACCTGACACATTGCAGCTCCACAGGCTCACCTTGACTTTTTGAATCCCCGTGCAATCTGTCATGGCTATCAGCGCCTGATGAAACTCATAAGCCAAGACTTTTCCCAAGCCGGAAAGCGCCTGAAATTGCTCCATTACATGAAAGGTCACGCAAGTCTTGAGACTGTCAACTGTCACAGGGAACAGCTCCGCTCTTAGCAGTTGTTGGTGCAGTGATGCTCACTGATCACACCAGCAGAAATCAAGAGCCACATGATGGATCCCATTGCCATCGATGACAGTGAAATTGTCCAGGGCAGGACAAGGATGCACGCAGCAGTGGGAGGGATGACCAAGCTGAACTCGCAGCCCAAGTTCATGTAGGGATACCTTTGCAAAGTGTGTTCCGGTCCAACACTGCGCAGCATTGTAAGCTCACAAAATATACTCTCACAGCCAAAGAATCAGCAACACACCTGGATGATATGGCAAGGAAGACAAAGGTGGTTCGTCACAATGCATCCATGACACTCCAGTTCCGTTCCCCAGCACTCCTCACACCGATACAGAGCCTCTCCAGAAGCGATGTGACAAAGACCATCCTGACAGGAAGGACATTTTACCGTCTTAGCATGGTCTCCACGACCTTCTAATCGCATGAATTCCATCAGTGCCTCTTGGCGATATCCTTCTCCTCCCATGCGCCCAGCCCAATAGAGGAGAGGATTGTCCTGTAGGCAATTTCAGTCTGAGGAACTCGTTGACAACGACGGGGGCCATACCAATTTGTTGAATGCCTTGGTATGTACCACAGACACCTTCAGATTGCACACCTGAGATTCCCATTGTGGATTGTTGTTGGTGAGCCCCCAAGCTGAGACCCAATCTCCCTGGGCATAGATCAAGGTTTGACGTGTCGCAGCAGGTCCTTGTGCAACAGTGGTGGTGGCATGCCTCTTGGTCTTACCCTTGCCCACAGCGAGATTGCGAGCAAAAACCATGTGAATGTCAAGCTCATCATCTGAGTCGTCAGCATGAGAAAGGGCATAGCCCTACTTGCGTCCACGCATGAAATGATGGAGATGGGTCAGAGCATGGTGTGGACATGTATGTGGTCCTATTTGGGCGAGAAGGTCCCACCTGCCAAATCCAGAGCAATGGGCACTTAGCACAAAAATGTTGCAAAAATAAGAGATATATAAGGAACAAGATATAAATTGTAGACAAGTGCTAACTAAGTTACATGTCTGTCTGTCTGATATACTCTTATAGGTAGTACTTTTAGATATCCTACTACAGCACGAGTGGGCCATCATTTTAACTAGGCATAGTCAAGTAACAGAAGGGATCATAACTCTAGCTCCAGCCCTACCAACACTCCTGTCGGCTTCTCAGTCAGGAATGTCAAAGGAGGTGCCATCTGACCGGGGGACGAAGGCAGGGAAGAACAAGGCGGGGAGGATGCAACACTAGTGCCAAATGAGAGGTCAGGCTCACTGGAAAAGCTATCGTCACCCATGCTGGCAGGTGGGTCTGACAAGGGTAAAGAGCCCAGGGACGAGGGAGGGGTGTGAAATCCCTGAGGACGACTGTACAGGCGTGCACAGAACTTTGGCTTGGGTCGAATGTGGGTACCTTTAGAGGGCTTTTTAGGGAGGGCGGTCATCCAACTCTGCTGGGTGTCGAATCTCCTCTCAGCCCATTCGAGTGCCTTGAGAAGATCCTGTGGATTTGGCTTTAGTACTTGCTAGAAGGGAACCAAGCAGAAGACCTACTGCTTTTAAATCAAGCTTGCAGTGCCGAGCACGCATGCATCATTCATGAGGAGTCCAATGATCGAGATCTGATTCGTTGAACTCAACCAGATGCCAGTCGACATAGGCAAGATGTAAATGCTCAATGATGGGGGAGATTCAGGTAAGCACCAGGTCAGACTTTGCTCTCTCTCGCTTGAGGGCCAGGACCCAGCCTTCAATCAAGCTGAGCTGTTTGTCATTGAAGCACTGTCATAGAAGTTAGTCATACGGCAACTAACCAATCAAGAGTCAGTGATAACTTACTGATGGCGGGTCCATTGCACGTCTTGGTCCTCCAAGAAATAAATGCTGGTCGCTAATGCCTGCAGTGAAGAGACACATGTCCACCAAAAAAGAAGTCATGTCTGTACACTTAAAACTCCATCTCAGCCACACCAAGGACTGTACAGTTGCTCAAGGACATCACCGAGGACCGGCTTTGGCTATCTATGAACCCAGGATCGTGCTCGTATAGGTGATAATATATCAATGACATATCCTAGTTTATCAAAATATCTAGTGCTGCTGAAATGTCAACCTCTTGTCGTTCCATGCAGCAGCCAAGTCCTGTCTGAGAATGTGGCAGGAAATATCCTTGAGGTAGGAGATGAGCTGCTGAACCTGCTTAACAATAACGTCCCCCTCCTTCCACTCTGCACAAATACCCATCTCTGTGTAAATAGCTCCATGTGCTGCCAGGCCATCATTGAGGATCACCTGCACTCATGCCAAGGCCTCATCAATGAGAGTGTTCGCGTCTTCCTGGGAGGAACTCTGCCGCACGGCAGTACATAACTTGGTGACATAGGTGATGACCGAGTTGTTAGTGAGAGCTATGAGCGTTCTGTTGGCCAATCGAAGTTTGCGAATGAATTTTGTAACACAGCTCTGCGCTGGAGTGCTGAGACATGGCAGATTAGTGAATCGGCGATGATACAGGCAGAACAGGCAGACGTACAGTTCGGGAATAGGTGCTGGTTTGATTTTCTTTCTTTTGGGGACAGGATTCCCAACCTTCTTTGCATACCATCGCTGCATTTGCACCAGGAGCTGCTCGCGGTTCCTGGAGGGGGACCTCGGCGTCAGATTCCCAAAGAAACATTGGAGAGGAAGCAAGCAGTGCAGTGGTGACAAACGTACCTATGATAATACCAAAGTTTTTTGGCCTGGGACACCTCAAGTTTTTCCTCATCAGTATTGTATATCCAACAGTGGCCCATAAGGTGAGAGAATAAGGGGGAAAGAAAGTGAGGTGGAGTGGTGAGGCAACATTGAATGATGAGGGTGCGAGATAAAGCACGAATTGTTAAGGTAATACCCTTAGCATTTGCTTTCACTAGACCTTTATTAGACCTTTTTTATTCCACATGTTTTTCTTCAGGGCAAGTGCACAGACGTAAGGATATATTATATTACTTACTCTACAACTACCTATCAAAGGGATTGGGTGTTCACAAGCGCTATAATGGATGGATGAGTTGTAGAAATGTGCTCTGGTTATTGGGTAACTGCACCAGCACATCCGTTTTTGTGAGTACTCAGTTAAAAGACCGGTGGCCACATTTTAATTAGAGCTCGCCATTGCCATGGACTACCAGGGCCGGAACCGATGTTCAATTTCTCACTGAGCTAGCACATGAAGAAGTGAGGAACACAACAGATATATTTTTTGGCCTTACAGGCACGGTAGACAACACTAACAAACAGTAAAACTACGTTTTTTTTTGTAAATATTTTTCGCAGATAAAAAAAAAGATAACAAGATAACTGGGGGCGAAGCAGGAAGACAATAGGAAGGGAATATAATACACAGCCATAGAAGGCAATTTTTTCATCCTAAACGCCTTAGTCCCGCCACGTCAGTGAATGTCTCTAGGGAGGTAAATGGAACAGTCAGTGGTTGAGGTGGTTGTCAGAAGTGGATACTGACAGTTCTTCGCAGATGGACCCGCCACAGGACCGGGATCATTGTGAGCAGCGGGGATGATCGCACAATTGTTGCAGCAGAGGGTGTTCTCGATCTGGGTGATCGCGTCGATATACAAGGTAGCAGACCGGTAGACTGCTCCCGAAATGCCAGTGACGAGTGGACTGGTGTCCTCCCTGTAATGACGTTGAGCACCGAAGCGGGAAATAAGAATGGAAACAAACTGACCAGCCTGCATATATGCCAACCTCGCGACCACATGAAACCATGTAGAAGGGACCTGCCTCACCAGGGAGAGGGGTGTGATAGTCATAGTCAGTGCCCATGGGGATGACAGTGGCCTGGAAAGGAGTAGCTGCAGCCGGGGGAGGAGACATCTCATTGGAGACAGTCGCCAGGATAGCCCCAATGAGTGCCGTGGCTTGAGAAGGGGACAGAGAGATGCCCGCTAGGATGTTGGAAAGGACTATTCACAGTGTCAGTTAGTAAGATAGACAGGGATGACAGTAACGGGAACCTACCATCGACGTCGGGAGTGCCAGGAGCAGGGGGTGGGGGAGGGGGATCTCCACCGCCTGCACTTGGGATTTCACGACTGGAGGTCATTGTGGGGACGAAGAGGCAGTAGAGTGTACTAGGTGGATGAACGAGAGAGAAAGCAGAATGGAGAGTATGGGTGAGCTGGGTGGGTTTTTATATGCACCAGGAGGGGGATCCGTATTTGGAGAGATTGGAGAAGCATTGTAGTCGCCGCGGACATGAGGCATAGAACATAGTCAAAGCTCATCGAAGACGAGGTGCATGCCAGCCTCTGGACATTGTCGAGGTCGGTGAGGGATGGGGGAGGAGGGACACTGGGCAGTATGATGGCGGTGGGGAAAGGGGAACATCACTATCAAAAAAGTAACTGACCACATTTGTTTTATAGCAAGATCAGTGCTGGCATTTGTTAGCAATGAGTCATGGTATTCATGTCAGCAGCAGAGCACGAGGTACCAAGGGATTCGTGAAGGGAGTAAAATTTTGCCAAGTTCTCTTCACTTCTAGGTGTCTCATTTTTGAAAAAATTGGAGAGTAGCAAGGCGAGATGACTGTAGTAGAAGGTGCTCCTCCAAGTGTTTACTGCATCTCGGTTATGTACGTCGCCATGGAGAGTTATTAATAGAAGCACCGCTGATTTCCGATGTTATTCTAGACCGAAATTGCCTCTTCCGCTGCTGAAAAAGGGTTGGGCCAAGGGTTCTTGTGCTACCTTGTTGGGACGTCAGCTCAATGTCTATTTGGCAAAGCATGTGACCAACACAAAGAAAGCCATTGATTGGGCCAATAGTGAAGCTGTGAACGAGTATTTCTCCCAGTTTCATTGGCGCCTCACACTTGACCAGGAGTCTCAGCCCGATGACTTGCTGTTTCTGCCGGATGACAACCTTAGCAACAAAGAGAGAGAGTGGAAGGCCATGGTCATCAAGCAGATGAGTACTGTAAGTCTGGTCGACTGTATGTACCGTGTTTGGAATGATCTGACATCGTCAAAGGCCATTCCTAACTGGCTCGATTACCACTGGAGCAAGGGAGACAGTCCAGCATTGATGTCCAAGAAGCAAGCCACCAATGACCCAATCATAGCATTCCTCTCGCATCTCGCTGGGATTGACATCAACAGCTGCCAGAGAGCCCTTACTGCTGAGCAGCTCTTCGGGAAGGATAACCAGGTGGTCAGTGAGGCATTCAACGAGCACTGGAAGGAAGTGGGGGGAGATGGAAAGGTGTGCACAGGGGCAAGGATGATCTTTGTCAGCCATGAGTTTGTGAAACTGAGCACAGGTGAACAGAAGATGTGGAAGGCCAAAGCTGCAGAGGATGCAGAGGTGGTGAAGAAATGCAAGGAGGCGACGTTGAAAGGTCCGACTCTTCTATCTCTGGAAGAGACTCAAAAGTAAGAACGTCTGTGTTTCATCGGTATTGAGATACTGACCACCTATCCACAGAGTGATGGACTCATTGGCCTGGACAGTGGGCCCGTTGTTGGACAGCCTCATAACGATGTTTGGCTGTCATGCCAGTCTGATTATCACCAGACCCAAGCCTTGAAAAGGGGGGCAGATTAATGTCTTGACATGGGTAGCTCTCTTCTTGGGTGAGGTTTTCATTGCTTACCACTTTACAGCCTGCACCACAGTTACGACAAGTTGCCTGTCCCTCAACGGTTCCATGAAGCAGGGGGTGAAAGAGGAAAGGAACGGTACAAGATGTTCCTGGCAGCTATCGGTGACTATATAGCCACCTGCTATAGTAAGTTAAGCTCGTCGTACATTGTAGATCCTTTCCAATTGATTTCCACATTAGCTGAAGAAGAACAGCGGGCACGAGCTTTACCAGATGCTGCCCCACCAAATAAACCCCCTAATTTCCTCCGTTGGGACGTTCCGTGGAATCTACCTCCCAGCAAGGGCGTTGATGGGGAGAAGACTGGAGACAAGAATGCGGCGTCTAAGGGAGACAATTCAAAGTTGCAGGGAGTGTCAGGAGCCAAGAAAGCGAAAAAGAAGGGGAAAGGGAAGAAATGTGCCCATACGGATGGCAAACAGAGTGAGAACAAGGGGCCTCCCACAAAAAAGAAGACCTCTGGACATACCAAGAAGACTGTGACCTTGAACGATCCCACCAATAAGTCGACAGCCACTCAATCCTCTCAGCGGCATGTGCTTGAGGATATTACAAACCAAGTAGTCATGGAGAATGCCATAGTGGAGGCGTCAAATGATATATGCATCACCAACACCATTGAGGCGTCTCCTCTCACAGATGATGAGTCCTCTCGGATTGACCCTTCCCTTTTGGCATCGGGAGTGATTCCTGGGACGTTGATTCCTAACTGCGGTCCAAATGACACACCCAATCCGTTTGTATGACAGTCGATCTCATCAAACATAGGAGCGCCAGCTCAGAGTCAAGTGAGGAGGGCACACTCACCAGACCAGCAAGAGAGCTTTGACTCAGTGATGACATTGCCATTGGGTTTGCCTGGGCGTCTGGTGGAGGACAACCTCCAGTCGGCAGATCCATGGGAGCCAAAGTGGGTCAAGCTGGCACAGCAGTATTTAGGTCACTTTGAGCTTGGCAAGGAATGGGATCACACAGTCGCTGCACTGATGGCATTGGAGGGCAGATACAACTTAAAATCCAGGAAACCACTGCCACAAATGAACTGTCTGTTTCAAGTTGACCTCTGGATCCAAAATGCCTGTGCTCGGGATCTGCCGACTATCACAAATCGGCATGCTTTTACATCATCGTGGTGGTGCTGGTGGCGGAATATGCAACCTGTATGGAGGGGGTTGGAGGGTAAAGGACCGGTAGGGGTGGAATGGCGCCTTCAGGATGAGGGGGATTGGGCGATACTGGTGAGGCCGGGTCAGAATGGGATGTATAGTGTCATTGCAAGTTTGGCTTGGTGGGGAAAGTGTGTAGAGTGTAACTCCGAGGCGCGCGAAGAGTGGATGATGGCAATGGAGGATGTAACTTGGGTGATGGAATGTATCACAAAGTGCAGCTGAGTTGTGAGGTCGTAGTAGCGTCGTTACAGCATTGATGTATGTTTGAGACTACAGCTGACTATCCTCAAGGTTTGAGCATGGTCCGTTGTAGTCTTTGGTATATATAAGTGATATCAAAAAAAGGGATTTGTGTCCAACATGGGAAAGGGCAAAAATGGAAATTTTATTATTGTCACCACAAGAAGTGTCTTGCGATGTAGTCACAAGATGCTAGACCCTGAGGAGGGTGCGTAACATGGGCTACACGTGGAAGGCAGAGTGCCAGATGATTGCCGGATGGGTGAAAAAACGGTTATAAGTAAGCATTGGGACAAATTTTTCAGGCGCTGACGTGCCATGTACTTTTGGCCCTATTCCAGGGCCATTTAATTTTTTTCACAAAGGCTTGGACAGCTGCCTGAACAAGTAGGAGGTGGCTGTGCATCTAAGCAGTTATCTGGCATTTTGGCCACTGCTTATAAGCTATTGGTTTGACCCCTTTTTAATGGCCTGGCCTGCCTCCTAGTGCTGATATACTTCCATATTTCACACTCCTTTTCACAGTCTTTCCTTGATTTTTAGTATATAATATTCAGTATCTATGCTTCTTCGACCCAGTGTTACGTACATCCCCCTTGTCCTTCCATACTTACCGCCAATCAAATGTTATCCTCTTGTCTGCTATATTTTCCAATGACGTCGCTCCATCAGGTTTTCCATGTGCCACTGTTCTCACAAGTGTCTGCAACATCAGCTTTGCTTTACTCCCTTGTTTCAACTTTCGGATGTCAGTATAGCCTCGAATGGAAACCTGAAGAGGGGACAATGCGCCTCGATCAGCCTTCGTCTGTTTTGTCTGTTCATTATGACGTATGTCTGCAATGTCTGCTTCGCTTTAATTCCTCTTTTCAGATGTCATAACGGAACCCTGAAGAATGCTGTTACAATTTATTCATTTCATCTTATCACAGAAGCACTATCTAAAGACATCCAGACTGGTCACCACGAAGCTACCGAGTAGCAACTTGCTTATCGCTCAGCTGATCGTTCATTCATGCTTCTATCTCCCACCGTGTACCTATATTTGAACCCTGGCCTTTAGTATATAAGTAGCGTAGCTCTCACTGTGTATTCTCTAGCTTTGAGCTAACATCTATTCATACCACCTTCCAATTGTTTAATATCCCACTAAGATCTAAAGACTTAGACTTAACTCCTTTCATCGCGAGACACAACGGTGACTGCCTGAACATGAGACAGCTGTTGTTTACTCCTGATTGGAGCATGGGTCTAACAATTAGCTCGAAGCTTCCCTCTGCTCCTTAACTGGAGCATCCATGTTGACAAAACTTGAAATCTTTCTCCTTGCCGCCTTCTTTGGCGTCAGTACCACCCTCTTTGCTGCAACAATTGTGCTAGCAATCCTACACCATTATGGAAGAATCCCCCGCACTTACATTAATCAATACAACACCCACCCTACTGTAAATTATGTCCTTCCGCAGCAGCCACCACTGGCCAGAATCCGCTCACCCATATGCCACAACAGACCGGCAGAGATCCACGAGCTCTCTAGCATCTGCCACCAGCGAACAATGGAGGATGTGGCTAGCATGGATGAATCCGTTCCAGAAGACGGGATTGACACCCATCCAGGAACCCCCATTATCCTCCTCTCCTCAACCTCCAGCTCCTCTGTCTCAAGCTCTGAGTCTACCCCCTATGTCGTTCGATCTCCCTCCCCTATTGCACCAGCAGATCTTGCCGAGTGACTTCTGGGACCCTATTACACCCAGTGCCTTTTTATCCGTCTCCACCTTTATACCACCCAGGAAGCCACATGTCAAAAACCCTGTTTACCCGACCGTCATCGATTGGGATCAGCCCATATCGACCACTGAGCCAGATCCAGTCTCAGCCACTATCCATTCCAGCTGGCGAAGAGTTGAAACACCAGTCGCCAGACCCTCCTGAACACCAACTGCTTGGGAACATCTCGCCCAAAGGTTCAGGGAGCAGCCACAAACCAATGGACCCCCTCAACAACGAGTCATTGTTACCGAAGGAACAGAGATCGGAAGGAGACCCGGTGACAGGTGGCCAAGTGAAACCAGCTCCAATACCACAGTCACCACCAAGAGACTTTCCCAGGGGGAGTACCTCAACAGAACAGGAAGAGAACCCTCTGACAGAACCCCCCTCCCCTCACAAGGTCATACCCCAGCCCCTGATAGAGCTGAGTAGGGCTTTGTACCTCATATACACTGGCAAAATGGTTGGGATACCAGAAGAATTATTCAACACCAGCTATGACCCCTTATTTACCCATTTCACCAACAAATTACTAGCTGATCCCACTTGGGCAGAGACTGAAGCGGGATACAATTATTTTTATCTCTCCAATTGG
This sequence comes from Armillaria altimontana, assembly GCA_022818075.1. Lineage (NCBI taxonomy): Eukaryota > Fungi > Basidiomycota > Agaricomycetes > Agaricales > Physalacriaceae > Armillaria > Armillaria altimontana. The sequence continues at coordinate 856,484 of JAIWYR010000005.1, read as the reverse complement.
AACCTCGCCATCTCATGGATCCTAGAGAAGGAAGCAGACAGGTTCGCAACCCAGGCATATCGCCTGATCCACCCCGATGTCCAGATAAGGGACATCAGTCCCTACTGGCGAATCGAGGCAGATCTGCTCCTGCCAAGTGACACTCCGCATCCCATGCCAGATGAACCCCTGGTACCACCCAAGAGAGCTGAGATCCTGAATTACACATATCCCTGCAGAATGGGGCCTCCAGGAACCCATGGAGTGCCAAGGCTTTTCGCTGCAGCAGGGGATAATGAAGCAGGACCTTCTAACTGACCCTTTCAGGGAAACCCCGCACAGCCATCACAGCCGAATCAGCCACCAATGCAACCGCCAGCAGGAACCGCTGCTCAGTTCTGGGCAGCACCCCAATTCCCCTTGCCTCCCAAACCACCGGACCTGCCCAATCCCTGGGTACTAACTACTGCCAACCCAGGACTGTGGGGAAACCTTAAACCGGACATCGCGAAAGAACCTACCCCGTTCAAGGGGGAATCCTGAGACATTGCATGCTTCTTTTCGCAATGCGATATGTATTTCTCCGTCTTCAACCAGTACTTTCGCCATCACCCTCACAAAGTAATCTTCTGTGCGTCGCACTTCGAAGATGAAGCCCAACGGTGGTGGAAACTGATCGCTAGGGAGATTGGCACTAACCAAAATGGCAATCAAGTTTACCCTGACTACGTTGTCTTTTAACAAGAAGTCAGGAACCGGTTCTGGAAGGACTCCAACGCCGAAATTAAATATGCCCAGTGGGAAAAACTCCGCCAGGTGAATTTCCCCGACGGCGATTTATTCTTCCAGCAATTCGAATTGCTAGGGTTCAAAGCTGGAATACTAGGCAACGATTGGATGATGATGGTGCAAATAAAGAAAGCATGCCAAGAGACGAGCAAAAACACCATATATGCTGGAGATGGAACGGTACCAACCACCTATCCCCAATGGAAGAGCCATCTTCTTCACATTGACTACAACTGGCGACTCAAGAAAGCAGAAGGAACCGTGGGCCAACGACTGGCAGATGCCAAAACCCAGAACCAGAAAGTGGCTATGCCCCAGAAGGGTAGCCCACAATCAGCTGCCATGCTGGAGAAGAAAACAGCAACTGGCACCACTTACAGAGGACAGGGCATGCCAATGGACATTGACAGAATGCACACAAAGGCAAAGTGCTTTGGGTGTGGAAAGCTTGGACACTTCAAACGGGACTGCCCTGATCGACCAAAGACCAGAGAGGAGGTGTTACAAAGCAGGCCAGGCCGTTAAAAAGGGGTCAAACCAATAGCTTATAAGCAGTGGCCAAAATGCCAGATAACTGCTTAGATGCACAGCCACCTCCTACTTGTTCAGGCAGCTGTCCAAGCCTTTGTGAAAAAAATTAAATGGCCCTGGAATAGGGCCAAAAGTACATGGCACGTCAGCGCCTGAAAAATTTGTCCCAATGCTTACTTATAACCGTTTTTTCACCCATCCGGCAATCATCTGGCACTCTGCCTTCCACGTGTAGCCCATGTTACGCACCCTCCTCAGGGTCTAGCATCTTGTGACTACATCGCAAGACACTTCTTGTGGTGACAATAATAAAATTTCCATTTTTGCCCTTTCCCATGTTGGACACAAATCCCTTTTTTTGATATCACTTATATATACCAAAGACTACAACGGACCATGCTCAAACCTTGAGGATAGTCAGCTGTAGTCTCAAACATACATCAATGCTGTAACGACGCTACTACGACCTCACAACTCAGCTGCACTTTGTGATACATTCCATCACCCAAGTTACATCCTCCATTGCCATCATCCACTCTTCGCGCGCCTCGGAGTTACACTCTACACACTTTCCCCACCAAGCCAAACTTGCAATGACACTATACATCCCATTCTGACCCGGCCTCACCAGTATCGCCCAATCCCCCTCATCCTGAAGGCGCCATTCCACCCCTACCGGTCCTTTACCCTCCAACCCCCTCCATACAGGTTGCATATTCCGCCACCAGCACCACCACGATGATGTAAAAGCATGCCGATTTGTGATAGTCGGCAGATCCCGAGCACAGGCATTTTGGATCCAGAGGTCAACTTGAAACAGACAGTTCATTTGTGGCAGTGGTTTCCTGGATTTTAAGTTGTATCTGCCCTCCAATGCCATCAGTGCAGCGACTGTGTGATCCCATTCCTTGCCAAGCTCAAAGTGACCTAAATACTGCTGTGCCAGCTTGACCCACTTTGGCTCCCATGGATCTGCCGACTGGAGGTTGTCCTCCACCAGACGCCCAGGCAAACCCAATGGCAATGTCATCACTGAGTCAAAGCTCTCTTGCTGGTCTGGTGAGTGTGCCCTCCTCACTTGACTCTGAGCTGGCGCTCCTATGTTTGATGAGATCGACTGTCATACAAACGGATTGGGTGTGTCATTTGGACCGCAGTTAGGAATCAACGTCCCAGGAATCACTCCCGATGCCAAAAGGGAAGGGTCAATCCGAGAGGACTCATCATCTGTGAGAGGAGACGCCTCAATGGTGTTGGTGATGCATATATCATTTGACGCCTCCACTATGGCATTCTCCATGACTACTTGGTTTGTAATATCCTCAAGCACATGCCGCTGAGAGGATTGAGTGGCTGTCGACTTATTGGTGGGATCGTTCAAGGTCACAGTCTTCTTGGTATGTCCAGAGGTCTTCTTTTTTGTGGGAGGCCCCTTGTTCTCACTCTGTTTGCCATCCGTATGGGCACATTTCTTCCCTTTCCCCTTCTTTTTCGCTTTCTTGGCTCCTGACACTCCCTGCAACTTTGAATTGTCTCCCTTAGACGCCGCATTCTTGTCTCCAGTCTTCTCCCCATCAACGCCCTTGCTGGGAGGTAGATTCCACGGAACGTCCCAACGGAGGAAATTAGGGGGTTTATTTGGTGGGGCAGCATCTGGTAAAGCTCGTGCCCGCTGTTCTTCTTCAGCTAATGTGGAAATCAATTGGAAAGGATCTACAATGTACGACGAGCTTAACTTACTATAGCAGGTGGCTATATAGTCACCGATAGCTGCCAGGAACATCTTGTACCGTTCCTTTCCTCTTTCACCCCCTGCTTCATGGAACCGTTGAGGGACAGGCAACTTGTCGTAACTGTGGTGCAGGCTGTAAAGTGGTAAGCAATGAAAACCTCACCCAAGAAGAGAGCTACCCATGTCAAGACATTAATCTGCCCCCCTTTTCAAGGCTTGGGTCTGGTGATAATCAGACTGGCATGACAGCCAAACATCGTTATGAGGCTGTCCAACAACGGGCCCACTGTCCAGGCCAATGAGTCCATCACTCTGTGGATAGGTGGTCAGTATCTCAATACCGATGAAACACAGACGTTCTTACTTTTGAGTCTCTTCCAGAGATAGAAGAGTCGGACCTTTCAACGTCGCCTCCTTGCATTTCTTCACCACCTCTGCATCCTCTGCAGCTTTGGCCTTCCACATCTTCTGTTCACCTGTGCTCAGTTTCACAAACTCATGGCTGACAAAGATCATCCTTGCCCCTGTGCACACCTTTCCATCTCCCCCCACTTCCTTCCAGTGCTCGTTGAATGCCTCACTGACCACCTGGTTATCCTTCCCGAAGAGCTGCTCAGCAGTAAGGGCTCTCTGGCAGCTGTTGATGTCAATCCCAGCGAGATGCGAGAGGAATGCTACGATTGGGTCATTGGTGGCTTGCTTCTTGGACATCAATGCTGGACTGTCTCCCTTGCTCCAGTGGTAATCGAGCCAGTTAGGAATGGCCTTTGACGATGTCAGATCATTCCAAACACGGTACATACAGTCGACCAGACTTACAGTACTCATCTGCTTGATGACCATGGCCTTCCACTCTCTCTCTTTGTTGCTAAGGTTGTCATCCGGCAGAAACAGCAAGTCATCGGGCTGAGACTCCTGGTCAAGTGTGAGGCGCCAATGAAACTGGGAGAAATACTCGTTCACAGCTTCACTATTGGCCCAATCAATGGCTTTCTTTGTGTTGGTCACATGCTTTGCCAAATAGACATTGAGCTGACGTCCCAACAAGGTAGCACAAGAACCCTTGGCCCAACCCTTTTTCAGCAGCGGAAGAGGCAATTTCGGTCTAGAATAACATCGGAAATCAGCGGTGCTTCTATTAATAACTCTCCATGGCGACGTACATAACCGAGATGCAGTAAACACTTGGAGGAGCACCTTCTACTACAGTCATCTCGCCTTGCTACTCTCCAATTTTTTCAAAAATGAGACACCTAGAAGTGAAGAGAACTTGGCAAAATTTTACTCCCTTCACGAATCCCTTGGTACCTCGTGCTCTGCTGCTGACATGAATACCATGACTCATTGCTAACAAATGCCAGCACTGATCTTGCTATAAAACAAATGTGGTCAGTTACTTTTTTGATAGTGATGTTCCCCTTTCCCCACCGCCATCATACTGCCCAGTGTCCCTCCTCCCCCATCCCTCACCGACCTCGACAATGTCCAGAGGCTGGCATGCACCTCGTCTTCGATGAGCTTTGACTATGTTCTATGCCTCATGTCCGCGGCGACTACAATGCTTCTCCAATCTCTCCAAATACGGATCCCCCTCCTGGTGCATATAAAAACCCACCCAGCTCACCCATACTCTCCATTCTGCTTTCTCTCTCGTTCATCCACCTAGTACACTCTACTGCCTCTTCGTCCCCACAATGACCTCCAGTCGTGAAATCCCAAGTGCAGGCGGTGGAGATCCCCCTCCCCCACCCCCTGCTCCTGGCACTCCCGACGTCGATGGTAGGTTCCCGTTACTGTCATCCCTGTCTATCTTACTAACTGACACTGTGAATAGTCCTTTCCAACATCCTAGCGGGCATCTCTCTGTCCCCTTCTCAAGCCACGGCACTCATTGGGGCTATCCTGGCGACTGTCTCCAATGAGATGTCTCCTCCCCCGGCTGCAGCTACTCCTTTCCAGGCCACTGTCATCCCCATGGGCACTGACTATGACTATCACACCCCTCTCCCTGGTGAGGCAGGTCCCTTCTACATGGTTTCATGTGGTCGCGAGGTTGGCATATATGCAGGCTGGTCAGTTTGTTTCCATTCTTATTTCCCGCTTCGGTGCTCAACGTCATTACAGGGAGGACACCAGTCCACTCGTCACTGGCATTTCGGGAGCAGTCTACCGGTCTGCTACCTTGTATATCGACGCGATCACCCAGATCGAGAACACCCTCTGCTGCAACAATTGTGCGATCATCCCCGCTGCTCACAATGATCCCGGTCCTGTGGCGGGTCCATCTGCGAAGAACTGTCAGTATCCACTTCTGACAACCACCTCAACCACTGACTGTTCCATTTACCTCCCTAGAGACATTCACTGACGTGGCGGGACTAAGGCGTTTAGGATGAAAAAATTGCCTTCTATGGCTGTGTATTATATTCCCTTCCTATTGTCTTCCTGCTTCGCCCCCAGTTATCTTGTTATCTTTTTTTTATCTGCGAAAAATATTTACAAAAAAAAAACGTAGTTTTACTGTTTGTTAGTGTTGTCTACCGTGCCTGTAAGGCCAAAAAATATATCTGTTGTGTTCCTCACTTCTTCATGTGCTAGCTCAGTGAGAAATTGAACATCGGTTCCGGCCCTGGTAGTCCATGGCAATGGCGAGCTCTAATTAAAATGTGGCCACCGGTCTTTTAACTGAGTACTCACAAAAACGGATGTGCTGGTGCAGTTACCCAATAACCAGAGCACATTTCTACAACTCATCCATCCATTATAGCGCTTGTGAACACCCAATCCCTTTGATAGGTAGTTGTAGAGTAAGTAATATAATATATCCTTACGTCTGTGCACTTGCCCTGAAGAAAAACATGTGGAATAAAAAAGGTCTAATAAAGGTCTAGTGAAAGCAAATGCTAAGGGTATTACCTTAACAATTCGTGCTTTATCTCGCACCCTCATCATTCAATGTTGCCTCACCACTCCACCTCACTTTCTTTCCCCCTTATTCTCTCACCTTATGGGCCACTGTTGGATATACAATACTGATGAGGAAAAACTTGAGGTGTCCCAGGCCAAAAAACTTTGGTATTATCATAGGTACGTTTGTCACCACTGCACTGCTTGCTTCCTCTCCAATGTTTCTTTGGGAATCTGACGCCGAGGTCCCCCCTCCAGGAACCGCGAGCAGCTCCTGGTGCAAATGCAGCGATGGTATGCAAAGAAGGTTGGGAATCCTGTCCCCAAAAGAAAGAAAATCAAACCAGCACCTATTCCCGAACTGTACGTCTGCCTGTTCTGCCTGTATCATCGCCGATTCACTAATCTGCCATGTCTCAGCACTCCAGCGCAGAGCTGTGTTACAAAATTCATTCGCAAACTTCGATTGGCCAACAGAACGCTCATAGCTCTCACTAACAACTCGGTCATCACCTATGTCACCAAGTTATGTACTGCCGTGCGGCAGAGTTCCTCCCAGGAAGACGCGAACACTCTCATTGATGAGGCCTTGGCATGAGTGCAGGTGATCCTCAATGATGGCCTGGCAGCACATGGAGCTATTTACACAGAGATGGGTATTTGTGCAGAGTGGAAGGAGGGGGACGTTATTGTTAAGCAGGTTCAGCAGCTCATCTCCTACCTCAAGGATATTTCCTGCCACATTCTCAGACAGGACTTGGCTGCTGCATGGAACGACAAGAGGTTGACATTTCAGCAGCACTAGATATTTTGATAAACTAGGATATGTCATTGATATATTATCACCTATACGAGCACGATCCTGGGTTCATAGATAGCCAAAGCCGGTCCTCGGTGATGTCCTTGAGCAACTGTACAGTCCTTGGTGTGGCTGAGATGGAGTTTTAAGTGTACAGACATGACTTCTTTTTTGGTGGACATGTGTCTCTTCACTGCAGGCATTAGCGACCAGCATTTATTTCTTGGAGGACCAAGACGTGCAATGGACCCGCCATCAGTAAGTTATCACTGACTCTTGATTGGTTAGTTGCCGTATGACTAACTTCTATGACAGTGCTTCAATGACAAACAGCTCAGCTTGATTGAAGGCTGGGTCCTGGCCCTCAAGCGAGAGAGAGCAAAGTCTGACCTGGTGCTTACCTGAATCTCCCCCATCATTGAGCATTTACATCTTGCCTATGTCGACTGGCATCTGGTTGAGTTCAACGAATCAGATCTCGATCATTGGACTCCTCATGAATGATGCATGCGTGCTCGGCACTGCAAGCTTGATTTAAAAGCAGTAGGTCTTCTGCTTGGTTCCCTTCTAGCAAGTACTAAAGCCAAATCCACAGGATCTTCTCAAGGCACTCGAATGGGCTGAGAGGAGATTCGACACCCAGCAGAGTTGGATGACCGCCCTCCCTAAAAAGCCCTCTAAAGGTACCCACATTCGACCCAAGCCAAAGTTCTGTGCACGCCTGTACAGTCGTCCTCAGGGATTTCACACCCCTCCCTCGTCCCTGGGCTCTTTACCCTTGTCAGACCCACCTGCCAGCATGGGTGACGATAGCTTTTCCAGTGAGCCTGACCTCTCATTTGGCACTAGTGTTGCATCCTCCCCGCCTTGTTCTTCCCTGCCTTCGTCCCCCGGTCAGATGGCACCTCCTTTGACATTCCTGACTGAGAAGCCGACAGGAGTGTTGGTAGGGCTGGAGCTAGAGTTATGATCCCTTCTGTTACTTGACTATGCCTAGTTAAAATGATGGCCCACTCGTGCTGTAGTAGGATATCTAAAAGTACTACCTATAAGAGTATATCAGACAGACAGACATGTAACTTAGTTAGCACTTGTCTACAATTTATATCTTGTTCCTTATATATCTCTTATTTTTGCAACATTTTTGTGCTAAGTGCCCATTGCTCTGGATTTGGCAGGTGGGACCTTCTCGCCCAAATAGGACCACATACATGTCCACACCATGCTCTGACCCATCTCCATCATTTCATGCGTGGACGCAAGTAGGGCTATGCCCTTTCTCATGCTGACGACTCAGATGATGAGCTTGACATTCACATGGTTTTTGCTCGCAATCTCGCTGTGGGCAAGGGTAAGACCAAGAGGCATGCCACCACCACTGTTGCACAAGGACCTGCTGCGACACGTCAAACCTTGATCTATGCCCAGGGAGATTGGGTCTCAGCTTGGGGGCTCACCAACAACAATCCACAATGGGAATCTCAGGTGTGCAATCTGAAGGTGTCTGTGGTACATACCAAGGCATTCAACAAATTGGTATGGCCCCCGTCGTTGTCAACGAGTTCCTCAGACTGAAATTGCCTACAGGACAATCCTCTCCTCTATTGGGCTGGGCGCATGGGAGGAGAAGGATATCGCCAAGAGGCACTGATGGAATTCATGCGATTAGAAGGTCGTGGAGACCATGCTAAGACGGTAAAATGTCCTTCCTGTCAGGATGGTCTTTGTCACATCGCTTCTGGAGAGGCTCTGTATCGGTGTGAGGAGTGCTGGGGAACGGAACTGGAGTGTCATGGATGCATTGTGACGAACCACCTTTGTCTTCCTTGCCATATCATCCAGGTGTGTTGCTGATTCTTTGGCTGTGAGAGTATATTTTGTGAGCTTACAATGCTGCGCAGTGTTGGACCGGAACACACTTTGCAAAGGTATCCCTACATGAACTTGGGCTGCGAGTTCAGCTTGGTCATCCCTCCCACTGCTGCGTGCATCCTTGTCCTGCCCTGGACAATTTCACTGTCATCGATGGCAATGGGATCCATCATGTGGCTCTTGATTTCTGCTGGTGTGATCAGTGAGCATCACTGCACCAACAACTGCTAAGAGCGGAGCTGTTCCCTGTGACAGTTGACAGTCTCAAGACTTGCGTGACCTTTCATGTAATGGAGCAATTTCAGGCGCTTTCCGGCTTGGGAAAAGTCTTGGCTTATGAGTTTCATCAGGCGCTGATAGCCATGACAGATTGCACGGGGATTCAAAAAGTCAAGGTGAGCCTGTGGAGCTGCAATGTGTCAGGTGCGAGGCATGCTAAAGGTTCTTAGTTGAAATACAAATCTCTGGCCCATCTCATTTGAATGTTTGCCCACATCAGGATGTTGAAGAATGCGGCTCAGGGCAATGTGAGGGATGGCATCCATACCACACCACCTGGAGGCTTGGCGTTGCAATGTCCGGCATGTCCATGGCCAGGAATCAATTTACCGGCTGACTGGGAGAATGCACCTGCGGAATTCAAGTGAGGGGTCCCAATTCGCCTGTTGGCATTGCTAATAAAAGCCACAGGTTCTTATATATGCTGATCCTGGCGCTGGATGTGAATTTCTGGCTGAAGAATTTGTATCATTCAAATTGGCAGAAAGACCCAGGCCTTCATACGGGGCTCACTTACTTTGTGGAGCCCGTTAAGTACCTCGAGCATGTCACCTGCTTTGCCAGCCAGAAGGATATCTCCATGTGCAGTGGGTTCCAGATGCTTGCTCACGCAGAGTTGAGAAACATGACTGGACTGCAAGCTACGGGGGTGGGTATGTGTGTGTGCATGTGGCATGAGATAATACACCCTTTGGCAGTGGGTGACTTACAAAAGGGAGAATGGTACACATGCCATCATATCTGCTACATCTGAATATGCGCTCATAGACAATAGGTATTGTAATATGGATTATATTGTGCTCTCGGCTGCGCAGGGACACGGCGTCAATTCGCTCTTTTGGTCATATGATATCGCATGTCAATGGAAACTCAACCTGTTTGAGCGGATGATGGAACTCCCCCCAGCATTTCAGCAAGATCCCATGGATATCGAGTTCCATTTTGCAGTGCCCAAGTGCCATTGCAAGGGCCACAAGCTCAAATGTCAGTGCTATCACAGCATGAACATCCAGATCATCGGATGTACGGATGGCGAAGGTATTGAGCATGCCTGGGCCAAAATCAACATAGTCGCCAATAGCACCAAGGAGATGGGGCCAGGAAACAGGTATGACAAGCTGGATGTGCAGTTCATGAAGCACAATTGGAAGAAGATGGTGGGATTAGGTATGTTGCCATGGAATGAGCAGCATCACATTTCTGATCCATGCATTTCTAGGGACCTACCTCAGGCAAAAACAGAAGATGGCTCAAGTGAAGGCAATCAAGCACATCAAAGGATTCCAGGTGTTGACGAACATTCTTCTGCACAATCATTTTGCAAAGGAGTGGACTGCTGAAATTGAGGCTTGGGAATGGGACAATAGGCTTCCTAGCCCATATTTCATTGAGGTGTCTCATAAGTGGGTTGCATGCAGCATCGGAGAGGTTCTCATTAGTAGCAGATTTGACAGAGGCAGAGGTACTGCTAAATTTGAAAGAGCAGGAACGCCTGATGCTCTGAAGGATGGTATCGTGTTCTCAGACTTGACTGTGGCCTTGTGTGTGGAACTGGCACTAGTAGTAGAGGATCTACAGTGAGCAATCATCCTGCTTGCATGGTTCTGACCTAATGTACTATCCAGATGATGCCTCCTCCAGGACCTGAAGGATGAGGCAGATGAGACCTGTCTGCATAATGCGACTGATTTCTGCAAGAAATGAATCACCCTGCAAAAACAGCTCGCTCGCTTTTGAGAGCTACAAGCCGTCACTATGCCATGCACACGGTCCATACTGTGAGATGCCATCGGTGATCCTGGTGATGTGGAACACCACAAGTTATGGTTGCCATCCGAACTGGATGAGCCACTGCATGTGAAAGGTTGCATGCCTGGGGTGCATGATGCCGAGGAAAAGCTTCGAGAGGCTCAGTGCAAGGATGCACTGGTTACGCTTCGCTCCACTCTCCGTGCTCGTCACAGCCTGTTCACATGGCATAATAAGAACTTTTGTGGACAGAAACAGAACACCCGTGTCACAGAGGCAGCTCATTGATTGGATATGAAGTGTAAACTGGCTGCCTCGAAGTATAACACAGCTCGGGCCACTCTGTTGATACTGTGAGGACCAGGTGATTGGGAGCAGATCTTGCGTGAGTTGCGGAGCAGTGACTGTGTGTCCCTACATAGATTGGTACTGGAGATCAACAGTGGTAGCGAGGATGAGGTCACCAAAGACAGACTGGCTGTGAAGAAGCGTCAAACACAGGCGCAACCGCAAGGGGAGGGGCACAAAGAGGTGTCATGGATCTGGATGCAAGAGGGAGCTCTCAGTGACAGGGAAGATGAGGCTTTGAATCAGGGTACACTTTCTTGACAACAAGTTTGTGCAACATCTAATTCAGGTTCTTACAGCCATCAAGCTCGAATGGTTGAAGAGTCAAGCCCGCTCCATGCGGTGGCGGGAGGAAGGAATCTTTGTACAGGAGGAGATGTGCCATACCCTGCTCTCTTTCGAATGGGAAGTGGCTAAATGGAGAGGATTAGGGAGTGGATGGGATGACCTAGATGCGGTGGCAGCAGAGGGGGTGCGAGCATATGCGGCTCGACAGGCAGACCTCTATCATCACTTGGGGAATCATTTTCGCAGTTTGTGGGATATGACAGCTCAGGTACCTGCCGAGGAGGATGACTCAGAGTTGGAGACAGAGGCAGATGGCCTGGGCGATCGCAATCGTGGGGAGGAGGGGAGTGGGAAAGCGAGCCATGTACAACCAGCAGAGTCCTAGATTTGCATTATAATATCATTTATGTAGAATTTGTGACCGCAGAATGTATTTTTAGCTGCCATGCCATTTTTGTACAGATTTGGTCCTTACTTGAGACCCATTCAAGGCTTGGCTACGAAAAGGTCTAGGAAAAGGGTAAGATTGTGGATATAAGCAGTGAATTGACATAGGCCAGGTGTTTGGGGTTTTGTGTGCTTATAACCAGGTGGCTATAAGCCTTGTGGATGGAAATTGAAGATGTGGTTATAAGCAGTTCCAAAGGGGTATACAAGCGGAAACAGGTGGGCAGAGGGAAACAAGAAATACCAATGTTGAAGCAGAAAAGGAAAAAGTCCAAGAAATTTCGCAACGTAAATTTGTACACCACACCTTACAGTACTTCCACAGCTCCAGCAGACACAGCCTCATTGAACGTGGCCAAGGCAGCTGCCTGAGTAGGGTAGCGAGAGAAGCAGGACCGTACGACCCCGGTGACCAGAGGGCTGACATTTTGCCTAGGCCATTCGTGAGAACTGAATAGAATAGGCAAACAGCGAAACATACCAGTTGCGAAAAACACCAATAGACCGTCCTTTCGTAATGGCGTACCAAGGACCATCCAGTCCGACGTTAGCCTGAACTGAAGGGCCAGCGATGGAAGGTGCTGAACCCTGAGGAATAGCATGGGAGCTGGGCTGCGCATTGGCAGGGACCTGAGCGTTGACGCTGGTGGCAGGGGTTCCAGTGGCAACAGGAGCTACACCCGTGGATGGGGCTGATTGAACACTGATTCGCAGCGTGGGAGCTGCCGAGGGCTGGGGTCTGTGATGGTTGGTGACAGCGACAAGTGTTGGAATAGCATTCAGAGAAATGATGTTTGGCATTGCACAATTGAAGCAAAAGAAGGAACGGAGTGGGCCTTCAGCAACTTCAGACAAGTTGTTGTTGTGAGAATCATGGATTGGGGGACCTGAAGCTGGAGAATATGGATATCAGCACAATCACAAAAAATCATTACTAACACACACCGTTCAGGCAGATTCCCAAGGTAGCGAGAGCCACCACAAGTTGTTCTTGAGTGATCGGTGTCATGATTGAAGGCTGATTTGCAGTAGACAGGAAAGTTTGGTGACGGAGGACCACACATTTTTACGAGATTATATACGTCTCAGGGTACGATTGAATTGAATTCTGTTGTACTAAATTGTATTTTGCTGTGTACAATTACAATTGAATTCAATTGTACACCTTTGAAGTACAATTTGAAAACCCGCTTTATCTGTGACACATGCTTTGCTCTGACAGAGCAAAGTGCATCCTCCATAAATCCTGCGAATATAAGATGTCAAGTGTCAATTTTCCATCCATGCCTTCCAGATATTCCCTATGGTTTGCCCCCCCTCTCACTCGTCGCAGATGTTATTTTGACCACCTATTCAGGGTGACAGTCAGACAAATATCAGACAAAATAAAGAACATAAAAACACCATGTGCAAGTAAGTCGAGGTCATTTATCATAATTCCTGAGGCTTTAGCTCAATTAATTCTGTACAGTCATGGGATGGGTTCGGACTATGCTTACCACTCAGGTTCCTCAGAAAAACACGAAGAGTAGCCAGCGCCCACCTGTGAATCCACAACAACAGGCTGGTGAAGTCTACAATCCTTCCGACCCCATCAGTTCAGACGAATTTCGATTGGTGCTCTTAATGGCTTTGGTGGCAACCTTGATGGACGTTAATGCTTCTCTCCAATTCCACAAGAACAGGAAGATGAGCAATTTGCAGACTGGACTTCTGAAAGAACTCTTGCCCGACTACCACCATCACTCCGTCAATGGCTCCTTGCGTGTTTTTAGGTCCCACACCAATGGAAGATGGCACAAGCGGTTTCCAGAAAGATTCGGGTCATACTTTTTGGATTGTGACGACAAGATTCACTTTAGCCCATCTCACCTTGTAGGTGTGCATGACTCTCCTGGTACAAGCTACCCAAGGATGTCGGAAGGGTATCTGGACTTTGGTCCTGACAAACCGTGTTATGACAATTGTCTGTTAGTTGACAAGACCCAATTACCCGACTACGACAAAGTCCTTGGTGTTCTGCTCCATTACATATTGCTGCACTGCAGTGTGAGCTCTGTTATCCTCTTGTTTGTCTTTGTACTCATAATATTTTACAGCAACTGAAGAATTGGTTTAACAACAATTGCGTCACCCGTGTTATCCCCAAGGCAGGAAGACTTGGACGATTACAAGTTAACATTGTCCTGCCGCGCATCCTGCGAGCCATTCACCTGTATTCGAGCAAGTATTATTTGACTAGAGTCCATCCACATGTCGCTGCAGAGGCAGCTCGACGTGGTGTCCCTACCAACAATATTTCTCTTGTTTGAGACATGACCAAGTATGCCTGGGAGAACAAAACACTAGAGATCCAGGCTGGAGGCTTCAGATTTGAGCGACGACAAAAAGGCATCATACATGCCTCGTATATCACTTCTGCCCCTATTTTAACCTTCATTTTACAGTGTCATCAATTCTCTTTATCAAGAATTCGAAGATGTGACCAAAAATTTAGTCAATTACCTCCAGTGGGGCATCGTAGTTCTCGCTGGTGGTGTTGATCCTCGCATGGGAAGGATCAGAACAGTGGCATATGTGGAGACATTTCTTTCTCAGTGTCATCGAACTAACTACCTCAAAGATACAACTATGGCTGTAGCACAACTGATGGCAAAGACTTTATTACCTCGTTCAATGACACCGCAGAGGCCAGGCATGTCCCTGGTACCTCTGAGGGAGAGAGCAAGCCTTTCAGTCAGTACTATGGTCTCCCCTTCATGTATCACATGAAAAAAGTTCATTGTATGTGTTCTGCTATTGTCTTTACTAGCCTTCTAACCAAAGGGATGCAGTGGGTTGCACCGTTTCTGAAGAGGCACACATCGAGAGTCCTGCAGACGTTGATCCAGCGACATCGGTACATGACAATGCCGCTGCAGTCTTAAAAGCTTCCAAAGAACTGGATTTTTTCCAGCTTCCTGACAAAGTAACCGCTCTCATTTCTCAGTCACAAATGGCACCCACAGCTCAAATGTCATCAAACCCCCGGTGCTGGTCCGGTACCTCTTTGCCAGTATTTCATTCTTTGCCAGTCACGATGTCTTCATCTATTTCTTCATCCCCAATCACTACTGCAGCAACTCTCCTATGAGAGTCTGCATTCATCTCTCCCCAATCCGAGGCTCAGGACGTCGAGATGGATACCAACCCTGATTTGCAGGGTGTCCTGTGGGGGATTCTTCCGACAATCGCATGAGATCCTTGAATTCGACTACATTGTCTTCACCGGCTATATCAGGCATCAACAATGATTATTTCTGTGCCAATGTGGACAACTCTTCTTTTGACATGGATGTCGACTTTCTCCATTCGCAATGGCCTGATTTTTCTGGTACTGAATCCAATTCATCTTGGAATACTGGTTCCAAGGGTGGTGACTTGTCTCAATTTATGCAGGCCTTAGGGTTGTCTGACATGCTCGCCCCTCCTGATTGATCTGCACAAATCGTCGCCGAATCTCCTTCCATGTCGTCTGGTACCTCATCCGATTCTTTAAATTTGGCCCCATCGGACCAACTTGCTGCTGACGCAATCAGGTATGAGAATGAGCTGGCCGCCAACTGCCACATGACAACGACACCAACTTCGGACCTTTGCTTGACTCTTTCTGCTCCTCCAGCGCTTCCCAACGTCGAGAACTTGCCCAGGCAAGCGAGGCAGCATAGAGCGCCCCCTCCCAAGGAAGTGATCACCCTTTGTGGTGCCGAGAAGGATTTGGGTCCACCACAGTGGCACCAAGAGAGCTTGATGGCTATGTGAGATCAATCTCTGGGCCCCGCTTGGCTTAGTCTCGTTGAAAAGTGGTATAAACTGGAATATGACATGTGGAAAGTCAAAGCAACCACAGAGGTATATATCCCGCACTCAAACAGTATCATTTTAACTGATCGTCTTGTAGAGTAAATACCCCCTTGGAAAGCGATGGCCTCAAGAGCTTACTAAGTGGCTCGACAGATCCCATTGTTTTGATGCCAAACTCTTCATCGCAGATGCATCTCATTATGGTATGCAGCTGGTCGACTGGTGGAACCAACTCAACCCTGCTTGGAGATGCTCAAATGACAACTCTGGGCTTCCGAAACTGGATTACTCAAAGCCTATGAAGTGTCTTCAGAAAGGTGGGCACCAAGGCATTGTTACTGTCATTTTTGGTTTATTTTGGTGGGGTCGTGTATGTAGAGGAATGGAGCAGCTGTGGTTTTGAATGGTTGAGGAAGTATCGAAGATGATCGACCTTCTCATGTAACAGCTCAGAGAAGACTGAGGCGGTGCATCTTTCAGTGCAGGACAGGAGATGGTGTATATGTGAGTTATTGCTTTTGTTTATATCTTGGTGGGTTTCGACGTTCGACATCTTGCACAGTATGTGATTACTGTCTGTTCCCCATGATACCTTTTTGATGTCTTGTTTACTATACTGGAGCAATCTAATCTATAGCACAAGTATTACTTCTTGGCTTCCAATATTCCTTGCACTTGCTGTGGACATTACTTTTGTGTAGATATTCTCATTATTTTGGACAAATAAATATACTTGTGTTGTAGTAAAAAAGTACCTGTAGCAAATGGGTGCTCCAAACATGTGTAAACAATATCCCTGTCTTGCCCACTCCACTTTTCACCCTGCTCTCCCAGCCCTGGTGGCATGCAAAGATGACTATGGAAGAAGAAGGATGCAAAATCCATGCTTTAGTGTGTGAGCCAGGTATGCTACCATTAGCGGTACTTTCCCGGCTGCTGCAAGGCTTTGAACCATGATAATAGTACGTGTTTTCTCTTCACCCTCCTGTCTCATGGATGTGAAGTTTCTATTTCAATTTTCAGGTTCTCAAAGGGATAAGGCTGGTTTACTTCACTTTCCCATGTGCAAACATTCTCATCGCCAGCTTAAACTTCATCACCTCTATATTTCCATGCTTTCTTGTTGCACTGCCGCAATTGGGTTTTTAACCATAATTCTAGGTGTTTGATGTCCCAGAACTCCTGGGTGTTGCGTAAGGGCACTCTGCTTGTGTTTACTGTATGGTCTAATGCTTTTAAATTTTGCAAGTCTTTCTTGGGGGGTCCTGGCTTTAATAGAGACCACGCTTATTCTGCGGGATCTATTGTCATCTATCTCGCAATGGTATGTTTTCAGTACTAATATCTTGGATTTGATGTCGATTTTAGTCATTTAAGGCCTGCACATGGTCCTGTAGTGCTGGCACACTGTCGGGACAGCATACCCTTAGTTTGGCATATACGTGCCAACTTGCCGATATTGATGGCATGACAGCTACCACCAAAACGTGGATTACTGCCTCAATTTATTGCCACAGCGACTTGCCAAAAAAGAGAGTCCCGGTCTCCAGTCCTTTCTTTGGGCATCAGTTAGTCTCAAAAAATCCATGAGTACGGGATTGAGCAGGGCGACCAGAAATCAAAAGGTAAAATTTTCATAATTTGGTATACTTGCCAATATTGACAGCAGCATTGACAGCTACCACCAAAATGAGAATTACTGCTTCATAATTTTGCCACACCAACTCGCCAACAAGAGGGTGTCCCAGTCTCCCATCCTTCCCTTGGACATCAGCTAGTCTCAAAACATTCACGAGTACAAGATCGAGCAGGGCGACCAGAAATCAAGGTATATTTCTCATTCTCAAGAGAACACATATGTAACAGTAAATTGATAGCAACTCCTTCAACATTCTTCCAAATTGGGATCCACTTCTTTCATCCATCAGAATCGGGGCACCGAGCCGGGAGAGAAATACGTGCCATGGTGGCGAATATTAGTGGGAGTATTTGTCGGAACAAATGGCTGGGCCATGACACCCTGAGCAGCGGGATGCATAGATGGCTGAGGGTGGGTGACCGTGGATGCCAGCATGGGATGCATTGAAAGTTGAGGGTTAGTGGCCATGGATACCAGCATGGAATATGTGGATGGTTGGGGGTTGTTAGTCGTGGACACCTGCATGGGATTTTGATTGGACAACCGAGACTTGACGGAATATGGAGGTGGAGCAGTCTGGTACTCAGTGTCAGTGGCATTTAGCGTCACATGACCTGAAATGGGCACTAATTCTGTATATGGGGGCAGCATGGTGTCAGGATCAATCTCAAGACTAGTAGCTGGTGGCGTAGGACTCGGAATGGACAATGATCCTATGGTAGGATCCGGGGGTGTGGTGACAGTGACAAATGGTGCGAGGCCAGGCACAATTTGGGTGGATGGCGTATATGGACTGAATACACCTCCTGGATTGGCAGTGATGGGAGTGGTGGTGTGGGCAATGGGAGCAGCAGGAACACGATACACTTTGCCCATGCTAGCCTCAGCATTTTCAATACCAGAACACGGAACGATGACTCACCTACTCCCAAACCTTGACGACGCACTACTCTCTTCAAAAAACTTTTTATCTTCCTGTGCCGGATCAGTGTTCCACCATGATGTGTATGAGATGATAATGCTCACTTGAATGTCAACTTGATCATCAAGGGCATGCTGAAAAAAAGTTAAGTCCCAAAAACTTCTCATCTGACAATGCACAAAAACTCACCTTTTTTCCAGGTCTCCGAGGGTTGGTGCCAGTAGAAGGAGTAGATATGAGAGGTATAGAACCAGTGAGGGGTGAATATCCGAGACGTTGAAGAGGGTATTGCAAACGGTGCCGTTGAGAGCAAGGGCAACAATTATGGCGGTTATCAAGTGCTGTCACTTATATAATCAAAAAATAACATTGTATCGTTTCTCTGCTACTACCTGCATACTTCCTTGACTTGCAAGCACTCTCATTCAACTTGTTATGCCCCCGCATCCTCAGAATGGACCAAAAATCAGAAAACATCAAATATATTGCCGCATCAGGCACAATGCACACATCTGGATGTGTCAGTCACATACCTGAAAACGCCATCCTCGCAAGATCTCACTGATGACACTTGTTCCTGCCTGCAAAGATTGCTTAGATGGATCTCGAGCAGTAGATCTTGATGGATACAGACTAGGCAAGCATCAGGATGATGCCATGGCATAGGGTGCATTTCGTTTGGTCCACATGAAATTGTGAATAAAATTTAAATTTTCAGATTCAATTCACATTGACAGCTCACTATGGTTATTGGAGAAAATGTATTCACTGTTCCACTATAACTAGTGGAGAAAATACAATTTTCTGACAGGACAGGGTGGGGGGATGTGCACTAGTACCCTCTATTCTCCTCTCCTGTTTCCCTGGGCAAAACAGATCTTCCCTCAGATGTACGCAAGAACCCTTGTCATGGAGGAATTACCCTCTCAATTTTGACTGGGAAGGGTTTAATTCTCTCCTCTCCATGTAAGGGGAAATGCTCTAGTTGAAAGGGCCCCCACTACGAAGGGTTGGATCATAGCTTGATTGATTCCTGCATGTGTGAATGGCCCTATTGATTGGAAAGAGTCAGATTGGAGATGGGTAGTATAAGGTACGATGTCGAGATTCGACTCCTCCTCTCCACATCTCCTGCAAACATGGTGGATTGATTTTTAGTGGAGGAGAACTAACACACCTTCCCAAGAGGGCGCTTCTCCTCTCCTCCTGATGCTCATTTAATAAGTCAAGTTAATGAGCAAGCGAGAAATCAAATTATGTCTGGCGTAGCGCTATCCTTTTATGCTTGAGGGAAGGACAGGGAAGAATGAGAGAGTGTGTGTAAGGTTTTAGGTAGGTGTCATGATGAATACGAGCACCTGGTACAAATGCTCAGAACAAAGTTATGGAATGTGCTAACAAATCCTGGCAAGCTGTGTAGAAGAAGTTTGAGGGATATTCAAGAAGAGAATTTGACCATGGCTCGAGGGAAGAAGAAAGAGGAGGTGAATATGGCGGGTTCAATTTCTCTTATACATATATATAAGGTGTCTGGATGCCAGGTTGTAAGCTGACCACAGACAAAGAATTCAATTATGCAGACGTGTTGCATCAACCGGCTTGATTTTGATGACTCTGAGATGACTAGACAAGAGGAGGAACAGGCCAGCCCGATATCCGGAATTTCTGTGGCAATCAGAGAATCAGAAATGGGAACCGCACTATGCTATGAAGATACACTAACAATTTTGCCCCAGTCAGGCAGTAGACATGCTGGTAAAGACAAAGCTCCTTCAAGTTGCTTATGAAACGACAGAGAGAGAGAGGGAGAATGAAAAGGGCCACATACCTGAGGTGTCTTGGATCAATGAACTTGGAAACAAATAATTTGTCAAGAGTTAAGATTGAGGAGGCCCAAACAAAAGGTTAAGACAATGATGAGAGGGTGAGTGTGAGTTCATGAAGAAACAGGTGTTAATGGAAGAATTGAAACAAAGGCCATTGTAAGTAATTCATCACCCATAGCACTGAGAAAAAAGAAGACGAATGAGTTCAGTATGTCAACACATGGACCAACACCATGAGACATAAGCGTGTTCTTCCATTGATCGATCATAGATGCAGAGGACTGAGTTAACTCACTGATCTGGATGACTTCATATGCCGAATGCACGTTCACTGTTGTATCTCTCATCAAAGACATGAACATGACTCTTTCTCGCAGCATCGTTCACCTGCAACGGCGAGTGGATATTGCGTAAACGGTGTTAGAGAATCCAGCATCATAGAGTCTTCATAGATTTGATGCAACTGTCATACCGTAGCATTACCCTCCCGTAGTCATTCCAGGACTTGGCTACAGCTTCCTTTGAGGCGAGGAATATGGGTCATGAGCTATAGCCATAATTCAGCAAGTGAGCAGAGCCTGCTAATCCATGGGGAATAGTACGCACTTTGGAACATGGGTCTTCTATACCTTTTCGGATATGGGGACATGGAAAGGTCATCAAGTACACTGAGAATCAGAAGCACCTGGGTAGTGAAGGATTCGCTACTGACGAGACAAATACAAGTCTGAAACAAAGGCGCATATACTCGCTTAGTAGGTTCAAAATGACATGAAGGAGATGCAGGTGTTTGGAGCGATAAGGTGGACAATAATATTGATGATATGTGGTCGCTTTGATATCCATGCATACCAGAATCCAGGATGTCCCATGAGGCGAATGAAGGAAGGTCTGCATTCATGGCCTTCCGGCTATCAGAACATCATTATATGACAACTAAAGAGGTGACAGCCACCACTGTATCTTCGCATAAGCCCAAGGGTTAGCGTACAGTCATCCAGCTTGGGAAAGATGGCGCACTTAAGTGTCTCTAGGACTTCTACGTGGGTGTAGTTCCCATCTCAACATGGAGCTATGGAAAAGTGCACCCCATCTTTGTTCCTCCTGGAATGACAGTCATCATCCTACACCCGGGTTGATAGGATGGACTTCTCTTGCTGCCGTCTATCAAAGGTATTGGTAAGGGTTAGCCTGAATACTCACTCAAGGAGCTCAGTTGTGTGACGAACCTCTCCTTTCTTGCTTATTCATCATAACATTTTCCAACGACGTGATGCCTGGCCTCCCATGCAACAGTCGACAGTGCAGAATGTAAATCTAGGTGAGAGAAATTTTTAGGTTGGGTTTCTTTGATCGATAGCAGCAGAAGGAGTAGTTATGCTGTTCTCAAACATAAGCGCAGATGAATAAAAGGTGCATGGATGGATACATACCAAATCACAGCCACAGAAGCCTCACACCCAACGCACATGTGCAATCCATGGTAGACTGGGAGGCCAACAAAAATTGTCCTGATCAGGTCATCTGACCTTGTCGGAGGCTAAATGGATGGACAGAGCTGAAGCTTCCTGAAGCTTGAAGTCCCACCTCCAGAGTTATCAATCAATAGCAAGACATGTTGGCCATCGAGGGAGGGATCAACCAGCAATTTCCGAGCATGCTCCAATTCACAATTCCTCGCGTATTCAAAGCAATTGCCTTTGCTCCTTTGTTCTCACAATTACACCGGTATTCTTTGTTTGGATGTATAGATATGAGCATCATCCAGGTTACATTGCTGACGGTACCACCAGGAGTTTCCTCTATGACAGATACCGGCAATACGGCGTGAAAGAGGTTCTTCACCAGCAATTCTTGGTCATTGAAGCAACAACACAGCTATAGAAGAAGACTGTGCAAAACATCGATGCATCAATCATCAGGAACGCAGATGAACCAAGAGCGTCAAATTGGATAGGCTAAAGAAAAGGGATAACAGACAGAAATCGCACCATGTTATCCAGATACATACCTCTAAAAAGAATAGCCGCATAGAGGAATATAATGGTGCCTCATCCATAGATTTCTTCAGTTAAAGAGTGTTCCAGGTCATCAAGATGTTTCTAAAAAGGAATTGGCAGAACTTTGTAAGATGCCATGCAGACTTGAACCACAACACACAATGTGTTCTTCCATTGATTAATAGTGCAGTGCTTTGATCGCCAATGACAGGTGTGATATTGTGTGACAGGTGTGAAAACCCATATAGTTGCATGTGGTTAATTGGGTGTAAACAAGGGCAGTGAGCATGTAGTTCGGTGTGGATGTGTGTGGAGTTGACAGATTTGTCATGGTGTTGACACGGCTGTACACGATCGCATAATCACTTGGGCAAGAAGTCTCCGTGTGGCGCACCCGGGTTTCCATGGGTTTTCATTGGTGTACATGGCTGTACATGGCTGCACATGGGTGTACATCTGTTTAAACTGGTTTACATCAGTGTACATCGGTGTACACGGGTGTACACCTGGTAAAGTCCAGTAATTCCAGTTGTAGTCACCTAAAAAGACAACTGCAGTACTGCTTACATTAGACTGATGAAGGAGCAGTTATAATGGGCATAACGTCATGGTGGGGCTAAATGTGTCGCTTTACCTTTCTACTATTATTCATGCCCTCATGTACTTCTCCATACTGCTAATCAAGCGACTTCATGGAGAGATATGGTAGTACTGTTCGATTTCAACCGTTAATTCAGTGTTCACATAACGTGTAACAGGGACCAATGAAGTGAAGCTCTCGGTAATGCATAATGCGTAACAGGGCTTTGTGAAGCTGTTGGATCTTGATGACCAAACAGCCCAATTTTGGTCCAATTTCCTCACAAAAATCTGAAAATTTCACCTCCTACATGTGTTCTTGTGACACAGAAGGTATATACAAGCAATACAACAAAATATCTATATCTCCCATACTTTTAAAGCCTCAAGCCACTTTGAGGGTTTCCATACTCTACCAAATCTGCTGACCGATGGCTCAGTGGGGATACATGTGCCGCTCTCACTGATTGTCAGGACTACAATCTAATCTAAATCCTGATATGAATTCGCCGAGGTGGTGGAATTACAAATGAAGCTAAATCCATAAACCATAATGTGTAACTTGGCCTTGTGAAGCTATGGTCCGGCCACTATAAAGCATAATGCGTAACACACCATGAAGCTACAGTCAAAATCAAACAGTATTCTGAGGATCAGTACCAGATCAGTTGATTGGATATCAGTCACAGTGCATGCACCTACACTCACTGATTGCAAGAATCGAAAGTAGCAAAGCAGAGTACCTTGTGCCAAATATTCTTTGCACTGAACTCTTGCATGATTTAGACCTTAAAGGGGAGAGAGTGTCATGAAAATGCCCATTGATCAACAGCTGTCGAAAATCTTGTGCTCCTGAGAATTCCTGCTGTTTTCCAGAAACACGGTGATGATTGACTTCCTCGAATAATAAAAATCAAAATTTCTTTGAAAGAAACAGTGAAGACTGACGAGGGTTGTCCATTTTAAGTGCCACACTAGAATCAGACGTAAGATTCATCAATCATCTGAGATGGGATTTGTGAGGTAGTTCTTTTTCATATACAAGGTCAGCTTGTAAGCGAGTGCCAGTGAAAAATTGGGCACTTCACCTAGAGGCACAAATATTTTGACACAAATGTGGACACCGAAGGACCATTTTAGAGATAGATGGGTAGCTGGTAACACTTTGTATCTGCACACTCCGGTAGAGATCATTGGAGTAGGAGTCCTAGAGTGATAGATGACTGCTTTGGCTGCTCCAAATCTTTCAGCCTGACCTAGCCTTGATTCCTTTTCCTTGGGTTGTTGATTTGATAAACTGTCACAGTTTGTCTTTGATATCTATTGGTCAGGACCGACTTTGTACCATTGCATTTCTTTTGAATGAAGTCAGAACCAGATCAAAGACGAGAATGCCTCACCCAAATGGCCTCGGCATTGAATTGGACTGGCCCAGACAAGGTCAATGTATGCAGTTTGAAATTGTTATGATTTATTTATTTTCTGATATAAGCACCTCTTATCTTATCTAATCTTCGGTGCTTATCTTATCTTATCTTTAGATCCACGACTCCACGGAGTCTTCACCTTGTGACACAGTCACACTCATCAGTGTGGAGTATCATTCTCGGTCACCGTGTATTTGCTGATTCACTTTCTAACACGGTGTATCCATTATTAGACCTGTTAGACCCGACCTCTTAACTGAGATAATTAGTCAGCTGTTTCGTGTTCGAACAGTCACTGCTAAGTTCCCATGCGGTTAAGTTGCCAAGACTAAGGTTTTAGCTCGAGAGTGTAAGTGTTTCGGTATGAATAAACTTTAGCTCAAAGCTAGGGAATATACAGCTTTGAGTACACTACTTATATACTAAAGTCAAGGGTCTAATAATACGTACACCGTGTTAGAAAGTGAATCAGCAAGTACACGGTGACCGAGAATAATACTCCACTCTGACGAGTGTGACTGTGTCACAAGGTGAAGACTCCGTGGAGTCGCGGATCTAAAGATAAGATAAGGTAAGTGCCAAAGATTAGATAAGATAAGAGGCGCTTAGATAAGGAAAATGAATAAATCGTAACATTACCCTCTCTTTAAGGCAGGCGTCCCGACTGCTGTTATGGTTCGTCCCGACGATTTCTTTATGCTGAATTTGTGCCCTCCTAAGTGTCACTACTATGCTGGACTCAACTTTAGAGCCACAGCCCAACTGTGTGCGACCTCTTTTCTTTGTCTCCCATATGCAGGGATTCGAACAAAGAGGAGGAGTGCCAGTTAGGTGGAAGTAGGAGAGGGGAAGTGAGCCAAACATGCGCATATCCTGGTCGTTGAGATGACGGTTCCATCAATGTAGCTACTGGTCTAGGGAATCTCTGTTGGTTCGTATGGCGATTTCGAGTATGTCGAAGGGTCGTCATTGCCGCCGAGTAGATCCCACATTAGCTCTTGGTCGTACCACACTTTTCGTCCCGTGAATGGATCCGTATAGGACTGCCAATCTACGTTTGAGTCTGTGTGGTTTAACCTTTCAGCTAGGTAGTCATCAATGAGTTCTTGAGCATCCATATTATCCTCCCGTACCCAACTATTTGATTCGGGTCCGTATCCTTTCCACTTGACGAAGTAGTCTGTGACCCAGGGCAAAGGCTCGCCCGCTCTTCCTCTAACTTTCCGTTCTCTACTGTCGAGGACTTTCTCGACTTCGTAGTGCTCCTCACCGTCGATAAGATCTGGAGGCGGTGGAGGTGGTTGTTCTTGGTTAGGGAAAGCGGGCGGCGTGTATGGGGTGAGGATAGATTCGTTGAATACGGGGTGAATGCGCCAGCCTGTCGGAAGCTTCAGTTTGTACGCTGATGCTCCGATTTTTGCGACGATTGGGAATGGACCTGTTCGTTTGTCTGCGAGTTTCTTCTTGGGATGTGGGAGATTAAGGTTGGTTGTGTCGAGCCAGACTTTATCTCCTACTCGATACTCGACTGCAGGTCGTTTCTTTTTGTCGTACTGGGCTTTCATTTGGTCGGCGGCCTTCTTGAGGGATTGTTTTGCTTCCTTGTGGATTTTCTGCATTTTTGAAATGAAAGTGGTGGAAGCCGGTGTTCTGAAGGGTGCTCGGGGTCTGGTGCCAGGGAGGATGTCAGCATGAAAGCCGTGGTTAACCTCGAAGGAACTTTTGCCTGTAGCGGAATAAGTGCGGTTGTTATGGGCGAAGGCTGCGAGTGAGAGCCATTCAACCCAATCGTTCTGGAGATGGTTGACGAAGATTCGGAGGTATTTTTCAACCTCTTGATTCACTCGCTCCGTCTGTCCATCTGTCTGGGGGTGGTAGGCGGTAGATAGATTTGCCTTGATCTGTAGCAAGTCGTAGAGATCCTGCATGAATTTGGAGACGAACACGGTGCCTCGGTCAGAGATAATGACCTGTGGCATTCCGTGTTTGGCGTAAACTTCATCTCGTAGGATCTTGGCCCACTCTTCCAATGACATCTCTGTGGTACATGCTACTGGTATGATTTCCTTAGAGAAACGGTCGACGATCATTAGGATAGCGTCGTAGCCATTGCACTTTGGTAAACCAGTAACCATGTCGACGGAGATATGAGTCCATGGTCGGGAGGGTATGGCATTAGGATGAAGGGGCGCCGCTTTTGCTTGAGTGCTCGACTTGGTTCGTTGGCACGTCTCGCAAGCGCGGATGTAGTTTTCTATGTCCTTCTTCATCCTGGGCCACCAGTATTCTCGTAAGATGAGCTCTTTGGTCTTTTCAATGCCAGGGTGCCCTGCTGTGATGTGGTCGTGAGACATCGCAATTATTTCTCCTCGTAACACATGGTTTTGGGGAATATAGATACGGTGATCGTATAAGATCAAACCGTTATCTAGCTTCATCCCTCGATCATGGTTGAGAGAGGCGGCGACGTTCTTGTCCCATCGGTGGTGGTCGAGCATGGCTTGCTTGATTTTAAAATGAACTTCCTCGATTGTCGGCATGACCATTGCCCGGAAGTGTTCGGGTTTGAGGACCGTAACCTCATCGTTGTCCTCCTTTCCTTGCTTGTGATCTGCTCGCCGACTCAGTAAGTCGGCCTTTTTGTTTGCGGTGATGAACCTATAGACTCCTGCGGGCAGAAAACACAAGACCTGTAATGGCAAGTGTAACCAAACACAGAATCTGAAGGCAGGTTCTAGCGAGTCTAGTCTTGCACCTCCGTGCGGTGACTATAGCTTCCTGGTGGTGTAGCGAAGTATTGCTACGCTTTGTTATGATTCTCTGAAGGCTGTTCAGAGGCTCAAAGTATGTACGCGAACTTTCCTGGACGGGAAGAGATGCGTAAATGTGGATGTATGCTGAGCGGGGGTGACCTAGATGCGTCGTGAACTATGTGGTGTCGGAATCCTGGCTACGGTTCCGGTAGAATCTATTCTCCTATGCTCACGTGCTTTTTCTTTAGAGAAACGCAGAGATGGAGCTGGCTTATCTAGAGAAACTTTGAATTAGTATCGTTCCTAACTTATAGGAACAGTATGCTGTTGGTGTTAGAGACTAAAAGATCGGAATCCTAGCTACGGATTACCCTTTGAAGTCTTCAGGTATGCGAATTTATGAGATGAGAATGACAAACAAGGCGGTCTTTTTAGGATATCCTTATTTGTGTTTTGGACGAGAGGACGTGAATCAAGTTATTTAACACTTGGTAGCTAGCGAGTTTAGAGAAACTTCGCAAAGTGTTATATCTCTTAAGAACGTAGAGATATTAACTTTAATTCGCGTGTATTGGGTGGTATGTGTGGTGTATGTATCCTCCAGGGAGAACTCTCCTTTCTATCTACTGTCCGTCATCTTTTTATACTACAGAATGGTACTTGCTCAGTAAGCGAACTTTTACCTTGGCTTAATAACCGCAGTACAAGATTTGTGAGCGTAGCGAACTATTTGTAACCGCAGTTTACTATGCTACGTGCTCTTTCTACTGTGCATACTTATTAAAACTTCGCGTAGCTTATTAAAACTTCGGAAGGTTTACTAATCTACTTACTACTTACTCATCCGTAGTTAATGGCTCACTAATCCCTGCTATATTTCTAAGCCGTAGAGGCGTATCCATATGGTTCCTTGAGAATCCGTAGCTATGCATAGCCTATGCGTAGTTAAACCACGTGACCGTATGGCTCTGTCCACGTGCGAAGGCCTAGAATAATGATGCATGTTTAATTTACTGCGGAAGGATTGGCAATCAATGTGCCTGGAGGCACAATGACTCATAGATATTGAAGTGAAAGTTCGCGTGGAGTGGGAGATTGAATATGATTCGACCTGTGCCGGACTTGCAACGTTTGGTTTACTGAAAGTCCGCGTAAGGGAGATAGGTGATAAATTGTAAGTGGTGACCGCGATTTCAGAGCGCACAGAGCCTGGAGGCTCATCAGCGGTCCCTGGTTTATGGTGTAGCGAGAAATGGTATTCGGCTAACTCAGTTACCCAATGTGCTTGTCGTCAGTTGAGTTTCTGGGGCTTTCTGAAATACTGGAGGTTCTGATAATCCGTCCAGATTTCGAAGTCCTGAGCCGCTCCCATTAGGTAGTGTCTCCATTCGTCCAGCGATAGCATGATTGCGAGCAGCTCTTTGTTGTAAATTTTGTAATTGCGCTCCGTCACTGTCAGAGACTTGGATAAAAACGCGACTGGGCACCATTTTCCATCCTGTTCTTGCGACAGTACCACGCCTATTGCTCCTTCGCTTGCGTCCGCCTCTACATGGAACCTCCCTTCCTCCGTGGGTATTGCCAGTACCACTTCTTCGGCCAGCAGTCTCTTTAGCTCCTTGAACGCATCCTGTTGCGCTTTTCCCCACTTCCACGGATCGTTTCCTGTTAGCTGCATCATAGGTTTGACGATTTTGCTATACCCTTGGATGAAACGTCGGTAGAAGTTGGTAAAGCCTAAGAATGACTGGAGTTGCTTTTTCTTGGCTGGCACAGGCCATTGGGCGATCCCTGCGATTTTAACTGGGTCCATGCGGATGCTTCCTTCACTGATGATGACTCTGAGGTACTCTGTTTCTAAGGTCTCGAACTCGCATTTCTCCGCTTTAAGGAATAGCTTGTTCTTTCATAAGACCTTTAGAACCTCGCATGTAATACGACGGTGCTCTTCCTTGGTTTTCGACATGATTAGGATATCATCGAGATAGACCGTGACGGCACCAGATGTAATGAGATCTTTGAAGATGTCATTCATCATCCACTGGAAGGTGGCGGGCGAATTGGTAAGCCCGAAGAACATAACTGTGGGTTCGAACAACCCTCGATTAGTTCTGAATGCCGCCTTCCACTCGTCACCGGTCTTGATGTGTACGTTATTGTATCCCCATTGTACGTCGAGTTTGGAAAAGTACTTGGCACCTCGTAGTTTGTCCATGAGCTCCGAGATGAGAGGAAGCGGATAGCGATTCTTAATCGTCATCTCATTGAGCTTGCGATAATCTTGTACTGGTCACAGCTTGCCATCTTTCTTTTTAACAAAGAAGAAAGGCGAAGCCATGGGTGATTTGGAGGGCCGTATTCGTCCGCTTGAGAGGTTTTCGTCTAAGAACTTGTCGAGCTCTTCTTGCTCAGTTTGATTGAGAGGGTAGACCTTGCAGTCAAGATTGGCGCTCGCATTCGGGGTGAGTTCAATAGCGTGGTCCCATGTCTTTGGCTCGGGGAGTTCATCGAAACTATCTTTGTCGAATAGATCACTGAAATCCTGGCACCATTCTGGGACCATTTCCTTGAACATTTTGGTCCTCTTATCTGCGTTGGCCACGGCAGCTAGGTCATTGGCATGATGAGCGCGTATGAGAATAGCCCACATAAAGTCTACTGCAAGTATGGTATCTCCCTCCTCAAGTTCTTCGTCCCACCTGTCGTCGGGGTCTGCATCGGGTAGTACGAATGGGTTCTTGCAGCATTCACACCGTGCAAACGTTAATCCCCCTGTCTTCCAATTGATGATCAGATTATGCCAGGCTAACCAATCGTGACCGAGGAAGATCTGTCTATCACCGAGATCCGTAATGGCTAGATCTATTTGTTCTGAATGATCTCCGATCGTTACTTGAATCTCGGCGTATTCTGTGATTGATCCTCCCGAGTTCTTGGTTCCGTCGGCATTATAGACTGTGATTGGTGCGGCTGTGGAATGAGTCGGGATGTGATGTTGTTCGATGAATGACTGATTGATGGCACTGCTGGTGCATCCGCTGTCTACTAAAGCAGTAGTTGGAATTTGGGAAATGGTTCCTGGTTTCCTGAGTATGACGGGGATGACCAGGTCCTTTCCCTTCCCGCTTAGTGTGCAGTTGTACCATCTTGGTTGTTGTAATTCTTCGAGCCACCAGAGGGCATTGATTCGGTTCGCCTTTCTCATCCCTTCGATCATTTCATCGACTACTTCCTCCACGCATGTCTTGTGAATCCAATTCTTCAGGATCGCCTTCGCCTCTGACTCTGTCTTGGCTTGTACTATGCCATGCAGAGTCCACTCCGGTCCGAATGGTTTAAGCCATTCTCTATAGGTCTCGCCACTAGTATAAGTGCACGAGATCCATGGGTCTTCCTCAGCCTTCGCGTCAACCCGTGAGGGCTCGACTACCGTCAGCGAGGTCACCACTGTTTCTAAAGGGGAAGTTAATTTAGACTTCGTGTTCATCATGAAACTGGTAATGTCCTCGTCGTCGGGTACTTCCTCGGAAGTTACCTTATGCCCCCTTTGCACTGCCTGGGCGCCAGCAGCTTCCTGTCCCGCGGCTTTCGGGTCGGTCGTGGAACGTGAGGTGCGTTTCTCGAAGGAGTCACCCTGTAAAGGGGCAACAGGTTGGGCTGATGCCGCCATACTGCGATTGCCTTTGCTTCTCACCATAGGCTGACGGTCGCCTTCACCTGGTTCCCTCGAGCTGGTGGTTTCAATGGCCACCGGATCCCTCATTGCTTTCGTCGTTCCCCCGTCCTCGAGTCGCCCTACGTCATGACAGGCATTGGCAACTGGTCGGGGGCACTTACTCGATTCCGGTTCGTCCTCGATCTTCTGGTTGTCCGTGGCTGTTGGTAGCCGTACGGTGTTCTCTTTTACCAGGGGAGGTTTCACCGAAGCTATTTCCTCATGACTCCCAGCGAGGCTGGGACCCCGTAGAGCCGCTTCGTCAGGGGGGCGGTATACGCTTGTTCCCCTGCCCCATCCAGTCGCTCGAGCACTGTTATGATGGGTAGCACTATGGTGGGTGCCTTGTCGCTCGATGCTTTCGCCTGTAATGGGTTACTTGCTGAACGTGTCGCCGGTAGATGGACTACCGCGACTTCCTGGATTCGATTCTTGCTTGGTTTCTGGTCTGATTGCGAAGTCGCGGGTATATTCGAATGCGCGGTAGCTACTACAAGATTATAAGTACAATTATGAAGTGCAAGGGGCGTACCAGCCGAAACCAAGTCATCAGCTGAGTGAGTTGAATCGTTTACTCCTCGGCATTCTCTTTTACCTCTGTGATTGTGGGGAGTTTCTCCTCCGTCGATCGCCGGTCCCAGTAGTCTGTCAACCATCAAAATGCCTCTTCCCGGGTTTTAGGCGATAGAGGGCAGTCACGCTTGAAGTGGCCCTTTTTGCCACATCTATAGCATATTGCGGCTGCCCTAGTGGCATCGATATCCATCGGTTTGCCACGTCCTCCGAATGTCGTCCCTGTAGCCATCGTTGTCGACGATACAGGCGGCGCTGGAGCTGCTGTTTGACCACCCTTAGCAGGCATGGTTGTCTTCTGTGTCGTCTGGGGTCGTGCTGGGATTGTCGTCGTGCCTTCTGCCTGTTTGAGGTGCCAGTTGTAGTCGATTCGGAGTAGGCATGCTTTCCATCCTTGGTAACTAGTTGGTACGTCTCCGTCAGCCGAGTATATAGTATTTTTACTCGTCTGGCGGGCGGCCTTTGTGACTTGATGGAGCATGGCTTGCTCGTTGTCACGTACTTTGGCGTGGTAGGCCAGTTCTTTGAATTGCTGGAAGAACTTGTCGCCGTCCTTAAAGTCCACCTGCCTAAGCTTCTCCCACTGCGCGTACTTTAGTTGCGCGTCGGCATCCTTCCAGAACCTTCAACCGAGCTCTGTCTTGAATTCTTCATAAGACAGGTAGAGCTGGTCTCCAGTCGCCTGATCCTTTCCTATGACCTGTGCACACAACTCCCACCACTTCTCAGCGTCATTGGCGAGTCGCGAGATGCAGAAGACGACCTTGTGAGGGTGGTGGCAGAAGTGTCGATTGAACACTTCGAAGTGCAGTTTGCACTTTAGGAAGAATCGGGTGATGTCATTAGAATCACCCTTGAAGTCGTCAACCTCCTTGAGAATTTTGGGTTTAAATTCATCATAGGGGGCGACAGCTCCGTCGACTAGCTGCCAAGGTACTGGCGGGTCTGGTAGTGCCAGTGGTGCGGGATATCGTGGGAGCGCGTATCTTATCGGGGGAGCGGGAGGTTGCACGGGTACTGCGCCGCCTCCAGCGGCTCCGTGGCTGCCGCCGGCAAATGGTGCATAGCCATGTGTGTTCGTTCCTGGTGGTTCCTGTCCCCTGACATAGGAGAAGGTTCCTACCGCTACCTGAGGAGGCGGTACTGGTGGTTCGTCCGGCATCGGTTCCTGGATCTCGATTTCGATCACGGCTTCTTCATAGGCGGGGAGTTCCTCCATTGCGGCATCTGGGTGTATTTTGTTCCACAGGAAGCGAGCATTTCGCTCCGCTTCGTACTGTAGTATGTCGTCTGATGGGAGTCCTTTCTGTCTCTTTATAAAATAATCGTTCCCGGCTTGGGTAGTTCCCCAGTCAGGAACGAAAGGGAGTTCGTAGGCGAAGTTGTTATATATTTCCTGGAAGTTCACCTGTAATAAAATAGTCGGTATACCCATCTCCGGGTCATCAGCCATTTCTTCGTAGAATCTGATGGCATCAGTTAGCGTCATGGCGATGGGGGTTGCGGGGCGGGCGCTCGCACGGCGACTCGGTGGACGATTCTGGGATTCCATCGATCGTGAGTGAGGGGTAGGGGGTTGCGGCTCGCGGGGGCTGGGGCAGCGACTCAATGGCAGTGCTTGACTCTGTCTTGAAGTGGCCCTGGTGTCACTCGATCGACTGCTGCTCGCTGATCTGCTGGGCTCGCTGATTGAGCCGCTCCCAAGCTGCTGCCCGAGGGGGCGGCGCGGGGACCTGACTGGGGACGTGATACTTCGCCAACCACTGTTCCTTGGTGGGCGTACAGTGGAAGGGCCGGCGACAGGTTCCTCGACTGTTTGTACAGGCTCGGGTGTCCACTTGGGGTTCTGTATGGGCTGGTCCCACTGTATGATGCTTCCTGCTGCTGCTGGGGTTGGGGTGCAATGGCTGAGTGCCTCGTGCCCTGAGGAGACGAAGTAGGCACTGTAGGGAATGTCAACGTTATCCCAGAACTCCTGTGAAGCGATACCAGCTGCGGGTGGTGGAGTGGGATTCCTATTTGCCCAAGGATCGTAATCGGTGGTTGGGGCGATGGGTCTGGTGTCGCGGCCCATGCCAAATCCCCCGATGCGCTCAGCGAATTGGACATACATGTTGGGTGAGGGAGTTCGAGGGATGTACTGAACATACTTGGGAGAGGAAGGGATGGTGGAGGCGATGGTGATAATTGGCATGCTCCTTCGGGGAGGGGCAGAGCTGCTCTTTCCGGGATGACGGGAGCAGACGACTCAGAAGCGTCCGCCGCTTCTTTGTGGATCCCTGTCCTAGAGAGCTCGTCAATTGGGATCGGTCTCCATGGTACGGGTGCAAAGATTCGGGGTGGGAGCTGCTCGAGCGGGATGCCATTGGGCTCGTTTGTAGGGGTAGTAGTGACTGTGGAGGGTGGAGTACGGGGTGGAGTACGGAGTGCCTCTATCTGATGTCATGGTCTGTAACGAAACCTGATTGCGACGAGAAGGGCAACAGAAAGGAGAGTGGCACTAGGTATTCCTAACGAGATTGCTATAATTTTAGCGTCGTCGTTATCCATGGATGCTCCTGTTTAGAGAGCGTGAGTTAAGCTTTGAGCTAATTGTTAGACCCGACCTCTTAACTGAGATAATTAGTCAGCTGTTTCGTGTTCGAACAGTCACTGCTAAGTTCCCGTGCGGTTAAGTTGCCAAGACTAAGGTTTTAGCTCGAGAGTGTAAGTGTTTCGGTATGAATAAACTTTAGCTCAAAGCTAGGGAATATACAGCTTTGAGTACGCTACTTATATACTAAAGTCAAGGGTCTAATAATACGTACACCGTGTTAGAAAGTGAATCAGCAAGTACACGGTGACCGAGAATAATACTCCACTCTGATGAGTGTGACTGTGTCGCAAGGTGAAGACTCCATGGAGTCACAGATCTAAAGATAAGATAAGGTAAGTGCCAAAGATTAGATAAGATAAGAGGCGCTTAGATAAGGAAAATGAATAAATCATAACAAGACCCTTGACTTTAGTATATAAGTAGTGTACTCAAAGCTGTATATTCTCTAGCTTTGAGCTAAAGTTTATTCATACCAAAACACATTCATTCTCGCTAAGCGCTAAAGCCTTAGTCTTGACATCTTAACTGCACGGGGACTTAGCGGTGATTGTACGAACGTGATACAACCGACTATTTACCTTTGTTAAGAGGTCGAGTCTAACAATTAGCTCAAAGCTTTCCTACGCTCTCTAACCAAGGGCATCTATGGAAAACGACGATGCTAAAGTCATAGAAATCTCGCTAGGAATACCCAGCGCTACCCATCTCTCCATCGCTCTCATTCTTGCAATCAGGTTTCGTTACAGACCATGGCAATGAATAGAGACACCCCACACTCCACCCTCCACAGTTGCTACCACCCCTACTAACGAGCCCGATGGCATCCTGCTCGAGCAGTTCCCACCCCGAATCTTTGCACCCGTACCACAGAGACTGATCCCAATCAACGAGCTCTCTAGGACAGGAATCCGCCAAGAAACGGAGGACATTTCTGAGTCGACTGCTCCCGTCATCCTGGAGAGAAGTGCTCCTACCCCTCCCCGAAGGCACACGCCTATCATCACCATCGCCTCCACCATCCCTCCCTCTCCCGAGTATGTTCAGTACATCCCTCGAACTCCCTCACCCGGCATGTATGCCCGATTCGCCAAGCGTGTTGGAGGATTCGGTGTGGGCCACAACATTAGACCCATCGCCCCAACCACCGATTACGATCCTTGGGCAAATAGGAATCCCACTCCACCACCCGCAGCCAGTATCGCTTCACAGGAGTTCTGGGATAACGTTGACATTCCCTACAGTGCCTACTTCCCCTCCCGCGGCCGCAAGTCGCCCAACCACCACACCCCACCCCCAACAGGAGCCAGGAACCTCACAATGTGGGATCAGCCCATACAGAACCCCGAGTGGTCACCCGAGCCTGTACCAACCGTCGAGGAACCAGTTGCCGGTCCCTCCACTTTACGCCCACCAAGGCACAGTGGTTAGCAAAATGTCATGTCCCCAGGAAGGTCCCCATGCCGTCCCCCTCGAGCAAGTGCTTGGGAACGACTCGCCCAGCGACTCAGAGAGCAGCCAGAGCCTGAGCACCCCCGCAATCAAGGAAACTGGCCAGCCGAGTCAGATGGCACAAGCACCACTGTCAACCCACCATCCCAGCCCCCGTGTCCCGCAACCCCTTATCCCACGCTCACGATCAATGGAATCCCAGAGTCGTCCACCGAGTCGCCGCACGAGCACATGCCCCACAACCCCAATCCCGATGATGCTAACAGACGCCATCAAAATTTATGAAGAAACAGCAGATGACCTAAGCATAGGTATACCGGCTATTCTGAGACAAGCGAACTATCACGAACTATACGTATATTTCGCTTATGAACTTCCTTTCGCTCCAGTTTGGGGGAATACCCAAGCCGGAAATGATTTTTTTATGAAGAAACAGAGAGGACTCCCAGCTGATGACATACTACAGTACGAAGCGGAGCGAAACGCTCGCTTCCTGTGGAACAAAATACACCCAGATGCCGTAATGGAGGAGTTTCCCCCCTATGAAGAAGCCGCAGCCGAAATCGAGATCCAGGAGCCGATGCCAGATGAACCACTGGTACCACCTCCTCGGGTAGCAGTAGGAACCTTCTCCTATGTCAGGGGACAGGAACCACCAGGAACGTACACACGCGGCTACCAACCATTTGCCGGAGATGGTCACGGAGCCGCTGGAGGTGGCAGAGCACCCACACAACCGGCGCAACCTCCTGCCCCTCCTATAAGATACATGCTTCCACACTACCCCGCACCACCGCTGCTGCCAGACCCACCAGTACCCTGGCAACTAGTTGACGGAGCTGTCGCCCCCTACGATGAATTTAAACCTAAAATTCTAAAGGAGGTCGACGACTTCAAGGGTGATTCCAATGACATCACCCGGTTCTTCCTAAAGTGCGAATTGCACTTCGAAGTGTTCAACCGACACTTCCGCCACCACCCTCACAAGGTTGTCTTCTGCATCTCGCAACTCGCCGACGACGCTGAGAAGTGGTGGGAGTTGTGCACACAGGTCATAGGAAAGGACCAGACGACTGGGGACCAGCTCTACCTGTCTTACGAAGACTTCAAGACAGAGCTCAGTCAGAGGTTTTGGAAGGATGCCGACGCGCAATTAAAGTATGCGCAATGGGAAAAGCTTAGGCAAGGGGACTTCAAGGATGGTGACCAGTTCTTCCAGAAATTTGAAGAACTAGCCTACCACGCCAAAGTACGTGACAATGAGCAAGTCATGCTCCATCAGATCAAAAAGGCCGCCTGCCAGACAAGTAAAAATACTATATACTCAGCTGACAGAGAAGTGCCAACCGATTACCAAGGATGGAAGGCCCGCTTACTCCGAATCGATTACAACTGGCGCCTCAAACAGGCAGAAGGCACAACGACAATCCCAGTACGACCCCAGACACAGAAGACAACCACGCCCGCTAAGGGTGGTCAAACAGCAGCTCCCGTACTGACAATGACAACGGCTACAGGAATGACATACGGAGGACATGGCAAACCGATGGATATCGATGCCGCTAGGGCAGTAGCAAAGTGCTACTGATGTGGTAAAACAGGCCACTTCAAGCGTGACTGCCCTGACATGCCTAAAACCCGGGAAGAGGTGTTCCGATGGTTCACAGCATACTGGGACCATCACCCGATGGAGGAAAAACTCCCTGCCATCACAGAAGTAAAAGAGAGCGCCGAGGAGTAAATGATTCAACTCACTCAGCCAAGGACTTAGTTTCAGCTGGTACGCCTATCGCACTTCATAATTGTACTTATACACCTGTAGTATCTACCACACATTCGAATATACCCGCGACTTCGCAATCAGACCAGAAACTAAGCAAGAATCGAATCCCAGCACCAGACATTGTGGTAGTTCGACTACCGACGACTAAACGTTCAGCGAGTAACCCATTACGGGCGAAAGCATCGAACGACAAGTCACCTACCATAGTGACACCCATCATAATGGCTAGACCGGATGGGGCAGGGGAACAAGCGTACACCGCCCCCCTGATGAAGCGGCTCTACAGAGTCCCAGCCTCGCTGGGAGTTACAAGGGAATAGCTTTGGCGAAACCTCCTCTGGTAAAAGAGAACACCGTATGGCTACCAACAGCCACGGACAACCAGAAGATCGAGGATGAACCGGACTCGAGTAAGGGCCCCCGACCAGTTGCCAATGCCTGTCGTGACACAGGGTGACTCAAGGATGGGGGAACACTGAAAGAAACGAGGGATCCGGTGGCCATAGCAACCACCGGCTCGAAGGAACCAGGTGAAGGCAACCGTCATACAATGGTGAGAAGCGAAGGCAATCACTGTGTGACAGCATCAGCCCAACCTGCTGCCCCTTTATGGGGTGACACCTTCGAGAAATGCACCTCACATCCCACGACCGACCAGAAAGCTGCATTACAGGAAGCTGCTAGTGCCCAGGCAGTGAAAAGGGTGCATCAGGTAACTTCTGAGGAAGTACCTGATGATGAGGACATTACAAGTTTCATGATGAACAAGAACGCTAAATTAATACCCCCTTTAGAAACAGCAGTGACCTCGCCAACGGTAGTCGAGCCCTCATGGGTCGACGCGAAGGCTAAGGAGGCCCCACAGCTCTCGCGCACTTATACTAGTGGCGAGACCTATAGAGAATGGCTTAAACCATTCGGAGCTGAGTGGACTCTGTGCGGCATAGTACAAGCCAAGACAGAGTCGGAGGCAAAGGCGATCCTAAAGAATTGGATTCACAAGGCACGCATGGAAGAAGTAGTTGATGAGATGATCGAAGGGATGAGAAAGGCGGAACGAATCAGCGCCCTTTGGTGGCTCGAAGAATTGCGACAACCAAAACTATACATCAGCGCACTAAGCGGGAAGGGAAAGGACCTAGTCATCCCCGTCGAAATCGGGAAACTAGGAACCATTTCCCAAATTTCAACCACCGCACTAGTAGACAGCGGATGCACCAGTAGCGCCATCAACCAGACATTCGTCGAACAACATCACATCCTGACTCATGCGACGGCTGCACCAATCCCAGTCTATAATGCTGACGGAACCAGGAACTCAGGAGGATCAATTACAAGATACGCCGAGATTCATCTTACAATCAGAGATCATTTGGAATGAATAGATCTCGCCGTCACGGATCTCGGTGATAAACAGATCTTCCTCGGTCACGATTGGTTAGCCTGGCATAATCTGATCATCAATTGGAAGACAGGGGGATTAATGTTTGCACGGTGCGAATGCCGCAAGAACCCGTTCGTACTACCCGATGCAGACCCTGACGACAGGTGGGACGAAGAGCTGGAGGAGGGAGATACCATTCTTGCGATAGACTTCACGCAGGCCATTCTCATATGCACTCATCATGCCAATGACCTAGCTGCTGCGGCCAACGCAGACAAAAAGACCAAGACGTTTGAAGAAATGGTCCCGGAGTGGTGTCGGGATTTCAGCGATCTATTTGACAAAGATAGTTTCGATGAACTCCCTGAGCCAAAGACGTGAGACCATGCTATTGAACTCACTCCAAATGCGAGCACCAACCTTGATTGCAAGGTCTACCCTCTCAACCAAAACGAACAAGCAGAGCTCGACAAGTTTTTAGACGAGAACCTCTCGAGCGGATGGATATGACCCTCCAAGTCGCCCATGGCCTCACCCTTCTTCTTTGTCAAGAAAAAGGATGGCAAGCTGCGACCAGTACAAGATTATCGCAAGCTCAACGAGATGATGATCAAGAATCACTACCTGCTTCCCCTCATCTCGGAGCTTATGGACAAACTACGAGGTGCCAAGTACTTTTCCAAGCTCGACATTCGATGGGGATACAATAATGTACGCATCAAGAGTGGTGACAAGTGGAAGGCGGCATTCAGAACTAATCGAGGGTTGTTCGAACCCACGGTCATGTTCTTTGGACTTACCAATTCGCCCGCCACCTTCCAGTGGATGATGAATGACATCTTCAAAGATCTCATTACATCTGGCGCTGTCACAGTCTACCTCGACGATATCCTAATCATGTCAAAAACCAAGGAAGAGCACCGTCGTATTACGCATGAGGTTCTAAGGGTCTTACGAAAGAACAAGCTATTCCTTAAAGCGGAGAAATGCGAGTTCGAGACCCTAGAAACAGAGTACCTCGGAGTCATCATCATTGAAGGAAGCATTCGCATGGACCCAGTCAAAATCGCAGGAATCGCACAATGGCCTGTGCCAGCCAAGAAACAGCAGCTCCAATCGTTCTTAGGCTTTACCAACTTCTACCGACATTTCATCAAAGGATATAGCAAAGTCGTCAAACCTATGACGCAGCTAACAGGAAACGATCCGTGGAAGTGGGGAAAAGCGCAACAGGACGCGTTCGAAGAGCTAAAGAGACTGCTGGCCGAAGAAGTGGTACTGGCAATACCCACAGAGG
Source organism: Armillaria altimontana (assembly GCA_022818075.1). NCBI lineage: Eukaryota > Fungi > Basidiomycota > Agaricomycetes > Agaricales > Physalacriaceae > Armillaria > Armillaria altimontana. The sequence goes on along the minus strand of JAIWYR010000005.1, from coordinate 816,978 downwards.
GAGGCAAGTTCCGTGTAGAGGCAGACGCAAGCGAAGGAGCAATAGGCGCGGTACTGTCGCAGGAACAGGATGGAAAATGGTGCCCAGTCACATTTCTATCCAAGTCCCTCACAGTGACGGAGCACAATTATGAAATTTATGACAAAGAGCTGCTCGCAATCATGCTATCGCTGGACGAATGGAGACACTACCTAATGGGAGCGGCTCAGGACTTCGAAATCTGGATGGATCATCAGAACCTCCAGTATTTCAGAAAGCCCCAGAAACTCAACCGACGACAAGCACATTGGGTAACTGAGCTGGCCGAATACTATTTCTCGCTGCACCATAAACCAGGGACAGCAAACAAGAAAGCCGACTTACTAAGTCGACAAGCAGATCACGAACAAGGAAAGGAGGACAACGATGAGGTTATAGTCCTCAAACCCGAACACTTCCGGGCAATGATCATGCCAACAATTGAGGAAGTTCATATTAAAATCAAGCAAGCCATGCTCGACCACCACCGATGGGACAAGAACATCTCCGCGTCTCTCAACCACGATCAAGGGATGAAGCTAGATGACGGTTTGATCTATTATGATCACCATATCTATATTCCCCAAGATCATGCGTTACGAGGAGAAATAATCGTGAGATCTCACGACCACATCATGGTGGGACACCCTGGCATCGAAAAGACCAAAGAGCTTGTCTTACGAGAATATTGGTGGCCCAGAATGAAGAAGGACATAGAGAACTACATCCGCGCTTGCGAGACGTGCGAACGAACCAAATCAAGCACTCAAGCAAAAGCAGCACCCCTTCATCCTAACGCCATACCCTCCCAACCATGGACTCACATCTCCATCGACATGGTCACTGGTTTACCAAAGTGCAACAGTTACGACGCTATCTTAATGATTGTTGACTGCTTCTCTAAGGAAATCATACCGATAGCATGTACCATGGAGATGTCATCGGAAGGGTGGGCCAAGATCTTATGAGACGAAGTTTATGCCAAACACGGAATGCCACAGGTCATCATCTCTGACCGAGGCACCGTGTTTGTCTCCAAATTCATACAAGATCTCTACAACTTGCTACAGATCAAGGCGAACATATCTACCGCCTACCACCCACAGACAGATGGACAGACTGAACGAGTCAATCAAGAGGTTGAAAAATACCTCCAAATCTTCGTCAACCATCTCCAGAACGATTGGGTCAAATGGCTCTCCCTTGCAGCCTTCGCCCATAACAACCGCACTCATTCTGCTACGGGCAAAAGTCCCTTCGAGGTTAACTATGGCTTTCATGCTGACATCCTCCCTGGCACAAAACCCTGAGCATCATTCAGAACACCAGCCTCAACAACGTTCTTTTCAGAAATGCAGAAAATCCATGAAGAAGCAAAGCAAGCCCTCGAAAAGGCCGCCAACCAGATGAAAGCCCAATACAACAAAAAGAAACGACCTGCAGTCGAGTATAGAGTAGGAGACAAGGTTTGGCTCGACATGACCAACCTCAATCTCCCACGTTGATGGGCCTTAGACTTCCGTGGCAACAGCAACACCAACTCGGAATGAGATTGGGTAATTAACGTAGTAGCACGGCAATCAAGGCGATTGTGTGTGCGAGTGGTTCGGGGCACCTCCATGCAGTAGAACAATTCCTCTATACGCAAGAATACACTGCGACTTTAAGTCTGCGAAGTAGTACTGCTTGGTAGTCGAGTACTAGATGCTATGGCTTTAAGCCGGTAGGGTTCTCTCGAAGTGAGAGGGAACAGAAGCGGGTATGATGTGAATACCACGGATCTGTATACGAAAACGTGAGACAAGACTAGAAAACGTCGTGCGACGGTAATCTGAGCGGGGAGAACGATGGGGGATAGACTAAACGGTCTGCAATAGTCTGTGAGTGAACGAGGTGATGAGAAAACGGCGTAGGGGCTGTGCGTGGCGAAATAAACGTGGAACGAGGTGCTGAGGGTGAACTGGCGAGAGAAAATGTGGAACTATGAAAACTGATGGCGATACTGGTCCTATACGATGCGAGGGTGCTGTGTCGATGTCGAAACTGGTCTGGTGCTGAAATGATCCTATCCTATGTCAAACTAACCTTCAAGTCCACTCGAGGGACTGATACTATACGAAAACTGGCTGAAACTGATCCTAAGTCTGCTCTGAGACTACCCAAGTGGGCGACGATAACGATGGCAAAAGTGAAACTGTAAAAACTCCAATGGTGCGAAATTGAAACGATGATGGCCTATAAAAGATAATGGGGGCGAGGTATAGCGCGGCGATCACGTATTGGCACAGTATGAGCATGTACCAATAGTGTTAAGAGCGAAGAGCGCATAGCGAATGACTCTTCACAGTTAAAAACCGTGGGATAACTCTGGTGAGCTCAAGAGTCGACGTGCAATCGAGAATATGCTGGTGCAAATGATATATTGCCGTAGAATGGTGAATAAACGTTGTTTACTGGCAATAGACTAGAGCATGACGATAATTGATGTAGTCTAGGGTTGACTAGAGATGAACTAAACTTGTAACTACGTTTTCTAGCTAGTTTTTATACTACAAGTACGAATTTATAAATAGAGCAGATATGCGAGACTTAGTAAGGCCGTAAAACCTTGGCTTTGTAAAATCGTAGGCAACATATGGTCCTTGGTCTTCTAATGTAACAGCAACTCGTCTATGTTGCCGCATATGGATGCGAACCGTATGGTTTTGTTGAGCAATGCACGGATCGTTAGGTGCTGTTTAACTGTGGATTACTGAGCAATAGTCGTCGTGCTGAGGAGTACGTGTGGGGCAATGTTTTCTTGAGGCCTTGGCGAAGTAACAGCCTTAGTAAACACGGTCTGTAGTTGCCGTAGCTCCAATTGTCGTAGCTACGAGGGTACTCACGTCTATCACATCATTTTCATTAAGTGATCAATGAGCGCGTCAACTGGTTGCTTCTGAGTGATGCGTCAATTCCGTATTGGGGTGATGGTCAATCAAAGGTGCCTTGCCATGACGAAGTATGGCAATTATGATGCGGGGCAAGATGGGATGGATATCAAAGCGCGTAAGGAGTGGTTGCCGTAGGACGAAAGTGGTATCAGTGGGTGTGCAATCATTGGTTTGCTGAAAGGCCATTGAAGGGACAGTAGCGTTAATTAGCAGGGAAAATCCACGAATTCTGAGTGTACAGAGCCTGGAGGCTCATCAACGTCCCAAGAAGAAACTCACGGACAAACGAACAGGCCCATTCCCAATCATCACAAAAGTCGGAGCATCAGCGTACAAACTGAAGCTCCCGACAGGCTGGCACATCCATCCCGTGTTCAACGAAGTACTCCTTACCCCATACACACCACCCACTTTCCCTAACCAAGAACAACCGCCTCCACCGCCACTAGATCTTATCGACGGTGAAGAGCACTACGAGGTCGAGAAAGTCCTCGACAGTAGAGAACACAAGGTCAGAGGAAGAGCCGGTGAACCATCACCCTGGGTCACAGACTACTTCGTCAAGTGGAAAGGCTACGGACCAGAGTCGAACAGTTGGGTACGGGAGGATAACATGGACGCTCAAGAACTCATCGACGAGTACCTAGCCAAAGAGGTAAACCGCACGAACACCAAAAACGCAGATTGGCAGTCCTATACGGATCCATTCACGGGACGGAAAGTGTGGTATGACCAAATACTAGACTGGGATCTATTCGGCGGCAACGACGACCCTTCGACATATTCAAAATCGCTGTACGAACCGACAGAAATTCCATAGTAACATGCGGGAGTATTTGGCTCGCCTTCTCCTCTCCTACTACCACCTAACTAGCACTCCTCCTCTTCATTTGGCCCCCTGCATATGGGGGACAAAGAAAAGAGGTCGCACATGGTTAGGTTGTGGCTCTAAGGTTGAGTCTGGCGTAGTAGTGATGCTTAGGAAGCGCAAATTCACCACAAAAATCAACGAGACGATCCATAACAGCAGTTGGGACGCCTGCCTTAACAAGGGGGTAATGTTACGATTTATTCATTTTCTGATATAAGTGCCTCTTATCTTATCTAATCTTCGGCGCTTATCTTATCTTATCTTTAGATCCGCGACTCCATGGAGTCTTCACCTTGCGACACAGTCACACTCGTCAGTGTGGAGTATCATTCTCGGTCACCGTGTATTTGCTGATTCACTTTCTAACACGGTGTATCCATTATTAGACCCTTGACTTTAGTATATAAGTAGTGTACTCAAAGCTGTATATTCCCTAGCTTTGAGCTAAAGTTTATTCATACTGAAACACATTCATTCTCGCTAAGCGCTAAAGCCTTAGTCTTGACATCTTAACTGCACAGGGACTTAGCGGTGATTGTACGAACGTGATACAACTGACTATTTACCTTTGTTAAGAGGTCGGGTCTAACAGAAATTGACACAAAAAAAGACAAAAACAGAAACAGAAAGAAAGAGAACTTGTGAGAAAAGGAGACGATGTACAGAGGGATGGATTGACGGTGATAGATGATCAATGTTGCAAGTTTACACACCATCACCTGCTATGGAGCTCCATGTCGTATTCTGATGACTCTGCTCTACATCGACTAGAGCAATGGTGAATATGACATGTTTTGCAAGACATATGCAGTGGGCGCTTACATTCACAGGAGGAGAAACTGCATCCTAATGTTGGAGCTGAGCAAGCTGGAGCCAAAGGAGCATTAGTTGATTCATAGCGTGCAGATCATCCTCGAAACTAGGACCGAGTTTTGCAAATGCGCAGCATTTAGCCTTGTCAAAAACCTCCGCAGAATCAATATCCCTGACCATCCCATAATGCACTGCCAGCTTCCTCTCCCACTCCTCCAGAGATAGTATTTGATGCTGGATCGCCTTCATTTGGTTGATGAGGGTGCTATGTGGAGACATGGTAGAAATCTAGCGAAGTGTACTCAGCTGATGGGAAACTAGCGTGGTCTTTAAACACACCTCACATGTGATACTGAGGTACAATTGTCCTGAGTACTTGCCTGAAACTTGATGTAGAGGCAAAAACCTTTGGACATGTCGATGATGATGAGAGGTAAATAAGCCATTAAACAGCTGACATGGCACACCGGTAGGGATGTCTACCATAGGTACCATTGGGCATTCCAGATGGCAGAGAAGGTTATACAGTACAGATGTAGTCTGCATAACCTGTAATACGGCCACAGGTATGACATCCAAAAAAGGACAAGGAAACATGCGGTTCTGGGGGAGGGTGTTGTTGTTGTTATTGGCACAAGATCCCAATGAGAAATGGAAGGGCCCCCGGGAAACCAGGAGCTACAGTGGCACCCCATGCTGCACAGAAAGGCCTTTGCCTATGCTAATCAGCAATCAGAGTGAATTGCACACAGAATGCTCATTAGCATAGGCACCTATTGGGCCATATATGACTGGCTTGCACTGCTAGTTCATACACTGCCACATCCCATTTTGGCCAACTGGCTCATTTTGAGTGCCAGTTGCAGGTTCAGCTCAATTTCCCGGACCTGTGCTCATTGGTTGGGTTGGGAAAAAAGTGAATGAGACATGAAAAATATATTCAAAGCCATATCAGGTTATAGCCTGACGTCGTGCAGCCAAGAATGGATGGATTCGACGTCGAATGTTTGGATAACCCTTTTTTTTTGGCACCAATCGACCGTTTCCTGGGCAAAATTATAAGCACTGATAAAGGATTGAACCCACAGAACATTGCTATCACAATATTAGAAGCAGAAACTTTAACCATTACACTAAAGAGTCATACATATTATTGAAATCGGATAGTATACATAGGGTCCAGTACAAAATATTTTAGAAATAAAAAAATTATCACCCATAAACTGGGCACGGTGGGCATGGGCATCAATGACGGGCATCGTGCATGTCACCAACGGCAGTGGGGAGTCCATTGGCATCCAAATGAACAGGTTCAGGGTGTTTGGATGGGATAGGGCGCCGGTGGGACAAAGCAGAGGGCCAGGCAGGTGTCGGTGCCCATTTGACGGCGATGGTGTGGTCCCAGACGAGAAAGGAGCATACCATTGCATTCCCACACATCGAAGATGGGGGTGGCGAGGACTGCATGGTGGTGACTACACTGTAGGGGTAGGTATAGGGCAGAAGAAGCGGGTATGACGATGTGGTAGCGATACTCAGGCGGGAGGGCATCGAGAGCACTGGCGCACCATGGGTCCATGTTCCAGCCATAGCAGCCAATATTCTATATCAATCACTGTCAATTGACAGGCCAGCTGATAAATCCAGACTGTCAATTGACTGGCCACCTAAATAAAACATTTTTGTCACTGTGACTAAAGCAGGACATTGTCACAGCCTCTCCTTTGATGGCTGTTGCACTGCCACCCTCCCCTCTGCTCATTGTCAGGGTCCCCCGCCCTCCCTCCCATTGTTGCGCACTTTTTCCTTTTTGGGAAAGTTGCTTTCAATGCCTCCAGAATGATTGTGGGCCTTATTCCCATCCTCTCGCTCACTGTTTTGGGTGGAAATTTGAGATTTAAGGTCTTTTAAAAATATATTATGGATTAGTAAGCTGACCGCGCACCTCCCAAGCCCCTGGAGGCTGGATTCAGCCATGGGAGACTGGATGTAGTGTGGCAGTGCAGCCAATTGATGAGATCAGCTATCAATATCAGGCTATTTTCGGACAAATCTGGGATTGGGGTGGTTTCTGGGTACTGGATGGGCCAGGGGATGGTACTAGGATATGCCTAAAGATAAATAACATAAAAACAAGCCCTTTGATGAGGTATGGGGGCTCTGGGGAGTCGATAAAAAGGGTAAAATAATGAAAAATAGCGAAAATAGGTGGAAAATTTGTGATTTGGGGGTGCTGCATGCATCGGATCGCTTTGAAAACTTGATAAATGAATTCCCTGGCCTTGAAAACCCCAAAGCAACTCCACTACAGCACATGTAGCGCATTTTATAGCTAGGCATAATCGATAAAATTGGCTTTTAATGGTGCTGCGTACATTGGATCGCTCCAGGGATGTTACCAATCGATTTATACACTATGAAAACCCTAGAATACGTCTTCATATGCTATATATGACCACTGGAATGGGATGAAAAATAGGGGATTGGGGGGGAAATATGGTTTATTTTGTTTTCTAGCCATCATGTCGGTCCAGGGACATCACCAATCAATTCCTTGACCTTTAAAACCCTAAAACAACTCTTGGTTTCATTTGTGGGGTCTCAGTATCGATCATCATAATGATATTAGGAGAAGCACACATGGAAACTCGCATTTCTGAGCTTCGGAAAACTTTGGAGTTGTTGCCAATGGATTCCTTGACCTTGAAAACCCCCAGAACACTCCAAGAACATAATACAGACCTTCATAATATATAGAGAAAAGTGTGATAGTGAAAATCTGTGAAATACCATATAGCTCGCATTTCTGAATGTTTGGGAAGGTAATTCTGGTATAGGATACACGATATATATTGTATAATAGTGTGTACAAAAGATTAGGATGATCCAAAATGTATTGGCAGAGATATAAGGAGATCTTTCTGAAAATGAGAAAGAGCACCCCCCAGATTTCGATGTTCTGGTAATCCTATGGCCTGGGGACTATCAGATTTGCATTCCTGGACCCAAAAAACATAAGATTCATCAATCATCCATGGGGTTCATGTGTCAAAACTCCGAAGTAATGAGTGTGCTCTCATTTATGCACAAAGTTATGCTGTCTGCATGGATCATGCACTAGTAAAAATAACCCCCATGGATGATTGATGAATCTTATGTTTTTTGGGTCCAGGAATGCAAATCTGATAGTCCCCAGGCCATAGGATTACCAGAACATCGAAATCTGGGGGGTGCTCTTTCTCATTTTCAGAAAGATCTCCTTATATCTCTGCCAATACATTTTGGATCATCCTAATCTTTTGTACACACTATTATACAATATATATCGTGTATCCTATACCAGAATTACCTTCCCAAACATTCAGAAATGCGAGCTATATGGTATTTCACAGATTTTCACTATCACACTTTTCTCTATATATTATGAAGGTCTGTATTATGTTCTTGGAGTGTTCTGGGGGTTTTCAAGGTCAAGGAATCCATTGGCAACAACTCCAAAGTTTTCCGAAGCTCAGAAATGCGAGTTTCCATGTGTGCTTCTCCTAATATCATTATGATGATCGATACTGAGACCCCACAAATGAAACCAAGAGTTGTTTTAGGGTTTTAAAGGTCAAGGAATTGATTGGTGATGTCCCTGGACCGACATGATGGCTAGAAAACAAAATAAACCATATTTCCCCCCCAATCCCCTATTTTTCATCCCATTCCAGTGGTCATATATAGCATATGAAGACGTATTCTAGGGTTTTCATAGTGTATAAATCGATTGGTAACATCCCTGGAGCGATCCAATGTACGCAGCACCATTAAAAGCCAATTTTATCGATTATGCCTAGCTATAAAATGCGCTACATGTGCTGTAGTGGAGTTGCTTTGGGGTTTTCAAGGCCAGGGAATTCATTTATCAAGTTTTCAAAGCGATCCGATGCATGCAGCACCCCCAAATCACAAATTTTCCACCTATTTTCGCTATTTTTCATTATTTTACCCTTTTTATCGACTCCCCAGAGCCCCCATACCTCATCAAAGGGCTTGTTTTTATGTTATTTATCTTTAGGCATATCCTAGTACCATCCCCTGGCCCATCCAGTACCCAGAAACCACCCCAATCCCAGATTTGTCCGAAAATAGCCTGATATTGATAGCTGATCTCATCAATTGGCTGCACTGCCACACTACATCCAGTCTCCCATGGCTGAATCCAGCCTCCAGGGGCTTGGGAGGTGCGCGGTCAGCTTACTAATCCATAATATATTTTTAAAAGACCTTAAATCTCAAATTTCCACCCAAAACAGTGAGCGAGAGGATGGGAATAAGGCCCACAATCATTCTGGAGGCATTGAAAGCAACTTTCCCAAAAAGGAAAAAGTGCGCAACAATGGGAGGGAGGGCGGGGGACCCTGACAATGAGCAGAGGGGAGGGTGGCAGTGCAACAGCCATCAAAGGAGAGGCTGTGACAATGTCCTGCTTTAGTCACAGTGACAAAAATGTTTTATTTAGGTGGCCAGTCAATTGACAGTCTGGATTTATCAGCTGGCCTGTCAATTGACAGTGATTGATATATGAAAGTGGCTGCTACAGGTGTCAGAGAGAGATTGCCTGTGTCTATTTCAGGAACATGGGACTCAGTGAGCCAAATCCATGAGTACTCGCCAAAACGTTCTCACACTCCATCGCATAGTGCTCCATTGCTACGTTGCCAATGAGTTCTCTTCACTCAAGACACATTCCATCAGTGGGTGCAGGAAAAGAAAGAGAGAGACGGCTGGCGATTCCACTTTTCTGTGTCAGCCAGACTTTCTTGGCCACACTAAACACACCAAAGCAGGTGCCAGGGTGTAGATATGCACCGTTTCCCAAAGGTAAGGACACCCTTACTCACACATCCTCCTCCAGGGTAGAAGATCTTCACATGACCGTCGCCACGATCAGGAAATCAGATTCCATAAAGTGATTCTGCCGAGATGACATACTGTATGCTGGCACCCCTTCATGTAAGGTTCTACTAGGTACACGTGGCTGCAGCTGTGGGCCAATTATATTGCCTGAGTGAGATGACAGAAGTGATTCAGACTTGCAGAAAACAGACAATATAGAAGATGTTTACCCCCTCCAAAGGTTCTCTATGCTGAGCAACATGTAGCGCCGCTGTGTATTGCGGCACTGATTAACGTTGAACAAAGTATACAAGATCATGGCGGTTGAGGAGAATTTAAACTCACGCCGCGAGATTTGGGTTTGGGGCAGAATTGTTGGGCTGGTGCACGAAAAATAGTTATCGGAATGAATATGAATCACTTGAAAGTGGGTGATGTCATCACAGTGGACTCGATGCGACTACGATCCCTCAATCCCTGTCTCTATCAGACCTACTCAGCAACTTCATTGTTCCAGGACTTGAGAATTTTCCTGCACCTAATAAGCCCAAGAATAGTGCCATGCCCTCCGTTCCCAGAAATATCTTGCACCTATCCTCTCAGAGTCTTCTACAAACCATCCATCATCAGGACTTCCATCACCACGCCTTTCCATCTTGAACTAGTCAAAGCACTGCCATGCGCAGACAGTATCAGTCATACTAAAACTCTGGCTTAACTTGAACAAAGCTCACCTTTTGGTAAATGTCCAGCCCTCCAATGCAGTGCAGTCTATGTCTTTGTCAATGAACAGAAGGAACACAATAAAATTTCATATACGAGAGGTTGATGTGGACTTCATCGTACATCAAAGCAGAGAGACATGCAAAAGGAACTGAAATGGAGATATATTGAACCTGTTTGGCTAAGCAAGAGAGAACAAGGAAATGGCCCAAAATGACAGTAGAGTACAGCAATATATGACATCAAGAGAGTGCACGATGAAAAAAGGGCGATGTAACGGCACCCTCTCTATCAACAGTAAGAGTGAAGGGGAAAAGACAGCAAAAGTGAGAGGAGAATGAACCAAAAAAGACCATGGATGGAGTGAGGAGGAATAGCAGAGACAATGGAAAAAGAGAATGGGAAATGGGAGCAAAAGGCATTGGTGGGTGGGGTGAGGAGAATGCAGGTGATGGATGCAGTGAAGGAAGCATGGAATTAGACCTGTAACTGGTCATTGTAGTGATATCCTCATCCTCGCTAACACTCGGAATGATTGGACCGGTCCACATGAAGCAGAGTTGAAAAAGGGGAAACAAGGATATCACTACTATGTCTGGTGCATTTAGTCGGAAAATTGCACATGCTGTCACACCCTATTATTGCCTCAACTGTGCACTTTTTCCACTAGATGTCAGTGAGAGATTTGCTACTTGAGTTATTTTCTGTCGAGTCCTTTTTTCCCCCGTGCAATTCTGGTCCCTGAAGCACCTATAATGTACTCAGAAGATGGAGTGACTTCTTGCATAAACACTATTAGGTATGATGTTAAGCTATAATTTCTTCACTATTAAGCCTGCACATAAATTTAAGAAGTTACAGGGCACTAATAATGAGTTTCTAAGTCACTCAAGGTATAGTTGTGGACACCATTCAAAGGTCTATATGAGAGTGCATTACGAGGCGGGGTAGCGTAATGTGACAGGATGTGCAATTATTGGACTAAATGCACCAGATGTTCTAGTGAGTGTCCTGTGAGTTGTTTTCAACTCTGCAAAACGTGGGTACCACATGGACACGACATGCTAGAATGGATGGGGACGAGACTAGGTCTACACGGAATGCATGTATTTGGTTAGACTTGCTAGCCAGTCCTGTTCACAAGCCTTATTCCCTATATGGGTTGTTTGGCTTATTATTTGTTTGGTTGTTTATTTGGTCAGTGAGGGTTAGCTTGTGAAAGGACTGGGCAAACTGGAGACATTTTTGGGGGCTCTGCAACATGTGACTTTTGACTTAGAATTTTTTTGCTCATCGCACCTTTGGCCTTTGCTCGGATCTTTGGATTTGGCCCGATTGACCTCCACACATCCTGTCGCTGGCTTAAAACGAGTGCATGTAGTCCATCTTTTTGTTGTGCTCGCTAATAAAATGTTTGCATAGACAAAATCACTTGTAAAATTATATTATATTGATAATATATCATTTTGGAGGGTGAAATGGATCAGGGCTTGGCCATACTACTGGTGTATAGTACATGTATGGATTATAAAAGTAATGTTGACTTTGTTGCGGTATCTGCAGGGTCTGGGGATTGTAAATGATGGCTGGCGACAGCATAGATCCTACATGATGCCGAGGTGTAGGTGTCAGTGATGCATAGGCATGTTGCCGGTATTGGGAGTAGACAGTGTGAGACTGCAATGCTGCTTAGATGGGGATCAATGGCAGCATAGGTCACATTAGGGCGAGTTTTTGCTGAAGATGTCTCCCTGGACATGGATGGGGATGAAGAAGGTGATAGTGGTGATCTTGATGATCTTGAGTCTGATTCTGATGCTTCTGATGTGGATGAATAGTCTGCAGAGCAAGGTGATTAATTACTATTATTATATAGATGCTGCATACGTTTCTACAGAGGTCAGGAGAAAAGGGACTGGGGAGGAAAGTGAAGTCGCCGTCGAATGAGAAGAAATTTGACTAAGTCCAATGTCACAAAAGTGTGACCCCCAAAAAGGTCTCAAGTTTGCCCAGCCCCTTCAGTTACCGTGATCAGCGAAGCCACATGCTTACCGAAGGTGGCTGGTGCACGAGCCTACAGTCAGGGGGTTTTTTGGGGATGAAAAGAAGCTCAGATTTTGTCATAAACCGTGTTTTGGGGACTTCAAGCGCATGAAATGGTCTCCGAGATCGCCAAGATAGTCACAAATCACCCACAAATGCATCATCAAGCACTTAACCACAGTTTATGACACTCACCCTTTGTCACTACCTTGATGTGAAAGTCAAGGACCATCGTAAGGCCCTAACATGGATGCTCCTCTCGAGCCACATGCTGGCAATAGAGAGACTGCAATGGAGAGAACTGGGAAGACCGAGACTTGAGTGAGAGCACCACAAATGCTGTTTCTGCAAGACGGTGGTGGAGTCGCCTGAACATGCCATGCTTGGATGCATGGCTTCGCAAGCACTGGTGCATGTTAGGCGTGAGATGCTGGCAAGAGTCATGCATGATGAACCTGATCTTGCACCTGTACATGGCCAACTTGAGGATGTCGAGTTCTTGAAGAAGATGGTACAAAGTCAGAAGGCAATTGCCTTGGTCACAAAGTGGGCACACGTCGTTTTGAAAATCTTTTATGCGGTTCCTGTTTACTGTGGTGGCCAGGGTACACCGGAGGGTCATTAATGATTTCGAGTTTTCCATCTATAGGTCTTCAAGTTCTACAATGGCATGGAGCTGCACTGTCCAGGTGGCCCAATTGCCGTGAGCTCGGCTTGGGGAATAAGTAGAGGGTAGTCAGGTCTGGGTTTCATAGTGCTGTTACATGTATCCTTGCATCTGGCATGCCTGAAGGTACCTTGCCATGTAATGATGAGATGAGATGAGATGAGGACATCCAGATCACTCTCTTCTCTCGTGCAAAACACCCGCAACTGTCAAGCTTTGTGCAAGCAGCTGTAAATTGATGTTTGATGCCCGTTCATGTGCCTCCGGCTAGATCATTGCCAAAATCTTAAATGGTAAGTTTAAGTCAGCTTTGGAGTCAGAGTCCTGTTGTCACGCTCTGCCCCTGTCAGGCTATGCTGATGCTGTGCTCACTCCAGCCAATGACTACCATCTTCCCGCTCATCGCATGTGATGAGCACAATATTATAAGGGAAATGGCACAAAACTAGACTACATATTCAATCCAAGTAATGTTGAGTAAAATGAATTCATTTCTGACAAGTGCTGTGTCCGAACATGTCGGTCAATGGGCAGCATAGGCAGGATAGTGACAGGTGTGGGGGAAGGGGGGACAATGATAGCTAAAAGTACTGACATCCGGCATTGTTCGGACATAATTTGATGATTGTGACAATGTGTGATGACTCCGGTTAATCAGGACCCATGATTATCCCGCAAGAGATTACATCAAAAATTTTGCCATTTTGAAAAATTTGTCTGGACTTTGTGGCAGACCTATGCCCAAAAGTTTGTCCTGATTCCAGGGTAACCTCACCCTTGCTTCAAATTTGTCTGGACTTCCGATGTAAGATCGCAAAAAATCATACAAATAATATTACTCCATTGGTGCCCTTCCATGGTGATTTCTAGACCTCTTCATTGTACCTTGTTGTTGTAGAATGGCAAGAACAAAGTAAAATAAGTAGACAATGTACTTTGTTCTTGGGGACTTCTCCCATGAACCACATTATGTCTGGACTTTTATTCAACCTCGGCTGGCCATCACCCATTGTCTGGATTTTCAATGTAAGCTGTTGGCACCCAGGGGTTGATTTGTCCAGATTCTGAGGCAACCTTGGCCCCAAGATTTCGAAAATTTGTCCAGACTTTTGATGTAACCTCTTAGTAGTCTAGTAGTTGTCGTGCCCCAAGAACCGTGCAAGTGGGTCTATTATGTAAATTTACATAATCTGGCAGCCAGTCTTGTCTTTATCCTTCGACGATACCATCTCATCACCACTTCCAGCTGCCATTTGGCCGACCAAAAATCTTAATGAAGCATCCTTGCTATATCTGAGTTTGTCTTCCCCGATAAAATGTTCCCTTGACCTTCTTTTCACCCTGAGTGCTAATTCAGTCATTGACAACCGGATTTAGTGTGAACCATATCTTCAGAAGAATTTGACTGCTCATAGATGAACAATTATGTTGTATTTCATCTTGGTAAGGTTTTTATGTATTGAGAGGTGTTGGATATCCTCTGTGACGTGGTCAGAATCGACGTGTCTAGTTAAGATTATATAATAAGGTCAGTCGCGCGGTTCTTGGCCGAGTTAGGCAACAGACTACATATACCATCCTCATCCGTCAAAAAAGGTATATCATCATCTGTCTAGGAGAGACTAACCTCTTAGGGAATAATCATGGGTCCTGGTTAATCTTCCCGTAACCCTCCGGCTGATCTTAGCTGGAGGCACATGAATGGGCCCTGAAGTCAATCACATACTGGAAGCAATGATTACATCATTGCTGCATCTACTTTGGACAGCCTCTGTAATGAAACTCCTAGTTAACAATGTCAGAAATGTAGTTAACAACGTTAGAAATGCAGGTCCTGATAGTATGGTGTGTATGATATAGATGACAGAAGGGATTGTGCAACATTCAGACAGTGCAGGCTATATTCATTGATAAAGAATTAACCCAGGTAATTTTTTGGTGATACAAAGATGAGATAGACACTTGCCAGCACGACTCCCTGTACCCATGTTTCCACTCTGTAAATCAGCAAGCTTCAGCCGAAGGTCGTGCAGTTTCCCCAGCTTCCACAGGTTCTCTTCACAATCAGCACCCATCTTAGTAAATGCTCGGGATTTAGCCTTGTCAAAAACCTCCACGGAATCAATATCCTCAACCATCTTATACTCTGTCGCCAGTCTCCTCTCAAGAATTTCCAACTCGGCAATATCATCTTCGATCGTCTTCATAGCCTCCTCCAGACCCTAGTTCAGTGTTGGTACATGTACTGAGCAGTTCAAGCAGATCAAGTCAACATACCGGGCACACACTATCTTTATACAAGCTTCTACAGGTGAGGTAGACATGGGCGTGCACACAGTGGGAGTGCAGGAGTACCAACATGTCCCGCTGATTCTGAAGGCTATCCTGGATTACTTGCATTTCGTGGTGATAGATAAAGTGAGATTTTGGGTGGTGCGATCGGTGTTGCCGCATGGTGTCATTGCATCAGAACAACAAGCACCTCGGAAGTGGTCATGCCAATGACACGAGCCGACCCATGTAACTGTACATGGTCATAACCATCGTCAATCATGCAAGAAAAACCTAAACAACATCGCACTTCCATTGTTGTTTATCTTCCATCGATGTCCGGACTCCGCAAGGATATCTGATTCCAATGGAGGCATGGCACTGGTGCTAAGGTGGTGGTAGGGAGAAACATCCCTGAAAGGTTCTGGACCAGGACATCACCGGATCGAGTCACGACAGGCCACGGTCACGTTACTTGTTGTACTTATCATATTATTGTCACCACCACGAGCACCACTCGATAATTTCCATGTTGCCTATGAAGTCAACGACTTTTGCCACTGAGGAATTCCGGGCGAGAGTGAATACAACTTTCCTGGTTGACTTTCGACCTTGTCTTGGCTCGGACCGTACTCATATTTGAAGCATATCATTATTGATCCTCGTTTGCTGGAGCGCATCCCCTGACGCGGAGATGATCGCGTGGGAATGACGCCTTGATGGATGCGTTAATGTCTTCCATAATAGTCTAATCGACGTTGCCGGCGGATCTGATGGTTCCTCGTGCGCCTCCTTCCCTTGCATCTCATCTGCTTCGCTGCGCCTTTTCTTCCCTATCCTATTCCCATGCATTGTTATTCCTATGTGTTCGTGTTGCCGTGTGTCTCTGTTTCTGTGTTTTGGCGCATTGTCGTTCCCTTGTTCCCGTGTTCTGGGTGTCACATGGGTTGTGCGGCCTTTCAAGTTTTGTCTCGTCGCGTTCCTTTTTTCATGGGTCCGAGCACGATACCCGACAGTCGCATCAGGTCCGTGCTTTCAGGTCACACATTGTCATATAGTTGGCTTCGTCATGTAGACAGACGGCGATATCAACCTAACGACGGAGTATTTCGAGTAGCATTCGTGATATGACATTTGCGTAAGGATGTACTTCTCCCACAGAGTTCGATGTTTCCCCTTATGTACTATCCACAACGACTGTTATTTGCCTCGTTTCTTTACGTCCAGTAAAAGCTACGGAAGGGGTGGAGCAGCTCTAATATTGCTGCCCCACACATCACTTACACCGTAATGATATGAAGCCGTTGATACAAGTTCTGCAATGAGTACAAGTTATCTCTTACAACGATCGATAGCGGAAACAACAGAAACGACGCAAGACTTTCAAAGTACAAGGCCGGCCACCGTTCACGGGCACTCGCTCTCATCAACATCGATGAACCAAGTTCCGGCGATACCATACTTTCCCTAGGGAGAAGAAATGAGTATTACGTCCACACGGCGGAGTATCACTAACCTTGTTCTCGCATGTATCGGGGTGGGCAAAGCTCTTCCAAGCGAATTCAGAGGGAGTGGAAAAGCACATCTCAGCCCAGTTGTCCCAGGGCTCTTGATGATTGAACATATGTGCTTCAACGCGCTATGAGAGTGTGTTATCTACTATCGGGTAACGATTACGACGACGTGACGTACCATTTTTCGGGATCCGTAGCAGCCCTAGATGAAGAATATCAACGCAAGTCTGCGTATCTGCAGTAAATACTTACCTTTTTCTCGTGATTACCCCACCATGTCTTGCATGTCGGTTCGTTCGACGTTACGGTCCAATGTCCAACAATACTGACAGCGCCATCCTGGCCAGCAAAGCAAATCAGCACCTACGATAACCATCGAAGAATAGAATAAACGTACCTGCCTCTCTTTTGTGCAAAAATCTGGATGGTCATACGTGACTCCATGAATATCAATAGTTGTCTTCATGCACCAGCTCTGCGCGTCCTCTCCGTAAGGAATGTTCATTAGTTTGGCCTGATACATCCTCTTCTCGTAGCTCAAACACCGCTTCTCCGGCGTCAAATCCTGCCAGATCAGCCCAGCACGCTTTCTGTGTTCTTCATCCTCCCGTATCGCATCTTCCTTCGCCTGGACGGTTTGTTCTCTGCGCGCGACAAGGCTCTCTCGAGCCCTGATTACTCGATCTTCTCTTTCCCTTTCTGCCTTCCTCCTCTTGTCCTCTTCTTCGTGCGCCTGCCGTCTCTGTTCATCCTCTTGCCAATGATCCCACTTTCTCTGCGCCTCCTCGCGCTCGATTTCTTTTTCCCGTTCTGCCGTCTCTTTCCTCCACTTCCTGTCCTCCTTCTCGTGTGATAACCGTCGCTGCTCATCCTCTTGTCTATGCGCCAACTTCCGTCGAACTTCCTCAAGCTCAATCGCTTTGGCCTCTCTTTCTCTCTCTTTCCTTCTCCTGTCGTCTTCTTCTTCATGCGCTAGCTTTCGTCGTGCTTCCTCGTGCGTGATTGCTTTATCCTGCCTCTCCCTCTGCTCCTTCATCCATTGCTTCTCTTCTTCAAAACCCAAACGTCGTTCTTCGTCTTCTCGCTCATAAGCTAGCTTTCGCTGTGTGTCCTCGTGCTCAATCCGCTTCAAACGGTCTGACTCTTCACGGAGACGGTTCCTCTCCTGGACATCCGTGCGGTGGGTGTTGGAGTAGTCGTCAACGAGGTGCCAGGTGAACGCCATGGATAACAGGAGCCCGATCATGACCTTCAAGGTATACGAACACTCCCTGGGTTTCCTGGTTGTTTGCGGGTTCAGTGGTGTCCGCTCATTGCTTGGATCAGTACGTGCATGGTTATCTGGTCCAGGGAAGGTGCTGTAAAGTGGAGGTGGGGAAGACCAAGGACTGATGTACAAGATCAGCGATATTGAAAACAACGATATCTGATCATAAGACATACTTAGCAGCGCGATCCATAGCCTTGGCTCTGGCTCTGAGCGGAGACGACAGTGGGAGTAAAGAAGCACACGTCGGAGTTGAATTTGGTTGGCTTTCGCACGTGCATGCACTTGTCGTAAAAATGGATTTGGAGCGCTTATTATTACTCGAGTAGTTTTGTAGTTTGTCAGCGAGCATCGGTATTGTGGCCATGCTTAGATGCTTTCGCGAATCAGACAAATTGTTCAAGATTGGTCGATGGAGAATGAAGGAAAAATAGGACCGTTTATATTGGAGTTGTGGGTGTAAACAGGCGGCCTGGAGTCAAGGTTAGCACGGACGCGCAAATACTCGATACAATGGTACATACCACCGGCTAAAACGTTCTCGTCCTTCCTTCCTGACTAAATCGCTGCCTGTGGTTTCTATACTTTGTCGATAGTTGTCCCTACATCTTGAGAGATGGGAGTGGTGCCGGGCGAGAAGAATCAAGGCGTAATCTGTTTGGAAGGCCAGGATGGAGATGGCTCAGGTTTGTTCTGCTAATGGCTTAAGAGTTGGCGCGTTGGAACGGGGGACACAGATGTCGAGATGATTGCCAATGGCAGGCTAGATCTTTGAGCGAATTATCGCGACGCGGGTGAATCAGACCGCATATACGGACAGGAATTGAGAATAAAGTGCACGGGAAATTTGAATCCAGTGTTCAGTTGCCGTTGAGAACGAGTGTGCAGGGAAATCCGGAGTATAACGATATGACGAGCCTCCGATACACTGTCTGTCGTATCTCTTCCACATATACATGCTTGATGGTCAAGCATCGTTCCCTCTGTTGATGGTGGAGAAACCGGTTGCGATGCCTCTAGTCTATATTAGTGGGACACTCTCAGTCGCAATCAAGACATACGTACCACGGAAAAATTCTTCTCAATCAAGTCGAACTGCCGGAGCAAGATATATGCGTGTGGCAACCGAGGATATACTTTTCTAACCATGAATCCACTCTCCAGGGAGTGAGAAAACCTGGTACAATTAGGACCAGCTACGTTGTTGGTGCTACATATTTGGATGTCGTCCCTGCAAATTACACTCAGACATATGGTGCAGTAACGAGACCTAGGCGACGTACCGTACTCCTTCATTTTCGTACTACTGGTACCGGTCCCGTGTCAAATTTGGTGGCGTCCGTGGGCCCTTAATTCAGACTGAATGAGCAGAAAGAATTTATTCAGTATGGGGGAAGACAGGCGAGAGAAAACACGTACCTGCTCATAATTCTGCTACTTTGAGCAATAGAATAAGAGGCAGCATTGATATTCCCATCATTGTGGATTGACTGAGTGACGCGTAGACGAAGATGGTGGTCACAGTGAAGACTGCAATTTATGTTTTTCCCACGCCCACAATTTCTTGCTCTGACCTTGACCGGTTATCGATGTCTTCACTCAGGTCGTCCTGAGAGCTCGTACTGCTCTTCTGCACCGCTGAACCTCTTTGTCCAAGCATTTTGTACATGCCCCTTGGCTGGCAATGGAATCATAACGATGAATAGTATTCCCGTTGGACCTCTATGCATAGCCGACATCGAACTCGTTGGCCTTGACACCATTGGCTGTGAATTCACCTTCTGGAGCGACCGCATTTCTCCTTTCGATGGCAGCGACACTTGATAGGCTGAATTGAAGGAACATGGTACTGATCAATTAGGTCGAGGTGCGTTTAGTTCACCTGTTGATATATTTTCCCTCACATATCTCGCACTGCGCAGACGTCGCCTGGGCCTCTTATGCGTCGGGCTCAATAGGTTTTCTAGGCTAATAACCATCGCTTTTCGGCCTTTCGTACTCAATAATATGCCGTGGCAGGTACTGAATTATCATATGGCAGTGAAAAGGGACACAGCCTGAGATATCCAATACATCATATCTCTCTTCGCCTGAGCCTTCTGTGCCGAAACTGGTTACCGTGACAAAGACGTTGGAAAGCGAGTGTTCATTGAGTGGAGACGAGCGCCGCGACGTGGCTCAAGGCGACACTCGATGTCAACGTCGACGTTTGTGCTTGTCTGTCAGCCACCGGTCCGAACCAGCCCTAGCTATACTCTCTAGTAGCAGGTCCAGGAGAATCCTCCTCGACGATTGTGGTCCATGTATAGCGCGCGATGCCAGCTAAATTCTGCCGTCGAGACCGTTTGTGAGTATCGTATCTTCTCCATATCGCCAAAGTCTAATAGCCGGTGATATTCAACAGATTTTTTCATTCGACCGTAGCATACCTACACGGGCGCGACGTTGATTTGGCTCCAACATCGGTTTATCGATCAGCATGTATATACGATCTTCATACGTGATGACAAGATGATCAGATGACCTTTTGTGAATTCCCGTTGATTGCCCTAAACGTCTGTAAAAATAGAATCAATCAGAAGTTCTTCGAGCACCAGAGTAAAAAAC
This sequence comes from Armillaria altimontana, assembly GCA_022818075.1. Taxonomy (NCBI): domain Eukaryota; kingdom Fungi; phylum Basidiomycota; class Agaricomycetes; order Agaricales; family Physalacriaceae; genus Armillaria; species Armillaria altimontana. The sequence goes on along the minus strand of JAIWYR010000005.1, from coordinate 796,370 downwards.
CTCCAATTAGCTCATAGGACAAATTTTCAGAGGTGTGTTCGTCCATGTTATGAGTTGATTATTCTCACTCGTTTCTCTGTGCAGTGTACATAAAGACACCAAATAAACAGACTGAACGAGGCAACATGAAAACAATGGGATCACGAGGCTGGTGATCGTCATCAAAACCAGTTGTACACGGACGTACTCTTTACTCGTACAATTTCGTTTGCTCATACCCTTCGTGTACCAACGCCTTTACTCTCCAAACCTATGTCGGCCCTAGGTGCATCGGTCTCACTGCACGTCACGTTTGAACTGCCTTCTGAATAATGGCGATGACTCCGGTACCTTTCCGAATTTGACGGGATCAAAAAGGACCTTCGAAGATGATTCAGAAATGCTATATGTCAAAGCAGTAGTGTAGTAAGTAACGCGCTGTTCCCTCGGCACCGGCGCCCCCAATGTCGTCGCCGTTTCCGATACCGATAGCTGATATCCCCTCGAGGTTGGGAGCAACATTCGGAGCGATTTTTATCGGAGCGACTAAAGCTGCAGTGTTGTGTAGAATCCAGGTTTTGATACTATGCTCACTACACGCTCTAGGTTCTACGGGATTACAATTCTGCAGACAGTCGTCTGTTACAAACAAAATCCTAACGATCCGTGGCTCTTTCGATATGCGGTACGCTCTCACGTTGTACTTTTCTCACACATTTCGAAAACGTATCTAGGTCGCTTTTTTATGGTGAATTTCAGGCAAACTGAGGACGGGTGCAATCTGCAGGATATTTGATACGCTTCATGTCGCCTTGAGTACTCACGCGCTTTATTTCCATCTTATCGAATCATTCGGAAACTATCTGTCCCTGTTCGGAATCGTTTGGTACGTCAACCGAAGCCTTGGAGTCCGTTGAGTTCTGACCTTATTTACAGAAGCTTTCCAGTAACATTATCTCCTCGCTGCATTGGCCTGTATGAACCCAAGGCTCTCCCTCTTAGTTACAGCTATTGCTCAATGTGCGTTGCAGGCCGCCTACATTATTTGGAAAGCCGTGCTTATCAACTTTTTTCTCTCAGATGTTGATCGTTTCTGGTGTCCAAGCCTGATGATGACAAAGACCAGTGGTGGTGGTGGTGGTTTTTATTCTGATCAAATGTCCCTGAGAAGGAAACGAACCAGAGTCCGTACTACACGTGTACTACCTATATACCGTCATAATACACTATGCTACGGGACCGAACACATATCTGGCCTCACTGATACGGACATGTCCCCGCAAGGTACAGCGTCACAGCCCTAGCACAGACAGTGTGAAATGAAATAAAAAGCAGGCGAGAGGCACTCGGATACAGCTGGTGGGAGGACAGAACCTTAAAAATAATAATGGATATCCAACAAGCGCGCCTGTAGACAGTGCAATCTGCGCACTGCACAGCAGAGACGGTAGAGCAATACTAATAATATACACCTCAGCGCAGAGCTTGAGGGCAATTGTGACCAGAAGAATGTCAGAAATGACTATCACAGCGTGACTGGTGCGCACATAGGCACAACCACTGAATGGTAGCGGAGCGTTGACCCAAGATCAAAAGATGAGGGCACGAGTGCAGCATCGCTGTATCAGGCTCGTCTACCAAAGGTAGAGGCATCAAGCTAAGGCCACGAGTACTTCCAACCTTCAAGCCCGAGTTCCTGGCGAGGAGACAGCCACCAAAATTTCGAATCGGGCGTCATCCGGGCAATCTACGAGCCATCCATCAAAGTAAGCACTCTCAGGGCTATATGCAACGTCTTGCAGCACGCGGAGAGGCTATTCAAATCTGCTGAGGCGAGAATTTAGGCCCAGAGAGCAAACCGCGAAAATCGATGGTGGTGGTAGCGAGAACCCTCAGCGCTGTTGTCAAGGATGGCGACACTCACCGGCGCCACAGACTATACGCCGTCAGGATATGGAAACGTTCGTCTTCAACGTTCTCTGAAATTCTCTCGCATTGATCTTCTAATCTCCCAGTCGGCCGTCATTTCCATGTGTTATTGCCACGGCTCATTGTAGGCGTCTTCCTTCCTCTACGAACACACATCGGCGTTGATATTCGACCTACAGTTTCTTACTGTCGCAGCTACGTTTGGTGAGGCTTCCCGCATACTGATGAGAAATGAAACCAGGCGAACTAATTTTCTTATAGGCACAGGATCCTGTAAGCATGGTGTCTGTAATTTTCTCCTTGTAAAAGATACTAATCTAAGGCAGACGTGATTTATGATACGTGAGGATGCAGTAAACTAATGCATTCATTTCTCTCATTTATTTCATCTTCAGATACACCCTGTCAAGCTTTATGGACGTTTCGACTATCAAGGTAGGTCGTGCGTACGCTTCTGGTTCGCAAGAGTGTTGATCTCTGGCAGGCACCCATATATGCGGATTTCTCCACCATCGCGGGGGCAGACTTCGTGATCGCTGGTGCCATGTGCTTTTACTTGCACAAGGGCAGGTCGATGACCAACTTCTCTAGGTCTGTCTTTCATCCCAAGATCAATGAATATTCTCTTGCAGCTCATAAAGTACTACCAACACAATTTTGAGACTAATGCGGCTCGTAGTGATATCTGGGCTGGCGACGAGGTATGAATCTCGTGTAAGCAATGTTCCGCAAGCTAGTTGCGACGGTACCTACCTATCGCATGCTCCCTTGTTACTCTCGTGACGGTGTTTAATCCTGTTCACTACCTGTTCGATCATTTTCCGATCTGATATCTGTTTCAATCAGTACATCGCCTGGCCGGACACTCTCGTTTTCGTTGCAATCGACTTCATCTTGCCAAAGCATCAGTATTCGAATCTTCGTCCTCTGCCTTTTAAGACTAAATCCTCACCAACAGTCTATATAAATTCTCTACTCGCCATGCGAGCCTAGTTCCACTGATTTCTTCTCCGAATTCACTAACCCTGTTCAGGCTCAACTCACGCCAGAATTCGATGTGGTCTACCACAAAAGGACACCATATTGATCAAAAGATAATCAGATTTGCTCCCGTCCAAATTGCTGGAAGTGGGATGGTTGATTCAGGACAGACGGTATGTGCGGTCGTTTCTGCGATCATGGCTGGCTTACCCGAAACTTCCCTTCAGACTATCACTATCCCCGGTCTCTCTGTGACCGAAGCAGATACGGTACAGACGGTACGTGTAACGTTCCGTGATTGTCATTCCACTGACCTGAAGCTTCCCTTCAGAATATCACTCTACCGCTCCCCGTAATAGAAGGAAGTCTTTCGAGTAGTATCGGTGATATGTCATTTGCGTAAGGATGTACTTCTCCTACATAGCTCGATTCTCCCCATATGTACTATCCACGTCGACTATTATTGGCCTCATTATTTACGTCCAGTAGCATCATACGAAGCCGTTGATAGAGATTCTTAATTGAGTGCAACTTATGTTTTACAATGATCGATAGCGGGAAACAGCAAGAACGACAACACTTCCAAAATGCAAGGCCAGCGGCCGTTCACGGGCACTCACTCTCATCAACATCGATGAACCAGCTTCCAGCGATACCCCAGAGTACCTATGGAGAAGAAATGAGTATCACGTCCATGCGACGGAGTATCACCAACCTTGTTCTCGCATGTATCAGGGTGGGCAAAGCTCTTCCCAGCGATTTCAGAGGGAGTGGAATAGCACATCTCGGCCCAGTTGTCCCGGGGCTCTTGATGATTGAACATATGTGCCTCAACGCGCTATGATAGTGTTATCTAGTATCGGGTAACGATTACGACAGCATGACATACCATTTTGCGGGATCCGTAGCAGCCCTAGATGAAGGATATCAACGCAGGTCTGCACATCTGCAGTAAATACTTACCTTTTTCTCGTGATTACCCCACCACGTCTTGCACGTCGGTTCGTTCGACGTTACGGTCCAATGTCCAACAATACTGACAGCGCTATCCTGGTCAGCGAAGTAATTCAGCACCTACTATAACCTTCGAAGAATAGAACAAACGCACCTGTCTCTCCTCAGTGCAAATATCTGGATGGTCATACGTGATTCCATGAATATCGATAGCCGTCTTCATGCACCAGCTCTGCGCGTCCTCTCCGTAAGGAATGTTCATCAGTTTGGCCTGATACATCCTCTTCTCGTAGCTCAAACACCGCTTCTCCGGCGTCAAGTCCTGCCAGATCAGCCCAGCGCGCTTCCTGTGTTCTTCATCCTCTCGCATCGCATCCTCCTTTGCCCGGATGGTCTGTTCTCTGCGTGCGACAGCGTTCTCTCGAGCCCGGATGATCTTTTCCTGTACGTCCATGCGGTGGGTGTTGGAGTAGTCGTCAACGAGGTGCCAGGTGAACGCCATGGATAACAGGAGCCCGATCATGACCTTCAAGGTATACGAACACTCCCTGGGTCTCTTGGTCGTTCGCGTGTTCAGTGGTGTCTGCCCATTGCTTGGATCAGCACGTGCACGATTATCTGGTCCAGGGAAGGTACTGTAAAGTGGAGGTGGGGAAGACCGAGGTCTGGTGTACAACATCAACGATAGTGAAGACGACGCTAATCATAAGACATACTTGGCAACGTGGGCCATAATCCTTGGCTCTGGTTCTGAACGGAGACGACAGTGGGAGTAAAGAAGCACACGTCGGAGTTGAATTTAGTTGGCTTTCGCACGTGCAGGCGCTTGTCTTAAAAATGGATTTGGAGCGCTTATTATCTCTCTCGGATGGATTCGTAGTATATCGATGGCCATTCGTGATGTGGCCATGTTGGGGTTGTGAATCAGACAAATTATTCAAGACCGGCTGATGGTGTTGGTATTGGTGTTGGTACCGGCACAAGGTCCCAATAAGGAACGGCCGGACCCACGGCCCTGATATGGCGTGCCATATGCCATGGCCACAAAGGCTCATGCCGTTTTAATCACATTGTTGAGTGCGTCTCGCGGATTAGAGTTTCTTTGTGGGGTTCCGAGCAGAGCATAATGAATAAGGTAGAGTGAGGGACGTACACCATTACAGGCACTATAATAGAGCTGCTTTAAAATAGATATCACAAACGTATTATCTGGCAAGACTGCAAGCGCCGAGCCTCCAGGACACTGCCTTCTCTGTCGTATCTCCCCCGCATATCCATGTTTGATGGTCGAACATCGTTCCCTCTTTTGACGGCGGGGAAACCGGTTGTGACTCTTCTAGTCTATATTAGTAGGACACTCTCAGTCACAATAAAGGCATACGTACCACCGAAAGATTCTTCTCGAACTGCCGGAGAGAGATGTATGCGCGTGGCAACCGAGGATCCTCTTTTCCAACCACATCATTGCCTCAGCTGCCATCAATCCACTCTCCAGTCACGGGAGTGAGAAAACCTGGTACAATCAGGACCAGCTGCATTGTTGGTGCTACGAATTGGGTGACATCCCTGCAATTATACTTAGACACAGGGTGCAGGAACGAAGCCTAGACGACATACCGTACTCCCTCATTCTCGCTCTTACTACTAGCACCGGCATTGCGTCAAATTCGGTCGCGTGCGTGGACCACCAAATAACTCAGACTGAAAGGATTTATTCAGACTGGCGGAAACAGGCAAGAGAAAAGACGCGCACCTGCTCAGATAGCCCGCTAGTCAGAGCAATAAAATAGAGCATTATTATTCCCATTGTCGTACTCGTAGGTCGGTTGAATGAGTCATAGACGACGATAGTGCCAGTGGTTGCGGTGAAGACTGCAATTTCGGTTTTTCCCACGGCCACCATTTCTTGCTCTGATCTTGGCCGGCTACATATCGATGCTTTATCGTTCACTCAGGTCGGAGTCGGACAGAGAGCCCGCACTGCAGAGCTTCTTTTAGATATGCCTCCTGACTGGCACTACAATCATACTATAGTGGCGAATACTCTGGCGGCCTCCCGGTGGACCTCATGCGCAACATCGGAACTCACCCGCCATAATACCGCTGGCGATGGCTTTACCTTCTGGGGCGACCACGTTTCTCTGTTTCGATGGCGGCGATCCTTGACAGGTTGAATTGAAGGAGCACGGAACTGATAAATTGGGGCAAGGTGCGTTCCGTTCACCTGCTAATGTCCCTTTCCTCATACTGTAGCTCCGTGTATGGAAGCAACTTTGGAGGACCCCTTACGCTGACTAATTCATACTGCTCATGCAACCGGGGGGTCTTACCCCTTAGGTTGCTGAACGTACCATCGCAAGTGTCAGGGTGTAGGGATACGCTCCGTTATCCAGAAGTAAAGACACCCTTAGTCTCTAATCCTCTCATCCAGAAGGTATTTAAAGATCTTCAGGAAACCAGCTGCGCCGTCGCCCTATATTGTAATTCTGCCTCTGGGACGCTGGGTGCGAGACGACGTAGTACGCTCCTACGTTTTAGGTTCTTCTACCGATGTTGCATCGAATACATTTGGTTGCGACTGTGGACCGTTAACTCGGCCTGAGTGAGGACAGAACTTGAAATTACTCAGAGTTGCGGGAAACGGGGAATATAGAAGATGTTTACCCCCTCCAAAGATTCGCTATGTCGGGGAGTATAGATGAAGTATCAAGATCGCGCATTTCGGCGATGATATTCTTATTTGATTCTTATTCCCGAAGGTAGGTTCGAGCGAAGCATAGAAGATGATGACGTGCTGTGTAATGATGATGATGGCGATCGAAGAATGCGAAGTCCTATGAACACACATCGGCGTTGATATTCGACCTACAGTTTCTTGCTGTCGCAGCTACGTTTGGTGAGGCTTCCCGCATACTGATGAGAAATGAAACCAGGCGAACTAATTTTCTTATAGGCACAGGATCCTGTAAGCATGGTTTCTGTAATTTTCTCGTTGTAAAAGATACTAATCCAAGGTAGACGTGATTTATGATACGTGAGCATGCAGTAAACTAATGCATTCATTTCTCTCATTTATTTCGTCTTCAGATACACCCTGTCAAGCTTTATGGACGTTTCGACTATCAAGGTAGGTCGTGCGTACGCTTCTGGTTCGCACGAGTGTTGATCTCTGGCAGGCATCCATATATGCAGATTTCTCCACCATCGCGGGGGCAGACTTCGTGATCGCTGGTGCCATGTGCTTTTACTTGCACAAGGGCAGGTCGAAGACCAACTTCTCTAGGTCTGTCTTTCATCCTAAGATCAACGAATTTTCTCTTGCAGCTTATATAGTACTACCAACATAAATTTGAGACTAATGCGGCTCGTAGTGATATCCGGACTGGCGACGAGGTATGAATCTCGTGTAAGCAATGTTCCGCAAGCTAGTTGCGACGGTACGTACCTAGCACATGCTCCCTTTTTACTCTCGTGACGGTGATTAATCCCCTTCATTGCCTGTTCGATCATTCTCCGATCTGATATCGGTGTCAATCAGTACATCGCCTGGCCGGACACTCGTTTTCGTTGCAATCGACTTCATCTTGCCAAAGCGTCAGTATTTAAATCCTCTTCCTCTGCATTTTAAAATTAAGTCATCATCAATAGTCTATATAAATTCTCCAGTGCTCGCCATGTGAGTCTAGTTCCACTGGTTTCTTCTCCGAATTCACTAAACCTATCCAGGCTCAACTCGCGACAGAGTTCGATGTGGTCTACCAAAAAAGGTGGTGGTGGTGGTTTTTATTCTGATCAAATGTCCCTGAGAAGGAAACGAACCAGAGTCCGTACTACATGTGTACTACCTATATACCGTCATAATACACTATGCTACGGGACCGAACACATATCTGGCCTCACTGATACGGACATGTCCCCGCAAGGTACAGCTTCACAGCCCTAGCACAGACAGTGTGAAATGAAATAAAAGGCAGGCGAGAGGCACCCAGATACAGCCGGCGGGAGGACAGAACCTTAAAAATAATGGACATCCCACAAGCGCGCCTGTAGACAGTGCAATCTGCGCACTGCGCAGCAGAGACGGTAGAGCAATGCTAATAATATACACCTCAGCGCAGAGCTTGAGGGCAATTGTGACCAGAAGAATGTCGAAAATGACTATCACGGAGTGACTGGTGTGCACATAGGCACAACCACTGAATGGCAGCGGAGCGTTGACCCAAGATCAAAACTTTTCAAAAGATGAGGGCACGAATGCAGCATCGCTGTATCAGGCTCGTCTACCAAAGGTAGAGGCATTAGACTAAGGCCACAAGCACTTCCAACTTCCAAGCCCGAGTTCCTGGCGAGGAGACAGCCACCGTAGTTTCGAATCAGGCGTCATCCGGGCAATCTGCGAGCCATCCATCAAAGTAAGCACTCTCGGGGCGATATGCAACGTCTTGCAGCACACGGAGAGGCTATTCAAATCTGACGAGGCGAGAATTTAGGCCCAGAGAGCAAACTGCGAAAATCGATGGTGGTGGTTGTGTTGATCAAAAGATAATCAGATTTGCTCCTCCTCGTGCTGCTGGAAGCGGGATGGCTGATTCAGGACAGACGGTACGTGCGGTCTTTTCCGCAACCGCCGCCGGCTTACCTGAAACTTCTTTTGAGGATGTCACAATTCCCGGTCTCTCCATGACCGAAGCAGATATGGTACAGACGGTACGCCCAGTGTTTCGTGACTGACATTCCATTGACCTGAACGTTCCTTTCAGAATATCACTCTACCTCTCCCCATAACGGAAGGAAGTCTTTCGAGTAGCAACGGAGATATGACATTTGCGTAACGATATAGTTCTCCAACACTGTTCGATTCTTCCCTTCACTGTCCCACGATGACTGCTATTTTTATCGTTTCTTTACGGGGTGGAAGTCGCTTTTCTACCCCGTGCATAACTCACGCCATAATGATACGAAGCCGTTGATACAGATTCTGCACGGAGTTGCAAGTTATTAGTTACAGTGAAATATCCAAAATGACCAAACACATCTAACAGAGACTGTTCACGGGCATTCGCTCTCATCAACATCGATAAACCAGCTTCCAGCTATACCATATTTTCCCTGGAGAGAAGGAATCAGCACGACAGCATAGGACGGTCCATCACTAACCTGATTCTCGCACGTATCAGGGTGAGCAAAGCTCTGCCAGGCGAATTGAGAGGGGGTGGAATAGCACATCTCAGCCCAGTTGTCCCAGGGCTCTTGATGATTGAACATATGTGCTTCAACGCGCTATTATAAAGTGTTATTTAGTATCGGGTAACGACTACAACAGCTTGACGTACCATTCTCCGGGATCCGTAGCAGCCCTGAAGGAAGGATATCAGCACAGGCTTATGCGTCCGTAGTAAGCACGAACCTTTTTCTCGTGATTACCCCACCATGTCTTGCACGTCGGTTCGTTCGACGTTACGGTCCAATGTCCAACAATACTAACGGCGCCATCCTAGACAGCGAAAAGCAAATCAGTACCTACGATAGCCTTCGAAGAATAGAATAAACGCACCTGTCTCTCCTTTGTGCAAAAATCTGGATGGTCATACGTGACTCCATGAATATCGATAACTGTCTTCATGCACCAGCTCTGCGCGTCCTCTCCGTAAGGAATGTTTATCAGTTTGGCCTGATACATCCTCTTCTCGTAGCTCAAACACCGCTTCTCCGGCGTCAAGTCCTGCCAGATCAGCCCAGCGCGCTTCCTGTGTTCTTCATCCTCCCGCATCGCATCCTCCTTCGCCTGGACGGTTTGTTCTCTGCGCGCGACATCGCTTTCTCGAGCCCGGATGATTCTATCTTCTCTTTCCTTCTCTGCCCTTCGCTTCTTGTCCTCTTCTTCGTGTGCCCGCCGTCTCTGTTCATCCTCCTGCTGATTAGTCTGCTTTCTCTGTGCCTCTTCGCGTTCGATTTCCTTATCCTGTCTTTCCCTCTCTTCCCTCCGAATTAGATCCTCCTTCGCATGTGCTAACCGGCGCTGCTCATCCTCCTTCATATGCGCCAACTTCCGCCGTGCTTCCTCGAGCTCAATCGCCTTGTCTTCTCTTTCTCTCTGTTTCCTCCTCTTATCGTCTTCTTCTTCATGCGCCTGTTTTCGTCGTGCTTCATCGTGCGCGATTTCTCTTTCCTGCCTTTCCCTTTCTTCCTTCCTCTGTCGATCCTCTTCTTCAAATGACAGCCGCCTCTCCTCGTCTTCCCGTTCATGCGCCAATTTTCGCTGCGCGTCCTCGAACTCGATCCGCTTCAAACGTTCCAACTCTTCACGATGGCGGATCCTTTCCTGGACGTCGCTGCGGTGGATGTTGGAGTAGTCGTCAATAAAGTGCCAGGTAAGCCCCATTAGCAAGAGGAGGATTATCAGTGCCTTCAAAGCACTAAACGAGTACTTCCTGAATCTCTGAGTCCTTTGCGGGTTCAATGGTGTCTGTTCATTTCTTGGATCTAGAGGAATGATATCAGATGCAAGATAAGACAGTGATCTGGAGGATCAGTACCTGCGTCGTCATCTGGAAAGGTACTGTAATTTGGAGGTGGAGAACTTGAAGACAACCAAGGGCTATAGTGTTGTGATGGAAGCGAAATTGGAAGCGCATTGGTGAAAAAACCTACTTTGCAGAGCGATCCATAGTTCCTGGCTCAGAGCTGAGACGATGGCGGTAGCGAAGATACCTTACGTTGGAATTGAGTCTAGTTGGCTTCACACGTGCAGGCAACGTGCAGGCGCTTAACTTTAAAATTTAAAAAAGCCGCTTCTGAAGCGCCTATCACCCTCGATTGGCCTGGGTGTGGTGGCGCCAAAATATCCTCACCGGTAGACAAGTCGAGTTGTCCAGACCAGGTTCGTTCCATCGTCTGTGTAAAACAGGTCCATCATTCGAAATATGCAAGGGGTGTAGGATGTACTTGTGACTGATGTCAGTGTTGCATCTATGCCAGTACATTCTGAGTATTCAATAAAAAGCACACTGACGACTAAGAAGTCCGTAATTATTACGGTTGTATGGGCCAAGCAGAAGTGAACGTCTTTCTCCTTAAACTCGTCGCCCACTCCAGTGCTTTCCCAGGTAATCCCTGTGTCAGGAGACCGCTTGAGAGCCGGGGATATCACCTCGCTATTAATCGACATCAATCGAGTCCCAAGGGAAATATGTGTCTGTTCTGCTGTTGGTCAGAGCAAGAGATGTGGAAGTCCAGATATCTGGACTGATTGAGATGTGGCTGTGGCTGCGGTGTCGGGCTGAATATATACGGCAAGACTTGACACGTAACTCTCAGGGTAAGGATGTTCAGTTGACGTTGAGAGTGGAGACCCAAACCAGTTTGGTGATGCTAGGTAGTTCCTAAGGCCTACGGACGGATTCTCGATGGTTACTGTTCCAATGCCAAGTAGGCTGCATCAATTGTATTGGGACCGAGAATACGAACAACGAGAAATACAATGAAGAAACGGGTCTCCAAAAAATCTTTCTTCCCGCTGAATATTATTCTTCTCGATGGTAGAGCGTCATTTCTTCCGTGGACATGGAGAAAGTAGTGTAGACTGAGGCCCGCGATGATACTATTCTATGTTAGCGGGATCTTCTGAGATGTGGTTAAAGTCGGGCGCACCACTGCAAGGTGGCGAGGTGGATACATATGCGCCATTGAAGTCGGAAGGTAACGGCATCGTCAAGGCTCCACAGCACTCTACGCTGGCGCAATTTACACTAGAGGGTAGAACAGCCTTGAACCATTACGAAACCAGCCATGCCGTAGCTGCCACTGATTGGACTCTACGCTTACATAAGACCACTTAGACAACGAGTCTGAAGGCGACTTACCATACATAAAAAACATCTTCATCTTATTCTGCTACTGTCATCGTGTCAAGTATATACACTTGATTCCGACCGTCATGGTGAGCTGGCATTTACTCGGACTGAGTGAGGAGACATCATTCAGACCGCAGAACATGTTACAATAGAGAACACACTTACTCACTCCATTATATTCCCGTCGTCGTGGCTCGATTGACCAGGGAAACATAAGAACAACATAAGAAGCAGGCGGATCATAATTCACGTCTAGCAAACATGCTCCAACCGGTCGTACGCCGTCTTCGTAGACATGGCGTTTATAGAGTTATGTCTGTGAGGAGATCAAGTCACTAGTCGACAATGTGCCAGGCGAAGGCGATTGAAAAGAGGAGGACCAACATGACCTTTAAGACTTCCAAGAGAAAAATGGTCTTGGAGCGCTTATCGCCCTCCGATGGCTGATGGCTCAAGGTATGGTAGATCGACGACTGCCTATAGTGCGGCCATGCTTGAGTGCCGTTGTGAATCAGCAAGCTATTCAGGACAGGCTTATATTGCCGTTCGAAAATGACGGAGAGAAGAAATCCATTTGTGTCAGAGATGTAATCAGGGCTGAAGTCGACGTTAGCGCGAACACAACTAATACTCGATGTAACAGCACATACCTCCGACTACGACGTCCTTAATCCTTCCTACACGTCGAGGCACTGAAGTTGATACCAAATCGACGCCTGTGATTCCTCAACACCATCGTCCCTACGTCAGAGGGCTTGAGAGTTCGTAATAGCTGATGGCTCAAGAAATCAAGCTGGGCCAACGCACGCCGAGATGGCTGGTGGTAGCAGGCTGGGACTCTGAGCAAAGTATCGCGATGGAGGTGAATCAGGCCGCATATACGGAGAGGAATTGAGAGCGTAAAGTGTACGGGCAATTTGAACCAGCGTGTTTCGTTGCCGTTGAGAGTGAAATTACGGGTCAATCAGGAGTATAACGATAGACCGAGCCTTCAAGACACGGCCTTTTCTGTCGTATCTCCCCTGCATATCCATGCTTGATAGTCGAGCGTCGTTCCCTCTATTGATAGCGATTGTGATGACCCTAGTCTATATTAGTAGGACACTCTCAGTCACAATAAAAACATACGTACCCCCGAAAAAATTTTCTCAATCAATGCGCACGGTCATCGGGCAAAATGAAAGTGAAACAGACCTGTTTGTGCTGGAGTTATGGGTGTAACCAGGCCTGGATTCAATGTTAGCATGGACACAATCGTACGTAAAAACACGTACTACCGACTAAGACGTCCTTATTGATCCTTCCTCTATATTGAGGCGCTGAAGTTGATACTGAATCACCGCCTATGGTTCCTATAGCAATACCGCCGTCTCTGCGTTGAACCACTTGAGAGCCGGGAATGGAGCCGTGTAAAAAGAATCAAGGTTTGACCTGACTGTTCATCGATCAGTCCATGGAGTCGTATGGGTAAAACCGATGCTAGGATGATGACGACTCGAGTTTGTTCTGCTGGTGGCTCAAGAAATACAGCGGGGACAACGAATGTCGAGATGCTCGGTGATAGCGGGCTGGGTCTGAGCGAATTATTACAACCTGGGTGTATCAGGTAGCCTATACGGAGAGGAACTGAGCGTGAAGGGTACGGGCTATTTGAATCCAGTGTGTTCTATTTGCCGTAAAGAGTGAAAGTACAGGGAAATCAGGAAGTACTATGGTAGAACGAGCTTCCAAGATACTGGTCGCTTGTCGTACATAACTTTCTTCCCCGCACAGTGGCATCTATGCTTCATGCTCGGGCGTCGTTCATTCTGTTGATAGCTATTAGCTGGACACTCTCAGTCGCAAAAAGGATACACGCACCACCGTGCTTCTCAACCAAGTCGAATTGCCGGAGCGAGGTGTATGCGGACGGTTGCGGAAACATATGAGGATCTTCTTTCCTAGCCGTGTCATTGCTTTTGTTGCCACTATAAAACACCCTTTAGCGAGTTGAAAAGCCTGGCACAATCAGAACCAGCTGCGTTGTTGGTGCTACGAATTTGATTGTCGTCCCTGCAAAGTACACGTAGACACAGGGTGCAGGAATGAGACCTAGACGACGTGCTGTATTCCTTCGTGTTAGTCCATGCTACTAGTACCGGTGTCGTGTCAAATGCATTTGGTCGCGACCGTGTTCCGTTAACTCAAACTGAATGAGCAGTAAATTTTTATTCGGTCTGGCAGAAAACAGGCGAGAGAAGGCACGCACCTGCTTAGGAATCCCGCTACTTCGAGCAATAAAAGATGAGGCACGATTGATATTCCCATTAATGGTGTCGTAGGTCGGCTGAGTAAAGCATAGAAGATGATGGCGGTCGCGGTGAAAATTGTGACATCTATTTTTCCCACGCCCACCATTTCTTGCTTAACCGGCGATCGATGTCTTCTCTTATCGTTCACTCAGGACGAACAGAGATCTCGTACTGCTCTTCTGCACCGCCGAACTTCTTTTTCCAAGGATACCCCTCACGCCCCTTGGCTGGCAATGTAATCACTGTCGAATCCTCTCTCGGTGGACCTCTATGCGACATCGGAACTCATTGGCCTTGATACCACTGGCCGTGGATTTACTTTCTGGAGCGACCACGTTTCTCTGTTTCATGACGGCGATACTTGACAAATTAAATTGAAAAGGATCATTCTGCCAAGTACGTTTGTTAATCGGACTGCGTTTTCGCTTTCGCTGACATTATTGTACCACTATAGCCCTTGGTGTTCTTCAAGTACCCCACATCAGAGTCACAGCACCTTACCGTACGATGGCCTAGGTATTGGGCTTATCCTGAATCACATAACATACCTCTAAGCCGTGGACAGACACCACTGGATCCGCAAAACACTCAGAGGCTGAGGAAACGTTCGCATAGCTTGTAGATTCTGATGGCCCTCTTGCCAACAGCCCTCACCTGGCACTCTGGTGCGACTCTACCGACAACCACCGTGCAGACGTCCAGTAAAGGATCATCATCGTGAAGGGTCGGAACATGATTAGCACGAGGACGCCCAACACAAACCAACTCATGAACAAGACTGCACGGAGCAGTGACTGGCACTTGAAGAGAAGACCCCTAGTAGAACGAAGAGAGGAAAAATATATATGGAGAAACCGTGCCCGAAGAAGCGCAGAGATTAGCGTAAGGATAAGCGCATGAAGCAGAGACACACTGAACTGATAAACATTCCTGGACCTTATGGGAAAGATGCGCACAGCTGGTGCATGAAGACGGTTTTCGACATTCATTGGTTCATGTACGGCCTTCCAGATTTTGCACGAAGGAGAGGGAGGTATGTTTCTTTGATTTTTCAAGGGTTGTAAGTGCTGGATTTGATTTGTACTTTAGGACGGTGCTACTGGCGCTGTTGAATATTTGACGGTAACGTCGAACGAATCAACGCGCAAGGCATCATACAGCGTGCTGAACGTTCGATTACCAAAATAGCCCGGAGACAACTGAAGGTCTGCTTTCCACGCTTCTCAATTCGCCTAGCGGAACTTTGCTCTCCCTAATGCGTACGGAACAAGGTTGATGGTGCTTTAGATCATGCTGATTCCCCGAGCAGGTTTTGACTACCGTATCATTTACTCACAGTCGGCCGTCATTTCAACAATGGTAATTGACTGGCCGTTCCTCATGTTGTGGTTGTGTTTAGTGAGTCCTGTTTTACCCTGAGAAAAGAATATCATAGTGACTTGTTTTCCTCGTAGGCACAGCTCTGCAAATACCATGTCTGCAATTACGGCATACTGTTATTACGGCTAACTTGAGAAGGCTTGTTAGCTGCGATTTCAACACGACACGTAAGCTCGCTGGGGATTCCCATGCCTCGTTGATATCATTGCCGGCTACACGCGTTCGAGCTCTGCGGACATCAGGTCAGGTCGCAGATTGTGATCTTGCACGGACGCGAGGATCCAATCATCCTTGGCAGTTATCGATATTGCACGATCATAGGTGCCAATGTTTTCATCGCCAGAGTGATGTACTTCTACCTGCGTCATCCGGCCTGGTGACGAGGCATGGAACTTATATATAAACCTAATCACGAACATACCTAGCGCCTTCTGGTGCTTTTTGCTCTTCTGACGGTCACTGATTTCATATGTTCTAAAGGATGCTCTAAAGTGACACAATACATCGCCTGGCCGTCTACTTCTGTTTCATCGCAGTCGACGTCATCTCACCGAATTGATAATGGTTTACCCTTGTTCACCCGCTTTCCATCTCACGTACCGACAGTCTACATAAACTCCCCGCTTGCAACGGTGTGGAAACAGCTTTACTATCCTTTCGTCGCCTCGCACAATACGGCTAAAAGCTAAGGAGCGTCCTGTTGACCAAAATGTGCTCCGATTTGCTCCTCACAATTGAGGCAATCGGGGAGCTGATTCAGGGGAGATTATACGTACGGTCCACCGCGATTGATATTCAGTCGGCTGATCTGACATACGTACTTCTCTTCAGCATATCGCTATAATCTCCTCCGTTGTGAAAGGAAGTTGTTTGTCCGGCAGTATGATGATATAGCCTAGCAAGCAATTCAATCATGATACGATCCCATGATGACTGCTCTCATCCAATCCTGCGGACAATTTGGCGCAACGTAAGCAGTCTTGTAATAGATGAGCCATTTCTGATCAGACCCCCAGCATAGGCGCTTGACGGTGACATTTGACTGAGTAGGGCAACCTACAATGCGGCTTGGGCGTCTAGATACTCAGCCTTGAAGTAGGTTGCATCTTCATCGCTACCACGGCTGGGCGCTTGTAATTCTATGCTGATGATTGATCACTTCTTCCTGATAATGATAGCATATTCCGTTTTGTCATCTGCCGGCGTGTATGGTCGTGGCGTCTGAGAGGGGGCTTCCATTCCAACACCTGATGTCCTTCAACTTCCCATGGTAATACTGCGTCCGATTCCTCCTGCTGTCGACTCGACCAAACGCAGCTTCGGTCAAGGGCTTTGTTATCGTCACAATTTTTTTTTCACCGAGTGCTCGGTAACACTTTGAATAGAATCGTCGTATTGTGTGACAACACTGGGACCAACGTCCGTTACTAGAAGACTTATGATGATGGTAAGCGCGCAATTCATTTCCTTCCTACCACACCCATTATTTTTACTTCATCCCTGATGGCCCCTGGGAGCCCGAACTACTAGGTAACAGCTGTTATAGATTCGATTCAAGATAACGGACCGAGTCACCGGGATTCCTTCAACATAAATACTATGTATGTTGGAATAACCGTGAGTAAGTCTAGAGAATCCTTCTTCAACATGACTCCCTCTCTTCTTCCAGCGAACAGGACTCCAGTCGCAGATCATGGCAGTGTGAGCGTACCCGTTTCAAAGATACTAGACGCCGAAGCACTGACGAGTAGTCTATTTAGCCCCTCCCTGTCGCCGTGGTCAACTCATTCTGGGCAGTTGTCATCGGTATTGATGCCTATGTGGAACAGCCACTGGCAGGTTGCGTGTTCGATGCCACCAGTGTTTTCCAATACTTGACGACATACCTGCGTGTCCCGACCGATCATGTCGATCTCCTCCTTGGGACCACTTCTCAGTCATGTAATCAAGCCCCTGACGCTACCAACGTTCTTGCCACCCGCGCCAACATCGTCGACACACTTCTTCGCCTCTCCACGAATCCTCAGATACAGAACGGTGACAACATCATCATCTACTTCTCCGGACATGGCGTGTGTTATCGATGCTGCGACTATGATCCATACAAAGGCACTTTAGCCGATGCGGGAGTCATTGACGCTTTGTGCCCTATGGATCGAAACCCCCACGCAAAAGAGGATGATAAACGAATCCCTGACATCAGTGATCGAGAGATCTCCACTATTCTCGCTGAAATCCATCGCACTAAAGGGCATCATATTACCGTCATTCTGGACTGCTGCCACGCCGCGGGTGCGACCAGAAACGTACCAACTGGAGGATCATTGGCCGTGGCACGCCAGATCAGGCCGCTGTATACCCACGGTGAAATTGCAGCTATGCTTGCCGCTGGCCAGGAGAGATTGGAAAAATTAAAAAATGACGACGGTTCCTCTCGATACCAGTCTATATTCGAAGGGGGCTGGACGGCCGTGTCTAAAGATTTCCACGTAGTGCTGGCAGCGTGTAGATCCTATGAGTTAGCGACGGAAGTGCGACAAGCCAGGAACACGTATGGGGTTTTCACCGGGAACCTTCTTCTTAAACTCAGGGAGGTCGGCGCGGTCGGCGAATTGCCGACTTATAATGCCCTTGCCAATGATATTAAGTTAGCCACACCGAATTTGCTGCAGTTCCCAACGGCGGCAGGGCTTAAAACGAAGCGACTTTGGTTTACGGTACGACAAAAGTTTACTCTACCTCTGATTGGATATTTACTGAAACCGCGTATTCAGGGTTGTTGTACGGCAGGGGGATCGTAAAGGTCTGTTCGGGTAAGTATTATAACTCAGCACTGACTCACTATACATTTTTTCCACCGTCTGACTGTACTCAAACTTTACTTCACTGGTATTTCTGATTATAACTTGTGTCCGAGGCCTTGATGACTCGGGATCTTTTCTTCCGGTGTGCAAATCTATCGGAATGACTTAAAGGATGCAAGAGACAACGCGAGCCGCAGATGTGAGCGTTGTGTGAACGAAGAAAAGGCCTAACTGTCTGATCCTAATCCTCTTTATTGATTTATACATAGGCAGGCCATTACACTATTTTTATTTCACTATTGGGGCGCTTGTTTCCACCTTCCGCCTATCGATCATCAAAAACCTATCGACAGGCAGAACCGTTAAGAAAAGTATGAATCGAAATGTCCAAAGCGGCCCCTCAAATTTGAGAATTTGCCTCGGAAATCTGGTAGAATGATAGTTTAAATAACATTCCTGCATTGTGCTAAAATTCAAAAATTTCAGAAGAATATGAGCTGCTAGTAAAAAAGCCCAGTGAAACGGTTGCAAGGTTGCTGTGAGATCGGAAAGTGAGTCAAAAGGTGATGCGGACTTCGGATCCTAAATAATGTTGCGACTCGGCAAATAGTCGTTATTGTCGAACAACTAACACCCCTCGTGTCTTCACGCTTTATGAGGCGTTCAGGAGGGCAAAAATCATAGGGTTTAATATTCTGT
This sequence comes from Armillaria altimontana, assembly GCA_022818075.1. NCBI lineage: Eukaryota > Fungi > Basidiomycota > Agaricomycetes > Agaricales > Physalacriaceae > Armillaria > Armillaria altimontana. The sequence continues at coordinate 777,500 of JAIWYR010000005.1, read as the reverse complement.
GAGATATGCGAGCTTCTCATGGCACGACAGTCAGTCGCCGTTTGGGTTCTCGTAGCAATCACCTTACGTGTTGCTTATTCCTGTGGGGATTTCGTAGTTTGTTCCCCATGTCGCGTTCGCCACAGATGGAAATCCATTTTGCTACTCACTTGGTTTAACCAGCCCTGCGATTCTAACATACTTATTCGATCTTCACATATGAAACTGTTATCTATTACACCACATCTGTCGGAAAGTATCAAGTTATAAGAGTTGATATCTTTTTTCTAATGACGCAACATCTAACGGTGGAGGGCGGGCGCCGGGCAATCGGCCCTGTTGCCAAATTGATCAGTCACGTGCCAGCTTCCAAGGAGTTCAAATTGGGTACCGGCAACCCCCGGTTCTGGACCGTGAGCTGAGTAAGCGCCTTTTTGGGCCTTCCGGCGGCAAATCACTTCCGTATTCGTCTATGACCTTCCGCAGGTCCTTTGGAGTAAAGTATATGTCCCACTGTTCTATGCTAAATAGTGTTCTATAGAGCAGCAATCATGTAATAACCATTTATTATTGTTAATATATATAGCTTGCTTGTAGCTACTGTCTCTCTCTGCCATAGCAGAGAGAGACAGGGGCCACAGGGCTACTGTATATTTTGTCATGTCTGTTTGTGTGGACTGTCCCAAAGTGTCTGTATAACAATTTACATTCATTTCTACCTAAAATAATGTCTTTGGGATCAATCAGTCACCGTCAGCTGTGACAAAATTGGCGTGACATGTCTATTTGTACTTATTTATAGTGTACACTTATGCACCTTGTATAGGCTTCCACAGATGGCCAAATCCTCCAGAAATTTGTGAGGATCCCTTTCTAACCATAATACATGTTTTCTTCAAGGCAAAAGTTGAAAATATACTGTGCAAGCATGAGATGTTTTGCAGAAATCAAGTAAAACAATGTAAAATAAAAATTCTGCCTTGAAGAAATGTTAGACCCGACCTCTTAACTGAGATAAGTAGTCAGCTGTTTCGCGTTCGAACAATCACTGCTAAGTTCCCGTGCGGTTAAGTTGCCAAGACTAAGGCTTTAGCTCGAGAGTTTTAAGTGTTTCGGTATGAATAAACTTTAGCTCAAAGCTAGGGAATATACAGCTTTGAGTACGCTACTTTTATACTAAGTCCAAGGGTCTAATAATGGATGCACCGTGTTAGAAAGTGAATCAGCAAGTACCCGGTGATCTGGGAGTAGTACTCCACTCTGACGAGTGTGACTGTGTCGCGAGGTGAAGACTCCGTGGAGTCGCGGATCTAAAGATAAGATAAGCTAAGCGCCGAAGATTAGATAAGATAAGAGGCGCTTAGATAAGGAAAAAGAATAAATCGTAACATTACCCCCTCTTTAAGGCAGGCGTCCCGACTGCTGTTATGGTTGCTCTTGAACGATTTATGCTGAGTTTTGGCCAAACATGCGCATATCCTGATCGTGAAGATGACGGTTCCATCAATGTAGCTACTGGTCTAGGGAATCTCTGTTGGTTCATATGGCGATTTCGAGTATGTCGAGGGGTCATCATTGCCGCCTAGTAGATCCCACATAAGCTCTTGGTCGTACCACGTTCTTCGTCCCGTGAATGGATCCGTATAGGACTGCCAGTCTACGTTTGAGTCTGCGCGGTTTAACTTTTCAGCTTCGTGGTAGTCGTCGATGAGTTCTTGAGCGTCCATGTTATCCTCCCGTACCCAACTGTTTGATTCGGGTCCGTATCCTTTCCATTTGACGAAGTAGTCTGTAACCCAGGGCGAGGGTTCGCCTGCTTTTCCCCTGACCTTGCGATTCCTACTGTCGAGGACTTTCTCGACTTCGTAGTTCTCCTCGCCGTCGATAAGATCTGGGGGCGGTGGAGGTGGTTTTTCTTGGTTAGGGAAAGCGGGTGGACTGTATGGGGTAAGGAGGGATTTGTTGAATACCGGGTGGATGCGCCAGCCTGTCGGCAGCTTCAGTTTGTATGCTGACGCTCCGACCTTTGCGATGATTGGGAATGGACCTGTTCGTTTGTCTGCAAGTTTCTTCTTGGGATGTGGGAGGCTAAGGTTGGTCGTATCGAGCCACACCTTGTCTCCTACTTGGTACTCGACGGCAGGTCGTTTCTTTTTGTCGTATTGGGCTTTCATTTGGTCGGCGGCCTTCTCGAGGGCTTGCTTTGTCTCTTCGTGGATTTTCTGCATTTCTGAAATGAAAGTGGTGGAAGCCGGTGTTCTGAAAGGCGCGCGGGCTCTAGCCCCAGGGAGGATGTCAGCATGAAAGCCGTAGTTAACCTCGAACGGACTTTTACCCGTGGCAGAATGAGTGCGGTTGTTATGGGCGAAGGCTGCAAGCGCGAGCCATTCAACCCAATTGTTCTGGAGATGGTTGACGAAGATTCGGAGGTATTTTTCAACCTCTTGATTCGCTCGCTCCGTTTGTCCATCTGTCTGGGGATGATAGGCGGTAGACACATTCGCCTTGATTTGCAGCAAGTCGTAGAGATCCTGCATGAATTTGGAGACAAACACGGTGCCCCGGTCGGAGATGACGACCTGTGGCATTCTGTGCTTGGCATAGACTTCATCTCGTAGGATCTTGGCCCACCCTTCCAATGACATCTCTGTGGTGCATGCTACCGGTATGATCGCCTTAGAGAAACGGTCAACGATCATTAAGATAGCGTCGTAACCATCGCACTGCGGTAAACCGGTAACCATGTCGACGGAGATATGAGTCCATGGTCGGGAGGGTATGGCGTTAGGATGAAGTGGTGCCGCTTTTGCTTGAGTGCTCGACTTGGTTCGTTGGCATGTCTCGCAAGCGCGGATGTAGTTTTCTACGTCTCTTTTCATTCTGGGCCACCAGTATTCTCGTAGGACGAGCTCTTTGGTCTTTTCAATGTGTTAGACCCGAACTTCAATCAAAGATAAACAACGGCTGTCTCGCGTTCGGGCAGTCACCGCTGAGTTCTTTAAACGATTGAGAGTAAAGGTGTAAGTCCTTAGCACTTAGCGATAGATAAAGCGATAGTTTCGGTATAGATTAAACGTTAGCTCGAAGCTAGGGTATATCTAGCGAGAGCTTAGCTACTTAAATACTAAAAGTAAGGGTCTAAATATAAACCATTCGTGAGAGTGGAAAGCTTGAGCACGCAATATCGAAGCGATAGACACTTCAACCTGGCACATTATCACGCGATAAGGTGCAAGGTGGAAGTGGCTACTACGCCATGTAGTGCGTAGTGTCAAAGCCACTGCTCGGTGTCTGTATGATAAGCGATCCGGTCGGTCCGGTGACCCGGGTTATGTAAGTAAAAAGAATAGAAGTGGTTAAATCGTAACATTACCCCCTTCTTAAGGCAGGTGTCCCGACTGCCGCTATGGTCCGCTCCAGTCGTTTGGGAAGTCTTCTTGGTGCATTCCTCTCGCTTCTCCTCCATATGCGTCATCGATCTGGTCCTCGTCTCCAATGAGTGGTTCCCCGTCATCGGATTCGTTGTCCCAGTAGTTTTGTAGGAGTTTGCGCCACTCAAAGTTGTACTGTTTGAGGGCTTTGACCCACTTTTGGAATCCATCTGTTCGTTGGACGAGGTATCGAACATTGCCGTCACTGTCATATTCGTGATCTAGGATCATGGTGACGGCTTTGTTCGGTGTTACGATTTTGGTGTCCACCCCATCAACGTGTTCTGCCAGAAATTCTTCGATCAACTCGTCGGCATCCATGTCGCCTTCCCGTACCCAGCTATTTGATTCTGGTCCATAACCCTTCCATTTGACGAAATAATCCGTTGCGATTCTCGATGGTTCTCCCTGTCTCCCTCGAACACTTCGTTGCCTGCTGTTTAGGACCTTTTCGACTTCGTAGAGTTCGTCGCCGTCGATCAGGTCCGGTGGTGGCGCAGGAGGTTGTTCTTGGTTCGGGAATGCGGGCGGGATGTAAGGGGTGAGTAGCGATTCGTTGAAGGTAGGGTGGATTTTCCAGTTGACCGGTAACTTTAGAGTGTATGCTGAGGCGCCCTTTTTGCTTTTTATTTCAAAGGGGCCTGTGCGTTTATCGTCAAGCTTTTTCTTTGGTCGGGGAAGATGGAGGTTGGTTGTGTCAAGCCAGACCTTGTCGCCTACTTTATACTCGATGGCTGGGCGCTTGTTTTTGTCGTATTGCGTTTTCATTTGCGATGCAGCCTTTTCGAGCGACTTCTGGGCGGTAACATGGATTTCCTGCATTTTGGAAACAAAGGAGTCGGAGGCAGGGGTACGGAAAGGGGTGGTGGTTTTCGTTCCTGGTAATACGTTTGGGTTAAAGCCGTAATTGACTTCAAATGGGCTTTTGCCAGTGGAGGAGTGTACACGATTGTTGTGTGCGAATGCGGCGAGAGAAAGCCATTCCGCCCAGTCGGTTTGAAGATGATTGACAAACATGCGAAGGTACTTCTCAATTTCTTGATTCACCCGTTCGGTTTGTCCGTCTGTCTGGGGATGATAGGCGGTTGAGGCGTTTCCTTTGATTTGGAGGAGATCGTAGAGATCTTTCATGAACTTGGATACGAATACGGTTCCCCGGTCTGAAATGACAACCTGGGGCATTCCGTGTTTGGCATATACTTCATCGCGTAGGATCTTTGCCCAGCCTTCAGAGGACAATTCTGTGGAGCATGCGACAGGGATGATTTCCTTCGAGAAGCGGTCAACGATTACGATGATAGCGTCGTGTCCGTTGCTCTTGGGTAATCCAGTAACCATGTCTACAGAGATGTGAGTCCATGGGCGGGACGGTATTTCGTTGGGGTGTAGTGGTGCTGCCTTGGCTTGATTGCTGCTCTTCGCTCGCTGGCAAGTTTCACAGGCTCGTACGTAGGCTTCGATGTCTTTCTTCATCTTCGGCCACCAGAACTCTCGTAAGACGAGTTCTTTGGTTTTTTCGATACCTGGATGTCCAGCGGTGATGTGGTCGTGGGATCGAGCGATGATTTCTCCGCGGAGGGTATGATCTCGCGGGACGTAGATCCTGCCGTCATACCAGATGAGTCCGTCTGTCATCTTCATTCCCTGATCGTGGTCCAGAGAGCTTGCAACGGCTCGATCCCAGAGACGACTGTTTTTTGTGGCTACCCGTACGTCTCGGTGGGTCTCCTCAACGGTTGGCATGATCATTGCTCTGAAGTGCTCCGGAGACAGGACTACTACTTGGTCGTTGTCGTGCTGTCCCTGATCATGATCTGCACGCCGAGAGAGAAGGTCAGCCTTCTTGTTGGCAGCGCCGGCTTTGTGATGAAGGGTGAAATGATATTCTGCCAACTCGGTGATCCATCGAGCTTGGCGTCGGTTTACTTTCTGGGGTTTTCGGAAGTACTGGAGATTCTGATGATCCGTCCAGATCTCAAAGTCCTGGTGAGCCCCCATCAGGTAGTGTCTCCACTCTTCCAGGGCGAGCATGATGGCAAGAAGTTCCTTGTCGTAGATCTCGTAGTTACGTTCAGTAACCGAGAGGGACTTCGATAGGAACGATACGGGTCTCCATTTGCCGTCCTGTTCTTGAGAGAGGACTGCGCCGATGGCTCCCTCGCTAGCGTCAGCCTCTACTCAGAATTTCCCTTCGTTCGTTGGTATCGCGAGTATGACGTCCTCCGCTAGTTGGTTTTTTAGCTGTTCAAAGGCCTCCTGCTGTGCCTCTCCCCATTTCCACGTATCATTCCCTGTTAACTGAGTCATGGGCTTCACGATTTTGCTGTAGTTCTTGATGAAGCGTCTGTAGAAATTGGTGAATCCCAAGAAGGACTGGAGTTCCTTCTTTTTGGTGGGTATCGGCCAGTCGGCAATGCCTTTGATTTTGACCGGGTCCATGCGGATGCTCCCTTCGCTGATGATGACGCCTAGATACTCCGTTTCCAGGACCTCGAACTCGCACTTTTCGGCTTTAAGGAACAACTTGTGCTTCCTTAGAATTGCTAAGACCTCCCTGGCGACACGGCGGTGCTCCTCCTTGGTTTTGGACATGATTAGGATATCGTCTAGGTAAATGGTCACCTTCCCTGATGTGATGAGATCCCTGAAGATATCGTTCATCATCCATTGGAAGGTGGCGGGTGAATTGGTGAGCCCAAAGAACATGACCGTTGGCTCGTACAAGCCACGATTCGTCCTGAAGGCTGCCTTCCATTCATCTCCCGTTTTGATTCGGACGTTATTATATCCCCATCGTACATCAAGTTTAGAGAAGTATTTGGCGCTGTGCAATTTGTCCATGAGTTCAGAGATTAGGGGAAGGGGATAACGGTTTTTAATCGTCATTTCGTTGAGTTTCCGATAATCCTGGACGGGTCTGAGCTTGCCGTCTTTTTTCTTAACGAAGAAGAAAGGTGAAGCCATGGGTGACTTGGATGGGCGTATTCTTCCACTAGACAAGTTCTCGTCAAGAAACTTGTCGAGCTCCTCCTGCTCCGCTCGGTTAAGGGGATATACCTTGCAATCGAGATTAGCGTTCGCGTTGGGAATGAGTTCGATGGCATGGTCCCATGGTTTAGGCTCTGGTAGGTCGTCAAAGTTCTCTTTATCGAACAAATCTTTGAAGTCTCTACACCATTCGGGAACCATCTCTTCAAACGTTTTGGCTGCCTTTTTTGCGTTTGCCTCGGCCGCTAGGTCATTGGCCACATGTCACATTGCCCTAATGCGAATAGCTTCTTCAAAGCTTATCGCTAGGATAGTGTCACCTTCCTCCAGCTCTTCATCCCACTTGTCATACGGATCCGCATCAGGTAAGGGGAGTGGAATATGACGGCATTGGCATCGGGCGAACGTCATTTTTCCGGTCCGCCAATTGATCAATGGGTTGTGCCTGATTAGCCAATCATGTCCTAGGAATATGTCGCGATCTTTTAAGTCCGTGACGGCTAGATCTATGCGCTCGGCGTGGTCTCCGATGATGATGCGTAATTCAGCGAAGGCGGTGATCCGTCCCGCACTGTTTTTTGATCCGTCCGCATTGTAAACGGTAATGGGCGCTGCCGTGGCGCGGGTAGGGATGTTGTGTTTCTCAACGAAGGTTCGACTGATGGCGCTACTAGTACAGCCACTATCGACTAGGGCAGAGGAGGAGATTCGGGGAGTGCGGCCGGGCATTTCGATTTGGACGTCGGTTGTGAGAGCTTTCTCGCTTCCGCTTACTCGGCAGATATAGCGTCTGGGCTCCCGCAGTTCTTCCATCCAGTCTAGCGCATTGATGCGCGTAGCTCCCTTCAACCCTTCTAGCAACTCGTCCACCACTTCTTCGGCTCGTGCCTTATGGATCCAGTTTTTTAGAATCGCCTTGGCTTCCGACTCCGTTCTAGCTTCTCTAATCCCGCGTAACGTCCATTCGGCTCCAAACGGCTTCAGCCACTCATGTGGGACCTTCTCAGTCTTCGCGCCGGAACCTACTGGTTCGGCTACCGTCGACTGGGTCACCTCAGGGGCTACAGAAGGGGTTCGGTTAGCTTCTTGACTTCGTCGGAAACTCGTATCATCCTCCTCATCTGGAATCTCTTCTAACTGTACCTGGGGCCCCCTTTTTACCGCCTGGGCGCTAGCAGCTCCCTCCCGTTTGGCTGTCTTGGTCGGGGCCGTTGCGCATCCAACGGTTCTTGCCACATGTGCGCCTTCGTTGGGATCGCCCAGGGGTGTGTTGGTTTTTAGCAGCAAGTTCGTCTTGACCGAGGAGTCGCCGCGAGTAGCAACGACGGGCTGCACTTGGACCGTAGCAGAATGCGGAACAGCCTCACCCTCCTCCTCGGGACTATGCGAAACGTTCCGCTCACCTGTCCTGGGGCCTCTGCCAACCTGGTCCCAGTCTTTGTCTTGTCGCTGGGTCGCGCTCCTGGGGCCCTCTTGTCGGGTTCGCCCGCTGCGCATGGTGTTCAGGTCGTCCGTAGCTGTAGATAGCCATGCGGTGTTCTCTTTTACCAGGGGAGGTTTCGCCGAAGCTATTCCCTCGAAACTCCCAGCGAGGCTGGGACCCCGTAGAGCCGCCTCAGAGGAAACCGGTTCCTCTGCTTCAGAGGGGGCGTGTCCCTTCAATGAAGGCGCTTGTTCTCCTGTCCCATCCAGTCGCTTATTAGGCGCTGTTATGACGGGTAGCACTATGGTGGGTGCCTTCTCGTTCGTCGCTTTCACTCGTGATGAGTTACTCGCCGAACGTTTAGTCGGTGGTATCCCGACGTCCTGTTTCGATTCTTCCTTAGTCTCTGTCTCGGTAGTGAAGTCGCCAAATGGTATATTCGAATGCGTATTTGATACTACAGAAGTACAGTAAGCCTGACTAGCGGGCGATAGATGCGTACCGGATGAAACTAAGTCCTTGGCCAAGTCAGCGGAATCGCTCACTGCTCGGCCCCGTCTTTTACCTCCTCAACTTTCGAGTCCGTCTTCTCCTTTGTTGCGACGTGGTCCCAGTAGTATTCGACCCGTCGCAAGTGTTCTTCCTTCGTTCTGGTGCGCTTGGGACAGTCCCGTTTGAAGTGTCCGAGTTCCCCGCACCCGAAGCATTTTGCTTTGGCGCATAGGGCGTCGATGTCCATGGGCTTCCCCCCGCCTCCATATGTAGTGCCAGTTCCGGTTTTCTTTTCCGGGGCGCTGGCCTGCTGCTGCTGCTGATTCCCTTTCCACGGCGGGGTCGTCTTCGCCTGCTGTTTCCAATCCGCTACTTTAGCTCCTCCGCTAGACTCGGCTTTCTTCGTTCTCCAGTTGTGATCGATGCGAAGTATGCGACGTTTCCACTCGGGATAGTTTCGTGGGGGGTCTGCGTCCGATGCATAGATGATGTCCTTGGTGGAAGAGCGGCATGCTTTCTTTACTTGTGCCACCATCATCTGATCGATCCCGATAATCCCCGCTTCGAATGCCAGCGAGTCGAACTGCTGGAAGAACAAGTCGCCGTCAGGGAAGGTGCTCTGCCGCAGTCGTTCCCACTGTGCGAACTTGATTTCCGCATTGGCGTCCTTCCAGAACCGTCGTCTGACTTCGCCTACGAAGTTCTCGTATGCAGGGTACAGCTGATCTCCGTTGGGGTTCCTTCCGAGTTCCCTGGCACACAACTCCCACCAGACTTGAGCGTCTTTTCCGAATCGTGACGCGCAGAAGATGACCTTGTGCGGGTGGTATCGGAAGTATTGGTTGAATACGGAAAAGTACATGTCGCACTGGGAGAAGAACCGGGCGATGTCGTTGGAGTCGCCGTTAAAGTTCTCAGGAACCCTGACCATCTCGGGTTTCAACGATGCCCAGGGTCCTTGAGCGTTCTCGTCGAGAACCCAGGGGGCGGGTGGATCTGGTGGTCCTGGCGGCGGGGGGTATCGCGGTGGTGCCCATCTTTGTGGTACGGGTGGGGCTACCGGGGGTACAGGTCCGGGCATCGGCTGTTGCGGCAGGTCGGGTGGCCCGGCGTTGTCGTCTGCAGCAGCGAAGAGCCTGGGCGGCGCTTGCGTGCCTGGCGGCCCGTATCCCCGGGGATAAGCGTAGCTCAGTACCGGGTAGCGGGGAAGAGATATTTCGGCCCGTCGTGGCGGTACCGGTGGTTCGTCTGGCATTGGTTCGGGGTACGCGTAATCGGGTCGTTGGTAACGAGCGGGGACCTGGAGAGGTTGATCCGAATGGATCATATTGTAAGCCTGATGGGCGAAGTGCCTGGCTTCTTCCTTTAGGATATAGTCATATCCGAAATGAGCGTAATCCATTCCGGCTGGGGTTCTGGCCCAGTCCTGATCCGCTAATAGTTCTTCTTTGAAATGATTAAATAGGTCAAGTAACGTGGCATAGAGGAGTATTTCGGGGAGTCGGGTTAATTTACCTGTGGCGAGGAAGTAGAGAGCCTGGGGCATGGTTATCGGGGTGATCGGCCGGTGGGGTGTTTCGAGGTTCTGGTGGCGGGGGAGTTGGTGAGGCGGCGGGACTTCCCCAGGAATTCCCGTTGGCCTGCTCTGCCTCGGGGAGTACCTCGGTACTGGTTCCGCTGCTCCCATCCTCGCTGACTCGTCCCACGGCAGCATCGACCGTTCTGAGCTCTGCGATGACTCGTTCTGCCCCTCGTCTCTCCCTGTTATACTGGTCACGGAAGGTGAAGGGGTCATAGCCGACGCCCTCTGCCCTAGGGGTGTCTGACCGTGCCCATGCATCGTCGATCCGGTTTCTCTCTGCTGAGGTAAGTCCGGTGTCCGGATCGTACCCAACGCTTTCCTCTCGTCTGTACCTTCTTCGAGGTGGGCGAGGTGGGCGGAGTCTTGCCTGACTCGAGCTCTCTGGTCGCTGCTCGAACTCTGGCGTCGACTCTCTGGGCGAGATTGGAGGTGTCGGGGGCTGCTCTGTGATCTGGACGGGCTGCTCTGGTACACACTCCGGTTCTGGAGTTCTTCGTCGATAGGGATTTCCTCTTCTGGGGAAGAAGGCAGAGGGAGGAAGGTTGACGTTGTCCCATAGCTCGGCAAGACTGAGCGTGGGTTTGGCTGGTGAATTCCCAAGACTGTTGCTGGTAGGTTGCTCTGAAACTGGAGTTGCTCCGTTGCCGACCTCCCCCAAGCCGAGTCGAACGAGGTATCTTGCCAGGTCTGCTGCGTTAGCGGCGGGAGCTGGTCGATAGGGATGGGGGGTATGGCCGGCGGAGCCGGTTGTAGAATCCTGTGTAAGAGAGTGCCTTGCTCTGGCAGTGTCTCTAGAGCTTCCTTCTTGAACGCCTGCTTCCATTTCCCCAAGAACGTCATTTTGCGTGGTTCGCCTGTTGACGACGCGAGGGTACTCGTCGACTGTCTCGGTTCTTCGCCTAGGTAGGGGTGGGTAGAAGTGGATCGGTGGTGGCTGTGGGATGACATGGTTTATGGCGGGTGGTGGATAGCATATTTGGTTTCTACGAGGGCGAGGGTATAGTCCGTACTCATGCAATACTGCTAGCACTACTGCTGCTGCAAAGAGGGCGGTTCCGACGCCGAAAAAGACTGCAATTAAGATTGCCTGGAGTGTCGTTAACATGAAGGTTCTGGTTAAGGAACCAGGGGAAGCTTCGAGCTAAGTGTTAGACCCGAACTTCAATCAAAGATAAACAACGGCTGTCTCGCGTTCGGGCAGTCACCGCTGAGTTCTTTAAACGATTGAGAGTAAAGGTGTAAGTCCTTAGCACTTAGCGATAGATAAAGCGATAGTTTCGGTATAGATTAAACGTTAGCTCGAAGCTAGGGTATATCTAGCGAGAGCTTAGCTACTTAAATACTAAAAGTAAGGGTCTAAATATAAACCATTCGTGAGAGTGGAAAGCTTGAGCACGCAATATCGAAGCGATAGACACTTCAACCTGGCACATTATCACGCGATAAGGTGCAAGGTGGAAGTGGCTACTACGCCATGTAGTGTGTAGTGTCAAAGCCACTGCTCGGTGTCTGTATGATAAGCGATCCGGTCGGTCCGGTGACCCGGGTTATGTAAGTAAAAAGAATAGAAGTGGTTAAATCGTAACACAATGCCAGGGTGCCCCGCTGTGATGTGGTCGTGAGACATCGCGATTATCTCCCCTCGTAGCGCGTGGTCTTGGGGAATATAGATATGGTGATTGTATAAGATCAAACCGTTATCTAGCTTCATCCCTCGATCATGGTTGAGAGAGGCGGCGACGTTCTTGTCCCATCGGTGGTGGTCGAGCGTGGCTTGCTTGATTTTAATATGAACTTCCTCGATTGTCGGCATGACCATTGCCTGGAAGTGTTCGTGTTTGAGGACGGTAACCTCATCATTGTCCTCCTTTCCCTGCTCGTGATCTGCTCGCCGACTGAGCAAGTCGGCTTTCTTGTTGGCGGTCCCTGGTTTATGGTGCAACGAGAAATGGTATTCGGCTAGCTCTGTTACCCAACGTGCTTGTCGTCGGTTGAGTTTCTGGGGCTTTCTGAAATACTGGAGGTTTTGATGATCCGTCCAGATTTCGAAGTCCTGAGCCGCTCCGATTAGATAGTGTCTCCATTCGTCCAGGGACAGCATGATTGCCAACAGTTCCTTGTCGTAGATCTCGTAATTGCGCTCCGTTACTGTCAGAGACTTGGATAGAAACGCGACTGGGCGCCATTTTCCATCCTGCTCCTGCGACAGTACTGCGCCTATTGCTCCTTCGCTTGCATCCGCCTCCACGCGGAACTTGCCTCCTTCTGTGGGTATTGCCAGTACCACTTCTTCGGCCAGCAGTCTCTTTAACTCCTCAAATGCGTTCTGTTGCACTTCACCCCACTTCCACGGATCATTTCCTGTTAGCTGCGTCATTGGTTTGACGACTTTGCTATATCCTTGGATGAAACGTCGGTAGAAGTTGGTAAAGCCTAGGAACAACTGGAGTTGCTGTTTCTTGGCTGGCACAGGCCACTTCGCGATCCCTGCGATTTTGACTGGGTCCATTCGGATGCTTCCTTCACTGATGATGACTCCGAGGTACTCTGTTTCTAAGGTCTCGAACTCGCATTTTTCTGCTTTAAGGAATAGCTTGTTCTTGCGTAAGACCTTTAGTACTTCTCGTGTGATACGACGGTGCTCTTCCTTGGTCTTCGACATGATGAGGATATCATCGAGATAAACGGTGACGGCGCCGGATGCAATGAGGTCTTTAAAGATGTCATTCATCATCCACTGGAAGGTGGCGGGCGAATTAGTGAGCCCGAAGAACATAACCGTGGGTTCGAACAACCCTCGATTAGTTCTGAATGCCGCCTTCCACTCGTCACCGCTTTTGATGCGTACGTTGTTGTATCCCCACCGAACGTCGAGTTTGGAAAAGTACTTGGCCCCTCGTAGTTTGTCCATGAGCTCCGAGATGAGAGGAAGCGGGTAGCGATTTTTAATCGTCATCTCGTTGAGCTTGCGATAGTCTTGTACTGGTCGCAACTTGCCATCCTTTTTCTTGACAAAGAAGAAGGGTGAAGCCATGGGTGATTTAGAGGGTCGTATTCGTCCGCTTGAGAGGTTTTCGTCTAGGAACTTGTCGAGCTCTTCTTGCTCGTTTCGGTTGAGAGGGTAGACCTTGCAGTCAAGATTGGCGCTCACATTTGGAATTAGTTCGATAGCATGGTCCCATGTCTTTGGTTCAGGGAGTTCATCGAAACTATCTTTGTCAAATAGATCGCTGAAATCCCGACACCATTCTGGGACCATTTCTTCAAACGTCTTTGTCTTCCTTTCTGCATTGGCCGCGGCAGCTAAATCATTGGCGTGATGAGCGCGTATGAGAATAGCCTGCGTAAAATCTACTGCGAGAATGGTATCTCCCTCCTCAAGTTCTTCGTCCCACCTGTCGTCGGGGTCTGCATCGGGTAATGTGAATGGGTTTTTGCGGCATTCGCACCGCGCAAACGTTAATCCTCCTGTCTTCCAATTGATGATCGGATTATGCCGGGCTAACCAATCGTGACCGAGGAAGATCTGTCTATCGCTGAGATCCGTGACGGCTAGATCTATTCATTCCGAATGATCTCCGATCGCCAGTTCGATCTCGGCGTATTGTGTGATTGATCCCCCTGAGTTTCTGGTCCCGTCGGCATTATAGACTATGATGGGTGCGGCTGTTGCATGAGTTGGGATGTGATGTTGGTCGACGAACGCCCGGTTTATGGCACTGCTAGTGCATCCGCTATCTACTAACGTGGTGGTTGGAATTTGGCCAAGGGTTCCTGGCTTCCCCAGTATAACGGGGATAGCTAGGTCCTTGCCCTTACCGCTTAGTGCGCAAGCGTATCGCTTTGGTTGTCGTAATTCTTCGAGCCACCAAAGCGCGTTAATTCAGTTCGCCTTCCTCATCCCTTCGATCATCTCATCGACTACTTCCTCGGCACGCGTCTTGTGAATCCAATTCTTCAGGATCGCCTTCGCCTCCGACTCTGTCTTGGCTTGTACTATGCCGCGCAGAGTCCATTCGGGTCTGAATGGTTTAAGCCATTCTCTATAGCTCTCGCCGCTAGTGTAAACGCGCGAGATCTGTGGGTCTTCCTCAGCCTTCACATCGACCCGTGAGGGCTCGACTACCGTCGGCGAGGTCACCACAGTTTCTAAGTCTAAAGGGGTCGTTAATTCAGCCTTCTTGCTCATCATGAAACTGGTAATGTCCTCGTGGTCAGGTACTTCCGTAAAAGCTACCTTATGCCCCCTTTGCACTGCCTGGGCGCTAGCAGCTTCCTGTCCCGCGGCTTTCAGGTCGGTCGTGGAACGTGAGGTGCGTTTCTCGAAGGAGTCACCCCGTGAAGGGGCAACAGGTTGGGCTGACGCCGCCGTACTGCGATTGCCTTCGCTTCCCACCGTAGGCTGACGGTCGCCTTCACCTGGTTCTCTCAAGCCGGTGGTTTCAATGGCCACCGGATCCCTCGTTGCTTTCGTCGTTCCCCCATCCTTGAGTCGCCCTACGTCTCGACAGGCATTGGCAACTGGTCGGGGGCACTTACTCGAGTCTGGTTCGTCCTCGATCTTCTGGTCGTCCGTAGCTGGCGATAGCCTTGCGGTGTTCTCTTTTACCAGGGGAGGTTTCGCCGAAGCTATTCCCTCGTAACTCCCAGCGAGGCTGGGACCCCATAGAGCCGCTTCGTCAGAGGGGGCAGAACCCGCCAAAGGCGGTGCTTGTTCCCCTGTCCCATCCGGTCGCACATTCATCACTGCGGCGGTTCCCACTGGGAAGTGCCTCGACTGGTGCTGCGCCGTTAAGATAGGTGGCACTATGGTAGGTGCCTTATCGTCCGATGCTTTCGCCCGTGATGGGTTACTTGCCGAACGTTTATCCGTCGGTAGTCGTACTGCCACGGCGTCTGGGTGGTCCTGGTGTCGATTCTTGCTTGGTTTCTGGTCTGATTGCGAAGTCGCGGGTATATTTGAATGCGCGGTAGCTACTACAAGATTATAAGTACAATTATGAAGTGCGGGGGGCGTACCAGCCATAGCCAAGTCCTGGGTCGCCGGGTAAGTTGAATCGTTTACTTCCCGGCGACTTCTTTTACTTCTTCGATCGTAGAGAGAGTCTTCTCTTCAGTCGACCGCCGGTCCCAGTAATCTGTCAACCGTCTGAAAGCCTCCTCCCGGGTTTGAGGCGTTAAAGGGCAGTTCCACTTATAGTGGCCTGTCTTGCCGCATCTATAGCATATGGCAGCTGCCTTGGCGGCACCGATATCCATCGGTTGGCCGCGTCCTCTGAATGTTGTCCCTGTAGCCGTCGTCGTTGACGGTACAGGCGGCTTCGGAGCGGTTTGACCTCCTTTAGCAGGTGTGGTCGTCTTGGGTGTCGTCTGGGGCCTCGCTGGGATTGTTGCTGTCGTCGTACCTTCTGCCTGTTTGAGGCGCCAATTGTAGTCGATGCGGAGCAGGCGTGCCTTCCATCCTTGGTAGGCAATTGGCACGTCTCCGTCAGCCGAGTATATTGTATTTTTACTCGTCTGGCGGGCGGCTTTCATGACCTGATGGAGCATGGCCTGCTCGTTGTCGCGTATCTTGGCGTGGTAGGCAAGCTCTTCGAATTGCTGGAAGAACTTGTCACCGTCCTTGAAGTCCACCTGCCTAAGTTTTTCCCACTGTGCGTACTTCAACCGTGCATCAGCGTCCTTCCAGAACCTAGTACTGAGTTCCGTCTTAAATTCTTCATAAGACGGGTACAGCTGGTCTCCAGTCGCTTGATCCCTTCCTATGACTTGTGCGCATAACTCCCACCACTTCTCAGCGTCCTCGGCGAGTCGTGAAACGCAGAAGACGACCTTATGAGGATGGTGGCGGAAGTGTCGATTGAACACATCAAAGTGCAGTTCGCACTTTAGGAAGAATCGGGTGATGTCGTTGGAATCACCCTTGAAGTCGTCGACCTCCTTGAGAATTTTGGGTTTAAATTCATCATAGGGGGCGACGGCTCCGTCGACTAGTGGCCAGGGTACTGGCGGGTCTGGTGGTGCTGGTGGGGCGGGATAGCAGGGGAGCGTGTATCTGATCATGGTGGGAGGCGGCGCGGGTACTACGGGTCCAGGAGCGCCACCGGCTGCGCCACCAGCAGGGGCTCCGTGGCCTCCGCCGGCAAATGGTGCATAGCCGCGTTGGTACATTCCCAGTGGTTCCTGTCCCCTGACGTAGGAGAAGGTTCCTACCGCTACCCGAGGAGGCGGTACCGGTGGTTCATCCGGCATCGGTTCCTGAGCCCTGATTTCGATCGCGGCTTCTTCATAGGCGGGGAATTCGTTCATTATGGTGTCCGGATGTATTTCGTTCCACAGGAGACGAGCGTTTCGCTCCGCCTCGTACTGTAGTATGTCGTCTGCTGGGAGTCCCCTCTGTATCCTCATTAAATAATCGTTCCCGGCTGAGGTAGTTGCCCAGTCTGGGACGTAGGGGAGTTTGAGGGCGAAACTATTATAAATATCCTGGTAGTCGGCCTGTCTGAGAATATCCGGTATTCCCATTTCCGGGACATCATACGTCTCCTCGTAGAATCTAATGGCGCGGGTTAGCGTCATCTCTACGGGGATTTCGGGGTGGACGCTCGCGCGGCGACTCGGTGGACGACTCTGGGATTCCATCGATCGTGAGCGAGGGGTAGGGGGTCGGGACACGCGGGGGCTGGGATGGCGACTCAACGGCTGTGCTCGACTCTGTCTCGAAGCGGCCCTGGTGCCGCTCGATTGACTGTCGCTCGCTGATTCGCTCGGCTCGCTGATTGAGCCACTCCCAAGCGGCTGCCCGAGGAGGACGACGCGGGGACCTGACTGGGGACGTAACGGTTCGCCAGCCACTGTTCCCTCGTGGACGTAAGGAGGAAGGGCCGGCGACGGGTTCCTCGACTGCTCGTACAGGCTCGGGTGTCCACTCCGGGTTCTGGACAGGTTGGTCCCACTGGATAGTGCTCCCTGCCGCGACTGGGGTTGGAGTGCGGTGGCTGAGCACTTCGCGCCCAGAGCGGACGAAGTACGCGCTGAGGGGGATGGTGATATTATCCCAGAACTCCTCAGCGGGTATGTCGGGGTTGGGTGGTGGAGTAGGGTCCCGATTTGCCCAAGGATCGTGATGGGTGGTGGGGGCGATGGGTCTGGTGTCGCGGCCCACGTCGTATCCCCTGGCAAGATCGTTGAAGCGGGTGATTCTGCTGGGTGAGGGAGATCGAGGGACATACGGAACGTACTCAGGCGAGGAAGGGATGGAGGAGGAGATGGTGATGACTGGCGCGCTCCCTCTGGCAGAGGCAGGAGCTGCTCTTTCTGGGATGACGGGAGCAGGCGACTCAGAAACGTCGACCTCTTCTTCGTAGATCCCTGCCCGAGAGAGCTCGTCGATTGGGATCGGTCGGCGTGGTATGGGTGTGAAGACTCGGGGTGGGAGCTGCTCGAGCGGGATGCCATTGGGCTCGAGGGTAGGGGTGGTAGAGACGGTGGAGGGTGGAGTTCGTGGTGGAGTACGGGGTGCCTCTATTAGATGTCGTGGTCTGTAACGAAACCTGACTGCGAGGAGGAGGGCTACAGAAAGTAAAGTGGCACTAGGTATTCCCAGCGAGATGGCTATGATTTTAGCGTCGTCGCTTTCCATGAGTGCTCCTGTTTAGAGAGCGTGAGTATAAGCTTTGAGCTAATTGTTAGACCCGACCTCTTAACTGAGATAAGTAGTCAGCTGTTTCGCGTTCGAACAATCACTGCTAAGTTCCCGTGCGGTTAAGTTGCCAAGACTAAGGCTTTAGCTCGAGAGTTTTAAGTGTTTCGGTATGAATAAACTTTAGCTCAAAGCTAGGGAATATACAGCTTTGAGTACGCTACTTTTATACTAAGTCCAAGGGTCTAATAATGGATGCACCGTGTTAGAAAGTGAATCAGCAAGTACCCGGTGATCTGGGAGTAGTACTCCACTCTGACGAGTGTGACTGTGTCGCGAGGTGAAGACTCCGTGGAGTCGCGGATCTAAAGATAAGATAAGCTAAGCGCCGAAGATTAGATAAGATAAGAGGCGCTTAGATAAGGAAAAAGAATAAATCGTAACAAGAAAACATGTAAAATTATATTCTGAGTAAATTGTTCCAGCAAAAGTATTGCTGAATTGTTGAGGATATTCAGCCTATGCCTGGTTTATTTTCTATTTCTTGTCTCGATCCTTCTTACTATATTTAGATTAATTCCCCCTGATTCAAGCCATTAACCATGGCTGATCAGTTCAACCACACCTCAGTTGTTCACTATGATAATGTGTATCTGACTGAGGTGCATATACCATACTTACTTACTTCGCTACCTTTTCTTACTTACCACATTATCTAGTTTTGCTTGTCTTAACAGGTAGCTTATATTAATAACAGTTGTTCACTACGATAATGTGTATCTGACTGAGTTTTGCTTGTCTTAACAGGTTCTAGGCTCCCATTGGTCTTACCTGCATGACAGTACACACATTATTTCCCCAAATGACTCAATAACTTGCATAGACTGTGCATATGAAACCCCCAACCATGACTACTACCTAACATATCCTTGCTATCAAGCTTGAGGATGATGAGAAATTTAATGGCGAAAACTGGGCTGCATTCGAACTAGCTATGCTAACCGAAGGCAATACTCACAGACTCATTAACTATTGGGAAAACAAAGTCACCATACCTGGGACCACAATTGCAGCCCAGCCAAATACCCCTGTGAACAGCACCACCCCAAACCAACTCGAATATATCCAACACGAAAGTGTTGCACTTGCATCCATCATCCGCAACATCAAGGACATCTATGGCTTTGGGCTTAACCCACTTGAGCCATCCCACAAGGCTTGGGTCCATCTCAAAGCTGAATATGGCACTTATTTGGATCTAATTCAAAGCCGAAGGGAAAAGATGTTAAAAGCAATGGTCTATGAGGAAGGAGAGAAGGTTAGCGGTGATGGGGGATACATTGAAAAGATGAGGAAGCTTAGAAAAGAAGCAAACGATGCTGGTGCAAACATCAATGATGACCAGTTCAAGACTACCCTACTGGACTCCTTCCCTGAATCCTGGGACTCCATCGTCAGTACCCTCTACACCAAAAAGAGTTTGACTGTAATCACAGCTCGTCTCATTGCCTATGGCGAACGGGTTGTAGGATGGAAGGCCACAAGCGGGAACACCTCTACTCAGGGGGATTCAGTCCAAGCATTACAAGCTTCAGTTCAAGTGCTTACTCTACAGGTCCAAAACCTCATGGCAAAGAAGAATACAGGCTCAAATCATTCTGACAAATCTCACTCAGCTAATGACAACTGCAAGGGCATAGGTCATACCCTTGAAGAATGTTGGAAGTTAGAGGGGGGATGCCAGGGGCAATACCCTCCTTGGTGGAAAGGAAAACGGGATGCTCTGCTTCCGAGCAGGTCTGCTAATCTAGCAACCACAAACCAATTGGATCCTGGGTCTATCACCATGAACATCATAGCCTTGAACACATTCATCGATAAGGAAACCTTAGAGATGGCTTATCAGGAGATTGCTGGGGAGAACACAGCATTGGTCATTAATAATCATAGTCCTGGACTAGACACGTCACAGATGTACGGTGATTCAGGAGCGTCAACTCACTTCATGCAAAACAGAGACCACTTCTTCAACTATATCCTGCTTGAAACATCTGGAAGTTCCTCAAAAGTTGGTGCCACATTGAAAGTATTGGGAACTGGAACGGTTGCTGTGAAGACAACAATTGGAGGGACAGAGAAAATTGTTACCTTCAGCAAGACATTGCACTGTCCAGACATATCAGCAAACCTGCTCTTGATAAGCCAACTAGACAAAGGAGGGTGGAAAGTCACCTTTGGAGAAGGAAAAGCAGACTTTGTGAACCCAAATGGCAAAGCCCAATTCACCACATCAATGTTCAATGACTTGTACATAATTGATTGCACCCTCATACGTGGTGAGGAATACACGGCACTGGCAGCAAAATCCCTGGAAATTTCAGCCCCAATTGAAACATGGCACATGAGATTTGCTCACTTTGGGGTGGATCAAATCAAAGCTCTATCGAAGGGAGACCTTGTCAGGGGATTGCACATTAAGCATGACCAACAGGCTCCTGGGAAATGTGAACCTTGCATCCTAGGAAATCAAAAACGACGCCCGTTCAACACTGATGTTGAGCCAGAAACTGAGGTTCTTGGGAGAGTTATGCTGGATATTTGGGGGCCAGCTCGAGTACAATCCATTGGTGGTTCGAGATATGCGATGATTTTTGTAGACGACGCATCATCACGCCGCTCGCCATACTATTTATCGGATCGTCAAGCAGAAACAACTGTGGAGACCCTTGAACTCTTTGCAAGCATGGCTGAGAGACAGATGGGGAAGAAGTTAAAGAAAATCCACTGCAACAATGAATTTGACTGCTTGTTGTGGTGAACGTGGGCAGCAAAACGGGGAGTTGTGATAGAACTAACAGTGCCATATTTGTCAGCAGCTAATGGGGTTGCGGAATGGACTTTCAGGGTCATCTTTGGATCAGTCTGGATCTTACTACTTGAGGCAAAAATGGCTCATGCTTGGTAGGCCGAGGCATGTGATTATGCTGTCAAGGCAGCAGATTTACTACCAACCTCTCGGCACCCAGGGAAAGTGCCTGAAGAGGTTTAGAGTGGAAAGAAACAGACAGTGGGACACTTACATGTATGGGGATCAATGTGTTATGTGAAGATACCGGCTGCAAAGGGACACAGTAAATTGAGTCCAAGAGGGCAGAAGGGGAGATTCATCGGACTTGCAGGCCATGGGACATACCAAATTGTGCTCAATGACATTCCTGGGAACAAAATCATTGTATCCTGTGATGTCATCTTCGAGGAGCTGCCTCCAACTCGTACCACTTCTTCTTGTGAGGGGGAGAACAATGAGCCACTGCTCCAATTCAAAGAAACGGCACCAATTGAAAATCTGATCGAAAATCCTCAACTACGCCCTGATCTGTGAGATCAATCTCAGATTCCAATTTGAGTTAACCAAAATCAAACTCAGATTGCAAACTCAGACCCACCTCCATGCTGAATCCCAGTCCATGACTGCCCAGACCGTCCAACACGTATACCAAAGCCAACACAAGCAATCCAAGAATCCACAGAATACCTGAAACATGAAGCAAACGCTCGAGCCCAAGGCAAGAACTGGGCACATGATAGTGACATGCCGCTAGTTGAAGAGGAAGATGATGTAGAGGACATAATTGCCATGAAGATGTCAGAGATCATGAACATCATGGATAGGCAAGATATGTGGGTACCAGATAACTTTGAACAGGCCTTGACCAAGCCAAAGATCTGGGGACCTGCTATGGATGCTGAAATGTGCCGTATGGAGAAACAAGACATCTGGAGGGTTGTATCCTGTGAACCATGGATGAAAGTACTCGACAATTGTTGGGTATTTGACAACAAGGTGGATGGAGATACTGGTGACCTCCTCAAATGCCGAGCACGCCTGGTTGTAAAGGGATTCACCCAGATCAAAGGACTCCACTATTATGATTCCTTCGCTGCCGTTGTACGCTACGAATCACTACACATGTTCTTTGCAATCGTTGCAGCTCATGGACTTGATTTCTGGCTTATCAATTTTGTTGGCACATATCTCAATGCCAAACCGCAAGGAGAAAACTATGTTGCGCTGCCAAAAGGCCATGAAGACATTGTTACTCATGACTACCCAAAGGGACCCAAATATGTTTTACAGATGATGTGGGCTATGTATGGGACCATGGATGCGGGGAATGCATGGTTCCACAAACTCAATCAAACATTGATGAGCCAAGGACACAAGCAATCTCGAGCGGATCCGTGTGTATGGTTACTCAAGAAAGAAGGGCAAAAGACATACACGTGTACTTACACAGACAATGTCTCAGGAGCGTCAACATCGCATGAAGAGGGTGTATGGGTCCGAAAGGAGATTGGAAGTGTTTACGAGATCAAGGACTTAGGTCGCCATAACAGTGTGCTCAGGATGACCGTCAAATTCGATGACTCCACTGGTGCCATCTCCCTTCACCAGAAGAACTTAATCCTCAAAACCCTCGAGACTTTCGAAATGGCAGAATGCAAACTGAAATCGACTCCACTACCTGTTGGTAGTCTCATGAATCTGGATACCCAGCCACATCCCATCTTGCCAGAAGACAAGGAATTTATGGCTGACAAGGACTACCATGGTGTACTTGGATCCCTGAACCATATAGCCAATGGAACAAGGCCTGATATTGCCTTTGCTATGAATTATCTGCAACTTCCACCAAAAAAAAAAACTGCAATGCTACACGTCTGATCCATGTCTGATCCACTGGAGCTGAGCTATGCATGTCCTGGGACACCTCAAAGGCACCATCAAGTACAGAATCACTTATCAACATGGTGCTATCGAGGATGATGGTTTAACTCCCATTGGGTATGTCAATTCGTCGCACGGTGATGACAGGACTACTGGGAAATCAACAATGGGATACGTATTTACGATGGCGGGTGGTCCTGTGTCATGGAGCTCGAGATCCCAGAAACAAGTTGCACTATCAACCTCTGAAGCCGAGTATGTCACTACAGTCCATGGGGGCAGACAGTCTATGTGGATGGGTTCATTTCTAGATGAGCTCGAGGTATACAAGGACCAACCTTATCCACTAAACTGTGATAACAACTCGGCGATTAACCTGACACAGAGTACAAAGGGCCATGGGAAGTTGAAGCATTTTGTGATGGACTATCACTGGATCCATGATGCCGTACAGCTTCGAGAGCTAGATGTCTGATACATCGCTTTGGAGGACAACTTAGCTGATATCTTCATTAAGGTTGTACCAAAGCCTCATGTGCTTACCTTGTTGAGGCGCATGGGAATGACGAGGGTTTAGGATGATGGGCATAGGCTTCAGGGGGAGTGTTGAGGATATTCAGCCTACACCTGGTTTATTTTCTATTTCTTGTCTCGATCCTTCTTACTATATTTAGATTAATTCCCCCTGATTCGAGCCATTAACCACAGCCGATGAGTTCAACCACACCTCAGTCGTTCACTACGATAACATGTATCTGACTGAGGTGTGTATACCATACTTACTTACTTCACTACCTTTTCTTACTTACCACATTATCTAGTTTTGCTTGTCTTAACAGGTAGCTTATATTAATAACAGTTGTTCACTACAATAATGTGTATCTGACTGAGTTTTGCTTGTCTTAACATGAATCTCGCTCCTTAGACCCACAGCAGGTGCATCCATAAAACTTGGCTATTCTGGTCCATTTTCGGTAATGCTCGGAGCTCGAATTTAGCAGGGAGTTGCCGGTACCCATTCAAATTGTGAGTCATCCAACATTAGCAGTCGTTGGTCGACAACTTTGATACCTTGCTTGAGCGGTGTTCATGCCTTTTTCTTTCAAGTACAACAATGCAATTTTATGGATCAACAATATGCTACAAATATCTGAGGACAGAGATTCACAAGACATGAAGGAAGGAGCGTGGTTAGTGGTCAAAGTGTTGTAAAGCATGGTACTTATATGATTTGAGCAGGTCATCCAAGCTGGAGAGAACTTGGAGAGAACAACCTTGGCAGTACTGGGTGCACTCACCCTCCAAAGTGGGCTTCATCATGTTCACTGAACACTGATATAGGTGGTATTTATCATGACAGTGCATGATGGAGTATTAGTATTAGTAATAGTATTATGCCGCTATTACATCACATCATGTGATGACTTACACTTGATAATCACAGTTTTTAGACAGAGGGCTCGATACTGGTAGGGGTGGCCAATATCAATACCAATACTGAAATCAAATTTGATCACGTGAACCATGTGGGTTTTACACAGCCCCCATCAGGCAGTGTTCCGAGTCCTGTATATACAGGCTTGGTCTTATGCAGTTTTTGGGGGAGGTCCTTGGTGGCAGTGCATTTTGGTTGATTCAGACCTTGCTGGTGCTTTGTCATTGTCCTTATGTTGGTGCTCGGCTAGGCTTTCAGCATCATCTTTGGTTCAGCACATGGTTTCTTTTACTTAGCATAGAGCTCTGCACAATTCCCATGTGACCTGGGTGCACCTGCAGACACACCTGGATCTGAGTCTTTCAAAATTCATAAAAATGGCACCCATGGGTCAGCAGATCCAGGTGGACAAACAGGTCCAGGTCATGGTTGCCAATGATAGGTCAATCTGCAGGTGACCCGCCATAGACTTGCATGAATTCAGGCAACTCTGGACGACAGATAACAGATGAAAATAAATAAAAAATACATTGCAATATTATACTATACTAAATTAAGTCTCATGATCAACAGTACCTTGCTTTTTGCCACCGTTGTTTGGCCATTTTGATTTGTTATTAAAAAACTCTGCTAACTCATCTTCAACAATAAGACCTGGGCACTTGATCCATGAATTAAGAACAGTTTGGTCAATTGTAGATTCCACAGAAAGGTTATGACGACGTTTCGTGACATTCAGGCCACCATGTGAGAAAAGTTGTTCTACATCTGTTGATGTTGGTGAAATAAATTGTCAATTACCATGATAACACCAAGGTAGATAACATACCTGGTGCTGAGAGAAAGTCTAAGGCCATCTGAGCGAGAGTGCCTCTTGCAGTGATGCATGGGACTTTTCCCAACTTGTCACAGGGGTCCACCAGGCTTGTCCACCAATGAAGGGGATTGTCGAGGTTTTTGATGATGGGATCGTGGAGGTATTTCTCCAGAACATCGGTATCAGTATGATTGCAATGGCGCTTCTTCAACAAGATGGGAAGATCCTTAGATGATGACTTAGCAGAAGTCTATAGGAAGATGTCAGTGAAGCAAAGTGATGAGTGTAAAAGCTTATTACCTGATTGTCAGAAATAACAACACTAATAGTCGGTTTATAGTGCTTATTCCACACTTCTCACACAATTTCAAAACACTGATCCACCCATTTGAGCTCCCAGTTTTGTTTGCGGAAGTATTCAATTTTGTATGAAGAATGCATCACTGAGAGAAACAAGATTAATACAAAAGTGAACTATAGAAAACAAATTCTTACTCATCGCCATTCAGTACATGTATGAGTCATCCATCTTTGAATAGTATTTGCAAAGAACAGCACGAGCTCGGATGGCAGCAGCTCACATGCCAGGAAAGAGTTTGATATTGGTGATGATGTCCTCTAATTGGCTAATCATCTCATCGAACATCAGGATCACCTCATGGATGAGAGGAACACCTGACTGGGACATTTGCAGAGTAGTGGAAGCAAGCATCTAATCAGGTATTAGTATGGTGAAGTGACCGAACAAGAAGACATACAAGAAGAATTGGCTTGAGCTGCTCCAGAAAAGTCCATTCATCATCATCAAGCTTGTACTTGCATATGGCTTTCTTCTTAATCTCATTCCATTGATCAAGATCACAAAATGCATCCAGAGCGGGGCGAAGCTCAAGGGCACGCTGCAAGATGGTCCCATGCGTGAGCCATCGTGTAACAACAGCACGAATCATGGCCTGGATTTCAATATCAAAATGCTCACACTCAGTGGCAAGATCAGCCTGCATAGCGCTGTTGTTGAATATATGCCATCCAAGCTTAAATATCTATGGTAATGAGTTAGTGTTAGTAAAAAGAATAGAATACAGACAAAGTCATACCTTCAAGACAGCATTCCGTCCCAAATTGCCATCCCTGGCTTCAAGTTCATCAAGATCATCCAGTGCTGCGAGAAGTTCATCAAGCATGGCTTCTTTGTCTGCTTCTCATTCAGAGCTTACATCGTCCAATAAGTCCTGCTTGTCCTCATCCATTTCATCATCGTTGAGAAAACCCCGGTCAGTGGCTTTTGCTTTCTTGACAAAGTAATGGAAAATTGCCTAGAGAATGGTCAAGATAATCCTCAGTTGATATAATGGATGAAGCCTACCTTGTTTGCGAGGTCAAATATATGTCCAGCACAAAGGATGCGTGTCATTGGACCTGCAATATAAGAACTTGGAAGCCTGCCGGGGCCCTTCAGAGAGCGAACCATAGTAACATTGTTCGATGCATTATCACCAGGCAGTGACAACAGTTTGTTGATGACCCTGTATCCATGCAGAGTGTCACATATGACACCAGCAAGGTAAGCACTGGTGTGAGACTTCTTCAAACTGATGATGGTCAGTAATGGTGTGGCACAGAAGGGGAAGTCACGCATTGTACCATGTCCATGGTCAGAACTTGCATTTTGCCCTCAGCAACCCAGACAGCAACAAGTCCAAGTAATGAGGGTTTTTGAGGTGCAGACCAGCCATCCTGTGCCACATGAATTTGTCCTTGGACATTCTAAACAATACTGTCAAAAACGGGCTTCATGATATGTTAATTAGAAAGTCAGCATACCTGAAAGAGCTCCGCCACTCGCTTCTTGATCAGGGCATAAACATCCTTGACATCATGCGATAGAGTGTCTGCTGAAGGGATTTGAACATCCTTGTTGAACATGCGGAGAATGCCTCAGTATTCTTCATACTTGGTCAAGGCGTAGGGCAAATGATGTCATGCACACAATTTGACCTGCTTTGCACGTAACTGCCCAGGAGTATAGGTGGATCCTTGTATAAAAGGCACAAGAGAGCTCTGTATGAGCTTGGAATCATTGTCATTGTCACAGTCGGCTGCCTTGCATGAGCGGGCATGGTAGATCATATTTGCTGTGTCATTATTGTGAAATGCCTGATGAATTTTGATGGTAGGGTCACTGTAAAACCATCAGAATTCTCACCCCAGTATCGACACAAGGAAATGTACTGCTTGCAAATGAAAACTTGTTGCCATCAATGGTTCTTGGTGTTCCACGCAACCGTGACCTGAGGGAGGAAATGGTCGTAGGCAAGGGTGCTCCATTTCCTTCACATTTTAGCTATTAAAAAAACCTTGAGCATGATGTTAAGACATCAAGGAAATGCAACGTACCGAACTTCTTCTCCCAGACTTGCTTAGCCTCCGCAGTGTTCTCATGTACTAACTCTCCTTCAGTCTCCTCATCCACCTCATCTGGTGTCTCCCTGTCCAATATCTTGATGGGATTGTTAACATTGGAGATAGCATTGTCGTCTGTGTGTCTGGTTCGTTTGGGTGGTTGGGTTCTGGTAGTGTTGTTGCCAGTATCATCACTGGCATTTGAGATGTTGTCTTGTCGACATTTTGTGGTTGGCGCTGGAGCCATCATTTGGGATAAATTTTGAGAGGTGTTTGCATTCCTGCCATAATTGAAAAGTGGTGGAGAGGGAGAAGGTGAAAAACAAGGATGGCAAGCAGCTGAAATAAGGGTCAGAGATTGCCACTTGAGAACCAGTACAAAGTACCAACATAGAGAAACAAAGTAATTGTGAATTGAAACGACATCGGAAAGACATTGTCTGAATCTAAGGACAATAAACAAAGTTAAAAAATCAGGCAGATCCTAGAAAAACATACAATGATGACATACATGAGCTTGGTGCCCTTCTTCCCTGTGTTGCTCACACTGAGCTCCAGAATGCTCTTGATAGCCAATCATTGATTTTCTGATTTCCATTTGCCGTCTCGCAACTATCCTCCCATGAGAATGGAAGAGAAATATATGCAGCAGCGCACCTGAATACCATGCACTAATCCTATGTTGTCCGCATCCATTGTATATTGTAGTACACATTGTTCGCAAATTTCTAGACACAGAAATATGAATTCACAGGCTTGGTCATTGCTGCAAGTAAGACTAAGTTTAGGAAGGCCAAAGATGGAGGTGGATGAAAACTGCTGACGAAATGTCAAGCAGAGAGCCCGACCCATGCAGGTCAAAGCCATAGGGAGGGGACAAGCAAGATAGGAACATGTCATGAGTCAGGATGGCAATTGCTGTCGTGACTATCCATCTGATCATATTAGTTCTCTCCTTACTCCGCTTGCTAGCTTCTCTCTATAATGGTGTTCCAACTTCGAAGGATTCTCACTGGAGGAAACTACTCTCCCATGGCAGTGACTGAGTCACAGCTTGGACGATGGAAGTCCTGAGTTCCTCACTTTGATGTTCCAGCATCGTACAGACTTACAGTGTACGGAGGGCAAATCTTGCAGAGTAAGTACCGACAAATCCTCTGTAAACTCAGGCCTCGCAACAAGTATGGAAACCGGCATCAAGTAAACAAAATAACACGATGACATCTAAAGATACATTTGGTCCTACACTATGCCTAAATCCTTACTTCATCCTCTTGTAAATCTTATCCAGGAAACTCTTAAATGCCTTCTTGCACCACGAACATCTGTTATCGAGGATATTTGTGCAGATCTTCCTGATCTGCTTGGGTGTACCGAGAAAGTCATCTTGGACCTGGAAGTACTCGCCAAGAGGGATGAGGATGGATTTAGGGAGGCATAGGACTCGATGGTTTGGTTCCCAGTGGGTAGAATTGTGGGACATGCAACATGTACATGGTGAACACGACAGAGAGGTAGAAGGAGTAGTTGCAGTTTTGTAGATCACGATCAATGAATGTCTTCATGTAATCGTTACAACAGGCACAACGTCAACAGAAATAGCACACACTTTTCAGAGAATTTGCTCAAATCGACTTTGTCCTCTGGGGCAGTTATCAAATTGATAAACTGCCCTGTCTCTGTCTGGAACATCATCTCTAGGAAGACCCCAGAATATCAATTCAGTAGCTTTCCCCACGGAAATGTTTCTTGATAATATATCATGGCTTTGAGCATGAACGAGTCATTGATGGCAATTTAGCCAGCTTTAGGGACACAGTACCAGCAGGGTTGGCCTCAGCACACAATTGACAAATCCATCATGTCATCCAAGACGAGGAAGAAGGCTTCAAGCTGTGCATGGGCAGGTGAGAACGATACAAGGGGAAGATAAGGAAGGTTGGATGCATGAGCTCGATGCCCTGGCCGAGCACAGCACTCTTTGGGTACTCGTCGTTCATCAGCGGGGTCCCCTTGATGATGTCAGCAGTGTCAACGATGGACATGCCATGATTGAGCTTGCCTCCAGGGACATTGAAGTCAAGATTCTGTCATCATAATGAGCTAGGTTACGTTTTCCAGTGAAGCACTCTCACCATCTTGTACCACTCAATCACATCCTTAGGCACACCTTTGCCCATAGTGTGGTTGAGCAGCTCCTTCTTGATGACCTTCCAGGCTCATTCAAAACGCATGCGGCAGGCAGCCTTGTTGGCCGACATGTGTAATGAGCCTGGATGGACATGATAGATGGACGTGATAAGAAAGTAGTGGTGGTGTATTGTGTCTGGGATTTTATTTATTTTTTCGCTTATCTCTAGATAATAATATCTGTTTCCTGAGAGGACATGGAGGAGGACAACAGACAGCGCAAAGATCTGTGACATTCAGGATGCAAACAGACAGCAGTCTTCATCCCGCTAGACTTAAATACTAGTCGCGTTGCATAATCCAGGTCTTCCTGGTACATAGAAGGCGGGATAGGATTTTATTGGAAGTGTAGGTTG
This sequence comes from Armillaria altimontana, assembly GCA_022818075.1. NCBI lineage: Eukaryota > Fungi > Basidiomycota > Agaricomycetes > Agaricales > Physalacriaceae > Armillaria > Armillaria altimontana. Next base: position 748,033 of record JAIWYR010000005.1, on the reverse strand, counting down.
TCGGTCCTGAGAATCATCATGTTACTGAAGATACTTTGAAATGTGGAAGAGAGTTGGGAGATAGGGAGCAAAAGATTCTTGCGGGCCACCCAGTCTTCATGTGACTTCCTGCCTCAAACATGGTCCATTGACTTGATCCAAATCCTGGCAACAACTCGATATCAATAAGTTATATTCATAAGCCAGACACGGATACAAGAAGAAGGAAAGATAGGGTCGGAGTGACTTGAGGACATTCCTTGGTGGATTGCGGAAGAGAATCTGCACAAGAGAGGTCGATTAGCCACAGGAATGAAAGTACAAATACTCTGCACACCTGCAATGAGATTCGACATACGACGACAATGGTGTCAGACCGGTGACACTGATAAGAGAGACAGATGTTAAGTTGCAATCTCCAGGTCACTTGACAGGATAATCATCCTAGTTCGGTGACAGCTATAGCATGCCAGCCTAGGCATGTATATGGATATCGACGCTGGTGACTTCGGTTGATCCTCCTCCTTGTCTTGGCCATACAAATTCTTATTCTTGTCTAAAAACAAATTTGCCTGGTGATAAGCAAGGTCAAAGAACATGGATCGAAACCATGCTTACCATCATCTGAAGGTCTATATCTTCCAACACCATAAATATATCCCATCGATACATTTTGGACTTTGCCTCACATTCTGAATTTAATGGAAATGCCTTGAAGTCGTTAATTTATTGCAGCTTGTACAAGCTTGTACAGGAGTCCTCTATAAAGCAAGTTCATAGACGTCTTCATCACAAAGGGGATACTGGAGGGTCCCTGTCAGAAATATATGTTCTGGTAATCATTGAAGACAAAACGTACTGTCTCTTCTCTCAGAGTCAGTTTCTCTCCTCTGCAGTATTATCCACTGTCACATGACGAAGCACCTTTTCCATATCCCTGTGCCCCAAGCTATGCTCAGTCCAAAAATCCAACAGTCCATTTTGGCTTGTCAAGTTGATAGAGGGTGCCGCCCACAGAGTGCTTGAGTCGATCATATGAATGCTGCGATTTCCATGTGGTGCTTGCTGAGGAACTTTACGGTGTATGCAGAAAGTGGTGTCACCGTCAAGTATGATGATAGTAAGAGACGAAGAAAAGTGAGCAACATCACCTCACGCTGGGGATGTGACATTGGTCACAAAATCAATGAACACTGTGGCCCATGCCTGGCCACTCGTTCCTCGCAATGCAGACAAGTCTGCTGATGTCGAGAGTAAGAAAGAGGGAGGGAGAAAAGGGAGAAAAGGGAGGAAGAGAAAAGGAAGAGAGGAGCGAGGAGCTGGAATTCAAACAAAAAATTGAGCCTGCTTTTATAGCCAAATCCCTATACCAAAATGGCTATACAGATGGTTGGAGGATAAGAGAATAAAACCCAGAAAAGAATACTTACGAAAACTTCAACTGATGCTGTGACATCACTTGTGATCGACAGCTTGGTTTTTGGTAGGTTTTTACATGAGCACAACCAGATAGCAGGATATTGTACAGATATTCTATACATACATTCACTGCTATACATTGTTTAGGAACCATGAATGACCTGCAACCCATACCCACTGCACCTGGGTGCCCAGGGACCCGGGTACGGGTGGGGGTTACGGGTCCAATGATTGACTCTATAGGACCTGCCGGGACAGGTGCGGGTGCACCCAGGTAGGGAACCGTGCGGTGCTTTAACTTAGCATTGTTGCCCTCCTGCATCGTTTTTGCTTGGTAAATTTCTTTGATTGAAAGTCTATCATGGACTTTGACACCATGTTTCAACTTGAAATAATATTGGAAAGGCAGACTTGATTATGGTTACTCCAGGTGAGTCTCCAAAGCCCTAGCCTGAGCTTCGCCCACCATTGATTGTCATTGCTAGGCTTGTATAAAACTTGTATACCTATGGACATCATTCTTATCTGATTCCATCGATCCCAAAGCCTTCTCCTCCGAGTTGACAACCAAGATGGGCCAGACTGTATCTCATTTTGATGTCACCATGCAGAGGCCCATGCCTGCACTGATCTCACCATGCTCCGCTCTTCCCAGATGATTATTACAAGGCAAATAGCCTCTTTTCGGTCTGCCCTTACATTCATGCAGTTTTCCATCTCACATCTGGTATAAAGTAAGGCATGACGATGGAAGCATAATGCTAACTTTGCCTTGTGTACTATGCTGTGCATTGATATTCTTTCATTTGATGACAGTTTTTCTGACTCACTGTACCATAGTTTCAATTGTGTTTCTGTGTATTCTAATTCAAAAGCTCTTAACTCTTCTGTGTACATTCTAACCATATGACTGATTTCTGTGATGCCCATGACTGTTCGATCGACAGCTCTGTTTGCCTTTTTTTGGACTCTAATTGCTTCTGACCCATTTTCTATCTCACCGTTTTTGGTGCAATGTAACTTGAGTCACATCATATGTATCTCACTGTACAGACATCCATGCTGTGCCAGTCAGGTGCAAGGCTCCAAAGACCTAGGGCCCTTGTGAAGACATTAGGCCTCTGCATGAAGCGGGAGGCAACATTCACTACCATCAGGGAAGATGTGCTGTTTGCCTTGTTGCTAGTTCTTGTCATACTGTATGGTGAGACTGACTGAGTACGCACTTTCTCCCTCTGTTTAGTGTCCTTTCTCAGAATGATGCAGGCCCTTTTGATAACTTCTCACTGAGGTATGATACCTAATGTATCAACCCGCAGATGGCCTGCAGCCACCAGGATAGAATAAAGTCAACACTCACTGTTCTGAGTGCTTATCTGTCAATTCCTGTTTGTTTCTCGTCATCCCACCCTAAAACTATGGCAAACATCTAATCAAAAGAACTCATCAAGCAAGCACAACTAGACCTCAAGTCAACAGAGGTTATTGTTGAGCAAGAGCCCACAATGGCTGAATGCAACAAGCTGGACTTCTGGCTTTAGGATCAATGGCATCTCTAAGGTTTGCTCAATGGTATGCCTCATCCAACACTTGGTGGAGTTCCTATTTCTGATTTTGTGTATAATGTACGTGACTCACAAAGTCCTTGGTGACCGTCTTCCAATGTGGTTAGCACCTTACTGCTTTTATCTAAACTCAACTGTAGGTGTGAGTATCGAGCTGCTTCCAGTGATTCTAGCAAGTTGCTGAATCGTCATTGCAGAGCACACTTCTGAGCAGAGTCTTGACTTAGCGACTTTCAGCCTTTCGACACCCTCCTCAAATACACCTTTCAAACAAAATCACCTGGGCACAGGAGAGATAGTCACTGGACCCTCAAACCTGGGTGCCAATGGTGTTCCATCAGACCACCAACATTTTAATGGGTATGTAATGGTTAGACTGGTGACCATCTGTCTAACCACCCTAGTCATTGCAAGCAAGAAAACCCTAAAAGGAAATGGCTGGCAGTGCATCAGGTTCAATTCCTGGATAACAGGGATTATATCAATTCAATGCTTAGTGTGCTAAGTGTCTTCACAGTGTATACTCCCTTCATGTGTAAGGATCACCCGTTTCTGATAAACTTATGACAGCATGGTCCAGTGGAGTCATGAGACAAGAAGTGTTCTGTTAGGATGTCCCATCCCCTGGTCACACAGGACTCAGACCTGCCATGCCCTGTGGTGGCCCACCACTTCATGTCTTAGGTTGTCTCGCTGTCTCTGTTTGCTACATTCATGCTGGCCCCACTACTCATTCTCAACCTCGTATTTTATACTATAATACCTATAACATCATTTACGTTTACTCTTTGAGTTTTCATGGCTGTTCAAGCTCTTTTTGAGCTTAAACTCCGGACCGAGGCTATGTCAAAACAAAGACCTGAACATTTGTGCACTGCATCGCATGTCCAGGGCATCAGTGCTCTTTCATTGATGAATTATGAGTTATGACTGTTAATTCCTGTGAAGTATTACTTACTTGGTCTGCTCATAGTTTTTTTCGGAGTCCCTGCTGGATTGACCAGCAGGTGATCTTCCATCAGCCCATTTTGCAATAATGTACTCTGACGACAAGTTTCGGAGCGAATGGGACACATTTCCAGATGATCTTTTTGATCTTTTTGCCACTGAAATTATATCAAATATGTAAGTTTCCATGTTTACATGGATGAAGTGTAGTTTAATATTTCTTTGTTGACTCACAAGTATGACACCTATCACTGGTTCCAACACCTCCCTAGTGTGACCTTCTACAACTGTCAGTGCTAAAATTGTCGAGGTCAGCAAGTCAACACTACCAAAACAGTGCCGGAAATATGCTTTGGGCAAGGAATGTAATGGCTGGCAAAATATCAGCTTATGCATGAACTCATACAAGGATTGTGAAAAGATGAGATGTCAGGGATGCAATACTATTGACCAAACATGCCTTGTTACCATGCATGGGATTAGCTATAATATATGAACTTGACACACTTGCAAGGGGGTTCCAAAAAGTTAAAAAATACATAGGGTCGATTAAATTATTTTGGGCTTTCGCTGGACCCTCCCTCCCTGTCACATGACCACTATGACATCATGTACACCATATAGGGTATGCTGGGGCAGCTGGAGTCAGAATTAGCCAAGAATTCAGCAGTATCAGGCTGTCATTGCACCTCAATGCCAGTTTCATACTCTTCAGGCTTTTGTATAGATGAGGGTCCTCCATAACAATCAGGTATCATTCTGTCTTGAATAATATGTTGAGTATTCCTTCCAGGCCAGATTGGGCCAGTTTGAACTCAGCTGAGTGTGATATTGGTTGATTATCACTGTTCTGAGGTTATATTGCCTAAGATAATGAAGCATTGAATAAAGTAAACATGCACCGGCTATTTTATACTAGCTTGGACAGGAAAACATCAAAATTTTGAGAGGTCATATAAATTTTTTCATCGGCATTTGACCCTCCCTCCCTACCCGGTGTTCCGGGCCGACATTCCGGGACCCCCTTGCACACTCGGACCGAGCTCGGACTTCCACCCACGAGATTTCCTTCCTTTTGGGAATTTTGATATAATATTCTTTTATTTTATTATTTTTGTCCACCCCTATCGGTATCGAGCCCCACAGAGACCTTGACAAGCAAGGTCACACGACTCTGTTCACCCACTGATGCCGACCTCTGCCTCCTTCCCTTCGATGAACTTCCCTCACCGAAAGCGACAAAATTTTCGTCAACGACGCCAACGCCATTGCCGCCATCGACACCACCAACTATGATCTGCTCTCAAAAACCAAACATCACTTTAAAGAATCCCTGCAACTCCGTTATTGAGGGCGCTGGAGACGATGACGCCAACCGTTTTGGGCCCATGAAGAGCCGACCCGTCTGACGATGGTCGATTCGCCCCTACCTTACCACCTCCTCGCTCACCGACTGCCGTCATCTTCGGCGCACTTCCGTTGAGGTCTCTAAGGTGATGCCGTTGCCCGCTATCTCGCGCGACGTCGACTATACCATTTTCACCGTACCAACATCAATCCCTCCTAGGTTCTAGGTTCACAAGTATCCCCCTCGCCATCACAGTGCATCTGCCACCACCTCACAACACCTACCGAACCCAACGACGGCAGACTGATGGATGGAGAGGTATAGTAGAGTCGAGTTTTATCGACGATGGGAAGGGATAGCGTGACTTGTCCACCCCGATGCCCGTTTCTTCTCCGACCATCTGGTCACCGGGTGCATACCAATTAGCCACAACATTAGTCCTGCCCCTCCCTTAGCCACTATCTCGTAGCACCCTGTTCATACAGTACTGCAAGAATGATATTTTGATAAATACAGTACTTGTATGATGTAGTAGGGGCAGTAGTAGGCGGTAATATTTATTTAAGTTTTACGGTGTCATATTGATGAATAAACACCTAAACGGCGCCATGAAAATCAGCCGCGAAATTTGGCCATGCGATGTTCAAACTGTGCTCAATGGCAAGAAGCTACATCCGTCGGTCAGCGATAAATTTCTGCTGCGAGACATACGATGAATACTCACGCTTCTGCAACAGGAGATTCCACTACCCGAATGTTTGAGATCAGAAAGCTCCATCCTGAGGTGGTGCAGTTTATCCAGCGTCCGCACGTCCTCTTCGAGATGGGGATCATCCTTGCCGAATTTTGAAGCCCGACTTTTGGCCTCGTCGAAAACGTCCACGGAATCGATATCCTCAGCTGATATTCCGTACTCTTCCGCCAGGATGCTCTCAAGGTTTGCCAGAGGGACAATAGCATCCTCGATCCCCTTCATATACTCCTCGAGAGCCTAGTTCAGAGTTAGTACACCGACACGCATTCAAGACGATCATCATACTGGGCAAGCCCCTGACCCATACAGGGTTTCGCCGGCGCGGTGGACGTGGACGTGGGGGCGGTGGGCGTGCAATACCAAGAGGATGGTAATGACGTTAATGACGAGGGAGAGTAGTTGCTCTGACGAGCCGCGGAGTTGTTTCTGAACGTCGTTCATTGTGGCAGAACGGTTGTGAGGTTATTGTGTTTACAAAACAAATTTGAAAAACAAATGCGCTAGAAGCCTCGTGTTGCACGAGCCACAAGAAACGTGCCGCGAACGGGTTGCACTGTCCTGTTCGAAAATCCTAGAGACAGAGTAAGCTGCTCCATGCGATTTTGCATGGTGATATGACAGTCCACTCATCTCATCTCATCGTCGCACACGCGCATCTCCATATGCGAGAGAGAACCAAATGCAGTGCACCATCATCTTCGGTGTCCACGTGGATGCCTCATTTGGGTCGAGACACTGACCGGTTGGGCTGGAACAATAGCCATGTTCAGATGCATATCATATATGCCGAGTGCAGAATGATCTGATATGGTGCTGAATCTTTCCAATCATCAGAGGGCAGGTCGAAGGAAGACTCACGTAGATAATCAGCATTTGAGAAAAGTAAAGCTTTCTAAACGATAAATTGACTGAGACGCGGGAGAGACTGGTACAAGTACCGTTATGTGATTGACGAAATGATTCCGGATCGGATTCGGGAGCTGATTTCCGAATGCCGTTGATGAATTAGGCTGCGTGTGACGAAGACTGTGCAACCTGGACAGGTTTGACAAGATGAGAAAGGCTCAATGCGAGAGCACGGAATATCGAAAGAGCCAGAGACCGTTACGTGCCAAATGGCCCGTTGAAGCTTGAGTGAATGAATAAGCATGGAATAAGCATCAAAAGTAGGTTCTAGACAGAGCATTGTGCAACTCACGTCCAACTCCAAGGGACTGCTCACCCGGACTCGTAAACGTCTCAGTGGACCCTTGACGTTGCAAGCAAGAGAGAGACGGTAACCAGTCTACGTCTTTCGCCTCGAAGAAGTTGCTTATTCGCAGGATATAGTAAGCTAGTGGAACCTCCACTCGGATTGCGTGGAAGTGGACAGGATTTAGAGGTTCCGAAGATACTTTTGCCAGAGTCAACGTCAGGTAAAAGGCGGGAGGGGCCATGATTACCACCGCATGAGATAGGTCTTTTACATAGATGAGATTAACTTCTAAATGACCCTGAGAAAAATTGGACGTCTCACCTAGAAGCGATGCACATGTTATTGACAAAGAAGTTGACGCCGAGGATGGAGAAGAACGACGATGTAAGAAGTATCTCGGAGGTGGATGGGGTCTAGGCGGCAGGGCTCTAGACCTGCGCGTTCAGTACGTGTCGTGACAAATTGCAGCTATTCCAAATGCTCCAAATCTTTTGAGTTTCAGCCTAGGCTGGAGTCGCGCTCGTGGTTCTTTCCCACGGGTCAGCGAGGGCGGATCGTCGTTCGAATGTCACTTATACAGACCGGCCTGCGCATTGTCCATTCGTATTTCTGCTGAATGGAAATGTAAAAAGGTACTGAGCATGTAATAAAGACGAGTCAGTCTCACCTAGATGCTGAATCCAGTTCCAATTTTCTACAAACAGAGGTTTATTGCAGGCTTGCATTACGACAATGACAATCATTGGCTAGGCAGTTTTATAGCAGTTTTTGATGGCTGCATTCTAAGTCGACTAGGGCAATGGTACATATAAAATGTTTCGCGAGACATAAACAACAGGCGCACTTACCTTGGCGGGAGGAGAAACTGCGTATGAATGACGGGCAAGCTGGATCCGAAGTTTATTTAGATGATCCAGCTTGCGCAGATGGTGTTCGAAATGAGGATCGTCCTCTAAAAATGCCCTGCTTTTGGCCTCGTCGAAAACCTCCACGGAATCAATTTCCCCGACCATACCGTATAGCGCAGCCAGCTCCCTCTCCATCTCTTCCAGCTCTATAATCTGACATTGGATCGCCTGCATTGCTTCAACATTATGGAGGGTAGATTTGGGCATGGCCTCAAAGGTTTCAACTGTCTACGCTAGTGACTGTTTTGAGGAGAGAAAAACTTGCGGGGCGCTGCGGGGATGTTGTGTTCAGGTGGCGAGAGCCGAGGGTGATTTTTAAACTCACGTTACATGCGGTTCTAACACATAATTGCCCCCTCATGCCTAGCGCTTTAGGACCCCGAGGAATCCCAAAGTCCAAGATTGGCATAAGTTGTCCAGTTTGTCTCAAGGTTGCCGCCATTTTAATCTCGGTGAAGTTTTTTGGCCTAGTAACAAAGTAAAAAAAACATCGCTGGAGCCTTTAAGCAACGACCTATGCATAGACTGTAGGAACACTTGCTCTGGCTGTGTTTAGATGCCTCGCTATAATAGCTGAACGCATGTTAGCTTATTCTGTCCGGTTTTGCATCGATGATTAGGCTGAAATTTCTCATAAACTTATCTGAATAAGGCTTAGGGATGTAAGGCCCCGGGAACTTAGGTTTGTCCGGCAAATTGCCACCTTAGGCCCCAAAATCTGCGACGATTTAGCGCTAGAATATGCAAGGTCGGAAAGAGGATTCCTTCGGACCGGCCATCCGGGAGGTGCATCTCTAAATAGGCATCACTTTGCACGAAAACGGCTCGACAGGTCTCTCGTTCAACCGCTAAAATATGCTAACTCGGAATACTAATTTCCGGACAAGCCTTGGAAAGTTCCTGGGGCCTGTATGCATCACGAGTCCGATGAAGCAGGATGAAACTTATGACAGCTTATGAACGCTTACGATCTGGACGGTATTCTTTATTGGAAATTTATTAACAAGAACTGTCTGAATCTGCTCTTTCTAAAATAATGGCATCGACGGCGTGGTGGATGTATATCTATGTATATCCTAAATCTGCTCTTCTTAAATGATGGCAGCGACGGCGTGGTGGACGTACATCTATGAACATTCTAAAATGATGGCATCGATGGCATGTGCTGCGGATATATATGTAAGGTTACGATCGGTCCAAGATCGGGACAACGTGTGGCGCTAAAATATGGGCACAGCCCTCCCTAAAATGTTTGACTGTGGCAAATCCTGAATTTGATCCCACTGTCTGATGCGGGACGCGGTAGGAAGCCAATACTACACTACCATGTTCGCTATTCTCCCTTGACGTCCACAAGTTTCCTGACTTCATTCGGGGAAACATATTGAACCGGAGCCGCATGGGCACCGCATGGACTACACACAATGGAAGACTCGACACGTGGAGTCAGCACCAACAACACGATGAAGCATGTCACCGCAGGTGGGAAGCGCTTATCAATGTTGAGAATGAATAGCTATAAAGCGAGGTTCCTCATGCAAAATTTTCACATGTCCAAAAAGGTCAGTGCTGTTGCAATGCTAATCTTATTTGCGAGTGGGATAGCCGTGAGCCAAGCCGAAGGCCTGCCGCTCCAGCAGGTGTTATGCTTCCAAATTCTTTCACGCCCATCGCCTACTACATACCTACTTACGGCACGATTTGTCCAACAGTATTGTACCCTGATCCTCAAGGCATCCTTCCGATGTGGTAGACCCGTCAAACGTAATTGATTGAAGAGCAAGCGTTTCCTCCTGTAACACAGCTCATTGCCCGGTGTAGAGGTGGGGAAGACCAAGGATTAGTGTACAATATTAGCGAAAATGGCGATCAGGCATACTTGGCAGAGTGTTTCATAGCGTGCGGCTCAGGCGGGAAGGACGGTGGGAGTAAAGAAGCACACGTGGGAGTTGGATGAACTCAGTTAGCAAGTTGGCCTCCACATGTGCAGGCGCCTAACTTGAAAATGAATTGGAGCGCTTATTATTGAAAATTTATTGCTGTAATACTACTATGGGTGGTCGGGAAATGCAAATTTTTGATAGACGAATTTCTGTAGCTCTCACCTGTGCTCCGTTTCCTTGAAATTTTTACAGGTATCTTCTTAAATGTGTTCCAATGTTAAAGTAAAAATCCTTGGGGCTTTCATGGAGTAGAGCAAGCGTCGGATGGTGGCCGAGGTGCAAGTGTCAAAAAATCGCGATGTGCAAAATTCCGTCACAGCAAATGTCACGGTCAAAATATAAGTCCGACGATGCCGGCTACGGCTTTCTGAAGAAGGAACGCGGTTGCACTGCAGTGTCGCCGAAAAACGGCATACCGGACATTGAAACTGTCACATTCTGTAACGCTGAATCCAACGTATCTCTCATTTTTCGTGCATCCCTCAAGCGATAGGTTCGGAATTTTTTGTTTTGAACTCTTACAATGGGCCTTAATCATGCCCCCAAGTCATTCCGAGGCTGTTCAACGCTACAAGTGTGAAACCGGAGGCAGCCATTCTTTACAAAGGCCGATTTCAGCCAGTTTTTGCTGCCTCAAACGCTTCCTCTGAGTCTACAAATAAAATTACTGCTCAGTATTAGTTATATACATTCATTGAAGTATCAAAAAAAAACCCGAAGCCAACGACATGCTAAAACGTGCTAAAAACCAAAATTTGCACATCGCTATCCATTTGCAGATCGTGATCACCTATAGTAAATCGACAACCGTACATAGTCCGACCTTGTCTAAGTGCCGCTGCGAATCAGACAAATGTTTAGTTAGGGACGGGCTTATCACCGCTCGAAAATGACAGAAACCCGACCCTCTTGAGTCGGAGATGTTGGGTGTAGTCAGAGCTGAAGCCAAGCGTTAGCACGGACACGCTAATATATGTGACAGTACGTACCGCCAACTAAAACATCCTTGTTCATCCTTCCTGCGTATTGAAGCGTTAGAGTTGATACTAAATCGCCGCCTATTGTTTATATGGTTTGTCAATACCGCGTCAGACCACTGAGAGCTGGGAATGGAGCCCGGCGAGAAGAATCAACGCGTAACCTATGGAGAGGAGTCGTGAAGAGTAAGCTATAGTTTGAATCCGGAAGGAATGAAAGTGATTTTATTAGTCGTCGGTGCGAGTGTTCCGGTTGCCGTTGAGAGTCAAAGTACAGGAAAGCAGGCGTATGACGGTTCTAAGGCATTGCCTTCTCTATCGTATCTCCCCCGCACATCCATGCTTGATGGTTGAGCGTCGTTCGCTCTACTTATAGCAAGGAGAATGCATGCGATGCTGTTAGTCTATATCAGTGGGACGTTCTCAATCGCAATGAAGATATACGCACCATCGAAAGGTGCCTCTCAATCAAGTCGACATATATGCGAGCAAACATGTCTTTCCTAACCGCGTATCTGCTTCTGTTGCCACTAGTAACGCACCATCCAGAGAGTAGAAACCCTGGTACAATCAGGACCAGCCCCGTCGTTGCCGCTATACGAACCCGGATTTCATCCCTGCACATTACATTTCTCTGACATAGGATGCAGGAGCAAGACCGGGACAGCGTACTCTGTTCATTTTCGCCCCTACTAGCCTGCGTCGTGTCAAATGCATCGGGAAGCATTAGTGTATCGTTAACACTTACAAATTGTCCGAGTCTCTAGGTGCGAACATCAGCCATCGCATGGAACGCTTATGATCACTTTGAAGATGGGCCTCCATCGTATCTCACATTGAAACACATCTAGGCGTCCTGCGAGATATCCTATCCTGATTCATAAGTGAGCAAAGGGTCAACGTTGACAGGTGAACGGAGCGTACCTTGACCCCAGCTCTGTGCTCGTTTAACCATCTTGTTCCACCTGTCTGAATATCACTGTTGTCGAAGCTGAGAAGCATGCTCGCTCTCGAGGGAAAAGCTACTGCAAGCTGTGCTCCAATGTCACACAAGCATGGAGGCCTCGAAGCTGTCTGTTAGCACTTATGTTAAGTCGCTGCGCGAGAGACGTGTTCGAATCTTTAGAAGGGAAAGTTGACCTTGTCATTACGAACTGAATATAGACGGTTAACTGCACGGCTCAACTCGGCTTGACTTCGGATGATTTGGCTTTGCAATGACTCCGAAGTCAATATTAAAATCTTCAACTTCGGCTCGGCTCGGCTTCAAGCCGCTGACTTTTGCCGTGACTACATACCCAAATAGGAAGGTTGGTAATGATAATCACACCTGTTAAGCCCACTAAAGCAAAGATATAACAGCTGTTAATTATGTATCTGAACGGCTATAACAAGTGCAGGAGATAGGGATACATACGGTACTCCAATAATTATTCAAAAAAGTTGTCTTCGGTGCTCGTAATTATCAAGTCCCCTGGCGTGTTTTGTCAGCAATTGATATTGCGCACACGTGCACCCAGTGCCGTACTGCCGCCCCGAGTTCCCGCTAAGTTCCCGTCGGTCATCGCGACGGTCAATCCTATCCCTATGCTTACCGTGACATAATGATGGCAGGCAAGCAAGCTCGTATTCCTCCTGCGCTCAAAAGAGTCTATTGTTGGTAATTTAAACACACTTTGCTTATCAGAATTCGCCAGCAGGCACGTCCGGCAAAGAATACTTGTCCAGTTCTCACGACATCCCACCTTCTCTCAGCCTGTGCGAAGCGTTTATGATGTCAGTTATAAGCACCATGCTAGCTTTTAATGATGGAGCATGGTATGCGCGGAGTCTTGAGGGCGACGGCATAGGCAGTGATCCGAGATCTTGTGTACATAGATATACTCATTATTACTTGTAAGTATATTCATGGACAGTCCTTCTAGGTTCTATCTATTTGTCTGGCATATAGTATATACTATGTAGTTGACTATGTTATCAAGCTGGTGATCATTGTATGAGCTCGTGCATATATGGAAGACAGGTGGACGGACATAGAGGATAAGTAGCTGGTAATAAGTCGAAGTCAGATAGGTAAGACCCTTGGTCCCGAAGTGATCAGACTTTAATCAGACTTTTAATCATCTACTTGGTACTCTGCCTTAATATTCATACATATTATAGATATACTTGAATACATACAATCTCAGAAAAATCGAGGGCTAAAGAAGCATCTGAAAGGGTAGAATTCCTCATCGAAGTGGTCGTTGGTCGTGCGGCGGTTGGCTTAAGTAGCCGGCCCCGGATAATGACACATCCTCTGATGTCCAGCATTGAGATGAGTACTGGTAGAAATCAAGGCTCGGTCTGACAAGATAGACATTAATTTGACACTATTTTGGTACAGATAGAAATTAGGATACGAGCTTAGCACAGAGACAGGATTGACCTAGTCGGTCATCGCGACGACGGGAACTTAGCGGGAACTCGGGGCGGCAGTACGGCACTGGGTGCACGTGTGCGCAATATCAATTGCTGACAAAACACGCCAGGGGACTTGATAATTACGAGCACCGAAGACAACTTTATCGAATAATTATTGGAGTACCGTATGTATCCCTATCTCCTGCACTTGTTATAGCCGTTCAAATACATAATTAACAGCTGTTATATCTTTGCTTTAGTGGGCTTAACAGGTGGATAATCAGGCAAGGTAGCGATACCTTTTCCATAATCGGATGGAGTTATGACTTGAGCCGGCTTCGAGCTATCAAAGTCGAGTCGAAGCCGAGTCAAGCCATTTGAGGCCGAAGTCATTTTGGAGACTCGGTTCAGTCCAACTTCGGCTCCGCTCGACCACTCGGTAACTCGAGGCCGAGCCGTGGTAACAACTAGTAAACTGGACTGTGGGAAAACAGGAACTTTACAGCCTTTCGAGACCACCGTCATCTTCTCAACCGATCTACGATAATCAGCGCCGCAATCTGCGGTGCTACATGTTCCTTGACGTAGCGGACCTTTGGAGGAGGTACCCGTCTTCTGCAAGTCAGAATTACTTCTGTGTCCTCACTCAGGCAATATAACAGTCTGTAGTCGCAGCCAAGCGTAACCGATGCGGCGCCGGTGGTAGAACTCAAAGTGAAGGGGCGCAGTACGTCGTCTGGCACCCAGACAGAATCGCTTTATAGGACCTGGTTTCCTGATCGCGACAATCATCGCGCGAGAAGGTCTTCTACTCTGGAGGAGGATTTGAGAGTGATAGAGTCCTCACTTTTGGGCGACGGTACATATCTACACCTGGCACTTGCATTGGTGCGTTCATCTTTGTCGCGGCCAAGAAAGTCTGGTTGACACAGAGTAGTGGAATCGCCTGCCGTTTATCTCTCTCTTTTTCTGCACCCACCGAAGGAATGCGTCCCGAGTGAAGAGAAATATTCTCTCAATGGCAACGGAGCACTATGCGACTCAATTGACGTCGCGATCGATGTCGATGAGCAGCGAGGTGATGTCAAGCGGTCGAATCAATGACATGTGTGACGACTTGAAGGACAGAGGGGCAAAAGGGGACACCTGGACTTGTAGGAGAGATAATTGACGGTGCGTAATTTTTATTGCGCGTACACGTTAAATTGACATCCCTGGGACATAGTGAATGATATAGACCTGTTTCCTCTCGAACCGACTCAGCACGACTTGTTTGACTCGGGATAACGGTACTTGGCGCCACCCTCTTCAATTTGGTCCCGCAGTCGTCCTTCCAATATGACAATATCGGCCAATCGAAGGCGATAGGTGCTTCCCACCTATGGGGAAGCGTGTTTCATCAGCGTACCATCGAGTCATCCACCGGCATAATCACAGTGGGGTTCCACGTGAACGTGTCCATTCCCTCAATGTGAATAGTAGTATAAGATCGGTTTCCCCGAATGAAGTCAGTGAACCTTGTGGACGTTACGAGGGGACGACGACATTGAGGTACAGTATTGGTTTTCTCAGCGCGCAAACTTATTGATAAACGTACAGCGGCATTCAGTATATTGTATTATACACCTGCCCCCGCTGCTGCTGCGCTGTTTCTAGATTTGATATGCTTTGTCTGCTGTGCTTGCTGATACTTGCGTTTCATGGTTTCCTTCGACCAGGATGCTGCCGCACTGTTCCCTGGATCATAACGGACTGCCTCTAATAAATCACCTCGAGTCATGTTGCGCTTGCTGCTTGCGTTCTGTTCTCGTCGTTCCCGCCAGGCTTGTGGGTACTCGCACGGTTGTCATCAGACTCGCCCACCGCTCATCGTCGTCCGTGCGTAGTATGTCTATGAATGTGCACTACCTCCGTAAGCTCGCAACGTTCGTTCACCGTGACACCCTGCCTCACCTCGCATTATGACATTGTCACTCAGGTACTCATGTTTTTTGACCAATGGCTCTTTCACTTAAGCTACCTCCAATATTGTACATGGCCTGCCTTTGTCAGGGGTGTGGGCCGGCCGTTACTTAAATATCAGGCCCTGGAGTGCCAGGGCCTTACCGGTAACAACACCGTGTCACATCAGTTGTTTGACGACTTATTTACGTCAGCTGTATCCCCGCTCTTCATCCATCGACGTGGAAGGTTGGTTTTGCCCCCGCCCCCCTCCTCCACCATCAAGTCTAAGTGTCGCGTGTGAGGTGTGTTCAAAGACTACGCTAGTTTCCCATCAGCTGAGCACAATTCGCTAGACTTTTACCATGTCCCCGCATAGCACCCTCGTTAATGAAATGAAGGCGATTCAGCTTCAAATCCTATCTCTGGAAGAGACGGAGAGGATATTGGCGGCGCGATATGGGATGGTCGGGGATATTGATTCCGTGGAGGTTTTTGACGAGGCTAAATACCGCGCGCTTGCAAAGCTTGGTCCCAGTTTCGAAGAGGACCTGCACGCTATGAATCAACTGATGTTCCTTCGACTCCAACTTGCTCAGCTCCGACATTCGTATGCACTTTCTGTGAATGTAAGCGTCCATTGTGTATGTCTTGCGAAACCTTTCATATTCACCATTGCTCTAGTCGCTGTAGAGCAGACTCGTCAGAACATGATATGAAGCCACGTAGACGTGCAAATTTGCAGTATTAATCATCAATCATCTTCAATCTGCCCCACTGGGCACTGAGTCCCTGACCGACAGATATGAAAGACAAATCGTGAGAGTTTATCAACAATCCTAAACAACCCAAGAAAAAGGAATCAAGGCTAGGCCGGGCTGAAAGATTTGGAGCAACCGAAGCAACCGATCTATCACTTCAGGACTCTTACTCCAATGAGCTCCACCGCAGTATGCAGATCCAAAGTGTTGCCGCCTACCCATCTACCTCCGGAACGGTCCTTCGGCGTCGACATTTGCAAAATTTCATGCCCCTGGGTGAGACGCCCAATTTTTCACTGGCGTTTACAAGCTGACCTCATTTGAAAAAGAACTACCTCACAAATCCCATCTCAAACGACTGATGTACAATGTTACGTCTGATTTTAGTCTAGCACGTAAAATCAACAACCCTCGTCAGTTTTCTTTCAAAGAAGTCAAACATTACCGCGTTTCTGGAAAGCAACGGGAAACTCTGTTGTGTATCTGAGCGCAACTTTTTCGACAGCCGTCGGGTCAAAAGGCATTTTCGGGACTCTGTCTCTCCTCCAAGGCCTAAATCATGCAAGAGTTCAATGCAAAGGGCGTTTGGCACAAAATACTCTAGTTTGCTACTTGCGATTCTCGCCATCGTCCATTGATTCTCGAGTGAAGGTGGGCGTAGCGACACGATTGGCCCCGTCGTGATGTTATGCCCATGGCAACTGTTCCTTCCTCAGTCCTCCGGACATGTTGCAACGTAAACAGTGCTGCAGTCGTCTTTTTATGTGACCAGCACTGGATACTCCATCATACGGCTACGATAGAGCGCTAAATTCTTCGCTTTACCGTTAGGTGCCAAGGTCAGCAGCACCATACCAGCAATACATCTTCCTATGCCTCATTTCCGCCGATCAATACGGTTGTTCTCGCACTTTAGTCAACTCCTCTCGTTCGACATTACCAATACTAACTATCCTACTAGGACTAGTATTTCTACCTCGACGTACCGTCGTATAGGACCTAAAGCAGAAGGCTCTTCACCATCACGGGGACTTGATTGAAACGCAATTAGAACTAGTATCAAGGCAGGCGGTCAAGGGTACCAGCGAGAAGCGTTATGCATGATGCTGGTGAAAGTACACATCGCGTTCCACCAATGCGTATTAGTTGCTACGCTTCGCCGTTCGCCGCCAACAAGCTGCTGTACACGTACTACAGCAGCTTATCCTTAAGAGGTTCGTCACATTTACCAAACGTGTTCAACACGGAAGCTGGGAACTAAATACTAGGTTGTAAATGAATAGTACTCCGGCCACTCCGCTGATTACGATTAGACACCGTGGGCAGGAACGCAGTTCATAATACATATGAATCTATCCGGTCAACTATTTTTGGCTGCGCTTAGACGCTCGAAGCCCCCCTGGGAGCACCAACCAAACAGGTAACCCTGCCAAGATCTTTCACTATAACTACGACGGATACAGTTGGAATAGCCGCGACTAGGAAACCCTTCTTCAAAATGACTTCTTTCTCTCGGAACAATGCCCCTGCTACAGGTCATCACAATGTGAGCAACTTCACATAGGCAAATCTGACTTAGCGACATGGATACCGCAGTACTGACGAGCAAAATTATGAATTTCAGCTCCTCCGCATCGTCTGAAATCGTTGACGGTCGTCGATTTCGGACAGTTCTCATTGGTATTGATGCCTATCCGAAAGAGCCACTACTTACGTGGTTGTGTGTTCGACGCCACCAGTTTTTTCCGATTCTTGACCGAAAGCATGGGTGTCCCGCCCAATCATATCGACCTCCTCCTCGGTACAGACGATGCTACTCCCCATTTATTACCTGGTGTGAAGTGCATCCCCGCCGCCCAGTGCAAACATTGTCGACACGCTTCTTTGTCTCTCTACAAATCCTCAGATACAGCACGGAGACAATATTATAATCTACTTCTCCGGACACGGCGCGGTTTATCATTGCAGTGACCATCGTGCATATGCCTATCCAGCGGATCAAGGAACCATCAAGACCCTATGTCCTGTAGACCGTAACCCCACCGCACCCGACCAGAATAAACGAATCCCTGATATCTGCGACCGAGAGCTCTCTACTATTCTTTCTGAAATCTGTCGCACTAAAGGACATCATATTACCGTCATTCTGGACTGCTGCTACTCTGCAGGCGCGACCAGAATAATGCCAGGACTGGGATCGGCAGTCCGGGCGCGCCGTGCCCAGGACCTGCGTGCACCCTATGTAATTGTCGACATGTTTGCTGCTGGCGAAAAGAAATTGGGAGAACTGAAAGATGACGGTGGTTTCTTGCGATACAAGTCTATATCTGCAAGGGATTGGAAGGCTGAGTCTAGAAAGCTCACGTGTTGTTGGCAGCGTGTAAATCCTATGAGTTAGCGACGGAGGTGCGAGGTGCCGGCAACACGTATCACGGAGTTTTCACCCAGGCGATAAACTTAGGGAAGTTGTTGAGGTCGGCGTGATGCCGACTTATGTGGACCTTGCAAAGGATCTTGCTCAAATATCCTTAAGCCAGTTCCCGATGGTCAACGGGGATTACAAGAACATGCGACTTTGGTTTATGGTATAACATTGCAATATCCCTCAAACTACTCTCTTCAAACTCATACTCTCTCATGCATATCTTGTGAGTGGAAAGGGAGGGGTATGGGTTATTGTCGAGTCGACTGTATTATATATTTCAACTAGTACCTGTCAATTCAGCTTGTTAATGATTCGGAACTTGCGCAGTCACTAGCAATAACAGCGCTCTGACCGTCCAACGATTCTCGGTAATATTAGGAGCTCAGACAACTACCCAACCCCCTACGTGAACACATTCTGAGATGACGACTAACAAGAGGGTATTGCATGATTATTTGAGTATGTAGTAGATAAGTAAGAGTGACACAATGAAACCAACACACATGAGCACGGAATAAACGAAGCCACGAAGCCTAGGCCTGCTGTACCCGTATCAAAGATGGCGAACAGAGTTCGCCGATGTCAAAGGACCACGAGGATAGGTATAGCACCGCGCACAGATATCCAGCATCCTACAACAATTGGTCTCCTTCGTGCGCTTCATGAATACGGTAGTCGCAAGGGTATCGATGCTTTATGTGCGTATTCCTGTCGAGATGACGGCGACTCGAAGCGACTCGACCCAAAACCACGTCTACTAATGATGCATAAACATGCTTGAATACCAGCCCAAAGCTCTGACTCACGTGTTTCATCTCCAATTCAACGACGCTGGCAGCAACTAGAATATCAAGCAAGGAAGGCGAGCCATAGAAGAAGCGATGTTTCTGCGAGAAACTTACAAGATATGATTATACTCGGGTTCCATCCCTTTACCTGAATGTTGCCGTCTTCGAAGCCCCACCACTGTCACCTCATCCACCACCACTCTTGCTATCACACAGGACCAAGCTTAGTTGCCAGACGGCGATGCAGGCAAAATCTGGTGTCGTGAATGACGTCGCCAGGCACTGTATGAATGGAGAAAGTATAATGAACGGGGGTCTTCACAAAGACTAACCGGCATCAAGTCAGGAAATTTACGGAAGGCATGTTAATACTCACATGTACACCCAGTAGAAAGCAGCAGCACACCTGGTTTAATGCAACAACTAAGCGCTTGAGCTTGCGCAACCAGCTTGTCGAGAAATGAAGTGAAGCGCATATGTAAGCAAGTACATTGCAACCCTAACCCTAGAGTCCTGATTTCGTCGATATTACTTTTGATTTCGTCTCTCGATTCCGTGGATTTTGAATAGTCTGATATGTACAATATAGATGATAGGATGCTCGATTTTTGTGAGAGGAAGGAAGGAAGGGCTTATGCGACGTTCAAACAGTGCAGGCTATAGTCATCGATGAAGGGTGAATTTTTTGGCGTGATACACAAATGAAAACAGACACTTGCCAGTGCGACGACTACGACTACCTGCACTCGTGTTTTCACTGGCCAATTGCTGTAAACCAATAAGCTCCAGCCGAAAGTCGTGCAGTCTCCCCAGTTCCCGCAGGTTCTCCGCGAGATCGGCATTCGTCTTAGCAAACGCCTGACTTTTGACCTTCTGGAAAATCTCGTCGGAATCAATGTCCCCGACCATCCCATGCTCTGCCGCCAGTCTCCTCTCGAGAATTTCCAATTTGGCGATATCATCTTGGGTTGTCTTCATAGCCTCCTCCAGACCCTAGTTCAATGTTAGTATATGCGCTGAGCACTGATCAAGTCAGCATACCGGGCACATGCTACCTTCGTACAAGCATCTACAGGCGTGGGTGCACGAATGGTGGGAGTGCAAGATTAAGAGGACGGCGGAGTTGACATCGAGAGAAAGCCCTTCGACTTCGGAATCCCGCGGATTCTGAGGGCCATTCATGATGACTCGTATTTATCGTGGTAATGGTTAAAGAGGGAGGGGAGGGATCAATAGTAGGATCGCTACCAGAACATGGGTCCGTGCGCTGGTTGTGGAGAACAATAAGATTAGGAGCCACGAATAACAGTGGTGAAACGAACTTGCGGCTCATTTGCAATTGTACACGGCTATAACCATCGTCGATTGTGCGAGAGAAAACCTAAACAACAGCGCACCTCCAGCATTGTCCATCCTCCATCGATGGCCGCAGGGATAGTTGTTTCCGTTAAGTAAAGGCGGCCGAGGTCCCTGGGACTGGAACGCCACATGTAACCAGGGCAGGCGGGTCGTCAGGGATCAGGTTACCATGCCACCATCACGAGCACGCACGATCCGCCAGAGGTCCATTTCTGTTGACCACGAAGTCGGCCACTTTTTCAACCTAAGAATCGCAGGCGAGAGTGCATACAACTTTCCTGGCGGACTTCTGATCGGATTGTGCTCGTATTGGAAGCATTTCATTGTTTTTCGTTTACGGAAGCGACGCAGAGACGATTGCAAATACTCGTGTACTCGAAGTACGGGATCAAGATCAATCGATCACGCGCACGACTCAGCTCAAGCGCTCAAGCGCTCATCGACATTAGCTGATCATTCCCCCATGATGGCTTCGTCGCTTTGATAACGGTCTAATCATCGTTGTTCTGGTGATTCCTCGTGCCACGCCTCTTTCATCTCACTAGTGGGTGTGGGCCAGCTCATTCGGTGGCAAATCCGAGTCCTACTTTATCACATTTTGTGTTCCCGTTTGGCTCAGCAATGCAAGAACATTAGAACGAAGTGGATGTGTATTGTCTGCTGTACCGACTACAGGGAAAACTCATTCCCGCTTCCACGAATCTATGGTCTCGTTCATCTCCTTATCTCCCCCCACCCTCTTCACCCTGTCACGGATTACCCCTTCATTGTAATTGAGTACATCCAATGCGCAAGCATGGGCTCACTCCAACCTGGCGTCGATATCCATCGACCGGAGGCAGACTTTCTTGCTGACCGTGTCATGAACGCTTTCCACACGACAAAAGTGGAAAAGAATGTGGCGACGCATCCCTGCTCTGTACATATTCATTCAGAGCTGGTATATCAAATCCTTGAGGAACTTCGATGGGTAGCCGGTTCGCGGTCTCCACGTATTGGAAGGGAATAACACTAGATTGAGTGACATCGATGTAATTATTTGCTGGTAGAGGCAGACTCTGTCGAGGAGTGCTAGAAGCCATAGATGGACGGTGGACAGATTATTCGTAGGTGACAACAATAGGTACATCCCGGCTGACAGCATTCCTAGAAGCGCGATTCACTGGTGTGCTCGGCGGTATGGTGGGCCCCTAAGTCTATACACTGGTGAGAGAAGCGGACCGACATCGAAATCGTAGTTATAGACATACTAGGGAGTATCGGATGGTGCTGGGGATGCTCGAGGCGTATCATCGGCTTGGCTATACATGGTGGGACGAACGATGGATTGGCGGAGTTTGCGGCCAAAGGCGGCAAGTAGCCACGATCCCCATATTGTAACCTTCTGGAGGAGCATGGATAGGTCCTAGTGCCCCGTATTGCATCCCGAATATCATTGGATGATTGCGACATTCCAGCATGCTGGGAGGACAGGGATTAAATGGACGGTCATTATCAAGATCTAGGGGTGGGTCCCGCATCATAACAGCAGAACGTCAGAAATTTGCTGATGTTGGATTCATCTCTTTTGCAACGTTTTGTACGCCATTGTCACTGAAGAACAATCAGTCGCTGAATACAGGCTTCAGGTAGGGACGCACCAAGGAGAATCCTATTAGTCCAATGACAAACGCAAATTTGATAATTCCTGCTACAACGCCCCCAATATGTTGCTCGTCCCACAAGTCAAACTTGCTGATGCTGATGCAACAGTACTGGCTGAGGCTGATTTGGCTGCTCCTGATACCGTAACAGAGACCGAGCGATATTGGGCTAAGAATGGATAAATACCTAGGATGTCGGGTGGATGCAAGCAACGTACCATTCCCGACACGTTCATGGTCATCCTCCTTCCCGCGTTACTACGTCCCTTTGTTCTGATGATCACATCCTAGAACTTGCTCGCTGGACGACGGTGCTTGTCTCAGCGCAAAATCTGGGTCTTGAGATGTCGACATCGGAGTAATTCGGCAGCACCATAAAGTACTCCCCAAATGCTAGTGCTGAGAGATCAATGTATCTAGGGTGAGCACCCTTTAACGCCAGCGAGGAGTGAGTGGACTTACCCTCTCGCTTGTTTCCTACTCGTCCCGATGCAATTTGCCTATCGTCACTGTCAACGAGAACGAGGATGTCCTGCCCTCCATAACAAGTACGCGATCCTTGCCATCCTCTTTAGGCAAAATTTGTTCCTTCCGCTTGCGAGGGCCCGATGTACATCATGTTCCTCGCTGGTAGAGGGTTTGTATTAGAACATTGTTGAGTCAGGGTAACACAGCGTGGTCTTGATCTTGAGGTTTCGGCAACTGGAAGGACCGGTAAGTATATCTTGAAGAGCCTTTAAGCTTTAAGATCGATAGGAGAGCGACGGAAAGGGTGGTGGCAAGAGAAGAGAAACTCGGCACGGACACAGTGGGAGAATCGGCAAAAGCCGCCATCAATTGATTCCACCAATAGAATTTTCCCACGGCTCGCTCAGGACAGCATAATGACCGAGATTATCCTATATTCATAGGACTCGGAATCTGCTTCACTGAGCCTTTTCTTCTCTGTCCTGCTTTCGTGTGTTGTTCCCGTACATTGTTATTCTACTTATGCATTCACGTTGCAATGTGTCTGTGTTTTGTTAGAGATTCAGCCTCACCCGTTATCGGTATTCTTACTGTTAGACCCGAACTCCAATCAAAGATAAACAACAGCTGTCTCGCATTCGGGCAGTCACCGTTGAGTTCCTTAAGTGATTGAGAGCAAAGGCTAAGTCTTTAGTCTTAGCGGAGAATTAAGCAATAGTTTCGGTATAGATTAAACGTTAGCTCGAAGCTAGGGTATAACTAGCGAGGGCTGCTACTTAAATGCTAAAGTGAGGGTTCTAATTATAGGGCGTTCGTGAGAGATAGAAACTCGAGCACGCAATATCGAAGCAATTGCCACTTCAATCCTGGCACACTATCACACGATAGGGTGCTAGGTGGAGGTGGCTACTACGTTGTGTAGTGCGCAATGTCGAAGCCACTGCTCGGTGTCTGTACGATAAGCGGTCCGGACGGTCCGGTGACCCGGGTTATGTAAGTAAAAAGAATAAAAGTGGTTAAATCGTAACATTACCCCCTTCTTAAGGCAGGCATCCCGACTGCTATTATGGTCTGCTCCAGTCATTTTCGAAGTCTGGTTGGTGCATTCCTCTAGCCTCTCCTCCGTATGGGTCATCAACTTGGTCTTCATCTCCGATTGGTGGCTCTCCGTCGTCAGATTCGTTGTTCCAGTAGTCCTGCAGAAGTTTGCGCCACTCAAAATTGTAATGTTTGAGGGCATTGACCCACTTCTGGAATCCATCCGTTCGCTGGACAAGGTACTGGACATTGCCGTTGTTGTCGTATTCGTGATCTAAGATCATAGTGATGGCTTTGTTTGGGGTTACGATTTTGGTGTTTACCCCGTCGACGTGTTCCGCTAGGAATTCTTTGATCAACTCGTCGGCATCCATATCGTCCTCCCGTACCCAACTGTTTGACTCCGGTCCATAACCCTTCCATTTGACAAAGTAATCTGTTGTCATCCTCGATGGTTCTCCAAGGCGCCCTCGTACCTTCCGCTGTCTGCTGTTCAAGACCTTTTTGACTTCGTAAAGTTCGTTGCCGTCTACTAGGTCTGGCGGTGGCGGGGGTGGTTTTTCTTGATTGGGGAATGCTGGCGGATTGTATGGAGTGAGTAACGACTCATTGAAGGTAGGGTGGATTTTCCAGTTAGCTGGTAGCTTTAGGGTGTACGCTGAGGCGCCTTTCTTGTTTTTGATCTCGAATGGGCCTGTGCGTTTGTTGTCAAGCTTCTTTTTTGGTCTGGGAAGGTGGAGATTGGTTGTGTCAAGCCAGACTTTGTCGCCTACTTTATACTCAATGGCTGGGCGCTTGTTTTTGTCATATTGCGCTTTCATCTGTGATGTGGCCTTCTCGAGTGATTTTTGGGCAGTCGCATGGATTTCTTGCATTTTCGAGACGAAGGTGTCGGAGGTGGGGGTATGGAAAGGGGTAGTGGTTTTCGTTCCTGGTAATATGTTCGGGTTAAAGCCGTAGTTGACTTCAAATGGGCTTTTGCCAGTGGAGGAGTGTACACGATTGTTGTGTGCGAATGCGGCGAGAGAAAGCCATTCCGCCCAGTCAGTTTGAAGATGATTGACAAACATGCGAAGGTACTTCTCAATTTCTTGATTCACCCGTTCGGTTTGTCTGTCTGTCTGGGGATGATAGGCGGTGGAGGCGTTTCCTTTGATTTGGAGGAGATCGTAGAGATCTTTCATGAATTTGGATACGAATACGGTTCCCCGGTCTGAGATGACAACTTGGGGCATTCCGTGTTTGGCATATACTTCATCACGTAGGATCTTTGCCCAGCCTTCGGAGGATAATTCTGTGGAGCATGCGACAGGGATGATTTCCTTCGAAAATCGGTCGACGATTACGATGATGGCGTCGTGACCATTGCTCTTGGGCAATCCAGTGACCATGTCTATGGAGATGTGAGTCCACGGGCGGGATGGTATTTCGTTGGGGTGTAGCGGTGTTGCCTTGGCTTGGTTACTGCTTTTTGCTCGCTGGCAAGTCTCGCAGGCTCGTACGTAGGTTTCGATGTCTTTTTTCATCTTTGGCCACCAGAACTCTCGTAGTACGAGTTCTTTGGTTTTCTCGATGCCTGGATGTCCAGCGGTGATATGGTCATGGGATCGAGCAATGATTTTGCCACAGAGGGTATGGTCTCGCGGGACGTAGATCCTACCGTCGTACCAGATGAGCCCGTTTGTTATTTTCATGCCACGGTCGTGGTCAAGGGAGCTGGCAACGGCTTGGTCCCAAAGACGATTGTTCTTTGTGGCGACTCGTATGTCTCGATGGGTTTCCTCGACGGTTGGCATGATCATCGCTCTGAAATGTTCTGGAGACAGGACTATTACTTGGTCGTTATCGTCCTGTCCTTGATCATGATCTGCACGTCGGGAGAGGAGGTCAGCCTTTTTGTTTGCGGTGCCGGCTTTATGATGAAGGGTGAAATGGTATTCTGCCAACTCGGTGATCCATCGAGCTTGGCGTCGGTTTACTTTCTGGGGCTTTCGGAAGTATTGGAGATTTTGATGGTCTGTCCAGATTTCGAAGTCCTGATAAGCGCCCATAAGGTAGTGCCTCCATTCTTCAAGGGCGAGCATGATCGCGAGGAGTTCCTTGTCGTAGATCTCATAGTTACGTTCGGTAACCGAGAGTGACTTCGACAGGAACGATACAGGTCTCCATTTGCCATCCTGTTCTTGAGAGAGTACTGCGCCAATGGCTCCCTCGCTAGCATTGGCTTCTACTCGGAATTTCCCTTCATTGGTTGGTATTGCAAGTATAACGTCCTCCGCTAGTTGCTTCTTTAGCTGCTCGAAGGCCTCCTGCTGCGCCTCCCCCATTTCCATGGATCGTTCCCCGTTAGCTGAGTCATGGGCTTCACGATTTTGCTGTAGTCTTTGATGAAGCATCGGTAGAAATTGGTGAATCCTAAGAAGGATTGGAGTTCCTTCTTTTTGGTAGGTATCGGCCAGTCGGCAATACCCTTGATTTTGACCGGGTCCATGCGGATACTTCCCTCGCTGATGATGACACCTAGATACTCCGTTTCCAGGACCTCGAACTCGCACTTTTCGGCCTTAAGGAACAACTTGTGTTTCCTTAGAGTCGCCAAAACCTCTCTCATGATACGGCGGTGCTCCTCTTTAGTTTTGGACATGATAAGGATGTCATCCAGGTAAATGGTCACCTTCCCTGATGCGATGAGGTCCTTGAAAATATCGTTCATCATCCACTGGAAGGTGGCAGGCGAATTGGTAAGTCCAAAGAACATAACCGTCGGCTCGTACAAGCCACGATTCGTTCTGAAGGCTGCCTTCCACTCATCTCCCGTCTTGATTTGGACGTTATTATATCCCCATCGTACGTCGAGTTTGGAGAAGTATTTGGCACCGCGTAGTTTGTCCATGAGCTTGGAGATTAAGGGAAGAGGATAGCGGTTTTTAATCGTCATCTCGTTGAGTTTCCGATAATCTTGGACGGGCCTTAGCTTGCCGTCTTTCTTTTTGACAAAGAAAAAGGGCGATGCCATGGGTGACTTGGATGGGCGTATCCTCCCACTAGACAAGTTCTCATCGAGAAACTTGTCGAGCTCTTCCTGCTCTGCTCGGTTAAGTGGATATACCTTGCAGTCGAGATTAGCGTTCGCATTGGGAATGAGTTCGATGGCATGGTCCCAGGGTTTAGGTTCTGGCAGATCATCAAAGTTTTCTTTATCGAATAAATCTTTGAAGTCCCTGCACCACTCGGGGACCATTTCCTCAAACATTTTGGTTTCCTTTTTTGCGTTTGCCTTGGCCGCTAGGTCATTGGCCACATGTCGCATTGCCCTGATGCGAATAGCTTCTTCAAAGCTTATCGCTAGGATAGTATCGCCTTCCTCCAGCTCTTCATCCCACTTGTCATATGGGTCCGCATCTGGTAACGGGAGTGGAATATGATGACATCAACATCGGGCAAACATCATTTTTCCGGTCCGCCAGTTGATCAATGGGTTGTGTCTGATTAGCCAATCATGCCCTAGGAATATGTCACGGTCTTTTAAGTCGGTGATGGCTAGATCTATGCGCTCGGCGTGGTCTCCGATGATGATGCATAGTTCAGCGAAGGCAGTGATCCGTCCCGCACTGTTTTTTGATCCGTCCGCATTGTAAATGGTGATGGGCGCTGCCGTTGCGCGGGTAGGAATGTTGTGCTTTTCAATGAACGCTCGGCTGATGGCGCTACTGGTGCAGCCACTATCGACTAAGGCCATGGAGGAGATTCGGGGAACGCGGTCGGGTGTTTCAATTTGGACGTCGGTTGTTAGAGCTTTCTCGCTTCCGCTTACTTGGCAGATATAGCGTCTGGGCTCCCGCAGTTCTTCCATCCATTCTAGCGCGTTGATGCGCGTGGTTCCCTTCAGTCCTTCTAGCAACTCATCCACCACTTCCTCTGCTCGTGCCTTGTGAATCCAGTTCTTTAAGATTGCTTTTGCCTCCGATTCCGTTCTGGCGTTTTTAATTCCACGTAATGTCCATTCGGCTCCAAACGGCTTCAACCACTCGTGCGGGACCTTCTCAGTCTTCGCGCCGGAACCTGTTGGTTCGGCTACCATCGACTGGGTCACCTCAGGGACTACAGAAGGGGTTCGGTTAGCTTCTTGACTTCGCCGGAAACTCGTATCATCTTCTTCATCAGGAATCTCCTCTAACTGTACCTGAGGCCCCCTTTTCACCGCCTGGGCGCTAGCAGTTTCCTTCCATTCGGCTGCTTTGGTCGGGGCTGTTGCACATCCAACAGTTCTTGCCACATGTGCGCCTTCGTTGGGATCGCCCGGTGGTGTGTTGGTTTCTAGCAGCAAGTTCGTCTTGACCGAGGAGTCGCCGCGAGTAGCGACGACGGGCTGCACTTGGACCGTAGCAGAATGTGGAACAGCCTCACCCTCCTCCTCGGGACTATGCGAATCGTTCCGCTCACCTTTCCCGGGGCCTCTGCCAACCTGGTCCCAGCCTTTGTCTTGTTGCTGGGTCGCGCTCCTGGGGCCCTCTTGTCGGGTTCGCCTGCTGCGCATGGTGTTCAGGTCGTCCATGGCCGTTGGTAGCCATGCAGTGTTCTCTTTTACCAGGGGAGGTTTCACCAAAGTTATTTCCTCGAAACTCCCAGCGAGGCTGGGACCCCGTAGAGCCGCCTCAGGGGAAACCGGTTCCTCTGCTTCAGAGGGGGCGTGTCCCTTCAATGAAGGCGCTTGTTCCCCTGTCCCATCCAGTCGCTTATTAGGCGCTGTTATGACGGATAGCACTATGGTGGGTGCCTTTTCGTTCGCCACTTTCGCTCATGATGAGTTACTTGCCGAACGTTTAGTCGGTGGTGATGTCCCAACGTTCTGTTTCGATTCTTCCTTAGTCTTTGTCTCGGTAGTGAAGTCGCAAGGGGGTATATTCGAATGCGTGTTTGATACTACAGGAATACAATGAGCCTGACTAGCAGGCGACAAATGCGTACCGGATGAAACTAAGTCCTTGGCCGATGCAGTCGAATCGTTTACTGCTCGGCCCTGTCTTTTACCTCCTCAATCTTTGAATCCGTTTTCTCCTTCATCGCGACGTGGTCCCAGTAATATTCGACCCGTCGTAGATGTTCTTCCTTCGTCTTGGCGCGTTTGGGACAGTCCCGCTTGAAGTGTCCGAGCTCTCCGCATCCGAAGCACTTTGCTTTGGCGCGTAGAGCGTCGATGTCCATGGGCTTCCCTCCGCCTCCATATGTAGTGCCAGTTCCGGTTTTCTTTTCCGGGGTACTGGTCGGCTGCTGCTGGTTTCCTTTAGAAGGCGTGACTGCCTTCGTCTGCTGTTTCCAATCTGCTAGTTTGACTCCTCCTCCTGATTCTGCCTTCTTTGTTCTCCAGTTATGATCGATCCGTAGTATGCGGCACTTCCACTCCTGATAGCCATGCAGGGGATCTGCATCTGACGCGTAGATGATGTCCTTGCTGGAAGAGCGGCACACTTTCTTTACTTGTGCCACCATCATCTGGTCGATGCCGATGATCCCTGCCTCGAATGCGAGGGAATCGAACTGCTGGAAGAACAAGTTGCCATCAGGGAAGTTGCTCTGTCGCAAACGTTCCCACTGTGCGAACTTGATTTCCGCATTGGCGTCCTTCCAGAATCGTCGTCTGACTTCCTCCACGAAGTTCTCATATGCCGGATACAGCTGATCCCTGTCGATGTTCCGTCCTAGTTCCCTTGCACATAACTCCCACCAGACCTGAGCATCTTTTCCGAATCGTGACACGCAAAAGATGACCTTGTGCGGGTGATATCAGAAGAACTGGTTGAATATGGAGAAGTACATGTCGCATTGGGAGAAGAACCGGGCGATGTCGTTAGAGTCGCCGTTGAAGTTCTCGGGAACCTTGACCATTTCCGGTTTTAGCGAAGCCCAGGGTTCTTGAGCGTCATCGGCGAGAACCCAGGGGGGGGTGGCTCTGGTGGTCCCGGCGGCGGGGGGTATCGTGGTGGCGCCCACCTCTTTGGCGTGGGTGGTGCCGCTGGCTGTGCAGGGCCAGGAATCGGCTGCTGCAGTTGGTTCGGTGGTTCGGCGTCATTATTTGCGGCAGCAAAGAGCCTAGGCGGTGCTTGCGTGCCTGGCGGCCTGTATCCCCGGGGATAGATGTAGCTTGGTGCCGAATAGTAGGTAACAGGTACCTCGGCCCGTCGAGGCGGTACTGGTGGTTCATCTGGCATGGGTTCAGGGGTGTCAGTCTCTGGATACTTGTAATCTGGTCGTTGATAGTGAGCGGGGACCTGGATGGGTTGATCCGGATGGATCATATTGTAAGCCTGATGGGCGAAGTGCCTGGCTTCTTCCTTTAGGATATAACTATATCCAAAATGAGCATGATCAACTCCGGCTGGGGTTCTGGCCCAGTCTTGATCCGCTAATAGCTCTTCTTGGAAATGATTAAATAAGTCAAGTAGCGGGGCATAGAAAAGTATTTCGGGAACTTGGGTTAATTTACCCGTGGCGAGGAGGTAGAGAGCCCGGGGCATGGTTATCGGGGTGATCGGCCGGGGGAGTGTTTGGGGCCTCTGGGGTTGGGGGAGTTGGTGAGGCGGTGGGGCTTCCCCAAGGGTTTCCATTGACATGCTCCGCCTCGGGGAGTACCTCGGTTGCGTCGCTGTCGTCGGGACTGATGCGTCCTGCGGCAACATCGACTGCCCTGAACGCGGCGATCCACGCATTCTCTCTTGCTCGCCACTCCCTGGCGTGCTGGATGGCAAAGGCAGAGGCTCCCTCCTCATCTGGTCTGGGGGTGTCAGATCATGCCCATGCCTCATCGATTCTGATCCTGTTGGCTGTGTTGAGACTGGTGACAGGGTTGTACCCAATGCTCTCCTCTCCTCTGTACCTTCTTCGTGGTGGACGGGGCGGGCGGAGTCTTGCCTGGCTCGAGCTCTCTGGTCGCTGCTCGAACTCTGGCATCGACTCTCTGGGCAAGATTGGGGGTGTCGGAGGCTGCTCAGTGATTTGGATGGGCTCCTCCCTTGGACATTCCGGCTCCGGAGTTCTTCGTCGATATGGATTTCCTCTTCTGGGGTAAAAGGCTGTGGGTGGAAGGTTGACGTTATCCCATAGCTCAGTAAGGTTGAGCGTGGGGTCGGTTGGTGAATTCCCAAGATGGTCGCTGGCAGATTGCTTTGGAACTGGGGTTGCTCCGTCGCCGACCTCGCCCAAGCCGAGTCGAACGAGGTATCTTGCCAGGTCTGCTGCGTCAGCGGTGGGAGCTGGTCGATGGGGATGGGGGTATGGCCGGCGGAGCCTGCTGTAGAATTCTGTGCAATAGAGTGCCTTGCTCTGGCAGAGTTTCCATCGCTTCCTTCTTGAACGCTGACTTCCACTTCCCTAGAAACGTCATCTTGTGCGGTTCACCTGTCGACGACGCGAGGGTACTCATTGACTGTCTCGGTTCTTCGCCTAGGTAGGGGTGGGTAGAAGTGGATCAGTGGTGGCTGCTGTGGGAAGACATGGTTTATAGCGGGTGGGGGGTAGCGTATTTGGTTTCGTCGAGGGCGAGGGTATAGTCCGTACTCATGCAATACTGCTAGCACTACTGCTGCTGCAAAGAGGGCGGTTCCGACACCGAAAAAGACTGCAATTAAGATTGCCTGGAGTGTTGTCAACATGAAGGTTCTGGTTAAGGAACCAGGGGAAGCTTCGAGCTAATTGTTAGACCTGAACTCCAATCAAAGATAAACAACAGCTGTCTCGCATTCGGGCAGTCACCGTTGAGTTCCTTAAGTGATTGAGAGCAAAGGCTAAGTCTTTAGTCTTAGCGGAGAATTAAGCAATAGTTTCGGTATAGATTAAACGTTAGCTCGAAGCTAGGGTATAACTAGCGAGGGCTGCTACTTAAATGCTAAAGTGAGGGTTCTAACTATAGGGCGTTCGTGAGAGATAGAAACTCGAGCACGCAATATCGAAGCAATTGCCACTTCAATCCTGGCACACTATCACACGATAGGGTGCTAGGTGGAGGTGGCTACTACGTTGTGTAGTGCGCAATGTCGAAGCCACTGCTCGGTGTCTGTATGATAAGCGGTCCGGACGGTCCGGTGACCCGGGTTATGTAAGTAAAAAGAATAAAAGTGGTTAAATCGTAACACTTACTGTCTTACTCGTTAACTTACTTACTATATTTAGATCATTACCTCCTTTATTTCATTACATATATCTTCTGATTTCCCCCTCTTTGCACCTCAGCCATTCACTACTACGATGTGTGTCTGACTGAGGTGCATATATCATTTATATTATCTTCTCATTCATATTACTTATGCTACATTTACAGTTGCTGTATTGTTAACAGGTAGCGTACCTAATAAAGCCATTCACTACTATGATGTGTGTCTGTCTGAGTTGCCATGTTGTTAACAGGTTCTGGGCTCCCATTGCTCTTCCCTCCTGGTCAATACACCACATGTCTTTACCAAATGGCTCAATAAATCGCACAAAACATGCAAAACAAACAACATACATCCCCTATCATGATGACCATCACTAGCAGGCAATGTGTCTAACTTGTGGCAAACAGAACAGTCTCGAGACAGAGAACCAAATAGCAAATGTCAGTCATGATGCACAGCCACTGACCTGCCTACATACAGTACTTTTGCCTCTCAAAAATGAGCTTGGGGAAATTTTTTGAATTTTACTCTCCAAAATAGCTTGTTTTTTTTTGCCTTCTGACAGTCTCC
The DNA here is from genome assembly GCA_022818075.1 of Armillaria altimontana. Classification (NCBI taxonomy): domain Eukaryota; kingdom Fungi; phylum Basidiomycota; class Agaricomycetes; order Agaricales; family Physalacriaceae; genus Armillaria; species Armillaria altimontana. Next base: position 715,451 of record JAIWYR010000005.1, on the reverse strand, counting down.
CCCACTTTCTTGCAATATACCAAAATGTCAGTCTTAAACCGGACTAATACTTGTCGCTTATCTCATGTGATTTTGCCATCTGTGCAGCCATCTCCCTTTTTGGTCTGGGCTGTTGAGCTACCCATTTGCGCACCCTTCTACTTATCATTGGGGCTCACAAAAGATAATCGAGACAGGAAAAATAATATATTTTTAGATCTTACCTTGATCTCACCAATGTACCACCTAACATACTGTAGCTGGATGCGAGTCTGACAATCTGGATGTAGTTATTCATGGAAAAATATCATTCTGAAATCGGTAGCTTGGAGATTTTTGCAATCAGAATAAAACTTGGGATTCTTGTAGTTGGGCAATTTCCGTTTGAGTGTTGCATGGCTTCTATTATTACTGTGTGCCCGTAGTGTTTGAATTTGGCTTGAAGCCAAGATTAATACCATTCTGATGAATTTTGGAGTTTGCTAGATGCACTCAAATGGGCTGCAACCCATAAGATTTTGGTGATTGGTGATTCAATGACTTTGAAATGATATCTGGCCCTCAAAATTCAAGCATACATCTTTATTTCAATTGATACCACCTCAAAATTGTGTTTTTGACCATTGAACCATGCTCACTGTCTAGAAAATTTGAAATAACATTGTCACTTAGAGAAACTTTCCAACCTTTTCATACTTTGAGGACACAACACACATCAAAATCAGAGTATATTGCCAAGAAGAGTGTGGTTTGTATCAACATATATATAGTACAGCCGTTCAAGTATACCTACCCAAAAATAAATATGAAGTATAAGCATCTACTGCAAGAAATGAGCGTAAAACATTACAAGATTGCAATCTTACTAGCACTGAAAGTGATAAAGTGGGCAACAATAAAGGTATTCTCATATCATCATGGATCGGACACCCTTACTGGATAGTGTCATGCATATCCTCATATATGCAATAAAACATTGGTTAATTCCGGTGCCCAAGCAGTGTATGTAGAATTTTTATTGTACCAAATGGCCCAAAATGCGAGGAAAATACCATAAAAAATAAAATATCATTGCTTTTAGGCATAAATGCATACTTTAAAGTGAATATATGCATTTCAGCTACTCTGAATGCATTATTCTGATGGTATACGGGGCCTTGGAGTGGTAGAGTCGAGCAGAGGATGCATCCCAAGCATCCATTCCACTCACATGATCACTCTGGACCGTCAAGCCACACAGCGAGTGAGTGGCTGTGCGGCTTCTTTTTCTCTTCTTACCACCACCTCGCCTCTCATCCACGTCCGCACAGCATGCAAATTGTGCTCATTCTGAGTTTATATGGTATGTTTCATTATTTTATTGCATTTGACTTCTTTTTAGTTATTTTCAACACATCCAGTGTCCCCAACAGTCCTGGATGTTGTGCATACTCCCACCACCACCCCGTAAGCCCTTGAATAAGGCTTCACAATGTTCTACCCCACACCAGTAACTATTACGATGCCTCCACCACCAACAATGATGATGACGCTCACACACGCCTTGCCACAGCCACGAATATGGCTCCCATGCCCACCCCAACCAACTGAGTACCCCCACATTGACATTGGAGCCAATCACCACCATACATGAATTCTGTACACTATGACAGTGTCAAATACATCCAGGGCTTCAATATTAACTGCCATCTCAGCATGGGAGGCACCATGATATGTACAACCAACAATAGGACGCCAACGTCAAGCAGGATGACAACGACGATGGCGGTAGCAGGGGTTTTTTTGCTGTGAGGCAGGGCCATGGCATCATCCTGGGGAGGGCTGATGCCAAAGGAGAGCAGAAACAGAGGTGGTAGGAGGGCAGGAGAGGATGAGCGGGATGGTCGGACAAAGATCGGGATGCTGACGGCCAACGACATTGACGGCAAACACACCCTTCTGGGCATTGAAGGAGGACCCTTGGACGTTGCGAAGACTGCAAGAATTACAGCCGTATGAAGATTTGCCTGCACACAGCTGCCCACCCCACCAAATTCCAACATCGGCCTGCCCTGCTCCACCTATGCACCCGAGCCACCCCAGATTCGTGTATCTCCCATTCTTTGGATGGGGAAACACGAATCTGTTGTGCGCCAGTGCCCCCGATGCTCCCATTGTCAGGCATCGGCATGCCATTCCCATTCCCGCCCATTTCACCCTATATCCACCCCTACGGCCTAGGCCCCACTACCAGGACCTCACTGTCTGTAGGAGTCACAATTACTTGAGACACGAGTAGTAGCTTTGACCAGAGTATATTGATCAACTACGTTGGTGTTACAAGCAAAAGGACTGTTGTAACTAAAGCTGTGTACGAGTATATAAGGGCATCGGCCAATGCCGATGCCGATTGGTCATAGATCAAGAACTTAGTATATATGTGTCTAGATAGAGGTGCTACCTCTTACACCCCCCCTGAGCAGACCGCATTAGCGGTCTTGGTATGGCCCATGGGAAGGTAATCAAGCGCTGCTGCAACGAGGCATGATATGTGTTTTGTCGAGGTCCGATGCAAGCGACGCATCAGCTTCCGCAGCTTCCTCGTCATGACCATCTGCTTCAACGTCCACACCATTAGGCACGAGTTCAGCATCATCATCAACCAGGGCTGTGGCTGCATTGGGAGTCATAGGTACGTCCACGTCATTGTAAGTGTCATCGATAGGTCCAGGGCTCATAACCGGAGGGCCCGGGATAGGATGGGTCAGCGGGAACTTGTTGAGCCAGTTGAATACAGCGTCCTCGCCTCGTAGCAGCCAGTACAGGTTTTCCTGGGCATGGACACAACCGGACGGCTGATACTCATATCGTTCATAGAACAGTAGGGATCGTATACGGTGAGTGTTGCCCAAATCCGGGGACCACCATCCACAAAAATCCGCAGTCACTGACGGTTCTCCATACTGGGAAATCCGGGTCTGCCATTCAATCTCCAACTGCTGGTTGTGATCCCTGAAATGCACCGAGCTGTGCTGGTCGATCCAAGCCAGCGCCCAGGGGTAGGCGTTATCCAAGTCTTCCTGGGTAAGCGTGCATGCCGCAAGATGCCGAATAACATCCAACTCGGATAGGTTCTCACCAGCACCATGGAACACCATCCGTCAAAGGATGGGGCTACCTGCTGCTACTGATATGGGCAGCTCACCCATGCGGTCACGGTTCCACCTCCAGATGAATTCTGTATAGTAACAGGGACAGAAGATTATACCTGCCAGGTATCTTGCATAAAATTTTTTCGCGTTCGAAGGGTGGAGGAACCACAATAGTAGCATGCCCCATACACTTGCGTAGCTCACCCAGTGGGAGGTATCCATGATCACTCCTCCAGTGGGGTTGAGCCCTCCCGGTTGAAAGTGGTGTGCGGTGTATTGACACCAATCATCCAATGAGCCGTTCACGGGCACAGTGAGTCCTGTGCCATTCACCACCGATCCATTCCCTGTCCGACGATATCTGCCATCCAACGGGATGAAGTATGGCCTCGGCATAGCTCAGCGTAATTCTGAAAGTCAGTCATCGCATTCAAACTGTTCGAGGACCTCATGCATGGAGAGGTCACGGTATCGCATGATAACAGAGTCTGAAATGCGATGAAACTCGCAGATGAGACAGAGGGTAGCCTGCCAACCAACCTGCCTGGTATGGACATAGTTGATTGTCTCCTGTACCTCCCTCACGTTCATGGGAAAACCCCTTGGGTTGGGTCGGCGTTCAATGTTTGGGGGGCTGAATGCTAGTCCCTTGGTGAGCGCCCTAGCTGCGTCGACTGCTTCACGGTCAGTGTACATAACGTTCGTGCAGGGGTCATAGGTAAACCCAGGACCGTACATCCCTCAGAATGCATTGTTCTGTTCAGTGGGGACTGTCACCGTCCCGTCAGGTCGGAAGGTATTCAGCCATAGTGGCAGTCGTCCTGGGTGGCGGAGTCGCCTATTCCTTCACTCGACAAAGAGTCGTGCCTGCTGTACCGAGCTCAGGGGTTTGTCATCACTGGACTCATCATCGCTCGATCCCTCGTCATCGAGCAGGTCAGTGATTGATCAATTAACCCGTGCCAGTCTGGGGTATGAGCCGTTGTTGAAGGGCATGGCCAGTAGGTCTTTGGAAAGGTCTGCTATCCTTTCCTCGGTGGTCAGACGTTCGTCAGGAATGATTCCTCCAAACCGCCGTTGGTCGTACAAGTCAAGCATTGCATCATGCTTATCTTCTGCCGGCAGGTGTTGGTTACATGTGGGTATCGGTGTTACTGTATCAGTGGGGGGTCGCACTGGTTGTGCGTTGTTGTGTTCCCCCTCCCCCTGCTAGACGGGACAAAGTCGCATCCACGCTGTCCCATTGATCCTCCATGACCACACTCGCGCCACTGCCATCGCGCAGGAGGGTAATCATCATCCTCATACAGGAACTTGTCGAATTCTGCATCGATCCTGCACCTCGTCTCACGTTCACCCTGATATGTTCTAGAGTCACGCTGCCTCTGCGAGGGCTGGTCGTGGGCCGAGGTATGGTGACCGTCGGGGGAATGTTGTCATTTGCTCAACAGTTTTTCGAGCTCGGTGCAACGCTTCATCAGTTCCATGTTCATGGATATGTGGTCTCACAGCGCAGCTGTCGTCTCGGGTCAGTCCATACCAAGGTCCCTCATCTGCATCTCTGCAACGAGTGGGGGGATAGGTGCACGTTCCGCACGTACTCAGGCATGCTTGGTCACCTGGTCCTCCTCACGGGTGCGTCACCTATTTTCGCGCTCCTCCTCTCTGTCCAAATCATGGTGAGTCGCTCTGCCCTTGCCCTTTCTGTCCCTATGTTCGGTGTCCCCATCGCTCCACCCATACTCCTCGTCTCGCTGGCGTGTGTCCCATCGTGGAGAGGGCATATGCCAATGTGAGAGCCTAGACGTCTGACTGCTCCCAGCACCAGTATCATCCACATCCATGCGGGACAATTCCCTCGTCCTCTGTTGCCGTGAAGGTCCCACGTCCCCAGGACCAGGAGGCAGTTCTTGTCACGCATCGGCATTCTGTTGACCTGCAGAGGGGCAGTGAACATCTGCCTCAAAACGTGCATTATTGTCCTCACCTGGACTGGGTATGGGTGCGGCACCAATTCCTGGTGTCTGTGGGCCTTGGGGAGGGAATCCTCCGTAGAACACAGGCAGGGGCGCCTGCATGTATCCAAATGGGGAGGGTTGCCCAAAAGGCATGTATGCAAATGGGCTGGGCCAGTGCGGCACAACATTCTGACCATGTTGGGGTGGGGGGGCTTGATACGCCCCATATGCGAGTGGTGGGTTCGGCGGCAGATTCGTCGCATTCTCGCTCTGTCCTTGGGGAGTGTTGGTACTCCTGAGCCTCCAGTACAGATGCATGGGCCAATTGCCCCCAGAATTAAGGTCGTTCCCTGTAGCAAACGCTGTAGCAGCTGCGACGGTAAGTAGTGCGAGGTATTTCATCTTCTTCGACATGGTCGTAGGAGTTCAAGAGACAACGAGGATCATTGCAAGTGAAAATAGTTTTTCTTCATGCTCGTCGGGGGCATGTGGATGGTGCTTCTGTCTAAGCTCAAGTTTTCTTTGGGTGGCCCCTGTGTGCCTTTTGCGTCATGTGCCCCGCATCCGAAATGACCCTTCTCGGGAGTTGTCATGTGTTGCGAACCCCCATGACCTCGAGATATCGGTCCAAAGCAGCAAGTTCACTGCAGTTTGCGTGCAGTTCCCAGGTCGTATCACCCAGGCTCCACCGGACGTAGAATTCAAGTTGCCTGTCCTTGTTCCATCGATGACCAAGGATCTCATCGACGAACCATTCGGCATCGTCGGCAGCACCAAAATCATATGGTTCCGGGTGTGCACAGTTTGGGAACAACATATCGTTGTTGGCATGGTATGGCCATAGGAGACTTACATGGAACCTAGGGTGAATCTGGTGGGACTGCAACGCAGCCGGCAATTCCAGTACATAGTTCGAGCTTTCAGGTATAGCCTCCCTTACTCTATAGGGTCCCACAAATTTAGGACATAACTTCTGTGCGTGCCCCTTGGGCAGGTTCAGGTTCTTGGTCGCAAGGTACACAAGGTCCCCAGTGGCGATCACTGGCTCATCGCGCCTCCTCTTATTCGCCTGGTGTGTCTGGAACACCCGGCTCTCGATGATCGAATCATGAGCCTCTGCCAGATTGCACAAAGCCTTCTCTGCAAATTCCCTAATCCCGGGTGCGCATTTCCCCGGGTCATGTATCTCCCAAATCATCGATGGCATGTATCTGCTGTTGACTTCGAAAGGTGCGTACTTCGTTGTGTCGCTAATGCTGGCATTCAGTGCAAATTCCATGAGGTCCACCCTGCCGAACCAGTCTTTCTGGTCAGGGCACAGTCCTGCACGAAATATTTGACCTATAGATCGATTCATTCTTTCAGTGAGCCCATTGGTTTGTGGGTGGAACGAAGTAGACATCAGCAATCTCGCACCAAGAATACAGTGTAGTTCATGCCACCATTTGGATGTGAACTTGGCGTCCCTATCGCTCATGATTGAACTTGGTAAGCCATGTAGTCATACTACTTCCTGCAAGTATATTACTGACAGCTGTCTCGCTGTCATAGTGGTGTGAATGGGTATGAGGTGCGCCATACTTGTCATCCTGCACACTATGACCCATAGATAATTCACTTTGAGCCCTCGGTGGGTGGTAACTTCCGGGAAAGGCCCAATGAAGTCCATCCCTATGGAGTCCCAGGGCTTCACTGGTATGGGTAGGGAATGTAATCTTCCGCATGGCTGAGTCGTGTTTCCTTTGCACTGTTGGCACTCCTCACATGTTTTGCAGAACTCCTTCGCATCAGCGACCATACGAGGCCACCAATACCACCTCCGAGCATATTCAGACATCCTTTGGAACCCATAGTGTCCTAAGGCATGGTGTGCTTGGTCGAGGATCACCCCCTGTAGCGACTGTAGTCCATGTTTAGCCCGTGGTATGCAGACCACTTCTGTTCCGGCACGATTCATTGTGAATATTATTCCATCCTGCAATGTGAACTGTTTGTATTGTTCTGGGGATTCTATAACCAGTTTGAACAGGGAATCGGCAGCATATCCGCTGCAAATGCTGTGTATGAATTCATCATCCATGAGCTCTGCTGTCTCCAGGCTGGGTCCTGCGTCCAGCATGTCCCCAAGTGTTGCGTCCTCGGCAGTTTCATCCTCCATTCCGATGTCCGTCAGTGGTCCATTCTCGGAATCCTTCATAGCCTCCACCTTGATGTTGTGTAGTTCGATTTTTTCTTGAAGGCAGCGCGATCTGCGTCTTCCATCCTCTCGCATGGCGCGAACCTCAATGATGTTACTGCTCACCTTGGCAAATCTGTCAGGGGGGAGGTCTTCCCCTGTAGGGTCGATCCGAGCATCTGCTCTGACATATTCCTGCGTGGCATGAACATCGTTTTCTTCATCAGCCTCATAATACCGAGACAAGCAATCGGCGACTTTATTGTTTTCTCCTTTAATGTACATGATATCGAAGTCGAACCTGGATAGATAATCCATCCATCGCATCTGTCTGCCTGTTAAATGGACCTGCATCTTGAAGAATTCAAGAGCCTTGTGGTCAGTGATCACATGTATCCGATATCCAATGAGTTTGTCTTCCCATTTCATCAGCGCTTCAAGTATTGCTAATGTTTCTAGCTTGTGAACCCTGTAGTTGTGCTGTGCCGACATGAACTTCTTCGACATAAATCCTGCAGGCCTGCATGTCTGCCATGTTTCGCCCTGTCCGTACATCGCGCCAACTCCAGATTTGGAGGCGTCACACACGATCCAGATTGGTTGTTCCGATTGTGGATCGATAGGTCTGAGCATGGGGGTCCGGCTACAGATCACCTTGACCATGTCAAAGCATCGCTGATGTATTGGGCGCCAGTTAAATGAGTTTCCATTCTGAGTCATCACCAGTAGTGGCCCCGTGTAGGCCGTTATGTCTGGCAGAAATGCCGACAAGTACTGCACCAATCCCACGAACTGCTGAATGTCGAGGTAAGTGCAAGGTGTGCGCCATTCCATAATTCTTGTTAACTTATCGCTATCGGCATGTAGTCTGTTATCATCAATGACGTATCCCAGGCATTCGATGCAACGGGCATATAGTTTGCATTTCTTCCACTTAAGGTACAGTGTTTGTTCATGTAGTCGTTCAAATATCGGCCACAAGTGGGATTGATGTTCTTCGATAGAATCAGAGAACACGAAGATATCGTTGATGTATACGTGCATAAACATGCCTATAACATCTTGAAATATAGATGTCATCAGTCGTTGGAATGTTGCGGGGGCATTACAATCCCCTTGCTGCATCACTGCGCTGGTGTACGTGCCTCGTATGGTAGCGAAAGCCATCTTCCATATGTCATCTGTCACTATTCTGACTTGTTCATATGCATCTGATAAATCAATCTTTGAGTGGTATTTCGCCCTCACCACATCTTCCTGTATGTTTTCCTGATCCGGCATAGGAGTAACGTCTTTGACTGTGTTCTCGTTCTGTTGTCGGCAATCAACAACCGTTCGCAGGTGTCTGTCCTTCTTCGGGAGACACAACATCGGCACAGCTTGGCTCGCGGAGGTAAGCTTCCACCACCCTGCTCGGGTGTATTTTTCCACCTTCTCGCTAAATTCGGCTTTCAGTGAGTTCGGACACCGAGGCAGGTGGTAATGGTAACATGCTCCACTGTCTATTAGTGGGATCTCGTGGTTGATCTCCCTGAATGGTGGCATCTGTTCAGGTACACCATGGAGTAGATCCTCAAATTCGTCGTACCAGCCCTGTCATAGCGAAGGGATGTCTTCCTCCATGTACACCATCTTTTCCTTCCCCTTTCTGGGTCTGGGTGGGCATTCATGGCGGGTTTGGTCATGGTGGTTACGTCCTTCATTGGTGATTTTTAACCTTACTAACCTCTCGGTTATCTCGTCTCTCCCTAGCTCGGGTTCTACCCTAATCGATCGGGCCAGATCTTCCCTGCGTGACTTCTCAGGGTATCTTGCTCTCGTGAATTCGTATGGTCCCACCGACTCCGGTGCTTCACTGTCACCGTGTGTTGTGTATTCAGATCCCATGGTAGGGTGGTACGTCGGTATTTTCCCCTCAGCTCGCAGGCGGTCAGCCTCCATGCCTCTCGCATCATTCATCAATACGTTCCATTCTGAAGGCATTCTGGCATTGCCAGGCCAGGTCATGTATGTTGGGGGAACCGGTCTGTCCCAAAATTTACGCCGCTGCATCGCCAGTGTCGTGGCATTGGTGTCTTCCTCATGGTATTCCCGATGATGTTCGTTGTCCATCTCATCTGTGGTCATGTCTTCCACTAGTACTTTGGACGACGTTGGTTGGCAGTGTTGCACATCCTCCCTCGGATGATCTCTACTTGTTCGGCCAGTCTTGGTTTCATGTTGCTTGTGTGTTGTGGGTCCATGATGGTCCCCCTCCTTTTCGGTCTCCATTGCGAGTATCACGTCGTAATTGTCATCATTATTCGTGGGTATCACATCATCTTCATCTTCGTCTTGCACATCCTCCATCCTGACCTGTCCTTGTAGTCATCTTGCCTTCTCGTCTGGTTTGCGCATGCGATATCGATGTGCGATTTTGTCTGCTTCTTCGCCGTCAAGCACTTTTCCGGCCAGCTTGGTCCCGTTGACAACAACACACTTATTGTCGAAGTCAAGGATGACTTTGTTCTGATGCATGAATGGTGTTCCCATTATCACATCATACTTGTCAATATTTACGACATCGAAGTATTCAGGTCCTGAATACCCTTGGGATGTAATTGTCGATGTTGTTCCAAAGTTAATACGGGCTTGGCTGCCTACTGTGCCCAATTGCAAGACCACTGGATTTCGTAACCGAGCTACCAGTGCCTTTGATATATCTGCGAACGCAGGGGACATTGCTGTTGAAGTACTACCACTGTCCCATAGTGTAACTGTGTCCAGTCCGTTGACTTGCAGCAGTGTTACCAGACACCGTTTATCTGTCGCTGGTGGTCTGTCATGCAGTTCCTTCTGAATTTGGAGCTGAATTTTTCCCTGCTGCTGTACCCTTTCCCCGGTTGCATTGGTCATCGCCGCCATCTCTGGTGGTTCGGGTCTCATCACACGAGACGTCACCAATCTCATGTCCATGCATGCTTTCTGACTGATATCCGGTATGCTCCCCGAAAATTCAAACAGCGGAATCGTTGCAATTCCCTCTTCAGGCTCTGCCATCGGATTCCCGTAGACGATCTCGTCCTCAGACTCGGACAAATCTGTCTGTATATCTGACCCATGTGTGTCCTCCAATGTGCACTCCATATGGTGCATCCGGTCCTCCTTACTGCACCCTTCCATCTCACTGTACTCCTCTTCCTCGTATACCTCAAATTCTACATGGTCGAGTGAACCTTCAGAGCTGCTGGGTTGTGCGCTCTCCTCACTCATATCATCCTCAGACTCAGGATGTTCTTCAGCGCTGATTGAATCAAACACTGCGTCCATAATAATACTATGTGCAGCACATATCTGCGCGTACGAGGGTTTCTTCCCATTTTCGGGACAGATGGGATTTGAGGCTATATGTCCCGGTTGTCTGCATCGGAAACATAGGCGAACTTTTTCCATCACTTGTTTGCTCAGATTTTTCATGTCTGCAATGCGTTCCGCACATGGAGACATGGGTTTGTCTCCCGCTCGATTCTTGTCTGGACGTGTTTCCATCGTCGTCTGATGCGGGGGCTTAAAGAAGGATGTTCGCTTTGGTGCGCTAGCCATCCCGGCCTCATGCGTTTTCATGAATGTTTTTCCATGTTTACCCTCCGCTGTCTCTGACACTCTCGAGTATCGAGTCGTGGATTTGGCGAATCATCTTTCTGCTCGGATTGTGTGTTCTGCATCCAATGCACCATCTACCAACTCCTCCAGACTGTTGTATTCTATGGACAGCTTGTCTGTGAATACCCGGGAGCAGATCGATTCTGGTAATCCTCCCATAAATTTATCCTTCACAGAGTATTCATCTAAAGGTATATCCATCTCTTCGACAATTTGTTGTAATGTGTCTTGCCAACCTTGTACGGTTTCATCCAATTCTTCCCATTTGATTTTGCAGAACACCTTTCTAGCATCCTGCAGTGCTGATTCACGTATGAATCTCGTGTACAATTCGATCAGTGCTTCCAAAAATGTGGGGCAAGATTTGTCTACCCGATCCAGACGTAGTTGGAACCAAGCCTTTGCTTTATCCTCTAGTAGTGAATTGAGGACGAGGACCTGTTCCTCGTCACGGTCAGGACCCCCCATCTGGGATGCACAGAATGCGAATACCATACTGCATAACCATACCCAGTAAGTCTCCCGAGAAGGTGCTCTGTCATATTTTTTCATTGATTTCACATCAAGTCTGGCTCCCTTCAGTCCATCTGCGATGACCAGTTTGGTGCCCAGGTTCCTCTGGACGAATGCTATAATTTGTTGCACTTTCTTCTCCGTGTATTTCACCTTTGCTTCGCTGGATCTCGAAGATGGCGTTGCGGATACATCTCTAGGGTCGGGTCTTGGTGTGAACGGGTCTCTGTATGGCTTTTTGTCATCGTCGCCGTCAGACCCTTCGTCATCACTCAGAGGTCCATCCGGTTTGCGTGACTGCCTTTTATCCTCGCGGTTGTTGTTATTCTGCTTGTCCTCCCATTGATCTTTGCCTGGTTTGGGTGAGGGTCGTTCATTTACTCCTTCAGGCCAGATCCACACCTGGTTATTGCTATCAAAAATAATCCCTTGGTCTGGTACTGTGGGTGTTACCTGGTCCCAAATTTGGCTCAGTCGGATACGTTGTAGCATGATCCTATTCTTCAACTCCTCGATGTCAACCTTGCTATCTTTGGTTTCCTGTGATGGACGTGTTTCTCCTTTCGCATGAGTCATTCCGTCTTTCCCTTCTTCCATCTTAACCTGTGCTGGTTTTGGCAGGGATGATTTACTCCTGCGCGTGGGTGCAATGCCTATGTCCACCTGTTCTTCTGATGCTATGCCTTTCCCCTTGGCCAGTCGTTTCGCTATTTCTGCGTGTTGGTCCCGGAAAGACAGGATGGCTGGTTGTTTTGGCTCATCCTCATTCATTTCTTCATCAATGGGTCGTTGCATATCATGTCCTAGTAACAATGTAGTGATTTCCGCATTGTATTGCCGAATATATTCACTTGATAGTCTATCAACATCTTTGAATCCAAGGCGGGTGAATACGTTTCCTGTGTGGACATGCGCCATTTCCTGTATCAGGATGATTTGCGTCGGTGACATCCGCATCAACTGTTCTTTCGTAGTCATTTTCACCCTGTCTATATCACCCCAGTATTCTGTCACGGTTTTTCGTGCTTCTTCCCATTCATCATCGGTCGTTGTCCATTCCTTATTCGTGACTTCCTGTCTCGATTCAGGCTGGGACTGTGTAACTGAGTTTATCTCATTTCGTTCACCGTTGATGGCTCGTGCATTTGCATCTGTTGCTGTGCGGGTTGGCTTCCAGGTAGGCCAAGTGGGCGCAGGGGCATCCATACTGTTTGGATGTTGCGTACTTTTATGGGGCGAGTGTGATCGTAATTTCGTGGGTTTGAAATCTACCGGGCCGCATCTCCACGAGTCTTCCCATTGGTTCGTGACATGGTGGGTGGCTGACGACCTGCGTATGCTTCCAAATGCTGAGTGGGGCCGGAAGCTAGTTGCTGGGATATATCCATTCCCAAATAATGTGCCTACCGGAGCTGGTAGTTTGGTTGGGGTGTAACCTGCCCCAAGCAATCCCTCCATTGTCATCGGCATCTCTGTTGGGGCAGCATTAGTTGGCCCGTGCGCCGGTTTTGGTCGCAGTGCATCAATATCGTCCTCATCTAGTGAAAAGGACCTATCGCGATCAGTCCCAATGACCTCACCAGTGTCCACCACTGTTCCGTCCCATATGCGTTCGTGATCATCAGCTGGCTTCACTTCGAAGGCCAATCTGCCTTTACGTGTAGTATCGGCTGCCTGTTCTGGCTGCCTCGAGGCCGTATCGCCTCTTGGTCGTCGCGCTTCTCCTGATCCTCAAGGTGAGGATCTCCCACTTCCGGTTGGATTGTCGTCTCGACATTCGTATTCTTCTCTTGATTGTGATCACGGTCGGGGCATTTTGGTTGTGAAAGGAAAACGAAATTTCTGGTGAGAGAAGCAGCTGTAGCTAGTGAATATAGCTGGAAAAGCTAAAAAAGTGTAGGAGTCGCAATTACTTGAGACACGAGTAGTAGCTTTGACCAGAGTATATTGATCAACTACGTTGGTGTTACAAGCAAAAGGACTGTTGTAACTAAAGCTGTGTACGAGTATATAAGGGCATCGGCCAATGCCGATGCTGATTGGTCATAGATCAAGAACTTAGTATATATGTGTCTAGATAGAGGTGCTACCTCTTACACCGTCCCCGTTTTTGACATCAGGGAACCCAGTGGTGAGGTCCATTCTTGCCTCAGACATCTCCATTGCCGTCGAAAGCACGCTGACCCATGCCCGCCCCTCTTCCGCATCCGACCAATGCCCTGCCAACCACAATGACTCTGCAACTGCTTGCATAGATGAAGGAGACGGCGCTGCCCCTAACGACAGTTTGCGTGCTGCCCACTGTTGATATCCACACCCACCGTGCCCATTGCACGGATTTTTTATTTTTATTTATTTTGTATTTATTCATGCTTTCATAATATAGCAACAGTCGTTGCATACACCTTTAGGGTTGTTTAGTCCAGCAGTTTAAGTGTGCAAACTTGGGATTTGATGCATTGAAGGTGACGGTTTGACTCTTAATGTGTTTAGATTTTTTTTGGCTTGGCTTAGCGTGGCCATTGAATTAAGAAAAAACAAATGGTAATCTAGATACCTCCCGATGGATGCAACCTTTGTGTGCAGTCATGTCAGTCAGTTTGGGCCATAGCTGTGCATGATCAAATGGCACGGGTTTCTCAGCCAGTTTGGTATTTTTTTCCTATATGAAAATAATATCCTATTTATCATTTATGCCATTTCTTGTGTGAAGATACTAGATATGGCTATCAGTAAATGTGTTTTAGTATTGTCCAAATACTAAAATAGGCCCAAGTGTGGCTGTGTCTCATGACAATGAAATGGCAAATGTGTTACAATTTATTCATTTTCTGACATAAGCGCCTCTTATCTTATCTAATCTTCGGCGCTTATCTTATCTTATCTTTAGATCCACAACTCCACAGAGTCTTCACCTTGCGACACAGTCACACTCGTCAGTGTGGAGTATTATTCTCGGTCACCGTGTATTTGCTGATTCACTTTCTAACACGGTATACCCATTATTAGACCCTTAACTTTAGTATATAAGTAGCGTACTCAAAGCTGTATATTCCCTAGCTTTGAGCTAAAGTTTATTCATACCAAAACACATTCATTCTCGCTAAGCGCTAAAGCCTTAGTCTTGACATCTTAACTGCACAGGGACTTAGCAGTGACTGTACGAATATGATACAGCCAACTATTTACCTTTGTTGAGAGGTCAGGTTTAACAAAATGGCTTTCTGTCTTGTTACAGCAGTTTGGCATTCAACTGGCAACATCAGGTGTCACTAGAGGTTTGCATGGCTCAGCTCGAAGCTTTGAGCCAGCCATAGCTGGCTGGGGCTAGCCAAGCTGTCATCAAGCCATCTCTGCGGCCTCTAACGGCCCATGGCTCAAGCTCAAAGCTCTCAAAGCCATGAGCTGCAGCCTGAGCCAGGGCTGTGCACTGACTGCTAAACCACCCTATTCTTGCTTGAATACAATGAAAATAGGCCTCGGAATGGTGTGCTGGATGGTGCAAATGCAAGCCATCTGTGTTGAACTGCCATCAAGTCTCTATTTCCTGTGAATCGCAGTGCCAGAGCATGTGATCAGTCAGCTTGGTCTTCTTTGATGCACGATGACACCACTCTTACCGACTTGTGCTGAGCTGTGGCCTGAGCCTGAGCCAGCCCCAGGCTGACCCTGCATAAGGCCTGAGGCTCGGGCTTCAATTTCATGAAGCCTAAGCCGCTCAAAGATGAGCCCAAGCCATGGCTTCCAGGCTGAGCTGGGCTGGCAAACTTCTAACCATCACTCATCAAGTCAACCCCATTAAACTGGAGGATGACAAGAAGTTCAATGGCAAGAACTGGGCGACTTTCAAAATGGCCATGAGGACTGAAGGAAATACCCACGGCCTTGTAAATTACTGGGAAAACAAGGTGGCGATCCCTGGAAATACACTCGCACCACTACCAGCCACCCCCATCAATAGCCTCTCTCCAAATCTACTCGAATATGCCCAACGTGAGAGCGTTGCACTTGCGTCGATCATTCGCAATGTCAAAGATGTCTCTGGTGTTGGGATTGACCCCAACAAACCCTCCCATATGGCGTGGGATATCCTCACAACCCAATATGGCGCATACTCAGACTTAATTTGTAACTGCAGGGAGAAGACATTGAAGGCAGTGAAGTACCAAGAAGGGGAGAAAGTTAGCGGCGATGGTGGATACATTGAACAGATGTAGTGTACAGCTCGGGTCAAGTCCAGGTCAAGATTTTCAGACCCGACCTGAACCTGAACCAATCCGTCAACTGTACAATGGGTTGCGGGTCGACTATGGGTTCAACCATGGGTCAAATGGGTTGATGGGTGACCTGACCCGTCTCCCTCAAAGATTGAATGAAGGTATACTATTGGTGAGCTAAAGCACCAGTAGAGTACATCAATATGTCTAATGCAAACTGGTAATGAATAATTGAGCAGTATAACAAGACTACAAACGAAGATAGGATTGAGTAGGGTGTGTATATAATTATTATGTTGAGTGGTAAGAGAATCAAAGGTATGTGAACGATGGTGAGAGTCTGTAGAATACATCAGAGAGGCGCTGCTCTAGTTAGGAATAAACATACCTAATTTGATTCAATAGAGATAATGTCCCAGCCATCTGGCATGAGTACATCTCCGTCTTCATCTCCTTCCTCATCGGGTATCTCTGGAAGGCAAGCTACAGTGAGAACATCCTCATCTTCCACAAAGCCTAAGTGGCTCCAGTCACTGAGGCATATGAGTGCCCATGTTGTCTGTGCTGAAAGGCGATTACGAACATGCGGTAGGAGGAGTCTCCCATGACTGAAGACTCATTCAATGTCTACCGATGTTGCTAAATCAAAAGGGTACATTCAATTCCGTTCACTTACAAAGGCAGGACAAACTCACCTGGAAAAGATAGGTAATCAAGCGCCATACAAGACAAGCATGGGTATGCCTTGCAATTCTTCAACCACCAGCCAATCAATCACCTGTAACCTCAGTAGGGGAGCCAAGGTAACGCACCAATTCATCTTGCATGGTAGGAGGGGGAGGCGGAGCAGTGGAGAGGTTGTCAAACATATTTGTAGATGCCTAATGGCAAGGTCAGCAAAAGATACACGAAAAAGAATAGCAGAACACACTGGCATCACCTCAGCAATATCATCCTCTATGGTATCACAATGACCTTTATACTTCTCATTGAAAACCCATCGAATGATGTCCTTAGCATCAACAATCCAGGCTGGTTCCCATCTTGCTCGCTCGAAGTAATCCAGTTTGTGGACAGGATGAAGGACTAACAAGTCAGGCAGTTAGCTGTCTGAATGCATGAGGGGATGAGAAGAACTCACCCATGGCAATGCAGTAGACATCTGAGTTGTCAGTGAGTTGATAATACTGGTTCAAAGTCTTCTTAGCAACAAGAAGGCTGCTTCAAATTGGTGCCAAAAACTCAGTGTTGTTCACTGCTGCTGTTGCAAAGACCTTGTCTATCATGTCCATAGCAGGAATCACGGTTGTGAGACTGGGAGTTCCTGCGCATGAGAAATATAGCATAGCATCCTTGAAAACCTGTAACAGTGGGGGATGGTGGTGGTGAGACAGAAAGACACAAGATGATGTAAAAATGATTGTTACCTTCAACACATCACAAAGGTCTCAAGCTGCCTTCCATTCCTCCTGTGACAGCTCAAACTCCCACAAGTCATTGTCCACATCAGCAGTGAACTTCTTCATGGCAACTTGATAATGAATAACCATCTGCAGCATGTCGAACGTGGAGTTCCACCAAGTCGAAACATCACACAGCAAGACCTTCTCTGGCATCAATTCTGCCTTCAACAAGTCCTTCCACTGTGGCAGGAGCAGTGTGCTTGAGTGCATGATTTTGAAGCAGAGTTTTTGTATCTGGGAGTGGTATTAGTGCTGGTGCATGTTTACTAGACTTCCACAGTTATGCACCTTGACCAGAGCAGTATGAATAGGTTCGATTTCCAGCTCAAATGTCTATCGCTCGAAGGTATCCATCCCAGCCAGTACATCAATCAATCCTTCAGTATTGTCCCTTCCCAAGCTAGTGTCCAGTTCCATTTCTTCTGCTCTTGTTTCCACATCTTCAAGGTCAATACCCTCTGCTAAGTCAGTCAACACTATATCACCCTCATCATTGCCAGAGTTCCCACTTGCCTTCTTTAGGGTGTCGAATTGCTTCAAAAGACTTTTTGCAACCAGATTTACACAACCAGCACATGCCTTGGGCTTAGCCCATGACTATATTTTCCTTAGTCTAGGCTAGGCTTATACTTGACAGATACCCTTGTGTATATAGTATAGAGCATATGAATACTAGCCTTACCCTAGCCTAACCTAGCCAGCCATAAATTGAGTGAGAAACAGATACATTGTGGTTGAGCCTAGCCTAGCCTATACTATTCAACAAGCCCTACCTAGTCTACTAATAACGACATAAGCCTAGCCTAGTCCATACTATCCTACAAGCTTGTCAAGTCACAAACAACAAGAACACACGGCGTAGCCTAGCCTAGCCTAACAAACATGTAAATACCTAATAGGAAAGAGTAAGGCTTTGAATAACATATAGTGCAACTAGAAACAGCGTACTAATCACTTATTTACCCTTATACTTGCCATCAACTAACTTGTAATTCTTGTGATTTTCCCCTTTGCCTGTGCGAGCACTATGCCAAGGTTCAGGCTCGCTGTTGTCAGTAGTGTCCTTGGGGGGACGGCCTTGCCTCTTGGGGGGTGGGGGTGGAGCAACCTCCTCTGCCAACTACTTTTTCCCTTGTCCACCTTTCTCCTTGCCCTTGCTGCCCTTGTCTTCTTCCCCCTTTGCCGGTTTACTTTCTTCACTCTCCTTGGTTGCCATCTCACTTTCTTCCCGTTCCATACTCTTCTCAGCCTCTTTTGCTGCCCTCTCCTCAGCCTCCTTTGCTGCCTTCTCCTTCCGTTTCTTTGCTATGGCAGTGTTGGCCAGTGCTGCCTGGACCTTGACACTTTCATCGTCGTCTTCTTCACCATTGTCCTCATCCTCCTCACCCTCTTTGCCATCATGGTCCACTTCGTCTTCTTCATCATCATCAATCATATCGCTCAGTTTTGCAGTACTGTCTTGGTGGGCTTTTGCTGTGGCCAGCCGTTTATTCTTGTGTGAGGTTGAGCTGGATGATTTCAAAGAGCGGGCACCTTGTTTATCCATTGCTGATTTGGCTTGAGCTGCACCGGATTGCTGGCCTTCACTGGGAACTGTGCTCTTATCTCCTAATGGTCAGATATATCAGTTACTAGAACGAATCAGAAATATCAGTCATACCTTCGAATCTATGAGCAGCCCATTTCACTACTGCCATGACATATTCATCCAAATTTAGATTGTTATCAGAAACCACTGCCCATGATTTCAATTTCAAATGAATTTTCATACTGCCAAGTGCAGTTTAATCACCAGAAGTCCAAACAATCATATCTCACTCACTTTACATGGCCAACTCTGCCATTGGCATCCTTGTACATGCAATGAGCAACCCATGTGACTTTGCCTAATTGGCCCAGGCCAAATCCAATCAGACATTCCAGTAAAGACACTGTGGCTTGGTCAATCAAGCTTTGGTTCCTGCAAATAGTGATCAGCAAGAAATATCACAATCCATCCCAATAAGCAACTAATGCATATATGTTGGCAAGGCTGGGAGGCTCAGCAATATGTGCATTGGCTTCAGCAGCCATGGCTTTATACTCCTCGACAGCCTTTGCATCAAGCAAGCCCCACATACTTGCAGATACCTCACGATACAAATCAAGGTCATCTGAAACCTTGCCGTCGGTGCATCGTCCAGCCATCTCAGCTTTTATCTCGTCGGCCTTTGCTTTTCAGAACTGTTCCTTGGCATTCATTTGACAGGTTGGATATGCTTGAGTACATGGGTCGAAGTGAGTCTTCTCAGTATAAGCCTTGTGATGATTGGCCAGATACTTTCAGACTTTCTGTACAAATTGTGAGCAACCCAGTTAGAAACGGTGACCAGTAAGCTTACCAAGAGAATGGAAGCAGTTTTTGGTTCATCAGCTGGAGACCAAAACTCCTCAAGGAAGTTGCTGAGTACATGATCCTTGACATATTCAATCCCTGGTCCTTGTATTCTCTTATTGCCAGATGACTGAGCCTGTGCTACTGCAATGGCCTGGGTGTAGCCCAACATAGCATTCTTGTTGAGCCAAGTTATGTGCTCTTTTGTGAGAGTAGGGCAATCGGGGTGAGTGGTGAGTGCGGGAGGTTGTGTGTTTCCATCGGTCATGTTCGGTGGCGTCTCTGTCATGGTGGTGGTGGTTGGTAAAAGAGTCGATGCTGTTGTGGCAGTCAGATGCAAAGGAAAAGCTGGGAGGGTGGCATAGAAAGTCAGATTTATTTCCACGGACAAAAGATATAAGCTGCCTTTGCATGATTATTATTGTTTCTGCGGGTGTTGTGTCCAGTCAAACCTGCTGCGTTTGTCCTTTGTTCAAGTATTATGTTCGGAACAATCTCAAGTGGCAGAAAATCAGCAGTAGCTGTAAATTTCAAGTAAATAAAGAACATATCTGTAGCTAGCGATGTTACAAAATAACTGACAATCCTGGGGCGTAGCGATCATGATGAGAGAGCCGGCTGTTGGGACAGTTCAGCATAAGGAAGTGGTCAACAGTAGAATGGCAATGTACCAGATGCAAAGTCAACAATGAGCAAATTTCATAACCCTATTGTCCTCATTTGTTGTTTGAATGCCATTTCACCAGTTCAAAGTGTTAAGTGTGATGCATTTGCAGTCCCTATACATTACAGTATCTAAAAGTTGAGAGAAATAGTACAATGAAATTCAAGAAGTAAATGAATGTCATATATCATAGAAAATAAATCATTTTTTCCCCTTTTTCAGCTTTGTAGGTGCCTCACGAATACCTTGTGCCCACTGATTGTTAATATCTAATGTTTCCTGGCTGTCCACCACTTGACAAAGATCTGTATTATGAACATTGAATACCTCACCTACAAGGGAGTTGTGTTCGTGCTTTGCCAATGTAATCTCCTGAACTGTCCACAACATCAGTTTGGAACCCTGTATGTAGCGGATACTGCGAACGTACTTGCTGATGTGAGGTCTGTGGATGATGACCCATTGATGGAAGTCTCACACCATTGGCTCGACAGGGGTTACACTTGTTAGACTGCTGACATCCATGAGAGTCGTTTGAAACATGATTTTCATGATACACTTGGTCCCTGAAAGTTCTAGTCTGACTTTCTGGGGTTGGGATTTGCCTAGAATGTTGACACATAACTCTTGCCCAGCTAGCGCCAGATGCCTGCTCCAATGGGTTACACTTGGGTCCAGTGGATCCGGTGCAGTCACATCCCAGGCATTCCCCATACCACAGTCCTCAGATGGACCCTCATGTGGTGGTGTGGTTAAGCAGGGAGGAGGGGGAGATGCTCGTTGCAATTGTAGCATGACTTGGGAGGCTAAAAGCTGGCCACATGCAACATTCTCTTGCTCCATTCGCATATGGCGATACTCCCATAATGGTAAGAAAGCCTCCTGAGTTTGGTGCAGTGGCTGATAGAATCATAAAGGCAGTCCAGTCCTGTGGTAGACAGTATTGATCACTTTATCTTGATGGTGATTAAAATCTATGAACATATGTTTCCTCAACAACCTCGTCGTAATCTACCCATATGTCATGATAAGTGTGCACTGCACTGTAGTTTTGTTCCAGACGGACACATATCCTGAGCCTGCTAACTGTCGCCTGGTTGATTCCAACATCTAGCACCGTTCCAATTTTGCCTTTGTGTACATCGGCCTCATGACCAAGGCTGGACGGTTTCTCCAGCTGATCAAAACATTGTTTTTTTGATTGAACAGTGGATGGAAGTACAAGTACATGGAGACCTTGCCATGGCACTCTGCCAGTGTGCATTCGCTTGGCCATCTCTTCAGGAGAAAGGCTGAAACTGCTAGGTCTTGTAGGCGGGGAGATAATTCTTGATAAGTTATGATGTACCGTCATTTCCTGAGACAATGTAAGTATACAAAACAATACTTGTACAGTCCATGCACCCTGACTCCTTGGCTGTAGTGACCTTCCATGATATCAATGAAGTTCTCATCATCGACACACTTTTACAAACATAGTTGGGGGATAATAACATGGTATGCTTTGATGCTCTATTGTCCTGTCTAATTAATCCTATTGGCCTATTGTTTCTAGGAAATTGAAGACAATTCTAGTCTTTGCTTCCTCACATGTCATGCCACTGTACTCACAATTTAAGTTGCTCTATGCAGGAATCGTCGCTTCCTCCCCTTTGACTTGCCACTGCCATAGCAATGCCCATTGGACCTCTCCGTCCCACTATCACCCCAAACCTCACCGGTTACAGCAATATCTCACCCTTTCAGCAGCTCTCCACTGTGTTCATGCACGTCTGTGAACTTCTTGACCTACAACTTCAAGCCCTCAACGACGTGCACTATCTGAATCATTGCCTGGCTGGCTTCTGCTACTGCCAGGGGTGACTGTCCCTCGTCACTGACATAGGAGTTGAAATGGGCAATGCCATGCATGACCAGCATGCACTTGAGAATTTGGAGAAGCAGCAGCTCAAGGTATGTATGCCCTTTGGCTTGTTAAGGCATGATTCCTCATGTCAATTGTAGTGTAGTCAGTGTGGAATTGCAACCAATGTACGACCTTCAGGCTTTCTCCTGGATATTCTCCTGCAACAACCAGTTGTGCTGCTTTGCTTGCAGGTTCACAGGCTTATTGTGGAGAAGATGTTGCACCTAGATTGAAAATGGTTGCATTGCTGAATCAGTGTTTTTCTCTGTTGTTATCATTTATTTCTTGCTTTCTACATGAATAGAGTCATTTGGTAGTTGTTCCATATGATTCTTGAACCAATGTATCTCTTTGTGTTAGAAAAAAATTGTTGATTCATTGTGATACTATAATGTGCTTATGAAAAGCTAGAATAGCCAGCTGTGCTATTGTCAGGGGGACCAAATGCCACCGGGATTAACCAAGTACCTACAGGTGAGGTGCGCCACATGCAATTGTTCTTGCTGATCGTTGTTAATGTTCTTTCCTGTCTTATTCAGGCTCAACTGAACATGACTGCACCAGTCACCCTCTATCATTGTTGATCACCCCAGCTATGCATGTCAAACTTCCAGACTTCAAGAAGCTTGCAAACCGCAAGCCAACTTCTATCATTGGTGCATGGACAACATTCCTACCAACTGATCCCACTTTTGCAGACAAGGCTACACCTGTTGATGTGCTCAATAACGGCAAGTGGCAAATGGACTAGTGGCTGGCAATGAACACCAACAAACACTAAATCTATCACTAACTCTACACTTATCACCAATATATTGAATTCGGGTGTTTTGAGTACGATAGAAGCACTCTGCAGACTTCAATAATCAAGGAAAGTTGTTTAAAGACATTTTATTTATTACTAGTGAGCTATACAAGTGTACTACTCGCACTAGCGGGGTTGGTAAGACACAATTGGATGAATAGTGACTTGACTTGAGCTACTGCGCTTGCTCTGACTGGGACTGCTTCGAACTAGTGGCTCTCTTGGCCCTATAATGTCTTACAAGTGAATAAACACTTGACTAGTCGCTTTCTAGGCAGACTAGTGGTGCTCTTGGCCTAAGAATAATACTTTAAACTCGAGAACTTGCTTGAACTAACTTCGAAACACTCTTGGCCTTTGCAGGACATGAAAGATTGCTCTAAGACACTTCAATTCACTCAATGCTATGGGTAACTTAGTGACTAGCAGCCACTTCATCAAGGTTAAGCACAAAAGCCTTTAATTGGGGCACTAGATACTGACTAGTAGGTCACAATGGTGGGGATGGCTTGCCCTAAACTGCGCATGTGCCTATTCTACTACTTATATACTGACAAACAAGGTATGATCAAGATATAAATAACTGACTAGAGGGGTATTATTGATAAGAATTTCTTGGCTAGTCACGAATAATGGTGAATAATCATGCAATAGCTGGTCTAGAAATGGTCTCTTGCTGACTAGTGGGCCTAGGAGCTCTGCTAGTGATGATATTCTGTGTCCTTGGCCCGGCAACGCTCCACTAGTGTCAAGGATAAACAACCAGCCAGGTGAGCATGCCTGTAGCAGCTGTTGATCGTGATCAAAGGCACAGCCCGGCTATACTAGTGCTGATCGCAATGGATCTGTATCGCACTAGTCGGACCTGCCACAAGGTTAATCCATTGCTAATTCATTTCTAAGTCCTGTTTTGAGATTGCCACATGACTAGTTAACCTGACTTAGGTGTTTTATGCCCAGATTGGTCTGCTAGTGACTGAACTTCACGAGATTTGTGTCCTCTGCCTCTTGTTTGGTGCACTAGTCGCATTTCTCGTCCACTAGTGGCCAGATTTACTTAGCCCTGTTAGCATCCAAGTCACTAGTATGGCCGGCTGGTAGATTTAACACACTAGTGGTATTGCATCTAAGTCCTGGCTCTACTAGCTGCATACTAGGCTAACTATCAGCTCGAAGCCTCAGCTATAGTCCTCTAAGTATCACTAATGTAAGATAGATATGCAATAGTATTATTATAAAACCGCAAAATCTAGGTGTGAACACATAGATGGCATATCACTGTCCATGATGATGGCTGTCCACATCTACCGAGCTCTGAGACTGTCAATGACACATTGCACTCTCGACAGACACAACCACAGGTAAGCATAGAATTTATCTGGGGCATTCACTTGTTACTAAGATAGTTTCACAGGGTGCAAGTGAGAAAATGAAGCTGTTTTTGCCACTGTTCCCATTCATCCAATTGATGTATCTCACTGAGAACTATGATGAACAAGTACACAAGATGTGCACCTGTGGGTCAGGATCATTGTCCCAATATTGTTGCAGGAGCTGTCATCTCAGACCACCGTCTTGCCCACAATGTATCAAGACTATCCATCACCATCTACCATTCCACCGAATCGAAAAATGGAATGGACACTACTTCGAGAAGACGAGCTTGCATAACCTGGGTTTTGTTTTCTCACTCGGACATGGCAGAGAGCCTTGCCCAAATCAGCTAGAGACAGCTTTTCACAAGATTATTGTCATGGACGTCAATGGCTATCACAATGTTGACTTCTGGTTCTGTTTCTGTCGGGATCATGAACTCGACAAGGCTAAACAGCTGTTTGGTCATCAGCTTTTTCCAGCAACCATCATGTGGCCAGAAACCGTCTTCACCACAGAAGTCTTGGATAGTTTTGATATTCACCATAGCACTTCTACCAAGTCCACGGAGTAGTTTTGTGCAGCACTGCAAAAAACGTCAGTGATGGAGCTCCCTGATGATGTTTCTGTAAGTACGGCATTGTATATGTGTGAGATTTCTCAGTCATTTGCTCTTGAAGGATTCCTACCGTACCTTTATGTGAGCTTCGCACATTCACCAACACTTACAAGCAGTTTGGTGCAGTGGTCATGTACACAACATTGATGACTTCATCACCCATCAGCACAAGGATTGCATTGCTGTACATTGTCCAGCTTGCCCAGAGCCAGAGTGGAACATTGAGCTGGATGTCTTGCAAAATGTGCTCGAGAGTGAAAAGTGAGTTTCCTTTTCTTAATTAATCCACATCACTGAACTGATTGTTTCTATAGACATAAATATACCCTGTTTCTTGACTGCGATGGTACCTTTAACATACCACACATTAACAAACCAGATGATCCCTATGAAGAAGCCCTGAATGCTCCGCATGCATTTGTGGTTGAAGAACATGAGTACCAGTGCTACCTTTCCCATGTTGAAAAGGACCCACCAGAGGTGAGTGTTGCAATGAGAAGGAGTTCTGTTGTGATCTGAACTTGCACCTTTATGCAGAAGTGTGACTGTGCTAAGCTTCAAGCGTTAAAGTTTGACCATCTTCTCAAATTCGTAAACCTGGTGGTGACTGGCATCGTTGGCTTTCAGTGCATAAGCCACATCATGTTCAAGCCTGATGCAATGGTGGATATGTATGCCAGAGAGAGGTAAGAAGCTCAACAGTGTTGCAAGGTTCATGCTCACCAGCTTATCAGGTTATATTATGCTGATCGGGGTCTCGTTGGCGCACTGAAGGACCAAACCAAGTAGTGTTAGATTTGACTCAGTTACGACCTCGTTTGCCAGTATCTGCCTAATCTTTTGGCCTGAATAACCAAGAAGCGGTTTCCCAAACTCACCGATGAGCAGCTTGTATGGATTGCTGGAGTTGAAGGCAATATTGGCCAATTGCACATCGTTGCACATATTTTGCGCTGCTTGGCTCTTTACAGCTTTAATCACACACCAGGTGTTGGTTGCAGCTGTGGGGATGTCTTAGAGTCGGCATGGGACAAGACCAAGCATGCCAGTGGAAGTCTCAAGCAAATGAACCATGGTCTGCATCATGACATGCTTGACTTCTTATTGAATGACTGGAACTGGAGTAAAGTTGTTTGCCTCAGTTAGCCTTTAACTAACATAATCTGAATGCACTAACTAACTTGAACGTGCAGCTAAGCATTTGAAACAGAAGTATATTGAAGCAGTGTGCCAGCAAGAGAGGCTGCAGCA
The DNA here is from genome assembly GCA_022818075.1 of Armillaria altimontana. Classification (NCBI taxonomy): domain Eukaryota; kingdom Fungi; phylum Basidiomycota; class Agaricomycetes; order Agaricales; family Physalacriaceae; genus Armillaria; species Armillaria altimontana. The sequence goes on along the minus strand of JAIWYR010000005.1, from coordinate 689,379 downwards.
TAGTTTTTCCACATTGACCACCACACATCCACTGGTGCTGATTGAAAAATGGGAGACAGAATATCAGGAGCCCATGCCCACATGTACTACCAAGCCTCTTGTTGACCGTTTCCAATGCAACTTCAATAATATAGGTATGCTTTCCTAGCCTGGCTTGGTATGCTGTGCTTATTGTGCTTCAAAGACTGTCCTACCATGCAAAGTATGGTGACTGATCTCTTGGAGAAGGAGAAGATGGCCATCTTGAGTGATTTGCCCATCCCTGGAATGAGTGAAGGTGCTACTGAGGTGATCATGGAGGGGGTTCGATTGGACCATGAACAGTAAGTGCTTTGTCAAAGACATTATAATTGAAATTAATCTGTGTTTCATAGACTGCAAATCAAGCTCCTGGTGAAGAGGGAGCCTGATCCTAAATACCAAATGGCAGCAGAGGAAAATCACCTATGCCTAAGCTGAACTGCTCTCTACAATGATACTGTGGAGTGGCTTCAGGTCTTTGTCAAATTCTTTCCAGCTTCCTGTACATTCACTGAGCAAGTCAGCATTGAAACACCTGAAAAAGCCAAGCTTCCTATTCCTAGTTGACTTCCTCATAAGACATGCATACAATATGGACTTGAAGGACTAGTCAACGTTGAGTACTCGCTCAGAGTCAGGCAGGCTCATGACATCTTGGCTGAAATCCACAAGCTCATCATCAGTTAAAGTTACAATACACGGATTGTTTGTACAAAATTTCATGGACAGAACATGTGTATGCGAGCGCATGCCTTTGTCACCCACTTCCAACTCGATAAAATTGATGCGATGCATTGGTACAACTTCATTCAGAGGCGGCTTATAACTCTTGGAATGTCACCAACCGATGCTGATCTTCGAGAGCTTACTTCTGTGCACATTACTGCCAAGAACACTGTTCAAAGTCAAGGATTAGGTGATACCATGAAGCCCAACTCTTGGTTGTGGGGCACATTGAAGCCAGAGGGGCTCACCGAGTCTGATGAAGACCAGTGGATAACTGAAAGTATGTTATCCATGTTTGCTTGCTTGATAATACATTAACTTGAATATGTTTACAGTCAGACATGTCCAGTGGATATGGGAGCATGCTGACCTTGACCATTGGACTGAAGAGGTGGAGCTTCTACAGGAAAAAAGATGGTGAGTTGAGGTCTTGCATCACAAAACTGCCAAAGTCTGGACACGGATCGCTCATGCCAGTGACATACAAACTGGGGCAGCTGCATATGCATACAAGGTTGCGGATGTCTATACCAAACTTGCCAACCATTGCATAAAGGAGTGGGAGAAGGCTTTGAAGAAGGTTGTGGAAAATTGGGAGGAAGATCGTCGCATGAGAGAGAGAGAGGATGAGCTAGCTCAGGAGGAAGAAGCCAAGATACAACGTGAAGAAGAAGAAATGATGAAGATGTTGAACAGTCCAGATGATGGGGGTCATGACCACAATGATTCAGCAGTCAACTCAATGACCTCGGAAAATGATGAAAACGACACTTCAAGTGAATGTGAAAGCAGTAGTGCAGCAAAGATTACAACACCTCATCTTAGGAAACATAGGAGTGCACCTTCTTCAGAAAGCTCATTATCAGCCAATCATCGTACTTCTTCAGTAGTGTCGCATGGTGGTTGTGGTTGTGGTTGTGGTTGTGGGACATGAGGTGTGCTAGGATGTGCTCACCATACCAAATGTAGGGGAGGGACATGATGACTGTAAGCTAGGATTGGATAGGCTTGTACAGGGAGGTGTCATATAGACTGGGCTGGGCTAGGTATTTTAAGGATAAATCTTATTGTTGCGACTATGCTAGGCTAGGCTTCATCTCAGAAGCTATGTAACAGTGGGATAATATTGAGAAAGATTAATAAATATAGAGATTAGGCTAGTCTAGTCTTAGTATCCCAAAATTTATTCTATTGTAGGCTGATACTGTAGGATAAGTCTAGCCAAGCCTAAGAAATAAGTAGGGTAAGGCTTAGAATAGTAAATGTGGGCCCTGATTTACAACATGAGCAAAGCACCTAACTCAGTGAGCTTGACCAGGAAAGCTTGGGATACAGTTTGCAAGATCATTGACCATGGTGTCGTTGTTGGTCACATTATCACAAGTAAGACCAAGGACCTATATTCAAGATGTGAGTGCTTCTCTTTGTTTTCAAGTCGTTAATGTACTGACCTTGTCTGAGATAGCAAAGTCCTCAATAATTTTTGAGAGTACTTCTGCAAGATTTTTGCCAGTGTGGGACTTAAAACATTGTAAGTACATTCACTCAGACCTAGTACGACATCAAGCTGACCTTTGGCACCTCTACAAAATAAAGGACCATTTGGGTGGGGGTACCATTGTTGTGAACAAAATGGATGGTCAATGCAACATACGCGCGATGATTTGGAGACGTCCATGCATTGGTAGCAAAGCTCAATATCCCATCAAACTTCTGCCATAGAATGAGTGAGTATGTGTTTCTGGCTACACCCAGAAGGGCCACTTACTCATGGATACTTTGAGATATGGTTACAAGTCCTTGCAAACATGGTCTTCATATCACAAGAGACTGTAGTCGGATGGGGGATGTAGTGCTGTGGATGGCTGGTTTTCATCAGGAACTTGAAACCTCAATCTGTGAAGAGGTTGAAGGGCATAGACTTTCTGCACACCAGTGTACACTCTCGGCACTGATCTGAGGTGAGTACTGTTGTCTGCAGATCATCAAATGTCAAACTCACTGAACTTCCGTCTTAGTATGTGGGTGCATTGAATATGATATGATTTTTGATCCAAATCTTTTCAACATCATGACAATTGATCCATTTTTTGGCTTTCGCTTCGTGAGTTCCTTCTCGACAATATCATGGGATTTCTTCAAGTCTTTCGCAGCATCGGCAGCAGCAAGAACCTTGTTGCCCCAACACTTCTGGATGTGATGCCGCAAAGCACCCATAGAACCAGCATCAGCCATGTCAGGGTAGTATGTGATCTTGTGTGGGCAATTGAGACATCAAAAGCTATGATACACACAGCCATCAGAGTCATACTTGATGTCAGGAAGAGGGCCAAAGAAGGCGTAGACAGCAGCCTTCCAAAGCTTAACGAGTTTGTCTAGATCAAATACTAATGAGCAGACAAAGCAGGTCTTCAAGCACATAGACAGTACCTAGACAAGCTTCTTCCATCATCTCAGAAGTCTCAGGGCTGCCATCAGTATCTCTGCCGCCATTATCCTGGTCAGACTGACCCTTATCTTGAACATCATCATTGTCTCAATACTCTTCAAGTGCAGGAAGACTTTCATTATTGGCTTCAGTACATAAGGTGGAAATAGGCACTGTGCTCTCAGGACTCGGAGCTGATATGAACTTGGTGAGCAGTGACAATGCTTTTGAAAATGGCTTACCTGTCCCAGTAGCAGGTTTGACCACCTTCTTGCATTGCATGAGATTTTTGACAGCAGTACTAGCCTTTGTGAGTGTGGTACCTGCCTTTTTCACGGTACGCTTTGCCTTTTTAGATGCTTGCCTAATGGAGGAAGACAGCGAGGATGTTGAGGAAGCATCATCGGCAGCTTGCTCCACCACCAGCCATTGCCATTTGGTCTCTTTTTGCTTGCGTTTCCCATCAATAATAACCAGGTCAATCGCAGGCTGGGAGCCTTGTGCCATTGGAAAGAGAAGGACAGATGTTTGGTGAGATTTGCAGTTCTGTGGACTCTTTTCATGGGCTGGGAGCCTCACACTTACATAATATAACTGTACAGTTGTATAACATAATGGTAGGATATTTCTGGTGCAGAACAACGGAAGTAAATGAGGGTGTTGCAAGCAGTCATAAATACCATGCATGGATGACTTTTGAGGATGTTGGGTCTGTCGGGTCTGCCGGGCAGGTCATGGGTTCTGCAATGGTGACCCATGCCTGACCCGGCAATGGCCCAACCCGTCAACCTGGCATGACCCGTGTCACCTGGGCTGTACACTAAATGGATGTGGAAGCTCCAAAAGGAAGCAAATGACACTGGCGCAGGCATCACCCATGGCAAACGAGTAGTCGGACGGAACTCCATTAATAACCCCTCATCCACTCAGGAGTCTACAGTACAGGCTCTGCAGGCATTGATCCAAGTGTTAACACTCCAAGTCCAAAGCCTCTCTTCAAAGAGAACCACAGCTCCCAGGTCAGACAAGTCTCACACTGCCAATGACTATTGCAAGGGACTAGGACATACCCTCAACGAGTGCTGGAAATCAGGGGGAGGAAGACAGGGTCAGTACCCCCCCTGGTGGAAAGGAACGCGGGATGCACCTCTCTCTAGCTCTGCAAACCTGGCCACAGCCAATACTTCATCATCTGAAGCAGGTTCTATATATGCAAATGTCACCACCCTGACCACGCATGTCAATGATGAAACTCTGAAGCTCATTGAAGGAATCCTAGAAGTGGAAGAGTCAGCCTTAATGGTCAATAACACTAGTGCTATAGACACTTCACTATTTTATGGGGACTCAGGAGCATCTACCCATTTCATTCAAAACAGAGACTGCTTCTTCCACTACCTGCCCCTGGGCAAAACATCAGGAACATCATCAAAAGCGGGTGCCTCACTGAAAATCCAAGGAGTTGGTACAGTAGCCCTGAAGTCATCTGAATTGGGCATCCAGAATGTATTCATGCTCAGCAAAGCCCTTCATTGTCCTGACATCTCTGCAAACTTGATATCTATCAGCAGACTCAATAAAGAAGGCTGGTTCGTTACCTTCAGTGGAGGCCAAGCAACTTTCGTAGATCAGAAAGGAACTCCACAGTTCACTGCAACTCTAGTCAATGACCTATACACAATAAATGGGTCACTACTGTGCAGTGAGGAGTATACTGCTCTTGCAGTGAGATCATTGGAGGCAGCCATACCCATAGAAACATGGCATATGCGCTTTGCTCATCTGAGGATTGACCAGATTAATGATCTAGAAAAATGGATGATGGTAGATGGCCTGAACATCGTGAAGACTGAAGCTGCTAGTGGTAGATGCGGACCATGCATACTGGGAAATCAAAAAAGACAACCGTTTGATGCTGATGTGGTCCCAGAGATGGTGGCCCTAGCACGGGTGATGGTAGATATATGGGGCCCAGCCTGCATACAATCTATTAGGGGTGCAAAGTATGCCTTTGTGTTTGCTGATAATGCAACATCATGGAGAACACCTTATTACATCTTGGATCATAGGGCTGAAACTACTCTGGAAGCCCTCAATCAATTTATGGTGATGGCAGATAGTGTTCCTATGGCTCGACTCAGCATGACTTTATTTGGCACAAGTGCCATCATAACATAAAGTCACTTTTTCACATCAACTTTGCTGGAAGCCATCTCCAATTGGCACCGAGTTGGCATGCTACTGGCATGAACTAAATATAGAAATAGAAATGTACCTATTTATCTACTATGTCAATTATCTCCTCGTACTGCTCCAAACTTCATATGAATGCGTTTAATTCAGTAGGAACTAGAACTTCATCTTCCAGTACAGCCTCCAACTGCTGTAGCTCATCAGCCAAGCTAAGTCCCATTGTAAAATCAAGTCCACTGTCAGCCTTGATTGAAAATTTAAGTATTTAAAGAGCTTCCATCATTTCTGGCGATAGTCGACTCTGACGTGTGGTGATGGTTTCCTTACTGGAAGAAAAAACACACTCACAGGGCACTGATGAGCCTTGGATCGAAAGAATGTCCAATGCAAGCTGATAGATCGTGGGATAGCACAATTGATTTTCCTGATAGCCAATCTATGATCAAATAATAGATATGACAAGCAAAAATTACCCACCTGCCAAAACATAAGGCTGCTCGTCGCCATCGTAGTATCCAACAAGTACATATCAGCCTCCTGCTCTACTGTACATTCTGCAGGGGATGGCTGACTTGTTGCAGGACCCCCGACTATGCCTATGGAGGTCGGCACACAGAGTTTGGACAAATTTGGCCTTCTATGGGTCGAAGGTCAGCACCAAGTTTGGACAGATTCATTGACCTCAGATTGTAGGTCAGAATTCTAGTTCGGACAAAAGAACTCACATGTACAATGTCAGAACGGAGTTCAGACAATCCATGGACATGGTGCAACCCCTGTGGCAGATCATTTCAAATTTCTAGGTGACAAAGGAAAAGATTTTGGGCAACAGTTTCATCTGAACAATGTGACAAAAGCAAAGTGGCAATGAAGAATAGAAAATTTGTGGTATTTTAGTGATTTTTGGCCATTTTCTCTAGGTCAGCACAGAAGTTCAGACAAAATTTGTTCCAGAGTCAGTTTTAGTGAAAGTTCAGACAGAATTCTGACCTCGGCCTGGACACAAAGTTCGGACAAATTGTCAAAAATGGAGAATTTAGTGTTCCGACCTATGTAGGGATAGTCGGGGGTCCTCTTGTTGCTCATCCCCACTGCAACAGATGATTTGCCCATGCAGCAGGGTCAGTATCAATCCGTTGAGTGGATTGAGAAGGCTGGGCATTTTGTGCTATGTCGGAATGAATTTGACTATTGTGGTACTTCCCAACCTGTAAACTATGTGACTAAATGAAACCAGAAAGACTCAGACCATGCTTACTGTGTCAACAAAGATATTTCAGGCTGTGACATACTCTGCTGGCCGAAATAGATGATACCGTTCTAATTTCATGTGCGGATTGATAGCTGCAAAAAAATGTCAGTCAAGTATGGTGGGCAGAAAATACACATACCCATTGATAAGACATATGCCAGTACTTTGAGGGTATGATGTACATAATCAGATAATTTTTCGAGGCCAGCCTTGATAGCAGGGACAAGAACTGGATGCCTGACTTTCATTTCCTCCCACAGAGATGTCATCGCTGCAAATGATGGGATTGCGTCACAAAGGGTAGGTCTTTTTTCAGCAGACAGTTGCTGCTGAAAGGCATGAGGTATCTAGAAATCGATCTGAATAAGCATGCAAATGATATGTCCAACATACCTCAAGCACTTCATTCATCAACTCAAGCAGGGTCCACTCATCCGGGAGCAGACTGTAGCAAAGAAGATCTTGAAAGTCATCCATAGAGAGGAACCATTGAATAGCCTTAAAGCGTCCAGATGAGATACATCAGAAAATAAGGAAAAATACTCACTTCTAGTAGAACAAGAGCACATTCAATCATAAAATGGGTGGACAACCAATGCACATCTACATCAAGAATTACTTTTAGCTCCTTCTTGATGCATGTCTTCACTGTTGCAAGAAAGTTCTCCCAACGTAAAGATGATCTGCGAATCTAGAACTAGCTGTAAGAAGGGATGGTCTCACAAAATGAAAAACTTACAGCCCTAATCAATTGGTGAAGCCATGATATAAGCTGGTCAGCCATAGATTCAAGTGCTTCAATCACAGCTTTACAAGTGAGATTCACCGTGTGGGGAAAGCACCTATAGAAAATGACTTGTGAATAAGAATGATCATAATTCTAGAGTGATGAACCGAATTCTCCTTTTTATGGGATCAAAATCCAAATCTGAAAACCGACACAATAAAGCATGGGCCAATGCTTCTAGCAATGTATTATTGTTAGAAGCATTATCTGCAGTAATCCACCCAAGCTGAAATGATATAAGTAAATAGTCAGAAGACATGGTTAGACCCAGTAATGAGACACATACCTTATGAAGAATACCCACATACTCTAAGATGAAAATAAACGCTTCAGCTAAATGTTCTCCTGTATGACGTCCAGGAACATGATGGAAGCCGATAAGCGCCGTTCACATTTTCAGCCGGACCTGACTACCAAACAATGTCTGGATGGTCTCTTCTTGAATCCAATGTGCGGTAACAGCCATGAATGAGCACTGCTTAGGGTCTGTCTGTCCACATATCCATGGTGCATGAGACCTTGCTGGTGGTGCCCTAATACAAAATATGACATCCTTATGGGTCCGAAGGATGCTAATAATACAAATGTACCTTAAGTTCTTCGTATATCTTTTCAAAAAACTCATCCAGGGTGAGTAAAATCTTGGTGCGAAGGTGATCAGCATGTGGGATATCAGAATCCTTGAGATCACGCCTGAGATACAGGATTATGTTCCGAAAATGCCAGTTTTCAATAGTGTATATGGACTTGAAAATCTTTCAGAATATTTGTTGCAATAGAATTGGAATATTAAATACCTGATCATCTGCAACAATCCAAAGCATGCAGTAATTAGCTAGACCTTCATGAGAATATGCCCCAAAAGATGAAGGTACATCCTCAGGGTCTGTTCCAACAAATGGAGAAGCCTCTGCTGACTCGGGATGTGCGTTGCAGTAACTCTCTACATATGGCTGGGCACAATCAGCAGTAATAGCTATACCGAGCACATCACATGCAGGAATCCAATTGTCGAGGTGATTCTTGGCCATCCCATCCGTGCTGGTGCCGCTGTACTAGTGGAATGGGACTTTTTCACTGGCACTTTGTTTCTTCCTAGAGACTGGAAGCTCAAGATAAGAAGGATGAAAGAGGAAAATGAAAAATGTACAAGCAATAATGACATTCATGCTTATCAGTCGCCTCATTCTTCTTAAAAAAGGTCCAAACATCATCAGCAGACTTTGCCTTCTTCTTGGCCTTCATCTGCTTCCAATGTTGGTCCAGAAACATTGAGCATGGAATAGTCGGTGGTCACCATGCTGGAGAACAGCCTGGAGTTTTGGTACATGGTGAGTTTTGGTGCCTTTGCGATGCTGGAGTCCTTATAGAACTGCTTGGATGTGGTGTTGACTCCAGGGTTGGCATTTCAAAGTCAATACCAGAGAAATCAAACTCCTCGCCTGGCATGTCAACAAATCAAACAGTGGGGCCCCAGCGTTGAGGCATAGTCAGAGCTGGGAGTGGTGTCAGGGCTAGCATTGCAGCTTGATGAGGATCTATACCTTTGGGTGAGTTACAACAATATCACTGAAATTATGAGTACATACCTTCTGGTTCTGCAGTGAGGAGTACTGGCTCGCTAGCCTGGTCCATGGCACGTTGTACTTGGCCTTGACCTCTGGCTCTTTTTGAAGGGGCTTTTTGCTTTTTGTGGCCTGTGGCAAGGGGCACTTCAGGGATTTCTATGGGACCATTGGCTGTCGAGCATTAGTGTTGAAGTACAGCATGGCAGATGAAACTCACATGTTTGAGGGCATCCAAAAGCATCACCATCTGGATCTGGTGATGGGATTGAAGACGGTTGAGCTGTATGTTGAGTTCATTGGGTAGCTTGACAAAAATGTGTAATCAGCAGTAGAATGATGGCAAGAAATAGTATACGCACTAGGATTGGCCTTAAATACGGTTTCAACAGCCCCTCCTGGATGTTGTGCAGTGGTACGGGATGCTTCAACTGGTGGCATCCTAGCAGTACACTGTCAGGACCATGAAACGATGACTTTTCGATAGTATGAGAGGACAGTTATGAGAGAAACACTGCACAAATATTATCTTATATAAACCAGTCACTAAAAAATTTTCCATACCATCACACAAAAAAACTGAGAGAGAAGACAAGCCCTTGAAGCATGCAGATGGAGCTTGAAATCCAAAGGAAATAGTTGCTTGGCTACAGGCAAAATATCAAGGAGAATCGCAATACAAACACAAAACACATACTTGTTTTGATAGAGATTAGCAAAGGAACATGCTTAAAACATACCTTACACCATCAGTCAATGCTCTGTTGAGGACTGGACACAAAGGAGGAAAAGTAAGCCCTAATCCAATGATGTGAAAAAATAAGAATGAAGCATACATGATTTGGAAATTTTCATCCAATCATTTGACTGCAAGTTATCTCCAGGGGTGACTTCAAAGCTCCAGTAGAGGAAGGCAGAGTACCAAAAGATTGAAAACCGAGACAGCACACAAGTCAGAAGCCATCAGAGGGTACCACAAAAGTGGGTGACATGGCCAAGAGTGAAGCTTGTGGAGATGACCAAATTTGGTCACATGCCACTGGCTTCATGGCACAAAGCCAAAGTCAAGCCAATTTACATGACTGGCATCTTGTGACTTGCCAAAGTCAAGTCACTCACCTCAGCTCGGCATTTCTCAGCATGACTGCTTCAGCATGCAGCAGGAAGCCAAGTCATCGGAACACTAATGGCGGAACATCAAACTGGAAAGAAACTGAAGAAAATCTGATGTGACAATGAGTTTCAAAACAACTTGTGGAAGATGTGGGGTATAGAAAAGGGAGTAATCTTCAAATTCACTGCCCCTTACTTGTCCACTGCCAATGGGATGGCTGAACAGACACTTGGAATTGTCTTTGGAACAGTTCACATCTTGCTGCTAAAGGCTAGAGTGTCCGATGGATGGTGGGCAGAAGCATGTGACTATGCCATCAAGGCAGGTAACTTGCTCCCATCATCATGGCATCCAGGGAAAGTTCCGAGTCCTATGAATATAGGAATACTCGGTCATTATGTGGATGGGAAACCCTGTGGGAAAGTTGGCAACATCCAACACGCAATTTGCCGAGGCTGCAATACTGAGCTCACCATGGGAATATTTTGCATCATCCATCACTGCTCTTCCCCATTGGTGTTCTGGCATCTGGCTATCTCAGCTTCCTGTCTCCCTTTCCTTTGTCTTCGCCCTATCACTTTCCATCTTTCTTTCCTCATGTCTTTCCCCTACAATCCCTTCAGTACTGATCTGAATAGCATCAGCTTTGTTTTTGATAGTAACATATGGAAACTTATCATTGATCACCCATATGTTGATCAATATCTTGACATGAGCCACCATCCACTGAGGATTCTTGAATGTCTTCCACAACACCGTCAATGTGGCTAACAGCAGCAGTGTTAGACCCGAACTCCAATCAAAGATAAACAATGGCTGTCTCGTGTTTGGGCAGTCACCGTTGAGTTCTCTTTAATGATTGAGAGAAAAGGCTAAGTCTTTAGTCTTAGCGATAGATAAGGCGATAGTTTCGGTATAGATTAAACGTTAGCTTGAAGCTAGGGTATATCTAGTGAGAGCTTAGCTACTTAAATACTATGGTGAGGGTCTAAATATAAACCGTTCGTGAGAGTGGGAAGCTTGAGCACGCAATATCGAAGCGACAGCCACTTCAACCTGGCACACTATCACACGATAGGGTGCTAGGTGGAAGTGGCTACTACGCCATGTAGTACGTAGTGTCGAAGCCATGCTTGGTGTCTGTATGATAAGCGGTCCGGTCGGTCCAGTGACCTGGGTTATGTAAGTAAAGAGAATAAAAGTGGTTAAATCGTAACATTACCCCCTTCTTAAGGCAGGCGTCCCGACTGCCGTTACGGTCCGCTCCAGTCATTGGGGAAGTCTTCTTGATACATTCCTCTGGCTTCTCCTCCATATGGGTCATCGATCCGGTCTTCATCTCCAATTGGTGGTTCTCCGTCGTCCGATTCATTATTCCAGTAGTCTTGTAGAAGTTCGCGCCACTCGAAGTTGTAATGTTTGAGGGCGCGGACCCACTTTTGGAATCCATCTGTTCATTGGACAAGGTACCGGACATTGCTGTCACTGTCGTATTCATGATCTAGGATCATAGTGATGGCTTTGTTCGGAGTTACGATTTTGGTGTTTACCCCGTCGACGTGTTCTGCCAGGAATTCCTCGATCAACTCGTCGGCATCCATATCGTCCTCCCGTACCCAACTGTTTGACTCCGGTCCATAACCCTTCCATTTGACAAAGTAATCTGTTGTCATTCTCGATGGTTCTCCAAGGCGTCCTCGAACCTTCCGCTGTCTGCTGTTTAAGACCTTTTCGACTTCGTAAAGTTCGTCGCCGTCTACTAGGTCTGGCGGTGGTGGGGGTGGTTGTTCTTGATTAGGGAATGCCGGCAGATTGTATGGAGTGAGTAATGACTCGTTGAAGGTAGGGTGAATTTTCCAGTTGGCTGGTAACTTTAAAGTATATGCTGAGGCGCCCTTCTTGTCCTTGATTTCGAAGGGGCCTGTGTGTTTATCATCGAGCTTCTTTTTTGGACAGGGAAGATGAAGGTTGGTTGTGTCGAGCCAGACTTTGTCGCCTATTTTGTACTCAATGGCTGGGCGCTTGGTTTTGTCATATTGCGCCTTCATCTGTGACGCAGCCTTCTCGAGTGATTTTTGGGCAGCGGCATGGATTTCTTGCATTCTCGAGACGAAGGTGTCGGAGGCTGGGGTGCGGAAAGGGGTAGCGGTTTTTGTTCCTGGTAGTACGTTCGGGTTAAAGCCGTAGTTGACTTCAAATGGGCTTTTGCCAGTGGAGGAGTGTACACGATTGTTATGTGTGAATGTGGTGAGAGACAGCCATTCCGCCCAGTCAGTTTGAAGATGATTGACAAACATGCGAAGGTATTTCTCAATTTCTTGATTCACCCATTCGGTTTGTCCATCTGTCTGGGGATGATAGGCGGTGGAGGCGTTTCCTTTGACTTGGAGAAGATCATAAAGATCTTTCATGAATTTGGATACGAATACGGTTCCTCGGTCTGAAATGACGACTTGGGGCATTCCGTGTTTGGCATATACTTTGTCACGTAGGATCTTTGCCCAACCCTCTGATGATAATTCTGTGGAGCATGCGATGGGGATGATTTCCTTCGAGAAGCGGTCGACGATTACAATGATGGCGTCGTGACCACTGCTCTTGGGCAATCCGGTGACCATGTCTACGGAGATGTGAGTCCATGGGCGGGATGGTATTTCGTTGGGGTGTAGCGGTGCTGCCTTGGCCTGGTTACTGCTTTTCGCTTGCTGGCAAGTTTTGCAGGCTCGTACGTAGGCCTCAATGTCCTTCTTCATCTTCAGCCACCAGAACTCGCGTAGGACGAGTTCTTTGGTCTTTTCGATGCCTGGATGTCCAGCGGTGATGTGGTCGTGGGATCGAGCGATGATTTCTCCACGGAGTGCATGATCTTGCGGGACATAGATCCTACCATCGTACCAGATGAGCCCATCTGCCATTTTCATGCCGCGGTTGTGGTCAAGGGAGCCGGTGACGGCTCGGTCCCAAAGACAACTGTTTTTTGTGGTGACTTGTATATCTCGATGGGTTTCTTCGACGGTGGGCATGATCATTGCTCTGAAATGTTCCGGAGACAGGACTATTACTTGGTCGTTATCGTCCTGTCCCTGATCATGATCTGCGCGCCGAGAGAGGAGGTCAGCCTTTTTGTTGGCGGTGCCGGCTTTGTGATGGAGGGTGAAATGGTATTCTGCCAGCTCGGTGATCCATCGAGCTTGGCGTCGGTTTACTTTCTGGGGCTTTCGGAAATACTGGAGATTTTGATGGTCTGTCCAGATTTTGAAGTCTTGGTAAACGCCCATGAGGTAGTGCCTCCATTCTTCAAGAGCGAGCATGATTGCAAGGAGTTCCTTGTCGTAGATCTCATAGTTTCGTTCGGTAACCGAGAGCGACTTCGACAGGAACGATACAGGTCTCCATTTGCCATCCTGTTCTTGAGAGAGAACGGCGCCAATGGCTCCCTCACTAGCGTCGGCTTCCACTCGGAATTTTCCTTCATTGATTGGTATCGCGAGTATGACGTCCTCCACTAGTTGCTTCTTTAGCTGCTCAAAGGCCTCCTGCTGCACCTCTCCCCACTTCCATGGATTGTTCCCCATTAGTTGAGTCATGGGCTTCATGATTTTGCTGTAATCTTTGATGAAGCGCCGGTAGAAATTGGTGAATCCTAAGAAGGATTGGAGTTCCTTCTTTTTGGTAGGTATCGGCCAGTCGGCAATGCCCTTGATTTTGACCGGGTCCATGCGGATGCTCCCTTCGCTGATGATGACGCCTAGATACTCCGTTTCCAGGACCTCGAACTCGCACTTTTCGGCTTTAAGGAACAACTTGTGTTTCCTTAGAGTCGCCAAGACCTCCCTCACTATACGGTGGTGCTCCTCTTTCGTTTTGGACATGATAAGAATGTCATCCAGGTAAATGGTCACCTTCCCTGATGCGATGAGGTCCTTGAAAATATCGTTCATCATCCACTGGAAGGTGGCAGGCGAATTGGTAAGTCCAAAGAACATAACCGTCGGCTCGTACAAGCCATGATTCGTTCTGAAGGCTGCCTTCCACTCATCTCCCGTCTTGATTTGGACGTTATTATATCCCCATCGTACGTCGAGTTTGGAGAAGTATTTGGCACCACGTAGTTTGTCCATGAGCTCAGAGATTAAGGGAAGAGGATAGTGGTTTTTGATCGTCATCTCGTTGAGCTTCCGGTAGTCTTGGATGGGCCTTAGCTTGCCATCTTTCTTCTTAACAAAGAAGAAGGGTGATGCCATGGGTGACTTGGATGGGCATATCCTCCCACTAGACAAGTTCTCATCGAGAAGCTTGTCGAGCTCTTCCTGCTCCGCTTGATTGAGGGGATATACCTTGCAGTCGAGATTGGCGTTCGTGTTGGGAATGAGTTCAATGGCATGGTCCCATGGTTTAGGTTCTGGCAGATCATCAAAGTTTTCTTTATCGAATAAATCTTTGAAGTCTCTGCACCACTCAGGGACCATTTCCTCAAACGTTTTGGCTTCCTTCTTCGCGTTCGCCTCGGCCGCTAGGTCATTGGCCACATGTCGCATTGCCCTGATGCGAATAGCTTCTTCAAAGCTTATTGCTAGGATAGTATTGCCTTCCTCCAGCTCTTCATCCCACTTGTCATACGGGTCCGCATCTGGTAAGGGGATCGGAGTATGATGACATTGACATCGGGCAAACGTCATCTTTCCGGTTCGCCAGTTGATCAATGGGTTGTGTCTGATTAGCCAATCATGCCCTAGGAATATGTCACAGTCTTTTAAGTCGGTGATGGCTAGATCTATGCGCTCGGCGTGGTCTCCGATGATGATGCGTACTTCAGCGAAGGCGGTGATCCATCCTGCACTGTTTTTTGATCCGTCCGCATTGTAAACTGTAATGGGTGCTGCCATTGCGCGGGTAGGAATCTTGTGTTTCTCAACGAATGCTCGGCTGATGGCACTACTGGTACAGCCACTATCGACTAAGGTGGAGGAGGGGATTTGGGGAATGTGGTCAGGCGTTTCGATTTGGACATCAGTTGTTAGAGCTTTCTCGCTTCCGCTTACTCGGCAGATATAGCGTCTGGGCTCCCGCAGTTCTTCCATCCATTCTAGCGCATTGATGTGCGTGGCTCCCTTCAGTCCTTCTAGCAACTCATCCACCACTTCCTCTGCTCATGCTTTGTGAATCCAATTCTTTAGGATTGCCTTTGCCTCCGATTCTGTTCTGGCGTCTTTAATTCCACATAACGTCCATTCGGCTCCAAACGGTTTGAGCCACTTGTGTGGGACCTTCTCAGTCTTCGCACCAGAACTCGTTGGCTTGGCTACCGTCGACTGGGTCACCTCAGGGGCTACAGAAGGAATTCGTTTAGCTTCTTGACTTCGGCGAAAACTCGTATCATCCTCCTCATCTGGAATCTCTTCTAACTGTACCTGAGGCCCCCTTTTCACCGCCTGGGCGCTAGCAGCTTCCCCCCGTTCGGCTGCTTTGGTCGGGGCCATTGCGCATCCAACGGTTCTTGCCACATGTGTGCCTTCGTTGGGATCGCCCGGTGGTGTGTTGGTTTCTAGCAGCAAGTTTGTCTTGACCGAGGAGTCGCCGCGAATAGCGACGACGGGCTGCACTTGGACCGTAGCAGAATGCGGAACAGCCTCACCCTCCTCCTCAGGACTATGCGAATCGTTCCGCTCACCTTTCCCGGGGCCTCTGCCAACCTGATTCCAGCCTTCGTCTTGTTGCTGGGTCGCGCTCCTGGGGCCCTCTTGTCGGGTTCGCCCGCTGCGCATGGTGTTCAAGTCGTCATTCCTCGTGGTGTTCCTCAATCGCGAGGCCGCCTCAGGGGAAACCGGTTCCTCTGCTTCAGGGGGGGCGTGTCCCTTTGATGAAGGCGCTTGTTCCCCTGCCCCGTCCAGTCGCTTATTAGGCGCTGTTATGACGGGTAGCACTATGGTAGGTGCCTTTTCGTTTGCCGCTTTCGCTCGTGATGAGTTACTCGCCGAACGCTTAGTCGGTGGTGATGTCCCGACGTCCTGTTTCGATTCTTCCTTAGTTTCCGTCTTGGTAGCGAAGTCGTAAAATGGTATATTCGAATGCTTGTTTGATACTACAGAAGTACAGTAAGCCTGGCTAGCAGGCGACAGATGCATACCAGATGAAACTAAGTCCTTGGCCGAGGCAGTCGAATCGTTTACTGCTCGGCCCCGTCTTTTACCTCCTCAACCTTTGAGTCCGTCTTTTCCTTCGTCGCGACGTGGTCCCAGTAATATTCGACCCGTCGTAGATGTTCCTCCTTTGTCTTGGCGCGTTTGGGGCAATCCCGCTTGAAATGTCCGATCTCCCCGCAGCCAAAGCATTTTGCTTTGGCGCGTAGGGCATCGATGTCCATGGGCCTCCCCATTCCTCTGTACGTGGTGCCAGTCCCGGTTTTCTTTTCCTGGGTACTGTTCTGCTGTTGATTTCCTTTTGAAGGTGTGACTGCCTTCGTCTGCTGCTTCCAATCTGCTAGCTTGACTCCTCCGCTTGCTTCCGCCTTCTTCGTCCTCCAGTTGTGATCGATTCATAATATGCGGCGTTTCCACTCGGGATAATTGTGGGGGGGGTCTGCGTCTGACATGTAGATGGTATCCTTGGTGGAAGAGCAGCACGCTTTCTTTACTTGTGCCACCATCATCTGGTCGATGCCAATGATCCCTGCCTCGAAGGCAAGGGAGTCGAACTGCTGGAAGAACAAGTCGCCATCAGGGAAGTTGCTCTGTCGCAAACGTTCCCACTGTGTGAACTTGATTTCCGCATTGGCATCCTTCCAGAATCGTCGTCTGACTTCCTCCACGAAGTTCTCATAGGCCGGATACAGCTGATCCCCGTCGACGTTCCTTCCCAGTTCCCTTGCACATAACTCCCACCAGACCTGAGCGTCCTTTCTGAATCGTGACGCGCAAAAGATGACCTTGTGTGGGTGATGTCGGAAGAACTGGTTGAATATGGAGAAGTACATGTCGCATTGGGAGAAGAACCGGGCGATGTCATTGGAGTCGCCATTGAAGTTCTCTGGGACCTTGACCATTTCAGGCTTCAGTGATGCCCAAGGTCCTTGAGCGTCGTCGGCGAGGACCCAAGGAGCCGGTGGTTCTGGTGGGCCTGGGGGCGGGGGATATCGGGGTGGCGCCCACCTTCTTGCTGCTGGTGGCACTGCCGGCTGTACAGGGCCGGAAGCTGGCTGCTGCGGTGGATCTGGCGGGCCGGCGTTGTTGTTCGCGGCAGCGAAGAGCCTGGGTGGCGCCTGCGTGCCTGGCAGCCCGTATCCCCGGGGGTAAGCGTAGTTCAGGGTCGGGTATGTGTAGGCCGGTACTTGTTGTGGGTAAACGGGTACTTCGGCTCGTCGTGGGGGTACTGGCGGCTCATCCGGCATTGGCTCAGGGAGCGTGTAATCGGGTCGTTGGTAATGAGCGGAGACCTGAATGGGTTGATCCAGATGGATCATATTGTAAGCCTGATGGGCGAAGTGCCTGGCTTCTTCCTTTAGGATATAACTATACCCAAAATGCGCGTAATCGATTCCGGCTGGGGTTCTGGCCCAATCCTGATCCGCTAGTAACTCTTCTTGGAAATGATTAAATAAATCGAGCAGGGGGGCGTAGAAAAGTATTTCAGGAATCCGGGTCAATTTACCCACCGTGAGGAGGTAAAGAGCCCGTGGCATGGTTATCGGGGTGATCGGCTGGGGGAGTGCTGGGGACCTCTGGGGTTGGGGGCATGGAGGCGGCGGGACTTCCCCAAGGGTTCCCGTTGACATGCTCCGCGGCGGGGAGTACCTCGGTTGCGTCGCTGTCGTCATCAGGACTGATGCGTCCTGCTGCGACGTCGACCGCTCTGAACGCGGCGATCCGCTCATTCTCTCTTGCTCTCCACTCCCTTGCGTGCTGGATGGCAAAGGCGGATGCTCCCTCCTCATCTGGCCTGGGGGTGTCAGATCGTGCCCATGCCTCGTTGATCCTGACCCTGTCGGCTGTGTTGAGACCGGTGATGGGGTCATACCCAATGCTCTCCTCTCACCTGTATCTTCTTCGTGGTGGACGGGGTGGATGGAGTCTTGCCTGGCTCGAGCTCTCTGGTCGCTGCTCGAACTCTGGCGTCGACTCTCTGGGCGAGATCGGGGGAGTGGGAGGCTGCTCTGTGATCTGTACGGGCTGCTCTTTTGGACTCTCCAGCTCTGGAGTTCTCTCTCCCAGGATAGAAGGCCGTGGGTGGAAGGTTGACGTTGTCCCAAAGGGTGGCAAGGTCGAATGTGGAGTTGGTTGATAGATCCCCAAGACGGTCGCTGGTAGGTTGCTTTGAAACTGGGGTTCCTCCATCGCCGACCTCGCCCAGGCTGAGTCGAACGAGGTATCTTGCCAGGTCTGCTGCGTTAGAGGTACGAGCTGGTCGGGTTGGATGGGGGGTATGGCCGGCGGAGCCTGCTGTAGAATCTGGTGGAGCAGGGTGCCTTGCTCCGGGAGAGTCTCCATTGCCTCTTTCTTGAATGCCGACTTCCACTTCCCCAGGAACGTCATCTTGTGTGGTTCGCCTGTCGACGACGCTATGGTGCTCGTTGATTGTCTCAGCTCTTTGCCTAGGTAGGGGTGGGTAGAAGTGGATCGGTGGTGGCTGCTGTGGGAAGACATGGTTTATAGCGGGTGGGGGGTATCGTATACGGTTGCGACGAGGGCGAGGGTATAGTCCGTACTCATGCAATACTGCTAGCACTACTGCTGCTGCAAAGACGGCGGTTCCAACACCGAAGAAGACTGCGATTAGGATTGCTTTGAGTGTCATCAACATGAGGGCTCCGGTTAAGGAACCAGGGGAAGCTTTGAGCTAATTGTTAGACCCGAACTCCAATCAAAGATAAACAATGGCTGTCTCGTGTTCGGGCAGTCACCGTTGAGTTCTCTTTAATGATTGAGAGAAAAGGCTAAGTCTTTAGTCTTAGCGATAGATAAGGCGATAGTTTCGGTATAGATTAAACGTTAGCTCGAAGCTAGGGTATATCTAGTGAGAGCTTAGCTACTTAAATACTACGGTGAGGGTCTAAATATAAACCGTTCGTGAGAGTGGGAAGCTTGAGCACGCAATATCGAAGCGACAGCCACTTCAACCTGGCACACTATCACATGATAGGGTGCTAGGTGGAAGTGGCTACTACGCCATGTAGTATGTAGTGTCGAAGCCATGCTTGGTGTCTGTATGATAAGTGGTCCGGTCGGTCCGGTGACCCAGGTTATGTAAGTAAAGAGAATAAAAGTGGTTAAATCGTAACAAGCAGTCAAGGGCAAAATTGTGACCATGATTACAAGGAGACTCCGATCTCTTCAGGTTACTGCATACTAACCCTAACCGCCATGGCATCTGGATTATCGCAGTGGTACCACATTTTTATGAGAGGAATAGAGTCATAGGTGAGTTCATTCTGCATTGACAGTGCTCCCTCCCAATCAGGCTTATATATCCTTCTAGGTTGACAATAGCGACGGTGATACTGACAACCTCATCCACAACATCAATGTGAGTCAAAGTAAATGTGACTTCTCTGCAACAGCACTGATACTTAGTCTGCAGGGTTTTGATGTTTGCGCCAATGCTATCAGCGTATCACAGACCAAGATGATCAGCTCTGGATCAACTATCATGTATGTGTGTCACTTTATCTGTTAAATTTGTCTTTCATTGCATCTATCAGTCTCAAAGACAACGGGTGCAGTGGTGGACATGGTATCTCCATTGGTTCCATTTCCAGCCATTTGACCATCTCCGACATTACTATCTCTAGAAACACTGTCACCTTGATGTACCAATTCAAGTCAAGCTTATTGTTGTCTAGTTATACTCGACTTCTGACTCAGACTAGATTAAGCCCTGAGTTATGAACACCTTGGTATCCAGTATCACACACTCAGGGTGATGACTGCTCAATATCTCACAGAAAACTGAAGGTAATTTCTGCAGCAACATCCTCAGTGACACTGACGAATACGGTCATCATCAGGGTAGGAAAAGGTTGCAGGTATCATGGGAAAAGTCAAAATTTGTGGTATTCCACCTCAGTGCATTGTCATATACTCACGACATGTTCAGAATGGTCTACCGAATGCGATCCCTCAGTAGCACAAAGGTCACATGAATAATAAGCTCTTGCATAGATATCAGTTGACTGTGGAGTATTTCCCCAAGTAGAGGTGGGAGCAGGGGATTTAGACTCTGGAGAACAATGATAGTGTTCTTCCGTTTTGACATTCAGACATTCAGATGTTTGTCCCTCGCTTATTTATGCCCTACTTGTACTGCCTTCTCCCTCCTCTAAGCTCTTTGGGCTTTGAGTACATGTCCACTTACTTATCTTCTGTTGCCATACTCCAGCACCAACTCTGTCATCACAAGCAGACTACCACAACACCACTATGCACAATGAAGGCAATGAACATGGGCACCAATCCCTGTCACACATTGAACCTTTGATGCAGATCCGCTTGCAGTGTTTACTGAAAGAGATGTTCCATGTTGATCCCACATCCAAGAGTGATTCACATTCCATGGTTTTAGAATGGGTGCTGATGTTCTTGATATTAGTACCAAGATTGTGCTGATGCGATACTTTGTCTTCTGGAAAACCAGGCAGAAGAGGTCTAATATTTGTAAGTGCATGTGGAGTTCCTGTCCGATGGTCAACTTATGTTGAGATTGAGAAGAATTCCTGTGGATGTATCAGGTCTGCTAGAAATTTGGGAAGACAATCAATAATTGTGGTGAGTTTGTGGAAAATCCATGTATACCTTGGGGAACATAATTGGTATACACCCTGGCCATACACTCACAGGCCCCCAGTGGCTATTGATGATTCTCTGCAGACAGACTTTGCACAAGGCTTTCAGTATAAACTGCACTGTACAACTTCAATCTAAGTTCCTGCACCTCTAGGAGATAGAATTGACAAAGATATTGATAAAGAGAGGGGGAAGAAACAAAGGGAGTAGGTAGTAAGAGTTGGATTGTTCTCAACACGAAGCCCAATATGCCACCAAAGTAGGACTCGGATATGCCGCATAAATGTGGTGGCCCTCAAATGCTAGTACCTGAGGAGGAATGGACTGGCAAACATCAAACAGTGGGTCATCTGCAAGTATGGGGATCACCTTGCTATGCAAAGATCCCAGCTGAAAAAGGTCACAGCAAACTGGCGCCGTGAGGACAGAAGGGCTATTTTGTTGGCTTGGCAGGGCATAGATCTTACAGGATTGTTCTAGATGATGTACCTGGCAACAAGGTCATCATCTCTCATGATGTCATTTTCAAGGAACTTGCTCCTATGCATACCATGTCTTCTCGTGAAGGGGAGATCATGTATAGTGACCTAGTCGAACCACTCAAAGAAACAATTGAAAATCCTCCACAGCCACAGATCAATCCACCAAGTCCCAATCGATCTCAACCAGTCCAATTGCCAACCATATCTACCACACCTGATGTAACTGCACAAGCACCTCCTACCCAACACAAACCCAATGTCGAGTCATTCCACAGCCTACAAGACATTTGTCTCGCATACCAAAGCCCACAAAAGCAATAAACGAGTCCAAGGAGTATGCATGACACAAAGAAACAGCTAAACAACAAGGAAAAGACTGGGCAAACAAAAATCTCATTCTGTTACTCCCTGAAGAAGACGACATAGAGGATATAGTGGTGCTGAAGGCATCTGAAATCAGCAATATCATTGACAGGCATGATCTGTGGGTACCTGATGATTATCACGAAGCAATGACCAAGGCTAGGATTTGGAAACTGGCAATGGATGTGGAAATCAGGCACATGGAAGAAAGAGATGTATGGAGAGTTGTCCCAAAGGAGCCATGAATGCATGTTATCGATACCAGATGGACATTTGACAAGAAACTCAATGGAGATACCACAGAACTCATCAAACATTGTGCCCAACTCGTGGTCAAAGGATTCACCCAGGTCAAAGGCCTACATTACTACAACTCATTCGCTGCCATAGTTCGATATGAATCACTTCAGATGTTCTTTGCAATTGTCACAGCTCATGCCCTGAAATTCTGGCTCATAGACTTTGTCGGTGCATACCTGAACATGGAACCTCAAGGCAAAAACTATGTCTCGCTTCCACAAGGATATGAAGATGTTGTAACCAGGGACTATCCAAAAGGAGAATACGTCTTACTGATGATGAGAGCAATGTACAGGACAATGGATGCTGGGAATGCATGGTTCCATGAACTTAACAACACCTTGATAGAGCAAGGACACAAACAGTCACGAGCGGATCCATGTGTCTGCCTTCTGAAGAATGGATCAGAACACATGTACATGTGTACATACACCGACTTAGCCGAAGTGGGCTGCTGTGAGCATGGCAGGTACGAGTCCGAAAACTAGATAAGCTGCTCACCAGATGAAGATACATCACCTGGAGTTTAATTTTATTACTTAATCTCCTTGAACTAACAGAATGACACTCTCGGAATCAGCAGAGCACCATCCCCCAAAGAAAATAGCAGCCTGACCCTGCCATCACTCTATGGGACCTCTCCAGGTTGCTAAAGTGCATGATTGTCCCTACAACCTGTCAATACATCCTTAGGAACAGTCCCTCATTTGATCATGTGCAAACATTCGGCAAAGTCATGGTCACATAAGTCCTCCTGTGTCTCTGAGTGTGCTCCTGTGCGCATTCAAACTACCTTGTTGACCAGATGATTTTGAGACAAAATTCCTTTCAGAAATAGTCAGTACATCATTGAAGAACACTAAAGAATATTCACAAGGCGCCTCATTCACTCTACAAGATTTCAATTTTGTAAATTCTTGCTCATGACAATGGCAAAAACTGTACCCTACACAGCGTCATCATAAGCCTTTTTATGGGTCCCTGAGTCTGATCCGAATATAGGTGAGCTTGACTCTGTAAGGCTAGGAGCCCACAATCTTGAAGCCATTAAAAGTGAGACAAAGCAAACAAGGAAAGGTAACTAGGAGCCTACCTGATGCCTGCTCGCTGTATGGCAATACATCATTGCAGGGAAATCCTGCACCGTGAGATGCAACAGAGAGTTGCCTCACCTGTGAGTGTCAGCCATAGCAGTCAATTGATGGCTTCAAACACTGTCAATTGACTAAGCCTGTGATAAATCCAGACAGTCAATTGACTGGCCACCTAAATAAAGTATTTCTGTCACTGTGACTAGAGCAGGACATTGTCACACCCTCCCCTTTGATGACTGTTGCACTGCCACCCTCCCCTCTGCTCATTATCAGGGTCCCCCACCCTCCCTCTCACTGTTGCACTTTTTTCCTTTTTGGGAAAGTTGCTCCAAATGCCTCCAGAATGATTGTGGGCCTTATTCCTGCCCTCCCGCTTGCTGTTTTGGGCCGAAACTAGATATTTGAGGTCTTTTAAAAATATATTATGGATTAGTAAGCTGACCACATGCCTCCAGAGCCCCTGGAGGCTGGATTCAGCCTCAGGAGACTGGATGTAGTGTGGCAGTGCAGCCAATTAATAGGATCAGCCATCAATATCAGGTTATTTTCGGAAAAATCTGGGATTGGGGTGGTTTCTGGTTACTGGATGGGCCAGGGGATGGTACTAGTATATGTCTAAATATAAATAACATAAAAGCAAACCCTCTAGTGAGATATGGGGGACCTGGGGAGTGGTTAAAAGGGCTAAAATAGTGAAAAATAGCGAAAATATGCAGAAAATTCGCATTTTGGGTGGTTTCTGGGTCCTGGATGGGCCAGGGGATGGTACTAATATATGCCTAAAGATAAATAACATAAATGCGAACCCTCTGATGAGGTATGGGGGCCCTGTGGAGTGGGTAAAAAGGGTAAAATAATGAAAAATAGCGAAAATAAGCGATAATTCGCGTTTTGGGGGTGCTACGTGCATTGGATCACTTCGAAAACTTGACCAATGAATTTCCTGGCCTTGAAAACCCCTAAACGACTCTAGGTTTCATTTGTGGGGTCTCAGTATCGATCATCATAATGATATAACAGTTTAGGAGGAGCACATATAGAATGTTAGACCCGAACTCCAATCAAAGATAAACAACGGCTGTCTCGCGTTCGGGCAGTCACCGTCAAGTTCCTTAAGTGATTGAGAGCAAAGGCTAAGTCTTTAGTCTTAGCGATAGATAAAGCGATAGTTTCGGTATAGATTAAACGTTAGCTCGAAGCTAGGGTATAACTAGCGAGAGCTTAGCTACTTAAATACTAAAGTGAGGGTCTAAGTATAAACCATTCGTGAGAGATAGAAGCTCGAGCACGCCATACTGAAGCGATAGTGTGCTGATGCTGAAGGGGCTACTACGCCATGTAGTGCGTAGTGTCGAAGCAACTACTCGGTTGTCTGCACGATAAGCAGTCCGGATGGTCCGGTAGTCTGGGTTATGTAAGTAAAAGAATAAAAGTGGTTAAATCGTAACATAGAAACTCGTGTTTCTGAGCTTCGGAAAACTTCGGAGTTGTTACCAATGGATTCCTTGACCTTAAAAGCCCCCAGAACACCCCAGGTGCACATTACAAACCTTTAAAATACATGGATAAAAGAGTAAAAGTGAAAATCTGCAAAATACCATATAGCTCGCATTTCTGAGTGTTGGGGAAGGTACTTCTGGAATAAAATACACAATATATATTGTATAATAGTGTGTACAAAATATTATGATGATCCAAAATGTATTGGCAGAGATATAAGGAGATCTTTCTGAAAATGAAAAGGAGCACCCCCCAGATTTCGATGTTCTGGTCATCCTATAGCCTGGAGACTATCAGATTCAGATTCCTGAACCCAAAAAACACTAGGATCACCAATCATCCATGGGGTTCATGTGTCAAAACTCCGAAGTAATGAGTGTGCTCTCATTTATGTACAAAGTTATGCTGTCTGCATGGATCATGCCCTAGTAAAAATGGCCCCAATGGATGAAAGATGAATCTTATGTTTTTTGGGTCCAGGAATCTGAATCTGATAGTCTCCAGGCTATAGGATGACCAGAACATCGAAATCTGGGGGGTGCTCCTTTTCATTTTCAGAAAGATCTCCTTATATCTCTGCCAATACATTTTGGATCATCATAATATTTTGTACACACTATTATACAATATATATTGTGTATTTTATTCCAGAAGTATCTTCCCCAACACTCAGAAATGCGAGCTATATGGTATTTTGCAGATTTTCACTTTTACTCTTTTATCCATGTATTTTAAAGGTTTGTAATGTGCACCTGGGGTGTTCTGGGGGCTTTTAAGGTCAAGGAATCCATTGGTAACAACTCCGAAGTTTTCCGAAGCTCAGAAACACGAGTTTCTATGTTACGATTTAACCACTTTTATTCTTTTACTTACATAACCCAGACTACCGGACCGTCCGGACTGCTTATCGTGCAGACAACCGAGTAGTTGCTTCGACACTATGCACTACATGGCATAGTAGCCCCTTCAGCATCAGCACACTATCGCTTCAGTATGGCGTGCTCGAGCTTCTATCTCTCACGAATGGTTTATACTTAGACCCTCACTTTAGTATTTAAGTAGCTAAGCTCTCGCTAGTTATACCCTAGCTTCGAGCTAACGTTTAATCTATACTGAAACTATCGCTTTATCTATCGCTAAGACTAAAGACTTAGCCTTTGCTCTCAATCACTTAAGGAACTTGACGGTGACTGCCCGAACGCGAGACAGCCGTTGTTTATCTTTGATTGGAGTTCGGGTCTAACAATTAGCTCGAAGCTTCCCCTGGTTCCTTAACCAGAACCTCCATGTTAACGACACTCCAGGCAATCTTAATTGCAGTCTTTTTTGGCGTCGGGACCGCCCTCTTTGCAGCAGCAGTAGTGCTAGCAGTATTGCATGAGTACGGACTATACCCTCGCCCTCGACGAAACCAAATACGCTACCCCCCACCCGTCATAAACCATGTCATCCCACAGCAGCCACCACCGTTCCACTTCTACCCACCCCTACCTAGGCGAAGAACCGAGACAGTCGACGAGTACCCTCGTGTCGTCAACGAGTGAACCACACAAGCTGACATTCCTAGGGAAATGGAAGTCGGCATTCAAGAAGGAAGCACTAGAGACACTGCCAGAGCAAGGCACTCTCTTACACAGGATTCTGCAACCGGCTCCGCCGGCCATACCCCCCATCCACATCGACCAGCTCCCACCGCTAACGCAGCAGACCTGGCAAGATACCTCGTCCGACTCGGCCTGGGGGAGGTCGGCGACGGAGCAACTCCAGTTTCAAAGCAACATGCCAGCGATGGTCTTGGGAATTCACCAGCCAACCCCACGCTCGACCTTACCGAGCTATGGGACAACGTCAACCTTCCACCCACAGCCTTTTACCCCAGAAGAGGAAATCCATATCGACGAAGAACTCCAGAGCCGGAGTGTCTACCAGAACAGCCCATCCAAATCACAGAGCAGCCTCCGACACCCCCAATCTCGCCCAGAGAGTCGACGCCAGAGTTCGAGCAGCGACCAGAGAGCTCGAGCCAGGCAAGACTCCGCCCTCCCCGTCCACCACGAAGAAGGTACAGACGAGAAGAGAGCGTTGGGTACGACCCCATCACTGGCCTCAACACAGCCGACAGGATCAGAATCGATGAGGCGTGGGCACGATCTGACACCCCCAGACCAGTATCCAGGCCAGATGAGGAGGGAGCCTCTGCCTTTGCCATCCAGCACGCCAGGGAGTGGCGAGCAAGAGAGAATGTGCAAATCGCCGCGTTCAGGGCGGTCGATGTTGCCGCAGGACGTATCAGTCCCGACGACAGCGACGCAACCGAGGTACTCCCCGAGGCGGAGCATGTCAACGGAAATCCTTGGGGAAGTCCCACCGCCTCACCAACTCCCCCGACTCCAGAGCCCCGAAACACTCTGCCGGCCGATCACCCCGATAACCATGCCCCGGGCTCTCTATCTCCTCGCCACGGGTAAATTAACCCGAATTCCCAAAATACTTTTCTATGCCCCGTTACTCGACTTATTTAATCATTTCCAAGAAGAGCTACTAGCGGATCAAGACTGGGCCAGAACCCCAGCTGGAGTTGATTACGCTCATTTCGGATATAGCTATATCCTAAAAGAAGAAGCCAGGCACTTCGCCCATCAGGCTTATAACATGATCCATCCGGATCAACCCATCCAGGTCCCCGCTCGCTACCAATGACCAGACTACCAATATCCAGAAACGGACACTCCTGAACCCATGCCGGACGAACCACCAGTACCACCTCGACGGGCCGAAATACCCGCTACCTACTATTCGGCCCTGAGCTATATTTATCCCCGGGGATATGGACCGCCAGGCATGCAAGCGCCGCCTAGACTCTTCGCTGCCGCAGACGACAACGCTGGGCCACCAGGCCCGCCACAGCAGCTGATTCCCGGCCCTGTACAGCCGGTAGCCCCACCCGTAGCAAGGAGATGGGCGCCACCACGATACCCCCCGCCGCCAGGACCACCAGAGCCACCCGCTCCCTGGGTTCTCGCCGAAGATGCTCAAGGACCCTGGGCATCACTAAAGCCCGAAATGGTCAAAGTTCCCGAAAACTTCAACGGCGACTCCAACGACATCGCTCGGTTCTTTTCCCAGTGCGACATGTACTTCTCCGTATTCAACCAATACTTCTGATATCATCCACATAAGGTCATCTTTTGTGCATCACGATTCGGAAAAGATGCTCAAGTCTGGTGGGAACTATGTGCAAGGGAACTCGGAAGGAACCCCGACGGAGATCAGCTGTACCCAGAGTATGAGAACTTCGTGGGCGAAGTCAGACGACGATTCTGGAAGGACGCCAATGCGGAGATCAAGTTCACACAGTGGGAACGACTGCGACAGAGCACTTTCCCTGACGGCGACTTGTTCTTCCAGCAGTTTGACTCGCTTGCATTCGAAGCAGGGGTCATCGGAATCGACCAGATGATGGTGGCACAAGTAAAGAAAGCGTGCCGTTCTTCCACCAAGGACATCATCTATGTGTCGGACGCCGATCCCCCACGTAACTATCCCGAGTGGAAGCGTCGCATACTCCGCATCGACCACAATTGGAGGACAAAGAAAGCAGAGTCTAGCGGAGGAATTAAAGTAACGGACTGGAAGCAACAGGCGAAGACGAACACGCCTTGGAAAGGAAACAATCAGCAGCAGACCAGCGCCCCGGAAAAGAAAACCGGCACTGGCACCATGTACGGAGGCACGGGGAAGCCCATGGACATCGACGCTCTACGCGCCAAAGCAAAGTGCTTCGGATGCGGAGAGGTCGGACACTTCAAGCGGGACTGTCCCAAACGCGCCAAGACGAAGGAAGAACATTTACGACAGGTCGAATATTATTGGGACCACGTCACGACAAAGGAGAAGACGGACTCGAAGATTGAGGAGGTAAAAGACGGGGCTGAGCAGTAAACGATTCGACTGCCTCGGCCAAGGACTTAGTTTCATCCGGTACGCACTCGTCGCCCGCTAGTCAGGCTCATTGTACTTCTGTAGTTTCAAACATGCATTCGAATATACCATTTTGCGACTTCACTACCGAGACAGAAACCAAGAAAGAATCGAAACAGGACGTCGGGATATCACCGACTAAGCGTTCGGCGAGTAACTCATCACGAGCGAAAGCGGCGAACGAAAAGGCACCCACCATAGTGCTACCCATCATAACAGCACCTAACAAGCGACTGGATGGGACAGGGGAACAAGTGCCTTCATTGAAGGGACACGCCCCCTCTGAAGCAGAGGAACCGGCTTCCTCTGAGGTGGCTCCATGGGGTCCCAGCCTCGCTGGGAGTTTCGAGGGAATAGCTTCGGCGAAACCTCCCCTGGTAAAGGAGAACACCGCATGGCTACCAACAGCCACGGACGACTTGAACACCATGTGCAGTGGGCGAACCCGACAAGAGGGCCCCAGGAGCGCGACCCAGCACCAAGACAAAGACTGGGACCAGGTTGGCAGAGGCCCCGGGACAGGTGAGCGGAACGATTCGCATAGTCCCGAGGAGGAGGGTGAGGCTGTTCCGCATTCTGCTATGGTCCAAGTGCAGCCCATCGTCGCTACCTGCGGCGACTCCTCGGTCAAGACGAACTTGCTGCTAGAAACCAACACACCACCGGGCGATCCCAACGAAGACGCACATGTGGCAAGAACCGTTGGATGCGCAACGGCCCCGACCAAGGCAGCCGAACGGAAGGAAACTGCTAGCGCCCAGGCGGTAAAAAGGGGGCCCCAGGTACAGTTAGAGGAGATTCCCGACGAAGAAGATGATACGAGCTTCCGACGAAGTCAAGAAGCTAACCGAACCCCTTCTGTAGCCCCTGAGGTGACCCAGTCGACGGTAACCGAACCAATAGGTTCCGGCGTGAAGACTGAGAAGGTCCCGCACGAGTGGTTGAAGCCGTTTGGAGCTGAATGGACGCTACGTGGAATTAAAGACGCCAGAACGGAATCAGAGGCAAAAGCGATCCTAAAGAACTGGATTCACAAAGCACGAGCAGAGGAAGTGGTGGATGAGTTGCTAGAAGGACTAAAGGGAGCCACGCGTATCAATGCACTAGAATGGATGGAAGAATTGCGAGAGCCCAGACGCTATATCTGCCGAGTAAGCGGAAGCGAGAAAGCTCTAACGACCGACGTCCAGATTGAAACGCCTGACCGTATTCCCCGAATCCCCTCCTCAGCTTTAGTCGACAGTGGCTGTACCAGTAGCGCCATCAGCCGAGCATTCGTCGAGAAACATAACATTCTTACCCGCGCGACAGCAGCGCCCATTACCGTATATAATGCGGACGGATCAAAAAACAGTGCGGGACGGATCACCGCCTTTGCTGAACTATGCATCATCATCGGAGATCACGCTGAGCGCATAGATCTAGCCGTCACTGACTTAAAAGACCATGACATATTCCTAGGGCATGATTGGCTAGTCAGGCACAACCCGTTGATCAATTGGCGAACCGGAAAGATGACGTTTGCCCGATGTCAATGTCGTCATACTCCGATCCCCTTACCAGATGCGGACCCGTATGACAAGTGGGATGAAGAGCTGGAGGAAGGCAATACTATCCTAGCAATAAGCTTTGAAGAAGCTATTCGCATCAGGGCAATGCGACATGTGGCCAATGACCTAGCGGCCAAGGCGAACGCAAAGAAGGAAGCCAAAACGTTTGAGGAAATGGTCCCTGAGTGGTGCAGAGACTTCAAAGATTTATTCGATAAAGAAAACTTTGATGATCTGCCAGAACCTAAGCCATGGGACCACGCCATCGAGCTCATTCCCAACGCGAACACCAATCTCGACTGCAAGGTATATCCACTTAACCGAGCAGAGCAGGAAGAGCTTGACAAGTTTCTCGACGAAAACTTGTCAAGTGGGAGGATATGCCCATCCAAGTCACCCATGGCATCACCCTTCTTCTTTGTTAAGAAGAAAGATGGCAAGCTAAGGCCCGTCCAAGACTACCGGAAGCTCAACGAGATGACGATTAAAAACCGCTATCCCCTTCCCTTAATCTCCGAACTCATGGATAAACTGCGCGGTGCCAAATACTTCTCCAAACTCGATGTGCAATGGGGATATAACAATGTCCGAATCAAAACGGGAGATGAATGGAAGGCAGCCTTTAGAACGAATCGTGGCTTGTATGAGCCAACGGTCATGTTCTTTGGGCTTACCAATTCGCCTGCCACCTTCCAATGGATGATGAACGATATCTTCAAGGATCTCATCGCATCAGGGAAGGTGACCATTTACCTGGATGACATTCTTATCATGTCCAAAACTAAAGAAGAGCATCGCCGCATCACAAGGGAGGTCTTGGCGACTCTAAGGAAACACAAGCTATTCCTTAAAGCCAAAAAGTGCGAGTTCGAAGTCCTGGAAACGGAGTATCTAGGCGTCATCATCAGCGAAGGAAGCATCCGCATGGACCCGGTTAAAATCAAAGGCATCGCTGACTGGCCGATACCGACCAAAAAGAAGGAACTCCAATCCTTCTTAGGATTCACCAATTTCTACCGGCGCTTCATCAAAAATTACAGCAAAATCGTGAAGCCCATGACTCAACTAACAGGGAATGACGCATGGAAATGGGGAGAGGCGCAGCAGGAGGCCTTTGAGCAGCTAAAGAAACAACTAGCAGAGGATGTCATACTCGTGATACCAACGAACAAAGGAAAATTCCGAGTAGAAGCCGACGCTAGCGAGGGAGCCATCGGCGCCGTTCTCTCTCAAGAACAGGATGGCAAATGGAGACCCATATCATTCCTGTCAAAGTCTCTCTCGGTTACGGAACGTAACTATGAGATCTACGACAAGGAACTTCTTGCCATCATGCTCGCCCTTGAAGAATGGAGGCACTACCTTATGGGAGCTTACCAGGACTTCGAGATCTGGACGGATCATCAAAACCTCCAGTACTTCCGAAAACCCCAGAAAGTGAATCGACGCCAAGCTCGATGGATCACCGAGTTAGCAGAATACCATTTTACCCTTCATCACAAAGCCGGTACCGCCAACAAAAAGGCCAACCTCCTCTCTCGACGCGCAGATCATGACCAGGGACAGGATGACAACGACCAAGTAGTAGTCCTGTCTCCAGAACACTTCAGAGCAATGATCATGCCAACCATCGAAGAAACCCACCGAGACATATGAGTAGCCACAAAGAACAACCGCCTCTGGGATCGAGCCGTTGCGGGCTCTCTCGACCACGACCGTGGAATGAAAATGACAGACGGACTCATCTGGTACGACAGTAGGATCTATGTCCCGCGAGATCATACACTCCGCGGAGAGATCATCGCTCGATCCCACGACCACATCACCGCTGGACACCCAGGCATCGAAAAGACCAAAGAACTCGTTCTAAGAGAGTTCTGGTGGCCGAAAATGAAGAAAGACATTGAAGCCTACGTACGAGCCTGTGAAACCTGCCAGCGAGCGAAAAGCAGCAACCAAGCCAAGGCAGCACCATTACACCCCAACGAAATACCATCTCGCCCCTGGACCCACATTTCCGTGGACATGGTCACTGGATTACCGCAGAGCAACGGACACGACACGATCATCGTAATCGTCGACCGTTTCTCGAAGGAAATCATCCCTGTCGCATGTTCCACGGAATTATCATCAGAAGGATGGGCAAAGATCCTTCGGGACGAAGTATATGCTAAGCACGGGATGCCCCAAGTCATCATCTCAGATCGAGGAACCGTATTCGTATCCAAGTTCATGAAGGACCTATACGATCTTCTCCAGATCAAGGGAAATGCCTCAACCGCCTACCACCCACAGACAGACGGACAAACCAAACAGGTGAATCAAGAAATTGAAAAATACCTTCGCATATTTGTCAATCACCTCCAAACCGACTGGGCAGAATGGCTCTCTCTCGCCGCATTCGCACACAATAATCGCAAACACTCCTCTACCAGCAAAAGTCCATTTGAAGTCAACTACGGCTTCAATCCGAACGTATTACCAGGAACTAAATCCACTACCCCTTTCCACACCCCCGCTTCCGACACCTTCGTCTCCAAAATGCAGGAAATCCACACTGACACCCAAAAATCACTCGAAAAGGTGGTGACACAAATGAAAGCGCAATACGACAAGAACAAATGCCCAGCAGTCGAGTATAAAGTAGGCGACAAGGTTTGGCTTGACACAACAAATCTCCACCTTCCCCGGCCAAAAAAGAAACTCGACAACAAATGCACAGGCCCCTTCGAAATCAAGAACAAGAAGGGCGCCTCCACGTACACTCTAAAATTACCCACCAACTGGAAAATTCACCCTACCTTCAACGAGTCATTACTCACTCCATATAATCCGCCGGCATTCCCTAATCAAGAACAACCACCTCCACCACTGCCAGACTTAATAGACGGCGACGAACTTTACGAAGTTGAAAAGGTCCTAAACAGCAGGCAACGTAAAGTTCAAGGACGACTTGGGGAGCCATCGAGAATGACGACAGACTACTTCGTCAAATGGAAGGGTTATGGACCAGAGTCAAACAGCTGGGTACGGGAGGACGATATGGATGCTGACGAGTTGATAGAAGACTTCCTTGCGGAACACGTCAACGGGATAAACGCCACAGAAATCGTAACCTCGAACAAAGCCATCACCATGATCCTAGATCATGAATACGACGGGGAAGGCAACGTTCAATACCTTGTCCAACGAAAAGATGGATTCCAGAAGTGAGTCAAAGCCCTCAAACATTACAACTTTGAGTGGCGGGAACTTCTGCAAGACTACTGGAATAACGAATCAGACGACGGAGAACCACCAGTTGGAGATGAAGACCGGATCGATGACCCATACGGAGGAGAGGCCAGAGGAATGTATCAAGAAGACTTCCCAAACGACTGGAGCGGACTGTAACAGCAGTCGGGACGCCTGCCTTAAGAAGGGGGTAATGTTACGATTTAACCACTTTTATTCTTTTACTTACATAACCTGGACTACCGGACCGTCCGGACTGCTTATCGTGCAGACAACCGAGTAGTTGCTTCGACACTACGCACTACATGGCGTAGTAGCCCCTTCAGCATCAGCACACTATCGCTTCAGTATGGCGTGCTCGAGCTTCTATCTCTCACGAATGGTTTATACTTAGACCCTCACTTTAGTATTTAAGTAGCTAAGCTCTCGCTAGTTATACCCTAGCTTCGAGCTAACGTTTAATCTATACCGAAACTATCGCTTTATCTATCGCTAAGACTAAAGACTTAGCCTTTGCTCTCAATCACTTAAGGAACTTGACGGTGACTGCCCGAACGCGAGACAGCCGTTGTTTATCTTTGATTGGAGTTCGGGTCTAACATTCTATATGTGCTCCTCCTAAACTGTTATATCATTATGATGATCGATACTGAGACCCCACAAATGAAACCTAGAGTCGTTTAGGGGTTTTCAAGGCCAGGAAATTCATTGGTCAAGTTTTCGAAGTGATCCAATGCACGTAGCACCCCCAAAACGCGAATTATCGCTTATTTTCGCTATTTTTCATTATTTTACCCTTTTTACCCACTCCACAGGGCCCCCATACCTCATCAGAGGGTTCGCATTTATGTTATTTATCTTTAGGCATATATTAGTACCATCCCCTGGCCCATCCAGGACCCAGAAACCACCCAAAATGCGAATTTTCTGCATATTTTCGCTATTTTTCACTATTTTAGCCCTTTTAACCACTCCCCAGGTCCCCCATATCTCACTAGAGGGTTTGCTTTTATGTTATTTATATTTAGACATATACTAGTACCATCCCCTGGCCCATCCAGTAACCAGAAACCACCCCAATCCCAGATTTTTCCGAAAATAACCTGATATTGATGGCTGATCCTATTAATTGGCTGCACTGCCACACTACATCCAGTCTCCTGAGGCTGAATCCAGCCTCCAGGGGCTCTGGAGGCATGTGGTCAGCTTACTAATCCATAATATATTTTTAAAAGACCTCAAATATCTAGTTTCGGCCCAAAACAGCAAGCGGGAGGGCAGGAATAAGGCCCACAATCATTCTGGAGGCATTTGGAGCAACTTTCCCAAAAAGGAAAAAAGTGCAACAGTGAGAGGGAGGGTGGGGGACCCTGATAATGAGCAGAGGGGAGGGTGGCAGTGCAACAGTCATCAAAGGGGAGGGTGTGACAATGTCCTGCTCTAGTCACAGTGACAGAAATACTTTATTTAGGTGGCCAGTCAATTGACTGTCTGGATTTATCACAGGCTTAGTCAATTGACAGTGTTTGAAGCCATCAATTGACTGCTATGGCTGACACCTTGCCCTAAATCATATCATGGTCCAGCAACAGAGAATGATGAGCCCTGCTCCTGGCCATCGTTGTTGTCGTCAACGCATTCATCATCCTGATCATCATTCATTTGCGGTAATTTTGCCCTCCTGCTCCCAGATAGCGGCCGATATGAAATCCCTGGGTGCATTCCAGGTTGCTGAGATGTAGGAATTTTGTGGTCGACGCCAATTGCCCTCGATGTTGAAGCAGGGTAGGCTCAGTCAGTCGGAATGAGGACCGGGGGCTTATTTGACCGATTGGTGGGAATTTTTTGTTGGCTAGCATCGTCATTGTTGGTGACAGTGACCGTCTCATCCGGTATATGGAGCTACACATAGTGCTGCCTCGTTGGAGGGCCTACACGTGGGGGTTGGGGGTGGAAGGTTGCTATCCAAGGCTCTTGGGGCCATCAGATGCGTAAAAGGTATCTAAAAGAGTATTCAGCATCGAAAAGAATAAGTACATACCCTTTTATGCCTGTGAGAAGGCTGTTGAGCAAGTGGATGGGATGTTGTTGTCTTTGTGGTGGTGGTAAAAGCCCATGAATGAAGTGGCACAGCCACTCGATCACTGCTTGGTTGATTGGACCATGGCAAGTGGAATGGATGCTTGATATGTATCCTCTACTCTAGTCTCCCACTCTGAAGCCAAAAATTTTAGTGGGATATATTCATTGACACATGTTCTATACAATAATCATGAACAAAACAGCTGTCTATTAGTTCATTTATCACTATTAAAATTCTGAAAGATCACTGTCTATAAAAGGGCATATGTTTGTCACTATTGAATTCTAAGGTAAAACTTAAAATGCAGGGTCCAGGTTCAAAATCCAGCATAAAAGAATGAATCCTTGTAAACTTGGACTCATAATGACATCTCTGGAGCATCAATGACTGAAGAGGAAGGACAACATGTTAGGAAGGAGATAGGGAGCATATATGAAATCAAGGACTTGGGAAAGCACAACAGTGTGCTCGGTATGACAGTGGAGTTTGGCAAGGACAAGGGGGTCACAAAAACTGAAAAAATCATATAGGGTCAAAAAAGTTTTTAAGGCCTCGATGGAGCAACCGACCGACTGGTGTAGGAATAACATACTGAGAATAGTTGCTGAGTCATCTTATTCTACCATTTGGGTACTTCACAGCCACCAGTAATATCTCTATCCCCGGACCCGAAGCTACCCATCTTGCATCTGACTTACCCAAGTCTGCCCCCAGTGCTGCCGAGAGGCTCCTTGAGCCTCCTACAGGTCAGATATGATCCGACA
Organism: Armillaria altimontana; assembly: GCA_022818075.1. Lineage (NCBI taxonomy): Eukaryota > Fungi > Basidiomycota > Agaricomycetes > Agaricales > Physalacriaceae > Armillaria > Armillaria altimontana. Next base: position 653,167 of record JAIWYR010000005.1, on the reverse strand, counting down.
GGTTTTATTTTACACCGAATAATGCATCAATGGCACCCAGGATAACCCCATTCCTCTATACAAAGGGGGGGGGGGGAAAAAAAATTTTAAGGCCTCCTGGGGCTGACCAACCGACTGACCCAATGTGCCGGCTTGGCAGGCCGCAACCCCCTTGGGTGAGGAAACTGGTACCATCTCACTGCATCAAAAGAACCTGATATTAAAAGCGCTGGAGACCTTCAGAATGGCCGATTGCAAGCCCAAGGCAACACCGCTTCCAGTAGGAAGTCTGATGAACCTTGAGATGCAACCCCAACCGATTCCAAACATGGACAAGGAATTCATGGCAGATAAAGACTACTGCGGCATACTCAGATCATTAAACCACATTGCTAATGGGACTAGACCAGACATCACCTTTGCTACCAACTATCTACAGCGATATGCATCTGACACTTGCCCTATTCATTGGAACCGTGCTATGCACATCCTTGCATACTTGAAGGGAACCATTGAATATTGAATCACTTACAGCTGAGGAAATTCTGAAGATGATGGCCTTACTCCAGTTGGTTATGTGGACTTGTCCCATGGCGATGATAGAACTACAGGGAAGTCAACAATGGGCTATGTCTTTACGATGGCTGGTGGGCCTGTCGCATGGAGCTCTCAATCCCAGAAACGTGTCATGCTATCAATGTCAGAAGCCGAGTATGTCACTACAGTTCATGGAGGCCGTCAATCACTATGGATGGGTTCATTTCTAGATGAACTCGAGCTGTCAAAGGATCAACCATACCCTCTCAATTGCGACAATAATTCTGCCATTGGCCTGACGCAAAACACCAAGGGCCATGGCAAGTCCAAACATTTCACTATGGACTATCATTGGATCCGAGACAGTGTCCAACTGGGCGAGTTGGATGTACGCTACATCGCATCAGAGGATAATCTGGCTGACCTGTTCACGAAGAGTGTTCCTAAACCGTGGGCGAACGAGCTACTACAGAGAATGGGGATGACTGGAGTTTAGAATCCTACAGGTGTAGGCCTCAAGGGGAGTGTTAGAGATTCAGCCTCACCCGTTATCGGTATTCTTACTGTCTTACTCGTTAACTTACTTACTATATTTAGATCATTACCTCCTTTATTTCATTACATATATCTTCTGATTTCCCCCTCTTTGCACCTCAGCCATTCACTACTACGACGTGTGTCTGACTGAGGTGCGTATATCATTTATATTATCTTCTCATTCATATTACTTACGCTACGTTTACAGTTGCTGTATTGTTAACAGGTAGCGTACCTAATAAAGCCATTCACTACTACGACGTGTGTCTGACTGAGTTGCTGTATAGTTAACATGTTTCCCTGTCTTGATGTTCCCATGTCTTCGCCTTGTCTCGTCGCGCCCCTCTTCATGGGCTCGAGCATGACACCCGAGAGTCACACAGGGTCCGTGCCACACATCGTCATATGGTCCTGTTAGCTCTCGTAGACAGCCTAATGACGAAGTCTTTCGAATAAGTAGCACTGGTGTGTGTGACACCGGCATAACGATATCGATATAGTTCTCCCACACACTTCGATGATTACTATCCCACAAGGAGTGCTATTTGCCACGTTTCTTTACGTCCAGCACAAGCTATCGAATGGGGAGAAGTAACATTGCTGCCCCATGCGTCGCTTACGCACGGTGCCGCTGCACAGATTCTACATCAATTCAAGTTATTCGTCACAATGATCGATAGCAGCAAACACGACAACACTTCCAGCCGCCTTTCACGGGCACTCGCTCTCATCAACATCGGTGAACCAAGTTCCAGCGATACCATACTTTCCCTAGAGAGAAGAAATTGAGTATGACGTCCACGCGACGGAGGATCACTAACCTTGTTCTCGCATGTATCGGGGTGGGCAAAGCTCTTCCAAGCGAATTCAGAGGGAGTGGAAAAGCACATCTCAGCCCAGTTGTCATAGGGCTCTTGATGATTGAACATATGTGCTTCAACGCGCTATGATAGTGTTATCTAGTATCGGGTAACGATTACGACATGACATACCATTTTGCGGGATCCGTAGCAGCCCTAAATGAAGGATATCAACGCAGGTCTGCGTGTCTGCAGCAAATACTTACCTTTTTCTCGTGATTACCCCACCACGTCTTACACGTCGGTTCGTTCGACGTTACGGTCCAATGTCCAACAATACTGACAGCGCCATCCTGGTCAGCGAAGCAAATCAGCGCCTACCATAACCTTCGAAGAATAGAATGAACGTACCTGCCTCTCTTTTGTGCAAAACTCTGGATGGTCATATTTGACTCCATGAATATCGATAGCTGTCTTCATGCACCAGCTCTCCGCGTCCTCTCCATAAGGAATGTTTATCAGTTTCGCCTGATACATCCTCTTCTCGTAGCTCAAACACCGCTTCTCTGGCGTCAAGTCCTGCCAGATCAGCCCAGCGCGCTTCCTGTGTTCCTCGTCCTCCCGCATCGCATCCTCCTTCGCCTGGACAGTTTGTTCTCTGCGCGCGATAAGGCTCTCTCGAGCCCTGATTACTCGATCTTCTCTTTCTTTTTCTGCCCTCCTCCTCTTGTCCTCTTCTTCGTGCGCCAGCCGTCTCTCTTCATCCTCCTGCCAATGATCCCACTTTCTCTGCGCCTCCTCGCGCTCGATTTCTTTTTCCCGTTCTGCCGTCTCTTCCCTCCACTTCCTGTCCTCCTTCTCGTGTGATAACCGTCGCTGCTCATCCTCCTGTCTATGCGCCAACTTCCGTCGAGCTTCCTCAAGCTCAATCGCTTTGTCCTCTCTTTCTCTCTCTTTCCTTCTCCTGTCGTCTTCCTCTTCATGCGCCAGCTTTCGTCGTGCTTCCTCGCGCGCGATTGCTCTATCCTGCCTCTCCCTCTGCTCCTTCATCCATTGCTTCTCTTCTTCAAAACCCAAACGTCGTTCTTCGTCTTCTCGCTCATGGGCTAGCCTTCGCTGTGTGTCCTCGTGCTCAATCCGCTTCAGACGGTCTGACTCTTCACGAAGACGGTTCCTTTCCTGGACGTCCGTGCGGTGGGTGTTGGAGTAGTCGTCAACGAGATGCCAGGTGAACGCCATGAATAACAGGAGCCCGATCATGACCTTCAAGGTATACGAACGCTCCATGGGTTTCGTGGTTGTTTGCGGATTCAGTGGTGTCCGCTCATTGCTTGGATCAGTACGTGCACGATTATCTGGTCCAGGGAAGGTACTGTAAAGCGGAGGTGGGGAAGACCGAGGTCTGGTGTACAACATCAACGATAGTGAAGACGACGCTAATCATAAGACATACTTGGCAGCGCGGGCCATAGTCCTTGGCTCTGGCTCTGAGCGGAGACGACAGTGGGAGTAAAGAAGCACACGTCGGAGTTAAATTTGGTTGGCTTTCGCACGTGCAGGCGCTTGTCTTAAGAATGGATTTGGAGCGCTGATATTTCTCGAACGGATTCGTGGTAGTACTATATCAGCGATCATCCGTGTTGTGGCCATGCTTGAATGCTGTTGCGAATCAGACAAATCGTTCGAGATCGGTTGATGGAGAATGAGGGAAAACAGATCCATTTGTGTTGGAATTATGGATGTAACCAGGCGGCCTGGAGTCAAGGTTAGCACAGACGCGCAAATACTCGATGCAACAGTACGTACCACCGGCTAAATCGGCCTTGTTAATCCTTCCTGCACATTAGGGCACTGAAGTTGAGACTAATCGCCGCCTACGGTTTCGATGGTTTGTCGATACCATCGTCTCTACATAAGACCACTTGAGAGGCGGGAATGGTGCCGGATGAGAAGAATCCACGTGTAACCTGACTGAGCAAAAAATGAAGGCTAGGATGAGGATGGCTCAAGAATTGGGAGTTAAGACTCAGAGTCATAGAATGGGATTGGGGGGTCCGTTTTCATGATCTGTTCCATTTTCCGTGGGACCAAATCGCCGAAGCTTCGGCACAGGGAAATAATATGCAATCCCTCGCGACGAGGGTGAATCATACTCCATATACGGAGAAGAATTGAGCGTAAAGTGCACGGGAAATTTGAATCTAGCGTGGGTACCGTTGCCGTTAAGATTGAAAGTGCGGGGAAATCAGGAGTATAATGATAGAACGAGCCTCCAAGCACTGCCGTCTCTGTCGTATCTCCCCTACATATACATGCTTGATGGTTGCGCGTCGTTGCCTCTATTTATAGCGGGGAAAGCGGTCGCGATGCCTCTAGTCTATATTAGTGGTGTGGTGTGGTGTGGTGTGTGTACCGGCACAAGGGATATTCTCAGTCGCAATAAAGGCATATGTACCACCGAAAGGTTCTTCTCAATCAAGTCGAACTGTCGGAGCGAGATGTATGCGCGTGGCAACCGAGGGTCCTCTTTTCTAACCATTAATCCAGTCCCCAGGGAGTAGGAAACCTGGTACAATCAGGACCAGCTGCGTTGTCGGTGCTACGAATTTGGATGTCGTCCCTGCAAATTACACTTGGACACAGGGTGCAGAAACGAGACCTAGACGACGTACCGTAGTCCTTCATTTTAGCGCTACTAGTACCGGTATTGTGTCAAATTTGGTCGCGTCCGTGGGCCTTTAAGCTTTAACTCAGACTGAATGAGCAGAAAGAATTTATTCAGTCTGGAGGAAAACAGGCAAGAGAAAACGCGTGCCTGCTCAGAAATCCCGCGCCCTCGAGCAATGAAATATGAGGCAGCATTGATATTCCCATTGTTATAGGTCGGCTGAGTGAAACATAGAAGACGATGGTGGTTGCGGTGAAGACTGCAATTTCTGTTTTTCCCACGCCTGCCATTCCTGCTCTGACCTTGACTGCAACATCAGACCTCGTTGGCCTTGACGCCGCTGGTGGCGAATTCAACTTCTGGAGCGACCACGTTTCTCTGTTTCGATGGCGGCCATACTTGACAGGTTGAATTGAAGGAAGACGGAAGTAGTTGGTTTGGCCAAGGTGCGTTCAGTTCACCTGCTGATATTCATTTCCTCACATATCTCGCACTGCGCAGACGGCCTGGGCCTCTTTATGCGTCGGCACCAATAGGATTTACTAAGCCAATAACTATCGCTTTTCGGCCATTCCTACTGAATAGTATGCTGTGGCAGGTACTCAATTGTCATATGGCTGTGAAAAGGGACGCAGCCTGAGATATCCAATACAACAGATCTCTCTTCGCCTAAGCCTTCTGTGCCGAAACTGGTTACCGTGACAAAGGCGTTGGGAAGCGAGTGTTCATTGAGTGGAGACGAGCACCGCGACATGGCTCAAGGCGACACTCGATGTCGACGTCGACGTCTGAGCTTGTCTGTCAGTCACCGGTCCGAACCAGCCCTAGCTATTCTCTCTAGTAGCAGGTCCAGAAGCATCCTCCTCGACGATTGTGGTTCATGCATAGTGCGCAACGCCAGCTGAATTCTGCGAGACCGTTTGTGAGTATCGGTATCTTCTGCACACCATCAAAATCTAATAGCCGGTGATGAACAACAGATTCTTTCATTCGACCATAGCATACACGGGCGCGACGCTGATTGGTTGGCTCCAACATCGTTTATCGCTCAGCATATGTAAACGATCTGCATACGCGATGTCAGCTGCAACAGGAAGGAGTCGCGATGTCAAGATGATCATATGTCCTTTTGTGGATTCCCGCTATCCGGCTAACTATTTTCTGTACGAAGTCTCGCTCTACTTCCGACGCCTCATATTGACTTTGGGCTGTCCTTAGGTCTGAACGCTCCCCAGCTGCAAGATCCCTGATACCTGGCACCCATGGCTTAGAGGCAACGTATATACCGTCGCCGCTGCCTCACCATGTTCTATTCCTCCCTCAAATTCATCGCAATGATGAGCTTGAGACGTCCAGCCCTGCTCATGACCAAACTTTTCCATTATCAGCGTTGCCGGCGGCGCGTCGCATATAAGATGGCCTTTGCAATGTTCGACAGCAGATTTATCACCTCTTCCCTTCTTGTGGCCGCTCAGACATGCCCTCCACAGACGATGGTCTTTCTGAGGGAGAGATGCAAGTATTCTTCGACGGAACTTTCAACTCTTACGTCTTTGGGTTTTTCATCCACGGTCAGTTGTTCTGGATGATTTTTTTTTGGTGTATCATTTATTCTGGCTTAACCAACAGGTATCTATACTGGTCTCTATGCGGCATCCATATGGGTTCTAGGTGCGCATATTCCACTCCCAGCATATTGTCTAGTTTTCTAACTTTGCTTAGCTACTAACTGCATCTCAAAAACTCGGATTTACATGGGATGCCTGATCACGATCTTGTACACTCTTTGCACGATCCAGATCGCCGTTGCATGGATTGAACTGCGCACCGCTGTTGTCTATGGAACGTCTGTCCAGTCTCGATACGATCTCATTGGTCCTCCCCTGCCTTTGGAGGTCACGAGCGTCGTTGCCTCAGCTCTGAATATTATTGTTGCCGATTGTACGATAGTGCGTCTTATCTTCTTCTTCTGGGCCTATCGTTCATTTTACCCCGTAGATCTGGCGCTGTTGGGTTGTATGGGGTCAAAGCTGGAAAGTAGTGATTTTGCCCATCGTATTCGTCGTGTGCGGGATATGTGAGTCAAACTTCGTGTTATTCAGTCAAGCAGGCATTCATCGCCTCTCTTCCAGTTTGTGGGATCAAACTTGTCGTTCATCAATACATGGTGTCGTCGGGTGATGACACTGTGACAAAATGGGCTGTGGCCACCATTGCCGCGACACTAGCAACGAACGTTTTGTGCACCACTTTGATCATCACACGAATCATCGGTGTGGCAAGACGACAGCGCAGCATGCTCGGCATGGGTCTACGAACATATCGCGGCGTGTTGGAGATTCTTGTAGAATCCGCTGCGCTGTATTCGATCAGTTATCTGCTCCTCATGATATTCTACCCTCTGAGCGGTAACGGATATATGTTCGCCCAGATGCTGGTTTACCCTATCACCGTATGTCTCTTCGCTTCTGCATCATGTTATAGTTTTGACAACTTTTTAGGGTATAGCACCTACCCTAATCATCTCTCGAGTTGCTTCAGGACAGGCTCGGCCCGAAGAATCTTGGCATAGACCCTCGTCGCCTTTGGACTTCCATGGTGTATCTCGTACGCATTCCACAGTCATGACGGCGGATGTTATAGTACACAGTGACTGTGGTAGACCTGCATCTGTCAAAGGCAAGGGCCGAGAGCGATCGAGCGTGTTGGAATGTGAAGAAGTGCCAAGCTCTAGCCACGAGAGAGTAGCGCTGCAGTAGCTCGGCGATGCTCATAGGTATAGCCGCCACGGGTTTCAGGGGGTAGCGCGGGAACTAGTTGATTCATGTCTTTTATTTTCTTGGTGAGCGTGCAGCAGCTATGTTTTGGAGATTTAAATAATCTGATGATGTCATTATAGTGGTTGATACGTATTCACGTTTTGAATCGAACGTACCGTATCGCACGGTATTTACAACGTCGTTTCGCTTGCCTCCTGCCCAAAACAAGACTTGTACCGGACTGCACCGTTGTCACCGGTGAAGGGACTTCGACAAATAAATCTCTCAGTCCCGGGTATCTTTGCCGACATCAGCCGGCCCAACCGCCCAAGCGAAAAGGTGAAGAAGTGATAAAGTTATCAGGATGGCATCTTGAAGCTGCCGACGCTCCTCAAGGGCCCCCTTTGATACTTCGGCTGGCAGTTGTATTGTGTGAATGATTCCGCAACAGAGGTGATTCCGGATTTCCAGGCCGGACGAATGTGGTCCTGAGGGTCTGCGTAAATCTTCCGGTCCAGCGTTTGGACGCCGACCACCACAGGGAATCATATTTTCTCAGGACTTAGACACGGTTAAGTGCCTGCCTGCAATGATGATTCGCTGCGCTTTTCGGCGCTGATTTTTGGTTCACAGCGCCAGATGCGCCTCACGGTGTAGGATCTATGGGAAGTTAAGGGATACAGCTTCGGTAATATTCTCGTATCCGAGTAGCTACCTCCCTTCCTTCCTGTTCCCGAAAACAACGTATATGACCGCCGTAGCCGGGACTGGCTTTCTAGTGCGCAACGCCAGCTGAATTCTGCGAGACCGTTTGTGAGTACCGATATCTTCTCCACACCACCAAAGTCTAATAGCCGGTGATGATCAACAGATTCTTACATTCGACCGTAGCATACACGGGCGCGACGTTGATTGGTTGGCTCCAACATCGTTTATCGCTCAGCATGTATAAATGATCTGCATAGTACGCGATGTCAAGATGATCATATGTCCTTTTGTGGACTCCCGCTATCCAGCTAACCATCTTCTGTACGAATTTTCGTTCTACTTCCGACGCCTCATATTGACTTCGGGCTGTCCTTAGCTCTGAACACTCCCCAGCTGCAAGATCCTGATACCTGGCACCCATGGCTAGAGGCAACGTATATATCCGCCGCTGGCTCATCATGTTCTATTTCTCTCTCAAAGATTCATCGCAATGATGAGCTTGAGACGTCCAGCCCTGCTCATCACCAAATTTTCCCAGTATCAGCGATGCCGGCGGCGCATCGCATATAAGATGGCCTTGGCTACGTTCGACAGCAGATTTCTCACCTCTTCCCTTCTTGAGGCCGCGTCGACATGCCCTCCACAGACGATGGTCTTTCTGAAGAAGAAGCGCAGGTGTACCTCGACGGAACTTTCAACTCTTACATCTTTGGGTTTCTCATTCATGGTCAGATGTTCTGGATGATGCTTCTTTGGTGTATTTTTAATTATGGCTTAATCGACAGGTATCTATACCAGTCTCTATGCGGCATCCATATGGGCTCTAGGTGTTCATATTTCGCCTCCTAGTTTGTCTTCTAGTTTTCTAACTTTGCTTAGCCACTAACAGCATCTCGAAAACTCGGATTTACATGGGATGCCTGATCACGATCTTGTACACTCTTTGCACGATTCAGGTCGCCGTTTCATGGATTGAACTGCGCAACGCCTTTGTTTATGGAATATCTGTCCAGTCTCGATACGATCTCATTGGCGCTCCCTTGCCTTTAGAGATCACCAGCGCCGTTGCCTCAGCTCTAAATATTATTGTTGCCGATTGTACGATAGTGCGTCTTATCTTCCTCTTTCCAGACTATTGTTCATTTCCTTCCCCCAGATATGGCGCTGTTGGATTGTATGGGGTCAAAGCCGAAAAGTAGTGGTTTTGCCCATCATATTCGTCCTGAGCGGGATTTGTGAGTTTGTTTGTGTGTTGTTCAGATAGGCACTCATCGCCGTTCTTCTAGTTTGTGGAATCAGACTTGTCGTTCATCAATACACGGTGTCGTCGGGTGATGATGTTGTGACAAAGTGGGCTGTGGCCACCATCGCCACGACATTAGGAACGAACGTTTTGTGCACCACTCTGATTATCACACGAATCATTGGTGTGGCAAGACGACAGCGCGGTATGCTTGGCATAGGTCTGCGAACGTATCGCGGTGTGTTAGAGATTCTTGTGGAATCTGCTGCGTTGTATTCAACCAGTTACCTGCTCCTCATGATATTCTACCCTCTGAGCGGTAACGGATATATGTTCGCTCAGGCGCTGATTTACCCCATCACCGTACGTCTTCCTCCATCCGTTTTGCACTATCGTTTTGACGACTTGTTAGGGTATAGCACCTACTCTGATCATAGCTCGAGTTGCTTCAGGGCACGCTCGGCCCGAAGAATCTTGGCATAGACCCTCGTCGCCTTTGGACTTCCATGGTGTATCTAGTACGCATTCCACAGTCATGACGGCGGATGATACATCACACAGGGACTGTGGCAGATCCGCGTCTGTCAAAGGCAAGGGTCGAGAGCGATCGAGCGTGTTGGAATGTGATGAAGTGCCAAGCTCCAGCCACGAGAGAGTAGCGCTGCAGTAGCTTGGCGATGTTCATAGGTATAGCCGCCACGGGTTTCAGGGTGTAGCGTGGGAACTAGTTGGTTCATGTCCTTTATTTTCTTGGTGAGCGTGCAGCAGCTATGTTTTGGAGATTTAAATAATCTGATGATGTCATTCTAGTAGTTGATATGTATTCACGCTTTGAATCGAACGTACCGTATCGCACGGTATTTACAACGTCGTTTCGCTTGCCTCCGGCCAAAAACAAGACTTGTACTGGACTGCACTGATCATATGTTGTCACCGGTGAAGGGACTCTTCGACAAATAAATCTCTCGGTCCCGGGTATCTTTGCCGACATCAGCCGGCCCAACCGCCCAAGCGAAAAGGTGAAGAAGTGATAAAGTTGTCAGGATGGCATCTTGAAGCTGCCGACGCTCCTCGAGGGCCCCTTTGATGCTTCGGCTGGCAGCTGTATTGTGTGAATGATTCCGCAACAGAGGTGATTCCGGATTTCCAGGTCGGACGAATGTGGTCCTGAGGGTCTGCGTCAATCTTTCGGACCAGCGTTTGGACGCCGACCACCACAGGGAATCATAATTTCTCAGGATTATACACGGTTAAGTGCCTGCTTGCAATAAAGCGCTGCGCTTTTCGGCGCTGATTTTCGGTTCACAACGCCAGATGCGCCTCACGGTGTAGGATCTATGGGAAGTCAAGGGGTACAGCTTCGGTAATATTCTCGCATCCGAGTAGCTAGGGCGAACCCTAAAAGTTTCCTATCTGCCACGCGCGTACCATGCTGCAGACGCATGTTTAAAAATAGCTGCCGTAATTAATAGACCCGAGCGTTCATTGCCAAATTGGGACTAACCCAGCTTGCTCTTTGTCACCCATGTTCGATTCGAGCCACCTCTTCACATTCCTCTGTGCAGTTGTGATATTTCTTGTATTTGGGCCATCTGCTGTCACTTATAGTGCTCATCAACTTGTGGATGTACTGTCATACAGAATACGGCAGAGGTGGGTCTTCTCGAGGGCGCTTATTTACTATATTCAGTATGCTCATGCTTGCGTTCTGTAGTTCTGAGGAATTGCGCTCATCGGACGTGAGTACTAACCCGATCTGGTGTCTTTCGTCTTCTGACTGCACATAAGCTGGACGACCTAGAAACAAAGCTTGTCTCGCTAACCGCCCAAGTCAGAAGCGCCCGTAATGCTTTGCAAGCCGTTAATGAACTCCCTATCGAGATTCTCATTTCCATATTCCGCGAAACACAACAGCACCTCTCTTCCTTCCTTCCTGTTCCCGAAAACAACGTATACGACCGCCGCAGCCGGGACTGGCTTTCCCTCCGCGATGTGTGCAAGCACTGGCGCGTAGTCATAGATACAACACCTACACTATGGTCCACCGTCGACAACTACATCATTCCCAGTATATTCTTTTCACGTTCCTCCCCCGCTCCTCTATCCGTCTTCTTCGGCATGCGCAAAGCAGATTTCTCTCGCGAAGACCTCGAGCTGTTATCGCCCCACATGCATCGAGTGCGCGCGCTGCATCTGCGGCTATCCGAGTGGAAAACTGCAACGCCGACCGTGTTTGAGACACTCTCGGCTTCGGGGGCTGCGCCAGAGCTTGTCAGTTTGACTATTGATACGCTCGGAACCGTTGATGCAGGAAGTCATCTTCCGGCGCTGTTCAACGGGAAGATGCCGAAACTGCGGAAGCTGTGTCTGGAGTACTTCTCGACGTGGCCCAGTGGTTACTTCACCTCTCTCACGCATGTCTGCTTCCATCATCAACCTGTGCCACAATCCGCCCGTCCTAGTACTTCACAATTCCTTGACTTTCTCGAGGGATGCGCCGCATTAGAGGTACTTGCGATGGTTTCTGCGGGACCCTCGCGCACGGATGAGGAAGATGTACCAGCGCCCCCTCCGGATCGGATGGTTGAGCTCAGTTCGCTCCGAGAGCTGCACTGGGGAAAGCTCAGCGATCTGACACATGTGAAACGATTACTCTCATGCCTATCGCTCCCGGCACATACGAGCATGTATCTCTGGACGGATCTCACGCAGAGCGATGATCCCGCTGTCGGAAGTATGAATGGGGACTTATCCCGCCTCCTCCCCTCAGACCGCTCCAACTTGAAGAATCTCGACCACATCACCGAATGGCGCCTCTCGTGTGTGCCTTCCACAATGTACACTATCGTCGCGGTCTCCAATGGCGTTCTCTACACTCACGGCATCTTCTCCCATGATCATTACGAAAAGATACCTTCCACGTTCCCTTTATCCGAAGTTCGCACCTTCTGTATTCAAGACCAGCTCACTAACCCCGCGATGACGACAGCGCTGTGGCGCGATACGTTCCAGCACTTGCCTAGTCTCGTTGACCTTCGCATTCAGCCACCCACTACATTATGGACGTCCTCGAGGGTTATTCTTGGGCCTCTCAAGCCGGACAATGGCGATGCGGGAGAAGGACAGGTGATGTGTCCTCTACTCCGTTCGTTGTCCATCGAGGGACCGCCTGGGGCGATCCAGGCGTTCTATATAAGCGAGCTGGCGAGGGAGAGGAAGCGGCGAGGGAGTCCATTAGAAAGTGTAGAGGTAAAACAGCTCCTTCCACCGCAGACGGATTCACCAGAGGCGACTGTTCCTTCACCCTTCCCCGATAATACGTTTGTTGACATGATTTCGGACGACGAGGAGCAGCTCAGCGAGCATATTGAGCATGTGGAATATTCATACGACCAGAAGTCAACGACATTTTTGCCTCCCGACTGGCCTAATAGCGTTCATCTCTGGACGACGTCGACTTTCAGCGACCTGAAACCTGTGTTAGGAGACGTATCGGTATGATTAAAGAAAAATCACAAAAGGACGCTCCGTTCAATGTAGAATATAACACAATATATCATCAATATGTAACATAGTACAAGTACATTGGCATATACTGCCTTTCTAACATCAGCTTTGAAATACAATACCTTTACTCTGAGTAAATCAAATTTCCGTCATTGTCAAGTCATTTCTCGAGCACGAAGGACTAGTACCTGCCTTCGACTGCAGACCCCCGGCCAGACTTGGAGAAGGAAGACATGTAATTTGGTTGATGTTCTGGGGCTCGAGTCTCGGGCTCACGACTTGTATAGCTTGAGCCCACTAAAAATTCTAGTCGTAGCAATCGCTACGCCGATTTAGTATTTTGCTTTTTCCAAGCAGGACTCCGAAGGACGTGTGTAAGTATCCCACTCGGGACTTGGCACAGCGAATGTGAGAATGACTGAGGTATACGGGTAACTACAGTAGGGATATATAGTGATCGAGGTAAGGACAGAGGTAGATATGTTTCGTAACTGGATAGTGACTGATGAAATACCGGGTATACGATACGGATATCCTTCAACAGGAGAGTCCACTGTCCACGATGGTGAAGTGGCAGTTCATCAGTAGCCACATTCACATTGTGCTAATCTGTGTACTAGACAAAGAATTTCTCCATTTTCTCCGAGTCAGACAAGTTCGGCGCCAGATGGCTCTGTAATGAGCGTATTTCTTTCCGTGTTTCCTTGGCAGCCCATCATATCTTCTTCTGTCTCATCCGTCGTTGTTTCAATGGTGCCTCCAATAGGTGTCTGAAAATGCAAAGAAGACTGCACTCCATTCGAAGCCTCCTCTTCGGGGCGAGTTTGTCCCGAGGCAACGCGTGCAATGATCAAGGTAGGTGTGATACCCTAAGTGCTTGCCATTAGGCAAAAGGCGACAGAAATTGAAGTGACAAGACTCACGGTGATAGGATAAACCAACATTTGGGCATACATAAATCCATTATTACCCTGGAAAGGATATAGTATCATCAGAACTAGGTAGATAATAGAATACAGCGCTGCCGATTCCACGAGAATCTCGATAACACCACGGTAAGTCCGTATGCCGCCCATGATACCGCGATGTCCTCTGGCAACATGAATGATACGTGCGACAATAAGAGCGGTGCATAGAATATGATTTCCTAATGTCATAGCCATGGTGACCAGAGCCCATTTTATCGCGATGCTGTCGTTCACCGACACCATGAACTGATGTATTGTAAGAATGCCTCCGCAGACTGAAAACTATGATCAGTACTTGCAGGATGTCATTGATGAACCCGTACCAATCTCGCATATGACCAAGAATATCGGGAGGATCACTGCTTTCCGATCGTGAGCCCACACAACCCAACAACGCCAGATCTAAAGGGCAACCATTAAGAGAAATAATCCTGGTAAAGGTAGTCAACGCGTACTATAGTGCAGTCCGCGATTATAAGGTTCAGAGCTGACGCCGTAGCAGCCATGATCTCGCACAACAGAGATGACTCTATTAATTTAAATCTCTCCTGGAAAGATGTTCCGAAGATGTAGGCTGCACTGAATTCAATCCCCGATGCGATAACACGGATCGTAGAAAGAATGTACAGGACTGTGATTATACATCCCATGTATATTCGTGCCTTGTGGACCCTCTTAACAGCTTGAGGGAGTAGTTTTACAGCGAGTCGAAAAGGCGAGTCAATATTCATACCTAGTAGTAGCCATATCGATATTCCAAAAAGACCAGTATAAACGCCTTTGTTCGTTGTTAGGACATGTTCAGAAAAGCTTGGTTCGAGGTCTGACCGTGGACGAAACATCCAAGGATGTATGAATTGAAAGAGGCATCGAGCGAAGCCTGAAGCTGCATATCAGAAAGTCCTGCATCCGCGGATGACATAATGAAGTTGTGGATGACCTGGTAGAGGAGAGAACTTAAGGCCAGGTGGTGAAGAACGTTCAGGTAGGACGGACTGACTGTGTGTTATATATGTAGAAAAGGACTAAGCTGTATCGTTTTGAACTGATAATCACGACAAAGCCATGATGCTGAACTGTCCATCAGGACGGGCTGCCTTGTAGAGGGGAATGATCATATTCTCTACCCCGAGTCTTTCTCTCGTGAGCTTTGACTACCCCTGAGCATGTATCATACGGAGCACTGTACTGCATGAATATGAGACGCTCGAATAACAGTAAGGTACTTACAGAAAAACACTGATCACCATCCATCAATGAACATTTTGTAAATAAACACATAACTTCTTGACATCGCAGATGCCACGATCATTGCCGACTCGGATGTTTTTCTGTGAATTGACACCGTCCAACCAATAGACTACGAAGGGGATGATAAATTAATCATATAACGCTAGATACAGGCAATCACGATATGTCAGTATACGGTGTTCCCTTCATATGAGAGAATCTGTTACTCAACTGGACATGACTCGGGCAGCCGGGCTACGAATCTTGTCAAATCAAGGCACCCGCCCACGAGCTACTGCCTCTACCGCGTTGGCGAACTGGGCTCTGTAACATACACACCGCTTCATGTTGGAGTTAATGGTTGAGAGTACTTGCGATGGCGGTAAAAGAGAAAAAAATCAGAATCCAATCGAAATCAAACAAGGAAGCGCGCGCCGCACGTGACGGTGTAGAGGAACCCGGCGATGATGTTACGTCAGCCTCACGCCCGCGCCATGTCACAACCCACTTGCAACCCACCATGATAGTACTGAATAATCTCGCATCTCCGTTGGAATCCGTGCTTCGCTCGTGTGCATGGCGCTCGATGGTTGTTGCTTACTTTCGTTCGTTATCTAGCATTTGAACCTCAGTTGGCCCACGTGAGGAGTGATGTACAGTATGTGAAGAAACAGGCGGTCAGGGATGGATTCTGGCGCAGTTAGGTAAGTCAACCTGTACTACTCGATACTATTTGCTTAGACCTGTAACAGATCGTCTTGAATGGACCGTGAGCTTGCCTCCCATTCAAGACAATCAGTTACAGGTCTACTACTTGCTGCCTATCAGCGGCGAGCGCACTTACTTAGGTTACAGCAGTAGGTAATGCTATGGGAGGCTCACATGTTAGCCCGTCCTCTACTAGCTTGACGTATTTCTAACGGACTCGCCTCTGCATTCACGTTCCAATATCATCCATTTGCATCCGCCTTCGAATTTGCTCCTATAAAGTTTTGCTTATGAACAAAACCGATCTTCGTCGCCGTCATCCCATTGCGGTCGAGTGAATCTTTGCGACCGGAAGAATTGCTGCACTGGAGCACGAGGTGTCAAAGTTGGATGGACAGGGATTCGTAGGGGATTCGTATGCGGAATAATCAGCACCTGACATTGCGAGTTATTTCTGAACGAGTTATTGTGTTCAGATCTCTATTCTCGTATTGATCTTTCTTCTCGTGGTACAGGACAATCGTACTTCTTCGTTGGCTCTCCGGCATACCCGCGATGACGGACCGTAGAAGAAGAGCTTGCAACGGTCATGAGTACCATCTCGGAGAAACTCCATCCTCATAAATATCTCTCTCGTTCGACCTCGCTACAACCTTTCATGTCTTTCCTGCTCCTTCTCTATCTTCCTCTGCTCTCTCTCGCAGTCCGGGTCAAAAACCTAGTCACCTTTGGGGACAGCTACACGGACATCACTACTATGGGTGATGGCGGGACAATGTGGCCTGTCTACGCAGCAGGGTATGCCAACCTCAACTTGTACCCCTTTGCGCGCGCAGGGGCGACGTGCTCGAACAACATCACGTACCGGCCCTTTCCTTCGATATTCGAGAGCCAGCTCCCTTTGTACTTCGCAGAAAAGCACAATGGCTCGATCAAGCTAGACCCAACGGAGACGCTCTACACACAATGGATCGGGACCAACGATATCGGGGTGTATTCTTTGGTGACGGGGAGCAACAACGCATCAATCGTGGATGTGGTGGGCTGTATGGTCAACTGGGTTCGGGTACTGTACAAGGACGGGGCGAGAAACTTTTTGGTCCAGAATGTAGGTGCTATCCTGATGAAAGGACCCCCAGGCTGACCTCCCGCATGTAGATGGTTCCGCTGAATGAGGCGATCCTGTACGCGCCAAACTCCTACCCAAATCATTACTTCGACGGGCCGCGGAATACAACGGAATGGAGCGTGTTTATTCGCCAACTGGTGCTGAGTGGGAACGCGCTGTCGCGGGCAATGCTTCAGGCGTTGGTGCCAGAAGTACCAGGTGCCCACATCGGGATCTTTGACTCGCATGGGCTGTTCCAGGATATACATGATAACCCCGCAGCATACTTGAATGGGACGGCCCCGTTCAATGTTACGGGCGCTGTGTTGTCGTGTGTGGCTGAAAGTAGTGGTCTCCAGTGCACGACGGTATCCGGGACAGATCGGGACAGTTATCTCTGGTGGGTTCATGGTATTTATTTATCGTGATGATCTCGTTTTGACGCAGACGGCCGATGTAGGTACGATGAGCTTCATCCGAGCGAGCAGGCGGACAGAATCCTAGCGAGGCAGATTGCCCAGATTGCCAGAGGAGAGGAGAATAAATGGACGACCTGGATTTCATGATGCGAGAAATACACGGTTCGATAGTGATAAAATAGCAGTAACTTTTACTTTTAGCAATATAAAAATGCAGAAGGCTATACAAAGGAAGAGAGGATACAACTCGTAGGGCTGTAGCGTTTCCGGAGAACGACAACACACGCTTCTTTTAACATGGCTCGGAGAGCTGTGCTAGCAAATAGGTATTGAAATGAATGATGGCAGAATCAAAGCGTCCTGTTTCGCCTCCGCGCGGGAAAGAGAGTAGCGCGCCTTACTGTGCTTACGAGACGAATCAAAGGCAATACAATGCGGGTATTAACGAATGAAGCTCTCGTCCCATATTTTACAGCTCTCTACTGATGTAGAGGGTAGTAGACATGCCTGGGTTCGACTCTTGCCTGAGAGATGGACGGCGTACGAAGACATCTTAGTTTTGCGTTCGCGACAGAGACGGTTATCAACTACCTTGTTGAATCAGGAGTCTCTTTCTTTTCAATCGCATATGGCCCTGGATATATTAGGAATCCCCGTCTTTTCCGTTTCGACAAATCACGACAGAAGTGCGCACGAATACTTACTTACCTGTACCGACAATAGGACATGTTTGCTTGGTATCCGTTCCCACGACAATCTTGATGTTGAGTGAACATCAAGCGAAGAACCTGATATGTAGCTGTGTATATGCGATCATATGGCGACACATCTGACGAATAATGTGGATTCTGATTCTGATTCTGCGTTTCCTCGAGCGGTCACTCTTCAAATCGTAGTTGATGCTCTATATGTCAGCATGATGATATCGGTCCCGAACACCCTGAAAACTTTGCGGCATCATAGGGTATGTATTATCCCACAAGTAAGCCCTACAGCAAAGACAAGTGGCCGTGTCCGCTGTTAAAGAGAGCGTCACGTTTTCATACAAACAGCAGCAGGTAGTTTACACTCGAGAGAAGTGCAAATAAGACTGAAAGTTGACTAGTCGTGATGAGTAGGTAGTGAGACCGGATAGAAGATAAACATAAGTTCAAAACCGTGCATCAAGAACGTGGACCCCGTCAATCACCGTACCCAGAATTTCATAAGAACGCGCAGGGTCAAAGATGAATCGACCGTATCTAGCACCTTCAAATCTCTGTCCCTTTGATAGCGAGATGTACCGATAGAAGGTTTGAGCTGATTGGCAGTCGGGCAGTGACGAGTAAAAGTATCGATGTTGAACCGCCTGGTCAAGACAACGGATCACCCATTGGGCGCCGCTCCAATCAGCCTGCCCAGGAAGGAGTGGAGTGGTTCCCTGTAATGGACTCTGCGCTGCGAAGAATCTACGAGCCAGAGACGGAGAGATGGTCAAGTACGGAAGCTCGACAAGGCAAAGCAATGTGTTTCTAGCAAGTAGTCTCGCGTTGTTACTCGCACTCAACGCCCACGAATGATTTCCTGTCCTTCTGATTTGATATAAGGAAATCCTTTTGGATAGTCGAAGCCAAGGGTCGTGAATGATTAGCGCCCAATGGTACTTTCCGTTGCCGCCTTCAGTGTCGTAGAGCGCGATGTAAAGTCTCGTGTACTTTGGCTCAGAAGACATAACGTCGAGGTCGAGCGTGATACTGCCAAGAAAACAGCTGATTAGTGAAAAGCACAGACCTCAGGATAATGCGCGAAGCTCACACGCTGCTTGTCGAAGAAAATTTGAGATTATAGTTCTGCGAAGCCGATATGAATGGAATGCTGGAGATGAACGTTTTGAACGAGGCGCCTTTCAATACGTGTGTATTTATACCATTCCTGCAGTCGATCTCCTAGTCGACGGCTCGCGAGATCTTTGCAAAAACTGGGAATCCTAGTACCCTGCGAAATGTCGTTAGTCCATTCAGATTTATCCGAGATCAGCCTCATGTCCAATTCACATGGAAGAGTCTCAATTGAAACGAGCGAAAACGGCTTAACAACGTGAAAGAAAAAATTGGTGCATCAAGATCTTGGCATAGAGCAGCGCAGCTCACAAATAGCCGCCTGAACATGCGGTATCCAAGCGGTTTCTGGATGGAGTTTCAGGTATGACGGATTGACCCGGGGGCTGCACACTAAGGGGCGGGGAGTATCCCCTAAGGAAACCAGAGCAGAACTCGCGGCACTAGGTTGTATATTAGTATGGATCTATAATATGAATATGATTCCCACGGTACGATGGCGTTCCAATCCTGGATGATCTGATCTTTATCGCATTGCAAAGTTTGCAGGCCCCATGGTAATTGCTGCTTTGGCAGGTTTGCGTTCGTCCGCCAGAGTTGTAGTCTGGGGCCTGGTATGAGAGTCGGCTGGTTGACATCAACTCGCCGGCTACATAAAGCAAAAACAAAGAAGTTATTGAATAAAGAAAGCCAAACGTCATGATTGATAGTCCTTGGAGAAAAAAAAATAGTTTCCCGGCCCGGGACGGAAGTAACCGGAAAGCTGAAAGGGTCATGTGATTGACGCGACTTAAACTTTTAACCTCTTTTAACTAAGACTTTGACGATATTTCTGCTACTGTCACTTTGCTTTCTTGACCATTGTATCTTCTTCAAATTCTGCTTTGCTTCTATGCTTACAACCATATCATTGTTCTACCATCCTATATAATCCAACTCTCGCGCCATGGATTCCCAACCTTTGAAATTGCCACTCAGGCAACTTGTTGTCGAATCCTGGCAATCGTACGCGTCCTCTGCTTCATCTTCATCATAAAATTACTCAGGTACTTCTACTACACGCTAATTCCATGCCACCTGCCTAATTTTTCTATGCAGACATGACTACTCCTCGTAACGCACGCCTCAGATTAGGCATCCGAATCTCAGCTCCTGAACAGCAGTCCCATTTACAAGAAACCCTAACGCCGATAATTTTTACGGACGATGTCCTTGACGTCGAGACCTGGGTGCAATTAGTCTGGGGACTGAGCAAAGAGGAGATCAAGAATGTCTTCCAACTGACGGCAGGTTGGAGGCTCAAAAAGTCGGCCATGGATAGGTACATCACAACTCTTTCCGACCCAAAGAAGCGGGAACCTGATCTATACCATGCGCTCAAGAATATTTACGACGATATCATCGACCGCCTATTCTCAGTGCCGCGCCCGAGCTGAAGAAGCACCATCCTGAGATTCATTTTCAGAGATCCTACAATTCGGAAACTGATCTACACCTTCCTCGCTTCAATTTCGTTGTCGAAGCCGACAGCACAATAATGGAGTACCGCGACCTGCTTGTCACCGTCAGCCGTCGATGTCAGGGCCTTCATAAAGTCAAGAACTTGAAAGAATTCAAACATGTTTTCATTGACATTATCGAATGTGCCTCGCGCCTTTTACAATATGGTTTGGCTTGTATAACAGCAATCTAGGTCATTACCGTGCTTTCACACAAGAGAAGGTTTTGCATCGAGATATCAGCGAAGGGAATGCCATGTTTTATCGAGATGAAGAAGGCGCAGCTGTGGGCCTTCTCGGAGATTTTGACAACGCATACAATGTCAGTGATGAAGGCGACGTTATCGGATCGAACTTGAAGCAGCGTAGCGGCACAGTCCCTTTCATGGCTCTGGACATTCTTACAAGTGCAGGTACTCCCATCCCTCATTTCTATCGCCACGACCTTGAATCTCTCTAGTATCTACTCATCTGGGCTGGTGTTTATTTCGACTTGAACGCTGGTGTCTGCCTGGACACTAGTCCTACCCTCGCCGGCTGGAACGCCAAATGTTCCTACGAGTTCGAGAGTGCCATGAACAAAAAGCCTTTGTTTTGGCAGCGCCAGGCTGTCGCTGAAGGCATCCTTGAAACTTTTCAGCCGGCCTTTGAGGGCATTGTTTAAGAAGGGATTCCGCCTTGCAGAGGATGCCGAGGATAGTAAAAGGTAAGTAGACTTCGACGGTAAAATATTAGGGGGTGTTGTAATGTTCGAAAGTTTCATGGAGACTTTGGGACAAAAACCTCGGGATTGGGTCCTGTAGCGTAGTGGATGAGTATAGCACTCCCCGTTATGTACTTCTAGTCCGCTTCTTTTTCTTTCACTGTACATGTATCAATGATTCCAATGCTGGGACAAAAGCATGACTCGCACAGATGACTCGTCCTGAATTTGGGTAGAGTGAGGGTGTGTACATTGATTGTTTATGATATTGTCGATGGCTAGATTTGCGTGACACTCAAGGAGTCTTTTTCAACGCGAAAAGCGGATAGCTTTCTCCCTTCACAGAGCTCGCAAGAACGGTCCTGCCCTTAACTTTGAACCCGAAACTCTCGTAAATGCGAACCTGAAGATATTTGTCACGGGCCCGCGCTTCCACGGACAGAATGGTTCCGCTTACATTAAGATCGCTATCTGCACCAATGACCATGACTGCTTTATCTTGGATCGCCTGGGGGGACTTGCTAAGCCCGGAAAGAAAGGTCGTTGGTGGTATTATGAGCCACATGAATAGTCATTTCTTTAAACATGGCCGTCGCAATTCCGCGGCGTTGGTATGGAAGATCAACTGCCAGAAGAGGTATCATCCATCCGTCGAGATTCGCCTTTAGATATTCGTCAATCAAGTAGGTCAAGGGCTCAGACAGCGATGCACATACAGTCTTCCTTAGAGCGTTGCCCATAAATTCTTTGATCTTCGGCCCATACTATGCAAATGTGAATCTTTAGTTTGTACCGAGTTACGCTCGGCATCTTATACGTACGATGTTCCTGCCACCAATCTTTTGTTTCTTCTGATAGGCTAGCATAGACACCGTCAAACCCCAAGGCGCGCTGTTCTTCCCTAGATATACAACATACATCAATCAACAAATATTCGATAGATGGGTTTGAAAATGTAAATTGACGTTTGCCCAAAGGAATTTCCCAGGTCCAAAGCCTCCAAGAACGCCAACAATCCTGCCATTTGAAACAGCGAGCCAAATCTTGCCCTCTGGGACTAGCGCACGAGTTACAGCCCTTAACAAAGGATCGCAAAGGGCCTTGTTTCCACCAGCCATCGCACGAATAGAAGGATCTGAAAGGGAAGTCATGTACTTCAAACATTCGGCACCAATTGTCACAAGCTTGTAACCTACTGGAATCATAGGCTTTAATAGCAACCGCAACGGTCTCGTCCAGCTGAGTAACTGAGAGAAAACGGTTATTTGTAGCAAACATCGATGTCCCATTTATTGAAGGATATACCCGTCAGGTCAGCGGGAGAACAACGTCGAAGTCAAAGGAAGTCATCTGGAGGGTATCGGAATGAGGGAGTACCCCAGATGCCGTATATAAGCAGCTTCAAGGAACGGCATGGCACCCTGATAGCCGCCCGGCTGCTTCGAGAAGCATCTATGTTTTGAGGAGACCACAAAACAGATCTTGCCTGATGATAGGCCGCCGCCATTGATAACAGCCATAAAGTCATCGCACCGAGGCAGAGATGCTGAAGAATAGACAGTACAAGTGTTCCTGCTTGGATACTTTACAGATTTTCGAAAAGGAAGGCAAAGGAGGCGAATGCAACAAGACTCCGGGCGTAATCAGAAAAGAGGTTCAGCAGAAGATGCAGTCGCGAAATGAAGAAGAAAGCCACGCTAGGCCGGCTCACCGGACATTCCGCATCAAGGGTAGCAACTCTGGGCATACTATAAACTTATTAATGATTGCGCATATTATCGGCCTTCTTCGATCGGTTCACAATTGCCTGGAGTAAGTCACCGAGTTTGATGTGATTATGAAGGAAGGTTTAGCGCTAAGTGGATGATTGAAATCTGCGGCAACATGAACGCAGCACTTGGGCCGTACTACACGAACTGAGTTCGTACTAGTGAGTGCCAATATAAGCGAGATCGTTTTTGTCGAGGGTGGAGTGTTATAACGGTTCGGTCCGTATGCCGTCTGAACGGAAATTGCCGTGCTGACATCAACAAAGACGGCGGACTAACAACCTGTTGTCGCTCCTATTCACAAGGATCTCATCTCGCGCGAGGCCACGACGACAACGCGTTGTGGCGTCACGACTAATACAGAATGTCTACGCCAAGCTTAAGGGCGGCGAGTCTTTGTACTATCGACTTCGGTTTTTTCCCAGTGTCTGATGACGTTGGACCGAGCTCGATAAAATCCCCTAGTTAAACGTCCACCGCATACTGTGGACATGCTTCCGACGGAAACTTCGTCCTTCAGAGCAGATTCTGTAGCGTCTGCCCCCCATCGGATCACCGATTCTTTACCATATCGAACATCAAGCATCACTGTAACCTGTAAATCTGCAAGATTTCATGCATTGTAACTTCCTGATGGATCTACCCAAAGTGTTCAGGTAAACCTCAAGGACGTTGTGTAAGTGTCATTCTCTTCCTCCTGGAAGGGGCTATTCACAATGTCTAAATTAAACCAAGAGTATATCTGATGACGAGGACGAAGATAAGGTCGCCATCCGTTGTGTCTTTCTGTGTGCCCCATCCTGATATCGCTTGAGAAGGACCGCTATTTCCAGCTGCTTTGGTTCATGGTTTGACGCCTGTGATTTTCGTTCAACTGTAAATCTGTATGATCTCTTGCGTTTGTTTTGAACTCATCATTTTCGATAGACTCTGCTGTTCTCACAATCCTAGCACGGACCTTTAAATGTGGACGAAGACGAGCTCGGCGACCCGGCTAGAGTAATCGAGGACACCTAGACTTATGTAGAATCAGCAGTTAAGTATAGTACATTTTCGTCTCATCTCAACTCAGATCTTCAGATTTTATAATTTTCGAAGCAGCAGGAACTATCGCTCACCCGGCTCAAGCGGTCTGAAAGCTTCTTGAAGTTGACCGCGCATTAAATCCACCTTGTGACGACGGTTGTATTCTTTTTAAAAGTGGCGATGCACATGTGTGCGTTTGCATCAGCAGATCGAGGTTACTCCGAGTTACATGTCTCATCTCAACCACTTGGATAAAGGGAACGTATCCCTTCGCCACTGCAGTCCTCCGATTTGACCAATGACCAAGTCAGCCCTCTCACTCTGCCGCGTCCTCCATCATCAGCGTAGACTTGTTGTCGACTTCCTCTGTAGACTGTATTCCCTGACGGAACAACGCAGAAAGCTCATCTCCGTTGTGTTGACAGCACATGGCGACCTCATTTTTGATTGCTTGTTGATCACGACTTCCCACGCTGAAGTAGAACGTCGGAAGATCAATAGGCAGCCCGAATTCATCGTTTTGTTAGCGATGTTATCAGCGTTGCTGATATCCCCGTTACCGGGCTGCCAACGGCAACAAAACTCGAGGGCCACCCCGCATACTGCAGAGCTCCCGACGCAAATGCCGGGGTTCTTTTCAGATATATGATATATTTGTGCGCAAGGTGATGCGCCTTGTGTTCCAAGAAGATGTAGTCGTATCGCACACTTCCCTTTACAAGTCAACATTCATGGCTGTGCAGTTCCCTGTGTTGGCAGATCCGGCAAGCAACTATTGCGACGCTGCTCAGATGATATCTATAAGTGTTCTCTCTTTGACCAGCCACTACTATATCGATAGATGAGATGTGATCCTTGGTTGCTTTGCTGTACCCTACAAGTACCTCTGTTATCGCATCGGGGACATTATTGGGTGCCCTTGTTTCCCTTGTCCATCGACCTCTTCCTGGATCCTCTCCCGGCTTCCCCTGACAATCATTTGTCGCCTCACAATCCTTTCATACCTCGCTCTTTTAGACAGACTATCTAGATGTCTTGTTTATTTATATTGTGAGTCGCATATATGTGTTGCAGCCGATTACTCATTGCCTTGTGCGACTATCAGCATGATGCTCTTTGAGCTCTCCTGCTTATCTCTAGCGCTCCGCATTGCTGTTCCAGGCGGATTACTCGTTGGGACGACTGCATCGATCTATCTTTTGCATTCTGACAACGATCCGACGAGTTTCTTTCTACGGACCTTTCTGAGTCACGAGGGTCGGTTAGATGCGTCGAATTTCTCAATAACTGTCACCCATTTTACGAAGGACATCGTGTTTCATACATCATTCGCTGATATTGGGTCAGTATCACTTTCGTCGTTAATAGTTACCATTGATTTCTTTCAAAGCAACTACTCCGTCATGGCCTTCCTGGACTCTGAGTGAGTTCGTCATGATTATGAATATGTTCGGCGTCAGTATAACGTGCTTATTGATTAGACTACAATTAGACGCAGGGTCATCCTTCTCTCAAAGTGACATCTTCGACATCGGAGAGTCCTTCAGTTCTGAAGTTCAAAAGCGGGATTCAACACCTCCTCCGGCAGGTGACTCGGAGCGGTGTGTTGTGTTCTACCTGGTGCTCTGACAAGTAGCTCATCATGAACAGTGGCATATTCGGAAGTGCTCATACTTCGGATCTTATTTTGATCATTTCCGCGGCTCTTGCCGCCCTCTCAATTGTCTCTGTAGTGATAATATCCATATATCTCTGCATTGACAAGCGAAGGCGGTCCGTGAGTAATATATCTCCGAGAGACAGTCGCAGCTCCATTTGGGGGACATCAGAATCTCATGTTGATGTACCTCGCTTCAAAACACCGGAAATTCTTACCTCGCCCGTATCCTCTGGAAGCGACTCTCAGCCCTACACACCCGGTTTTCAAGCCATTGAACGTTCAATCTCACATCCTCCTTCACCTCCTCCTTGCAACTCCGATGAATCATCACAGTTTCATCGTAACCAAAAAAACGGTCCTGCGATACAATCACAATCCGGAAGCAGACCAAGGGGAGTGTACGAGCTTGCGACAGATACAACGTGTTCTCTGCGTGGTTTTCCACACTCCTCTACCGAGTCTCAGCCTTACACGTACTCACTCAGTCCTGAGGCCACGGAATACTCAACCTCCTCCTCTTCTTACATTCCCGAGTCAGAGATACCCCAGTCCCATCGCATCCCCCGAAATCGTGCTGTTTTATACCCGCCAACCAGGAACAGCCTGAGGGGAATCCATGAATTCGTAAAGAACTTGAGGGATTCTTTACAGGAAGAACGCTCAATAATGTCTTATGAATATGACCTGCCTGAGCACGTTGCGAAGATGCAGGATCATATCGAGTACTTGAAGAGTCAGCTGGATTTGGCACGGGCGCTTGGATACAGGTCTCCACTTCCTTCTCCTGGAAGCAGAGGTGAAAGTGTGTTCCCTGACATCAGTCGTTCGATCCCGGGGAACTCGCTCGCACCCTCCAGGAGGTCTTCAGTTTTTTATTAGCATTACAGGCATATATAATAAGATACCACAACCGAACCACACCTCCGGAGTCCGGTGTTACAAAAAGATGTATCGTTATCATCTCATCTATATCTTGATAATGGGTACTTTTCTACGTTGGCTTTCTTTGATCTTCTGTGTAGTTGAAGGATTAAAATAGGCAATCCAGTTGCCATATCCGGCTGTTTATCTTTATCAACCAACCGCCATCTTCCAGCCGTCCTGATCACACCACCTTTCACTCCTTTCTCGACGAAACCGTGACACTGTCTAGCTTGTGATTTTTTGACAGGATCAACGCGGACAGAGTTCGCTGAAGCCTGAGGTCAACCTTTTAACAGCCGCATCTTGTATCCTTTGAACGTTCTGTTTGCATCCGAATATTTACGGTCAGCATGCCACCTAATGGGGCTCATATCCCGACGAAACGGCTACTTGAGGCCTTGAAGTATAGAATCACTCAAAAGTAGGTGTCTTAAATTTTCCAAATTTCCACTTCCGAATTGCTTGATTTCTCGGAAGGATGTCCGTTGCTGGAGGACTTAATCCTTTTCGATGCTGGTCCCATGCGCTGGAGTGGCAGTGACGTCGGAGAACTGCCCAATGATAGCATAGTGCAGTTTGAAAATCCCCGCACCTTTCAGTGGAGATACTTTAAACCGGCAGCTGTGCCCCATATCACTCGGTTGATTTCACATCTGATATTATCTCAGACCGCATTTTATCTTTGGGGCATAGAATATTTGTCGCCGGACGAAAGATGTGACATATCTAACCTTGTGTCCGCCTTTGCAGCCGGCCTGACTAAGGTTACAGAATGGCGGTTTTCCTTCACGAAGACCAATGATAACAGGAACTCAGAGTACGTGGTCGCCCTCGTCGGTGGGCTGCTGTATACCTCTGAGATCACGTACAACCTCCAGGTTAATCGTATAGCTGTACTTGACCAAGTCATGGACATCCAAATATTATGCATCGATACGAGCACCCGACCGCGGCGTCCTTGGAAACATATGTCATGGAAAACATTGTTTCGATGCCTTCCCAGTGTTGCAGAATTGCGACTCCGGAATGCCTCTGCGGAACTTCTCGGGGCATTGTACCCCGAAAATAGTATGGACATCGTCTGTCCTCTATTAAGGGTGCCATCTATCGAGGGCGGCCCGGAAGCCAGTGATATATATCATACATACGTCAATGATCTGGCAGAACGTCACTCTCTGAGAGGAAGTCCTTTCCGAAAGCTGAGGATTAAATGCCTCTTTCCCGAGACAGAACCTGTCGATGGGGATCGGAGACACCACCGAGCCCGCGATCGCTCACATAACAACCTTCGCAGGAGGTCGCCAAGTCACAAGTCGAGCCTGAATCCCAGTGCACAGTCTTTGATCGACAATATCTTCAATGAAGGTTTTGACGAGATCATTGCGCCATTGTGGAGGTGGAATACTTTAAGAACGACGAGGTGATAGAATTCTTACCCTCGCCATGGCCAACACGGGGGAAATTGTGGATGGGTCATGGTATGAGTGAAGCATTATGGGAAGGGATATACTATAATAGGAACAATCGAGCTGGTGTGTTGACAGAGTGTGAATCCTTTCATATTTTAATATTTTCGAGCGCGCAAGGGTCAGTCCGATGCTACCGACGGGCTGTGAATTGAAAGCACTAAAGATGACAGTCAAATCATTATACGGACACGTTTTGTCAGCAGAAGTAATGCGTAACAGAAGAAGATTAATCAACGGTAATGTAGCAGATTAAAATGCAGGGAACTAAACTCTCACTACTACGCTCACTGCCAGATGAAACCGGTTGCCGGATCTGAAATCTACTCATAATGCCAAGTCACCAAAATGCGACCATCATCAAGGCTTGTAAGCTTCTCGAACGCGGATGAAGTGAGATCAAGACTGTTAGGCCCACATCCAGGGCAGAGGTCCCCGACAGTGGCGACTACAGAGTTTTCTTTGTCTGCGAGAGTATTCTATCAGTCTGAAAACTGACCGACGGGGGGACATACTTACAGTAAACTTGGACACGCCTCCCACAACTCGAGCCTTCGGCATACTGGTCGCTAGAGAGCGCGACGATATGTTCTAAATTCTGTAAAGGAGCACCGCAGGCTCCCAGGCCGCCGTTGGGAGTATACCAGGTAGCTGAAGGCTCTTGTGAGAACGAGAGCGGCATCATGACAACTGATCCAAACATACCTTCTCCGGTCAATGCTTTGACCATACCAAAGGACAGAGCCAGAGCAGCAAGAACAGATTGCTTGAGAAAGAACGTCATTGGTATGTCGACTATTTGATAGGCTCGATGGGTGTTCGAATGATACTAGAAAGATGATATCGCCCGTTCTTATACACATACAGACTTCGAGAGTAGCGGGAATTACAAGAAAATAATGCCATGTCTCGAACGATCAGCAAGGAGCTACTAGGATTATGATTCTGCAGGTAACTAGTGCAAAAATGCATGAAACAGCATACAGGTCCAAAGAAGCGGGGAAGGAACCCGGCGCTTAAGAGATCGGGTGGGTTGAAAGTTCGGTTAACTTGATGGCATCAACAGACTCGTAACCTGGAAATCCACGTAGACCGTCGACTAGCCTAGACAATAAGCATGCACTCAGTGGATATAGGGCAACAGTACTGTAGGAAAGACAGAGTTTCGAATATTCTTCCCATATGCGTAACTCCAGAGTCCTACCGTTGAAAAGTGGTGATTGACGACAGCAGAATGAGTCTACATCACGGAATGACGAAGTAAGCGGACGGCAGATGCATATGGTTTGAACTAGAAGCAAAGACATGCTTCGAAATAGACAATTAGGGGTCCACAAGCATTATAGTCGACTTTGTTTTGGATATCCCGGGTCCGCATCAGCCGGCAAGAAAAGATCGGGTCTCTTGATTTTTCAAGTTCACGACACACCTAGTCTTGTCCCGGTAATTAGCATTTATGGCGTAAGCATTATGCCAGTAATGAAACTTTGCCGGGTGCCTCTGGTAGGCAGATTTCGCAGACGACAGAGTGCGACCATGGCAAACGGTTGAAGAGAACACCGGGCCGGGGTCCCCAAAAGCCTCAAATTTGGAGCTTCTCGCCGCGGCTTCGCACAGCCCGCGAGAACGACCAAATCTAAATCCAACGAATACCCATTGCTCTGTAGACGAAACACAGCTACGTCACTCGGACGCGCAGTTTCTCCAATTTTGCCTCTACGCAAGTACTTCCGAGTTTCTCGGTCACGAGCTTCTTCACCTCTGCCTCTCTCCTATAAATGAACGACGTTCGTTCCATATACCCAAAACATCTCACGTCTCTTATCTCTCGAGGGCCCGGGGTTCCCATATCGCCATCCATCAATCCTATCACACCTAGTATAGTGGCTTCCCCCCGACTCGGCGCATCAATGAAGAGCACGCTATTGCAGACGAAGGGACGATCACGCCCTCCTACCCCATGCGCATCGCTGCCAATGGTCATTTTCTCCTGTTCGTCGAAGCTTAGAAACAGGGATGCGACCTCCCCCGCAGGAATAGTAACTGGAGCAAAACAAGCACAATGGTACTCTGCATACAACCCCTCGGGCGTGCACAAGGCATTATGATTGTTCCTCAAGTGGGCTTCAGCCCGCATCAGGGACTTGGGCGCCCAACGGAAACCAGGTTCATCCATCTTTGGGCAGTCCATGAAGATGATCGCGTCAGGTAGGCGCTGGACTTGAAGAAGAAATGTCTTCATTCGCTCGGCAGGCTCGACATCAAGTACGGTAGAAGGGTCAACGTTCAGCAACCCGCATATAGCTAATGTTTCATCTTCGAGCCTGCTGGTCCATCTCCCGACTAGCGCCCGGACTACTTCTGCGAAATCCAAGCGTGCTCCTGGTATCGATGGCTGGTACTGCGGACGAACTTCTCCCAATCTCCTGAAGGAATCAAGAACTTTGAGGAGTTGGAGGATGAGTGGATTGCAGTAGTAGTCCCTCTCTGATTTAAGGAAAAGGTCGTCCAGTGATACGAAACCATCGGAGAGTTCGAAGATCAGCTTACGAGCTAAGAGACCTTCTTGCAGGGTCCATAAGCGCTGCATCCAGCCAGAGGTTATGATGTGAAGAACGACGTCTTCCAGAGGCGACGAAAGGGAGCACGAGCGGATGCCTGAATCCATCACAAGTACCACATCCGCATTCGCGTATGTCGGCGCCATTTGCTTGATGGCACACTTCCTCAGACTTCTCTCCATGGGAATGCAAAGCCCATCCATCCAGAATGCCCCACCGGGAAGTACTGCCGTAACCATGCTTGCTATCCGCTCAATTTGACATCTGGGCAGTCCTTCCTCGACTGTACTCCCTAGACCATCCACCCAAACATGAGAGATGGCGACATACGGGGTATCGGAACTATTGCTGACGCGTAGTGCGCCATCCGGTAGGAGTTGGACAGCTGGTACAGCGCCTGCTCGGAGTACCTCGTAAACTGCTGATTCACGAGGTCTGATATGAGGACAGGAGCATGTTTCTACGGTGTGCTTCCTAGAATAGGTGGAGATATCGATAGTATTCCGAGCGCATGCTTCCCTAGTACACTGATCACCGTGAGCCACAGGAGGCTTACGCGTACCAGCAAACTCCTGAAGGAGCATCGACCCCATGAAGAACCGTTCGTAGGCTAGTAGACACCAGCCCTCCTCACAGAGTTGATATCGAATGATGGGGAAACAGCTATCCGCGAACGAAAACGAGCGGCTTATCACTTCTTGCACACCCGTGGATGTGTAGAAAGCCCCTTTGACGGTTTCCCCAATTTCCATGATAGAGGCCATGTTGATGAATATCGGAGCAAGGAGTTGGTAGCTTATTGACTGGAGTGAGGCCGTTGCAACCCTTTCGAGCACTTTTAGAAGCAGGTGCCGAGTCCATTGCAAGGCCGACTCTACGCGTCTCGCCCATTGAAGGCACTGGTGCAGGTCGCGTCTTTTAAGCTTTTGGACGCGGACAAGCCAGAGGAGGAGGAGCATGCCAATCTTTTTGTCCGTCATCACGATGTCTCCGTCGCCGTTATCAGATAGCAGGTATTTTTCGGGAACCTTTTGGTCGAGGAGGGATTCGAGGAGCCCAAAGGTACAGACGCATTGGAGGGCGGTGAGGTCGGCTAGGAGAGCCTTCGCCTCTATGGGCTGGCGTCGTATCTTTAGGTATTCTTGTACTGGGACTAGTGGGTGTCCGTCGTGCTTTCCGCCGAGCCAAGGTACGTCTTTGAAGAAGAAGGGGCGTTTCGCAGGTACAGGACGTGTTGCCGCCTTGAGGGGCGGGGCATCCATGAGTTGATGTTCAGGTTGATAAGGATTGAGACCTATTTGTTGGTCAGAAGGACTATGAGGCAGATGAAGGATGTACCTTGCCAATATAGATTCAAAGATGGACGTCCGAGTCAGAGAATCTAAGGATTATATCATCAATCACGCCTGTAACTCGTGTCCTCAACGTGTCCTTCTCTTAGTCTCTCGGACGATACATATCTGATGACAGAGCGACAGTCATGTGAACGGTCATTCAAAACAATGATCAGGCACTGATTGTACATTGAGTATTAAAAGGAGCGTTTGGATATAGAAACCGCAAACTGAGGGGCGAATAAAACCAACCTCCGCCGTGAAATCATTCTGCTCGTCTTGCTAGACCTGAGGCACGTTAGAAAAAGATACGAATGTGTCGCTCCATCAACACACCATTTATTGGGACCTAGTTGTAGTGCTAATACCTCTTATCGGGATAGGTCTTGTAAGGGGTTGTACGATGGAGGCAAATGGGAGCGGGCCCAGAGTTTATCACCGTACGATTCAGCTATTCGGAGTCGTGCATAAGTCGTCCGAGTTGCGAATGCATGGAGCTGTGAATAAACACATTTTCGAGGGAGCACGGACGAGCGCAGCTCCTACAGCGACATCGAATATAGTCAAAGAATCGTCATTTGATGGTACCTGCAAATATTCAGAAGCACGAAGATAAAGGACCGAGTGCGACTGACCATAACTCCAAAGACCCCAGCCGCAAGTGTTCCCGGTGCCGCGATCTTTTTCGGGCATGAGGGCGTGCAGGACGCCATGCATCCATCTGAGCAAGGCCGTGTGGTGGTCGATGCGTTTAAAGACCGGAGGCGATGTGAGAGAGCCCGCTGATATAGACAAAGCTATCACGGCGGCCGAGAAAAGGGAGCTTGACGAGGGATCCTGCTACATAGTAACGTCCCAGGAACTCCGATTACACTTGCTGGTAGGAGAAGCGAAAAAAAGGACCTTTGCATTGCGATAAGTAACATAGACGAACTATCACAAAAATTAACGTCTCCAATATTTCCTTGCACTAGATGCCGTCGAAAATTGCTGCGATCAGGTCCATGTACTCTTCTCGCAGCGCGAAGCCTTGCAGATCTCCTCAGATTCGTAGATGCGTATCGTAGTGTAGCCCCATTCTAACTTGAGAATACGAATACCAGGAAAGCACAAGGAAAACGAAATAGAAAACTGGATCGAAAAAAAGTCGCGTCAGATCCTTACATTACGAGCACAGCGTGAAGTGAGAACCTACTTCCTTCAGAAAATCCCTGCGAGCAAGGGCGGTGGTCGTGGTGTAAGAGCAGAGGCCGACCCTGCCCCGGGTAGCAATTTCCCATCACTGTCACCTTGCTTATAAATCTGCCTCTTTCAACTTTCGCTTATGACCTTCGCAAGCAACTCTGGAACCTCGACGACCGTATAGCGGGACCGTGCGTCGTCTCTATATAAAAAGGATGTTCAAGGCCTCCTTTCTCTGATCCCCGGCCACTTAATCCGCTCCCCAGTCCTCACAGGCATGTTCATCCTCCCATTGGTCACCGCACGACCTCTGACGCCTTGCTCGGATGGAACTGTGCGCATAGGTTTCCTATCCTCGTATGCCCGAGTTGTTCCCTACAAATGATCGCGGTGCCGGGAATGTGCTTACTTCTGTGTCCAATGGGATCTTTAGAGTTGTGATCAGTACTGCTCAGTTCTTTGTCTTCCTATCTCTGAATATTAGCAGGCCCCGATTATTGCTTTGTACGCAGACTTAACGACATCTGTTTGGAGAACGCTGTTCTTTGGTGGCAGAGGTGATATCGCTGATTTTACCGTTTGAGTTGAGGAGGAGGGCGGCTATGGCTGGGGCGGGACAATCATCACGACGGAGGTGTATTTCAGTACGTGTTCCGATGTCGTGGTACCATTTCTGGCTCTGATAAACACAACAGACGTCCTCGGTGGCGCTATGATAACGCTGGCGATATACGTCGTTGATATCTTTCATCCTAGGAGAATCTTCCGCCGCGAAGGAGTGTCAGGATGTCGGACGATCGTATATCTAATATGTGGCTGGGATCTTCACTGCCATTTTGGATGACATTTGTTTTCTTCCTTGACGACTCTAGGCAGACTGGACGAGCGAGTGTTGGTAGTGATATCCAGATGGCGGCGGCAGGAGTCTCACGATGAGCTAGTAGAAGTACTCATCGGTGGCATCTATTTATTCAGATAATTTACGTATAGGAATGTCTGCAATAATACCTGCAGAGCAGCCGTTCTATTCCTAGGTCGCGAAATGCTTAGAGCAACCAACGTTGGCGGAACGCGGTTGTGGCGTGGTAAAAGTTCCCAATTTGGATTTGACCCCGGTAGGCTCCTTCCAGGGGGTGCCACAGCCCACGAGAACCGCCATATCCAAATCCGACGAATACCTATTGTTGCGTATCGCCGTCAGCGCCCATCTTCTTTCATTCACTGCGAAATGGTTAAGACGAAGAGAAGAGAGGAATTACTGTGAGTCGACTTTGGCTTTACCTGGATTGGAACGCCTTTCCGATTTGTTCCTACAGCTCCCTCGCGATTGTCGTAGAAATTTGATGGTGCTATGTAAATCCCGACCGAATTGCCACTGACGGGGTCGTCGAAGGTGTCCGAGTTTCGCACATCGCTGACGGTGCTGTAGTGTCCCACTCATAATTACCCGCAAGAGAAGGCTGGAACAATGGCCGTGCATTGTTTTGCCTATAATTTTCTGCCCGTGCTGCTCAACATGATGCACTGTTATTAGACATGTGCAGATCGACTGCAGAGCCTTTGATTTCCTCGTACCAATATCGATGAGGCCGTATAAATCATTTTGGACGTTTTCAAACCTCGTTGTTGGGGCCGCCGGCTTACATCCTCTTTGTCAATCACCCCACACCCCGATCTTGCCTCTTCGGCCTGGCAGCTGCTCCCCCAATATCTGCCGCGAATGGAACACGGCCTCTTTTTCTATGCAAATACGCGCCGCGCGCGACATCGAAGAACTCATGACAACATACTGTGCCATCCTCAATCCTGCTGCAAAGTGTCAAACTAATCTTGCAGCATACGATTTCAAATGTACATGCGTGGCGTGTCTGGACCCTCGAAGTCCGATGTGAGACGAGAAGGTTTCAGTCATCGGCCGGTGCTCGTTCTGCCATTTGTAGGCAAGGGGAAGGCGGAAGGAGATTGGCTCGACCCCGCATTGAAGATGCTCGCCAAGATGGAAGAGGATGGTGTACAAGCTTGTATCGCGGGGTGACGCTGTATCGACTGGTGACCGCTTGCGTCTACATGGGAGACAAGGACAGGGTGCTCATGTATGAACGCAACTTCGAGAGCAGGGTGAGTATGGATGCTACTTTCACATGTTTGAAGAAGCTGAACAGACTGCCGCAGTGAGGGCTGTACGGAAGACAAGCGGAACCTCCGGTCTACCATTGATATCGTTTCCTCAAAACTAGGGCTTAGGCTACGATGTCACCTCACCTCATTCCGCTTTGCCACCCGGCTTCAATGCTAGGTCTAGGCGACGCCTAGTAGCCATGTACATTTCATGCCACTTTGTCTATCCGAACTATTGAATTAGTCAAACCAGAACTTCCTTGCGACTCGAACCAGACTCGAATTTCAGTTATACTCTACTAAAGGGTCTGGAGTGACATACGCTTCTTCTGCCTCTTACGGACTTGGGATACATTGGCTGGACCGTAGTCAAGACTGTGATTTAATCTTAGCTGAAACCCGAGTTCATCTACTACTGTCGTTCCGTCAATTTATTCCGGTCCGTTCATCAGTTGTCCCGCAACAAGTCGCTTCCCGAATCCCGGTGGTCTACTGATTGGCGACCATCTGCTTAGCAAACAGCGGGTTTCCCGGTTTCGGAAGTGGCAGTCATATGGCGGTGGCAAGTCTCCAGCTGCTAGTAACTTCGGCCGTTGCCTTGAGCCGGTTGGCTGCTGTTCGCATAGCTATCACGATCAGGAACGCCGATTTTCATTAACGGATCATATCTACTCATTTGTTGGCCATGTATTGACTTTCGCTCGACCCTTTTTTCGACATCCCCACCCTTTGACCTATTGTCAGCATAGGATCTTCCCCTGTTCACTATATTTGCATCTCACTATTTCTCAATGCCACAGCTTCCCTCGCTTTGACTCGGCATCTGGTAAGGCCTTCGGTCTTGTCTGTGGACTGCTTTCGTCCCGAACCCGCTCCCAGGCAACCGCCTGCTTTGTACTTGTCGAAGCGTCAGTATCATCCTGGTTTCCCCTTTGCATGTATTGCAGTCCGTTGCTAGCCTCGGTTCCACTCCACAATGCCCTCGCATCCCGACGCTCCTAACGCATAAAAAGAAGAGCTAGGTCAAGGTTG
This sequence comes from Armillaria altimontana, assembly GCA_022818075.1. Classification (NCBI taxonomy): domain Eukaryota; kingdom Fungi; phylum Basidiomycota; class Agaricomycetes; order Agaricales; family Physalacriaceae; genus Armillaria; species Armillaria altimontana. The sequence goes on along the minus strand of JAIWYR010000005.1, from coordinate 616,905 downwards.
TATTATCATACAAACCACTACCGAAATACTCAGTATATAGTAATGTTTTCTCTCCGACAATCCGTTATCGCTGTTGCGACTTTGTCTATTTGCATGGCCAACGCTTTCACTGGTGACGGTACATATTCCTTCTTTTACAATTGCTACTATGATAATAACAATAACTTAACAGCCACCTGGTATACCCCCGACGGCGGCCACGGGGCCTGTGGTACTACTTTGCAGAATTCCGACAACATAGTCGCGCTCTCCAACGATCAGTATGCCGGAGGCGCACACTGTGGAAAAGACATCACAGCATCCTGTAGGTCTCTGTCTCAAATTTTTATCATTGGTTGATTGAGTGCTCTTTTAGACGAAGGCAAGTCAGTAGATGTCACCGTTCGCGATCTCTGTCCTGGATGCGGTTCCAACGGGATTGATCTCTCTTCGTCCGCGTTCCAACAGCTTGAAGGCCTTGATGTTGGGCGCATACAGGTGACCTGGGATTTCAAGTAGACGATGGTCTTTGATGGGAATTCCAATTTTCTGGTCTTCCGATTTGATTCCTGTGATAGTCCTTATATTATTCAGTCTGTACTTGATTCCCAAGTCATTTGTTTTGAAATGGGACCGATGAACATGTACCTCGCTCATTGGTACAAGAGACATTCTGTTCTTTTGCTCATTTTGATAGTATAGCTCATCTTGAAGAAGTTGATGAGAAATGCTCTAGAAGTACTGACTTAGAGATGGATAGAACGGATTGGCTTGCGGGTTCACGTTATGCACTGCAATGTCCTCTGCCAAACGGCTTGACGCAGCGCGGGCTAGTGTAGATAGCATACTTATACTTAGTTTGGCATAGATGCTTTGAAATACCAGGTGGCCCGTAGAATGCCGACCCATTCCAGCTGACTTGACAGTTTTTGGGCTAGCCTCTAGGATTTAGCTCGGTATATCGTTACTTTACTTAAGCAGCGCGACATAACGGCCTTGCTGAGCGTGACGAGATGTATCACATGGTACGTGCACCTTCCTTATTTTGATTATCAGTGCATGACTTTTTTTCTCCACGACGCTTGCCTCCTACGGACTCGGGATACAATTGACTGGACGGCAATCAAGTAGTTCGTACCTTTAATTCCAGCTGAAACCCGAGTTCATTCACCACTTTCGTTCCGTCAATATATTCGCAACGAGTCGCTTGCCGATCTACTACTGGATCACTGATCAGCGGGCATGCCACGTTGGCAAGCAGCGGGTTTCCCGGCGTCGCAAGCAGCAGCCATATGGCAGTAGCAAGTCGTCAAGGACTCTGGTAGATCGTACCTCTGGACCAAACATATTCATTGAGTCTTTCCCGTGCAGTCTGGAATTTGTACTGGCTGCTAAATGAAACCGAACTAGGCTGTTATAACTAACGTACTACAGAGCCAGCCTCTGAGCCTCTGAAGTAAATCTATCACGTGGTACGTATACCTTCCTTATTATTTAATATCTAAATATATTGACAACGAACGTTTGCACCCTCCATCAAGTCATGGTAGTGCTGCCGTTTCCGGAAATTCGAATCTCTGTATCGAGCCTCCCCTTCTTCTCGAGGGAATAAAATCAGCGCTCAATAACTTAATATCTGTTATCCATAGTTCAGGAATCAACACAAGAAAGTGAAGGTTAAACTTTAGGCCGAGATTGTCCGACTGTGAAAACGGAGTACTTGATTTACTCTGTGACGGTATATCTCGCTGCACCCTGATTTCCGCTTTATGCGGATATGCTGTATGGACGTTCTAAAGGGCAACGGTCAAGCCAGGATATTTTTCACCCCAGTCCTCGCGGGTTCTAGATATCTGCTCGGACTAGTAAATAATACATACTTAGTGCAATGGTGTGTTTTTCTCTCTCTTTTTTGGTAACTTGCGCCGACGCATCGCGTCTTCATTTCTAGCTCAAACCCCCGAGATCGCATTATACATCGCTCAGCGGCAATGGTGTGTAAACACATTTGATTGTCGAGTCGGACTATTATCATTTTAATTTTTAGACTAACCTTCTGGTACTGCTGAGCTTAAGCTTAAAGTCTGAGGTCTTTGTCTTCATTTTCTCTGGACGAGCTTTTCACTGGCATTCCGAGAATCTCCCCTGTTCCGTTCGGACAATAAAGATACCAAATACTTGGTGCCATCATATCTTTCGTTGATTTTCGCGCGCGCTCGGTCTTACAATGGTCGGCCGGTTTTGGCGAGCTAATTGTACAGTTTCGCATCTATCTCGTGTTGCTTTTGAATTGGTGTCTCTATCTCAATGCTGGGCGCATCATGCTAGTCCCCAGTTGCAACTCTGCTCTCATAATTTCCGTCTCTCTCGAGCCAGCGAGTAGCTATAAAAACATCAAATAGTCTCTCCATATCGTCATTCGATAACCCGCAAGTCTTTCGAATACTCAACATTTCTACAATGTCCTCTCTCAAGCAATCTGTCATCGCTGCATTGGCTTTGTCCATCGGCATGGTCAACGCGCTCACCGGGGATGGTATGTACTTCTGCCAGTCTTTTCTGAGGTCGCACTCACAGTATATTTCAGCCACTTGGTACAATCCTAATGGTGGTGTCGGAGCCTGTGGTGCGCCCATGCAGAATTCCGACCACATTGTCGCACTCTCCAGCGACCAGTATGCTGGAGGGGCGCACTGCTGGAAGCACATCGGTGTGAACTGTACGCTAGTGTATAACACCTTGAATTTTGGTGTCGCTGATTGTGTGATCTTTTAGACAACGGCAAGTTCGTTGACGCTACCATTGGAGACCTTTGCCCTGGCTGTGGTCATGATGGGATTGACCTTTCGTCGTCCGCATTCCAGAAGCTCGCTCCTCTTGACGTAGGGCGTATCCAGGTCACCTGGAACTATGAGTAGAGCTTTCTGTGCAGTTCCGCGGGGGGTACTAGCTCGCCGTAGAATTTCCTCGTTGTAATACACTGTGACTTTTGCTACTACCGAGTTGTCTCTCAAGCAAAGATATTTTGGAGAATTGTGCATCGTTCTGGCCCCTGATTTAACGAACATCTTTGACTTTTAATCGCTGATATTCCGACTCAAGAAACGCGTTTGTCGGAGGATACTCAACACTGCTTTGCTAGACGGTCGTGCTGCCACAACATACTTACGCACTGATTCTTTCTTATTATTGACTGTGCTCCAAAGGTGTCTATGATGAAAAATGTCTTGTTTATCTTATCATTTTCTATTTTATCTTTTTAACAGTTCATAACGGAGAGGTGTGAAGAAAATTCAGTAACGACTCAAGAGAATATTCCAGGGGCTGGATGATACTTCGCCAAGTGTTAACAAGGCTTAAACCTTGCTTGTCCGACATCTAGTCATCAGATAAATAATCGAGCTCTGCTTGAAGCTTGAGAGTTGTTTATGAACGATGAACATGAATGCCGTGGCCGGCAAGTTCGGGACGGACAACCGGGACCATTCCGAGATTTCAAATTCGTTTCAACCTCTCACATTAACAACCATACCGGTACCAATACCAATACCAATACCAATACCATTACAAAACAAGGTTTATATCAGTCTTTGCCTCGAAATTCAATCTAACAAGTAGGATATCATAGGATCATATGCACGATCTTCCTCACAATCCAAATTTACCCCCAACCTCGCGGGGCCGAATTCTTTTGACCAAGAGGACTGAATTTCGAGACCAAGACCGTCTTGAAAGATCAGATACTTTTGCTTCTGATATCGTGGCGAATCAAAGTATAGAAGTTCCATCGTAAGCTATTCGATCCTGTCTTCATATCCTTGCTTTCCAAAAGTCATAGCTTAGAAGCGATGGAAGACGACCTACGGGAATCAGAACGAAACTTCACACACATCATGGACCGCACTGCTGAGCTCGAAGACGAGCATCTCCGAAACCTTAGCAGAATATATGATAGGCATGCTCAAGAATATGACGAGGACGCAAAGGGGCGGTACTACTCTTTTGACGAGACACAAGTAAATCTTCCCGGCTGCGAAAACGGTCCGCAAGAATCAACTGTTGCAGAACACATAGAGGCGAGTAATTGCTCGTACCCTTCTCTTAATATGTAAGAGTGCTGCAGGATGACAAGCATGGGACCGATCTCTGATGACCAGCCTATCAACCTCGCGCTCGCCTTGAGGGCGCGACGCATAGTCACAGTCATCAACGTATTACTGATGCTATCTTCTTTCCCCTTATTCCAGTCTCTCTCCTACAACCGTTTCATGCATAGTTACCTCGTACAACCTTGGAACGAAGACATCAGACGAGAACGCGAGGCCCACGAAGTTCGCCTTGCTCCCTGGCGGATATTGCGGGGAAGATGTAAACCTACCTCATTTCCGACCAAGGCCGCCCCATCTTGGCCGTCCACTGGCATGTACACCCCCGGGCCTATCGTACACAAAACGGACGGAGCCATAGCAGTGGGCGTGAAGGCTAAATATCCATTCCCGCAGTCAGTAACGGCTTTCAATAGCATGGCGCAAGAAGACAAGCTTCGAGTTGCAAAATTTCTCTCTGCTTCCGGTGCGCTGAAGGCGAAGATGGAAGCAGAATATGGATGGAGCAACGAGACGGTGCACAGGCTATCGGAGGCATATACGAAGGATGTAAGCCCGTTCTCTTCGAGATACTGCTCCTCATTGACTGCCATCTAGGGAAACTTCATGGCTGATGTTACCGCGAGTCTCATCACAGGCAGTTAATGAACACTGTACTGCCGCTTGTCCAATGCGTCGCACTCCTGTTCCACGCTGCTGAACGTAATGCATAGACATCACATCTACTGTGATATCATTCTCTACCATAATGTGCATTGAACTTGGCTAGTTGGTGCCTGCCGTGACGTGCGGTAGGATCCGAGACTGTCCCTTTTTCGTCTTAATACGATACCAACGGCGACGTGCAGCCTACAGCTTTGTGGCTCATGGCAGCTTTGAAAAACGTCTGGCAGAGCTGTTACAGGTACCGAACGCAGCAATGAATAAACCGAACGCCGGCTTGGACTACACGCACCTATCTACGGGTCCGTTTTGTTAACAAGACCCTGAGTCGCTGATAGTCTTGTATATTGGATAGCTCATTTCAGGATACATCAATTACATTCATTGGTTCGTCGGTACAAGGAGAGATGGAAGAATACATATTACACATGATAGCAAGAGCAAAGCAAGAAACTTAGATACCGCGCCACCCTTCAAAGTCTATATATTCTCATCCTTCTCTTCCAGCTGCGATGGTTTTAACATCCCAGGTATACTCATAGCGAGTTGCCTCTCTTGTTCCGCCTTCTTCTGTGCCTCAGCCTCTTTCTCATCCAGATACAACTCGTCCCCAGAAAACTCCTTTAGCTGAATGAGGAAATCCCTCGCAGCTCCTCTAAACTTGATACCGTCGTTGTAGAACTCATTCAATCCGCCAACAAATTCGATAATTTGTGCCTTCTGCATGTGAGGGAACGCGCTCCCTAGTAGGTTGGCCAGGTACTCCTGCAGCAGAATCCTATTCGTTGTATCAATCCGTTCGGTCTCAAACAGAGGCACCTTCTCCAACATGGTATTGGCGAACAGGAATAGTTTCGCCAGGATTGCCACTTGAGCGGTGAACCCGCTCTTATGCTCTGAATCGGTGAGAACGAAGAATATCTCCTGCATGATCGTCGTGAAGTATTGCTGGAAGAAGGGCCCCGCGACCTCCGCTGGGGATTGGGAAAACTTCGTGATCAGCTCGCTGAGCACTGAGCAGAACGTCAGCGGCGAAACATGAACAAAATGAAATTACGTACTACCCAAGCCGACGTCTGCGATATCACGCATGGTATGTTTGATAGCCCAAAACACGCTGTTCATGAACATCTTGAACTGGTCCGGTTGCAACTGAAGAAGAGCTTCGGAAATGTCAGTCGATCCGCATTGCTATAGGCACGGCAACTACTTACCGGGGAAGCAGTTTCTGTTGATGGCCTCGAGAAGCTTGAAGAACCATAGGCGATGTTCCGGGAATTCCGTAAAATCGGTAGTTATCATAGCCAGCGTGGGTTCGAACACGGCATCAATGATCGGTATCACTTGAGGTGTCAATAGTTGCTAGACGGCGAAGTCAGTATGATTCGAAGATGGGCGCAGCATGTAGCAAGCAATTACGCACTCCTAGGCGATTGGTTACGACAGTCATCAAGTTCAGCACCTCTGAGTCGCGAGCAATCGGTACGTTCCGATTATAATCACCCAAGATCGCATCCAACAATGGCGGGATAAACGAGTTGTTAACTGACTCGAGGTCATCAGCTCGCTGGATATAGGTTTCCATCAGTTTCAAAATATCTTTCTTGACTGTACGTAGGTGACGAATATGGGTTTTCTTGCTCGCGATGGAACCTGAACGGAATGATAGGTCATTGTGGTCCAGGAACAGAAGAGCGAGCGGGATTGTGTACCTTCTTGAGCTACTGTCTCACTGATGATTCCACTGACGGCCTTGTAAAGTCCCAGCATATCCGCAAATATCCGTGCAAGCTGGGGAAGGAAAAACGGCCCCACGGATATACAAGCAGAAACGTTCGACTTGAGAACATTGGAGAATAACTTCACGTTCTCCATGCTGGAAAGAACGTCGGCATTTTGGGCTGCTTGAACCATTAACGTGTCCCACTACAGAGGTCCAGTTTCAATTACATGAAAAAGAGAGGATTTGGACACGCACGGCAGTGTTGGGTAGATCCATCAGCTCAGCTAGAAGCTTTTCTTGGTGAAGCTTATTAGGCTGTGCGGCAATCATGTAGCCGACGGCTTCATAAAACGTATGAACCTAAACAGAGAGTTCAATGTCATTCGAATAGAAGGATGAATAAGCTTCGCATTACCTGCTGGGGAGAAAGATCCACCGTTATGCGATTTAATGCTCGCAGAATCTCATTGACAAAGGGCTCTTTCTCGCCCGCTTGTTGCATGACAAAGTGTCGACGACATTTCTGTGCGATTTTGATGAAGGTGTCGCAGGCCATATCCTGTACACCTGTGCCCGATCAGCCAACGGAACCAAGCATGGACAGTGAACGTTACCTTCGTGTGTCTCGTGCATAAACTCGAACAGCTTGTTCACGACAGTCTTCAGGAACTTCCAATGCGCCTTAAGAAACCTGGGGTATTGCCCGACGATGTACATAATATCAGAGGCGATGACGGCCTTGTTGTCTTTGCCTCGTTTTTGCTCGACCAAACCCAGGAGGTCCTTGATCACAGTTACCAGGAATCGCTTTTCGGTATCCTCATCTGAAATTGCGGATTAGTATAGGGCGGAGGATAAGAATTGACCGACACCCACTCATGGCTCCAGAAATCGAACCGATCGCCCAGCAAAGCGTGTTGAGGTTCTGCCATGACCATTCGGTGCCGTCGACTTGCTTAGCAAGTTTCCGTGTAAGTATCGCTTCCGTATCCGCCACGTCCAGATGGGTGAGGTAGATGAGAAGCTCGCGCATGGACTTGTAAAGGACTATGGTGTCGATTTCCTTGAGATGTTCCCGAACAATCTCACCCTCATCGTTCTCGACAACGAGGACCTGAAAAACAATTAATTTAAACTGAAAGAGTACGACATCTGGATATTCACTCACCTCCTCCGGCTTAACCATACGCTCAATGACAACCAGGCGTAAATTCGAAAGAACCTCGGCGTAAATGTCTTTCCGCATTTTGAGGTCGCCTAGAACGTGCGGTATGCCAGCGAGACTCAGACTCAGGTTGCCTATAGGAAGCGCTGTAACCTCGTTATAGAGACCTGAAAGCAATTTGGCCCAGTACTCTGCGCAGATCTTGAATACCTCTCTCTCCTCCACGGCAGAAATTTTGACGAGATATATGTGTCCACTAAGAAGGATGTCTCTGTGAACATCGTTCTCGACGAGTTCCAGGTGCTCGCTAAAGAAATTGGTGAGGAAGAGGGCCAAGTTTAGCACAAGTTCTTCGTCGGATGGACTGGCATTCCTGTACACTTCTGCAATGTTCGCGTGTATAGGGATTATGCGGCTCACAGCAGCCATGACCGATGTGTAGATAAAGATGACACGGACGTTGTACTCCGGCGCGGGGAGACGCGCGATCTCCGCAAGACATCTGAGAGTAACGTTACGAGAGTCGGGTGGCTCTAGGAACTGCCGCACGAGTGAGATTAGACTTGTTGCAGAGTAACGACATGGCTTACACGAGTGATAAGCAGTTCGATGATCTGTGTCTCAAAAACGTATCCCAACGCGATCCAGTTTAGGAACTTGTATAGGGTCTCCAGTGTGGCTTTGATGAGCGACACCTTGTTCGCCTCGGCCAGAATTTCGGAGCAAAGCTTGAAGATCTCTGAAAATTCGTTCCACATCTGCTGCTTGAGGCTGGCGATCTTTGCCTGAGTCATTTGTTCGGCAGAAAAGTCGAACACCTCTTCAGACAGAAGCTTGAGGATCGTCATGTTGTTCTCGCACAGCGTAAGGTTGGTTTTCGACGACTCGACAAGTTCAGGGATGAAGTTGGGCCAATTGTGAGGCCATTCTTGTTTGAGAACCTAAGTCGCGGTGGCATTAATGATGCTCCAAAGATACCGACGAAGCTTACCTGAATAAGCACTAGGTTGAGCTTGTTGACATACAACTTCTCTCTCCGTAATAGTGCCTCATCCGATGTGACCTTGACCGTTGCTGATATAATAAAATTCCGTATCCCTACTGAAATGAACATGAATTCCAAGTGAAGGATGAGTTGACGCACCTTGTCGCTGTCCTTCTGGCAAAGTTTTCCATCGTGTCGATACTAGTTTTCCTAATATTTGTAGCCCAATAAACTACGCCAGATGAGCTGGACAGCATACGAGACACGATCGATGACGCACCTTGGTTTGGGGGAACGACGCCTTCTCTAGGATCTCGGGTACGTGGGTCCATGCATCCGGATGCTCTTCAAACTGCGTCAGCACGTTCTGAGCAAGCTTTGCCTGCAAATCGGAATCCATTTCAGTGCTCGACACGAGAACCGCCACAGTACGCACGTCTTCGCCTTGACCAGAGTAGAAGGTCATAACAACCTTATCCAAAGAGGAGACATCGAAGTCCCGCGAAAAGTCCAGAACAGACTGGAGAACCGTCGTCAGCAATGTTACAGTGAAGAAGAAATTATCGCACCTCCATGGCATCGACGACGGTGAAAGTTGAAGTTCAGCACAGCAGCTGGTGGAATATATTTATGGCATTTGAAATAGTTCGAGGGCCTTGACAAATAAAGCAAACATCTGTGATACAGTCACGTGTTTCCGTGACAGCAGGCCGTCTCCGAAATTTATCGTCCCGGATTCATCGACGTCCTCCCGACCGTGAGGTCGATACGGCATATTTACTCATTTTCCTATACTATTACTAGGAAAGGATCTTTGGACTACTCTTTATTACCAGTAGTCTTGGTGGGGAGATGGCGCCGGTATGTCTGTGTCCTTTGGCGTTGTTCTCTGCTTCACAATTTGTAGGCAATATTAGCTCGCGCAGGGACATCGTGCGCCACGTATCGAACTTTTATTAATCATGGAGTTGCGCTTATGCAGTCACGACACTACGCGGATGTTCCCGAGGTTCCACAAGCGAGTCAGTATCACTATGCCTGTGGCGCGCGAAAACTTACACAAGTATCGCAGGGGGGACAGCGTCATGGAAATTGAAAGGGCCCAAGGACAAGGGAAAGCTCTTTCGCAGGGATCACCGCCAGGGAGTCCGTGTCAGTACCATATTGTGATGTACTTGCGCTGATTCCCTCCGCCAGATATTCCGGTCAATGCCAGAATCAAAACTTCAGCACGAGCTCTTTGAGACTGGCAGTCGACCAGTGCTTGACTATCCTCCTTTCGGGCCAGAGACAGTACGGCAAGACATGATTGGCCAGGCTACCCTTTTTGTACCTACGGAAAACGACCCAGTCCGGTATTATGGGTCACCCAAGCCGACACTTCTTGAGGTTCGTTCCATTTTTCCATTTCAGGATCCCGACACGCTCTCATGTTCTTCTAGCACAGAATACTCTCTCGACCTTGTTCAATAATACGGCAGTCCACGGTTGACATGGTGCGTATCCTCCATGGACACGCTCAGAATGAAGGGAGCAAACGGCACAGAGTCGTCATCAGTAAGTCACCACTCAATGTGCTTTATCACTCTAACATCCCTCTTAGCTGGTCGGGCGGGGACTGGGAAGAGTGTCCTTCTAATTCAGTCCGTCCAATATTGCCATGCGCAGGATTGGATAGTCATATATGTGCCTAGAGGTTGGCCCGCTTCCGTGTTCTCCTTTCTCACTCTCTAAACTTTTGCCAAGCTGTCAGCACTGTGAACTCAACAACTATGCACACTTACGACCTCCGGACCCAAACATACGTCCAGCCTAACTATGCGCATCAAACCCTCCGGCGTATCCTTATTGTGAACAGAGCTCGTCTGGAATCAATCCCGACCCGGAAAACCCATGCGTTTGAGAAAGTCAAGGTCGAAGAAGGTTCCCCACTAACCACGCTTATCGAGGCCGGCCTCGCCGACAAAGCCATTGCGCCTGCCATTCTTGATGAGCTCTTCTCCGAGCTAGGAGAACAAAAGCAACATCCTGTCTTGTTGGCCGTCGATGACTTCCAGGCACTCTACTGTCGCACCGCATACCGCGATCCTCATTTCACGCCGATTCGCTCTTACCACCTTTCAATACCGCGTCTTCTTATGGAATACGCGTCAGGCAGGCGAACGTTTGTATGTCAAACTTATCTCCTTTATCATCCCTACTCGTCACCGACAACTTTCTAGGCCAGGGGAGCTGTTGTTGGAGCTATAACGTCCACTGATACTCAGTATCCTCTTACAGAGGACCTCCGTCTGGAGCTAGATATCTTCAATGACCGCGCCTCGAGTCCCTACGACAAGCAATCCCGTCCTCTTCGTAAATATGCTTCGGGCCTTCTACCACTACAAGTCCCGGACGGACTTACGCCCACTGAAGCAGCATCGCTGTTTGACATCTGGATGTCGGAGAAATCCCTAGCGCCTGGTCTGCTCTTTTCCCGCGCGCAATTTTTTTTTACTGATGATGTTCTTTGCAGCTGCAACTGACGAGCTTTTCCTCGCAAAATACACTGAATCAGGTGGGAACCCCAGGGAGTTCATCTGGAAAGGACTTCTCGGGACCTTGGAAGGCCCGCCGTTGGTTATTGATAAACGTCGGCCGTTCGCCCAGATGACTATACCGTGATCTATCGGAGCCAATTTATACTGTTGTCTTTCTTAAGGGTGAATTGGTGGCTACAATGGGAGAAATTGCTCAACGGTGACCTGGTGCTTTGAACGTGAAATCACTGACCTTTGCCCCTTTCCAACCCCGGATACGGTCGGAAACGAGGGACGGGAACGTTGGTTCCAACCCTAGCATCGAAAACTCCATCCAAACCTCCGAAATTTCAAGTCACCGTAATTCGGTTCTATCCGTCTGTCTGTAACTGCTGTATTGATCTTCGAGGAAGTTGTTCAGATTCTGAACCAGTAATCGGTTCGATCCCAATACGCCGCACCTGGTTCGAAATGTTCCCAAAAAAAATTTCCTGCAGAGAACTACATTATTGTCTCCGATGAGACTTGTCCATTATAACATCACGACGGGGGCGATAGAGAATCCCACGATGGTTTGTTCTGATGAGGTCTAAATAATGTACACGCCGCTTCTGGTACAATGCTTCGTCTACGTATATTCACAGCATAGGCCTCTGGCAGCTGTCAACAGTCTTCCCTCCTTGACATTTCCGGAGCCTCGTGTCGAAGCATCTCTTTGTTGCAGCCGTGTTGGCCACTTGGAAAGCTCCTAGTCAAGTAATCGGAATCTCTTCAAGCACCCATGTGCGTGTCATTGCGTGGTACCCATGCGTTTGCTGATGTCTTCTATATCGAAGACTCAGGAACGAGGAGCAACTGTGATGCAGAAGATGTCGATTCAGGGCATGGGATAGACGCGAAGCTAGCATTGCCTGCCACAAACATACCGGTGGTTCGCAGAGGCATGGATCCCTGAACCTGGTGTCTTGGCCCTCCTCAACAAAATGCAGGTACACCGAAGACACTGGGATGTACGTATACAAGCCGATACTCTTGGACCTTATGTCGGATTCTAGGAAAAGCCAAAATGTATAAAAGGCTCGTCTGGTATATGTGCCCTCTCTTCATTCAACAACTACGCAGCCACTACAGCGTATACCATCGCAAGGACATGTTCTCTCTCAGACAAGCAGTCGTCACCGCTTTTGTGATGGGTACTTCCATCGCCAGTGCTGAAGCATGGTACGGAATCGGTAAGAAGACAAGTAGTTGTTCGTTCAACCAGGCATTTATCATCTTGTGTAGCTACTTGGTATCAACCTGGCGGCCGGGACGGCGCTTGCGGCGCACCCAGCCAGAACTCCGACCTGGTTGTGGCGCTTCCTCCCAGCCTTTACGCCAATGGCGCTAATTGCTGGAAACACCTCGGCATCATTAGTACGTACTTCTACGTTATTCTCTGCCTGGATATCTGGTCTGAAATGGCTTCAGACTCGGACAACGGCGCCTGGGTCGATGCCGTCGTAGTCGACCTCTGCCCTGACTGCGAGGGCAACCACATTGACCTCTCCAGTGGTGCTTTCTCCAAGCTTAGCACGCTTGATACGGGGGTCATCGATGTCACTTGGTACTATGAGTAGGCGCCAGGATATCGTCTCAGAAACGATTGACGAATAGAGCTTGTAAATGTGTGATGGCCATCAGCGCTGTGGTATGATTTTTACGAGACAATCCTGTTTGATATATCTTTGTTTTGAAATTAGAAATTAGAGACTCGTCATAATTCTATTTGTAAAATAACCGACTGAACTTGTCCACCACCTTACCTCTTTCTTCATTCTCCTTCTATTAACTATGTCTATCAATAGCATGAGTTAGGTCTCTTACCCATTGGAGGTCGAGAAAACATAGAAAACAGTGTCACCTACAGATTCCTTCGCGGTGCCGAGATGCCGATTTCAAATAATCGTTTTTACATTCATTTCGCAAACTTACGTCCGTCTGACCATAACCACAGCTATGCGTGGGTCTGCATGCATTGCCGTCTGTTTGTATATTCCAGTTACGATGGTGAAAAAAAAGGTCACTGTCCGGCCTCTCCTGTATTCACAGTCTGCGAGTCGGCAGCTTTCTGACCACAGAAACGGAACCAGATTCAATACGTTCCACTAAGACTATAATCCAGCGCACGTTCGTCCGAGTCCCCTCTGGTAGTAGTGCAAGTAGTGGTGAGTGTTCCTTGGGTAATTTTATCTCAATTTGACGCCGAGATAGGGAGAAGATACGGTGGCTACTGGTTGAGCCTGCCGAACACCTTCGGCACACGAACATGATTGTTCAAATGGTCGAACCGGCCTACTAAGTTTCTCCCGCTCCTGAAAACCAACGGATGCTTATGAATGGGCATTACATCATGAAGGCTTTGCGTTAATCAGCGAATGCTTGCCCAAGTACATTGGCGGATATCAATCAGGTATCTTGATGCGCTCACTGGCCTTGAGCGCAAGAGGACCAAGGGCCAGATTTCTACGTTTTGTCCCTCTGACCACGGCATCTTCATAACATCTCGAATCTTGACAGCTCTCCGTATAGCCGTCTATTTTAGCCCGTTGCTTCCATCCGCTCGGAGGACATGCAATCAAATGCCCTGCGAAAATAATTGCACACTTGACGGGCATCCAGAGATGTCGAATTGCGACGGTGCCCTTATGTAGTTCAACTGTTACGCCTATGCGCTATTTTCGTTAGCTATAAGTTGATCCAGGCCCATCTCAGTGGTACGTCGATAATAATACAACCTCAGAGATTGAATTACGCTTACCCTTTGGTGTTGCAGAACTCACACGGGAGCCCTGAGTATCAAAGGCTGTGACGAGCTAGTGTGTGGACATCAGCAGCGCGACTTTTGCTGTTGCACGATACCAATCTCTCTCTGAGCGAAATTCCCTCACCAGTCACATCACGCGGAAACCCAAATACATAGATAACGGCAGAAACCTGGCTCAAGCTTTCTTCCTTAATGGCTTCTCAAGGCGCCGATGAAAAGGCTCTCCAATTCGATGTGGAATCTCTTGGAGGAAGTACCGAAAAAGAGTCGGAAGAGCCTCCTCATGTCCTTACGGAGACTCGCTCCCACCATAGTGGTATAGCGCTGGACCGTAGTGCCAGCATCTACTCCCAGCGTGTCAACATAGGAGCGAAGATACCTGGAGAGTTCAGAACTTTGAGGTTATCTACTCACCATATATGAGATACGTTTCACTGATTCTCTCCACAGTATCAATGTTGACGAGACCAAGGAGGGTAGCGCGAACCCCAAAGCCAAGACCATAGTCAAGGGTAGGCCCATGGCAAATATTATTCAGACCGAATACTCATTTGTTCTCGTAGAAATTGCGGATTTAGACTGGCATGAGCTCGACACCCTGGAGGTCCTCACACGCCTTGGGGTGTCGGAGAAAACTGGTTTAGATGGACCAATGATTTCCAGGCGCTTAGCGCAAAATGGCAAGAATGTTATCACTCCACCGCCGAAGAACCTCCCAAGGCGTATTTTCTTTTACATATTTGGAGGTGAGTTTTAGCAGCCTCTCGTTTGTTTCCGATGCCCTCTGATGTTACCGCCCGTCATCAAGGCTTTGGTAGTCTGCTGTTCGTTGCGTCAATCATCTGCTTCCTCTCTTGGTCTGTCCATTCATATGCTCCAGTGCTAAGGCACAAGACGTTAACAACTATGCGTAGGAGGCCTCTAGGTGACCCGGACCCAGCTACGGCCAACCTGGCCCTCGCTGTGGTGCTCTTGATAGTTATTGTTATCCAAGCCGTCTTTAATGCATGGCAAGGTACGAGAGACAGAATACTTTTGTTGACGACCTCACTTATGTCATTCCCAGATTTCACCACGAGTCGCACCATGAACTCCATTGCCGCCATGTTACCTTTGGACGTTTTAGTTATTCGGGATGGTCACACTTTGAAGTGAGTGACATCAAGGTATGGCCTGTTCCGTCTGACAATCTTATCAGAGTCCCAGCACCCGAGCTTGTCTTTGGAGACATAGTCCATGTCACTATGGGATGCAAGGTCCCTGCAGACCTCCGGCTCGTCGATGTATCCTCCGATCTCAAGTTTGACAGGTCTATCTTGACTGGAGAAAGCAATGCTGTTCCTGCCACTGTTGAAAGCACCAACCCCAGCTGTAAACACTTACTTGACCTCTATCCAGCTAAAGGCTGATAGATTTTGTCTCTAGTCATGGAATCTCGCAACATAGCTCTTCAAGGGACGCTCTGTGTTGGTGGAGACGGCCTGGGTGTATGTGTATGCCTTGGCGACAACACTGTCTTTGGGCGCATCGCAAAACAAGCCGCGTCAGAGCGTCCTGGGCGAACTTCGTTGGAGTCTGAGATCCTTCGCATCGTATTGATCATTTGTAGTTTGGCTATTGCCATTGATATCATTGTCGTTAGTAAGTATCTACCATCATTTACGGTGTGTTCATCGTTATACTTACTCTTGTGTCTAGTTTTGTGGGCTTCATGGCTTCACCGTAAATTTCCGGGCTTCATCTCCGTTCCAGTGTTGCTCATCGATTTGGTTTCTGTCGCCGTTGCCTTTATTCCGGGTAAGGACTGCCCTCTATAATGTCACTCTTAGATAACCTTAGTGTTCTTTAGAGGGTCTTCCCATTGCCGTCACGCTTTCACTGACGGTGATGTAAGTGACAATTATTCTATTCTTTAGCCAGCCTCATCAGCTTTCCTCTAGAGCTGGCGCCATGCGAAAAGCTAACATCTTGTGCAAGTCGCTCAGCACCGTTGAGAGTTTGGGATGTGTCAACTTCATCGCTTCGGACAAGACAGGGACCTTGACGTTAAACAAAATGACCGTGGTTAACGTCGCTGTCGGGGACGAGCTTTTAACAGCCTCAGAAGCAAGAACGGCCACAGTCAGTAATGGGCCTACCGCAGAGCATATCAAGATTTTGGCTGCAATCGCGGGAATTTGTAACGACGCGCATTTCGACACGGCAGATCAGGAGTTACCTGTGGAGATTCGGAAGGTTCACGGTGATGCTACGGGTATGTATCTTGAATATAGCGTTGACCTTTTGAATGACACGGAGTACATTTAGATACCGGTCTACTTCGATTTTCAGAGGGCATTATGCCTGTCGAGGACAGTCGAGCAGCATGGATTGAGCGTGCGAAGCTTGCCTTCAATTCCAGTACGCGTCTCTCTCTTTTTTAGCTATGTTCAATCATTTGATAATCTTTATAGAGAACAAGTTTGCCATGAAACTACTACAAGCAGTTCCTCGAGTGAAACCGGTTACATCAATGCCCATTTCTTCCACTGATAACTTCGCTGCGTTGTCGGATTATGTTCTATTGGTGAAAGGGGTAGGTCCTGTCCTGTTATCATTGTTGTCACTATCTAAAAGGCAACAGGCTCCTGAAATAATATCACGCCGGTGTAGCCATATAATGGATTCGAAGGGATCAATCGTACCGATGGATGATGCCCATGCAGACAGCCTATCAGCGATACAGGAAAAATTTGCATCAAACGGCCAACGCATTCTACTCATGGCCAAGAAGATCATCCGCGGCGCTGAACTTCCAGTAGATTTCTTTGTCGAATCCGGCTCTTTCCCTATGGAAGATCGTATGCTTGGCCTCAACTCTGATTTAACGGCGGTCGGTTTGGTAGCTTTGATAGATCCTCCAAGAGATGATGTCAAGGACACGGTTGCCATAGCGCGCCGGGCAGGCATTCGTTTTGCAATGGTCACAGGTCCGTTTCCGCGTCGCAGGCATTTCATTTACTAAATCCGATCTCGAAGGTGACTTCTCCTCTACTGCTGCTGCCATCGCTCAGCAGGTGGGAATTATTACGACGCCAATGAGCAAAGTGCAGCATGTTAAAGACCTTCCACATGATACTTCTCTGGAGTCCGTAGCTGTGTACGAGCCCGAGATAGACAAGCGTTCAAATCCGGAAATGCGAAGCCTTGTCCTAAGCGGTTCTGACCTCATAGGCATGACTGAGTCGCAATGGAAACAAGCACTTGCCTTTGATGAGATCGTTTTCGCCCGAACATCTCCCCAGCAGAAACTGCAAATTGTGAAAAAGTTGCAAGCGGAGGGATGTACCGTTGCGGTTACAGGCGATGGAGGTAAAACTTGATGGTCTAAAACTTACGCTAATTTTGCTCACGTCATATTTTCTTCTGCAGTCAATGATTCTCCAGCCCTGAAACAAGCCGACGTTGGGGTAGCCATTGCTGGAGGTTCTGAAGTCGCCATGGAAGCCGCCGATTTGATTCTGCTCTCAGACTTTTCTGCCATTATCACTGGAATTCAGTATGGACGTCTATGCTTTGAGAACCTACGCAAGACAATATTGTACCTTTTGCCCGCCGGTATGTTTTACGAACCAACTCCGTCGTTATCCTCAGTCTGATCCTCATTGTGTCTTAGGTAGTTTCTCAGAGCTCATGCCTGTTGTTTTGAATGTACTCACTGGGGTACCACAAGCATTGAGTAGTTTCCAGATGATCATCATCTGCGTCTTCACGGATGTTTTTCCTGCGCTGTCCATGGTGAACGAGAAGCCTGAAGCAGATCTATTGTTACGCCGGCCTCGCGATCGCAAGAAGGACCGTTTGATCAACTGGAGACTTTTGCTACATGCCTATTTCTTTCTAGGCATTATAGAATCAGTAACGTCCATGGTCGGGTGAGTCTTTCGATATCTATGCTACCGCCTACCTCAAGCCAAATATAACATTAGGGCGTTCTACTTTGGATTCCAGCGGAATGGTGTACCGTTCTCCGAGTTATGGCTTAAATACGGAGGCTATGACGCAGACCCTGATCTGGTCAAGGAGCTCACAAATAAGGCACAGTCAATCTGTACGGCAGCATTTGGTGTTTCTGAACTCCCATTGACGATGGCTTGTAGATTTCTACAATTTAGTTATGATGCAGTGGTTCAATTTACTTGCCACCCGTACACGAAGACTGTCGTTGTTCCACCAGAATCCTCTTGGTTCCAAAACGCGCAATATTTTTATTTTCCCTGCTATGGCGGCGGCACTCACTATTGCCTGGTCAGTTTCTTCGGAGTGACTTTGGATCCATACTGATCATTGATCCGAACAGTTTCTTCTCCTACGTCCCTTGGTTCCAACAGGTTCTTTTGACGCGTGGAATTCACGTGGAGTTCTTCTTCTTGCCGATTGCGTAAGTCATCTTCGTCTGCCAAAGCCGTGAAACATGATATCCAATGTTTTTGTTTTAGATATGGTATCGTAATGCTTTTCCTTGACGAGGCACGCAAGTGGTGGAACAGGGCGCACCCGTCATCGCTCCTTGCGCGTATTGCATGGTAATCACCTTGACTCTTCAATCGTATATATGGCATTCTCTCCCTGTTGTCTACAATAGTTACGACAGTTTATAACAGTTTAAGTGTATGTTTCGATTGACTCAGTGTAACGTCCTTCAAATACATAGAAAGAACATGTTGTGAACAATGAGGAGACACACTAGACGATCGAGACGGGCTGTTACCGATTTCAATGTTCTGTCCGACTCTCTCGTACACACGCGTCGACCAATGTTACCTCGGGGCTACCCACCGCCAGACAAACCGTTCCTTGGGTTCTTAACTGCCTCTTCTGATGCTCATTGATTGTCCGCAAACCACCCTCCAACACTAATTAGTGCCGTTACTTTACGCATTGCTAACAGCCGCGAACAGAAGAAGAGAAGAGACAGAACGGTTCCTCTAGAGGTGCAAACATGAGTCAGTGGAGCCGGGGCTATGATCTGTCAAATGGGGAAGGATGTATGAAGCGACATTCGCTCTCATTAGACTGGTCTACACCTCCGCATTGCATCATCTTCGCGTAGAGTTTTTATAGCTCTATTCCCAAACGAGTCTGAAGAGGGTCTACGATGTGGTGGATTATAGCGCAATTCAGGATGAGGGAGACTGTATGTGCAAGGACATCGGCGCCGAGCCTTCTCGTCAAAACTGGAAGACCATCAACCAAAGATTAATCTGAAGATCAGGACGGACACCCAAGGATAACGCTCCTGAGGCCTACCATCTTTTTCAATGGCCGCCACTGGGCCGGACCGTAACAGCACTAAAGATAAAGATATAAACCATGCATTGGTGACTGATTACCACAGTTTATACTGGATTGATATTCGGAAAACCTATAATGTTATGATGGAGACGGCTTGAAGCGGGAAAGTCTCTCCCCAGATTCATCGGCGCG
Organism: Armillaria altimontana; assembly: GCA_022818075.1. Taxonomy (NCBI): domain Eukaryota; kingdom Fungi; phylum Basidiomycota; class Agaricomycetes; order Agaricales; family Physalacriaceae; genus Armillaria; species Armillaria altimontana. The sequence goes on along the minus strand of JAIWYR010000005.1, from coordinate 597,493 downwards.
CTTTCAAAGAGAACCAGAAACCTGACCTCTTCCTTGAGCCTCAGTCCTATACAGGGCAAGGAAGAGCGGAATTCTAGCCATCTGACTCAACAACAGGTGTCTGCACTTCAATTAATAAGAGACTAAGCGTCCAATCTCTTGCACTCACCACTTCCATCAGGCTAACCGATAACCTCGTAATCCTTCATCTTATCCACAGGAGTGCTTTTGAGGACAATGGTAAGCTGTGATTCGTCCACACCATCAAGGGCATCCCCAAGAGCATTGTTCAGAATCTTGAACGCCGTGAACCCCAGCTCGAACAGATCCATATCAAACACGCCCTCTCCTCCAGCCAACAAGTTATGAATTTCCTCCGCCGCCGAACGAAACGCCTCATGTACCTTTTCCCGCCGCTCCCCCTCCCACAACGCAATCTTTTCGAAAGCAAGGTTGACGACCACTTGGTCAACCTCGTGGTGGTTCACCAGCAGGACAAGCACGAGGTCGCGGAAGTACTCGACGGTCGATTTGTAATCGGAGAAGTCCTGAGACGCGTATCTTTCCTTGTCAACGCGGAAACATTGCACGAACGACCAAGCGACGACGCTCTGGAATTCCAAAACGATGAATAACTTTTCAAATGCAGAGAGTAAGACGATAGCCGTGGCTGCACTGATCGCTAACCGGTCAAAATGTGAGCAAAAGTGGTATCTAGTGAGCCCAAATTGCACACCTATGAAGACTCCTCGCTTCTTTGATCTAGGTGTACCATCCTTGCGATAGAAAAGGCGTCTAAAGACAGTATGGCTGGTTCCGACTGTACTGGCGAACGATGGTAAGGGAGGCTGCTGAGAAGAGAACCGGCGAATAGAACTGGAGGCTAGACGAGCAGTTATTGCTATTCTGCCTGTAGGCCGACTCGATAGTGGAACGTGGCGCGCCAAGGGTCGCAGTGCGAGCATCAACGTCAGCGAGGAAGGGGATTTGTGGCTGTACTCCGGGTAAAGGCCCGCTGTTTTCCCGTGGACAGGCAGCGGGCCGATTCCCCGGACGACAGCTGCAGGCTTGAAGGGACTCGCTTTTAAGCGTCATTAATAACCTGATTACTTATCCACTAGAAATGAGAAGATTGGTATATTCTGGTCTGATCTACTGATTAATATTCAAGCACTAAGTCACAGGAAACTTGAAGTAATGGCAGTGTCGCGGAACGAACGCCACTGATCTTAGTCTCCTAGTTTCCTGCCAGTACAGCGAAATTCTAGCAGTAGTCAGACATAGAATATGTACAGGAATATAACTTTGATCCTCCGGTGCAGGATTGATACTGCCGTGGACGAGTGAGATATTGAAAATCAGCAGCATCGCTCACCCACTGTATCAACGTTTAAGGTGTAGTAAAAGCTCAGCTGATTCCTAGACATGCAGGGCTGTTCTACATCAGCGAGAATTGTTTTAACTTTTGGGTCACGGTTCCTGAGCAGGAGTGACGTCAAGGCTTGGCATGGAGAACAGGGTCTTGATGCCATAAAGCTTCACCTGTTCCTTCCTCCGCACATATCATGGATTTCTTGAAGAAACAGCTCGAAGGCGCTACCCATGGCGGCCAACAACATTCGGAGACCAAGACTGAAAGTAGCGGTGGCTTGATGGGGAAAGTGAACAACGCTCTGGGAGGCGGACAGACTGGAGAGAAGAAAGAGGGTGAGTATGACTGCTCATTTGTGAATCGATGACTGAACCGATTGTTTAGATCTCCTTGATAAAGGTGCGAATACTATGCCAAGTGCATAATCAGTTGGGATCGTCGACTAAAGAATCACATTCATTGTAGGTGTCGACTTTGTTCAGGAGCACTTCCTGGGCCAGGGAAAACAATCGAATGAATCTGCCTTGGAGCAGGCAAAGGACGAGCATATCTCTGATGCGATTAGGAGCGGATATAAGAGCATGACTGGGAAGGACTTTCCCATTGCCGACAAGTCGTAGAGTGTAGTGGAATTGATACTAGTACGGGACGCTGTTAAATGAAACCGCTCAGTAGATTCAAGATTTTGTGTCGTATCTGTTGTTAACCGGTCGGTCAGCGTTCTCTCTACTGAAAGTGGAGCCACCTGCAATAAATCGGATAACGCAAAATAGGTCAAGCCGCTTAGGATAGAATTGGGCCGCTAGACTCGTTTGCAATAAGAGTCGCTTCTAATAATACTAACCGGTGACCGGTCAGTCTAGAGACGCCCTGAACACGTTTATCTTTAGAAAATGACTTGAATTTGAGTGAGAACGCCCTAAAAATGAGCTCGAGGCGTTACTTACTAACTGGGAATCCTGACATTGAAAGGGGTGCGGTATCGGTCCAGATATCCAGGGCGGTGCTCACAAACGGACCTGGTGTGCGCGCATCATCAGCGGTTTGGATTTTTTATGCCCCAATGGTTCCACTTGGGCTCCACTATAGAGTGGCTTGATGCGTCTTTAAGCAGGGCGTCGTAGTATTAGGTCCCTCAAACGATTTTATTGACTCCATGATTAGGCTCGTCGTATTACTTCCACCGGTCCACCTGATGTCAAAAAGCAACTCTTCGATACTTTGTTTAAAATCGATGACGAGGTGATCTCAGTCGGTCCACGTCGTGAAATAGGGTCACCGCTCAGACTGGTCGAATACTGAAAAAATTAGCAATGCATCATAGAAATCGTACGTGGCAATTTTATAAACTGGCCTTGTCTTGATGCTGGTGAACAAGCGAACCTACTAAGTTAGGTCGTGAAGGAAACTGTTCCAGTCGAATTCAGCGGAAGTTGCGGTCATGATCGGTTTAAACTTACGCTTCCGTCAATTAGACCGTTTGCGGACGGAGCCCGGCAAGTAGTATTTCGCAGGATTTAAGTCAGAACTGAGTACTGAAGTACTGAAGAAGTTCGCTGCAAATATACTTTAAGAATGACGATCCCAGTAGTACCAAGCAGTAGTCAGCCTCAACTTTCAAGTACGCAACAATGTACGGTCATGACGACAAATTCAAAGTTAGTCGGAGCCGTGTTCGGCACGGACATGCTTTACGTATGGTGCCGGACCGAAGACGTGGCACCTCTGCATCGCATTTCTTGTCTGCCGAGACAGGGAGTTTCAGTACAGATGCTGAGTAAACTTGTACTTTTACTCCATCAACCTGCCTATTATCTACGGCCAATGCCCCTCAGAATACTCTTCCTGGACTAGGCAAACTTGAACGACGAATACGACCATGGCTGACGATTCACGGAGGGACGTTGGTGGCGCCAAATTGACAACAAATGGGGGAAACAAGAAACGGCGGGTGCAGAGGGCGTGCGACTTATGCAGACGGAAGAAAAGTGCGTGTTTCAATTGTTTTGTCGGCGAAATATGTTATCTAACCTTTGCTGTGCTATAGTTAGATGTACGGACCATCTGTGCTACATTTACAACATGAATTGACTTGTATAAACCTAGGCGATGCAATGGCCATGACCGACGAACGATGTTCAATATGCGTAGCTGCTAATGTTTCCTGTACTTATCTCGAGGAGGCCAAGGTGACTCTATGTCTTCGACGTCCGGACACGCGATTAACGACGAATCGTTCGATAGAAAAAAGGTCCTTCTAAAAAGTTTGTTGGGCTTCTGAAATCTTCGAAGAATCCCGCTCATCATGTTTCATCAGGTACGTGCACGAGTTGGAGGTCAAGGTGCAGAAGATGGAGAAACTCTTACACACGGTAGGTGTACTTTTCGGTGTCAAAGTTAATGCTGATTTTCTGGCGCAGATGCTACCGGAGGAGGAGCTTGAAACGTTTCTAGACGACGAATCTAACTGGAAGCACCGTGATGACTTACCGAGGCGTGCCGGTACCGTTGAGGATTTCACCACCGACATAGAGCACAAATACTTGATAGAACCCGAGCATGTTTTCCTGGAGCAAGCTTCGGAGCTCATCAAGGGTGAAACCCTCGGTTTTCGATTCTTAGGTAAATCAAGTGGCGTCCACTTGATTCAATCAGCCGTGGATCTCAAGTACGGGGTTGGAGAGCAGGGCCATTTCCTATGCCACCACCGTAGGCCGGAATTTTGGCAGACGAATCAGTGGAAATTAGGCCAGCCTGATCATTTCGTGACCGGTGCAGGGTTCACATTTCCTCCGGAAGATCTTTTGTGGTCTTTGGTCGATATCTACTTTGAGCGCGTCAACGTCCTCGTCCCGCTTCTTCATCGACCGACGTTCGAGAGGTTAATCGGAGAGAAATATTATCTTAAGGACCACATGATGGCCTCCTTGCTGTTGATGGTCTGTGCCGTGTCATCGAGATATTCAGACGATCCGCGCGTTCTGCTTGAAGGAGAGGAGTCGAAGCAGTCCAGTGGTTGGAAATGGATTCATCAAGTGATGGATACTCGCAATTGCAAACCATTAGTAGGTTCGCCGTCATTGTACGATCTGCAGGTCCTCTGTGTGAGTCTCCTCGATTATTGTCTTCCATACAGCGCTACATCGATCATCTAGCTTTTTTCGGAGTTTCTACTGGGCTCTTCCGTGCCCCACGCATCGTGGACTATCGTGGGGATTGGTATTCGGTTGGCTCAGGATGCAGGCGGCCATCGGCGGAAGGCAAATAATGCGCCCAATACCGTCGAGGCTGAAATGTGGAAGAGGGCATTTTGGTAAGATTTTCTTTCTCCGCCCTACCAATTCTCTCAATTCCACGACAGGAGTCTCATATATATGGATCGATTGATTAGTTCTCTGATGGGACGGTCACTGGCTCTGGGCGATGAAGAGTATGACTTTGCTGCTTCCCCTACCGCCATGTTGCTTACAACTGAATTCAGAATCGACATCGACCTCCCTACCGAATGCGACGATGAGTACTGGGAAGCCGCTGACCCGGCCCAGGCGTTCAAACAGCCAGCTGGAAAACCCTCTGTGATATCGTACTTCAATTGCTGCCTCAAGCTCAGTCGATTGTTAACCTTCTGCTTGCGCACAATCGTACATGCATTTTCTTCTACCGATAGCCGATATGCTGACCCTACGCCGTACAGTACTCGATAAAGAAGTCAAGAGTCATGCTTGGTTTTCTCGACCCGAATTGGGAATCTGAGGTAGTTGCAGATCTGGATTCAGCACTTAATAAATGGATCGACACGATCCCTGCACATCGTACGTTTCCTTACTTCGTCTTTGATCTCTCATTCACCACTATGCAGTCCGATGGGATCCTAACCGCGCCAACCTTGTTCATTTCAATCAATCCGCGTCATTGTATATGTTCTACTATCATCTACAAAAGTTAATCCACCGACCGTTTATCACAACACCGCAAGACTCCAAGTTTCGATTTCCATCGCTCGCGATATGTACCAACGCTGCTCGTGCGTCTTCACATGTCGCAGATATGCAACGTCGTCGTGCTGGAGTAGTCCCTGTCACCGGTGTATGCCCTTTTCCCATCCTTTTGTGACCCTTTTGACACTTTGAGCAGTTACTAGCGTTTGATGCTGGGATAATTCTCCTGTTCAACATCTGGGGCGGGAAACGCACAGGCTTGTCCTTGGACCCTTACAAGGAGATGGATGACGTCCACAAGTGCATGAAGGTTCTACGAAGTTTGGATTCACGGTCTGTCAATACTTCTGATGGTTAAAAAGCTTCGATGCTAACGATAGTCGCAGGTGGCAGTTCGCTGGAAAACTATGGTACGATATTATTCTTACATACACAGTTAAGGGTGATCCTCATTTTTTAGGGATATAATGTACGAGCTGGCCTCTGTGGGCGATTTGCCATTGCCCAACAACACACCATCACCTAGCAACAAACGAGAGCGAGATGAGGATGAAGATGAGGAGCGAACAAGCGGCGAAAGCTCGGACTATTCTCCTGAACCGTACCCATTGCCCGATGGTCCGCAGGACGTGTCCGGTTTCGACTGGCCCACCGAACAACCAGCACCGGTGCAGAACTTCGGACTGGACGTGCCTCTGGAGTCTCTACACCTCCAAGCTGTCCCTTTACCCATGAATAGCGCAGAGCTTGGACGGGGCAATCCTACTGGTATGCCAACAGCGACGGAGGCTAGATATTATTACGATGGCAGTGATCTCTTTGCGGCGGGAAGTTCCCAACAGATTCCGGACGGAATGTGGACAAATGACGACCGTACGATGGCTATGTGGAACAGTGTTCCCAATACGTTTGAGTATGTTTCTCGGTTTTCTTTCGCCGTAACATGTCTCAAGCCTAATTTTCAGGATGGACGATTGGGATACTTACTTGACTAGCTTTAATGATCTTTCTCATCGGAATGTTCAGTAAGATGCCGTTGTAGTGACTGTATACTAGTGATCTTGTAGTAGTACATATTTTACCTCTGGGATAATTTTCTTTTGTTATTAAGTATGGGGACCCGTAACTGAAGCCACCTTTACTACTTATCTGTCAAATATTGAATGCATGGCCGTTTCGTTCATTCCCGTCGCGGAATGCGCCCGTACACCCTAATGTCGAGGTGGTGTCGTGTAGGAAATATTAATTAATTAATTGTGGGGTTTACGTTCGCAATAAGGCCGAGGCTCACAGGTGGCACGTGTTTCTCTTCGTATTCACATGCCCTGGAGATAAATACGACCCACACCTTCTCTTCCTCCCCCCATGGCCACCTCCGACTCGCTCAGCAGTTCGTCACTGCTCGACGACCAAGATGAAAGCGTCAGAATCGCCGTCAAGGCCCTTGGCGACATGCGAAACGGGCACCCGTCGCCCAGAGAGACTCGTGAGCCTTTATCTCATGTTATAGTAGCCTGATTTTTGAATGCGATTTTTTGGATAGAATCTGCAACTACTCCAGCGCTTTCTGTAGCTTCTACGTCGCAGCCGCCGACGTCTCTGCCCAGCCCCACCATCTCTTCTATCGATGCCGAAATGTACGGAGGCGGAGGGACGCTGGAACCCGAGTTTGTGAAGCGGATGTCCCACCTGCCGCTAGTCAACAGCGCGTTGAGGGTCTACGAGCAGGGAAAAGCAAGCTCGAGAGTCGTCAAGGTGCGCCGCGAGGCGCTGTGGCGTGTGATATTGCTGCTGACCTTGTGTCTCGCTAGTACGGCGCCGAAATGATGGAATCGGGTGTGAAGACGATATCGAAGCCTGTCATTGATCGACTTCCGGTGAATGTCGATCAATTGGACGAGTTTGCTTGTAGGCAATTGGACAGGGTGAGCAACGTTCCATTGAGACACGCGTATGGGGCACTGCGGATACGGGTTCGCTTCCATGGTCTACGCATAGGGCATCAGCATGTCTGGATCCCATTGGCTGGATATAACAGGTATCGAAGCGTTAGAGATGCTGTCGATTCGGGGCTTTTGAATGTGGAATATTGTTGGTGTCGCTTCGCCTTCCCACATCAGGACGCGTTCTTCCTTGAAGCTCCAGACGCGTCTAAAATTCCACAATCAGACCCCTTCTCTAACGTTTCGAAACTTGTTGTAAACGAAACCCGATGGAATATGTCTCCTGCGATCCACAGGACTCATTCAGGTACCTGGATCACTTTTTGTTCTCAAGTCAGTGCAGCATGTTTCGGAGCGTTAGAAACATTCAAGGCTGTTCCCGATTCTGGTTTTTGCTTGCCCTGTTGGTGATGCAACGTTGGTCAAGCCTCGCTTCCATCAATTGGTTGAACCATGTTGCACATCGACAGAGTCGAGCAAAGACTGGAGGTTGAACACTTTTGTTTCTTCCGCTCCGAAATTTGGTGTAAACGCTGTCCTGAGAGCAAATTGATCCGGGCTATCCTAGGAACGATCTGGTCTTTTTGTTTCTCAGCGGGAGCCGCGTAATTGATAGAGGGCGTGCTGGGGCTTTCTCTATTGTGCCCGGCTTTCCAAGTGTCAGGGCAAAGATTACAGTCTTGCCTTGAAAGACTGCATGTCGTATACTCTTCCGATCAGTCTCCATCATTCCCGATATCGGAATGCTCTTCCCTGGGGAGTTGAGGACAGCGTGCGATTATGTTACATCTGTGCGGGCGCATGGTCTTGTCAAGCTCCAGGGGCTCGACGCATGTCCATTTAATTTATTCTTGCATTTATCATCGAGATGAGCTATTCATTGACTCTTCTTTTCCCTGGTTTTCCAGCTGGACAGATATCGTCGGCCATCCTGCGACGGAGAAAGTCCACCAGGACGCGGGCGAAGCAACACGCGTCAAGAACCAGCATCATCAGACAGAGACGTAAGCATGTCGTGTTCCACCGAAGGAGATGATGCAAAGCGCGTGGGGATGTGGATAGACAGCGAGTTACTCCCTATTTCCCCATATCCGTGATTTACAGTATTCAACAGGTACGAATTCTTACGATCAGCGGCGTTCCCCTACGCCGATGCCTGAGATGCCGGCGGAGGATGCAGATCAACAAGTTGCGCAAAGAAGCAGATGGCACACTGTATTGCTAGAAGCGGGAGGATTGAGCGCAGCCTTGAGCGAAGAGAGTCTACGTCGGTTACGATATTGTTTAAGCTGGTTGCAGGTGAGAAACCTCTATTGATTTGTCCTGACACGATACTACAATCACTTTCAGTATGCTACCGCTCATATTGACGCCCAAATTGTCGTTCTCCGGAACTTTACCGCAACTCTACAGGAGCGCCATTTTTCGAATCAAAACGGCGAGGAGACTCCGTTATCAGAAGTCCACATGCATACCCTCGCACATATACGCCAAGACATCGTGCATACTGTTCGACAGGTGGTCGATGTCGTCGGCAAGTATGCCGGTGGAGCTTCGTTGCCAGAGCCGGCCCGTCAGCGCGTAAAAGGGTTCATTCTCACACTACCGAAACGATGGGCCGCCGCGATGAGGAATGGCGCCTCCGCCGCTCCTGGAAGCGAAAACGAGCGGGAAAGCGTAGCTGCTGCTTCTGCAGGAAGGAGTCGGAGGCACCATCAACCCAAGAGAGAACGCGGCGTCGTTTCTGTCTCTGCAACTCCCCAACAATCACCAACCGCCTCTCCACGTATCCATCCCCGTATTATGGCGGAAGATGGACACCGAAGGATGACCACGGGTACAGCTATGGTTGCGGCGCAGCGGATACTCACGTTGGCGACAGAGAGTCTGGATATGATGCGTGGAGTCACGGGGGTTGTGAAGGACAGTTTGGATCGCGCCGACGCTTGGGTTGGAAGGCTGCGAACTGTAGGCATACGTGGGGCTGCTGAAGGCGAAGAAACCGACGCCGAGAGGGAGAGTGTTGTGCCTCCATCGCTAAGGCGGCGAGACAGTTTCGATGCTTCGGGAACACCTACGGTACCTATCGATGCCCCAAGCCCTGGTGTACGGCTTCCCTTGGGTAGGATGAGTCTTGAAGACGAAGCTGAGGGCAGCGGGCGTATGGACGTTGACCCTGCTTGATGTCTAGAATGTAAGTGTGCCTGCACCCACAAGCATCCAGGTCTTCTAATCGGCATGTTGTGCAGGTCTTCCATTCATTTCTGTTTACATGTCTTTTGGACCTCAGGTGGGATAAACCCCGCTTATACTATCTTTACATTTCTATCCATGTTATCACTTATCGAACGGGATATCCTTGTATCGACCCTGCTCACTGTACTTCCATACTTCCCTTGATGCTAAGTATTTATCGACTCGGAGTCGTATTTAATTTATACTACATGTACCACTATCAGCCACACAAATACGATGTATTTCGAACTTGTTACCTTGATGGAGAAAAGAGGGTGGCGCCGTAGGTGAGTGTTTATCACTATCTTTATCTGTTTTGCTACGTTGTTCCGATAGACGGAACGTCCTCAACGTCCTCCGAGTAATGCATCCGGATGTTCGGGATCATGATAGTGTGATGTGGCGTCCCACTTAACTTTATACAAAGCTCACCCTACTGCGGCGAATATCGTACATATGAACCAAGGTACAGGTACAACTCCAATTCATTATTCTGCAACGCACTAAGTACTGTAGATCATGATGGATGATGACTGATGACTGATTCCGTCCATCGTTCGTGGGCCTAGACCGTTCTTGATCGGCACCACTAACGAGTTAGCATCCTTGGTTCATTTGCCCGGGTGGTTGGCTTTCTTCCCAGTCGAGCTAGCGGCTCGGTGACTCGAAGGAGATGCTGTTCGAATTCATTCGGTTTCAGCTAATCTTACGGTACTACCGCTCAGGCTGTTAGGTTTAAGCGCGTATTTGTTAAACCTCGTTCTCGATGAGGGTTACTATACGCTGGTCTAACAACTCGGCGAGTGAAACCGACTGAAGCTTGATTAAATTATACAGGTCCGGGATACTGGGTCAACATATCTTGGGTAGTCTTCATGTCCACTTACGGTATCAGGGCCACTCGGCGTCTTGCAGGGAGCGACTCAGACGCCCGTGATGTTATCGAAGCCTCTGGAAATCAATGTGGATTGCGTTTGTTTTGCTCTGTGCACATGGTACACTGGGTTCATCTTTTGGAGAAGCGTTCACAGGCATGGCATAGCCGACCTAATCAATCTGCGCACAGGTATGACGTTTTGTAGGCGCCGATTGAAAGGACCGCATAGGTTCCAGTATAGTTTAACGCAGGCGGATGGCTGTTTCTCAGGACACGAACACCGTACGCACAGCGCTGCGCACGTCATCCGAAGGATCGCTGATTATGATATGCAGTTACGGACCGGATTCTCAAGCTTCGATCTTGATGAGTCAATTAGCGGGTTGTTGATAGAACATGCATGCGCCACATATCACTGCTCCCGCTACCCTGCATGTATAGACTTCCGTTTCTGACCCGGTACGAGCCAGTTATTCTTTCTCGGCGTCTAACGGACAAGTACACAGCTGTGAGGCGCTGTCAACATGACATCTCAACGGGTACTGTCAATAATAAGCGCCATAGCGGCCACCAAATGACGTCGGCGCAGATCGTTTTCATTGCTTAACATGTTCCTCTCCGTTTTTGTCGCGGCGCGTGCAGTAGACGATTGGCGCGACGGTGGCGGTATTGATGGAATGGACTTGATGTCGTGGATCCTTGACTACAGTCAACGACATGCCATGCCGTTATGGTCCTGTCAGCCTTCCTCTCGATGTCATTAATTTGGATAAACCAATTTGCTGCTTCTGAGGTAAATTAGTCTTCTTCTTTGCCTCAGTAGCTTGTAATCTTTTTTTGTTAACATAAGATGCTAGTCTGTTTTTGTCGTAGACTCTGCGTGCTTTCATCCCATTCGGAGGAGAACAGACGCACTAGATCATGTTCTAAATGTTAGGGTGGGTTATGCTTTTTCCAAAGATGCATTGCTTGCTGCGTTTGCAATGATGGGATTCCCCGGAAATGATCTCAGGGCTGATGGCATCGGGCTGGGTCTCCTATCTCACTCAAACCCGGCGAACACAAAGCCTTGCACGACGTGGCGACTGGCATCGAAGAGAGAGTTAAAGCGGAATACTAAACAAATTCTCCAATTATTTCATTGGATTCTGTTTGTCGCCTAATTTCTTTCTCGGTATTAGATTTGATGTTAAATCAAAATTTTCACGATCGATCGAGGAGGTGATGCCTAAATGCGGTACGGGAACTTGACGACCTCGAAGTCGTCAGAGGTGGCGGTTTCAAAGAGCGACGCTTGGAGGAAAGAGACCTCACCCATTATTTTATTCTAATGCTTCTCGGCATCGAACCACGAGAAACATCAAACCTAGACATTTTGACAACCCAGATAACGCATCTGGCACATGCAAGCTTGAGTTTGTCTTATTTACCGGGAATGCTTGATTATGATTACCTGTGTGATGGCAAGTACCCCGGCCTGAGTGTAAGCTATCCCGATGTTCTCATTCGCTAAGACAAGTTCAATTTCCCCTGGAAAAGGGTACATCAATCTATTACTGGCACACCATCGCGACGTTCAGATAAGAAATTTCCAGCGAAATAAAATCTTCATTCAAGTGTATTAATCACGAGCATGTGAGAACTCGTAAGTAGAGGCCTCAAGCCAAGGGATCGACGAATGGAGGTTAAAACACATTAGACTGGATTCGAATAAGTACCTCTGTGGCGCCGTGCACGACTAATCTAGAAACAAAACGCGTCTATGACTGTGGCGGATAAATGGATGGAATAACTGAGCAAACGGCGAGTAAGTATAAGGTTGTGATTCGAGGGCGCAGGATTACTTATCAGCGGAGCTAGTAATTCCAGGCACCACTTATTCCTTGCGTTCGTTATGTGAATGCTCATACTTGGAAAGGTTTGTTCGGCCGATTTGGTTCCCTCCGCTATGTATATCTTCAGGGTTTCTCTCCACCCCAAGCCAGCTGATCCAGAATGGGACGACCGAGTCATTCGCAACTCGTGAATTCGTTGTCCAAGTTCTCGTGGATGCCTATTTGAGAAAGGAAAGCTATCTGTAACCGAGCATTCGCCGAGTCATCGAGCATATTGCTTGGATTACGATACCGCGGCCCGTGCTCATAGCTTTCTCCAAGCCTCCGTTTGGAAATGAATGAAAACCCACTGCACCCTCTTCCGCGATTACGTGTCTAGACAGCACGCGACTGAGAAATACAGCCTGAAGAGACTCGTGGTGCAAGATGAAAATGTTCACTCCAACGGATGTTCGGTCCGTCGAGAGTGACTGCTGTAGAACTAGGGCGGCCGAACTCGCTATATCGTTCTATTACGTCTAGTACGTATGATATGAGGCAAAGGGTGGATATAAGCGCAGTACACAGCTACTATTCATGACACCGAGGCTGTAGCTGGTCATAAGTCTTTGTTCCAAGGTGGGCCGGGGGCGGGAAAATCAGAGGAAAAGATACCAGGGCACTGATACACCCCAGTTCGGTTTAACCTCGACAAGCTTCAGTTAATTTTTTGTTCTTAACAAATAAACAAGGAGAGATTTGCAAGGCACGAACTCAAAAGTGCTCGAGGAATATGAAAAATTGATGTCCATCCCCTCAAAAGGAAAATTGATTGTTGATCATCGGGATATCCCGCCGCCCACGTCGAACCACTTTGTGCTTGAAGTGACCCTTTCCCATTCTGTATCTCTCCTCCCGCAGTGCTCAGTCGACGCAAGCCCAGCTCCACACAAACACAAGGATAGGGTCTCTTACGTTTCCTTCTCATAGTATCCGGTCCGAAACTCAAATCCTGGGAATTGACTATATACATGCCTCGCGCCAAAACCATGGCTCTCCCGGAGATTATCATCGTCTGGGCGCTACCCGGATCTTCCCCATCATGAAAAAACTGAATAGCGGGTTCTTCGTTCTAGGAGGTTGCGTCCTGCCTAATAGTACCGCCGGAAAGCCGTGTCCGGACGCGCAGAGGTCGACCACGCTTTTGGAAACTGCGATATGTTGTTTTCGGTGCGGTGCCTAGAGGAAGAAGGGAAGGACTTGCTACGATCTGCCGTTCACTGCGTATAACATGTAATTTTAGGCAGGCAAGCGGCGGTTGTTCGACTGTCTAGATTTGTGGGTCTGCCTACGGGAGGCCAGTGTTGTACGGTCACCCGACCTTGAGCCGAGGTCAAGGTCGGGGGTCACAGAACTTTGGGCGACGCAAATGACCTGCTTTGTCACCATCATCGGTCGAATCCGGTCTCTGTGTATAGGCAAGGTCGCGGTGACGTGGGGGAAGGTCATGGTCATTTTATGGATTTTATGACAGCGACGGCGGGCGAGTCTGTGACTGTCGTGACTTCGGTGACGGTCGCGCGATCCGCACAACACTGCTGTGCTTGTTATGCACCTCCCTATCGCCGCGAGTATCAGTAGGTTAGCTGGTGACTGTAATCTTTTAGGTGTGGCCTATGTTACTGCGTGAGGGAGGCGGTGTTACGCACTGCTGTCAAGCTCTATGCAAACAGCTGTATTTCCCATCGTTTCCAACAATGTTTTTTTCTCCCCATGCCCAGTCCCCAGCTAAATGACAAGGGTTCATGAACCGTGATGGCGCAGCTAAAGAGATCATCCCCATCATCAACCCCCGTAGTCAAGATTTTAGCAGTGGAGGGAAAATCAAAACAGGTCAGTGGCGGTGCTGGTGTTTGTACCCCCTCAAACGGAAATCTTGCGGAAATCAACAAGATTACCCTTTGTTCCCTCAAAATGGAACAAGTAAACTTATACCATACCACGACCTTTCTTTCTCTAGTCGATTAATGAAAACTCACGCTTTGTTCTGATCCTTCGTTCTCCCATCTCGCGCTATCAATCTTCTTCGTACCTTGTGATTATATGGGTCCCCAGAGGTCTATTACTACCGAGAAGGATCGACAGGTGAGGATTTCCTTTCACCATCTTTACATACGACTCCTATATCCGCTTTAGATACACCGCTTGCGGGTTCTCGTCCAAGTGCATACCGTTCGGACGTCGCTTATCCAGGAGCGGCTGGTCGCGAAGCAGGATGAGCTCATTACACTCCGGGCTGTCCACGCAAAGGAGCTCGAAGCCGAACGCTGGATTTCGGAAACGCTGCGCAGACAACTCATGCTTTCCCAGGAGTGCGCGCGCGCCGCCGAGTTGGAGCGAGATAATTTGCGAACCGTCGTCAACGAGGTGGTGGACCGAGGTAGGTGAGATTTTTTTTTGTTGCCATTGGGGGGTTGGAGACCACGTAGCGGGGGTGAAAGGATTCCGGAATGAAAAACAAGACACTCATGAAAGTGTTTTTTTAAATTTAGTTGAGGCAAACATGAGCCTTAAAGGATGGCCGTGTTCACGGTTGAGAGCGACGAGCCTCCTGGGTGAGTTTATTTATTTTTTCTTTCTGCAAAAACAAGAGTGATAGCTGGTGTTGATTTCGCGTATAGAACCCGCTGAGCCTCTCCCCGACGCGCCCAGTCCAGACCACACGACGTTATACGCGTCAGCGCTCGTCGAGTCTCTAACCACCGAACGCGACACGGAAAGAAGAGCCCACAAGCGGACGAAGGAAGTCTCCAAAAACACGATCACGATCCTCGAAGCCCAACTCGCGCTCCGCGAAGCCGAGCTGGAGGATTTCCTGGGGCAGCCCCCGGAGGGCCTGCCGGACCTAGGCAGAGTAAAAGAACCCAAAGAGATGTCCGACGAAGAGGCCCATCGGATACTCGAGCTCAACGTGGCGAGGCAGCGGAGGATCGAGATGGAGACGCGGGCTCTGCATGCTAGGGTAAGCGTCTTTATTTGCCTTGGCAAGTAATTCATCTTTTGTCGTCCAGCTGGAAGGTATCCGCGCGCGCCCACCCCCACCAAATCCAATCGATGCTCTAAACGCCCAAATCCAGCAATTGGCAGCTCAGGTGAAGTCTTTCGGGGCGGAACTGCGGCAGATGATAGAGTCGGAAAAGATCGTAAGGCACCCAACAACCAACCAACCAACCATCTCATCTCTAATCATTACCTTTTACTTAGGAATCCGCGGAGCCACCGCGGGAGAAGGTGAAGGCGCCTAAACTGAATCTATAGTATCTGTCGTTCTGACTCTAGCTTTTCTTCTTAGGACCTCCTCGAGGCAGACAAAGACGAGATATCCATGGACCTCGTCAGGCCGTTGTTCCCTAGCAGGAGGGGTGGTGGTGCGATGGAATCAAATCTCAATCATGATCCTCTCCCGCCGCCGCCCGAAACAAATACACCTCTGCATTCGCCCGCTGAAACGGATCTACTCCGTGATCTACATTACCCATAACACTGACAGAGATCCCGTCCCATCTCCCCTCATGTTTGTAACTAGTTCTTTCTGTGCTGTATTTAGTTTCATTCTTGGATTTACGACGGGGCTTGGCCTTGTACTTTTTGCATTCTTTGTGGAGGATGGACGGTACTGCCTCTGTCGAGGGTGCCTACCTTTCTCCAGGGCCCGCCATTGGGTCGCTGAGCAAAAGAAAAGAGAACCGTGTGCATTGTGAACCGAGTGAGATTACAAAGAGCCTAGTGAGAATTCGTCCCTTGCATCCTCCTCGTCTCTACGACGGTCCCGCCTCATTCTCCTTCTCCTTCCCCTTCCCCTTAGTCTTAGTCTTATCTGGGACGTACCTCGCCGATTCGCCAACGTAATTAGCATACGGCCTGGATGGGTCAACCTTCCGCTTGGCATACACCACTTCTGAGGGAGGCGGCGGGACGCGCAGGGGTTCTTCCTCCGCGGGTGTTTCGGGCCTAGAATGGACTGGCGTGTTGGTATACGAGGACACCGTGACTTTTTTCGTCTTGGAGTTCACAGAGAGGACTTTATGCTGGCTGGGTGGGGGGGTCGCGCGCCCACCACCCGCGCCTCCTCCCAAAGCAGGAAACGCGCCCAGGGCCTTCCTCGCCCTCTCCCGCTCCTCCTCTTCCCTCCTCGCCAGCTCATCGATCTCACCCTGTAGCCGCGCGATGAGCGCCTCTTTGTTCGGTGGCGGTTGGTGGCAGTGCGGGCATGCGTGCTGGGGTAAGTTGAGCGAGCAGAGGACGAGTCCGCAGGTGAGGCATGCGGGGGTGTATGCTGAGAGGGAGTGTTCTTTTGCTAGAGGGGGTGAGATGGATGGATGGATAGTAGTTTGGTGGTTTTACCTTGGCAGAAACACCCGCCTTTGGGGTCTGGGACGGGTGTGGTGTTTGTTTGGAGGGATTCGAGGGAGATCAGTTGTTTGCTTTTAGGTGCTCGTTGTGCTTGGGGTTGCGGTGGTTTTTGCTTTTGCTTTTGCTTTTGCTTTTGCTTTTGCTTTTGGGGCTGGATAGCGTGCCTGGGTTTGATACGGTCAGAGGATAGAGAGCCAGAGGAAGGCCATGGCGTCGACATGACGGATGACAATGAGTTCCAGAAATAGACATGTCCGATTTCCATCCGGTCCGACAGCCGGGTTTTCTCCTCGGATTCAAATTGAGCTCGATTGAAAATAAGTATGTACCGATTATACATGTGCGTAGAATATGTTTAACCGCCGCGGTAAAAGGATTCCGAGTCATTCGAAAAATAATAATATCCTCCACGGTCGGATGAAATTTTTAAATTTAACATGAAGGGCAGGGACTCGGGAGGGCACGCACGACGAGAAAGGACACTGATCCTGTTGATTCGCAAACGTGCACGTTGATCGCCGGGGAAGAACAGAATAACCCACTCTCCCCACGGCAAGGACCACCAGAAGGGTAATTAGTAGGCGCTTGTTTTAATTTCCTTGCTCCATGTCATTTTTTTGGGTTCCAGACCAGGTTGCTCGGATGGAAGTAGGCCCTTAACTTGTAACAAGAGGGTGAGTGACGTCTAGACCCTCCCCTCCCACTACTTCTTTATTGCCGTGGCGTTAAGTGACAGACAGCGAATAGAGGCGAGGTGGGAGTGGGTGGTAAATTATAACGACGAGGCAGGGGAGGGAATCGACGTTCTCCGGGAGTTGGCACCGCGGTTTATAGTTGTGAGTTGAGGTTGAGCATAAACGGGGGACCCTTTCGCGGGTAGGTGGGAAGAGTCTCGTGCTTCGTGAGTATACTCCCCACGTCGACCTGCCATCAAAAATGGAACTCGAACGGGATTAGCCGTGAGAAGGAGAGCCTGTGTAGTTGCACATGGTTGGAAAGGTACTGGCTTGGTGGATAGGTACGAGGGAAACACAGGCAGCTCGTATGGTACTATCCTCTCTGGCAATTGGAACATGATCAGAGAGTGATGATAGCATCTGACGGTGGATTATGAAGATCAGATGATAGAATGAACCTTTTGAATGCGTATTTGGAATACCGAGTGTCTGGTCATTTGATGAGCTGAGAAATGTTAGATGGCCTCCCGGATTCCCGTGTTATCAATTGATACTTGTGAAACCAAACCGGGTTTGCTTCAAAAATAGGTAGAAGGAGGGCTGAGATAATCAGGATTTGAGGCTATGTCGCTGTTGGTTTCATTATTGCAGGCATTATGAGTGTGATGGAAATCAGGTTTCGATCACTTAGCACGGGAGTGTGATTTACACGTAGGGGATCTGATGAGTCAGTGCGGGAGAAGATCAAGGACACTGCCATGGGGAGATGTAGTCTGAGAAAAATGAATGGAATTCAAGGGCGCGTCAAAGGTGTAAGCGCTTTCTCACGACTGAATGATGGGGAAGGTAAGAGGACGAAAGTGAGCTCGCCTCGATCGCTGTAATCTCAGATGTAACGAGCTGACGAGGGGCTGACATCAGACGGAACAGATGGCCAGGGTCAGAGTGATTAGGTGCGATCCCGATGAAATACAACAAGTCGCGCACAAAAATTGGACGGTGACACAAAAGGGGAATGATGTAAACGGCGAGTTCGGTGATTGGAGATATCCGGACCAGCGTGTGATTCGCGGAGATTGCAGCACGGCGGAGATGAAGCGGCGTTTGAAAGAGCCTAATCGGGAGCGGAGACTGAAAAAAAAGAAAATGGTTCAAAGACCATAGGGAGCAAAAGACGCGAGGGTGGTGCTTACTCGCGGGTTGCACTGATTCGTGAACAGGACATCTTGCAGTGGTTCGTTTGACGGAATCAATTGAACTGCCCTGTCCGGATTCTTTGTGATTATCCACGGCTTCTAAAGCGCTGAATGTCCTGAACGGTTCTTTCCCTTGACGCAGTCATCAGCAAGCTATGCCCCCCAGTCCCGTGTTTGGCTGGTCCGTCTGTCCTTATAATTCTTTGATTGCTGCTCTGATCCTAGATCACCCCAGGGATCCCCGCGACTCTGACAAGCAGCCAAAGTCTCCTCCAGCTATTGACCCTCAGCTCGACAAGGACAGGTCCCCGCCACCGTCCCGCTCCCCCGCCTCCGACGCCGACAAGCGAGCTCAGAATCCAGTGAGTGCCCCGGCCACCAACAGTAATCACGGCCCTGATCATCAACAGTACCCATCATCGTTCAAGTCCGATAAGAAGGACTACTCTTCCTTTGACCGCCACCACTTTCTGCCTCCGCCTATGCCTCACCGTGTTGAGCCTTATCCCATGTCTTCCACGTATGTGTTACTAGCCTGTAGCTGACAAATATTAATCTCTTTGCAGTCACCGTAGGCACTACGACGATCTCCATCGCCGCCCTTCCCCGCCGCCTATCGCAGCCATAACCCACTCTCCGTCGCCGTCCGTGTCGTCGCTCGACCGCTCGTCGGTGTCGACCCCGCCCGCCCGCCGATCGCCGCCACACGGGGGCATGCACCAGTCCGTGTACTACCACCACCAGGACTCGTCTATCTACCAGCCCTCGCGCCTCCACCACAACATGCACTACCCCCCGCCCCGCGACACCGGCTACTACTCGAACCACTCCTCCTTCGAGCCCCGCCGCTACGAGCCCTCGGACAGCTACCACAACCACCTCCCCATGCCCAATATCCCCACCCTCAACCCCGTCCGCGAGCCCTTCGCCCTCCCATACCCTATCCCCGGCGGCAACAGCGTCTCCATCATGTACACCGAAGACGCCGCCACAAAACTAAGTGACCGCGTTCGTCGGCGCTGCTTCAACTGCTGCACCACTGACACTTCCACCTGGCGTCGCTCCAACCTCAGCCCAGGAAAAGTCGTAAGTCCACTCAAAAAAATTTATAAGAAGCCACAATAACACTTTTACAGCTCTGCAACAAATGCGGCCTTTTCGAGCGGACCCACTCCCGTCCGCGCCCGGAGCAGTTCCCACACAAGCGCGGCCCTCTCGCGTCTTCTGCGCTGCGGAGCCGATCCCCCGCTCCCCTCCCCCCTCCCAACCAGATCGCGCCCATGTCCCCGCCCTATCAGTACTCCTCTGCTCCTCCCCATACCTTACCGCCCTTTGACAGTGGCAGGCGCTCCTACAGTCCCCCGCCCCCGCTCCATGTGTCCTATTCCAGCGGCACCGCGGACGAGAGGAGGCAGGGCGAGTCCATCTCGACTCCCGTCAGCCGCCAGCCAAGCCCCCCGCCCAAGCAGGAAGTCGTCGCTTGATCCTCCACCACTATGTAATATCTATTCACTACTCTACGAAAAAAGACAGTCTTTTTTACCCCCTCGGCCCTGTCCTATTTATACCTCCCTTTCTCCCGCCCTCGCTGTCGATTTTCTTGCTATCAGTTGACCTGGTCGTTATGTGTGTATCCTCGTTGCTTATCTCTTTGTCCCCCTTGTCTGCGTATCTGAAATATTATTTGCTTACCCGATCCCTACAAACTTACGTGTAAAAACTTGTGATGGCACTGCTCAGCTCTCTTTTTTTTGATTTTTTATTAACAGAAAATCCCTTGATTTATGCGATCGATCGCTAGGGCCTTGATCGACGTCGAGGATGGGCTGACTTGATCCGCAAGATTTTTTGTTCAAGGACGCGTACATGGCGCTCTCGTCGATGCGTGGCGGGAGAAACACCCCGGGAAGCACATGGTGAGATCCCGCTGTTTGGTTAACTCTGGTTGCGAGCCCATCCCTGGTCCGGCCGGTGTATTGAATGGGGTGAGCTGGGGGGGAGAAAACCTTCGTCTTTTCTTCGGACGCCTCTGCCGAAGAGATAACTTAAGAACAAGGGGCGGCCGTGTACATGTTGGCATCAATTCAAACAGCTTGTCCCTTGCGTTCGTTGTTGTTCTGATGCCGTGGTTCTTTCAGAGCTATGTATGTATGTATGTAAAGCCCATGCTCACGGTAAAACTACCGTTACCCCCCAGCCCGGGGTTTGGTGCTGTTTGAATAGACGCGCGGGGGGAGGGGTAGGGCAAGGGTATGTATCTATTTAAAAGGATCACACCAATCAGATGGGGTGGCTCGCCCATGATAACGGAACGACTGGGGGGAGCACGGATCATGGAAATCTGATGGTGCAATTTGGAATGGTTCGGGGGCTCCGTGCATCAAGGAGGCCGCGTGGTGGTGTGATGTGGGAGTGAGGTGCCTGGGTTGTTCGACCATCCATGTCCTTTGGAATTGGGAGGTATGTATAGAACAGCAGCTGAGCCAGCTGTTAATGGGACGGGCGTACCTGACCTTGTGTGTGTTACGGCATGAGGGTGTTGAGTGCGTCATCCGGTGGTCATCGCTACCAAAACCTAAAGTGATGGATCCTGGTAAGGTGTCGTCCAGGGTGAACGAGAAGAGTGGGCGCGACGCCGGCGGGCCGCGGCAGGGATTATCATGCGGGTGTGGCGCAAATGCAACGAGTTGATGGGTAAGGAGCTGTGAGAGAGCGCAACGCATTTAGGATGACGTAATTTGATGGCGCTGCGACCTTGCTTTTCACTTTGATGGGCTTCAATAATTACGGCGTGGTCGAATGTTAATGTTATTTTTAGTGTAAAGTATCGAGGAAATATGTTTGTGGTGCAATTTAGGAAGATTCTTTGCCAATATAGGACAAAAATGGATATCTTCGAATAAGCCTCTTATCGACCCATCATGCAGTGTTTGATACGCGCCGGTTTATCTGATTCTCATACTTTCGTAAAGCAGCGGCTCTAGTTCAAAGGCGAATTCTCATCACAGCATGTTCTTCAGCTTCTTATATATATATCGTAGCAGAAGATTTATACTTGAGCTGTACAAGGAGCATTTTCTTTTGCAGTCATGAAAGCGGCATCTCACGGCGATCAAGATATGTAAGCAAGGAAATTTGATGCATTGATGGCCGACTTGCCGTCGAATCTGGGACATTTAAATTTTGATTCCAAGCCGGGCAGCGCACTTGAACGGAAGGCTATTTCCTGGCACCGGACGCTGTTCATTGTAGCGTTTCCTATTTTCTCAAATGCATCCAAAGACATTGAATACGACGAGTAAGCTTTGCCGGGTTCCCATCAGATTAGTAATGACCGGCAAGTGGTTTAATTAAGTTCTCACGCCGTGGTCGTGTATGTGGCGTAAGTCTGCGTCCAGACTACCAAAAACACGTGTGATTATCGAGGCGCGCGGCGCGCACTCGGCAGGTCGAAGGTAAATCACAGAAAACAGAGCACCGGTTAATCCGGCTCGCCTGATGATGTCAGCCGGTTACTAACAACCTGAGCATGTGATAAAGTGAAATCTCCCCCGCGTTATTTCAAGCTTGGGGTTGGCACTCTTGTTGACTGTTTACCACGACCATCATGCCTTCCAAAGCCAGAACTGCTGCCCTCCAAAAGAATGCGGACGACGTAGTTATCGTCAGCGCACTGCGGTCTGCGATTACCAAGGTACTTGTGGAGGCAACGTCACAGGCCAGCTTATCTTATGTTTGTTTTTTGTAGTCGAGAAAAGGAGGCTTCAAGGATACACGCCCTGAAGAGATCCTCTCGAGCGTCCTCAAAGCCGTGTACACCCGAGTGAACCTCGACCCGAAGCTCATCGAGGACATCGCGGTGGGAAACGTGCTGCCGCCTTCTGGAGGAGCTAGCGCGGCGAGGATGGCTGCTCTCCATGCTGGAATTCCGAATACGACGAGCATCAATACCGTTAACCGACAGTGCTCCTCCGGTTTGAGCGCCGTGAACCAGATCGCGAACGAAATCAAGACAGGGCAGATTGATATTGGGATTGGTGCGTTTGTCCTCCTAGTGGGCTTCTTCTTATAGTTGGTTGAAATGTAACTCTTAGGTGCGGGGGTCGAGTCTATGACGTTTGGGTACGGGCCTTCTGCGGTCACTGAGTATTCCGAAGTCGTGCTGTCCAACCAGGAAGCGGCGGATTGCACGATTCCCATGGGTATTACCTCCGAGAATGTTGCTTCGGACTTTGGGATCACTCGGGAGACCCAGGATGCGTTTTCAGCCGAGTCGTTCAGGAGAGCCGCTGCCGCGAGCAAAGCAGGCAAGTTCAAGGCGGAGATCGTGCCCATAAAAGTGAAGATCGTGGATCCCAAGACGGAGAAGGAACACGAGATTGTCGTGGAAGCTGATGATGGGATTCGGGATGGAGTCACCGCGGAGAGCCTGGCTAAGCTTAAACCTGCGTTTGCGAAGAATGGGACCACGCATGCTGGTGAGTAAAGGATTTGTCCTTGGTAATGGGGCGGAGTAGCTGACGGATCATACAGGGAACGCATCGCAGGTGTCAGATGGTGCTGCCGCTGTTCTTCTTACCCGTCGTTCTGTAGCTCAACGCCTCGGACTTCCTATCGTTGGAAAGTTTGTGGCTGCTGTTGCTACTGGTGTACCTCCGCGTATTATGGGTGTTGGACCGGCATATGCCATTCCCAAGGTGCTGGAAAAGACGGGGTTGACGAAGGAGGATATCGATTTCTTTGAGATCAACGAGGCGTTTGCGAGCCAAGCTGTGTATAGCGTGCAGACGCTGGGAATTCCGTTTGAGAAGGTGAATAAACACGGAGGGGCTATTGCCATTGGTCACCCGCTTGGTTGCAGTGAGTCTTACCTTTTGTTATCGGTGCTCGACATTGATGAGCTTTCGTTCGTGCAGCTGGTGCGCGGCAAGTCGCAACGGGTTTGAATATCGCGAAGCAGTACAACGAGAAAATCTTCATCACCAGTATGTGTATCGGATCCGGCATGGGCATGGCTGGTGTTTTCGTGAATGAGCAGTGACTGTAAGATATTTGTATTTGTACTATATGTTTTCTCGTAATGGATGGATCGCTCATTTCACACAAAGCCCGCCGCCCGCCGGCTTATGTAAGACGATCACTGTTCCCTCACCGCCCTCGGTTGTTAATCCCCTATATTTGACTCATATACTGAGTACGTTCTCAGATTTTTGGGAGACCGAAACCTATTTATCGTTCCTTCTTCTCAGAGACATCCATCTTCCTCTCCCACCATTATGGCCGACCTACCTCAAGAACTGGTGGATCTCATCATGGACGGACTACAAGATGACCAGTCGACATTGATTGCATGCTCACTGGCTTCCCGCTCCTTCTACCATCCATCCAGAAGGTACATATTTCGACAGATATCCCTCGGCCCCAATTCTGTGGACACTTTCAATACGATCATCGCCGCATCCCCGGATATCCCCTCTCACGTTCACGAACTCTCTATACAACGTGGGACGCGGATACACAAGGACTGGGCTGTGCACAGCGATGTACTACCGGATATCATAACCAAGTTCACGAACCTTCGTAGACTACATCTGAGCAAGATAATCTGGCGTAAAGCCCCTGTCCCAACGTTACGCTCAGCACTGGAGAACACAAACCTCACATCTTTAGATATCAAGTCATGCCGGTTCACGAACTACAACGACGCAGCGATGTTCTTTGCCCATTTTCCACAGCTGAAAAAGTTGTCGATCAGCGGGAGCCTCGCGGAGGACGACTCGTTGGGTTGTCTTAGGAACCTCAGGCGATGGAGCGCGCCGACGAAGATCGTGCTGGACGAGTTGGACGTGGACTTGATGGAGGGGATTAATGTCGTGAGCTTTCTTGTGATGAGCGATCATGTTTTCGCGTTGAGGAGGCTGAGGGTGTTTCAGTGGGATAGTTGTGATGATTCTGATATGCTCGGGATTAGGGTGATCCTCCGTGCAGCGGCGCTTAAGCATATCAGTGTGGGGAGGTGCTGTTGTGGTATGCCCGATCTTAACAGAGAAGTTCCAAACTGATTTCCTTCCCCTCCAGATCATCACAGAGCGCCTATCGACATCCAACGCCTCCAGTCCCTCACAATCTCGTTTACAAACTACTCCGAAGGGATCCTTCCTGCGTGGATCACCGTCTTCCAGAACACCCCCGTCGTGTGTCCTCTAAAGGTCCTGACGTTCCTGATCGTGATAAACTGGGAATGCGAGCTTTCCACTCTATCGCACGAGGAACCGTGGATCGCGCTCGACGCGGCTCTGACGAGGAA
Organism: Armillaria altimontana; assembly: GCA_022818075.1. Classification (NCBI taxonomy): domain Eukaryota; kingdom Fungi; phylum Basidiomycota; class Agaricomycetes; order Agaricales; family Physalacriaceae; genus Armillaria; species Armillaria altimontana. The sequence continues at coordinate 572,742 of JAIWYR010000005.1, read as the reverse complement.
AGAGTTCGCGGGCTTGCGGAGGGTGGTGTTTAAGATTTCGTTTGTGAGGAATACGCCTTTTGTGATCGTTGGTGCGGCCAAGGGGGCTATTGAGGCGTCGTGTACGCGGTTGGCCTCCGCGGGGATTATGAGTGTGGAGGTGTCGAATGGTGAGTGTAGCTTTTTTTTTTTTGGGAGGGGAAGGGGGTGGGGTTCATTTTTGCTCATTGAAGACGTAGAACCCATTCGCGACGAATACGATGGCAGGCTTCGGAGGTATTGGTTACACGAGGAGGTTCCTGATTATTATTAAACGCGGCCAAGGTCTGTCGTTGTGCTTCAGCTTGCTATTGAGTACTTATTTTTTGCTTTTTTGATAGGTCCTCGGCTAAAGGTTAAATTTGTGGATTTAGAAGCATTTAAACCCAGTTTAGTTTCGGAGAGCAACGACGACGATTTGACAAGACGTGGTCATTTAGTCATTACATCTTTCATCTCGGCATAATGTATCTTACTACATCTACGTGCGCTCTTTACGCAAGGCACAGAGGTCCAAGGAACTGAAATCCGAGGAACTCAGTTCACGACATGAGAAGTCTTGGCAATTATTATCACTCTAAGTTCCTAGCTCACCTTTGTACGGCACTTGGTAGGCAAGAAGTTTACGTTTTACACCAAGACGTTTTCATATCTGTGTGCAGTCCTCGGACTGTTCAAAGAGTGTATGGATTCTGTTCGACAAGTGCCCTGAGGATGTTTTGCGTCGCCAGTATACAGGCCCACTCCAGTCTGAGAAGTTCTTTTTTTGTGGTACTGACAGTACGTCCGATTCAGATTTATTCTGCGCCGCGCGGGCGCATCATTCAGTAGAACATCAGTATGATAACTTGATGCTCCAATTTATATTGAGTTCAAGCATATCATCGTTTGGGTCTCATGCCAACATCTCCGTTGGATGTATTATAGAGGCTTTGAAAATATCCAGTGGTCGGTATCACTCCTGGGTTACATGTTAGTGCCAAGACCTATTTCCTACAATTCCAGTAGCTGGTTTTGTTTATAGAAGATTTACACGTACTGTATTGATGACTTGATCAACAAATTCTGGGGCCTGTTCTTTGTTTGACGGGCTTCTCCTAAAAGATCGAACTCTGCATGGCGACGGCACTCACGACGGCAGATGTTCGTCGACAATACCCTATAATCATCTCAACTGCTGACCTCAGTTGCCCCGGATTTGATGGCTACACCCAGATCGACTGACTCGTGGACCCGATCGACCATCATTACGTGGGTATAGCCAGGGTAAGTCAAACCCCTGCCTGTCGTTTTGCAGTGGATCGTGCGTACTGACGGTTCCGCCAGATTCTCATGACCCACATGCGCCAGGATCGTGGACCTCTGTGAATCATCGGTCTGCTAGACTTAGGCAGATGAATGACAGACAGAAAGGACGAGCCGGGTATCATGCCATGCTGTTTGGTCCGACTCGGTTTGAAGTTGAAGAATCCGATTCGCACCAGCTTCTTTACCATGTGCCATCGTGATCATTGTCTACTCGTGGATATACTCCCTCGCTGTAGTTTTCTGCCACAAGCACTGTGAAGCCTGGAAAAGTGCATATGTTATGTACTCCCAGAATACACATGCACCGCATGTGTACATGTGTACCTCGAAGTAGTAACATCGACAAGCTTTATCATTACGGTCTCCTCGACGCACCTGCTTGCTTGTCTTACTTTACAGGAGCAGGTGTCGCCGTCCGCGTCCTGGTTCAAAACATGCTCTGCCCTACATACGACGTGTTCTAGACCCCCGCAATGCGCCTAGAGATCCTGTCGTTCGCTTAGAGCCTCGGTACAAGCCAGATCCTGTCATCAGATCCCACATTCTCATTCGTCAGAAGAACCGACTAAAAGCGAGATCGGTTCGACTTTTGTCCGTTACATCGATCCCGTCGAGTTGCGTGACTCGTCGCTATAAATGCAGAACCCTAAGCTATGAGGAACTTCCGGCACTCCGTGTCATCTTTTAAAACATTCCACGAGTATTTATGTATGAAAGAACGGAGAGTATGCCGTTGCTCCCGGTTTTGCTCGAAATATACGCCTCGGAGAAACGCCGCCGCCTGGTTGCGCTAGCTAAGTATAATCGGTACACCCAAGCGCTCCGTCCCTTGCCGACGAGATCCGAAATGGGACAGAGATCTGGATCATACAGGTCGGTTGAGGATGATCGATTGATTTATCTCCGCCCTGGACATCACTTCAGAAACCATCCCAATCCCTGGTACGCAAGGGAAAATGCGGACCTTGGACAAAACAATCGTGTCAGTGTGGTCTATGCTGGAACCCGGAAAGACCTCAGGCTGTACAACCCCGCCATAGATGTATCATTTACCAAGATCCTACAATGCAAAACAGATGAGCATAGCAATACCATCAACAGAGCGAACGCTGACACCCAAAGCGTAAATATTATCGGGAAACACACTGATATTGTGGTCTCGATTCTCGTGTTGATCAGGAACTGACATGCATGGAACTTGTTTTAGGACGACATAGGGCAGTAGCGTGCGTGTTTACGGGTTTGTTTGTATTACTCGATGGAGAATTCTGGCGTCTTGCCAATAGGACAAAGAACTTCGGCGCGCTAATGATTTGAACTCGCCCGAACGCTCGCAGGGTGACCTTTAGCTGCGAGATTCCTAAGTAAATGATCGTAACCTAGAGCAAATGCTATGGCATCAAAATCAACTGACCTCTAATTGGCTTCACAATGTCTGGGGCTCACAAAATAGGTTTGAGATCTTATCGTCCTCTCAAAGAAGTGAAAAAGATACGAAAAGATGAGTATCAACGTCCTAGACCGGGGCTTGAGGAGATGCTTGCTCATCGGCCCGAGCTTGGAATTCGCTCGTGAAACCCCCCGAAACACTGCTTGAATAGGTACGAGTGAATCTCATCCAGTGGCACAAAACCTCACTCACGGAACGTCAAAGAGTGTAAGCATCATCTTCTTGAACTTGTATGACTGAGTATGAATGTTCATCGACCCTGAAACCCCGTCGAAAATATCAGTAATGGTCCACGATATGGATGGGGAGACATTCATGCTTACTTTCTCAATAGTCAACACGGCGATCTGACCATCGGTGATTTGGACCATTTGCATGAATGATTTCCATTGCATCACAGATACACTGCATGGTGGAACGTGCCAAATCATTCCTCGACTAACAAGATGGATTGACTGTACGAGAAGTGCATAGAACCGAACAGGATTTCTTGATGCAGGCAGCAGTGCGGTGATTCCTCCAGCGCCTGTCTTATTCCGCGAGGCAGTACGGTGGGACGGGAGTGACTAAATGGTGAGTAAAATCAGCATATGAAGACGCGGATGCCCATTGCCGAACTTCCTACTGAGATTTGTTGCTTGCAGCGGTCCGATCACGGTTGCTGGATATGAAGATAGGGCCGACGGTGTCTTTTGAACTCGAGAATTGGCTCGTTAAACTCGTCGCAGCATTTCCCGACATACTGGAAGACAACTGCCGAGATCAGGCAGTTCATATTGATGCTGCGCAGCGCGCGTCATTTTTCTCATTGTCGACCTGACGTGTACAACGTCTTCAACATCAACGAAAAGAAGTGTTCTGGTGTGCTGATTTTGAAGGACGCTCGCACCCATCTCACTCACCTCCATCAGCAGCGACAACAGAATTGAAGAGGTTCGGTTCGGAATGCCTGGCATCAAAGTCGACCAGGATCAAATTTGATGGCACTGCCCCGTATCAGCTTATGCGGGAGGCACACGGACCTCCCGAATGATAGTATACTGTAGCAATTACTGAAGGATTGGGATATGACCAGATTCGACAAAGTCCTTGTTGTGTTTCAGAACAAGCGTATCTTTGCCGTAGCGTGTGTCTGGGGATAAGGATTACATCAGGGACAGCAATCAATACAGGGATTAAATGCAAAGGTCTTTCCTGCGCACGAGAAAAGGAATCCCAGAATGTCGCACCTTTGAAAGCCGGCGACGGACCTTGAGGAAAAATCAGTTACACGATACCGGGAATTGATCCTCGGCGCCTCGATGGTATTTTATGTTTGCAGCCCTATGTGGACAGCGACTACAAAGATTGCAGCGTAAATTTGTGCTCGTGAATCTAAAGAGGATGCATCGCCCCTCCTTCCATGCAAGCGCCTTATTGCTCGTACAAGCCAATGGCTTACTGAGAGCGGCAAGAAAGTCATACGCATGACCCGCAGTGAGAAAATCATTCCAAAAATATGTGAGCATCCTCGGGTTAATTAAGAGTGAGCGCGAAGCGTGGCCGGGCTTTGGGTGGACCCATAAAAAGGCTTGCTAAACGTGGACACGAGAAGGAATGGGTACGGAGCTCATGGTGTAAGCACCTTCTAGCGCAGACATCGGAGTGTATTCATTCTCATTGGTCACTTCCGAGAATTCATCTTTATCCCGTTCTCTGCGCAAGGGAAGCCCAGAAAGATCTAGCACATGGCCAAAGTCATTATTATGCAGACGAGAACCTTAAACTTACATTCATTTCCTCCGTTTCCCAAGCAAGCTGGCTGTCGTCTTACAGAATGCTGCCGGATGGCATGGACACGGTTGTAGAGTGAGCCGTGACTCGGCACATCGATCCGAGCTCGGCATGCTCCGATCAATTCTTTTTGGCAATGCATCGGCATTGCCCGGAGGAAACCTCACTGAAGCCAACTCGAGACGACTTGAACTTGCAACTTTAATTGAAGCAGTACCGTGCTGTGGCTTGCACATTGCTTTCTCTGGAATTCAAAATGGAATGATCATCAATTTGATCATCACGGGCTGAACCCCGTGTTCAGGGCGTAGGAATTGCCGTAGCGGGAGGACGAAATATCCGGTGTTAAGTGCACTAACGTGAATCTAGTACGAAACAGGGCCCTGGTCCCGTAAAACTCTCTGAATATATTTATTACTATTTGTGAGCAAGCTCGGTTTTTTCCTGTCCCTTTCCGAGTTATTAAAATTGATTCGCCAGGCTTGTTGGCTTTCTTCTTACTTGAGCCAAAATTGAACATGACATCACGTATGTAGTTCTCCGAATGGAGCCCACGCTGTTCAAGTCATGCTCCGGTGCCCTTGGTCTAAGGGCGGAGCGGCATCTGATATTCTCACCATCATTGTTGCACAAGTCTGGGCGTTTCTTCTGCTCCTCCAGCAACGTAGTGGACAGGATTCATACACGAACATGGGTCGCTCAGTGTACTTCGTTATCGTCGCTCTGATGGCTGTGGCTCTTGCATCAGCTTCAATAGTCCCACGAGGGCCTCAGACTAATGCAACTTGCTCCAGTGATTATGATTGGACCGACAACAAATCTGGTTTGAGTCCTTGTCTGCTGGCATCGTATTTGTTAGGATCCTGCTTAACTGGCGGTGCGTGCGTCAATTATAGCTTCTCTAGGTTACTGATATGTGTCGATCGGTTGCAGATTACGGTGTATGGGCTTTACCGGCTGACTCGCATTATGACCCTCCAAATGTTGGTTCTATGTCGTCGACTCCGTGCTCATGGTACGTTAGAGCTATATCTCTTCTCGATTATCTTATCTTAGGATCGGGCGTAGCTCTTGGTCCGTTTATAACTTGTTGAGTGCTTGTACGGTGTGCCAAGGCGACGTGGACTCCGTTCCCAAGTGAGTATATCTTCTCTTCCACCAAAGTAGTTCAAAATACTGAACGTCATTAGCTGGGGCTTCTACAAGGCCGAATGCCCCGATGACGACTTGTCCACGACAACGTAAGACCGCCCCCGAATACTTAGAAAGATTTTATTTACAAAGGTTTTCCAGATTCTTTCCTTACGATAAAGGTTATGAACTCTCCGATTCGGCCTCTATTCCTTACTGGGCCACCCAAAATCGTTAGTGACTTGGTCTTATTTCTTCGAGAGGCGACCGCTCACCATATACTCACATTATAGCTCTGAATTGGACTGGTGGGCGTTTTGACTCCTCAGCTGCCAAAAATCTCGCTTCTCAAGGTGGGCTGTAGTTGACCGCACTTCTAAGTATAACTAACACGTTTCATCAGAACATCCTGATCTTACTTCGGATGATAACAACATCAACAATCATGGTTCTTCCACTCCTGTGGGTGCCGTCGTCGGAGGTGTTGTAGGCGGTTTAGCCGTCTTATCTCTGGCAGCCGTTATTGCGTTCTTCCTCTTCCGACGCCATCGTCGAAATGCATCCACTAAAGGTGCGGACAGAATCAGTGAGCACCCGAGCGGGGAGACTCGATCTACAATGCATCTCCGCTCCAACTCGGCGATGACTCAACTCTCAGACCCCACCTCCTTCCACTCCAGTGGTATAATCAACATGATGAACCAGCCACCCCCATTGAGTCCCCAAAGCTTAAACAGACCGACATTGCACTCGCGTTCGAGTTCCAGCGACGTGGGGGGTCATGGATCGTACTTTGGTTCCGTCCACGGAACATCCGCACTCATGTCTCCTACCACTGCAGAATCACAAGGAATATCGACAAATCTAGAGGATATTATCACGCCTTTCACTGGGTTCAATGGGTCTCTTTCGGACCACGGAACGGCGTACCATATCGATGCGACTTCAGTGTCATCGGCATCGTATGAGAGCGGTAGCAATGAGGGGAGCGTGAGCCTCTCTGGGAATAATGCGAACAATAGCACACGTATGAACCCGCCTGCGTACAGCCGTTACCCTAACCAAATTCACCAGACGCTGGACCAAGCGCCGCTGAGGGCTGGAAAGGACGGGATGCAGGTCCAGAACCCAGTGGGGAGTCGGCCTCATTCCGTTGTTCAGCCGCCGCCACCCAGTGACACCAGCTTTTGATATTTCTAGGATATGATTTATTTCGCTTTTCGTGGATCTCGCAGGGTAGATATGAGCGTATATGTACTCATGTAGGTCCGCACAGTGTACTTATATATACATATTAAGAATGGAAGAATCGTTCGCGACGTCAAACTAGAATTTGCCTAGTAGCGTGCATATTGAGCGAAGAGGGTCGTCATGAATTTACAAGCGTGGCGTTACGTGTGAGTATTTAAGCTTGTTAACCGGTCCGGCTTCTTTTCCCTTCAACCTCCACTTATCATGCCACGGACTATCTTAGTTCTTCACGGGTACATTTTTCATCGTTAAGCTCCACTACCTGGCCCGTTTGGCTAACATCTCTGTGGAAAGATACGCCCAAAATGCAACCATCTTCAGCAAACGCGTTGGTTTTTTCAAAAAATCAAATTCGAGAGAAGCCGCTGTTAACATTGTGCTTCGTTAGCTCGGAGCTTTTCGTAAACAGTGCGGCAAGGATATCGAATTAGGTTAGTCTATATTGCAATGCATTACATTTTTCAGGCTTATCCAGACTTGTCACTGAAGTGTTCGTCGACGCTCCCCATATCATTCAGCCCGCTGATCTACGTGCCAACGCGTCACAAACCGAGCTGGGAGCTTTTAATCCCGCAGACGGCCAGCCTAGAAGGTGGTATGATGTGTATCGCGATCTCACTAGAGCTATTGGACTGGACGAATCTCTCGTGATGCTCAGAGATATTCTCAAGCAGAGAACATTTGATGTGTGTCGCTTCCCTCATCAGACATGTATCATTATAACCTTTTCACACACGTACCCAGGGTGTATTTGGGTTCAGGTAGGCCTTAAGACGTTCACGAACTAAAGAAAATCTGTAATGTGTTGCTATAGCCAAGGTGCAGCCATGGCAGCGTTTCTTTCTGCACTGGTATGCGGATGAGCAGACTCCGATTTGGTCGTTGATTTCTGAACTTTGAGCAGCTCGAAAAACCTCAGTCATATCCTCCATTCCTCGTTGACGGCAAACCTCCTCATCCCCCATTGTAAGTTTCATTTATTATGATTTGCGGCGGATCTAAATCCTACACGTCCAGCCAATTTTGCGTCTGTATCGCAGGATATAGGATCACAGACCCTTTAGCAGATCTCGTGTTTGACCCTACATATGCAACGACGACACTGCATGTTATCGGGAAGAACGATATCGTGGTCCTCGAAGAATGGACGAAGATCCTTTTGGGTGTTTCAGCAAACAAACGCGTCGAAGAACATGATGGAGGTGAGATTTACGATCTTAGGTTTCTGCCAGAGTCTTACCAGCATTTCGTGCAGGCCACTTTGTTCCGTCTAAGACATCGTGGAGGAAGTTTCTCGCGGCGTATTTCTTGGATCCTCTGGGTGACATCCCATCGCCTGGAAGAGGATCAGTGTCTTCGAATCCCAACTCTGGGCGGGTCACACCCGTTATCTTCTGATTCACAGCATAATTTACGCGGACATGGCAGTAGCTACAATCTCGGACAGATTTCAAACCTGAACTTTGGATTCAAAAATTTATCGCGTTGCAGTAAATACTGGCGAGTTCAAGGACAGTTCTCCTGCGGCAGCGAGCTTGTGAAATGCGATGGCGTAGCAGATCTTAGACATACAGTCAGATTGCAGTCAGAGCGTAGTTTTAAGATTTTCGGAAAGGCTGCGTAGACTCGGAACATGTCCTAGCTGTTCCCATTTCAAGCAAATGGTCTCTCGGAACTAGGTGAATAATCCGAGGCCAATAATCATAATTAATCACGGGTGAACGGATGGCGGGATAAGAGGCCCGTGGCGGTGCACCCGAGCGTTATCCCAGAAAAGGAATATTGGTCCTTACTAAGGCATCCTTCCCGCCCTCATGACTCACAGACGCTAACTCACGTATCTTCCTATTAGGAGATCACAATGATCCTAACTAAACGGTAAATGGTTTACTGCCTCTGACGACGTGTATTCATTGGTGATTCCTGATCAAGAGGGGTGTATCCGATGTCGCTGCTAGGCTTGTTCAAGCATTCTATTGACGCGCCTCTCCGTTCCCGCCGCCTTGAAATATATTATACGCATTGGTCGTTTTCGTATATGTTTCTGGATCTATGTCCGAAATCTCAGGCAAATCAGGCTGTTCTTCGCCAAAAATAAGACATGATCGAGGTTCCCCTATGTTTCGTGGAATTCTGGTTCAAAAAGAGCGGAATTTTCCTCTGTTGTCTCGAGTCGCCTCTCCACCAGCAACCATCACTATCGCTATGCAGATGGATTCCTACCCGTATGTTGACTTCCAGCCTCTGCAGATGGAGAGCGTCCCATCCTCGTGGCCTGGAGAATATGAGACAGACACTCCAACCCAAGCTTCGCTCGCTTCGTTCTCTCAAAATTATCCATACGACTACCCCGCCCACTTTGATTCCGTGCAAACCGCTGCTTCTTTCCCGCGGACGCTTTTAGGCGGCCACTTCTCCACCGAAGGACATAGCCCTTACAATCTGTCAACGGCGAACTCGCCCTTCATTTCTGGCCATCCATCGCCTTTTCTGCCGGAACTTCCGTTGGGATCTCGCGCAACACCACCCACCTCACTGGAGCCGGACTCCGACTGGCAACTCTCGATACCGCCTATCTTCGTTAACATGTCAGATCTCACATCGTCTTCGTCGTCCTCAGCATCTTCTCCTTCCTTTCCGGAGCATCGTCCTGACCCATCGCTTTCGACACATACAAACGTACAGTCCGATAATCAGGACGTCTCCCCGTCCAGGAGTAAGCGTAAATGGCTACATTCTGACTTGCAGGCGTCCCCAGCCTCCAACTCTTACGCGGCGTCTTCCAGCGATTCACCACGGTCGGGTTCGGAATTCTCCTATCACGAAAACGACGACGAGTCGGATGCAGATTCGGTTTACCGCCCTAGTCCAGGACCTTCAAACCCCAAGAAGAGAGCTCGGTCGACCAGGTCGACGAAGTACTTTGGTGAGGAGGACGACAGCGGAGACGAGCTCCAGTTCGTTGCGGATGGCAGTAAGAAAAGCCGCGGAAGGAAAGTCCCTGTCGCCCCGGAGTTCCGTCAAGACGACCAGGCTGACACTGAGTCTCACACGGTGCTGCCATCCATCCCATTTGGCGTGAAGAAAGCGGGCGCTCCTAACAAGAACAAGAGGCGATACGTTTGCACGTACGAAGGATGCGGAAAATGTTTCGTTCGAGGCGAGCATTTGAAGAGACATGTCAAGAGTCTACATTTGTGTGAAAAGCGTGCGTATATGACTTGGTCTTTCTTTGGTGTCGGTACTAACAACCTCTTAGCTCATCAATGTCCACACGAAGGCTGCAATAAGTCTTTCAGCAGGAAGGACAACCTGAAGCAGCATATGGGTATCTTCCACTGAACCAGTCGTTTCTCGCGTTTCCTTCTTCTCCCACAAATGCCTAAAAGTCAACATTCTCTTCGTCTCGTCACTCTTCGTTGCAATTCGCTACTACGCTATCTATTACCTATATATCCTCTTCCGTATCTTAGACATCATTCCTCTGGTCGTTGGATCCTCGACGCTTCAGTTGAAAGTTGTACAAGTAATGATTTCTTCGAAACCATCGAGATCGGCTTTGCTACTTCCTTCCAAGTGCGATTACGAACACGTATGTCTCTAACACGAGAAATGAATTGTTTCCTTGGAAGATTGGGACGTCTCATCTGTACATATGGGGCAAGTTGACACTGTTGTCGTCAATGTCACTCTGAGACACTAGAAGCTAATCCAAAGACATTAATCGTGGCGCCCACCGCCGAGTCTGCATATTGTTGAGTTATTCAATCATACCACACTGCATTTGCGCAGCACCCTCCGTCGATCAGGTCGATGTGTGCCACAGCGGTGGCGTTGGACGCGTCGTCCAATAGTCGCCAAATCTCGACGAACCCAACAGACGTGTCCGTGATGGCAGCGAACTCGTCGGCGAAGAATGCGAGACTTATAGCATTAGCGGAGCCCCCCGAGGTGGTTGTGGGGGTAATGAAAAGCTGTTCAGAGATGGAGCCGTGTTCGCTGAGGCTGAACACGGAAAGGTACCCCGTGTCGCCGGTTTCGCGTGATCGGGTGGTCGCCCAAAGGTAAGTCTCATTGGCAGATACTTGGACTTCGTCAGCCCAGTGCGTGCTCGCGTTGGAGCCTGGATATGGGTTAGCCTGGCTGCTTGGCACTGATGAGTTCGGTGCTTACCTGATGGGAGAAGAGAATATGATACATTGGAGTAAACTGGCTGATGAGTTTGCCAGTCGATGCTGTATTGTCCGACCTCATTGGCTTCCTGAAATAGAAGTAAGCTTCGATTGAACAGGGTTTCACTCGTGTTACCTCTAAGATGACAAATAGATATTCGCCGTTAGGATGGACTGTCAAGTGCCTGGGATTGCTTCCTTCGGCGGGTGCGTCTAATGCTCCAACCTCGGTCAGTTCTCCGGTTACGGCGTCGACGCCGAACGTCCAGATTTTATTGCCGCTGTCGTCCGCAGCATAGAGATATGTGCTATTGGGGAGAAGAGCGAGACCATGGACCCCGGAGAGACCTGGTGTGAAGGTATAATTTTGGGTAATAGAAGAGAAGTCGGCCGGTATGACGGCTCCGCAGTCGCCAAAGGGTACGCCTAAATCCGGCAATATAAGCCAACGAAATGGATAGAATCGAGCAACAGACCGTATACTGTGTAGGGCTCAACTTTGGAAGAGGTGATGTATATGGCCCGAGTGGATGAACCTGTTCGGAAGTAGTAAGGTCATGGAAACAATATACACTGCGAGAAAGGAAAGCATACAGTTGCTGTCCAGAGGAACGGATGCGTTGTATGCGACGTTCGTGCTGTTAATCACGTTGAAGTAACTGTACGAGCTGTTGCTTGCCGCGTAAAGGCTTTTACGGTCTTGCTGCAAAAAGTAGATGGTAAGATCACAGAACAATATGAGGTGCTTGAGCACCTACACTCAAATTTATCCACGGATGTTCACTTGATGTCGTGATGTTCGCAGCAAGAGTCAGGGAGTATGTCTCGTCATCGAATTCCAAAGCATAAATCGCATGGGTCGAGAAAGTTCCAACAAAAAGATGGTGGACTGTTGCCGAGGCAAAGCTTGACATGAAGACAGCTGCGAAGACTTTGAGAGACATCGTGGAATAATGAAGAAGCACACGAAGCCTGAAAGAACTATGTCGAGCATTTATACGCCGACGTTTAGTGACTATTAATAGCGATCACCAAGGAGTATAAAAATAGAACATTTTTGGAAAATTGCACGAAGTAATTCGCAGCACTTACGACAGTAGTTGCCTTGGTGCAGCTGCGCAGTCAATTGGTCGGTTCACGTCCCTCTAATACCTCACCTAAGAATAGCTCCACCGTCCCTTGAGGAACCGCGTGTGGCTTGCGCGAACGTCGGTGGGCCGATGGAGCGCGAAGCCTACAGAGCCGATGAAGTACGGGAACAAGGAAGTCACCCATAGAATGGGCCAGTACGTACAAGGAAAATCAAAGAGCACTCAGAGTTCAACCAGGGACTTCCACAGGCCATATGCATCACTCCTTTTACATGATCATCTTCTCTCAACGCCCTTGAAGGTCGTCGGATACTGGAAGGAAGAGACAATCAGTGATAAATAGAAGAAACTGGGAAAGCGGTACGTACAATGAACAAGGAGATAATATGATCCGCTGAGCATCTACCAATGGGAGAATTGTGATTGGTACCATGCATGACATCTTCGTAGCGAGGACTCGCACTTGTGAGATGAAACGTAGGACGCGCACCCGTTTTTGATCGGATTTGAGTAGAGAGGTGACGTCGGCGCGAAAAATCGGCGAGAGGGAATCAGGGAGAAAATTAAGACGTGAAATTTCGTTCTGATTCCCGTAGATCGTCTTCCATCGCTTCTAAGCTATGGTTCTTGGAAAGCGTATGATGTGAAGATAGGAATAAATAGCTTACAATGAGATTTCTATGTTTTGATTCGCCACGAGATCAGAAGCAAAAGTATATGATCTTTCAAGATGGTCTTGGTCTCGAAATTCCTGAGTCCTCTTGGTCAAAAGAATTCGGCCCCTCGAGGTTGAGGGTAGATATTGATTGTGGGGAAAATCCAACATATGATCCTATGATATCGTGCTACTTGTTAGACTAATTTTCGAGGCAAAGACGGATATAAACCTTGTTTTGTAATGGGTGTTAATATAAGAGGTTGGAACGAATTTGAAATCACAGCGCTCGCCTGTTGTCCGGCCCGGTTTGCCGGCCGACTCAGCGTGTTCGTCATTCATACAATTCTCGAGCTTCAAATAGAACTCGATTATCATTCTGATGATTATATGCCCGACAAAAAAAGCTGTAGCCTTGTGGATATTTAGCGAAGCATCATCGAGCCTCTGGAATACTCTCTTGAGTCGTTGCTGAAATTTCTTCATACCCCTCCTGAGTCCTGTTAAAAAGATAAAATAGAAAAGCATAAGAGAGACAAGACATCTTTCATCATAGACGTCTTTCGAGCGCAGTCAATAAGAAAAAGGAAGAGAGTAACCATGTTGCGGTAGCATGACCGTCTAGCACAGCGGTATTAAATATCCTCCCATGAACATTTGTTAAGAGAATATTAGCGATTTAACGTCAAAAGTGTTCATTAAATCATGGGCCAGAAAGATGCACAATTCTCAAAAATATCTTTGCTTAAGAGACAACTCGGTAGCAAAAGCTACAGTGTATTACAACGGTGAAAGGAAGTTCTACGGTGAACTAGAACTCCCGCTGAATTGTACAGAACGCTCTACTCATAGTTCCAGGTGACCTGGATACGCCCGACGTCAAGAGAAGCGAGCTCCTGGAATGCGGACGACGAGAGATCAATCCCATTAATGCCACAGCCAGGGCAAAGGTCCCCAATGGTGGCGTCAACGAAGTTGCCGTTGTCTAAAGGAGTACACAATCAGCGCGGTGCAGAAATTCGAGCGATTAAACATACAGTTCACACCAATGTGCTGCCAGCAGTGCGCCCCTCCAGCATACTGGTCGCTGGAGAGTGCGACGATGTGGTCGGAATTCTGCATGGGCGCACCACAGGCTCCGAAATTACCGTTGGGATCGTACCAAGTGGCTGAAAGATGCTGTGAGTACGACCTCAGAAAAGAACTGTAGCAGGAGCGCATACCATCCCCGGTGAGTGCGTTGACCATGCCGATGGACAAAGCCAATGCAGCGATGACAGATTGCTTGAGAGAGAACATTGTAGAAATGTTGAGTATTCGAAAGACTTGCGGGTTATCGAATGATGATATGGAGAGATTATTTGACGCTTTTATAGCTACTCGCTGGCTCGAGAGGGACGGAAATTATGAGAGAGTAGAGTTGCAACTGGGGACTAGCATGATGCGCCCAATGTCGCAATAGAGACACCAATTCAAAAGCAGCACGAGGTCGATGCGATACGGTACAGTTAATTCACCAAAACCGGCCCAAGATCGTAAGACCGAGCGCGCGCGAAAACCAATGAAAGATATGATGGTTTGGAATCTTTATTGTCCGAACGGAACAGGGTCGATTCTCGGAATGCCAGTAAAAAGCTTTCCCAGAGACAATGAAGACAAAAGCTTCAGCTCAACAGTACCAGAAAATCAGTCTAAAAATTAAAATGATGATAGTCCGACTCGACAACGAAATGGGTTTACACACCATTACCGCGGAGTGATGGATAATGCGGACTCGGGGGTTTGAACTAGAAATAAAGACGCGATGGGTAGGCACCAAGTACCAAAAGAGAGAGAGAGAACCGCAGCATTGCGCTAAGTATATATTATTAGCTAGCCCAAGCAGATATCTAGAACCCGCGAGGACCGAAGAGAGGAGATCCATGCTTGACCGTCGCCCGTTGGAACGTCCATACATCGTATCCGCATAAAGTGGAATTCAAAAGGGCGTAGCAAGATATACCGCCACAGAGCGAATCAAGTACTCCGTTTTTAGGAATCAACATGAAAAAGCCAAGGCTGAGGTCTAGTCCGAGACCATGGGTAATAGATATTATGTTATTGACCACTGATTTCGGTCCTTCGAGAAGAAGGGGAAGTTCAATACAGAGATTTTAATTTCCAGAAACTTCACCGAGATGTCCAAACGGCAGCATTACGATGACATGATGAGGGTGCAAACGCGTTGTCAAAATATTTAGATATTAAATAAGGAAGGCACACGTACCACGTGATAGATTTACTTCAGAGCCTGGCCCTGTACGTTGGTTATAACAGCCTAGTTCAGTTTCGTTTGGCAGCTACAAATTCAATGTTGCACGGACGACTCTCATGGATATTCTATGGGTCTGGAACGATCTACATTTCTCCTACCTTCTGCGGACTCGGGGATACAATTGGCTGGACCGATTCGTACCTTCAATTCTAGCTGAGACTCGAGTTCATTGACTGCTTTCGTTCAGGCAATATAGCTCGGCCAGTTCATCCGCTGTTCCGCAACAAGTCGCTTGCCGATGATCTACTACTGATGAGCGCTTCAGCGGCCATGCGTGGGCAAGCAGCGGGTATCCCGGCTTCGGCAGCAGCAGTCATATGGCAGCAGCAAGCAGCCAAGGACTCTGGTTGAGCGTCTGGACCAACCATATTCGTTGAGGCTTTCCCGTGCAACATTGAATTTGTAGCTGCCAAACGAAACTGAACTAGGCTGTTATAACCAACGTACAGGGCCAGGCTCTGAAGTAAATCTATCACGTGGTACGTGTGCCTTCCTTATTTAATATCTAAATATTTTGACAACGCGTTTGCACCCTCATCATGTCATCGTAATGCTGCCGTTTGGACATCTCGGTGAAGTTTCTGGAAATTAAAATCTCTGTATTGAACTTCCCCTTCTTCTCGAAGGACCGAAATCAGTGGTCAATAACATAATATCTATTACCCATGGTCTCGGACTAGACCTCAGCCTTGGCTTTTTCATGTTGATTCCTAAAAACGGAGTACTTGATTCGCTCTGTGGCGGTATATCTTGCTACGCCCTTTTGAATTCCACTTTATGCGGATACGATGTATGGACGTTCCAACGGGCGACGGTCAAGCATGGATCTCCTCTCTTCGGTCCTCGCGGGTTCTAGATATCTGCTTGGGCTAGCTAATAATATATACTTAGCGCAATGCTGCGGTTCTCTCTCTCTCTTTTGGTACTTGGTGCCTACCCATCGCGTCTTTATTTCTAGTTCAAACCCCCGAGTCCGCATTATCCATCACTCCGCGGTAATGGTGTGTAAACCCATTTCGTTGTCGAGTCGGACTATCATCATTTTAATTTTTAGACTGATTTTCTGGTACTGTTGAGCTGAAGCTTTTGTCTTCATTGTCTCTGGGAAAGCTTTTTACTGGCATTCCGAGAATCGACCCTGTTCCGTTCGGACAATAAAGATTCCAAACCATCATATCTTTCATTGGTTTTCGCGCGCGCTCGGTCTTACGATCTTGGGCCGGTTTTGGTGAATTAACTGTACCGTATCGCATCGACCTCGTGCTGCTTTTGAATTGGTGTCTCTATTGCGACATTGGGCGCATCATGCTAGTCCCCAGTTGCAACTCTACTCTCTCATAATTTCCGTCCCTCTCGAGCCAGCGAGTAGCTATAAAAGCGTCAAATAATCTCTCCATATCATCATTCGATAACCCGCAAGTCTTTCGAATACTCAACATTTCTACAATGTTCTCTCTCAAGCAATCTGTCATCGCTGCATTGGCTTTGTCCATCGGCATGGTCAACGCACTCACCGGGGATGGTATGCGCTCCTGCTACAGTTCTTTTCTGAGGTCGTACTCACAGCATCTTTCAGCCACTTGGTACGATCCCAACGGTAATTTCGGAGCCTGTGGTGCGCCCATGCAGAATTCCGACCACATCGTCGCACTCTCCAGCGACCAGTATGCTGGAGGGGCGCACTGCTGGCAGCACATTGGTGTGAACTGTATGTTTAATCGCTCGAATTTCTGCACCGCGCTGATTGTGTACTCCTTTAGACAACGGCAACTTCGTTGACGCCACCATTGGGGACCTTTGCCCTGGCTGTGGCATTAATGGGATTGATCTCTCGTCGTCCGCATTCCAGGAGCTCGCTTCTCTTGACGTCGGGCGTATCCAGGTCACCTGGAACTATGAGTAGAGCGTTCTGTACAATTCAGCGGGAGTTCTAGTTCACCGTAGAACTTCCTTTCACCGTTGTAATACACTGTAGCTTTTGCTACCGAGTTGTCTCTTAAGCAAAGATATTTTTGAGAATTGTGCATCTTTCTGGCCCATGATTTAATGAACACTTTTGACGTTAAATCGCTAATATTCTCTTAACAAATGTTCATGGGAGGATATTTAATACCGCTGTGCTAGACGGTCATGCTACCGCAACATGGTTACTCTCTTCCTTTTTCTTATTGACTGCGCTCGAAAGACGTCTATGATGAAAGATGTCTTGTCTCTCTTATGCTTTTCTATTTTATCTTTTTAACAGGACTCAGGAGGGGTATGAAGAAATTTCAGCAACGACTCAAGAGAGTATTCCAGAGGCTCGATGATGCTTCGCTAAATATCCACAAGGCTACAGCTTTTTTTGTCGGGCATATAATCATCAGAATGATAATCGAGTTCTATTTGAAGCTCGAGAATTGTATGAATGACGAACACGCTGAGTCGGCCGGCAAACCGGGCCGGACAACAGGCGAGCGCTGTGATTTCAAATTCGTTCCAACCTCTTATATTAACACCCATTACAAAACAAGGTTTATATCCGTCTTTGCCTCGAAAATTAGTCTAACAAGTAGCACGATATCATAGGGTTATATGTTCCTCACAATGTTCACTAGAATGAGCCTTCGTGTAGCGGTAGATGACAACAACTTTAAGGCAAGCGTCATGGAGAAGAAGAAAAAGCTATGTACTGCCAGTGATCGTCAAGATAAGGAAGGTGCACGTACCATGTAACACATTATATCGTCACCGTGACGCGCAAACTACACGTGTCCCGGGCCTTGAACCCAAGTAACAATCCAAGAACTTACCGAGTAGGGACCGGAATGGGGCAACGTTCCTCAGATATAAAATCTTAAAATCTCGGCCAGCTATGATTTCAAAGCTTCTATGCCTTGTAACTACAGGCTATCTACACTGCTAGCAGGCGCAGTGCGTCAAGTCATTGGACAGAAGATATTGCAGTGTATAACGTAGACAAGCAAGCGATGCTAATTTGTCCTATATATTTCCAAATCAGTACTTCTGGAACGTTTCTCATCAACTTCTTCAAAAAAGAGCTGAACCTGTCTCTTGCAATGAGCAAGGTACATGTTCACCGACTTCGTTTCAAAACTAACGACGTGGAAAGTGAATAAAAGACTTGGAACTGTAAGGACTATCATGGGAATCGAACCGGAAGACCAGAAAAATTAGGGTTCCCTTTGAAGACCACCGTCTACTTGTATTCCCAGGTCACCTGCATGCGCCCAACATCAAGGCCGGCAAGCTGTTGGAATGCGGTCGGAGAGAGATCAATCCCGCCGGAGAGGCATCCAGGGCAGAGGTCGCGAATGGTGACATCTACGGACCTGCCTTTGTCTAAAAGAGCACTCAATCAACCAATGACGAAGTTTGAGACAAGAAACCTACAGGATACTCTGATGACTTTTCCACAGTTTGCGCCTCTGGCGTACTGAGCAGTGGAGAGCGCGACTATGTAGTCGGAATTCTGCAAAGGAGTCCCGCAGGCCCCGATGCCACCGTTGGGGATATAATAGGTGGCTGTTAAGCTTTTGTCAATATCATCGTAGTAGCTGTAAAGGAAAGAACATATACCGTCACCAGTGAAAGCATTAGCCGTATAAATAGACAAAGTCACAACAGCGATAACGGATTGTCGGAGAGAAAACATCACTGTATACTGAGTATTGTAGTAGTGGCTTGAACGATAATACAACATTGAACTAGCTCTTCTTTTTATGCGTTAGGAGTCTCGAGAGACGCGGAAATTACAATGTAGCAGGGACCAAAAACGGGGGGTGGGAAACGGACTAGAATGCATGCAAAATGGAATCGGGAGGATATCGACGTTTCGACAACGTACAAAGCGGGCGGTTGCCCCAAAGAGGGTTCGGGACGAAACATCCACAGACAAGACCAACTTGAACTGGTAGGCCTTCAAGTTACCAAATGCCGGATCCAAGTGAGGGTAGCTGCGGCAACTGGGAAGGAGGGAGATGCAAATATAGTGAATAGGGTAAGATTCTATACCGAATTAGCGTGAGGTGCATAAACTTCTCCAAGGGCGGGGTTGTCGAAAAAGAGTCGGGCTTAAGTCAATGTGTCCAACAAATGAGTAGGCTTGATCCGTTAATGAAAATCGATGTTCCCGATCGTGATAGCTATGCGAACAAGAGTCAAACGGCCCAAACCAGTGACCGAGGACCCCAGCAGCTGGCAACTTGCATATGGCTGCTGCCTCCAAAGCCGGGAAGCCCGCTGTTGCCGGGCAGATGGACGCTCATCAGTACTATGTAAACCATCGATAAGCGACTCTTTGCGGGATAAATGATGAACGGACTGGAATATATTGAAGGAACGAGAGTAGTATAGATGAACCTCGGGTTTCAGCTAGAATTATACCAGTCTTGACTATGGTCCAGCCAATTGTATCTCGAGTCCGCAGGAGGTAGAAGAAATGTATCGCGCTCCTTTCGGCAGAGCATAACTGAAACTGAAAGGGCTGGAGCATATCAATGCTCGGGTAGCATGGAGGTTCCGGTTTGATTAACACAATAGTTAGGATAGACAAAGTGGCATGAGATATGCAGCTGACAACGAGAAATGACGTGATGGGATATCGAGGAATCGATATCACCGATGGACCT
The DNA here is from genome assembly GCA_022818075.1 of Armillaria altimontana. NCBI lineage: Eukaryota > Fungi > Basidiomycota > Agaricomycetes > Agaricales > Physalacriaceae > Armillaria > Armillaria altimontana. The sequence continues at coordinate 552,948 of JAIWYR010000005.1, read as the reverse complement.
GAAGTCCTGCCTGTCTTCTGTACAGCCCCCACTGCGGCAGTCTCTTCAGTTTCTTACCACTTGTGAAAGTAGCATCCATACTCTCTCCCCGTGCTCTCGAAATCGCCGCCAACTTGCGTCCATACATGAGCGCCCTGTCCTTGTCTGCCATATAGACGCAAGCCATGACCAGCTGATACAGCGTCGCCTTGTAATACAAACTTGCTTGTACCTCCTCCTCTTCCATCTCTGCGAGCATCTTCAATGCAGGGTCGAGCCAATCTCCTTTCGCCTTCCCCTTGCCTACAAGTGGCGAGACGAGCACCGGCCGACGACTGAAGCCCTCTCGTTTCACATCGGATATCGAAGGGTCAGAACACGCCGCACATGTACATCTGAAATCGTATGCTGCAAGATCAGTTTGACGCTTCGCAGCGGGATTGAGGATGGCACAGTACGCCGTCGTGAGTTCTTCGCCTTCCTCAATATCGCGCGCGGCGCGGATTTGCATAGAGAAAGAGGCTGTGTTCCATTTGCGGCAGACGTTGGGAGAGCAACTAGGACGAAGAAGTAAGGGTCGGTGTCTAAGGTCGTTGATGCAGAGGGCTCACCTATGATTCAAGCGCGAAAGCTTATCCCAAACAGCAGTGTAGATACCAAAAGGCTCTTGTGCATCTATAAGCCGAATTAGTCGCCTGTGACCACGAAAAATGAAAGCCCGTACTTTTGTCCTTTAGCCCCTCAACCTCATACCCATTCGTTCTGATGATGCCGAATAGCGTCCCGCTTCCATCGCGCTGATGGCAATTAGTTAGCCCCATGAACGCCTGTTGGTTTTCCTTTGGCATACGGCGGAAACAAAATGCCAGTGTCTTCTCGTACTCGTATATCGCAGCTTGAAGGACTTGGTCCTCGGTGAAGTTCTCAGGGAAAACTATGGTGCGAGGATCTGATAGCACGGGCGCCACTATCATCGGTCTCTCATCCAGTATGAGATCCCCCGTCTTCATTCCTCTTGCGGCGAACATTCCTAGGCCTCGATCTGGCGTCTGAGAGATACGGAACATGGGCTCCTTCGTACGCTCGATCGGACGGGGAAACCCAGGCGTAGCCAGGATCTGCTTCTTTACGTAGCCTGTGAGCATGCACTCTGCCCAGCCATCAGGAAAAGTGGCAAGGGTGTTGCTTTCGCCCGGCATAGGCTGGGACGTAATGATTGTTTGGTCGTCCGGATGGATAGTCTGATTCTCCATTGTCTGCCTTGGAGCAGTGTGATAGTTCATACCTTGGTAGCCTTTCGGTTTTCCTACAAATATAATTTTGTTAGACGCTGACTAGCATAAGTATAGGAACATACCAGTATGTTCAGCAACGCCGCGGCTAAGCTCCACGGTGCGGGCATGCGCTTCCTCAAGTGGAGTTGGCACTGATGCAGAATCAACATTCAAAAGGGGGACAGAACTGGAATCCTGAGTCGGTTCGAGCTCCCGTGTGGTTGTTGCAGTGGTCGAGGAGTGTTGCTTCATGGAGGAGAGATGATAGTTGAAAGGCAACAGGGCAAACTCTCTTTATAGCTAGTTCTTTCTAGAAATTTGATAACGTGTTGTACTTTGCAAAACAAAGAGTTAGCGGGACAAAGGGAGAGGCACAGTGACAAAGACAGACCTTTGTTCCATCAATACTGGCCAAGTGTTCCAAACGTGGTCCACAGTGGCTACGACTATCGTTCAGTAAACCGGCGGCCCCAGCGACGACCGTCACACTGGTTCGAAAACGTCCAAATGATTTTTACGGCCTCATCGATTTAGATACGATGATATCATTGAAATCAAAGGCCCTGCAGTCGATCTGCACATGTCTAAAAACAGTACAGCATGCTGAGCAACACGACAGAAAATTATAGGCAAAACAACGCACGAACTTTGCTCTAACCTTCATTTGAGGGCAGTTCCATTTATGAGTGGCACACTACAGGACCGTCAGCGACGTGCAAGACTCGGACACCTTCAACGGCGTTCGTCAGTGGCAATATGGTCCGGATTTGCATAGAATTGGGAGCTATAGGATCAAATCGGAAAGGCGTTCCAATCCAGGTAAACCCAAAGTCGACTCTCTTCTCTTCGTCTTATCCAATCTGCAGCGAAAGAAAGGATATGAGTACTGACGGCGATACGTAGCAATGAGTATTGGATTTCGCGGTTGTCGTGGGCAGTGGCAAGCCCTGCAAGTTGAAGAGCCACTGGGGTCAAATCCAAAACGGGAACTTTTACCACGCCACAACCGCGTTCCGCCAATGGGATACTGGAGCAGCACTACGCAACCTAGGAATATCAACGGCTGCCTTCTGCAGGTGTTACTGCTGACCTTTCTACACGTAAATTATTTAGATAAATAGATGCCACCGATACACATGTCCATGAGTCTACAAGCTCATCGTTATATATGACGGACCGACAACCCCGGGCCGGCGCTCCCTCCGAGTCATACGGCGGAAGATTCTCCCAGGATGAAAGATATTAACGACGTATATCGCCATTGTTATCATGGCACCATCAAGGACGTCTATTGCGTCTATCAGAGCCGCAAATGGAACACGACATCGGAACACGTACTAAAATACACCTCCGTCGTGATGATTCTCCCGCCCCAGCCATCCTCGAGCTCTATCACTCGGTATTCCGCTCTGCGAACCAACTCAGTGATCCGGAGACACTACACATCGCGACTAGAACATACCGAATGAACAGACAGGTGGTGCTGAATACGAGTGCTGCGATCATCAATTTCAAGTTCGGGGTCAGGTCGCCTCGCTTCTGGTCCCATCCTTTTCGAATGGGTGTATCAATAAGGTATCTTGCAAAGAACTCGATGCCCAATATCGAATACAAGGTTATCACCGCTAGGATTATGCCTTAAAATGCCTCTCTTGTCCCATAAGGAGAGCCTGACGTACCTAGTTGAAATGCGACACCGATTAGCATGATGTGACCGCCCTGAAAATAAGCATGAGCCACCAAGTTACGAACAACCCAGCAACAGTTGGTACCTTCTCCGGATCAGTACCATTCGACACCGCACTTGAAGCCAAACCGCCTCCAAACGCCTGCACTACCAGCGAAAGAACATCACACGTGCTAAACAGGATCATATCTGCCAACGATGAGTGACAAATGCCTGAAAGAAAAGAAATAGCATATGTACAGGCTCTTGGGCTCAACCGGCTGTACCCCGTCCCTAGTTGCTGGATTAACTTCTCCAGGATCACAAAATTTGCGGCCAACAGCGGTGTGGGCGCCAATATCGTGCACGTCAGTCTAATACAATCAGTGAGGACAAAAGACCCGGGAGGGACGGTCAGCTCACTGCATCGCAAATGGATCCTTCAATTCAGGATTGAAACTCGACCAAAGACGCGCACTCCACCCTAGGATCTCGAGGACTCCACAAAGAACTGCCGTACCCAGCCACCACCATGTTCTGTACGCGATCGCTTGAGCTACATGAACGACTGATACCGTCACAACTCAGCACACAAAACACTAAACCTTGGAAGGGAAAGGTCACTCACTCGTCGACACCGAGAACAGAGATAGGAATATAATACAAACCGCTCTGTCGGGTGTGTATCCGTAAAAGCTCGTGGTCTCTTCTGGTGCGCGGGCTGCCGAAAGACGCGTTGGAAATAATTAATATGGAGGAGAGGTTGCTTACTTTCATGATTGAGCATGGTGCCGCGTACTCTGAGAGATGTCTGGGGAACCATCGCTATATAAAGGGGAAAAGGCCATAGTCAGAATGCTGTGTCAAGTTAGGCCGAGATCACCGTGGGCTGCACCATCACTTCACATATCAACAACGTGAGACAAAATGGTTTCCGGAAAGGTAGCACTTTCCGAAGCCTTGGTGGGTACGACGAACATATGAAGAAGGAAATGTCGTGTGCCATAGTTGAACACTATCATAGGCACACATTCCAAGCAGCTGGTCGCGAGCCTCGGCTGAGGGTGCTGTGCTATACACGACACGAGCAATGCTGAGCGTTTGATTGATGATCACTTGGAGAACCGGCTATGAACTGAATTCATTTTGTCCACGTAAGATGTAGCATTCACAAGCTAGTCTGAAGAAGCAGGAGGAACTAACAATTAGTTCGTGTTTTACACAGTATCTGTAACTAAGCGAGTATCAAAATCAAGTTCACGTAATCATTTTTGTACACTCACATAGCCGCCCTCCTCCTCAACTCAAACGGTGAAATCAGCGATATCACCTCCGCCATCAAAGAACAACATTCTCCAAACAAGAATCGGTACCGATGCCGTCAACTCTGCGTACAAAGCAATGCCCCGAGCCTGCTGATATTCAGAGATAAGAAGACAAAGAACCGAGCGGGACTCACCATAAATCCAAAGTCCCCATTGGACACAGACGCAAGCGCTTTCCCGGCACCTTGTAGGGAACAACTCAGGCAGACGGGGACAGAAAACCTATGGACATAGTTCCATCCGAGCAAGGCGTCAGAGGGTCTGTGCGGTGGTCAAGGCGAGGATGAACACGCTGAGGAACAGATTAAGTAGCCGGGGATCAGAGAAAGGAGGACTTGAACATCTATTTTATATAGAGACGCCCCACGGTCCCGCTATACGGTCGTCGAGGTTCCAGAGTTGCTGGTGAAGTCATAAGCGAAAGCTGGAAAGAGGCAGATTTATAAGCAAGATAACAATGTTACCCGGGGTCGCGTCGGCCTCTGCTTTCCCACGACCCACCTATCGCAATGCAAGGACTTTTTTTTTATCGCTTCACCTGAATAATACCGACCGACCAGAAAACGTAATCAGAGTTCCTGGGACATTACTAGCAGGATCGCTCGTCAAGCTCCCTTTCTCGACTCCTGTGATAACTTTATCTATATCAGCGACATCGCCTCCAGTCTTTATAATGCATCGACCACCGCACGGCCTTGCTCAGATGGATGCACAGCGTCCTGTACGCCCTCATACCAGAAAACGATCGCTGCACCGGCTGCACTTGTGGCTGAGGTCTTTGGAGTTATGATCAGTCGCACTCTGTCCTTTATCTCCGTGCTTCTGAATATTTGCAGGTCCCATCAACGTGTGATGATCGACGATTCTCTGAGATCGACGATTCTCTGACTATCTTCGATGTGGCTGAAGGAGCTGCGCCCGTCCGTGCTCCCTCGAAAATGTGTATATTCACAGCTCTATACATTCGCAGCTCGGACGACTTATGCAGGATTCCGAATGACTGAATCGGACAGTCTGGGCCCGCCCTCATTAGCCTCCATCGTACAACCCTCTACGTAACCTATCCCGATAAGTGGTATTGGTACCGGAACAAGTTCCCAGTAAATGGTGTGCTGATGGAGCGACTCATTCGTATCTTTTTACTAACGCGTCTCAGGTCCAGCAAGACGAGCGGAATAGTGTCACGGTTGGACCCATTCGCGCGCCAGTTCGCGGATTCTATTTCCAGACGTTCCTCTTATTACTCAAATGTACAATCAATGCCTGCTGCTAATGTTGTTACCTGGTCGATGTTTTGCATGACCGTCAACATAACTGTCGACATCGCTACATCTTACAATGTTAACTGTTCAGTGTTGGCCTTGGTACTATCCCGAGGGCCGAGGCCCGAGTCGTCCGACGTCGGACAAACGAACACGGAACCACTGCACGAAGAGCCAAAAAAACACACTCTCTTGCAACACCACCACACGGAATCGAACCGTCACCTGCTAGCTGTCACATGAAGTTCGGACATAAGCAAGACGAATTACCACTAATCTATGGGGGAGCCTATCTTTCTTTCTGCCTCAGAACTGCTACGAATCCACGTCAAGTCGCCCTATCCTCGAAGTACATATGACGAGCAGGCTGAGATGCGATCCGTTGTGCAAGGATAAGGTTGGTGATTGTACTGTCGTGCTCAAATCTCTGCTAACTCTTCTTCTCTAGGGAAAGTACGGGGTTGTTAAAATCGGGCTCACCGATGCCGATGAGAACGAGTGTCCATGATAGGGCCAATCATTTTTGTCCGAATCCTCGTTACATTGTAAAGAATATCTTGTATGTACCCAAATATCAATGGCGACAAATTGTTACGGGTTAACTGACATAGTGCCATTTCCGCTGCTCAGTGTGTAGGACTGGAACTAGATACATACCAGGGATAGTGGACCTAAAATTAAACGGCATGAAAGAACCCTATATCATGATCACTATGCGAATGTCATATCACCCATGCTACTGTTCGAACTACTTCCTTCCGTTACGGGGAGAGGTATACTGATATTCTGAGAGGAGTTCTAGGTCAGCCAATGGAATGCGACTCGCGAGACATTGTACGTACTGTCTCTGCTCCGGTCACGGAGAGACCGGGGATAGCAAAATTCTCAAGGGAATTTTCAGGTAAGCCAATCGCACTGAGAGAATTGTACGCACCATCTGTCCTGAATCAACTATCCCACTTTCATCTCCATGAGGAGCAAATCGGATTATCTTCAAGCCTTGGTCAATGTGAGGTGTACTTCCGTGCGACCACATTGAACTTTTGCGCGAGTTGAGCCTGTGAAGGATTATGAAATTTTAAAAGAGGATGGTAGGCGCTGCACTCACATTGCGAGTAAGGAATTTATATAAACTATTGATGAGCGACATAGTCATACATAGGAAGCGGAAGAAATATTCGAAAACCTACGCTTTGGTAAAATGAAGGTACCGAGGGCCATGAAAATAAGAGTATCAGGCCAGACAATGTACTGTTAGGTTGGGAATACAAGATGAGACGGCCACAATACCATCGACGGAAACACTCACCGTCACGAGAGTCAGAAGAGAGCACGCGCTATGCACACTCGCAATCAGCTCGAAAGGCATTATAAACATGAGATCCATACCTCGTCAATAGCCCAGATATCACGACGACCCGCATTAATCTTACTATCGTCCTCGTAGTACTATCTCTTCAGCTTGAGCAAATTTCACATGGTTTAACCTTAAGATCAGACACACCTGGACAAGTTGGTCATCGACTTGCCCTTGTGCAGGTAATAGCACATTGCACCGGAAATGGTGAAATCGGCTCCCACCATCGTGGAGAAAACGGCATATATGGATGTCTTCTAAGGATCAGATCTTCGTCCTCGCTCTCGTTCGAATCAACATACCCTGATGGTAGAAATGGCCACAAAACTCGATAGGGTGTATCTGACAACAGCATCAATAAAGTGGACAGTGATGGCTCCCAGGACACCTACGTGTCGTAAATCGCATCTGACAACCGTGATGGTGTTAGTAAACCACTGCTCCTACGCAGGAAACTATTGCTTACAGAGTCCAGTGCCTGCGAGAAAATTCAGCTGTCACGTCATCCTTCTTCAGGCCAAAGGAAGGACTCACCGAACGTCGCTGCGACAGCAAGGAACTGCACGTTAAATATCAATGTCGAAACGTGGTAGTATCATAAAGAGGAAGAAACACCTACAATGAAGTATGGCAACACCACATGAAAATGACGACCGACTATGAGAGCAGATGAATTAGACGCAGATATTTCAAAGAAAGAAGACGAACGTTTCCATATTCTGATAGCATATAATCTGCGGTACAGCGGGCTGAGTCGTCCTAATAATTAGAGAACAAGTCTAAGGGAGACGCACGCTTGAACACAGGTAGCAATTAGCATCTACGAACAGTTAAGCGGCAAGGTTTGTTAAGTGAGAATCAAAGCGCACATTGAACACGAGCTGCAGCTAGTAGGTAGAAGGCGGGTCAGGCATCACGTATCAACGAAGCGAGGAAAGAGAGTTACGGGAAAGCTCCTGCAAGCAAAGTCAGAACTCGATGGATTGCCAAGCCGATGATTCACGTACCAGATAACTTTCAGCAGGCCGAGATAATTTCCAAATGATTCGATCAGGTAAAAATAGAGCGCGTGGGTGCTCAGGGCAACATGGAGCGTATCGAGAACCCTGAAAATTGTAGCGCGTCAATACGAAGGTTGATACACATCCTCAGCGTACCATAGAAAGGCAACCTGTATTTTCATGAGAAGGGTCCAGTGCGAGAGATTAGGATTCTATACCGTGTAACGAAAAATCCCTGGGTCGTTGGGATTGACTTTGTAGTACACGGCGGTCTGCAAAATGGTTATCCCATAGAAGCTAGAGCGTGGAATGAGCACCCGAGTGGAGAGTAGGAAAGTCCACGTACACTGCAGCGATGGTGGCCCCGATATAAATTGCTCCGAGCGTTAGTCCGATCTTGAAGTCAGCGAAGTTGAAGGGTATCAGTATCGGGGTGGGCGACGACATTTGGGGCGTAGGCTTTGAGGGAGCGATACGTCACTTATATACCAAAGCGTGCTTGTAATCGCCTTCTAAGATGGCCGTCCATTGATTCCTATTCATAGATAAAAGGTCCGGATTCTTAATCCATTACACAGTTCAAGCACGGGAGTGCAAGCAGGGGTAATGTCTGGATCGGCGGCATATCACGTAGTACGTCGACGTATACCCATCAGTAAATGAATGTGGATGTGCGAAAGTACAAAAGCTGCCCAGATAATAGGTGTAAGTCGTTCTTGATATAGATCAGTGCTACCTTGTGATACGTAGTACGAGCATAAGGGACTCGGAGATTCATCGCTGGTTGTGCCGGGGACATCAACGAAGTTCATTTGTGTACGTATCTCCGTGTCTCGGGTCAACGATGAGCATGTACATGCAGCGCGAGCGCGTACTAGTGGATGCTGTTCTACGAGGGACGTATGTACCTCAGCTTCAGATGGTGAGGTTAAAATTGAGCGGCATGAGGGAAACATATTACTATGCAAATGTCATGCTACCATTCAACGAACGGCTTCCTTCTGTTACGAGGAGAGGTATACTGATGTTCTGCAACGACATTTCAAGTCCATCAATAGAGTGCGATTCATAGAGCTATGTATGTGCCGTCTCTGCTCCGGTCATGGAGAGACCGGGTATGGTGAGATTCTTGAGGAGGGTTCCAGTTCAGCCAATAGATTATCAGCCGCTGAAAGGATCGTACGTACCATCTGTCCTGAATCAACGATCCCACTTCTATTGTGAGGCGCGATTCCGATCATCTTTCAGATGTAACGGCAATACTTATGCTGACCAGACTTGACTGTACAGTGGGGGTGCTTGGAGAGAAGGTGCAGTGCGCCCGCTGTGCGTGAGCAGGTTTTTGCATCATGTAACGGGGCGGCGCAGTCAATCATAACGTCGAGACTTTATTCGTCGAGTCGGCCACAGAGGATTAGGACTATGTCTTGACATCGCTAAGTTCGCGTATGCTCGTATCCTGGTCTTTGAGTGTTGAGTAATAAGTGACTACAGTGCCTCCGTCAACAGCGGGGTCTAGCAATGGGCATATTAAAAAAGCATATGTACGTACTTAGCATCGGGGCGCGTTTTGGACCCAATATTTGATAGTCTCTCAGGGTGTATTCGGATGAACCGAGAAATACACATCCGACGCAAAAAAACGTCTGAGTTTTGTCAGATTCGAAAAGATTATTGGTGTAACCGGGTTCTGTTTCTTCCGAAAAAGCGCGGTCGGAGTAGAATGTCAATGGTGAAGGTGGTGGTGGTGGTACCGGCGCCAGGTCCCAATCAGGAACGGCCGGGTCCAGGTGCCGTGGGAAAGTCCACGAACAGGGACTCACCGGGCCGTGTCGCTCAGCGCTGGTAAACACACGACTGTGCTGATCCTTTCCATTCTTCAGCGCTCAGCGCTACCAAGAATCTCACCTGATGGTACACCGAATACCGCATCGACTTGTTCTCTTAAGTTGCCTGACGCTGATCCGGACAATCTTAAACCCACATATTTAATCATTGAACGCCGTTGGAACGCGTAGGATGTTTACGCTCAGACTAGTTTATCCGTGCCCCTTCTGTTAGCCTGGTATGGCACTTCTCACCCCGATACGCGCGAAACCCAGGTCACTGATATCATATCGTGCGGAAATATTGGGGATTGGTTCTCCGGGGAAACCTGAAAGTATTGTCGTCGGCGGAAATGATATACTGGGCAGCGCTGCTCTGGATTTCACTGAACGTTGTAATATACAATCGAAAAAGGTGGACCGCAAGACATTACGCGAATGTCATATCACCCGCGCTACTCAAATGACTTCTTTCCGCGGCATGGAAAGACAGATTGACATTCTGAAAAGAGAATCCAGATCAACGAAGGGAATGGAAAATACAGAACTGTGTACGTGCCGTCTCTGTTTGTGTCCCGGAGAGACCAGGTATAGTGACATTCTTGTAAAAGGTGTCAGGTCAACTTTTAGTCACGAAAATAAATACACACTGTCTGTCCTGAATCAGCCAACCCGTTTTCAGCATCATGGGGAGCAAAGCGGATCATCTTTTGTTCGACCTGATATCCTTTACCGACCGACCACAAGGAACTCTTGCGCGAGTTGAGCCTGGACACGGGTACATGTTAGAGTTAGAAAAGATGAAAAGGCCGGACTGACATCGCCAGTAGGGAATTTATGTATACTGGTTGACATGTTAGCAAGGAGAAAGCTAGAACGATTCGAACACTAACATTTTGGTAGAATGAAGGTGCCGATCGCGAGGAAAATGAGAGAGTCAGGCCAGACAATGTACTAGTAGTAAGTTCGGTTATAAGACTTGGCGAGCAACGGCGATCGCAGAAGCACTCGCCGAAATGAGAGTAAGAAGAGAGCATGTGCTACGTTACGCACATTCTTAGCTTACACGGTAATGGATACAATATAAGAACCATACCTCGTCAACAGCCCAGAAATCACAACGATCCGCATTAGTTTCACGATTGTCTTAGTAGTGCTGTATAAACAGTTAGACCGAGATGAGAAAGTACCGAGACGTTAGGATGAAGGACTAACCCGGAAAAAGTAGTCATCGACCTGCCTTTGTGAAGGTAGAAACACATCACGCCAGCGATGATGAAATCGGCTGCTGACATCGTAGAGAAAACAGTATATATGCATGGCTTCCGGGTATCAGATACTTCCGTCCATCTGATGACGAGTTAATGGCCTACCCTGATGTTTGAAACGTCCAAAAAACTCGAGAGAGTATATCTGACAACGACATCAATGAAGTAAAACAGCAATATCCTCTCAGGGTGCTTACGCATCATAAATCACATCTGACAAGCGGAATGCTCGTGTCAGTACTGAGCCGTAATCATAGAAGTAGCGCCTACAGAGTCCCGTGCCTGCGAGAAAAATTAGCTCCCCAAGCTCTTTTGATTTCAGGACAAGGAGAACCTCACCGAATGTAGCCGCCACAGGAATGACCTAAGCACGAGATGCGAATGATGAATGGTGTTCGAATATTCAACATGAAGAGGAGGAAACACTTACGATAAACCGGGGCAAGACCATATGAAATTTACGGCCGACTATGAGGTATGATACATCAGAAGGTCAGCCCAAGGCCCGGTAAAATTTCAGAGAACGAAGACAAACGTTTCCATATTCTGACAGCGTATAATCTGTGGTGCCGGCAGCTGAGTCTCTTTAGTCATCAGCGAGTTTGCCGAAGGAGACGCACGCTTGGACGCCAGAGTTAATCAACACCTATCAGTGACTGTTAAGCACCGCTTGCCATAAAACAGTGATACGTACATTAACCAGAAGCTGCAGCTAATTGGACGAGGAGATTCATGGCATGACAAACTAGCGAGGCGAGGAAAAACCGTTACCGGAAAGCTCCTGCAAATAAAGTTATACACTGACGGAACCCCATCAATGTAATAGCCGTACCAAATGACCTTGGACAGCAGCGCCAGATAATTTCCAAATGAATCGATGAGATAAAAATACAGGCCATGGGTACTCAACGCAACGTGGAGCGTGTCGAGTATCCTGCAGATCATAGCGCGTGAAGATAAATTATAAATGTACCCAGTTTGGTGGCAACATACAATAATAAGGCGATCTGTATGGGTGTATGAGAGATGGACAGAGATCAAATGCGAGGGCTTAGGATTCCGTACAGAGTAGCGAAAGATCCACGGGTCGTTAGGATTTAGTTTGTAATAGACGACGGTCTGCAGAATAGTTATTCCATAACAGCTAGGGTGCGATTTGAGCATAGAAGGCAGATCCCAGAGGGAAGTGACATACACTGCAGCTATTGTAGCCCCGACAAAAAGAGCTCCGAGTGTCATTGCCAACTCGGTGGGAATATCGGCTATGGGTATCGGTATGGAGGGAATCGACGACATTTGAGCGCCAGTGTTGAGGGAATAGGAAGTCGCTTATATCCTAAAGCATGACACGTCATTTTAGAATCATCTTCGAAGAAGGCTGTCGTTGATTCTTGTGATTCCGTCAGATACTAATGACAGACATGGTCCGGAATCCATGGTGGCAACGCGAGAGCAGTCATTCCTTGACCACGATGCCGTTTATGGCACAGGTTCGGCGCTCAAGCCAGTGCTCGATAGCTGTCAGAATCAGTTGATGAAACACTGATAATTATGGATGGCAGAGAAAGCACAAGCAATGCTCTCGGATAGTTCCGATATATTCCCAGCGTCTAACTGGAAAACACAGAAATTCCCTTGATCCATCAGAACAGTCACTGCTAATTTGGGCCAGAACGTATGGCTCTCAAGGTTTTCCCTGCATTTTGAGTCATGACCCCCGATGACTGCTCTAGAAGCTTGGTTCAGTAGCGGACTCTAATCTCACGTCACTGATATTTCACTCCAACAATGAAGAAATTTCTGGGCGATTTCCTCCATCTGAAAACTGCAACAGAAACTACTCCGGCGTTCCCGGCACCGAACAATATCCAGATATAGCACATATGGGGCCGATATTCCGTACCGGAATGCCGTATAAGGAAAACCTGCCGACGGATATACAGCGGAGTGATTTCCGATGTAGTTTTTGTCCGCCAGAAATGTTCCGGAAATTTCCTTATTTTTGGTGTGTTTCTTTGGCTTCGCCCAGCCTATGGCCCGGGGACTCGTTGCGGACCTCTTCGAGATTCTTCTGATTGACAAATGGGTGCTGTTCCCGGGCCAGTACTGCATGGTCTGCTTCCACAGACGTAGGGGACCCAGGGCCACTCAGTAGCGGAAACGCTAGGGCCAACATCGAGCGTCCTACCGCGTCAAGGTCCTGCGATTATGGCCCGCTGGTCACAAGGAGCCTGCGATCGGTTGAGCTAGTCGGGTGTGTCAAAATATGCTTGGACTTCAGGGGTATCCTGCTCCGCTGCCGAAGAGACCAGAGGACACCATAAATGCTCTGCTAGTTGATGATTGTTTATTACCTTCCGGTATACCGGTATTCATGAACTGCAATGGAGCAGCATTAGCGTTAAACTGACTGTGACCTTGGTTTTAAGGAACAATCGAGGACAAGAGAATCTAGATGAGAAATTGCTGTGCCGAAGGTGGGCCAGTCTAGGAATACTTCGTTTCCATATCGCCGCCAGTGGTCCGGGGGATAACAACGCTGCTCCTACTATGACGCAGGACCAGAGACCGCAGGTTATAACGATACGACACCAGTAGAATGTTACGCAAATGTCATATCAGCCATACTGCCTGTAAACTGACTTCCTTCCGTAACAGAGAGAGGTATGGTGAAATTCTGAAGAGAAATAACAAGTCAGCCAACTAAATATCAACGGCAGTGTATCATACACGCTGTTCCTCCTAACTCGATCACTCCATTACTCGAATCGTGAGGCGCAAATCTGAGCATCTTTTGGTCAGCGGGACGCTCATTAGGTCTAGACCACGTCGGACTTGTGCGCGAATTGAGCCTGAAAAGAATTAGCGTCGAAAAGGATGGTATAGCAGGATTCACATCGCGAGCAGGGAATTTATATAGACTGTCGGTGAGGTCTTAGTCTGAGACTGCAGACAAAAAAGGTTGAACACTGACGTTTTGGTAAAATGAAGTCGACCGCTATGAAGACGAGAGTATGAGGCCAGGCGATGTACTGTGAATTGGTATGAGATTTGCGTATAAGATCAACGGAATGAGTCACCGCAACGAGGATAAAAAACGAGCATGCGCTATGTACGCCGGTAATTAGCTTGCAGAGTACAGCGAAGGTGAAATTTGTACCTTGTAGCCAAGCCAGATATCACCACAAGCCGCATTAGTCCTACAATTATCTTGGTCGTGCTATGAACGGTGCCTCAGGCCCGAGAAAATTCGTATATCTCGGGATCAAGAACGCACCTAGAGAAGCTCGTCATCGACCTACCCTTATGCAGGTAGAAACACATCGCACCAGCGATGATGAAATCGGCTCCTGCGATGGTGGAGAAGACCGTGTATATGGATACCTGCCAGGAATCAGAAACTCACTGACGTCCGACTCAAGAGCCGGAAACCTACCCTGATAGTCGAAATGCCCAAAAAGCTTGACAGGGTGTACCTGACAATGAAATCAATTAAGGAAACGGTTATAACTAACAAGGTGCTTACGTATCATAAATTACATCTAGCAAAGCATGTTCGAGTCAGTTCACCGCCATGATTACAGAAATTGCACTTACAGATCCCTGTGCCTGCAAGAAACTCAAGTCACGCAGTTCCTGTTTCTCTTGGTCAAAAGAAACTTTACCCAACGACATTGCGACTGCGACGAACTGAGTGTGAAATGTCAGCGCCGGATTGTATCCACTCAGGTTTCACGAAAAAGAAACGCCTACAATGAACCGTGGAAGGACCGTATGAAAATGGCGGCCGACTATGAGACGATAGTCAGGTTCTTTTTAGAGATTTCGAGAACGAAGACAAACGTTTCCAGATTCTAACGGCGTATAATCTGTTGTACTGGGGACTGAGTCTTTCCGATTATCAGAGAGAATACCAAAAAGGAGACCAACAATTGGACGCCAAAGACAATCAACATCTGGGCGACAGTCAAAGACGGTTTTCCGGAGGATATTTAAAGACCCACATTAATCGCGAGCTGCAGCTAGTGGGGGAGGAGATATTCGCAACACAAATAAATGAAAGGATGAGAGTATTTACCGGAAAGCTCCTGCAAGCGAGGTCAAAGTTCGATATATCCCACGGCTTTGATTGACGTACTAAATAATCGTGAACAGAGAGAGATATTTTCCAAAGGATTCGATAAGGTAGAAATAGAGGGCATGGGTACTCAACGCAACGTGAAGTGTATCGAGTATCCTGCAGTGTTAAGATACACCTTCACAATGTCCCCAGCTTTCTTATCACGCACCATAGCAAGGCGACCTGTATACAGTCAATGATGGATGAGTGAAGTTCAATGCAAGAGCTTAGGATCCCGTACCGCATATCGAAAGAGCCACGGGTCGTTAGGATTTTGTTTGTAATAAATGACTGTCTGCAGAACGGTTATTCCGTAGAAGCTAAAGCGCGGAGTGAGCGTCAAAGTAGGTACCCGAGAAAAGTGCACGTACACTGCAGCTATCGTAGCTCCGATATAAACCGCTCCAAGCGTTGCTCCAATGTTCAGGCTAGCGGGAATATCACCTATCGGTATCAGGGTAAGCGACGGCATTGGGGGTGCCAGTAAGCAGGGGGCATCGCTTCACTTATATACTAATGCATGGCATACGGCATTTTGAAACCATATTGGAAGAAAGCCTGTATTGCATTGATCCCAATTGATTTGGTTGAATAGGGAAAAGTCCCGGATCCACAAGTAGGACAGATACCCCGTCTGACGCAGTTAGTGTGGGTACAGGCATTTGTACACGCGAGGTTAGGGGAGCAACTGCGATTGTATGGGCAGGTGCAGTCGGTCGTTGACGGAATGTATTCGCCTATCAGGTTAAGTTGACATTGACAAACATTACTCATGCACAGCAGAGGTCAGTTCATTTTAGCTGTTAAAAACCGAAGCCTTAATAGGTTTTGGTTTAGCGAAGCCTTTCTCGGTCCTGAAATGGCCATCAGTAAAACGGTATGTAAAACTTTTCCCCCTATGGAACAACGGACTTCGGGTACCTTTCGTTTTACAGAGGACCAAACGAGGGCGTAAAATCTGAAGCTGAAATCGAAACCATTTAAGGTTCCGTTTTAGGCTATTAAAAATGTACTGGCCTCTGCAGTGTGATCAGTTATGCATACATATTTAGGTGCAGAAAGGGGATACACCGCCGGACTCTAGGCTTTGCCTGTCGAGTATTACCGCGAGGATCACAAAACCATAATAGACGGTTCTTGCTAATTTGACAGTTCATTTCGGATGCGCACCACAACAAGGTTTATTACGCCTATCAATCCTGTCTACAAACATTGCGGTCCCGCTGGTTGACCTGCAGACATTTTAGGTCCTGTATTGCGATTCAGCTTAGTATCTTTGATGCTTAACCCAGAACGGATGACCGTACCCTTATATTGGTATAGGTATTGCTCTTCGCTTTCACGTCGACTCATCTAGATTTGGATAAGCGGAGGTCCCGATTCTGCGTAGAGGACGCAACTGAGAAACATCAAAAGATAAGAGGATAAACGCACCTCTGTACGATGGCATAAATGTCTATGACTCAAGCGACATTCCTTATCATGTCGTGTAAAGAAGTCCGATACGCGGCTTCGACTCATATATGAATCCTTTTGCGGGTGCTTCAGGGGGGGGAACCCACGTGTTATCTCCGAAAATCCAGCAACTCATTCCACGCTGTTCGCCCAGGTTGTAGTTACAACAAGTAACAACCACGAGAGAAACACAGATTTCAATGACCCGCACACCGAGAATTCTTTACGAGCACTTAGTCTCATGATACCGACCTTTCTTTAGAGGGGTGATAAGCATGACATTATCCGCGCGGTAAAGCATGGCGACATACCTATCTAAGCGCGCCAAAGGGAGTTCGACGTTGCAGAGTGCTTTTACCCGTGATCGAAATTTCCTAATTATCTCATAGAGGCTTGGATGCCAGGCTATTGGAGGTCGCTGTCCAATGTTGAAGGGTTTTAGCCATTTCATACTGTGGAAACGGCAAATCAGCGCTTATACGCTCTCCGAGGTAACACACTCACAAGCTCATCGACATCGGTGTGACATCACAGATACGGAGCGCCAGTCATGTGTATTCTCCCCTTCCGTTGGCGACTCCAGCTGACGTGAAGAACGAGCAATGATCCTAACAAGGTATTGTCGCCAGCCTTGCGTGGTGCGGACTTTTTTTCCTTATTACTCCGAGGCGTCGAAGGAAATTTGTGGTCGTGCTCTTCGTCTTGGCCGTTACAATCTTCACCTGCTCGACGGGCGAGTTTCACCGACAAATCGTATTGCCCCTCATCCATAACGAAACTCTGTGGACTAGCACAGTACAAATCCAGAGTCCAGGGGCTGGCATTGATCTCGACAATGGGGCAAACGGGGACTTGAAGGGTGCGAAGGTCGTGTAGCGACGCTGCTTGCAATCCTACCGAGGCGGCCTGGAATTCGTAAAAGTGCTACAACGTTAGGTCGTCCTAGTCGGCGCGCGAACGAGAAATTGCGTACCCGTAAAATATCGCGTCTCTAGTACCGTTTCAGTTCAAACAGCAGATTATATGCCCGATATATGCTCGCCGTTCCCACAACAGTAGGGGTATTTCAAGGATACCGTGTCACTGATGCCTTCATCAGCACGCTTCCTGCGGCGGAAGAGACAGACGCACTCAAAAGGATTTTACTGCTGACAATAGTCATACGTATGGACCCATCGCCGCTGTCGTCAAAATTGAAACGTTCCTCTCGGTCGAAGAGCAAGATAACGCACTCCGTGAGAATCGTCACCACTGCGCTATGTGGGGACAGCCTAGCTAGACAACCCAGTCACGCATCTTCTGTCACCATCGGCTTCCTTCAGTGTTCGCCATCGTTTACTTTAGTTATCCCTGCGCAATCGAATATCGTTGGCGATGATCGATGAGCGGCCGTGCGTTGAGAGCATTTGAGATTGATTTGAGATGACGATGATCCTGTTTTTCCCACAAACCGTTACCGGCTAGTCTATTGCCGTTCAAAGGCGTTATGACAAATCCTTACATAATTTGATGGCCTTGCATCGGCACTGACATGCCGAATTCAAGCCGGGTAGGCGTTTCGACAGAAAATATCTCTTGCTTCGCTTTCTCTTCATAATTATCTTCATTTACATCACCATTCAGTTTGAATATTAGATGTGCTACTTCTTTCTAGTTCAAACGCTTACTAAGCGTCCCAAAACCCTTTAATATAAGATTTCTCCATTGCCGGAATCCCATCAGATTTGTAATAACTGAGTTGAACGGTGAGTGGCCTATTTAAGTAACAGACTGTGTACACTCACTACACCCTCACCGTAGTCATATATGTAGCGTCTGTCTGCGAGAGACTAGATACCGGCAGCCTATCGTTTTCTTATTTCAAAAATGCGTGTATTGGGGGGGAAAAAATAAGAACACGACGGGCTGGCAGACATTTACGGGCATTCCCTTTCATCCGCCTCGAAGAACCGGGTTCCAACGACACCGTCGTTCTTCTACCAGAAAAACAAGATATACTCTCTGCACGCCTACGTACCTTATCTCACAGATATCAGGTCATTGAATCTCATTCTGATGGGGTAGAGATGATTGTCACAAGGCTCCTGATGATTGAGTTTGCTTCAACGCGCCAGAATGACAGCGTCAGTCCAACAACGGCGAATACAACGATATACTGTACCTCTAGTTGTATGGCTTATACCTCATAAGCTCTGCGAAGACTGCGGCCTACGGTGGTATAACGTCAAATAATGATATAAATGACAGCATAACAGAGCGCACCTGGAAGAATTATACACAGCAATCGGCTGTCAGGACAATGGTGAGAAGGAAGGCGTCCGAATTTTCATTCCTTCGCCCTCCATCCGACAAACGAGCCCGGGTCGTTGTGTCCGGCAGCCCATAGTCGCCGCTCAACCCCACGTCGCGGATTGCCAGGACACAACACGTCGGTGTATGCGCGTTTAGGGGCGATTTGATAACGACTAAAGCGTCAAGTGAGAACGATGTGAGTCAAGACAGGATGACAGTGGCTCCAATCAATTATTAGAGCGACGAACATTTCTGCCAGTACATTAATTGCAATCTCCGCGAAAAAAAATCCTTCGATCCATTCACTCCGTCGACGATACAAAATCTTCCCAAAGTTGAATCAGTGGGGTGCAAACAGACTCGGAGAGTCATAGCTCGGACCTTTGACATTCCCAGCACAAAGTCCGGGTCTCAGAGTTGGGCGCTGGCCTCGTCGCTGTAGGTTCTCCAATGGAGCAGACTAAAACTGTGTTAACAGTTGTTAGCATGTCCTCCTTAGCCTATTAGCAAAAGTCATACCAAAAAGACTTGGCGACTCAGTACTAGTGCGTTGCAAACGAGTCTTCGGGGCGTAAAAACGAGGAGGACTTGGGAGTGAAATTCAGTCGCCATGTCGGTTGAGATTCTGGTGTTTCACTATGGTGCTTTACTAGTACGCTCAGCCTTACTATCAGCAATAATCTCGCTGAAACTCGTCCATAGCTTCTGGCCCCTCTGCTTTCTTCATGATCGGCCTTTGTGAACTTCTATTCTAAGTTCCCCATCGATATTGGCAGCGTGGGACACTTTTCTTCCCCGGATCCAGCGGCGTATAAGCCTCATGGAAGGGAAAAACAAGTAGGCAGTAAGGAGTACCGGAATCCGAGGCCTGTGAATTTATGAGTTCTACATTTTCTCCTACCTGTTAGGCTGTTATTGTCAGCGTTTTTGACGCCTGGATTTGACGCTGAGTATTGTGTATATCCTCGGGTATTTGCCACTGAGACAGTCGCCGTCAGGAGCAGATGGATTCCAGAATGAAAGCTTCAAGTTACTCAAATGAGTTGCTCAAGAGTCAACTTGAACCTAGTCAAGAGTCGATGTCGTTAGAAATGACATCATCCCTTACTAACACGTGCACAAGTGTCAAGTTCGAGATGACCAACGTAATTGCTCTTAACTGTTGCTTCGTTCTTTTCCTTTCTGTCTTCGAGCTCCCCGCATTTCCCTGGTATCCCAGCGATGAAGATGGTCTCAAGCTTCCAGGTAGTACCTGGACCATACTGGCGACCTCATCATTGGCAAACCTAACCCGAACATTCAACCCTCTCTCATTGATAGTATGTCCTGTGGCAGGCTTATCGTGAACAGAAGCAGACCGTGAGACTCGGACCCGGCGCTTCTCTTAGACAGACCGCGTGCCCTGCTCGTTGATCTCGACGGCTTTCGGGTACATCGCTGGCCAGTTTCTTTTCCTGTGCGAGCCGGTTTCTTGCCTTGCCCCGAGGAGTTGGCCAGAGATACCGAGCTGTTTATTTAACATGCTTGGGAATGCGTCATATGTAGAATGGGCTAGTGTGAACGAGTGCATTGTACGTACGATAAAGCTACATGGGTTTCACATGTTCACACGTGGATATAGGACGAATCTTCAGTTGCTGGCTTAGTGCGTCCCTACGAACTCGTCTTAACCAAAATCGGACATAGGCTATGACCCGATTATCAACCGCAACAAAACTTTGTAGTAAACCTCAGGAACCCGGAACCGGTCAGTTGTGGCCTTCACAAAACCGCCTCCGTCGTATATGCTACTTTCACTCCGGTGTCAAGATGCTTCGGTGATGCGAATTGCTGTTGCAGACACCGAATCATATTCCCTTTTATCCGTTGTACAATGTCTCCGATCCGGTGCAATACCCACTGCGAAGTGCCTCGGATCCTTCCCACACAGACTGTACCGCACAATGATAATGAAAATAATCTCACGACGACGCGTCCACACTCTAGATTTTCTCCATATCCAGACTATGATCGTGCTCCCGGGTCCGCCATATCATTCAGGTCTGCTAAGATCAGCACCCGTGTGTGAGCGATGTGTTATAGGCGACGTGTTATTGGACAAGCCATTTCGGTTTTCATTACACGCTCTGTTTCTGGAATGAGAGGGACTGATGCCAAGTTCTGTAGTCTGCCAGTGTTATTACACATGTGCGAGCGATATGTCATTGGCGATGTGTTATTGGACGAGCTCATCCTTCACGCTCTGTTTGAGAGGTGTGTGTTCAATCGTTTGCCAAATTTATCATGTGTAAACGATGTGTTATAGACGACATGTTATTGGACAAGCCCGTCCCGGTTCTTTTCCACATCCTTGAATGATAGAGAGGGCGTTCATAGTCCGCGAAAATCGTGGCTTGGCATGCAAGCGATGTGTTATAGACGACATGCTATTGGACAAACCATCTCCGGTTTTTTTTTTCACATTCTGTTTCTGGAATGACAGAGGCGGGTATTGAGCTATGTGTTATAGGCGGAGTGCTATCAGACAAGTCCGTCTCGGACTTCTATTCACATCTGTGTATGGAATAACAGAGGTGGACGTTGAGCGATATTTCCTATGCGAAGTGTTACTGGGACAAGTCCGTCTTGGTGTTCCTTTTGCATTCTGTTTCTGGAATGAGAGAAACGTATAAATGGTGGGTAGGAGGAGCTTCACTGCAGTAGTCAACACTACATGGCTTTTGCACCCCTCCTCGCTGTTCTCTCTCTTCTTGCCGTTGTACGCCAGTCCGACGGTATTGCTTAGCGTTCTTCTAGTTGCAACGACACTAATATCCTTTACCTAGCTGCCCTCGCGAAGCGAGTGGCATGCGCCGATGGTGTCCACACCGTCACCAATGAGGCCTGCTGCGCCTTATTCCCCGTCGTAGCCGATCTCCAAGAGAATCTATTTGACGGCGGAGAATGTGGAGAAGAGGTTGGTATTTCTTAGCTTTAAACGAGCGTTCACTGACCATGGGCGGCATTGGTATCTAGGTCCACGAGTCACTTCGGTTGACCTTTCACGATGCAATCGGGTTTTCTTTCACCAAAGGGTGGGCTCTATCTCGACTCTTGTTTAAATTATTTTTAAACTGATGTCTTGAGCAGCGGCGGCGGTGCTGATGGATCCATCGTTACCTTCTCCGACATTGAGACGGCGTTCCACGCAAACAACGGTATCGGTACGATTATAATGGATTTTAGTTCTTTGAGGCCATTATTCACGGATCTTGCACCTAGACGGAATTGTGGAAGTACAGAGGCCTTTTATCACCCAACACAACATGACCGCAGGAGACTTGTACGATATTTAATACATTTCGAACTCTGACATTTCTGACAATTCTCCCAGCATCCAGTTGGCTGGCGCAGTTGGGGTGTCCAATTGTCCGGGTGCTCCAGAATTGGACTTTTTTTTGGGACGTCCCGAAGCTACTGCGCCCTCGCCAGATCTACTCGTCCCAGAGCCTTTTGATACGGTGACATCTATCCTTGCCAGGTTTGCCGACGCAGGGTTTACGCCCCCCGAAGTTATTGCTCTTCTAGCTTCGTGCGGCATTGTTTCACTCTATCTTTTGCCCTATCTCTTTTTGATACACCCCTCTAGACACTCCATCGCTGCTGCCGATCATGTGGACGTCACGGTAATGTTCATCCATCTACATACTACCTTATGCTCAAAGATTTTTGCAGATCCCGGGGTATGCATCTTTTGGCATCCTTATCTTCGTCGTTACTCATTTTTTCTAGCACTCCCTTCGATTCAACTCCGTCTCTCTTCGACACCCAATTTTTCGTAGAAGTCCAATTGCGGGGCACTTCCTTCCCTGGGTGCGTGTCTCTTGCGTCCCTCTGGCGAGCTAGTTTGTGACAGACATTTATTTGAACAGGACCGGTGGTAATCAGGGTGAAACTGAGTCACCACTTGCCGGAGAAATACGACTTCAATCAGACCAGACGGTAAGTCGTGACGACGTACTATGTCATGTTATCAATGGTTCATTACGATTACTAGTTGGCTCGGGGTTTGTCCATGTTTTCACCAATGCTTGAACCCTACTATAACCTTCCACAGATTCGAGAACGGCCTGCGACTGGCAGTCCTTCGCCAGTATGTGGTATTGCATTTATTTATCAACAGTGCCAACCTCACGACAATCGTCACAGATAATCAGGCCAAGATGCAGGCTGATTTCAAGGCCGCTATGTTGAAACTGTCCACCCTCGGACAAGACATTTCTAAGATGGTGGATTGCACCGAAGTAATCCCAGTTCCGTTGGCAGCTGCTGCGCGTTCCGCCCACTTGCCTGCCGGATTGGACATGAGTGACGTCGAACAAGCGGTAAGGTGTTTTGACATCTGCACGAACAAAATTTCATTCTCTTTTAGTGTGCTACGGCCCCGTTCCCCACTCTCACAGCCGATCCCGGGGCTGTCACCAGTGTTGCTCCTGTGTAAGCGCCTCTGGAATCTCAAATTGTTTCTTTGTTTTCTGATTTCTTTCTCTTACATAGTCCCCCATCCTAAGCCGCTTCCACAGCCAGGAAGTTTTCTCATTTGTCCACTTACTATGCAAGAATCGTGTATAACTGCCTCGGGAAATTTGTACCTAAATAGCGTTTTTTGGTCTGCTTGTGTCGATATGTCTTGACAATTCACCATATGAAGTTCCTGGGTGTGAAGTTCTCGAATGTTGTCTGGCATGAATCTTTTCCTAAAAAGTTTCGAGCTCCTCATTAGGGCCCCGGGAAGTGCGCGTTGAGACAAGCGGCACAGCAGAATGGCCACAGTGTCGCCTTCGCAATTGAATCTAATGGATGCCCAGAGGTATGGTATACTTTTACGAACCACGGTGCACAAATGGCGCCGAAGCTCAATTCAAGCAACCCACTAATGCGAGTATGGTGTGGTACGACCTTCTTAGTTGTGTAACAAGTAGGTATACAGAACCTTCTGCAGAAGCGGTTCCGTAAGTATCATTATCGTGTAAGTGATACGCCAGGGGCCAATGCTGCTTCCGCTACACTAGCCTGTATTGGATGCGGAGAAACTAGCGTCATCATCATTGAAGGGTGAGGCATACAACCGAACTAAACAAGTATATGCCATTACGCGAATCTCATACCGAGACTGTTCTTCTTTCATAGCACAGTGACTCTCATCACGCGGCAGACGCTTTAAAGCGTAGATAGTAGCGATACACTTTACACTTTACATCGATCGACAGCAAGAAAACAACGAAAACAGAGATAGACTTTCAAACATACATAGTGGCGAAATTTCACGGGCACTCGTTCTCATCTACATCGATGAACCAGCTTGCAATGATACCATCTCTTCCCTGCAAGAAAGTCAGCGTGCAATCCCCTCGCGGTACGGTGCGACGACGTGCCTTATTCTCACATGTATCAGGGTGGTCGAATTTCTGCCAGGCGAAGTCGGAAGGTGTAGAGAAGCACATTTCAGCCCAATTGTCCCAGGGCTCCTGATGATTGAACATGCGTGCTTCAACGCGCTAGAAGGACAGCGTCAGTCTAATGACGAGCAAGCAATACAACGATTTCCAGTCGACGTACCCGTTTGTGAGAACCATAGCAGTCCTATTTTAAGGTAATGAGCAGGTGCAAGGATTAACAGACTGAAATAGATACCGACCTTCTTCTGGTGATTGCCCCACCAGGTCTTGCATGTCGGCTCATTGGAGCTGACGGTCCAATATCCAATGGTCTTCACAGCCCCGTCCTAGTTAAAAACAAACGAGTAAGCACAGGCGCTAAGAGAACGCAGTAGAGAACATACCACTAGCTCATGGGTACAAAGTTCCGGATGATCATACGTGATACCATGGATATCGATGCTCGTCCTCATGCACCAGGTCTCCGCATCCTCCCTCGCCGGTACATTCAGCAGTTCCGCGTGATACATCCTCTTCTCGTATCCAAGGCATTGTTTCTCCGCTGTCAAATCCCACCAAACCAGCCCCGCACGTTTCCTACGTTCCTCATCGGCCTGGATTGCATCCTCTTTGGCCCGGACAACTTCCTCTCTATGGGCTACGGCATTCGACATGGCCTGAATCGTTCGTTCTTCCCTCTCTCTTTCCACCTTCCACTTACGGTCCTGTTCCTCGTGCGCCGCTCGCCTTTTCCTATCCTCCTGTTGCCGCGCGAACTTCCTCCCCAAATCCTCATCCCTGATTCTCTTCGCTCGGTCCGCATCCTCGCGACGACGCATCCGGTCTTGGACGTCTGTGCGGTTGGTGTTGGTGTAGTCGCTGACGACATGGCAGGCAAGAAGCGCCCCGAAAAGGATGAATGCCAGTATTTGAGGCCAACCCCAACGCTTGTCAGGAGTTCGTTCTTGCGTCAGTGGGGTACGTTCGTTGACGAGACCTGGAAAGTAGTGTATTGATAAGCGCCGGGATAAGAGATGGGTATATTCAGTACCTGCTTCATGTTCATTTGGAACGGTGCGGTAGCTTGGCGGTGGAGGAGACCATGATCGCCTGCGGTGGTATTAAGTCAAACAAAGATAGAAACAATGGCATAGCAAAACACACCTGACCCGGGAAGAATTCCTCATAGTTCTCGTGTGAAGATGATGGTGAAAGGAAGGAAGGTGTCGGAGGTTGAATACGAGCATCTTTATACCCTCCGCGTGCAGCGCTTAGCTGGCTCATTTTGGAAGTCAGGCGCCTATCTCTGTGGATATCCCGTAGTGAACTCCACTGCTCCTCTTTCAGCAAATCGAAAAAAAACTTCAAAAACCTCTACCAGTTTTAAGTAACTCCACAAGAATAAACCAGCATTGAATATTGACTTTTGAAGCTACATCCAAGAAGAGCCTGCTGTTTCGGGTAGTACTATCGCGCCGCTATTAGTAAGGAGATCCATGACGCGTTCTGACCATCATGCGTAGATCCCCTGCACTCCTGGCACTGTACGCGCCTCCCGACGAGTAAATAAGGGCGCCATTCTTCATTCCGTCACTCATCGCTTCTTTCCTTCCCGCCACCATCATCATCCCTGCCATCTGCGTGGCCCAAAGGCAGCAGCATGTCAAAGCTGTAGGGCGTCCATTGCGTCTTCGGGGGCGGTCCAGCTCAGGTTTGGTTGTTCAACATCGCGGCGATTCCGAGCCACAACACGTCGATGTATGCGCGATTTGATAAGGTTCCATACGAATGGTGATCAGTCCTCGTCACCCGGACCATCAGCAATACAATTCAGATCTTTTCACACCACCAATCTCGTTACATCGTTCAACGATATTTCCAAATCTTTCTGATCGGTGTTGCACGCAGGAGTTCACCGTAGCTTGTGCATTTAGAATGCGATTGGCCGAGTCAATGGACGAGTAGGATATCTGAGGATATTCCGAAATAGATGCTCACAATCACCAATACGCTCTTCCGTACTGTCGGTAAAGAAGCATACCAGAAAAGTTTGGCACCCACCGTCAACGAGTCTTCAGCGAAAAAATCGTCGCTAATTAGATGTGACGTTCTGGTGCTTCTTTAGTACGATCCTCCCTATTGATCTCATTCGTGCCATGGCCCTCGGTGTTTTCTCACCCTCATTTCGACCAATCCAACGACAAGCAGTGCAGGGCCGACACTGAGGCTCTCATAGGAGTTCATCTCTGTTGGCCTTTTTACGTCGTCGCAATTGCTGGTGCGGAGCCGGCCCACAGACTAGCCCGTGCATTGGCCCTGATGCAAAGGCGGCAACAACATACATGCCTTCTGGAGCGGAGCGTAGGGAACAATCCGAAAAAAAGAGGGCTGGCAGCCCCGCGATTGATTTTGCTACTTTCGGCAAGTCCCGGAGTTCGTCTACTTCAAGCAAGTTAGCCTCTCTATGTTCCTTGCCAAGACTTACGACTTCACTCGTAAATACCTGTGCCATGCAACTACTGGTGTCACTTACCCTCAGTTACGGCTATTGACCCCCTGTATGTACTCACAATATTCCTTCCATTTCGGAAATGCGTCAGAAATGACATAGAATGTGAAACGGGGTTATTCACCCATGCCCCACTCTGTCCTATCGACGTAGTCACCGACTCACTCAATAACAAAAAGAGAGGCGTCGCGTGATCGTCTTGAAAATGTTCCGCGTTTAGTCGCGGCTTGTAGTGGATGCATCGGTGGACCCCATCGTCCATTCCGATAGCGGGAGCCCCACCAACCTACCCTAAGCCTTGGTCAGCTCCCACATGGTGTTGAATGATGTCCACCATGTTCCTTGGCGCAACGAGGGGGACCTTTTTCGCTGGCAGGGGGTCCACTTTCGGTGGTCGGAAGCAAAACTCTGGAACGTCTTCCTGGAGACTCTCTTGAGCTACCGCCGAGAGCACCCCTTCCCACCAAATATCACGGTCTCATGGGAACCCCTACTTCGCATATCATCCCTGGCCCCTGGTCATGAAGAATAATGAAACAAGGCACCGAAACACGTCGCGCCATGTTTTCATTATAATTCCGTGCACTCCAGCACGTTGTATGACGTTACATCTCACGGCGTTTAATGGATAGTTAGCGATATTGGTGACGAACAAACTTCATCTGCGCTAGGGTCCTCATCCTAGCCGCTCGCTAGATACCGCGATTTTATCTCTATGGCCCGATACTTACTTTGGTGATCGATACGGCGACCACGGCAATGGGTTGTGCAGAGGCAGATCTCGTGCGCATTTTTATCTAATTTGAATTCATCATTTTGACATGTTTCCAGACGCTTGTTGTCCACAAAGGCAACTGGGCAGCCAGCGCTAGGTACAGCTGTCCCTTGAATGACAAGTTAGATTTAGATAGATAAATATGGACTTTCCCTTTGATTATTATCCTCGCCGTCTTTTCAGCTTTGTTAGAACAAGGCTTCCTAATCTATCGGTGATTTCGAACACTATCAGTTCCATTAAACACCGGTATGCAGCGATTTTCAAGTCCGTTATCTTTCATAGAACCAACGGGGTAACCTTAACGGCCGTTCTCTGCGTCTTAGTGCGTATTCTACTCTTTGAATCTCCATTTTTTCTCATCACTTTGCCAGGTGGGGGTTGCGTTTTTCAGTACAATGTACGCCTTTGCTCACTCTAGTGTCAACGCCTTCGGCCCGAAAACTCTTGGGCGGCTAGGTACAGGGTAAAACGCCCATTTCGATGTCTTTCCTGTACGTCCTCGCATGCAGAGTTTTGTATATCCTTAGTGCCTTCATCGCAATCTCAGGTGCACTTGTCCGTTCTTTGGGTCGGTTCAAAATAGGTTTCAATGTCTAAGAGGTCAGTGATAAGAACATGCTCCTGATAGCAACAGTAAAGCGCAGACTTTTAATCAGCCATAAGACAGTCATCCGGGAAAGTCATAGCTTAAGAATTCATCTCTGGTATGACACCGTTAATGGTGGCTTTACTCTATCCTATGTCACTCAGGGTATGTCTCTGCACTAGTTCATCCCTTATGATTGCTAAGGAAAGTTAGATAGCTTCGGCTACAGTGTTTTGTGTTCAGGACAGGAATATAGTCACACTGCTGAAATCCATCTGGCACCTTGAAAAGCGAACCGCCTCTCAATTTCAGTCTACTATCAAGTGGTCAACTGTTGAATTCATTATCAGGCGTGTTTTACTACTAATAAATTGGGGAACAAATCAATAGCATTCGGTGAATGTGCTAATAGACCGATGATCCAAATCCCTGATAGGTACGAACATGATCAGAACGACTCGCGCTATCGACACCATATGTTGAACATCACTATCTCAGGGCGTTCGGCTGATCGGTATATCTCTTATTCTAATACGTCCATGGACGACATCGACTTCGTTTTTGTTGACGCGGGTAACTCTCCAAGTTAACGCGAAAGCTAGTCTCAACGTCGAACAGGGGTACGTGTACAATCGTCGAAGTTGACCCCGAGGTAGACGTATTCTTACTTGGTTGTGAGGTCATATTTAAATTACTCGTTTACGCATTAATCTTCGGCAAGAAAGTCAGCGTGATTCGGAGAATCTCAACAAGACATACGAACCACGGAAATATCTTTTAAGCCGCTGGTGAGGACATTCTCCATTCCAAGTTTCCCCTTTCCCTAGGGAGAGACGAGGCAGGCCGGGTTGCTGAACAACAAACGAAGCCGACACAGAGCCATAAGCGGCACCTGCATGAAAATCAGCCACTAATGTTCAGCATTTTAAATTACCGTACCAATAAAGACGTCATCCCCCCCAATAGCCATGCCCGCACAAAGACCTCCAAGAAAACTATTCCCGGCACCCGTCGTCTCGCGAACATTCTCCTTGGCCTCTTCCGCCGTCCAGTACGGTGGGAGCCAGCGCGAGGTGCATGCGCCTAGCATGGGATTTTTGTTCACTACAAAGCACCCACGAGCACCCGCACGAACGACAATAGTTCGTGAGCCAAATTCCGCGAACATGGATACAAGGGAATCGATGTCAGTTTCATCCGCGGTCGTCGAATGACTCTCTCGGAGGAATAACTCAAGCTCCTCGTGGTTGGGCGAGAACACGTCTATCAGAGGAAGTATGGATTTGAGAACCATGAGATTCGCAGGGTTACAATTGATGGGGAGGGGCTCATAGACAATTTTTGGGCGCGGTTCCGAAAGCATCGCCAAAGAAGTAGAGAGGTCTGTAGGTGAGCAGCAGAAGTGTAAGTATCGAATTGGCTGAGCATTTAGGGAGGAAATCGTCAAAGGTGGACGGGGGTTGAGGTAGCGGAAACTTGCGCGTGCGTCAATTTTTTGAAATGGAAGTGGATCACGTAAAGTACCTTCGAGCTCCGTCTGTTTCATACACAACCTCCGTTTCGAGCATCGATTCTTTCGAATCCTCATCCCACATCCACACTTCTTCACCAAACCGGTCTAATTCTTCAAGGAACTTCTTAGGTACGCTCGACTTGGAGCAGCCGGTGGGAAGCCGGATCGTTTCTGGCGGTATCCACACGCGTGCACCAACCGCTGCGTAGAGCCCACCGCCGCATAGATGACTTTCGGCGCCATCAGGGTGGCGGATGTTATCGATGAGAATCGTACCGAGAGTGGCGAGAGTGAGAGAAGCCATAGAGCACCCGTACGTTCGCCGTTATCGTATGTTAGGCAATAGGCCGCGGCCGAGGTTCGTAACACCATTCCCCTATAATCCGGGTCCCCTTCTGAATGCCATGTTGGGTAGGCAATTTTTCGCATACGAGAACGCATTACGGTCGACCGCACGACACGAACCTCATGTTTTCGACGTGGATGTAGCTGAGATCAAACTATAAAATTTTCCGTCTTTGATGATGGCGGTGCTTCGGCAGGGTCTATCGCGTTAATAGACGTCGTACTTTGCGTAAGTCTGGTTCCAGATTGCTCGAGAGACGCATACTCTTGTTCAACTCTTATTGATCAACCCATGCTCGATGCTTTGCGGGGCCTGGAACCCGCACATACACATCAGATGAGCACCCGCCATTGATTGCTTCTTGAATGGATTCAGCTTGCGTCGTAGAAAGCGGGACCTCGTCGACATCATCGAACAGATTGGTAATGTCCGTTCATCAAGGATCGAACAAGTATGTGATCCTGTCCGTATCCTGCGGACCGGGATTGGTCTCTCCGGGCCGGCCATAGATGCGCTTCCTGATTTCATATAAGGGGATATCAGCGCAAGGCCATTGAGGGACATCACCAAAGGAATTGACTATGGTAAGTAGACGCACCGGCACACGTTCAGCACGCGGTTCACACTTGGGATCATAAAAAGTGTTACTTTTCACGTTGGATCCGGAAATACCGCAGGTTAAACGCATTGTTGCAGAGATTAAGATGCACCATATGTTGTGTCAAACTAGTGAAATACAGAATCTGGAGACCCATAGAGGCATCAGTCCATTCGCGACTAATTTTTAGATCACCTAAAAAAAAGTGCCCCGTCGGCAAAGATTTCGGGCGACGGAAAGTTGAAGCAGTTGGCCAAAAGACAGTCATGGGTTTAAACATCCAACGTTCAACGTCCATACATTGCCAGCAGAAATTATGTTGGAAACCAGGGGACACTGATAAAGTTATGACGACAAAGTCTAAGACGTCACTCACTGAAGGAAACAAGGAAGAAGACATTATGGTACACTTTAGTGTGCGCTTGACATGTATCAAATTGGCGGGTCAATACGACTTCCAGGACTCCGTAGTAGACTCCGGAGTCTAAAGAAATGAACTCGACACGACGTCACCAAACAGGAATTTGGGTCAGATCACGAGGTGGGTTTAGGGCCGGTCGCATCATCCGGGATTGCTGCTTGCCGAGAAGTCAAGTTCCTTTCGAAAGCGAAGCCGCTGGTAGTATCTAGAAGCTCGTGGAAGCTATTAGCACTGTTTTTCGGTAACAACCACGGCAACTAAAGGCATCCTGCTGACTGTAAACTAGAAGCCCGGCAGTCGGTTTCATGCGACCCGCCTCTGAAGCAATGTGAGTTTACGAGATACCTTTACACTTTCTCCACATGCTGTTTGATGCTCCTTCCGTTTGCTGAGGAGATCGGGGCGACCCGGAATTCTCGAAATGAACTTGCGGGTAACAACCGGGATACCCAAGGTGCGATTCCTCCGGCATTGCTATTTTCGCGGCTTTTAAATAACCCGCACCAACTATGTATCCGACGGGCCAAAACGGTATGATTTGCGTAGGTTAGAAGGTTGAGAAAATTGCTTTTGATTTCTTACCCTTCTCTGGATAAGTGGTCCGATTTCCAGGGACTACTATAAACCTGGACCCACAACTTCCCTTCAGGTACCCGGAGACCTCCTGATCCGCCTCTTCGGGCGCTCGGGGCGCGGGCTAGTTCGTTACGATCCTTCGCGATCTTTCCAATTTCCTAGTTCGAGCTCATCCGCTGTTACTCAGCAAGTTGGTCCTCCGGTCATTTTAGCGCCGGTATAATTAATAATTAAGCGAAAGTCAGACAGCGTCAGCTTTGCTCACCGCGGGTATTGTGGTATTAATATTGGTCAGAGAGTCACATTCGCCGTCTACAAAGGATTATCAACACCGTTTATGAAAGTTATGGATATCGATGGTGAGATGTGCCAAATTAGATCGTAAAGCGATCGATCGGCTGGTAGTTGGGAGGTATTTTGCGACGGCGTTTCTAACTCCACCCAATTCATCAGACTTTCTTCATTTTAGAGTTAAATAGAATCTATTTCGTACATTCGTAAGACTTGCTGAAGCAAGGTTCCTGTACGGAGGTACCTTCATCGAAAAGAAAATCAAAATCGGTTTTCACTCACGGCTACGATGGCCGCGGCACCGAACGAAAGCTCGAATGAATATCTAAAGATATCATGGACGCGTACTCACGCAGGCTTCTGCGATGTAGCTAGGGGAACGCGTCATACCCGGGAGAACCGGGGACTTTCACTCGGTAGTTAAAGTGTACCGATGACATCTACTATATCCACGAATCAACTGTTAATGATACCCCGCTCAGTTCATGTTCACATACGGCATGCGCTTGGAACAGCGCTGAGAAGTCCGGGACGCGGGCTAAATCCCCGTCAAGGGAAGTGAATCTGACAGAAGATTGAAATGTGAGGATAATCTACCAGAGTAAGGAAACATAGTACGCCACTGACATGCCCCAACAACATATGATGCTCCCAAAAACCTGTACATGTGTGATCCTAACCATCAGGCCACTCCGCTCTGGCGACCTAATGAAGCGAAACGAGTCATCTGTGTCGTTGAAAGGGTACTTTTTCTGCGAGCGTCGGGTCATGATAGGCGGGTCGATGCCAACGACAGAAATCCCATTCGTGCGCCTTCGAGGACCATGTTGCGTGTGAAGCACTATTTTGTGATGTATTCGAGAGCTACTGCTTGTATTCTCCCGGAATTGTTCCGGCAATGAGATCTGTAAAGACCCGGACAAGTTAATGTATCAACAATCACACGCTTGCGACGCCCTATGTCCCTGGGCCTTGTCGATCAGGATGTCAGCGATGGAGGCTGTGCAAGGATTTGCAGAAAGCCGCACGGAAGGTGTTGCCCGGCGTTTCCAGGAGTAGCTACGTTGACCAATCAAAGGTGATTGAGTATGCCCGAACACCGTAAACAGGAAGGCCCCAGCGAGACTGCGAGGCAGCCTGTGCAAAGGTCATGTCCCGCTGGCGCTCTGCTGTGTCACTGGTGGGGTGTGAACATTTATAACAAAGACTCAGAGTGAGTCAGAGATATCGCGAAGTGATCCTCGAGGAAGATATATTTGATACATTTGCAAGATGAATAATTGCAGAAGACAAGAGAGGAAACGTAAGAAGTCGTCACTAGTTCCGAAATTTTGATCCGATGTATTGTCTCAAGTCTTCCAGGATAAACCCGACATGCGGAGATGACACAGCAACTGTTTGATTCTTTTGACAGAACTATAAGCACCAAAAGAGAGTTATCCTTGATTCACTCCATGACACCGGGAACCAGCCCTGGATCTCCAACAAAAGAGTCCTGATGATTTTGTCGAGGGAGCGAATCAATGGACCAGATGCTCTAGATGGAAGCATATTAATTTATAGCTCCGACGAAGATGGACCAAAATGAGTCATAAAAGAGAAGAGACGGATGACGGATGATCTAGTGACGAATGAAGCAACCCTGAAGCTCTACGAGCAGAAACGGGGGACGGCTGCGAACAGCAGGATGGAAAGGGTTGTGACAAGTGGCCCAAAGGAGTCAATTGGTGGATCATCGTAGGCGCGGGGGCTGAACATACGGAGGAAGATCCGGAGAAAGAAGCTATTCACGTGATGGTCGGCAGCCTTTTTATAGATTTCCATATATATCTTAGCTCCGGCTCTTCGGCAGCAATCATCGACCTTGCTCGAATAACCGCAACTGGCACAGCATTGTTACTCAAGGCTTTCCACAGATTCATAATGCTTGAGTACTGCGGGATTCGGCTCCAAGATCCGCACGAGAACGTTCCGGTACATTCTCCGCTCTATAAAAGGGCCCTTACCAGGAGGGACATGAAACCTTTTACTACTTGCCTCCACATTACAAGGCAGCTCCTCCATGCAGAAGCTTACCACGGAAACCAAACCATTGAAGCGCGGAAAGGCTTGTCTAACTTGCAGGTGTGTACACTGCGCCCTTCAGCCTGACTCGGTACTAATCAATATTTCGGATTTCTAGATTTTTAAAGATTGTGCGTTTCCCTCACTCGTATGCCCGATACGCTGCTAATTTCATTAACCAGAAATGCGACGGCACAAAGCCGGTCTGTGGCCCCTGCCTCCGACATCCGAAAGACGACCCTTGCGAGTACGCCGACAGTCCTCGACGATCCAGGACAAAGGTCCTAGAAGATCAGGTGGCGCGACTTGAGGCTAGGCTGAAAGACTTGGAGCAGCCAGAACAGTCTCCATCTGTCACTCTCCACGACCCGTACTCCAATGATCCCTACCAGGACATACAGATGCAAAGCCTTACCACCTACCCCCCATCTACCTCCGAGACGTTTTCGCATAGTCCTTCGTCTCCATATTCGGTGTCGGCTTCTTTGTCAATAACATCTACGCCGCCTCCAAGTGAGACGATCCAATTTTGCTCTGACGCTCGCTTAGAAGCTGATTTCATTCAAAGGTTCTACCTCACCAATTTCATCTCGGACGGACGCGCCACCGTTCAACGCTGAAGTATGCCCCATCTTGCTCTTTTCCCGATTTTGACTCTGACACGCTTGTAGGAACCATCAGCACCGGTCATCCGGAACCTGTAAGTCTTGGCCACTCTGAAAAAAAAAACTTAATCGATTAACAGCGCCCCTAGTCTTGATCTATTCTTCTCTTATTCCGCCGAGCTGGGGTTCTTCCTCGACGTCACTCGATTTTACAATTCGGCCGTTTTGACTCTACCTCTGGGTCACCCCTCACGACCCTGTTCATCAGTCCTGTCCGCTGTTTACCTTTGGGGATGCCATTTGTCTTCCCAAAGAGATCAGAAATCAAACGAACAACCAGTCTGGGCTCACCAGCATCAGTATCTTGCGCGCGCTCTGAAGCACACATCTGCAGGTCTCACAACCACTCATCCAGACAGATTCTTGCACACGATTCAAGCAGAGGTTCTCCTGGCGTATTACTTCCTACGAATAGGAAACTTCCTCGAGGCGCGACGTCATACTGGAGATGCAGTGTCTCTCGCAGTCGGGTGTGGACTGCATCGACTACGCTCTGAAGCAGCTTGGCGGCCTCCGGCAATATCTGTTGCTTCGTTGATACGTAATGGTGCACCGGTGAGCTCTACTACGACGCTTCCGCCACCGCGCGACAGCATCGAGGAGGGTGAAAGGATCGACGCGTTTTGGAATGTCTTAATTCTATCCAAGACCTTGGCTGTAGCGTTGGATTGCCCAACAGACGTGTGCGGGACTCTCGAAGCCCCTGGATTTCAAATAGACACTCCATGGCCTCTAGATCAAAAGAGCTACCAAGCGGTACGTTTCATTCATTTCGTCTATTATCGTTTCCGCAGCACTCACTCATAACGCAGGGCATATTACCCCATCCTACGACGTGCACTGTACACACCTTCTTGCACCCAAACCCTAATTCTGAGACGCCTGGGTCCCTTCTAACGTTGACCGCTCAAGCATGTATTTTGCTACACCAAGTGACGTACTTTGCAGGCCAGACCAATCTGGGTAAGTCACGAGTAAAAATAAAATTCACTTCATTTTCGCTAATAATCTTGTTTGTATTAGGCCGCAATATGCAGAGTTTTTCGTCATCCTTCCAATTGCTCGAACGGCTTATTATTTCTGTTCGTCACCGGTTACCTGATCTGTCCGATTTGCCCCGGCAGTCACCTTTCAATGGGAACGTATCAATCTTCTTCGTTCATGCGTTGTTGTACGCTTCGACGATCAAACTTCATGAACTCCTAGTCTCGAATCAGCCTGCATCGAGGCAGGAGTGTGGTGTGGCTGCGCGCTCGATGATAAGCTGGGCCTCGTCCATTCTTCAAGACTCGACGTGCACAAATCCGATCATGGGCGTGAGTACCTTTCTATTTTTGCTTGCTTTCCATTCTTCGGACCTTGATATGCTAATTGCTGTTTCTTTTATTGTAGACGCTCCTGATGATTGCTTGCCAGGCACTCATCGATGAGATATCCCGTGTGCGGGGTCAGGACGGAGAGCAAATAGACTCGAAGGAGCACATGGAAGAAAGCATATCTGCGACGCTCCGCCTCGGACTTTCCGTTTTTAATGTGTTTTCCCGCGAAAGTCCTCTGATGAGTGAGTATTAGTTGCTCGCCTTAGTGAGTACCCTTTACTTATGCTTTGTTATGGCAGGATATCAACTCACTACCCTTCAAGACGTTTATGACACGATACGAACATGACACTTGAAGGAGGAGAGATCTCGACTTGACGATACCATGATACTTTTTGATACCTCACATTCGATTGTATGTTGATACATGTATTCTTCTTTTCTTTTCTTTTTCAGTATACTATCAGGATTTTTATTGTACACTACGTTCTTCTGCTCTCACCATCAGCCACGCATTAGACTTTAGACGCATCGCTATCGTTCTTCCGTCCATTCCAAAAGTACATATACCGTAGACATTACAGCCGCTTTTCGCTTCGAAAATTAGTATATCATTATGTATCGCTAATCGCCCTGCACTTAATTGTCTTAATGTTCAGATTTACCATTGACACACGATGTCTTGTAATCAGAGAACGTTGAACCCTAGATATATTAACTAAAGCCGTAATGGTTGATGCCGTGTTACATCACGTATATAACAATTAATTAACCATTAGAAATTTCGAAAAGAATACAAGCATGAGATGAGATTCAACTGCGCCACGCAATGCCAGAGCAGAAGTCGACATTAGCAGCAACTCTTCGTTGGCGTCTCAACATGCCGGCCTAACACCACCAAGCTACCGCACCTCTGCAAACGTTCGCCTCCAAGCCACGGTTCTCTAGCGCCCTGAGGGTATCCAGATCACCAGCTTCGAGATAATCATACTCGGCAACCATCGCCCACGAAAAATTTCTGAACCGCGCAACTCCTTTGATATCAGCATGACATCGCGATGCAATCATCTTAATCACCGCCGCTCCACTATCCTCCTCCACACATCTTCCTGACAGATCCAGCGACTGTAGTTTCGGAAGTAAACACCCCCCCTTATCCTCGCGTACAGTAAGCTCTTCGATGGCAGCTCTCGAGATTATTCCCGTCCAGTCCTCCGGAAGCCACCCCTCCTCGTTCATCACCAGCTCCGTCACAGTCGCAAACGATGCCAGTCTCAAACACTGTAAGAAC
Organism: Armillaria altimontana; assembly: GCA_022818075.1. NCBI lineage: Eukaryota > Fungi > Basidiomycota > Agaricomycetes > Agaricales > Physalacriaceae > Armillaria > Armillaria altimontana. The sequence goes on along the minus strand of JAIWYR010000005.1, from coordinate 515,749 downwards.
TGCTCCTGCCGCATCCGTGTATCGCGGAACTCGACCCTTGCCAGCGCGCATTTTGAGCGTTCAAGCCAGGACGAAAAGACGGCTTGCGGCCAGGTCTGGGAGTAATAATAAATGGCTAGCTCGTGGAGCTCAGGAACTTGGAGCTGGGAGAAGAGTCTGCAGATGTCTGCGTCGTTGAGGTTGAGTCTGAGAGAGGTAAGGTTGGGTAGGATGATTATTCCCGGTGGGGGATGTAAGACGTGCTCGGACACCGGTGGATAGGCGGTCTCGAGAACACCCATGGTACATCGAACGAGGTTCTTGCACATGGAGAAGAGGGCTAGACAAGTGTCGATGTAGTTGACGTCGTCGAGCTTTATTTCGGTGAGGCGCTCCCATTGGATGCGGTGGTGGTCTTCTAGGCATTGGAATACGTTTACTCCGCTGATGACGAGGCTGGAGAAGTTTGGGGCGGAGGTGAAGAGGTTGAGGGCACTGGAAAATTCCTCTGTCATGGCGAGGACTTCGGTAGGGGCGACTAGGGATAAATACATGGACCGTAGCTCCCGGGGTACAACCTCGTTATGTTTTGCTAGGGCACTGAGAGCGAGAGCGCCACAGAGATGGAGGGATGCATGCTGCCACCGGTGTATTTGTTGGAGAAAATGCTGAAGAAATTCGCTGGTCGTGATGTGGTCCGCTACCCAGTCGCCGTTCTGTCTAAAGGAAAATGTTAAAGGGACGCTTTTAGAGCGTTTGAGCCATGCGAGCGCCTGATGTACAGGCGGATAGGACTTTCCCCAGCTGACTTCGACGGATAGGCGTGCCCAGAGTCGCGGAGTGCGAAGGGCCCAATAGTGCCAGGTTCTGCACACGAGTAGGAGGAGTAATGGTGCGGCGAACTTTGATGGAGGATGTGGGACGAGATCCGAGGTGCTGTAATACCTGACTTCCTGAAGGTCCGGAAGACAGTGCACAAAAATCTCCTGCCATATTTCCGGGGGTATTCGCTGCTGTCCCTTCACGCTTGGCTGGGCAGAATAACCGAGAGGCATGTAACTGGCAGGGGGAAATAAGTTGCAGCGATATCCGTAATGTGAGAAAAGTGTACTCGCCGGGAGGAAGAGTCCCGGAAAGATGGGGACATTTTGAAGGGTGGATCCGCTTCCAAGACATTGTCGCGCCGATTCATATGTTATCCCGTATAGGGGCATTCGGAGGCAAAAAAGCATCTCGGGGTGAGACAATAATGGCTGCGTGCTGAGTCCGTTCCAGCAGGGAGTAATACTATGGCACGCTGAACTTCCAGAACATCCACAGAGTGCTCATTAATTTCGTAGATGGGTCATGTGCGGCTCGGCGTCACGAATTGACTCATTTAACCCGAACTAACTCAGAGCCATCCTGTCCGAGTCATTGAGAAACATTGAACTGGGTTTCATACGACTCGTATGGTGCTTATGGGAGCCTGTATTCGCGAGTGAGTATTTAGTCACGAAACAAACAATGAAACTTCACCTTCTCCCATAGAACGAGAAGCACCAGTATCATTAGTTGAGGTTCCGAGGCTTGTCATTTTACTGTTTTCAAACCCATCTAGACCCTTCGGTTCCGGCCAGCATTCAGAAACCGATGTCCCAGAGAGCCTGAGATTGCAACGCTTACTCCGAGTCGACTTAGATTTTAGAATACATGCACCAATAAAAAATGATAATAGTAAGTAGGAGAAAAATGTAGAAGATTAAAATAGACTTCGGAGCTTACCGAAACAAATAGTCGCCTAAACCCGGGGTCCGGATTTTTGTTTCTCCCATTGAATTTGATGACGCATAAACGCTGCTACGAGGGTAGCCTAGGCCACATACCTCGGTGCTTATGGCAAAGGACCCCCGTTGTACCAATATATGCGGCCCCATAGCCCAGGCTATGATGTGCAAAGCGGAGGAAATAGGATGTTACAGATGAGATTCGGTAACATTATTGCTAAATGGAACGTCGATGAACGCATAGGTGACGACTGCAAATCCGCGGAGTCTCATTGGCGACGTGGAGTCACCACAGCCTTTCTGGTATGACTCTTTGTCTATACTAGGCTGGAGCTAACTGATAACTGGTGACAGTTTTGGTCGCATACGGAAGACTTGTCCAACAGGGCAGCCAGAGTCCAATTGCGAGAGTCATATCGCGACTTTGCGGAGGAGTTCCCATGCGCACTACCGAGCCATCTTTGGAGAGATTTGGTGTGATGAGATCGGTGGTACGACATGCGGAGATTGTGGATGATATTGACGAGAAAGTCATCGCCCGAATTGGAGTCCTTCTCATCTTGCTGAGGGCGTCACTTGATGCCCCCGTCGCTGTCAGGTCGGTACATGACCCGCATACGTCGCCGCAGTATGGCTCGGGAACAACGTGATGTTGCAATCGGCGGCACCCACACGATGGACGAGCTTTCGGACCCGACAACCCAGGCCGCCGTGGGTGCGTTAACGGGTTGAAGCTGTGCTATGATGATGGTGGGCGAAGGAAGGAAAGGAACGACGAGGCGGAGCACAACTTTTTAAACTCGGGAGGTCCGTGCGCGAGGGCTGGAAGATCAGCGCATGAGGGTCAGAACGCGTCATGGGTACGTCAAGAACGTCGGTACAATCATTATCGACGCCGGCCCGATGCGGGCGCGTAGCCGCCTTCTCCAGTGCGGCGTCCGAATTGCAGACACAAAATGCTCTTCTCTGATGGTCTGACGCTTTGGGAAATCGCGACAGCTTTCGACGGGATTGTGCACATTCTTTGAGGAATGGCGAACAGAAACGGAAGGTAGCAGCTTTCGATGTGGACTGAGATAGGCGCCTGGCTCCCATAATGAGCCAATTAATCAATTAAGCGCTGCATATAAAGACGCCGCATTTTCAACTCCGACGCCCTCATTCCTTCTACCATCATCTTCACATCTGAGGCCGAGGATGTGTAAACCTTCGAGGTGAGTTATGCTACGTCGCCATTTCTATCACGTTGTGACATTGTGTAATCTCAGGCCATGTTCCCCACCGCCAAGCTACTGTTCTTCCCCAAATATTGACGAAACAGGTGCTGAACATTCTGTCATTCGTATTTCGGCGCTTATTGTTATACACTATTTTAACAGCTCGTGCCGACGAACGCACCCCGCTAAAGGTACACATACAAGCAACTCCTACGAAACGTCTACGTATCTTCTTGGGGCTTATCTTTATCGTGGCGTTTCTTGCCTTCCATATCGTCAGCGACTTCACCAACACCCACCGCACGGACTTCCAAGACCGAATGCGTCGACGCGAGGATGCGGAACGAGCGAAGAGAATCCAAGTTGAGGACGAGCAGAGAAAACACGCGCATCAGCAGGAGGATAGGGAAAGGCGAGCGGCACACGAGGAACAGGACCGCAAGTGGAAGGCGGAAAGGGAGAAGGAAGAAAGAACGCTTCAGGCCAAGTCTATTGCTGTGGCCCATAGAGAGGAAGTTGTCCGGGCCAAAGAGGATGAAATCCAAGCCGACGAGGAGCGTAGGAAACGTGCGGGGCTGGTTTGGTGGGATTTAACCCCGGAGAAGCGATGCGTCGGATATGAGAAGAGGATGTATCATGCGGAACTGCTGAATGTACCGGCGAGGGAGGATGCACAGACCTGGTGCATGAGGACGAGCATCGGTATCCACGGTATCACGTATGATCATCCGGAATTTTGTACCCATGAGGTGGTGGTAAGCCTTCTTCTGCGCTCTCTTGTTGTCTGCGATAACCTTTTTCCTAAATAGGACGGAACTGTGAAGACTATTGGACATTGGACCGTCAGCTCCAACGAGCCAACATGCAAGACTTGGTGGGGCAATCACCAGAAGAAGGTGAGCATCTAGACTGTTAATCTAAGCGCGCGGCTCATTACCATAAAATAGGACTGCTATGGCTCCCACAAGCGGGTATGACACATCCTTGTATATGTTGTTCGGTGTTAGCCTGACCCTTTCATTGTAGCGCGTTGATGCAAAGATGTTCAACCATCAAGAGCCCTGGGACAATTGGGCTGAGATGTGCTTCTCTACCCCCTCCCAATTCGCCTGGCAAGCATTTGCCCATCCTGATACCTGTGAGAATAAGGTACGTCGTCGTTCTCTTTAGTATGGAGAACTTCCTGCTGATTTTGTCTTAGGGGAAGGAAGGCATCGTTGGAAGCTGGTTCATCGATGTGGATGAGAACGAGTGCCCGTGAAAGGTTGCCAGTGTGTGTTTGAAGGATTTGTCTCTGGTTCCGTTGGGTTCTTTCTATCGATTGTTGTACCAAATGTCGTGTGGCGAGAAGCACCCGCAATCATTTTTGATGTTCACTGTTGTGGTACTCGTTGTGATCTTCGGATCTCGACTTTCGAGAACTTTGCATGGGTATCACACAGCATCACACTCATCGTCTCCGGACATCCCTCTCCTGCCAGGTCACACACGAATTTGCGAGGGCACGTCTGAGAGTCAAATAATATACATCTAATTTGATCATCACATCCCGTAATATTCTTCTTCAAGAATGGGTTCAGAATAACTTCTCTCCATCACGGAAGGATATGCTGAAAAGAACATTAGTCTATTAAATCCGACATCGACAACGGTAAGTGGTAAGTACAATTACTTCTTTATATCACACTGCGGTTTCGCCAGACTCATTAGGGGCAAAGTTGAGCACCGTACCACTGCTAGGAGTAGAAACAGGATGTCCTAAATCGATGGCGAGCTCGGTTGGAATCTTGCGATAATTGAGCCTACCAAAAAAATCAAATTAATAGTAGCCTCTCGAAGGGACGAGTGAGTCTGAATCCGGGCTTACATCGCCAATAAGGAGTTCATGTAAACTGTAGGGAGTGCTGGGTTAGTGACGGACGTGGCTAAGGTTATTAAACGAACTACAGCCCCACGTTTTGATATTATCGTGTCGAATGCCAGGAAAATAAGAGAATCTGGCCATGCAATGATCGAGAAGAGAACAAGGAATGAACATACACTGCCGTCGAAAATTAAAATGAGGAGTCAAAATATGGTTCGTGGTCATTTACCTTGTCGTCACTCCAGACATTATCACGAGTCGCATTAATGTTACAATGATCTTGATCGTACTGTAAAGAATAATTGAGTTCGAGTTAAGATATTGAGAAACCACAAGAGGCCGACTGACCTGGATACGCGGGTTATTTCCCTCCCTTTGTGCAAGAAAAAGCACATTACACCGGCGATGACGATGTCTGAAACCGCTGTTGTAGCAAAAACTGTATCGATGGGTACCTACATGAAACCATGGATAGGTAAGAACTATGTTGAGTATGTCAAAGGTTGAAACATACCCTGACACTTGACAAAGATTGAAAATCCTGTACGCTATAGCTGGCAGGAAGGCAGAAATTATTCGGGAGACAGGTACTTCATTAAGAGCAGTTCCTACGTAGCATAGATCGCATCTGGTAATGTATTATCAAGCTCCGCACTGTTCCAGGTTTGTATAATGAAAGCTTACAGATTGCCACGGCTTGCGTTGTTCAGATAATGACATCAGTTTCGTGTTTTCATGACGGAGTTTTGAACAAGGAAAACCTACCCAAGGTAGCCGCCACAGAGAGAAACTAGGCGGACGTATTAAGTGTCAAATCACGTCCGTATGCCATGACGAAACCAAAGAGAACTCACAGAACACCATGGTAGGACTGTATCGAAATGACGGCCCACTGAAGACGTCGACGCCAATCGTTGGGACCATTCGTAGCTGGACGCAAGGAAAAACACACATTTCCATATTCTTATGGCGTATAACCTGAGGGATTTGTAGGTGAGTCTTAAGTGGTTGAAGATCAACCAGGAAGTGGTAGCTCACGCTTGGATGCCCACAACTATTACCCTCTGGTCAATACTTAGAATCAAGGATGCAAGGACACAGCTGCTACTCACACTGACTGTATTTTGCGACTGCCGGAAAGGACGAAGTCGGATTATAAAAAACTCGGCGGGGATAAGAAAACACTCACTCGAATGGTCCTGTGCGTGGGAGCGAGGATGCAAGTGAATACTTGAGGTCGGATGGCGCCTCGAACCATGGCTTACCAGGTGAACTTGAGCAGAGCCTGATAATTTCCATGGGAGGTAACAAGGTAGAAGTAGAGGGCAGAAGAAATTAGGGCAAGTTGAAGCGTGTCGAGGATCCTAGAAAGTTGTAAGGCGGGTCAATATAGTACAAGAGTCGGGTATCCACTGAGGTACCAGAGCAAGACGATCTGAATAGAGCAGTCAATGAGCGAATCGTCGAGAGTGAGCGATAGAGTACTTACAGAATATCGGAAGAGCCGCGGATCATTTGGATATCGCCTGTAGTATATGACGAGCTGGGGAATGCTTATCCCGTATAGCCTGCAAAGTCGGAGTGTCAGAGACTCGGAGATGAAAATGGCGGTGAACTCACATAGCAGTAATCGATAGACCACCTAAAGGACCGCCCATGGCCATTCCTGGCGAAGGCATATCAGCAACGGGCACTAGGGTATTCGAAGACATGGGTAGAACAGCCAAAGATCCCGACATGATAATAGCCAATATTATATATATACTTCCAGTGGTCGCCGCTCGCGAATACGCGTCTGAGTAAGATCATCCAGAATTAGCTGGAGATACTCCTTGATTTCATGGTTCAAACGCGGGGATAGGTAAGCTGTGTTTGTCGGGGTCACCTAATGATGCGATCTTAATCTAAGGAAGCATGTAGTCTGAGTGAGTGGCCTGTCGTCGTGGGCGGACACCCATTTCGATTTCCAACTGGCAATTGTCGTGCACTTGGGAAAGTCCCCTCGCCGTTCTTAGGAATGCGACTCAGACATGCCGGGGGGTCAAACCCAGCCCAAATGCCGATGGTCCAGAGGTGGGATGTCGGCACATCAGTCAATCGGATGGCCATACAGCAACCGCATGGTACGATCATCTTCGACCATCTTCCATCGTCATCTATAATAGGCGCAATATTAATATGGCTGCATGGGTAACATTGGGAAGAGATGTCATCGCATATATCAGGTTCTACAATCATGAGATTCGGATGTCGCGGTGTTTGCGGTCTGCCATGTGAAGAACGCTATAGTTGATTACTGCCAAGAGAAAAGAAAATTTCCAGGGCCAGTGCCAAGATTTTGATCGGTAAGTTGGACGCGCGCCTCATTCGAGAATTGGGACCTCAGGAGTCGTCATCGATGCAGCGAGAGAGAGCGAGAGCCATGTTGAATATGTTTTAAGCTGGGCCCAAGCACATGAACAGGGACCGTGAGACATTACGGTTACTCCGGTAACCTTAAACCCACCCTGATCACGGCGCGATCAGGGTACGTTTATGATTTATCACGTTTGGTACAAAGGAGCTCCTCCTTCCTTTACCTGCATCGACTCCATCTCGTTTGCTTGAATGCATCAAGGCCTTGGGCGACTGATCAGAATTTTGCCGACCCTACAACGAGAACTTTGATGAGTCCTAGTACAGTTGTCGATGTCAATGTCAATATTCACTTTTCACAGATACGAAAATGAAAATTTCCCAGTGGCCTTCATCTACCGTAGTGAACTTTCAGGTCCTGTTGGCAGAACCTGTCCTATCTCGAGGAAAGCCGTAGTCCTCAGAACAAAAGGGCTTATCCCAAACCACCATCCCGAACGCGTCAACCGCTTCGCTTTGAGATGCGACATCCCAACAATGATACTGCTGGCGTGCTCGAACTAGGGAATCAACGGAGTATCACACCCATAACCTCCGGATATCCCTTCTCCTGCTAATTCGAAAACGAGATCTGCGAGGGTGCGATGCGTCTAAGAGTCAAATAATAATGATATACATTTCATCATATACTTTGATTATCACAGTCTCGTAATCTTCTTCAATTACTTGAACGGGTTTTAGAATAACTTCTCTCCATTATGGAAGGATACGCTAAAAAGAAGATGAGTAGACATATCGACAACGGTAAAGGATACGTACGATAATTTTTTGTATCACACTGCAGTGTCGCCTGACTCATCAGGTGAGAATTCGAGTACTGTACCACTTTCAGGAGTAGAAACAGGATGTCCTAAATTAGCGGCAAGCTTGGTCGAAATTTTGCGAGAATTGAGCCTGCCCAAAAATCAGATTAGCTTCTCAAAGGGATGCTTTTTAAACGAGCCCAGACTTACATTGCCAGTAAGGAGTTGATGTAAACTGTCGGTGAATATATGTGTTAGTGACGAACACGGATTACTAGATGAACTAGGGCACCGACGATTTGGTAGAGCCATTTCGAATGCGACAAAAAGAAGAGAGTTTGGCCACACGATGTCCTGTAGGGAATAGTATCAGCCTAGATGAAATATCGATATTCATAGAAGCCGTCACCGAGATGAGGACAAGCAACGAACAGACACTATCACAAAAAGATACGTTAGCCGTGAAAACAGGTGGAAAATGCGAAGCTTCGTTGTCTACCTTGTGACCAGCCCAGACATTATTACGAGCCGCATCAATGCTACGACGATCTTGATTGTACTATGAACAATAGCTTTCATGTTAGATATGCGATAGACTCTAAGCAACTAGTAACGGACCTGGACATACGGGTCATTTCTCTCCCCTTGTGTAAGTAAAAGCACATTATGCCGGCGATAATGAGATCTGTAGCTGCCGTTGTAGCGAAAACTGTGTCTATGGGCACCTATGAAACCATATTGCGTAAGAGCATGCATGCAAGCGTCATCTTCAAAACCTACTTTGATACTCGGCAAGGATAGAAGGTTGTGTGGTCCATAGCTGGTAAAACGAAATGTACTCAGGAGTCCTGGAGACGGAGACATGTAGGAAATTTTCTTACTCAGCATACACCGCGTCTAGCATTGATTATTTAAGTTCCACATTGCCCTGGATCCGTATAACTAAAGCTCACATATTCCCGTGGCTTGAATTATATAGCCATCAGATCGGCGGTGTTCATGATTGAAACAGAGCTCACCCAAGGAAGCGGCGACAGAGAGAAACTGGGGAGACGCATTATGTATCCGTATACCACGGCAAAGTGAAACGAGGACATACAGCACACCATGGCAGAACTACGTGGAAATGCCGGCCAACTGTAATGTAGATGTCGACCGTTAGGACCGTCTCGACTTGGGAAATGAATACGCACATTTCCATATTCTGACAGCATATAACCTGAGGGATCATATGTGAGTCTTTCAGGCCGTTGTAGACCAACGAAAATCGCAGGCTCACGCTTGGACGCCAACAACGACTGCCATCTGGTCAACGGTTAGAGTCAGGGATATCAGACTGTAGCTGTTACTCACACTGATAGTATATTGTGACTAGTGAGAAATGTGAAGCTCAATTAGAGCAGACGGAGTGGAGACAGAAATATTATGCTCACCCGAATGCTCCTGGAAGTGAGGACAAGGTAAGTGCTTTATGTCAGACGACGTCGAATCATGGCTTGCCAATTGAGCTGAAGCAGAGCTTGATAATTTCCATGGGAGCTGACAAGGTAGAAGTAGAGCGCATTAATTGCCAGACCGAGTTGAACTGTATCGAAGAACCTGAAAACCTGTCAAAAATGAAAATACAAGCCTCAGATATCCTGTGCCATACCAGAATAAGCCAATCTGAGTACAGAAATGGATGAGTGAAAATAGAGTGAGCGATGTGAGTACATACTGAGTATCGGAAGAGTCGGGGATCTTTATAATATCGTCTGTAGTATATGACGAGCTGGGGAACGCTTACCCCATGTAGCCTGCAAAGGGTTGAGTATCGGAGATAGATACTGGAGGATGTACTCACATAGCAGTAATCATTAGACCGAAGAAAATAGTGCCCATGGTCATTCCCAACGGGGGTGTGTCAGCGATGGGTACTGGGGTATCCGAAGACATGGATAGAACAGACAGGGATCCTGACCTGACAATAGCTAATTATGTATATGTTTCCAGTGGTCGCCGCTCGCGACTTCGTGTATGAATGAGATCATCCAGAATTAGACGGAGATACTCCTTGATTTCATGAGTTCAAACGCGGAGATGGATAAGCTGTGTTTGTCGGGGTCACCGAATGACGCGGTCACAATCTTAGGAAGTATGATAGCGTGGGCGGAGCTGGAGCTGAAGTCCACGGCTTGTCGTTGTGGGCGGACGCCCATTTCGATTTCCAGCTGGCAATTGTCGCGAACTTGAGAAAGTTCTGCCACCGTCCTCAGGAATGCACCTCAGAGATGCGGCAGGACCAAACTCAGCCCAAATGCCGATGGTCTAGAGGTAGGATGTCGGCATATCAGTTTATCGGATAGCCATGCAGCTCGGACCGCATGCACATGGTTCGACCATCTCCGATCATCATCTATACTAGGCACAACATCAATATGGCTGCATAGATGACATTCGAAAGAGATGCCATGGCACAAATCAGATTCTAAAATCATGAGATTTGGATGTCGCAGTGTTTGCGGTCTGTCATGGTGAAGACTCTTCGGCACATTGCAGTACTACCAAGAGGAAAGAAATTGCCAACCAGTGCCAGCGGCAGATTTTTGATGGGTGATTTTTACGCGCGCGCCTCGTATGAATACAGAGGAGCTGTCGATGCAGCGAGAGCCGCTGACGCCCATGGATTTTGTTTGAGCCTAAGAGCGTTCGCCAGAAATGGACTGTCGGATGGTTGGTTACCGGAGTAACCGTAACGTGCCAGTGCTTAGTCAGAAATGCGGGTTATTTTTCTTCAACCTCCATCTCTGTTCGAATTTCTGAAATGACACCTGTATTAGCACTTTTGGATGCGTTATGACTTGAACGATGCATAGGAATCTTGCGACGTCTGATCCTACAAGAAGAGTGAGGACATTGAAGACTGGCGGTGGCGACGGCTACGATGTGCCTGCCACATGAGGGTAGAGGCGGTGGCGGGCTATCTATAGTCTGATTATGGATGTGAGTAAATCTTTTTGCTCGCATCTTGAACGAGATTGTGCTTACATGACAGCAGCCACATCACCAGCAGAGCGCAGCTCGGCCATCAAACAGGAAATCACTGATGAACTGGAGACGATGACGATCGCGTGTGTGATGTTACGGCCAAGGAAGAAAGCGAGCTACGCGTTTCTTGACGGCGGCTCCAGTCACTTTGTAACAATACTATGACGAGGAAACGACAAGGTATCCCGTGTCACTTGATTCCAAAATTGGCCCAGAGATTCACCACTTATCTCTAGACTTGTCTTGATGGGGGCAATGATATCTTTCATCACTCTCTTGATTCTTTCCTTCATCAAGTTCTTTTATAAAGTTAACTGGCCTCGGCATCGGCGATATTGGATGTTATTTCCATCAAAGGTATGAGATGTTTTGGTTTTAGCATCGGTGGTAGTATGCTCATAATAGCTAACAGCAGCAAGCGGGGATTCGGGCAGTGGATCGTCTGTTTCATGATTTGGGACTATGCCGCGATATTCTTTGATACACGCAGTCACTACCCCCGTCGACTTCCTACATCGTCGAGTATGTTGGCGAGAGTGACGGAACCAGGTAGAAGCCATCCTGGAGCGGCGGCAGTCAAAAGAAAAAGGCAACGACGAGAGTTGTCGAACACCGGCCAAAACCTAGAAGACTTCGGGCTCGGAGATATCGAATGACGTGGTTCAATACGGAGACGTTGAGGGCATCTAGGTATAGCAAAGGTATTCTGACGAGACGAAGCGAGCTAACGAAAGTCTAGTTGTTGCCTTATGGGCAACAACTGATACTCTGGTCACTGGGTCTGCGTTGGCTTGTGCAAGGACCCACAAAGAAGTTATTTCGGGACCTACCCCTGCGCAAAAAGCTCGTCAACCGAGGAGTGTTATCGTCGAAGCGACGAGCTATACATTTGTGCTGCTATCGTCAATTCCTTCCAGCTACATGTCTATCACTCCAAATGTTCCTGGACGCCCTCGATCGCCGCACACCGAGCTGGTGGAATGTGCGGAATGGGACTGGTCTCGCGGGCGGACAGGGTTTTTCACTCGCCGTGGAGTGGTACGGTGCCAAAGTTACCCCGTCGTGCTGACGCGCCCTTTGCCCCTGTCGAACTAAAATTGATCCTTTATGCTTTAGCCATGTTAGAGCTGTGGACCCGGCTGTTCTTTATTGGTGTCTTGTGCCGGTACCAACACCAACGCCATCTCCTTGTCTTGCCCGCAGCGTACTCGGGGCAGTCTTCATTGTGGATCCGTGTAGGTCCAAACTTCCGATGTTGGGTATACGGACCGGATCGGTACCTGGCTTTACGGCAGTTGCTCGGCACAGTGCTTGTATGAAGGAAAATCGTTTCGATCATGTTGGTAGACGAAGAGAAGTCTAGCTGGAGAGTGTTGTGCCGGCAGGCTTGCACTTCCCGTGGCCATATAGACATGCTTGTTGATACATCAATGGACCCGTTGTATGTGCTGCCTTTTACTTGAATTGGGGCGTGGTGCTGAGGTTGCTGTAGTGTCGGTGGGCGCGGAACAGCTACAGCTCACAGTACCCAGCGGTTATTATGGTCCTTCCCAATGGCGACGCAACAGTTGATATCGTTCCTGCACAGACGATTACGGCATCCATACAAAAGGACGCTCGGGATGGCACTTTTCGAATGGTTCGCCTCGAGTACTATCCGTTTCGTGCTCTGCTTCATTGCATGGAGCTGCCGTCAAGTAACATGGAATCCACGACAGGCCGAGTAATGGGTCCGAACGTACAACGATGCGGCCAATGGACCGCACATACCTTTCGTGATAACACAACTAATCCGGACACGTCAGTGTACGACCCTAAAGAAGCATCATTCCCCTCAAATGGCAGGCGACGTCGTTTTCATAGTATCGCAACTGAAGCTCAATTCCACCCTGCGTCTGCTAGGCAACGTAGTACGAAAAAAAATCAGTCGATCTCTGACACTTCGCCTCATTTTCAAGTGGAAGGCACACTACCTTCTCCAGTGAATTAATCTTCCCGTTCTCCTTCTGAATCTTCGTCAGTTCCTCCGTCATCATTACCTTCGTTGACTTCGAACGATTTTGCCGAGTTCAATACATCCTATCGGCGTCCAATACTGTTGGCATGGGCGAGGGTACTATATGTTCCCATCGGTATTCAGAGTGGCGTCCACGCAACTCTTTCAATGAAGGGGCGCATAGAAATACATGATACATGGTGTAATCGATATGTCACGTTGACTTCGAGCGATTTTATCGAGTTCTATACATCCCATCGGCATCCAATACTGCTGGCACAGGCGAGGGTACAATATGTTCCCAACGGTCTTCAGAGTGGCGTCCACGCAACTCGTACCATGAAGGGCGCGTAGGAAACACACGGTACACGGTCCAGTTAGATCGATGAAAGCAGTTAAAATATTCATTTTTAACAACACTGTAAGAGTGCAACAAACGACTGCGTGGATAGCGAACCGTAGTACGGACTTCGTTGCTTTTTTAAAGAAGGAGCCACAGACTGATAAAATCAACATCCTCCGGGCATAATGTTGACAAGCAACGGAGATAGTTCATTCAGAACTAGTATTCACTTCTAACAAACCCTACTTCCTTCCTTCCCATGACAACCAAAAAAAAAGCAACTACGGTCCGTAAGACTGAACCGTGAAAACTTCCGTGGGGGCCTTACTATCTGGGAAGGGGACCGGAGGAATGCGTATCCCTGGAGGCCCAACAGAAACATCCAGATTCGTTATCGTACCATTCTCCATATCATACACCAATCCATGGATAAATACCGCGGCCTTAGTCGAGTTGCTGTAGCGCTACATGATATCCATGAGACGTTGACGGATAAACACGCGACTTTCTTTTACTAACCTCTTCAATCAACTGCGACGAAGCAATCTTTGAGACAGTCTGTTTGACGTTCTCCTCCACCATTGCTTGGACAACGGCTATAGGACATCATCAAATGCTGTAAAAAAGATATCCGATACGCATGCAAGGCTTACGATCGTGAAGCTTTGGCTTAGGGACATTGACGCCTCCGGGGTACTTGTTCCTGTACTCGACGATCTCCGGTCTGCTGTCCGATTCAGTACCAAACTACAGCAACGATATCGCTTCATGCGTACCTGTCTGATTCGGCGTACAATTCTCTCAAAGGGAGGATCCATTCTTGCACTGCAAAATCAGCGGTGTGCCACGGCTGGGGAGGGGGGGAGGCAATGGCTGCTTTTACACCACCGCACCCTTGATGACCCATAACGATGATATGCCGGACGCCCAGACCCTCCACGGCGTATGACATGACCGCATTCCTATAACGAATGTCACGATGAGTGCAGCTCCCGCAAGGACGACGGAATATATGTTACGTATTCCCATCATTCTCATTGTATTGGTTTGCTATATTCCTTTCTGCAAACATCATCCCAGGGAGCGCATTGAATATGGTTCCTTCACTGACACTGCGCCTACCCTCAATAGCGTTCTGGGATCACTGCTGATCATAACGTACCGGCTATCAGAACACCCAATGAACATAAATTCTGGACCTGTTGCCAATCAGTGAGGATGATATTCAAGGACTGTATATACTCCGGGCACTCACGTTGTCCCTGAGTCAAGTTTTTGAGCAATTCTGGATTGATCTCTATACGGAAATTCTTGTTTCCATCGTACAACGCCTGCCAATCATCGACGTCGTGCTCTGTGCTCGTCGGCGAGCGTAAGATTGGTTTACCAAGGGAAAAAGCCGCTTGAGCTAGTACAAAGACGTTGAAGAAGATCATGAGGGAGGAACTTGCAGAAAAGGTGCGTTTGCCGTGTTACTTATAAGCATGAGCATCAGCCATGTTGCTGTTATTTGCCAACGGCGAAGCGCTGCGTGCGGATACCTTGACCGCCCGGTGGAAGATAGAACCATTCACAACGTCACAGAATGGATGTCGAACCAGGCAAACGCTCCAGAGCTCCCGGACCGTTATTCCCCTACAATTTTGTTGTGGCGGTCTTTGTTAACATCACTCCCTAACTTCTAAAAGATGTCTAGAAAACCGAGCTGAGATATCTGACAATGACTGACATTTACTGCGTTAGGAAGAGGTGCTGAAAAATGACCGGAAGACTGACACCTGGGCTCGGTATGTAGAATTCCGCGTGGTCTTACCCCGCATTTTGTCATTTTCGAGTGATTTGCGAGCGTGACGGAGACATGCTGGCGTGTAACGACACCTTGGATAGACATATAAACAGCCCAAGTAGCGTGGCACTGCCATGATGTTCTCGTGTAAAGTTCCAACACACCGTGATTCTAGTCTGCCAGATCGACTGAAAATAATTTCGCGTGGCAACAGTGTTAATGGCGGAAAGTCAACCAACTGAGCCCCTTTACAATCGAACCCATTGAATCCTGACAGCACACGCACCTGCCCTCCTTTAGTCCCATGTTGCCAGTTAATATGGAAAGCCGTTTGTCGAGACTCAGGTCTAACGGTCTAAAAGCGATCATCCGGGTGTAGAGGTATTTTCTAAGGGAATCTAACATACAACATGATTTATTAGCACACTCGTGATTCAATAAAATCTACTTCCTTATAGAGCCCTCTTGGGAAGAATGGGCAAGATGCACCACTTTCGTCGGGTATGGGATACACTCTATATCCGCGTAGATGCATCCATGATTCCAGAAGGCCGTGGGGCTGATGGCAGTGGTATTGCTTTGCGACGGTCGTGTGCATTCAGTCCCAGATGTGGAACCAACTATCCCCCGTTCTAAGAGGGTCCCTTGACTGAGCAGTGCAAGGCCTTGTCCAGAGAACGCAGAATCGTGGAAAGGAACTGGCCGAAAACCGTGGCACTCCGAGGACAGGCCAGATCGTGGCTACCTTGGAAGTGATTCCGGAAAACAATGGTCTGGTTTCGCATTGTGGCTGACGGGCCAAGAGACCGACCGTATTCGGACTGTTTGGCTGCGAATATAGTTTGCGAAGTTGTCAAAGCGGACAGAAAAAAGGCCGGTTCCGACTTCGAAAGATCGGCGTTTACCAATCTGGTAATATGTCCTGATTTCCGAAGTTCGTGCACAACATTCTGACTATCTCTGCAGATTGGATATTTTGGCGCTAAAATTCCGAGTGAAAGAATGCTCTGGTCAGCCTGTATCCCCATACGCGCCTATCTCGCTGAGTTGTCCTCTTTTGCTTGTTTTCTTCCGGGAACTGGGATTGCATCGGCCAAACTGAGTTTCCTGGCTAGTAGTGACTGTATGGAAGGTTGCTTGTCATCAAAAATGGACAGCAGGCCTAGACGATACGATATACGGCCGCTGCATTGAGATGGCGAACTCCAGTATTACGTACGAGGCACTTACCGGTCGACTCTGCCGATTTGGGCATGGCCCTCAAAGCCCTGATTCAAGTCAAGTCAACTCGCAATCCGGCAAAGGTGGTATTGCCTACCTCATCAAATTAAACTTCCGGCTCGACCTCCCCAGAATATCGTGAATAGTATTTTATCAGGTCGTTCAGAGTTTCTGTGAGTATATTCAACTTGGAACAAACGCGTGTTGACGGAGGTTCCATTTCATTTGAGTTAGAGGTCGGAAGGGAGGGTACAGGACCTTTATCGTCTGCTCTCAGTGAGTCATACTCTCACATTGAAGGCGTCCTGACGATCCGGGAATACTCGGAGCATTCGATTGGAGACGGTCCTAATGTCGTCACTGCCTCATATGTTGTACTGCAAGAACGATCAATCAGTGAAACAGAGAACCAGCATCATATATTGACAAGATGATTCAATCCAGCCATCACCGCAAACCCTCGAACGAGAGTTTCAACCTTCCACACAGAAGGATCGCTGATTCACGTAACCTGTCTAAGGAAGCTGAACGACGGCAGAAGCTCAGGGCGTCAAAAGATAAAGCACCTACGATTACTGCGAAGTTGCAGGAGAGCGAAAGTCGCCGTAGATCCCTAACACTACCTTCCAAGCGACGGAGGACTCGTTCTCCGTCTGTTAGAGTCGACATTGTCTTCCGATCTTGACTAGACAGAATTGTCATGGGTGTCGGAGAATTCAGAAAAGATCCTCGGATAGAGACGAATGAATATATAGTTCGGTATTAAACCCGAAGAACAGTCTAGGATAACGCGAATTTAGTAGGAGACAAAAATCATTTGAGAAAAGGTCAAGTCGGCTGGGTCGAGCGTCAGACGTTAAAGACAGCCGATAAATCCACCGGGAAGTGATTCTGCGGCATATCTCGGACTGCTGACCAGATTAATAAACCTGCATCCAATCATAAGCTATCAAATTTTTTTACCAGCGTGTATTTCCTTGACTTTGTGCAATTGCTTCAGCGTGGACTTGAGTCGAGAGTGCAGCAGCAGTTTTAAACTGGCCCTGCCGTCGCTGAGACCCGAAATAACGATGGAAACTAAGCCTTTCGAAAGCACTGGAATCGGTTCAGCGAACTGATATATGCGGGGACTTGTCCGGTTGGCTTGTCACGGTACCATGGAGTTCCAAGTGGCTGATAGAAAGATATTGCAGCTATCGCGACCCCAAAGGAGATAGCTTAAGCCCAGAAAACCAAGCAATTCCGTGAATTCGAAAGAGGCAGATGAGGAGGCATGAGAAGATCCCTAATCTTTCGCCTCGTCGTCAAACATTTTCAGCTTGATGTGGCGATGCACAAGGCGCTCGACGTTTGTTTACCAAGCGAAAAATCAGCAAGGCTCTGGCTAGCAATATGGCCGCATAGATGACATCCGAAGGAGATGCCATGGCACAAATCAGATTCTAAAATCATGAGATTTGGATGTCGCAGTGTTTGCGGTCTGTCATGGTGAAGACTCTTCGGCACATTGCAGCACTGCCAAGAGGAAAGAAATTGCCAACCAGTGCCAGCGTCAGATTTTTGATGGGTGGTTTTTACGCGCGCGCCTCGTATGAATACAGAGGAGCTGTCGATGCAGCGAGAGCCGCTGACGCCCATGGATTTGTTTGAGCCTAAGAGCGTTCGCCAGAAATGGACTGTCGGATCGGAGTAACCGTAACGTGCCAGTGCTTAGTCAGAAATGCGGGTTCTTTTTCTTCAACCTCCATCTCTGTTCGAATTTCTGAAATGACACCTGTATCAGCACTTTTGGATGCGTTATGACTTGAACGACGCGTCGGAATCTTGTGACGTCTGATCCTACAAGAAGAGTGAGGACATTGAAGACTGGCGGTGGCGACGGCTACGATGTGCCTGCCACATGAGGGTAGGGGCGGTGGCGGGATATCTATAATCAGATTATGGATGTGAGTAAATCTTTTTGCTCGCATCTTGAACGAGATTGTGCTTACATGACAGCAGCCACATGTATCGCCAGCAAGCAGGACGCAGCTCGGCCATCAAACAGGAAATCACTGATGAACTGGAGACGATGACGATCGCGCGTGTGATGTTACGGCCAAGGAAGAAAGCGAGCTACGCGTTTCCTGACGGCGGCTCCAGTCACTTTGTAACCATGTCTAAGACGAGGAAAGGACAAGGTATCCCGTGTCACTTGATTCCAAAATTGGCCCAGAAATTCACCACCTATCTCTAGACTTGTCTTGGTGGGGGCAATGACATCTTTCATCGCTCTTTCTATTTTTTCCTTCATCATGTTTTTTTTATAAAGTTAACTGGCCTCGGCATCGGCGATATTGGATGTTATTTCGATCAAAGGTAGGAGATGTTTTGGTTCTAGCATTGGTGGTAGTATGCCCATAATAGCTACCAGCAGCAAGCGGGGATTCTGGCAGTGGATCATCTGTTTCATGATTTGGGACTATGCCACGATATTCTTTGATACACGCAGTCACTACCCCCGTCGACTTCCTACATCGTCGAGAGTGACGGAACCAGATAGAAGCCATCTTGGAGCGGCGACAGTCAAAAGAAAAGGGCAACGGACGAGAGTTGTCCAACACCGTCCAACACCTAGAGGACTTCGGACTGGGAGGTATCCATTGACGTAGTTCAATGCGGAGACATTGAGGGCATCTAGGTATGGCAAAGGTATTCTAACGAGACGAAGCGAGCTAACGAAAGTCTACTTATTGCCTTATGTGCAGCCGCTGATACTTTGGTCACTGGGTCTGCGTTGGCTTCTGGGAAGGACCGACAAAGAAGTTATTCCGGGACCTAAGCTTGCGTAGAAAGCTCGTCAACCGAGGAGTGTTGTCGTCCAAGCGACGAGCTATACATTTATGACGCGGTCGTCAATTCCTTCCAGCTACATGCCTATTACTCCCAATCTTCCTGTACGCCCTCGACCGCCACGCGGTGTGCGGGATGGGGCTGTTCTCGTGGGTGGACAAGGTTCTTCATTCGCCGTGGGACGGTATGGTGCCAAAGTTAGCCCGTCGTGCTGGCACTTCTCTCGCCCCTGTCAAATCAAAATCGGCCCTATACGTATCATTACGACGACGACGACAACACTTCATCTATCCCCATCTAATGTGAAGCCCACCGCACTAGAACGATCGCTACCTCAATTTGGTTTCGACACACTATTCGTTGGCCTACCTCCGTCGGTCAAAGCACTCCATCTCGCCCGCAACGCACTCGGGGGAGTCCATTGTGGATCCGTGTAGGTCTAAACTTCCGATGTTGGGTATACGGACCGGGTCGGTACCTGGATTTACGGCAGTTTTCTGGGGCTGCCATGCACCGTATTCGTATGAACGAAAACCGTTTCGTTCATGTTGGTAGACGAAAAGAAGTCTCATCAGGGAAGTCTCGCTCTCCTGCTGTCATGTCAAGTTCTTCTAGATGTCGATGTCGATGCTGGTAGTCAATCTCAAGCAACATGAACTCCCTTGAAGCCTGACCGATAGCTCGACAGACTTACCTAAAAACAAATTTCTTGTTCGGCTCATGATACGGGCTTCAGCATCCCGGAGCTTGTGTTTGATCACAGAGAGTAATTGTCTAACGCCAACGTGGTACCAGTGGTGATCATGCAGGTGACCACCCTGCCAGTGAATTTCTAGTGCTCCAACAAATGACTGCGTGGATGACGAACCATAGTACGGAATTCGTTACTTCTTAAAACAGATATGCCACAAAGACTGAGAATATCAACTTTCTTCCGACATAATATTGTCAAGCAACTGAGATAGTTCAATTAGGGCTAAACAAAGCCTCCTTCCTTCCTTCCTTTCCATGACAACCGAAACAAGTAACTACGGTCTGTAAGACTGAAACCTGAAAGCTTCCGTGGGGGCTTTACGGTGAGGGAAGGGGACCGGAGGAATGTCTATCCCTGGAGGCCCAACAGAAACATTCAGATTCGTTATCTCGCCATTCTCCACATCATACACCAATCCATGGATAAATACCGCGGACTTAGTCGAGTTGCTGTAGCGCTACATGATATCCATGAGACGTTGATAGATAAATGCACGACAGTCTTTTACTAACCTCTTCAATCAACTGGGATGAAGCAATCTTTGAGACGGTCTGTTTGACATTCTCTTCCACCATTGCTCGGAGAACGGCTATAGGACATCATCAAACGCTGTAAACACAGACAGCCAATATGCATGCAAGGCTTACGATCGTGAAGCGTTGGTTTAGGGACGTTGACGCCTCCGGGGTACTTGTTCCTGTACTCGACGATCTCCGGCCTGCTCTCTGGTTCAGTACCAGGCTACAGCAACGATATCGCTTCATGCGTACCTGTCTGATTCGGCGTACAATTTTCTTAAAGGGAGGATCCATTCTTGCACTGCAAAATCAGCGGTGTCCCACGGCTGGGGAGGGGGCGAGCCAACGGCTGCTGATGCACCACCGCACCCTTGATGGCCCATGACGATGATATGCCCGGTGCCCAGACTCTCCACGGCGTATGACATGACCGCATTCCTATAACGAATGTCACGATGATGCAAGGACGACGGAAGATGTCTTACGTATTCCTATCATTCTCACTGTATTGGTTTGCTATATTCCTTTCCGCAAACATCATCCCAGGGAGTGCATCGAAGATGGTTCCTTCACTGACACTGCGCCCATCCTCAATAGCGTTCTAGGATTCGCTGCTGAGCATGACGTACCGGCTATCAGAACACCCAAGGAACAGGAATTCTGGATCTGTTTCTAATCAGTGAGATGGTATTCAAAGACTGTATATACAACAGGCACTCACGTTGTCCATTCACAGCCAAGTCTTCGAGCAATCCTGGATGTGACGACTCCATCTCTGTACGGAAATTCTTGTTTCCATCGTACAACGCCTGCCAACCATCGACGTCGCGCTCTGTGCTCCTCGTCCGCGAGAGCAAGATTGGTTCACCGAGGGAAAAAGTCGCTTGAGCTAGTACAAAGACGCTGAAGAAGATCATGAGGCAGGAACTTGCAGACAAGGCGCGTTTTCCGCGTTATTTATTAGCATGGGAATCGGCAGTGTTGTTGTTTGCCAACGCAAAAACATTGCACGCGGATACCCTGACCACCCAGTGGAACATAGAGCCGTGGACAACGTCACAGAATGAATGTCGAACCAGGTAAACGCTCCAGAGATTCCGGGCCGTTGTTCCTCTACCACTTTGTTGTAGCGGTCTCTGTTAGCACCACTCCCAAACTGTCTAGAAAGCCGAGCTGAGATATCTGACATTTACTGCACTAGGTTCTTTGTTTTCGGGAAAGCAAGTGGTGTAAGAGGCCGGCTAGAAAAATGACCGGATAGTTGACACTAGGCTCGGTATGTAGAATTCTGCGTTGTCCTACCTCGTATTTTGTCATTTGCGAGTGATTTGCGAGCGCGACGGAGATATGCTGGCGTGTAACGACACCTTAGACATGCAAACGGCCCAAGTAGCGTGGTACTGTGATGTACTCGTGTAAGACCCCAGCACACCGTGATTCTAGTCTGCTATATCGACTGACGATATCCTCGCGTAGCTTGAACAGTGTTAATGGCGGAAAGTCAAGCCCCATTGCAATCGAGTCTATTGAAACTTGAGAGTACATTTGGCTCTTGGTCACAGGAGTTAATATGGGACTGATGGCGGTGGTATTGCTTTCGCGACGATCGTGTACATTCGGTCCTAGATGAGGAGCCAACTGGTCGAGCAACGAGTGAGGGTAAACACCTAGAGGTCGGCCCGGGAATCGTATTCAACCGTTACGTAGCATATGTCCCGTCAAGGTGCTTCCGGATATCCGGCACAGTATCGCGGTTTTTTTTTGTGAAGTCACAGAGGAGTTGTCGATGCAGCGAGAGCCCCATGGATTTGTTTGAGCCTAGGAGCGTTCGCTAGAAATGGACTTTCGGAGGGTTGCTTACCGGCAACCGTAATGTGATCCTGCTTAGTCAGAAATGCGGGATCTTTTTCTTCTACTTACCTCTATCTCTGTCCGAATTTTTGAATTCGCGCCTGTATCGGCACTACTGGACGCATTACGACTTGAACGACGCATCGAATTCTTGCGACCTCTGGCCCTACAAGAGGAGTGAGGACACTGAAGATTGGAGGTGGCTTCGATGTACCTGCGACATGAGGCCTGCCAGTTAGGGTGGACGGTAGTGGGATATCTATAGTCTGATTCCTGTGAGCCTTTTTCTCGCCTCTTGAACACGATTGTGCTTATATGACAGCAGCTACATGCATCATCACAAGGGAGCAGCTCGGCCACCAAGCAGGAAATCACGGAAGAAGTGAAGGCGATGACTATCGCGTGGTTTACCGTCTGTGTTGTTTACAGCCAAGGAAGAAAGCGAGACACGATTTTACTGGATAGTGGACCTGGGAATCGGTGATAATGGGCATTATCGTGATCAAAGGTATGAGATGTTTCGGTTCCAGCATCAGTGATAGTATGCTCATACCGACCAGCAGTGCTAGGGAGCGGTGATTCAGACAGTGGGCGAACTAAGCCACGATCCTCTTTGATGCACGATAGTATTCTACCTGCCTGCATCGTTGAGCATAGCTGCGAGAACGCTAGAAGCCTGACAACAGCCGTAGGAGTCAAAAGACAGGCGACGAAAAGAGATATCGGACCCGATTCGGACGACGGCGGGGAAGTGTTGATTGAAGCGGAGACGTTGAGGATATCAAGGTATGATGAAGCTGTTCTGACGAGACGAGCCTCGGGCTAACGAAAGTCTAGTCATCATCTTATACGCCACGACTGATGCTCTATTCACTGGATCCGAGTTGGCATCTGGGAAGGACAGACGAATAAGTTCTTCCGGGACCTACCCTTCCGCAGAAAGCTCACCCGAGAAGTGTTGTCGTCGAAGCGATGAACTATGCATTTGACAGTCCGTTTTGTGATTTGGGACTAAACCGCGATATTTTCTACACCCGTTGACCTCCCTGCATCGTCGAGTATGGCAGCAGTCGAAAGCAATGGGTAACGACGAGATTTGTTGGACAACGACCAAAACCTAGAGGTCTTCGGGCCAGGAAATATCTATTCAAGTGGTACAATGTGATGTTGAGGCATCTAGGTATGGCAAAGGTATTCTAACGAGGAGAAGTGTGCTAACCAAAGTCCAGGTGCAACCACTGATGCTCCGGTCTCTGAGTGCGTTGGTGTTTAGGAAGAACCGACAAAGTTGTTCCGGACCTACTCAGTGTGGAAGGCTCGTCAGCCGAGAAGCGTGATCATCGAAGCGACGAGTTATACATTTGTGATACTGTCCTCAATTCCTTCCAGCTACATGCCTCTTACTCCACGTTTTCCTGGACGCCCTCGACCGCAGCACACCGAGTTGGTGGAATGTGTGGGATGGGGCTGGTCTCGCGGGTGAATGAGACATTTCATTCGCTATGGAACGGTATGGTGCCAAAGTCAGCGCGTCGTATCTCCGCTAGCGCTCCCCTTACCCTCGTCCTATAAAATCGGCTCTTTATGAGACATTGCGACGGCAACACTTCATTGATTCTCCTGCAATGGCCGTTCCCTTTCATCTCTCAGCTATAATGCGAGGACCATTGTACTAGAATAATCGCTACCTCGGCTTGACCTCGACACAAAATCCATTCGCCTACCCTCTCCCGTTATCAATGATCATTTCGTCCTTATTTGTGGATCCGTGTGGGTGCAAACTTCCGATGTTCGGTATACGGTCCGGATCGATAGCTGGGTTCGCGGCAGCTGCCCGGAGGAAACCTTTCGCGTTCATGGTGGTAGACAAAGAGAGAGTCTCATCTGGGGAAGTTTAGCTGGCCGTTGTCGGGCTTGGACTTCTCGTTGTCATGCAGTCATACTAGCCGGACACATTGTACGTGCCACCTTTTACTTGAATCGGGGTGTGGTGCTGACGTTGCTGTAGTGCCTGTGGGGCGGAACAATTTACAGCCCACGGCACCTGGCGGCTATTGCGGTCCTTTCTATGGGCAGTGCGACAGACGATAGCACACACCCTGCAGATATGATTACGTCATCCGTGCTAACGCACGTTCCAGATAGTTCGCTTCGAATTCTCTCCGTTCTGTGCTCTACTTCTTTGCCATGGATCTGCTGTCAAGTAGCTCGAATCCATGACAAACCGATCCGAACGTACAACGATGTAGCCACAGACGAGCACCTTTTGTCCTCGCTATTCTCTTCCTCATACAAAGCGCTGTGTTCCAGCCTTTGCCTCTCATCCTGCACTCAACGTACTCAACTTCTGCAATGTGATGCAATTACTACTGTCATCTCCTCCTTCCCATCTCCCTCCCGTCCCGATTACGCCCACCTTTTGAACGTCGAGCTTACCTTGCCCTTTCGTATCGTTTACCGGGTAGTTACCTTGATGGTACCACGCTACTCCCAGCCCCGTCAGCATAGCCTGTCCTTGGCGTGCCGCCCAATGTGGTGTCCTCAGGATGTAAAGGGAGAAGAAGCGGAAGCTTCTGTGTATTGATCACTGATCGTTGGGGGAGGGAAGGAGGGTGGATTTTTATTCTGGCTAGGAATCCGGCATATGTGTTGGGTCCTCGTATAATGTCTATGCCAATGCCAATATCAGGAGATACTTCACGTTTCACAGATGTGAAAAAGAAATCTCTCTGACGCCTTTCATCTACCGTGGTGAACATTCAGGCCTTGGGCCCTTCTGGCACAGCCTGAGGAAAGTCGTCTTCAAAACAAAAGGGTTTATCCAAAACCGCCATCCCAAATTATGCAACTCTCAACTGCTTCGCTTCGAGATGCGACCATCCTAACAAGATATTGTTCGCGTGCTAGACTGGAGCCTCTGGTACTCGCGCATCATTTGCTACAACACCGAGCTCGACCAACGGCTGCACGATATCAGATGTTTTAGGTGGTAATTATGCCGATTGGGTAGACAGTGATTACCTGTGACCTTGAATTCATGGGGGCGATTGCACGCATTGGCGTATTCAATGTAAATTCTGATAATGGTATCTATCTTCCATCTTGTTGAGACACTGCTATTCTGGACGGGAAACGAGAATACATCGTCCTCGAATAACTCCTTTGTAGAAGGCATCATTCCGATTATGCCAGGTTGTACATCTCGGAGGGATCTAAGTGCCACGATATCGATGGACTTAAAGTGGTACGTACACGTGAGACTGTTTTACCACACGATTCTCGCGCTCACTTCGCTTTACTCCCAGCACTGATGCATCCTCGAACTCAGCCAGTCGCATCCTCCAATACACTTCCACGCACGTACAGGGACCAGTTCCACCACGCCATCCCAAGATTCATATTGCGACGTTTCCAATCGGGTCCTCGCAAGTGAGTAGACGGTCGTGCCTCGTGTAGTAGACGTTTGACTCATTGTTACAGATCTAAAGCAGAGCGCAGAAAGGAGTTCCAACGCACCCGTGAGGATCCTGATCGCGTCCTCTACTACGACATTGCCTCAGGAAGCCTTGATGTTCGTTCCATCGGGACCATTTATGGGCTCAAAAACCTCTACACAGATGCAAGCAACCCTAGCAACGCCAATGAGCTGGAGGAAAAGCTTGCTGTTCTAGAAAAGGATGCCGCAGTGGTCATCGAAGCCCTCCATTCCAACCTCGCCAGCGGAAAGGCCACTCTTAAACGCCATGATGTTGAACGGCTGCGGAAATTTATGTTCGTGATGCATTACCGCAACGTGGGGGGGTCATACTTTGATCCTGATCATCCTCATGGAGGCTCGACAATTCGGCAGTGGCTCGAACGCTATAAAGCCGAGCACCACTGTCGAACACATACCGACGTGTGGTTGCATGTTCTCCGTTATTACCTGGATACCCCACACTCAAAGATTCTTGACCACGCCAAGGCGATATATGACGAACGTGGAATGGCAACGGTGCACCTTCAGATGCTGAACCACGTTGATCCCGATATGGAGCATTACGAGGCTCTTGCGTACGATGTTCAGGCTGCCATGAGTTTCCTTTGTATTTGGGAAGCCCATGATACATCAGAATTCATTCTGATGAACGGTGGGTTTGGATTGTGGGAAGGATTATCAGTGTCGGGAGATTCGATCCATCGTATCTTTGTCGTCAGCCCTCGAATTGCGGTTGTCTTACGATCCAACTGGACGCCCACATACGAAAAGATGGGGCCAGTGAATAGCAGCCTGCTTAAGATTCCACAAGAGCGACCTGCACCCAGGCTCGTCAATGGGAATACCGGATTTCGAATTCCCGAGGGCATTGATGTATCGTCAGTCAATTGGAACCTTTTCAGATCACCAGACGATCTCTTCACGTTCACCATAACCAAACTTTCCCTCGCTCAAACTGATTCTCTTAACGCTGTCCTTTTAAAGAACGTTCGCCATGACGGCGCCATCACATTCTTGGGGAAAGAACGCATGCTACGAACCATCCGCGCATTCTGTCACGACCCGGTAAACAAGTATGATCGACCGAAGTTTACATCTTTGATGCGACACCTATCGATTGTCCCGATGACTGTCCCGCCGACGCTGTTATCAGATGGTCCTGTCGATGTCGAACTTTATGTAGCTCTCATGGAGATACAGCTTGGCAGGAATCCCTTTCCTTCTCGCTGGGACCGTGCCCTATCTGTCTTCCGACTTGTGAAAGACACTTCCCTCCGCATGACTTGTCCTTTCATCTTGGAGCACATCTTCAATCTCTCCGCTGCCAGGGAGAAATGCCAGATTCATTTCGGTGGTAATGTGTACAGAGTTGCAGGAGGCCTTCTAATGCTGGAACCCTCTCTGTCGGAGGAGGTTTCATTGCGGGTATTCCAGGCGCTTGATCGGTTCATACTGGAAGAGTTAGGCGTACGACTGGCCTACGATACCAGTGATATTCTTGGGCAGGTAGGCAAGGAGGTCCTACTTGTTGGATTTCTTGACTGGGTCATCGACGAGTCAGGTCATGTTCTGGTTAAGATGTCTGGTGTGACGAGGCAAGCAGTACGAAGACAAATTGCATGGGCAGGATGACTTTAGTGTGGTCCCCTACGCGTTTCGTTCGATTACCATTCCTCTTTAGCTATAGTTTTCGCTTTGAGCAGGGGCACCCTTGCGGGATGCGCAGGTTGGAGCCAGTGCTTCTTTCCTTTTGGATCTTGTGGATGTATTGATCGATCGCACATATGATATGCACCCGGTTGGTTTCACTCTCACAGAATATATAACCTCAACGCCATCGAAGACTAGCGAATGTAGGCGAAGAACAGATACTACCAGTGATCAGGGTTAGCACCTGGAGATGGGCGTGCAACACAAGTCACACGGTGTATCTGAGAAGAAGCGGCACTCTTTGCACGACTGCGAAGGGCTCAGCCTCATATTGTTCCCATTTACCGATTTTTGGATGAGTTGGTCCAACGGAAAATGGCTTATGGAACAAGTCACGAAAACAGATCGCACAATCCCATTTTATGAGTCGTAACTGCGGTGCAAAACGGAACACTTCAATGATAGCTGTCGCTCGTGATTCAGTTCACCATATATCCAGTAAGAATAAGAATAACTACAACTATAACAATAACAATAAAGCCCATTTGCTATCGTCCTGGTAGAAAAGTTTCTACTAAATCACATCTTCCTATTGCTCGAAAGATGGCTTCAATGCACCGCTCCCAGGCGTTAACGCCATTAGGCGACTCATCATCAGGGTAATATCCTTCGAAGTATGCGTAGCTCTGAGGGAGCGTCAACTTTGCAATGTCCTGAGCCGTCACAAGGCGAGGAAGTATAATTTCGGTCCCACCCTAATGATAGCATTCAGTTGAGAGGAAATAGATGGGGATGGGGATACAGACTGGGCCAAGTACCGTCGCCTCCCAGGTATTTGTCCCATCGCGGAAGGGCACCTCTCTAAAAGGCCCAGTAATACCCGTACGCGAATGGGAGTTACGGTCCTGCCAGTGGTGAATGGATGGAATACAGCACTAAGATTAAGGAGGTACCTTTCGGTCATCGATCAGTAGCTCATTTAAGTTGGCCATCAATCCATTGACTTTTCCTTCCAGCCTATCTATCTGCTCTTGCACCGGCGCAAACCAGGCAGCTGATATTCGACGGATGAGCCCGTTTAATGGCACTCGGAAGAAATGGAATATTACGTTTCACTTCTACAACGCCGCTGTCATTGGGCGGTTGAGTCATTGGGAGGATGGGCCTACTATATATTGCGTATTTGTAGCGACCCGCACTCTGGCAATGGGCGTTACGGACAAGGGCAATGTCTGGGACTGCACACGGAACTTGCCGGAGGTGACGTCAGCCCCCCAAGTTTCTCTGCCAACCGAACGAACTTCAATTATTTTGCGTTATGTTTTCTTAATGACTTGGCGAGTCGACAAGGTCCACAGTAACTCACTATTGTCCTCCCGAGCTTGTACTAGCAGAGTCGAACTCGACCGTGGCCAATGATTTACGTACCATCCTTTTTCGACGCCAATGGTTTTCAGGCTCAATTCGCGCAAAAATCCGACGTCTTCTGGACCTAAGGAACATCCCGTTGATTAAAAGATGCTCAGATCGTCACCTCGCGACTCGAGTAATGGAATGATTGATTCAGGAGAAACGGTGTGTATAATACACTGCCATCGATACTATTTAGTCGGTTGACTTGTTATATCTTTCCAGAATTTCACCATGCCTCTCCCTGTCATGGAACGAAGTCAATCTACTGGAAATATGGCTGATATGATATCCGCGTAGCATTTTACTCGTATCTTATTGTTAGGCCCTGTAGGCTGTGATCTGGTCCTGCGTCATAGTAGGAGCAGTGCCAGCGTTGTGGTCCCCTGGACCACTGGCGGCGATATGGAAACAAAGTATTCCTACTAGCTCTTTGTTTGCACAGCCATTTCTCATCCAGATGCCCTTGTCCCCAAGTGTTTCTTTGAAATCAAGGTCGCAGTCGGTTTAACGCTAACTCTACTCCATTGCAGTACGGTACATCAGGAGGTGATAATCGATCATCAACTTAGCGCTGCATATGTTGCGTCCTTTGATCTCCGTAGCGGAACATCACATCACTAGGGTCCAGACATATTCTGGCGCTGGACAGCAGGCCCTTTGTGACCAGCATACCGTAATCGCGGCAGGCTGCTTGATATTTACCTTAGTGTTTTCGCTACTACTGCGATTGGACCTGCGTCTCCTACGTCTGTGGAAGCAGGTAGTATAGTAGCCGCCCGGGAACAGCACCTACGTCTCAATTACTAACAGAATCACGAGTTTCAACGACAGGCCTTCTTCGGGAATGATTCCAAAATGCCGGGTGTCATGCTTCAGGATATAAGCAACTCTCTGTTCCCGCAACAGCGCTCAAATTGTCGTCAACTCCCTCCATACCGATACCCATGGCCGATATTCCCACCAAAGTTGCAACAACGCTCGGAGCGCTTTTTACTGGGGCTACAATAGCTGCAGTGTATGTGTACTTTCATCTGGGATATACCTTTTATACTCAAATCACACCCTAGCTATTATGGAATAACTATTCTGCAGACCGTCGTCTATTACAAACTAAATCCCAATGACCCGTGGATTTTTCGCTACTCTGTACGGAATCCTAAGCCATCGCATTTGACCTCTGTCCATCTCTCATACATTGTAATACCCGTACAGGTCGCCTTACTGTTGTATGTTGCCGCCAAGCTGGGGACATGTATACTGTATCTTCACGCGCTATGATCTGCAGGATACTCGATACGCTCCACGTTGCGTTGAGCATTCATGCCCTGTATTTTTATCTGATCAAATCATTTGGAAATAATCTCGCGCTGCTCTCCAAGGTCGTTTGGTATGGCTATTAAATATGGGTTCTGTCCGTATCCGAGTCTGACTTTATTTGCAGGAGCTTTCTGGTAACGGTCTTCCCTCGCCTCACCGATTCGTGATGACATGATTCTCCTTGCTCCCTTAGCTGCAGCTTCCGGTTAATGTACGTATCACTATCCTTCCACAAGCGATGCTTAACAGCCAATAGGTATTGATTAACTCTGTTGTCCAAGCGTGTGTCTCCCTCGGCCAACTTCCCGATGACTAGAGAGACTCAGCTGCCGGCACCACAGATTATATGCTATCAGAATATGGCAATGTTTGTCTTCGTCCTCTGAAGTCTCCTGATCCTCTGATTTATCATACCTCATAGTCGGCCGTAAATTCCATATGGTCTTGCCCCGGTTATCGTAAGTCTTTCCTCCTCGTCATGTTATATATTTGGGCACACCTCATCCTTGGCATTTCGTGTCTAGATCCTCCCTGTGGCGGCTACGTTCGGTGAAATTCCCCTTGTCCAGTGTCCACAGAAGAGCCTGGAGAATTCATTTTTCTCGCAGGAACGGGACTCTGTAGGCACTACTTCTATGATTACGGTTCAGTACTGACATGAGCATCCGCTTGTCAGACGTGGTTTTTTTTTTTTTTTTGAATCGAAAGTGTATTGATTACGCGAGCGTATATTCCAATATAACTACTGTGTCTTTGTCTGATTACTCCTTTGAGTACTGTGATGTCATCGATTTGAACCTGCTCAACTAGCATGCGAACTATGGCACAGAATTATCCCTCGCCCTCGATAATTTGGTGCGACTCGGACACTGCCACCTTTTCCCATTTGGGAAATCCTAGCCTCTGCCGAAATTTGGCCGCAATCTGTCCGTCACTGTTGTTTCTTCACCAGTCCCTTCTCATAACCATGTCCCACTTCCCACCAGACTCCATCGATCCCAGTCCTTTTCCGGTCTCCCTGTCCAGACTCGTCTTACTCGGCCAAGGTCGCCAACACAGTGCAATCAATTGATGCCGGGGCGATGTGCCGGGCCGTGGTGTGCTTAGATCACCACTCCATTTTTGCACCTGTGTTCCCAACCAGGCGGCAGCCTTGCAGCATGCGACTCCGTTTCCCAGTCTTATTCGAAAGATCGCTGGAAGGGCCTCAAACCGATGCCCAGAATGGTAAGGAGAGATTAGATTTGTCGTGTGATTTTAGAGGGGGTAATGTGCATGACATGATCACTTTTAGAAAGGGAGGCTGCGTTTTCACATGATTCGGACATCGGAGGTGGTAGAACCCAGAAAGTGTCTAGATTGTTACTTTCTGGGGGGTGGGGGACTCGAACTCGCGAGTATGAAAATAAAATTTTCTGTGTGGAACAAGTTACAATTAAGCAAGCAGAGATGACCACTACACCATCTGCCCCCATCAGATGTGGTTTATGATGCATAAGCACCCTGAGAAGTCATTGCTGTTTTGCTTCATTGATGTCGTTATCAGATATACTCTCACGAGTTTTTCGGACACTTCGAACAACAGGGTAGGCCATGTGACCTTCATTCAGATGGACAGAAGTATCTGATACCCAGAAGCCATGCATATATATGGTTTTCTGTACGATGTCAGCAGCCGATTTCATCATCGTCGGTGTGATGTGCTTCTACCTTCACAAAGGCAGGCCGATGACTACTTTTTCTAGGCTAGTCTTTCATCCCAACGTCTTTGTATTTTCTCATCTCGGCGCCTAATTGTTTACACAGCACTATGTGGTTTCTGGGCTATTGACGAGGTATGGTTCTTATGTGGTATCGTTACTCTGTAAGCTAAAACCGGGCATAAGATAGTACATGCTCTCTTCTTACTCTCCTTTCCGTAAGTATTTCCGTGATCACTGTGGCTCTCTCTGGCTTATAGCCCAACCTATCAGTACATTGTCTGGCCTGACACTCTCATTTTCTTCGCAATCGACACCTTTATTCTACCAAAACGTTGGTGTTTGAATCGTTCTCGCCTGTCTTCTTTCTAACACGCCAACCAGTATACATAAATTCCCTACTGGCAATGTCAGTCCAGCCATTTGATCCTTTCTAACTTTAACATACAGCTATGTCCAGGCTCAACTCGCGCGAGAGTTCCTTGTGGTCGGTCGGTGAAGGATATCAGGTTGAACAAGAAATGATTCGCTTTGCTTCCCATGACGCCGAAACCGGCGTGACTGATTCGGGACAGACTGTGTGTACTATTTTTGGCGACTGGCTCGGAAAGTTGACCTCACAACTTTACAAGAATGTCACTATAACCAGTCTCTCCGAGACAGCAACAGAGACGGCACGTACAAATTTCTATATTTGCTATTCCCTTCGTCGATCTGGGCTCTCTTTTCAGAATATCAATCTATCTTTTCATGTTGCGGGCAGAAGACATTTGAGTAGCTCGAGCGATATGATGTTTGCGTAATGGCATATGTACCATTGTGTTGGACTATATACGATCGCGGTTAGCTCTCTGTTTCAGTGAAATTCAGAGTAATAGAAGCTGCATTGCTGCACAGTATATCACTCCCCACACCTAGTACATATATCCACAACCTGGTATCAGCATCTACCTATTGCATGAAAAAATTCAATCAGAAAATATGACTCCAAGTCTGCCTGGCTTTCCTAAAGCAATCTGGGAATTTGCACCTCTTTTCCCTGAGTCGCCATTGAGCGACAATTGCCGACACCCTGTACGTGCGGCCTAGTCAGTTTCTAAACGGATATCCTTTACATCTTTCATCCCGGGGATCTCAGAACTAGGCTCTGGCTGGTATACTTTCTGCCTCTAGTCGATTCCGCTTCACGAACAGCAGGATGAAAGACGAAGGAGCCTGTAAAGCGGGTTGGACACATTTCTTGCATGAAGTTGTACCAGTGGAAACTTGAAAGTCGGAGGACCTCAAAAAGATAATGGCGGGTTGGATAGGCAAAGACGTGGGAGAAGAAAGCAACATAGTAGGTATTGGGATACCTACGAAGGTTGTCCGATAATTGCATCTACGAGTTCCTGGGGAAGGCTGGCGTTGGGCTCAGACATTTATCTAAAAGAAAGAAATGCGGTGAGGTCCCACTCATAGCGAGATCGAGTAATATTACCTGGCATTCTCAACGGTGGAAGTCGTCAAGACCGTTCGACCGCGGTAAAACGTCAGTACGGGAACGTCGGCATGCTCTGGCGAGACTTGATTAATAATTTACCGTACTTGAAACCGTACTTAGTGTAGCTTTCCATCTTCTAACCATGATGAAACAGCAACACTAAGCACTTGCATTCAGTTGTATCGATAATCACACGCTTGCGACGCTCTACGTCCCTGGGCCTGGTCAATCAGGATGTCAGAGATGGAGGTTGTGCAAGGATTTGCAGAAAGTCGCATGGAAGGTATTGCTCGCCGTTTCCAGGAATAGCTACATTGACCAATCAAAAGCTATTGAAAATGCCCAAAGACCGTAAACAGCAGGGCTCCTCTAGATGGACGAAGCAGTTTACAAATCCCAAGGGGGTGGCGGAAATAAAATTGTACACATGACGTACATTTTCGCATTTAAGGTCAGGTAGACCCCCCCCCCTCCTGCCATATGCGGTAATAATATGTCCATATATGGATGGCTTAGTAATGCTATGTCAGCGCAATATGGTGGCCCGAAGTTGCTGGCCAGGTTGCCGTGACTCACTATAACACGAAAAAGTAATATATAGTGTGTTGGATGCTCACAATAAATCCTATTCAGATGGAACCATCTCTCTAGGCCTCATTAGGCCATATTATAGTGCTATATAAGGTAATTCAGTATCGCGTTTAAGGTCCGGACCCCTCCCCCCCTCCCCCCCCCTCCCCTGTCCAGGATTTTATTTCCACCACCCCCTTGACAAATCCAATGAAGATAGACCAAATCAAGCCATAAAGAGAAAAGACGGATGTCGAGTGATATAGTAATGGTTGAAGCAACCCAAAATGATATCCATGTTGTGTTAGAACTCGTGGTTCACAGGTGAGCGGAATAGGAATTAATGTTCACGGCAATTGCGCTAGCGATGCCCTACTACTTACATGGCTTTTATACTACTATACTATGTAGAATGTACTAAAATAAATGAGTAATGTATCACTAAGAAAATGAGTAAGCGTCACAGGGAATATGGGGAGAATGAGCCAGAAGATTCGTGCAAGCTCGAACTTCTAAAAATAGCAATCCATAATCTAACAGATGTATCATTGTAAGCGTGGGATTGTGATGTTGGTAGCCTTTCTATAGATACCCATATATATGTTAGCTCCGGCTGTGCGGCAGCAATCATCGACCTTGCTCGAAGAACTGCAACTGGGCACAGCATTGTTACTCAACTGGCTTTCCACAGATTTATAATGCTTGAGTACTGCGGGATTCAGCTCCAAGATCCACACGAGAATGTTCTGGGACATTCTCCGCTCTATAAAAGGGCCCTTACCAAGAGGGACATGATCGGAAACCTTTTGCTGTTTGTCTCCCTCCACATGACAAGGCAGCCCCTCCACACAAAAGCTTACCACGGAAACCAAACCATGCTGACTACATTCGATACAACTCTGATCTTTTTGACAATGCAGCCACTTGGATCATTAATACTTAGCTCAAGTGGGCCGCTGCAAGCACAGCAGGTACGAGTCCGAAGTCCAGGCGCCCTTTCACAAGCTGCTGACAGAATTGAACCCAGAATCCCAGATTGATCATGTCATCGCATTCTCAAGGTCTGTCTTGGTTCAAAATAGACAATCTGTACTGTGCAAGAAGAAGCAATCCAGAGCTAGTACCATTTCATTTGGTAATCTTTTCTTCATTAGCCTCCGCATCTGCGGTAAGCCAACACACTAAATATTTTCCACATCTATTAACTACTGTTTGCCTTAGCTCGATCCGTTAGTCTGGATGAAGCTGCATGCCAAGTAAGTCCTTGATGTTCCATAACTTCCCTCTCACTGCCTCGCAAGCTAACAATTTTTCAGTCCCTCCAAAGCAAGTAGCTTTTCTCTTCGATGACGGCCATCGGCCACATTCAGATTCGTGGCGCGCACCAGATACTGGATGATAATGGTAGGATGCTTCCCTCTCGAGCATTGCTTGGTTTCTGATACTGTACAGGTTCTCTTTTGTGGTGTTGAATGGAGTACCAGAGCCAGTACACATCGTTTTGAGCTGCTACGGTTCGATTCGAGCCAGTAAGCAGACTTCGCAGTGAGGGTAAGCTATCATTCATTGTTGTCCTTCCCAGGCTAAGATTTACTGAGCAGAGTTCATCCAGTGGGCTGCTGAAACCTACTCCTCATCGGTATCTACACGGCTGTTGGCTTGGTATTTATTTTACACTTTACTACTGCTAGTCCCACTCAAGTTCTCCGTTTCACCAGCATGGCAGAGGATCCTCAAGGCTTCGCCTGTTTCACAGACTGTAGAAGTCCAGCTGGATCCCGGAGTGTACGTGTCGAGGCAAAGGGATGTAAGTACACCTTAACACCTTATATTTCCTCATTTCACAAGCCAATGTCTGTCAACGTGGTCCAGTGATCCGGTGTCGACGTCACATCGTTAAGATACTTCGGGGGGAGGGGGGAGCATTGGTCGATAAGGACTCGCTGGCTGAAGGGACTAGATATCTGGTGATCGATGATTTTCATCGTTCTTTTAACTGCTTCTGACACGTCTCTTTTTCAGCTCATTGATATCTAACCAGGTCCAGTCTCCTGGCTATTGTGGACGACGCTTAAGCAACGAGTGGGATATTGGAAGCCGGAGTGGCATCTAAAGGAAGGGTGGCAGAAGGAGGTGAGTTGGCGTTTACGTCGATACTACACGTCTACATCCTCATCATAAATGCTATAGGTTGATCTGTCACTTCTGTCTGCTGCTGCATGCGTGTTCGACGGCGGAGGCGGACAAAAATTTGGTCCTGATTTCGCTAGTAAACGCAATGACAGGGACCGGCATATATTGAACGATGCTTTAGTACGCCACACATGGGAGCAGTGTGCCTCCAACGCCATGCTTAGAGGAATAAATGACGAAAGCTCGGCGAGACCACGTAGGCTTCTTTGTTGTGTATTTGTTCTTATCTGGATTCCCCCTGCAGACTGATCATATAACACATGTCAATTACGAGCCACTCTTCATCGAGTTTCTAAAATGCTTGAAGGACGGGCAGGGTTGCTTGCAGAGAATTAACAGTTTATAGTATGTACGGACTTATAGGGACCCGGGAATATTGACATAATTTGTGATGTAGCAGCCGGAATACACCTGAATCAAAGGTGTCAGCGAATTAGGCAATGGCACATTTAACTTCTCTTGTGATTGACAGCGTTGAGTCTTTTTCCATCTCCTTTCCCTCGCTCCCCTTGCTTACTCTGGTTATTAGGCTTCAAAACGTTGCTGGCACCAGGGAACAATACTTGAATATCGAAACAAGGGCGGACAAAAAAATGGCAAGCAACAGAACACGGCGTTAGGAGGAGACAAGGGTGATATTGAGGCACTCGATCGACTAAAAACTCCTCCCTGAACCCCATTCCCAATACGACATCTTTCAGCTTCCAGTGAAGGGAACGAGTTTTAGTCTCGATGCGTGCACTAGAAGTTGTACCTGTACATTGAATAGAGGCGACCACAAACCATGTGTACACACCGTTCACCGATCTCGGCACTGCATTCACTTGTAACCAGAAAGCTAACAGCATGTTGTAAGAGTACCAGAAATAGGGAGAGGTACATGAGGCCTTCTTTCTTCTTTCGACGGGACAGCTCACAGGCATGAGATGTGTAGCTAATATTATGAGAAATAAAAATATGCTAATGACCTTTGTGTGCGCATCCTGTCGAGACTTAGAAAAGCAGTTGGTATATGACTCTGAGCTACCATCAGCTACATCCTGTCTGATGTTGACGACCCTCCGTCCGAAGCTCATCGCTGCTCTATATCGCGGCGCATCTTGTACAGCAAGACATTTTAATTACAAATCAGATTGCAACAACGATATACAAAGCATATCAAACAACGAAGCAAGAAAGCACGCTCATAATACACTAGAATATAAATCTACGCAAGCAGATCATTTTATTTACCGTTAGTGCAAGGGGAGTATCACTGCTTGCTGTGATTGGTGGGCCCCATAGTATTCTCGTGGGCGAACACGACTCTATGTTGCGGGTGGAGTCGAGCTCGCAGATCCTCCACTTCCAGGAGAATTTCCATGTGGCCAAGTGAAGAACTGTCAATGTCAGACCTGGTTAAACAGACATGAAACGTACCCAGGCATCAACATTCCATGCTACCATTAACGTTCAGGATTCTTGAGCGCCTGGATTGACGCGAGCATATCGAACGTCCGCATCGCCAAAGCTCCCAACGACCCCATTGACATTGACATTCTCGTTCCCATATTCGAAACCGCTTGTACCCTTCCTCACATTGCGCGTCGCATCCTCCAGCTCATTGCTGGGATGGGCAAAGAAGTCGGAGGTAAAAAAGGACCTCACCATTGAATTCCCCGATGTCGAAAACGGGGGTGGTGAGGTCCTGATGGTGGTGGCTACTCCGTGGGGGTAGTTATAGGGTGGAAGGGGCGGTCATAGGGACGAGGTAGCGATGGCCAATGACGAGGGTACAGGCGCACAGCAGAATTGTGTTTCCCTACCCAAATAATTAATGGGGGATGCATGACTCTGGGGTGGCTGGGGCGCTTAGGTGGAGCGAGGAAGGCCAATGCTGAATTTTGGCGGTGGCGGTAGGCGACCAAATCGTCGTACGGCGACGATTCTTGCGGCATTCGTGACGCCCGAGGGACCTCCTTCAACGTGTAGAAGGGTGTATCCGTCGTCGTCATCGTTTGCTGTTGGTGTCCTGATCTTGGTCCCACCATCGCATTCGTGCTCTTCAGCCCTCCTATAGTCCTACCTCGTCCGTGTCTGCTCTCATTCGGTATCAGCCCTCCCCAAGAATACGGCATAGCCCTTCCTCATAGTAGAACCCCCCTCTACCGCTACCATCGTCGTTGTCGTCATCCTGCTCGGTGTTGGTGTCCCCATCATTGCTCGTTCGCTTCGTGGTGCCTCCCACCTGAAGATCGCGGTCGATGTCAGATCTCCGGATGTTTTCTACATTGTCATAGTGTGCGGAGTTTGTGTGCAACGGCGATTGGCACGGATGTCGATGTGGGGAGTGCTCGGTCGGTCGGGATGGGGATGGGGTCGTATTCATGGCCGTGGCCGTGGCCGTGGCAGCGGTCGGCGGGGGTAGTCATCAGCATTGGACTTGCTGGCATCGTCGTCATCACCATGTATGCGTGGATCGTAGCGCTCCCTCGGGTGAGGCCTTACACCGTTACATGGGAGGTGGTGGCAGAATAAAAGTGATCCGGGGCTCTTGGGGCTGCCAGATTTGCGCCAAATGCGTTAAATGGACCTAAAAAGAAGAGCAAGTAATGGAATAATAAAATACACGCCTTTTCATGTCCATGAAACAGGTATGGGGGGCGGACCATGCACTATTGAAGGAAAGAAAAGAATGGCACAGCCACTCGATTGGTCCTCGGTTCATCGGACCGTGACGAGCGATGCATGCTCAACATGTATCCTCCACTCTATTTTCCCTCTGCAAAGCCTGAAAATTAGTGATGTATACTCTTTGATACATTTTACATACCATAAGCATGAACGAAACAGCTATCCTATAGTTCATTTAGCACAATTAATATTCTGAAAGACAATTGTTACCATAAAAGGAGTGTTGTTTGTCGCTGTTGAATTCTAAGGTAAAACTTAAAATGCAGGGTCCAGGTTCAAAATGTAGCACAAAAGAACGAATCCTCGTAAACTCGGACTCGTAAACTCGGACTCGTAAACTCTGCCTTCGCGAAGCCATCAATATTATTGATCAGTGCAGCGATAACTGCTGACGCTCGCAAGAACATGCTGACACAGCGGAACTCGGAGTACGTACACCTATCAGATATCTCTAATTAAGTGCATACTGACTGGGCGCTTAGAAAGATTGTTAAAGAAATGGTACACCATGAAAGCCTGGAGGATTGTATGAACGATGGTCATCCCTGTAGGTCTTAGGAAATACCTATGAGATATGATCTTGTATACCTTACGCTGCAATAAATTTACCATTCATGCTTTGATTTATATGCTTGGCTAGCTGAATGAAAGGATATGATCCATTTTATTCGTCGAGTATTGGTCATAATGTTGACTTGCTTGGTGTTTACATAGCCCTGATATGATGGTTATAATCACACACAATCATGATGATTCTACCAGGTCATACGAGAATTACCCTTCTTGTAGAAATTATATTCCGATTATAATATGGGTACAACACTGACGGTCGACGATAATTAATTAGCATAGCCGATTACACATACTATAAGTTAATATTGCGATTACAAGCCTTTCACATGTATTTGTAATCGCTCTGCATTTCTGCTGACGAATCATCAACCCCAGTCGAATAACCACAACTGGGCACAGCATTGTTACTCAAGGCTTTCCACAGATTCATAATGCCTGAGTACTGCGGGATTTGGCTCCAAGATTCACACGAGAATGTTCCGGTACACCTCCCACTCTATAAGTATAGCAGCGGCAACACTACTTGTTTCCCATTCGCAATGTCTTCCTCAGGTTGCAAAGTCGAAACTGTTATCACTTTTCTTACCTCCATGATATCACCTGCTTGGCTATCTATGCTGCTTGTCGTCATCTTCCTCTCTGGCAGTGCTTTTCTACATGCCAGCTTCCCACTCTTAAAGCCAAGTACCACCATCCAACACCTTGCAACCACCATCAATGAAGCGATGACTGTCTTCCACAAGGGGGGGTTGGAAATAAATTCCCGGATGTAGGGTAGGGGGGAGGGGGGGGAGGGGTAGCAACCTTAAACATGAAACCTCACCTACCATATTGTTACGATTTAACCACTTTTATTCTTTTTACTTACATAACCCGGGTCACCGGACCGTCCAGACCGCTTATCATACAGACACCGAGCAGTGGCTTCGACACTACGCACTACATGGCGTAGTAGCCACTTCCACCTTGCACCCTATCGTGTGACAGTGTGCCAGGTTGAAGTGTCTATCGCTTCGATATTGCGTGCTCAAGCTTCCCACTCTCACGAACGGTTTATATTTAGACCCTTACTTTTAGTATTTAAGTAGCTAAGCTCTCGCTAGATATACCCTAGCTTTGAGCTAACGTTTAATCTATACCGAAACTATTGCTTTATCTATCGCTAAGAGTCAAAGACTTAGCCTTTACTCTCAATCATTTAAGGAACTCAGCGGTGACTGCCTGAACGCGAGACAGCTGTTGTTTATCTTTGATTGAAGTTCGGGTCTAACACATATATAGGCATTTTGAGGGGTCTTATGGGTGCCATTGTCATGAAACAATAGTATCTATGTTCAAAATGAAGATATTTAGCATCACACATACATTTATAGTCTGTTTTTCACCTTAAAAAAGTTACAATGTGTCACCGCCTAAGTCCCTGAGAGATTCACATGGTCAAAATGATTACAATAGCATTACAAATCATACCTATTATGGATATATTATTACCCTATATGGTAGAAGGGGGAGGGAGGGGGGGGTCCCCTCAGCCTTAAACACGAAAATGTAGGTCATGTCGGGGATTTTATTTCCAACCCCCCCTTGGTCTTCCATGCCCATACGGGTGTCCTGGGAATATTCAGCTGCAGACTTTTATTGTATGTCATATGTCTTATTCGATCCTTGAGGTTGTATGCCGACCCATGATGGTATAGACTCAGGTGCGAATCGCTCGCCCTGTCCAGACAGCTTTGTCAGGCCG
The DNA here is from genome assembly GCA_022818075.1 of Armillaria altimontana. NCBI lineage: Eukaryota > Fungi > Basidiomycota > Agaricomycetes > Agaricales > Physalacriaceae > Armillaria > Armillaria altimontana. The sequence goes on along the minus strand of JAIWYR010000005.1, from coordinate 474,643 downwards.
ACGATGCGTTCTCGTGGTCCGATAAGAATACGTGGTTGAGATATATCTTGAGACTGAAAAAGATCTGGAATGATGTGCATGACCATCAGCGTACAATTGACGCATTGCAGAAATGTATGCAGGTATGGCTTGTTACCGGTTTTCCCTCTGCTATGGGGCTCATGGCGGTGTCTCTAGGATGTGATTTTTGCTGTAGAAGAGGAGAAATCGCGCACAGAGGCCGAGATTGCACAAAATAGGGAAAATGTCACAGTATTCAACATGCTATACCAGGTCCCAGCAGCAGCATAAGAGGACCCGCAGTGTCGATATTGGAGTTCATCTTTTCGCCATTGAAATATACCCGCAGAGTCATTATAGTATCGCTTTCCTGTTACTCTTGTTCTGTATCCATCGCTATCAATTTTGTATAATTTATGCAAATCAGACCAATTTACAAGCTTTACAACAAAAAAGCGTCGTAAATTCCCATTACATAAAACGACCTGTCATTTACTTAAACGTCGCTTCACCCTAGCCTTTCACGAAGACTCGAGACTCAATCAGTAAGGTGAAGAAGGAGGTATCAATGTAAAGTACCTCTACGGTCTACCTGGAAGTTCTTTTTGATGTCGGTGTTGGTGCTGGTAGATAACTTGAAACTTCAAGATGCCCGCCTTTATCGGTCTTTACCTGCGGGCTTTGCCGAAACAGTGCTTACCCCTCTACAGCCATGAACTCAGAACTGCGCACCATTGCAACACCAACCATCTTATTACCAACCATCAAGATCATGAGCTCGATTATGTGGCATCTCTTCAAAGTAGGCGGACCTTGCTGCGCAAGCCAACATTCCTTCAAGACCGGCCGATTTCATTTGTCACATGCTGAGGCCCCGGGAAGCTCCTGCCAAGCTGTGTCCGGAAAATTTGCTGATTTTGGGCCTCAAATATGCAAACTCGGACAACCCCTGTGACGGTCTGGTTGTTCCGGAAGCCCTGGTAGGCCAAAAAAATTTCCTGGCGGTCCGCGGGGAAAGGTTCCGGCCAGATATCATCCGAAAAAGTCCTAAATTATGCAAACTGTGGACAACGGGGGCAGATTTTGGCTGTCAAATATGCAAACTATGGACAAGGTTTGGCCTTTTAGGGCCTCAAATAGGCAAAATTCCAGACACAGCTTGGCGGGAGCTTTCCGGGGCCTACACGCTGACGAAATGAAAACCTTCTCGAGAGGACGGCTATTCTGAATAGGCTTGCGGAATCTGTGGTGCGTGTGTATACTTGAAGAACTGGAGGCAACGTCTCATCTTTTCTTAGGTTCACGGCTCCCGCTGAACGTCTTCGAAATGCCAGCAACCAGGGAAACGGAAACTTTTCAGCGGCAGACGGCAGAAATATTCCGGAGACAGGCTCGCGAGGAATAAGTTCGATTCAAAGGGTGACGCAGCACTGGCTGGAGACCAGTTTTTTTGTGCAGCACACCTCGACGAGTAGTGATGGACCTACACACTGGCGAGTGTATCTTGGCGCCGTCTTCACTCTTGCTAACAAGGATTCCAGATCCAGTCCCTGGGAGAGTGGCCGCTGGCGTTGCTCGAAGCATACCTGCTTCAATACTGATTCTCAGCACGGTTTGGCTCATGTAACCGGCAAGCTCCTGGTCCTCTGCGTCACGGAACTCTGTTGATGATGTTCTAGCATGCAGTTTAGACATATATTCGAAGTCGTGCAAGGACACTTCATACCACAGTGGGTAAGACGAAAGAAGCTCACAAACGTAAATCTTCCTCTGGACGTCAAATTGTCAACCCTTCCCAAAGCCGCATACTTTGGATTAGAAGCAACGCGATACAACGCAGGTCCATTTTTGTTCCGGAAACACGTTGTTCGTCGGCTCATGCGCCTGTCGGAATTGCAGGTCAATGATAAACGCTCGACTAGTATTGGTTTATGTTAGCTGATGTTGCCATTATTTGTTAGAGACTGGCTGTTTTTACTTCGCTCATTGCCCAATGTACGGATGTCTTTGATGCATATCCATCTGGATATGTATATAGCATGATTATGGCCTAACCGTGCTAATGCGAGACTTGTGCAGCGTAGTCGAAGTCTGTTTCCTCCAGCGGCTGCGGTTGGTCAGGTTGAGGTTGCAGATGCCTTCTCTGCGTCTCTCTACTTGTATCCGCTCTATGGTAGGGCTTCCCTACTCTCTTTCTTTTTGTTTAGTGATAACATTGTGGCCATCCCAAGTGGATAGTCTGCAGTCTCTCGTTCGTTGTTTGCTGGAGACGGCATAATTGAAGGACTCGAACGTTCTCCCATGTTGGATTCATGCTCGGCCTCAGCTCAGCAGTTCAAAACATTCCAGCCCTTGCAAGCGCCAAAAATGAGAGCGTCCCGAGTACAACGCGGGCGCCATGCTCTCTTCCTGTAATGCTATCACCTCACTTGAGTCACGCGTCATATTTACCAGCAGTCAATTAATTCTATCGCAGCTTATTGAAGCCCGTATCAAAAGACGTGTGGGCGATGTCCTTCTTCATCCCGGAATCCGAAGAATTGGGAGTGATATGGTCAGTCAGTATGTTTTACCGCGCGAAGAATATTGATGCTGAATAATTTGTAGGGAAAGGATGGTGTCATCGGCAATCAATGTAGATAAACCGTAGTGAGGTCCCCGTTTTTTTTGTTCTCGTCACTGCTTCTTGCTGTAGCAATCGTTCTGTACTCACCTGATGAACAACATCTTATATCCAGACACGTTCTTAAGCACGCGCCAGAGCATCTTCCTGCGCGAACAGTTTATGTGACTTTCAGCAGGAACGACGGCTAGGATGATAAGACATTGGGCAGATGAACGTCCTTCTTTCATTTTCCAAGAACAGGTACCTCAGCGAGGTCAAGTCTTGCTCAGAGGAATGCTACAGAACCCTCATGGAAAAGACACCAGCTATGATGATACTTCTGTGGTTATAGACACGATTACAGTCCCTTGTCGTGTTATACTCCACCTGGGAGGCCGTCTATCCTCCTCTGTCCAGCCTGTCATTCCGTTCCCTCCCGGAGGTGATTCTGAGGACAGAGGCAATGCTCTGTGGTGGTAGGTCACAGCTAACAGACATTGATTGATAATGCCAAAGGGACATCAGCAAAGGACCACAGCCCGACGAACATGTAATAGAAAACTTGTACAGCCACGGCCCGCACTTATAACAGCCGGTTCACAGCTGCCCAGGTCTTGCACCGCTTGACAAGATTCAATCGAGGAAGCGGTAACAAGGTGGTATATAAAGCCATGGAATCTATTTTTATCTTTCTAGCGACAAAAATATCCCTTCGCCCGCCCGCGAAGGATTCCTGCAAATCTGACGTTATATTGTACCTGCTCACTTCAATGATATCCCCTGCATGGGTTTCCACTCTTCTTGTCATTCTCCTCCCTAGCCATATCTCCCTGGATTTCAATACGTCACCTTGGAAGCCGAGTACCGCCGTTCGAGATTTCGCAACCACCGTTGATGAAGCGATGGTCATATTTGATAGCCATAAATACGTGTTGCGACGGTCCGGGTTCCAGAGAAGGCTGCAATTGTATGGTTTTCCTCGCTCTAGACCTGTGGAATGCATGCTGATCATATGCAGGCTCAGGCTTGAATCACATACCTTATACCAAACGCTCCGAGTGGCAGACCGCACACTCTCTTGGTCGGATCGCCCCTCGTGGTTAAGATATATATCTATGATGAAGAATATTTTGAAGGATGCCCTGGAAGGCCAGCGAGAAGTCAAGGCACTGAAAAGAGATATGGAGGTTAGCCAGGCGACACTTTACATTGTAGTCACGGTCGCGCTTACAACGATATTCCTAGGACATTATACTTGCTGATGAGGGAGAGACACTGCGCTTAGAAGTCGAGATCACACAGGATCCGGTTGATAGCAGGGCAGAAGTGTCCGCAGTCCCTCATGCCTCCGCCTTGTCATACCAAGTTTCACCGGTATGATGGGTCCTGCAATTCGACAGTCTTCGCTTTTCCGCCATATGATAACATACATATGATGGCCATAGTTCTCGATTTTCCCACTTCTGTACTTACTTCTCGTACCTATGTCCACCGTTTTATGAGTATACTTTGACAAAGAGATAGTGTTTGTTTCTCACCTTCCTTGACCCATGCATTGAACAATCACAGTTTGGAGACCTCGAGTATTGACCTTGTACTCGTTCTAAACGAGGTGTTAATTTTACATTGGCTAACGCCGGGAAAAATACGTACCGGAGCAGCTGACTAGTCATGCTCATGGTAGAAGCATAATACAGTCGACGGAAAGGATGCCAAAAATCGGAGTATGCGCGCATAGAAAGGGTGATTAATGCCATCCTCACGGGAGTTGAGGAATTTTGGGGAGGTATATCAATGCCTAACTATATAGACGCACATAGCTGTGAAAGAGGCTGTCCGTTTCCGGCTGTTCAATCACCCCATCCTTGATGCCAAGGTCCCCTCGTCCTGTGCAGCTGTTGTACTCATATATCCCTGAGGGACGTACAAATTTACCAAGTACATACCTCCGTCCCGCAATCTGACAGCCTTTCAAGTGAACTAGCAGTCACAGGTCTGCATGATTCATGCATACCATACGCAGCAGCGACGCGCGCATCACCGGCCAAAAAGTCGATTTACTACAGCATAATTCGCACGAGCCAAGACTAAAACAGCACCACAGGATCGCCATCACTGGCCGAACAGAATGATTATACAGGGTTGAGCCACTATACTTTATTAGTACAGAAGGATGACAAGACCTTGGAATGCCACGGCGTCCCACAATCGATGTTGATCTGCCAGTGCGTGGGGATGCATGGCAGGATGGTCGCGTAACACAGTGTTGAACGGAAGGAGATCGGAATGTTTTCCCACGATAACGCGTCGCGGGCCCGTGTGCATCAGGTGTCCGGGGTACCTTGGATTTCAATTGGGGCTTCTTTTCTCACCTTCACCTTCATTGCACTCCTGCTTTGCTAGTCGATCTTGCTTACTCTACTGTGCAGCTCTCGTTCCCTTGTATTTCTTCAATCGTCCGACTGCTTCACGTTGCAACGATACCAGAAAGGCGAATTGGGTTTGGCGAGCTGGAGTGGCTGACAATTTCACTTCGCGTGAGTCTTAGAAATCTCTATGCTAGTAATTCCTCGCACAAGGTGGTCGTTTCCATCGACATTCCATACCATCATTCACGTCATAGTGATGCAGCTTCGCAAGAATTCCTTTCCTTCTCGCTGGGACCGTGCCCTATCTGTCTTCCGACTAGTGAAAGACACTTCCCTCCGCATGACCTGTCCTTTCATGTTGGAGCACATCTTCAATCTCTCCGCTGTCATGTAGAAATGCCAAAGTCATTTCGGTGGTGATGTCTACAGAGTTGTAGGAGGCCATCTTGCGCCGGAACCCTCTCTGCCGGAGGAGGTTTCATTGCGGGTATTCCAGGCGCTTGATCGGTTCATACTGGAAGAGTTAGACGTACGGCTGGCCTACAATACCAGTGATATTCTTGGGCAGGTAGGCAAGGAGGTCCTACTTGTTGGATTTCTTGACTGGGTCATCGACGAGTCAGGTCATGTTTTGGTGAAAATGTCTGGTGTAACGAAGCAGGCAGTACGAAGACAAATTGCATGGGCAGGATGAATTTAGCATGCTCCCCTATGCGTTTCGTTCGATTACCATTCTTCTTTAGCTTTAGTTTTCGCTTTGAGCAGGGGCACCCTTGCGGGATGCGCATGTTAGAGCCAGTGCTTCTTTCCTTGCCGATGTTGTGGATGTATTGATCGATCACATGTGATATGCACCGCGTTGGTTTCACTCTTACAGAATATGTGACCTCAACGCCATCGAAGACTAGCGAATGTAGGCGAAGAACAGATGCTACCAGTGATTGGGGTTAGCACCTGGAGATGGGCATGCAACACAAGTCAGACGGTGTGTCTGAGAAGAAGAGGCACGCTTTGCACGACTGCGAGGGACTGCATATTGTTCCCATGTACCGACACTTGGGTGAGTTGGTCCCACGGAAAATGGAACAGATCATGAAAAGTTAAAACAAATCTCCCAGTCATATAATTATAAGGCCTGCACGCTATCATCCTGGCAGGAAAGTCTCTGCCAAATCACTTCGCCCTATTGCTCGGAAGATGGCTTCGATGCACCGCTCACATGCGTTAACGCCATTAGGTAGCTCATTATCAGGGTAATATCCTTTGAAGTATGCGCAGCTCTGAAGGAGTGTCAAGTTGGCAGTGTCCTGAGCCGTCAAGAGGCGAGGAAGTATAACTTCGGGCCCACCCTGATGATAGCATTCAGTTGAGAGGAAATGGATGAGGATAGGGGTACAGACTGAGCCCGGTACCTTTGCTCCCCAGGGCCTCATCCCATCATGGAAGGGTACCTCTCTGAAAGGCCCAGTAATGCCCGTACGCGAACTGGAATTACGGTCCTGGACTCCTGGTGAATGGTGGGAATGAAGCACCTAAGATAAAGGAGGTACTTTTCGATCCTCAATCAGCAGCTCATTAAAGTCGGTCATCAACCCGTTGACTTTGCCTTCCAGCCTATCTATTTGCTCTTGCACTGGCACAAACCAGGCAGCTATATTCGGTGGATGCAAGATGGATGAGCCAGTTAAATGGCACGAAGAAATGGAATATTACGCTTCGCTTCGACAACGCCGTTGTCATTGGGGGATTGAGTCATTGGAAGGAGGAGCTAGGCTATATTGTGTATTGGAGCGGTCCTCTGGCGGCAATGGGCGTTACGGACAAGCGCGATGTCCAGTGTGGACTGCAGCCGGAACTTGCCGGAGGTGACGTCAGTCGAACGCTGTGGGTTCAATTATCGCCACCTTCGTCGCCTTCCGCCAACATAAACATCCGCCTATTCTTACTGTGCTTTGCGTTACATTTTCTTAACGACTGGACGAGTCGAAGAGGTCCACAGTAACTCACTATTGTCTGCCTGAGCTTGTACTAGCAGAGGGGAACGTGACTAATGATTTATGCACCATCCTTTTTCGACGCCGATGGTTCTCAGGCACAATTCACGCGAAAATATGCCGTCTGGGGCTAAGGAACGTCCCGTTGACCAAAATACACTCAGATTTGCGCCTTACAATTCGAGTAATGGAGTGATTGATTCAGGAGAAAGTGTGTATAATAGTACACTGCCTTTGATACATATTCAGTCCGCTAACATCAAATTGTTATTTCGCTTCAGAGTTTCACCATACCGCTCTTTGTTAAGGAACGAAGTCAATCTATTGGCAGTATGGCTGATATGACATCTACATAATGTTCTACTTGTATCGTATTGTTATGCCCATTGGTCCGGTTCTGCGTCATAGTAGGAATGTTGCTATCCCCTAGACCACTGGCGGCGATATGGAAACAAAGTATTCTTACCAGCTCGTTGTTGGGACAGCAATTTCTCATCCATATTCCCCTTTCCCCATTTTTATTTCGAAATCAAGGTCGCAGTCGGTTTAACGCTAACGGTACTCCATTGCAGTACGGAACATCAGAAGTTGATAACCGATCATCAACTAGCAGTGCATGTGTTGCGCCCCCGGTAGCGGAACAGGACATCACTAGGGTCTAGACATATTTTAACGCAACCAACTGGCTCGACCGACAGCAGGCCCTTTGTGACCAGCCTGCCATAATCGTGGCAGGACGCTCGATATTTACCCCAGGTTTTTGTTACGACTGCACCTGGCCCTGGGTCTCCTAGGCCTGTGGAAGTAGGTAATATAGTACCGGTTCGGGAACAGCACCTATGTTTCAATTACTAACAGAATCACAAGTTTCAATGACAAACTCTCTTCAGAAATGATACCAAAATACTGGGTGTCATGCTTTAGGATATAAACAACTCTTTGTTCCCGCAACAGCGCTCGAAATGTCGTCAATTCCCTCCATACCGGTACCCATAGCCGACATTGCCACCAAATTTACAACGAGACTCGGTGTTAAGCGACTTTCTATTCCCTTAACATTGGCGCTCAAAATGTCGTCGATTTCCTCCATACCAATACCCATACCTGATATTCACACCAAGTTGGCACCGACACTCGGAGCTCTTTTCATAGGGGCTACAATAGCTGCAGTGTATGTGCACTTGCCTTTGGGACCTACCTTTTATGCTCAAATCACACACTAGTTGCTATGGAATAACTATTCTGCAGACCACCCTCTATTACGAACTGAATCCCAATGACCCGTGGATTTTTCGCTACTCGGTACGGAATCCTAAGCCCTCACATTTGATCTCTTTCCCTCTTTCTCATACGTTATATAACCCATCCAGGTCGCCTTACTATTGTATGTCACTGCGAAGCTGGGGACATGTATTCACGTGCTACAATCTGCAGGATACTGGATACGTTCCACATTGTGCTGGGCACCCACGCCCTGTATTTTTATCTTATCGAATCATTTGGAAATAATCCCACGCTGCTGTCCAAGACCATTTGGTATTCCTATTAAATCCATGGGTTCTGTCCATGTCTGAGTCTGACTTTATTTGCAGGAGCCTTCTGGTAAGGTCTTCCCTCACCTCGCTGGTTTACGATGTCATGAATCTCCTCCCCTCCCTTAGCTGCAGCTTCCGGTTAATGTACGTACAACTATCCTTTGGCAAGCAGCGCTTAACGGTCAATAGGTATTGATTAACTCTGGTGTCCAAGCGTGCGTCTCCTTCAGCCAACTCACTGATGATTAGAGAGACTTAGCGGCCGACACCACAGATTATACGCTATCAGAATATGGAAATGTTTGTCTTCGCTCTCTGAAATTTTTACCGGGCCTTGGGCTGCTCTTCTGATGTATCATACCTCATAGTTGGCCGCAATTTTCATGGGGTCTTGCCCCGGTTTATCGTGAGTGTTTCCTCTTCATGTCATATATTCGGGCATACTTCATCACATCCTTGGCATTTTGTGTGTAGATCCTTCCTGTGGCAGCTGCGTTCGGTGAGATTCCCCTTGTCCACAGGAGAACCCGGGGAATTCATTTTTCTCGCAGGCGCGGGACTCTGTAGGCGCTACTTCCATGAATACGGTCCAGTACTGACATCAGCATTCCGCTTGTCAGATGTGGTTTATGATGCGTAAGTACCCTGAGAGGTCATTGCTGTTCTACTTCATTGATATTGTTGTCAGATATACTTTCTCGAGTTCTTCGGACACTTCGAACTTCAGAGTAGGTCATGTGCTCTTCATCCAGATGGACAGAAGCATCTGACACTCGGAAGCGATGCATGTATACGGTTTTCTGTACGATGTCAGCAGTCGATTTCATCATCACCGGCGTGATGTATTTCTACCTTCACAAAGGCAGGTCGATGACTACCTTTTCCAGGTTAGTCTTTTTTCATCCTAACGTCTCTGTATTCTCTCATCTCGGTGCCTAACTGTTCACACAGCACTCTCAAGACAATCATGAAACTAATGCGGATCGCTGTGATTTCTGGGCTGTTGACGAGGTATGGTTTTTATATAGCATCCATTACCATGTAAGCTAAGAATGAGCGTATCGCAGTACATGTTCTCTTCTTACTCTCATTTCGGCGAGTGTTTCCGCGATCGCCGTTGCTCTCCAAGTCTTATAGCCCAACCTACCAGTACATTGTCTGGCCTGACACTCTCATTTTCTTTGCAATCGGCACCTTTATTCTACCAAAATGTTAGTGTTTGAATCGTTCTCGCCTGTCTTCTTTCTAACACGCCAACCAGTATACATAAACTCCCTACTGGCAATGTCAGTCCCGGAGCCTCTCGATCCTTTCTAACTTTAACACATAGCTATTCCCAGGCTCAACTCGCGCGAAAGTTCCTTGTGGTCGGTCGGTGAAGGATATCAGGTTGAACAAGAAATGATTCGCTTTGCTTCCCATGACGCCGAAGACGGGGTGGCTGATTCGGGACAGACTGTGTGTACTATTTTTGGCGACTGACTCGGAAAGTTGACCTCGCAACTTTACAAGAATGTCACTACAACCAGTCTCTCCGAGACAGCAATAGAGACGGCACGTACACATTTCTGTATTTGCTATTCCCTTCGCCGATCTGAGCTCTTTTTTCAGAATATCAATCTATCTTTCCATGCTGCGGGAAGAAGGCATTCGAGTAGCCTGAGCGATATGACGTTTGCGTAATGACATATGCGCCATTTTGTTGGACTATATGTGACAGCGGCTAGCTCGCTGTATTCAGTGAAATTCAGAGCAATAGAAGCTGCATTGCTGCACGGTATATCACTCCCCGCGCCTAGTACACACATCCAGAACCTGGTGTCAACATCTACCGGGTACCCAATCGAAGAAATTTTTAAATCAGAAAATATGACACCAAGTCTGCCTGGCTTTTCTATTTTCAAAGCAATCGGGGAATTTGCACCTCTTTTTACTGAGTCGTCATCGAGCGACAATTGCCGACACGCTGTCCACGCTGTCTGGTCAGTTTTTCTACGGAAGTCCTTTACAACCTTCATCTCGGGGATCTCAGACTTAAGCTCTGGCTGGCATTTATGCGACTTCTGCGAAGTTCAATCTGATTCACGAACAGCGGGATAAAAGATGAAAGAGCCTTTAAGGCGAGTTGTACACATTTCTTGCATGAAGTTGTACTGGAAAGTCGGAAAACTTCAAAAAGATAATGGTGGGTCAGATAGGAAAAGAAGCAGGAGACGAGAAAGCAGCGTAGTAGGGTATTGGGATAACCACGAAGCTCGTCCGATAATTGCATCTACGAGTTCCTGAGGAAGGCTGGCGTTGGGATTAGACATGTATATAAAAGAAAGAAATGTGGTGAGGTCTTACTCATAGCGAGATCGAGTAATCTTCCCCGTACTTGATACTCAACGGTGGAAGACGACAAGATCGTTCGAGCACTGTAAACACGGCACGGGAACGTCGGCATGCGCTGGCGAGGTTTGAGTTGTCGTACTTGGAACCGTACATAGTGTAGGTTTCCATTTTCTAACCTTGACGAAACAGCGATACTTCTTGCATTCAGTTGTATCAATAATCACACGCTTGCGACGCCCTACATCCCTGGTCGATCAGGATGTCAGGGATGGAGGCTGTGCAAGGATTGCAGAAAGTCGCACGGAAGTTGTTGCCCGGCGTTTCCAGGAGTAACTACGTTGACCAATCAAAGGTGATTGAGCATGCCCGAACACCGTAAACAGGAGGGCCCCAGAGAGACTGCGAGGCAGCCTGTGCAAAAGTTATGTCCCGATGGCGCTCTGCCGTGTCATTGGTGGGGGTGAACATCTAGGGTGAGTCAGGGGTATCGCGAAGTAATCCTAAGATATATCTGATATACATTTGCACGATGAATAAATGCAGAAGACGAGAGGAAATGCCAGAAGTTGTCACCAGTTCCAAAAATTTGATCCGATGTATTGTCCTAAGTCTTCCAGGGTAAACCCAACATGCGGAGGTGACACAGCAACTGTTGATTCGTTTGACAGAACTATAAGCACCAAAAGAGTGTTATCCTTGATTCACTCCATGACACCGGGAACCAGCCCTGGATCTCCAACAAAAGAGTCCTGATGATTTTGTCGAGGGAGCAAATCAATGGACCAGATGCTCTAGATGGAAGCATATTAATTTATAGCTCCGACGAAGATGGACCAAAATGAGTCATAAAAGAGAAGAGACGGATGATCTAGTGACGAATGAAGCAACCCTGAAGCTCTACGAGCAGAAATAGGGGACGGCTGCGAACGGTAGGATGGAAGGGATGGTGACAAGTGGCCAAAAGGAGTCAATTGGTGGATCATCGTAGGCGCGGGGGTTGAACATACGGAGGAAGATCCGGAGAAAGAAGCTATTCACGTTATGGTCGGTAGCCTTTTTATAGATTTCCATATATATCTTAGCTCCGGCTGTTCGGCAGCATTCATCGACCTTGCTCGAATAACCGCAACTGGCACAGCTTTGTTACTCAAGGCTTTCCACAGATTCATAATGCTTGGGAACTGTGGGATTCGGTTCCTAGTTCCACACGAGAACGTTCCGGTACATTTCCACTCTATAAGCATAGCAGCGGCAACACTACTGGTTTCCCATACCCAATGTCTTCCTGCAAACTCGAGACTGTAATCACTTTTCTTACCTCCATGATATCGCCTGCTTGGCTATCTACGCTACTCATTGTCGCCTTCCTCTCTGGCAGTGCTTTTCTACATTCCAGCTTCCCACTCTTAAAGCCAAGTATCGCCATCCAACACCTCGCAACCACCGTTGACGAAGCAATGGCCGTCTTCCACGTACATACGAGTGTGCTGGGAACGTTTAGCTGCAGACTTTTATCGTATGTCTTATATCTTATCTGATCCTTGAGGCTGCACGCCGACTTGTAATGGTATAGACTCAGGTGCGAATCGCTCGCCCTGTCTAGACAGCTTCGTCAGGCCGACGATGCGTTCTCGTGGTCCGATGAGAATACGTGGTTGAGATATATCTCGAGACTGAAAAGGATCTGGCATGATGCTCGTGTCCATCAGCGTACAATTGATGCATTGCAGAAATGTATGCAGGTATGGCTTGTTACAGGTTTTTTCCCCCTGCTATTGGGCTCATGACGGTATCTATAGGACGTGATTCTTGCCGTGGAAGAGGAGAGTTCGCATGCAGAGGCTGAGATCGCGCGAAATAGGGAAAACGTCGCGGTATTTAACATGCCATACCAGGTCCCAGCAGCGGCGTGAGAGGACCCACAGTGTTGATATTGGAGTTCTTCTTTTCGCCAAAGAGATATACCCTCATAGTCATCGTCGTCTCGTTTTCCGGTTGTTCCTATTCTGTGTCCATCACTATCTATTTTGTATCATTTATGTAAATCAGGCCAACTTACGAGCTTTACAACAAAAAGTGTCCTAAATTCCAATAAAACGACCTATATAAATAAATGTCGCTTTGTACCGTGGCCTTTCACGAAGACCTGAGAATCGATCAGCAAGGTAAATAAAGAGGTATCAATGTCAAGGACTTCTATGGTCTACCTGGAAGTTCTTTTAGATGTCGGCGTTCGTACCAATCATGCTGGTAAGCAACTTCAAGCCCAGCAGCGGCTTTACCGGACTTCACCTGCGGGCTTTGCCGAAACAGTGTTCGCTTACAGCATGGACTCTACAACCATGAACTCAAAACTACGCGCCATTACAGCGCCGACCATCTTGTTACCGCCATTGTGAGCTCGATTATGTGGCATCTCTTCAAAGTAGGCGGACCTTGTTGCTCGAGCCAAAATCATTCCCTTCAAAACCGCAAACCCTCCACCCCAAGCTGGACTTCATTAATCATTTGTCGCACGCTAACGAGGACAAAAGCTTCTCGAGAGGACAGCCATTCAAATTAGGTCTGCAGAATCTGTGGTGCATGTGTATACTCGAAGTACTGGAGGCAGCATCTCATCGTTTGTTTTCCTTGGACCTTAGCTACATCCGCTAAACGCGCTGGAACGGCAAGCAACCAGGGGATGGGAAATGGAAAGCTTTCAGCGGTAGACTGTGAATATAAGGCAGGAAGATTCTGGAGACAGGTTCGGGAGGGAACTAGTTCGATCCAAGGGGTGGCGCGGCACTATGGCCGGAGATCGTCTTTTTTTCGCGCAGCATACCTCAACGAGTAGTGATGGACTTACTCATTGGCGAGTTTATCTTGGTGCCATCTCTACTCTCGCTCATGGCAATTCCAGATCAAATCCCTGAAAGAATGGTGGTTGGCGTGACGGAACACTATTGATGATCTTCTAGCATGCAGTTCGGACAGATATTCGAAATCATGCAAGGGCACTTCATACCACAGCGGACAAGACGAAATAGGCTCACAAACGTAGACCTTCCTCTAGGAGTCAAGTTGTCAACCCTTTCCAAAGCCGCATATTCTGGATTAGAAGCAACGCGATACAACGCAGGTCAGTGATAAACGCTCGATTATTGGTTTATGTTACTAGCTGATGTCGCCGTAAATTGTTAGAAATTGGATCGCTGTTTTCACTTCGCTTCCTATCCATCTAGATATGCGTCAAATCTAGGGTGGTCATGGCCTAACAGTGCTAGTGCGAGACTTGTGCCGTGTAGTCGAAGTCTGTTTCTAATTTAAGTGCCTGCGGTTGCTCAGGTCAAGGTTGCGAGCCATATCTGCGGCTCCTAAATGTACCCACTCTATGGTAGGTTGCCCCTGCTCTCTTTCTTTCGGCTCAGTGATAATCCCTTGATAACGTCGCTCCTTAGTGGATCGTCTGCAGTCTCTCATCATTTGCATGAGACGGCATTATTGAAGGACATGAACGTTTATCTCCTATGTGGGATTGGTTCATGTTCGACTTCAGCCCAGCAGATCAAAATGTTCAAGACTTTGCAAGCGCCAAAAATGAGAGCGTCCCGAGTACTACGACGCGGACTCGATGCTCTTTTCCTGTCAGTGTAATGTTATCACCTCAATTGAGTTACGCGTCATATTTACCAGCACTGAATTGACTCAGTCGTAGCATGCCGAAGCCCATATCAAAACACGTTTAGGCGATGTCTTTCATCCCGGAATCCGAAGAATTAGGACCGATATGGTCAGTCAGTATGTTTTACCGTGCGAAGAATATTGAGGCTGATTAATTTATAAAGAAAGGATGGTATCGGCAGCAACCGATATAGATAACGTAGTGAGAGCTGTTTTTCGTTTTCATCATTGCTTCTTGCTGTAGCAATCGTCCTGTACTCATCGCGTCGTAATGAACAACGTTTTCTATCCAAATACGTTCTTTAGCGCACGCCAGAGTATCTCCATGTGCGAACAGTTATATAACTTTCAGCAGGAGCGACGGCTGGGATCATAAGACATTGGGTAGGTGAACGTCCTTCTTCCATTTTCCAAGAACAGGTACCTCAGCGAGGTTAAGTCTCGCTCGGGGGAATGCTACGGAACCCTCGTGGAAAAGAGACTAGCCATGATGATACTTCTGTGGTTATAGACACAATTACAATCCCTTGTCGTGTTATACTCCACCTGGGAGGCCGTCTATCCCCCTCTGTCCAGCCCATCATTCTGTTCCCTACCGGAGGTGATTCTGAGGACGGAGACATTGCTCCGTGGTGGCAGGTCACAGCTAACAGACATTGATTGATATTGCCAAAGCGACATCAGCAAGGGACCACAGCTCTACGAACATGTAATAGAAAACTCATATAGCCACAGCCCGCACTTATAACAGCCGGTTCACAGCTGCCCAGGTCTTGCACCGCTTGAGGAGGTCTAACTGAGGAAGCGGTGACAAGGTGGTCGTATATAAAGCAATGAATCCTATTTTTATCTTCGTAGAGACAAAAATATCCCTTCGCCCGCCTGTGATGGATTCCTGCAAATCTGACATTATCTTGTACCTGCTCACTTCAGTAATATCCCCTGCATGGGTTTCCACCCTTCTTGTCGCTCTCCTCCCTAGCCATATCTCCCTGCATTTCAATACGTCACCTTGGAAGCCGAGTACCGCCGTTCGAGATTTCGCAACCACCGTCGATGAGGCAATGGTCATATTTGATAACCATAAGTACGTGTTACGACGGTCAGGGTTCCAGAGAAAGCTGCGATTGTATGGTTTTCCTCGCTCTAGACCTGTGAAATGCACGCTGATCATATGCAGGCTCAGGCTTAAATCACATAGCTTGTACCAAACGCACCGTGTGGCAGACCGTACATTCTCTTGGTCGAATGGCCCCTCGTGGTTAAGATATATATCTATGATGAAGAATATTTTGAAGGATTCCCGGGAAGGCCAGCGAGAAGTTAAGACGCTGAAAAGAGATATGGAGGTTAGCCAGAGTTCTTTGCTGTGGTAGTCGCGCTTACGACGATATTGCTAGGACATTATACTTGCTGATGAGGGAGAGGCACTGCGCTTAGAAGTAGAGACACACAGGATCCGGCTGATAGCAGGGCAGAAGTGGCCGCAGTCCTTCGTGCCCCTGCCTTGTCATCCCAAGCTTCACCGGCATGATGGGTCTTGCAATTTGAGGGTCTTCGGTTTTCCGCTATATGATAACGTACCTAGCTAAGATGTGTAGTTCTCGATTTTTCCACTTCTTTACTTACTTCTCGTACCTATGTCCACCGTTTTATGAGCATATTCTGACAGAGAGTGTGTTTGTTTCTGACCTTCCTTGATCCAAGCCTTGAACGAGAGTCACAGTTTGGAGACCTCGAGTATTGACCTTGTACCCGTTCTGAACGAGGCATCGATTTTACACTGACTAACGCCGGAGAAAATACGTACCGGAGCCGCTGACTAGTCATGGTCATGGTAAAAGCATAATACAGTCGACGGAAAGGATGCCTAAAATCGGAGTATGCACGCATAGAAAGGGTGATTAACGTCATCCTCACGGGAGTTGAGGATTTTTTGGGGAGGTATATCAATGCCTAACTATATAGACGCATGTAGCTGTGAAAGAGGCTGTCCGTTTCCAGCTGTTCAATCACCCCATCCTTGATGCCAAGGCCCCCCCTGTCCTAGGCAGCTGCTGTGTGGCTCTAAGTCATCATACTGGATTCATATATCCCCGAGGCACGTAAGGATTTACGAAGTACATACCTCCGTCTCTCAATCCAACATCCTTTTGAGTGAACTAGCAGTCACAGGCCTGCATGATTCTTGTACCATACGTAGCGGCGACGTGTGTATCATCGGTCAAAACGTGGATTTACAACAGCATGATTCGCACGAGCCAAAACTAAAACAGCACCACAGGATCGCCATCACTGGCCGAACGGCATGATTTTACAGCGTTGAGCCGCTATACTTTATTAGTACGGAAGGATGACAAGGCCTTGGAATGCCATGGCGCACGACAATTGACGTTGATCTGCCAGTGCGTGGGCATGCGTGGCAGGATGGTGCTAGTCTATTGTTTAACGCGGGGGGTTTACTTGCAACCGTGTTATTACAAAGCATGACATAATTTGATTGCCGTCCATCGGCACTGCGCCAAACCGAATCGCATTTGAGGATACCGGCGGCAAGTTTAGAGTGCCGATTCCAAGCCGGTCATCGCGTCTGGCCAGAAAATAATGCATGTACCACCTTTCCCTTCATAATAAATTCATTTTATGTGATAAGAGACGCTATATCGTAAGCCTATAGCATTATATAGCCTTCAAACGCGTCCCAAGATCGTTAATAAATCAGTTACGCGCTGCCGGCTTCCCATCAAATTAGTAATAACTGGGTTGCAAGGCAGATGGCCCGATTAAGCAACAGACTACATACAGACCGTCCCTCCCTTCCAACAATAGGTCTATATCGTTGTCTGTCTACGAGAGACTAGGATGGTGCAGTGTTGAAGGAGATCGGGATGTTTTCCCACGGAAACGCGTCGCAGGCCCGTGCGCATCACGTGTACGGGGTACCTTGTCCTTTCACCTTCACCTTCATTGCGCTCCCGTTTCGCTAGTTGATCCCGCCTACTCTAATGTGCAGCTCCCGTTCCTTTGTATTTCTTCAATCGTCGGACTGCTTCACGTTGCAATGGTGCCAGAAAGGCGACTTGAGCTTTGCGAGCTGGAATGGCTGACGATTTCACTTAGGGTGAGTCTTAGAAATTGTCTCGCGCACCGTTTGCTGATCTTCTCTATGCTAGTAATTCCTCGCACAAGCTGGTTGTTGTCACCGGGATCCCATACCGCCATTCGTAAACCCCGCCTTGGACCAGGGACAGGATAGATTCTCCAGGCAGTGTTCAGGACGGTGAGCCCTCGTTGTTGCTGAGAACATCTCCTCAAGGCTTATGCACATGTTTCGATGCTTCAGAGACTTTCTGCTTCCAATGCGATGGACATACTGCAGGGCCAGAGTAACTCAAGTCCTCGACAACGTTCTTCCGTATCCAGCTCCTTCGGTTATCTTCTGGAGACCCTTGGACATCGCCCGCACTAACTCTGAGCATGATGCGGACGGTCCATTCTTACCGAAGAATTGGCGCCTCGTTTCGGGTCAGTTCCCTTCCATTGATACCATTCTATCTCAACTCACACCTAGGATGCAGAATAAGGAGCAACGACGGACCCATCGTTCTACGATGCCAACTTTGATTTGTGTACTTTACCGTAGGCAAGTTCCTCCCATCCGTAGTTGTAACTCTTAGTCAACGTACGTGGATTTCGGAATGATCTTGCATCCTGCTCTAACTGTTGACTAGATGTTAACCATTGTTGGAGTCCAAACGTACATCTCTTTCGATTAATTCTCTGATGATCTGAATGACTCAATCGCCCACTACAGCTTATACGCCGTCAGAATATGGAAACGTGAGTTTCTGTCAGTCACTGAAGACGGTCCTCGTGAACGTACATCCTCAAGAGAGGTTTCTGACACAATGAAAAGAGCCTGGAGCTACGAATATTGACAAAGATAGTGCGAACCTGAAGGAAAGAAGACGATCATGTGAGCTCTGCCAGAGCAGTGGGTTTATTGTTTTCTGCGAGACCCTTGGCTGTCGGCCGAAAGGAAGACTGCAGAAGCAGCTTGCCCTCAAGTCCATGTGCTTGCTTGCCACTGCAGGTCAATTTGACGCTTTGCGTCATTATTTGGCGTACGGTAATTATTCACCCTCTTAACAGAGCCGCGATTGATCCCTTGTATTCTTTCCGCAGTCTTTGATCCCGTCAACTGTTCCCGGGAGAGGCGGTGGCCGAAACCATGTGAATTCTACTTGGTGCGAACTCAGGCTGGTTCAATCATCGAAGGTGGAAGATCCGATGTCGTTGTGGAGCCTTTAAGGGCCAGCTTGTGTTTGTCCCTAGGGAAAGACTGTCAACGGAGGGTTCCAGGTTAGACCAGGTAGAAGATAGCCCCGAAAGGCGTGTATCCACTGGGCCAACGCGTTTCTTCGAAGTTCGCTTGAAAATGTGAATTGTTGACACGCTGATGATTCACATAAGGTAGTCTTTTTGCCTTGCCTTCACGTTTCACTGGGACTCGGGCACATTTTCCGTAAGCAATCCTTGAGTCTAGACGCGACTGTATTACCCACCGATGTACCTGAATCACCGGAAACGTCTCCGTTACTATGACCTGTTCATGGGCATCAAATACCATGAATGGGAGAATCGTAACTGGTCCACTCTGGCGTAACTTCGCGTAAGTAAGTGGCACGAAAATCGAGATACATATTCAGATACCGATAAGCTACAGGTTCAACTCGCTAAGCCTATATCTCTTTGTACGCAGATGGAACGCCAGATACCCTTTCACGAATTTTTCGTAACTGCTACGCACTCCTTCGTGTGGTGACAAGATAGCAAGTGTCCTCTCATGCGCCTGGATGCAACGTTTCACCACGTAGCAAAGAGTTTCACTCTTTAGCTCTCCGCGAGCTTCAGACAGAAGTGAAATGAGGTTGTGCGTTTCATTTTCACACTCCTCCTTGTAGAAGGAGGTGATGTCGTTCGTGAAGTTAATGACTTCCCTCAGCAGAGGAAGAGCTTGAACGTATAAGTTATACGGCAGGTCTTTGGGGAAGATGAACATGGCATATGCTTCGGAGATTCCACTGAGCTCGCGAAGAAATAAAGCGTATCTGTCAACGTTATGAGTCTGTCATCTTTGATGAGTAAGTAAACCAGCTGCGAGAGAAAGGTTACTCACCGGTTCAGATTTACTGCGTATCTCTAAAATCAACCCAGTGATAAACCTGAGACCCGCTTGTACAATAAAATCAGCAGCGACTTCGCCAAAAAGCTGAGAGGTTTCTGCTAGGACACTCGCAAAGTCGTCTAGCATCTTGGTTGGCTGTTTCTCCGAGGAAGCAAAGTGCTGCGCGAAAGAAATTATAACGGAATTCACTGGAAGCATTATTACAGATAACGATATTCACCTTGGTAAAATCAGGAACACCGACGAGGATGTCAGGGTCACCAGGATAGACATGGTCGAAGTATGTCGCTAACGCGGTGAAGAAGACGATGTATACTTTGACGTTATCATCGGCGAGATGATGGTACGCCGAGGCAGTGATACTGAGCCCAACTGTTAGGTAAGGCTTGAGCACATCGAGGGCATATCCTCGACGTTCAGCCTCTTTGATACAGAGATCTTCGAGTGCAGCGTCCTCGACGGATGGCAAGTCGGTGGTATCAAAGTAGTTCAAGAAAGATCGCAGTATGTCTTCGGTGGTCTGTTTCGGCGGAAGGTCTGGCAACCTAAGCACGCGTCCTAAGGGAAATTTTCAAACAAGAAATGCATTAGCGTGGAGAAGAGTACGGTACATGAAACCACCATACTAGCTAGATTCGACAGAGAAGAAGCCCAGGATTGAAGCCCTCGATGTTGGATAGCTTGAAGGTCTACGCGTGAAGGAGCTGGCATAGTTAGTACTTCGTCAGATGCGGCTTGCCTATGCTTCGATGTAGGGTATCGATACGACAGGAATCCATATGAAGTTTCGACTTCAATGTGTACTCTCAGGAGTTACCAACAAGGATAGCACCCGTTCGAAATGGACCTTCATTCACATGCTCCATCATGATACTCAGCATCACCGCAATAGCTATTCCCCGGAGGTCAATAATTACACACACAAGGAAAATTATGATGGTGGAAATCAGAGGCTCGAAGTAACGACGCAATTACGACGTTGTTTGTGCCAGCCCAACTCCCGATAGACGGACCGCAGATTGCCAACAGGAATGGCGTAATGATGATCGAAATTATCACCTGCATTCGGATTCCACGTTCATTTTAGAGCCATCTATACACCTAGGCTAGGTCCTCTCTTTGTCACTGCTTGCACGCCTCCTACGGCACTTGAGCGGCGAGATATCCTGCGTTCCGGAGATTTCCCGATAAGTCTGGAAGAACAAGAAAACGGTGGGTTGGGTCCAAAAGCTGAGGCCCATGGAAGGGAAGTCAAGCTTCCACTGAGGAGGAAATCCAGACCGAGTCACAGTAAAATGAGTAGAAACTACCGATAATGAAGTTCTGAAGACGACGCCATTCGGCTGTTCACTACCGTATTGATTCTCTTTGAGGGCCATCAGAGAGTAACAACGCCCACCCCGTGTCGCTCGTATCATGAAGTATTGACCACGAGCCATGGATTCTAAAACGTCATCACAGAGCCGGCGGCCTTTGCACAGAAGGAATGGGAGCATGCGTATTGGGAGTCGTCCAATCCATGGCCGTGTACTCGGAGTACAACGATACTATGTCCGACAAGGGATAGTCGACAAAGAGTTTCAGGATAAGGCCAAAACTATGCTCTCGTGATTCGTTTCTCACATGCTAGTAGAAACGAATTGAGAAGCACGACAGCCGTGTATTCCTCCACTTTACGGTAAGATAGACTCGTCATCTTGCAAGTCGCGATGTTGCACCGTAATTGTCATGGGCAAGAATGGCACTGGTGGGAGATATGGTGACACCTGTGTCGGAATCTGGGGAAATAGGGAAGCATGGATAGCGTGCCTCTTCAACCTTGTGCAAACATTCATTTCCCAAAAATGAGACGTCTCCGTGATCATTTCTTTCTGCTGTTCATTTGGATGTGCAATCCCATTCTTTTTGCAATGGTGCTGCTGATACTACGGAGGCCAGCAAGTGATAAGTATGAGGATAACGGTACCAATAGCTAGACCAGCAGCAGCGTGAGATGCAGCGAAGAAGGCATTGGTGGAACTCTGATTGCACTTTCTTTAATGAAGAAGCATGTCTTCCCCTGTGATCTTTTCTTTGTCACGGATTGCTTGGTGTCCGGCGGCATCCCGCGATCCTAAGATACGACCCCAGAAAGACAGTCTAATTGCCTTGCTCATCTGTGTGAATCAAGTATAAATACAGGGTCTCAGTTCGCGTGAAGTTAGACGAGACATCACCCTTGCCTTGTTGACATTAAAAAAGGTTTAAACCCGACTAAAGCTGGTTGCCTGGTAAAGGAAGACGGCACAGGGTGGTCGCGGCACGGCACGTTTATCAAGCAAGCGCATATGTTGATTCAGAGGGTAGGGGTCGTCCAACTTCCTTCCAGGGGAAAGGTAGAGTCGTGACACCCCAGTGAGCAAGGAATGTGGCCCCCTCGCCATTCACTTTTACCCTCTTGGATAGGTACAAGGGAATAACAGTGCCAAAGATCCTTCAATAAACAGTACCATTTTTTATCATGCTCACGCATAGATACTAATGCCAACCACCCGTTGAAGTATTGATCAGAAGCAAGGCCATGTGGTCTATCTGTACTCGAAAAGAACGACTTTGTCGTCTACTCCAAACTCCTAACCTTTAAAGGAACCCGGGAACCCAGATGTGCTTCGCCTTTCACAACAGGCACTATCGCTTGTGCGCCGGGGAACTGCTGTATTACCATGCCTTCTGGCAAAGTGAATTCAAAATTCTGGATGAGGTTCGCTAGAACTGTTTGCATCTCCATGACCCTGCGGTTTACGTTCAGATATGAATGAAACTGGTCATAAAGGAGGAAACGCACGCAAATCGCCACCTATGTATGAGCGAAAAACTTAAGTCAGTAGACGGATATTGACTCGGACGATGGCTTTCAAATCAGTAATTACCCAATACACGAACGAGAACCAGAGCCTAGGCATAGCATGAACGGGTTGATTCGATTAAATTGAAGAATTACTCACTGAACGACATCCTAAGATCTCAAGGTAAAATTTTATGGATGAAAAACAACAGCTCCTACTTACAAATTCGCATAGACTCCCAACGATATAGGGATACTCTTGTCGAGGAAGCGGGCTGGATTCCATTCTTCTGCGTCAGCGCCCCAGATGGATGCGAGACTCAAAATCGTGGAAATAAATTTCACAGTGAAGCGGGATATGACTCACACAGACATACCGGTTATACAAATACACAGAACAGAAGAGGGTCTGTCCTTTGGGAACTACCAGTGTTTTAGACCCCATAAGAGGTAGAATGTCCTCATGAGGAGCGACACGTGTAAGTGTATGCACGATGGGATGAAGACGAAGGGCTTCCTATGAGAGGTTCACAAATCCACGAATGCGATGAAAGAGACAG
Source organism: Armillaria altimontana (assembly GCA_022818075.1). Lineage (NCBI taxonomy): Eukaryota > Fungi > Basidiomycota > Agaricomycetes > Agaricales > Physalacriaceae > Armillaria > Armillaria altimontana. The sequence goes on along the minus strand of JAIWYR010000005.1, from coordinate 451,571 downwards.
CCACACTCACTTTGATCGCAGCGTTCAAAAACGGTAGAGAGTCATAGTCATCATGATAGGAGTGCTTTACTTCTTCGCGAATTATGGATTGATGCTCAGGATGTGCGGCGAGTTCATACAGCAACCAGGACAGAGTCGTAGCTGTTGTCTCATGTCCGGCAATTATAAATGTTCTAAGGGAAAGACGGTCATAATCAGTTGGATACTAATCAAAAGGAAAGGCGACGAACATGAACTGAAGCTCAATTTCGTCATCCCGCATTTGTCCTGTAAGGCGTGCCTTTGCTAAATGAAGAGCATGAGCAACAGCGGGTTCGGATATACACCAACTCCTCTAGACTTACTTAGCACATCAACAATGTCCTTATCCATCCCATCCTGCACTCCGTGGGCAGCTAAAATCTCTCGAGCAGTTTTTCTCCCCACTTCTCCCACGTTCGCCAGCTGGCGAAGTTCTCTAGTCGGAAACAGCTTTAAAATCTTCAACACCGAATTTGGAAGCATTCGTATCAGGGCTACGACCATGAGCTCTAGAGATGATGGATTGGACTGCGAGGCCGTGCTTTACTCGGATGTCAGACGGCGAGGTCGAGAGAAACTCAAGTCCACCACGTACAAAAGGTGCTTTAAGACTTTCTGTAACTCGGTTTCCCGACTGTCAAGCGATCCCAAATCGTATCGAAAAGCACCTGTTGGATGTCAGACCAGATGTTAATAAAACCATTGGGACCACTTTCTTAGACCGATTATATCAAGAGAGACCTTGCTCATCCAATCGACAACATCAGTTGGTTCGCTAGAAGTGCATCGTCTCATAGCGTTTACAACCTAGTAAATGGTCATGATCTTCCTTGGACACTGATCAATGTGAAAAAGACAGACTTACCTTATCGCTGCATTGCTGAAATATAACCTGAGAATTCCGCAGATTAGTAGAGGAGAACGCCGGATTGAGGATCTTGCGTTGTCGGTGATGGTCTTCCTCTTGACAAACAGGTTCTAGCTAAGATAACATCATTACAAAATCTCACGCACTTTTGGCGACTAGAAGCCCTCCGGTCCCTCCAAGGATAAGTCCGAAGATAAAGTCCGTGTCCGAAGTTTTGGGATAAGGATGTAAGGCATGGAAAATGTGCTCGAGGGCCTTTGGATCGGATACTACCAGGAGGTCTTGCTAGGTGCCCATTGGTTTCAACTGGTATAAAACGAAGGTTGGAAAGTGAGCTTACACCAAAACAGCCTCCGATACGATAGACGGTGCCATATTTCCTGCGCCATTTCGTCTCAAGACCACCAAATTCATCCTGACTGCGAAGAACAAGCTCATGGCCTGGTGGGCGATTGTTCAATTCCATACTTAAGCTAAATAACATAGAATAGCTTACCTAGCCAGTAAGAAGCAGACGGTGGTCCGTCAATATATTTAACAGAAACTCGTTTAAACCACCAGCCAAGGAAGGCGGCTGCGAAGATGGAAGCGAATGCTACGGAGAAGAGGGACATTGATTGAGTAATCACTTTCACAGGTGCTGAAAGGGAGTCGAATTTATATTAAAAAAAGTCCGGTGACATCACTTCTGTCAGGTCCTCATGATGTTTTTGTTCGGAGAACAATGTTGCCCGTCATACGAAGATCGTAAAAGTGCAGAAAGATCTGCCACCCTGATGGAACAATCCACAATCTGCACTCCATGCGCTTGCGCTATTCGACCAGGCCGGCACATATCGCGATAGTTCGACGATAAACTGGCTCGTTTTCTACCCGAGGAACCCCCTGCGCTAATGAGAGAAGTAACATACAGTCAGCATCCGCGACCAGTCATATGAGACCCCAGGTGGATCGAGAAGTGTAGAAGGGTCTTGAATGTTGTGCAACGAAATGACGTTAGGCTCTGGAAGGAGATCTAGAGGGTAATGTTTCCGATACTCGGAATTTGGAGGCCCGATCTCCCCAACCTCAAGCCACTCCAGCCGGCTAAAGTATAATTCCTCCCATACGGGGTGAAGCGATCTGTTCATTGTAAACAAGGTCAGTGAACTGGGAAGCTATCCAGTCCAGTGGGGTACTGGAGGAAAGCCTATATTTTTTCGGGGACAAAAGGGCGCATTTCTCTGCGACCAAATCTGGATCAAGGGACCCAGGAAATCCGGCGCTATGAAGACATGAGTGTATGGACAAGAGGAATGGAGGTCACTAAAGACGAACTTGGGGACGAGAATGTTGCTGAAAATTCCTTCAGCGTGGTACCAACCTTGGGGCATTCTTGACTATCCATCTGGTGTGGGCGCCGCATCAGGGACTAGCACCATGCGGAAGGAAGGACAATAGGTCTTGGGATGCCTATAACTGATGCGGCAGCTTGTGCTAGTACGTCCGATCTTCGCACACCTTGACAATCATAAATCTGCTAGTATCAAAAGTCAACTAGCAGTCACAAAGAGCACCGCAAGGCTTACAGCCCTATTTCCTCCGCTTGTGACACGGCGCAGTTATCCATACAGCAACAGAATGGTCGCGTGAGACTCTGTTGAACGGAAGGAGACAGGTGTTTCCCACGGAAACGCGTCGCGGGCCCGTGCGCACCGGGTGTCCGGGGTGCCGGGTCCGACCGGGGGCTTCCTTTCTCACCTTCGCCTTCATTGCGCTCCGGCTTCGCTGGTCGATCTCGCTTACTTCTTTACTATAGCGCAACTCTCGTTCTCCTGTTTTTCTTCAATCAAAAGCCTACTAGTACCACAGACTGCTCCACATTCCAATGGTATCAGAAAGGCGAACTGAATCCTAATGGCTGACGAGCTCACTTCGGGTGAGTCTTAGAAATAGTCTCGCCGACCGTTTGCTGAAGTTTCTTTTCTGTGCTAGTAATTCTTCTCGCAAGCTGGTCGGTTTCTCCGGATCCGTATGGCTCAGTCGTCATTCGCGTTGGAGATGTAAAACCCCTCGGAGCAGGGACAAATGGATTCTCCAGGCAGTGTTCAGGATGGCTAGCCCTTGTTGTTCTTGAGGCTGTCTCACTGAGCATGATGCAACCTGTGTCATGGTCCGTTCTTCCCTGGCGCCTCTTTTTCGGGTCAGTGCTCCCTTCCATTCATAACGCTCCCCTTCCATTCACACAATTCTACATCTCACAGCTAGGATGCAGAATAAGGAGCGACAACGGACCCATCGTTCTACGACACCAATTTTGATTGGCGAACTTTACCGTATGTCGATATCTTTTGCTTTGATCATGACATTTCTGGCTTACTGTGCGATAGTTTATATTGTATTTTTGCGTATTGAAATTGAAAACTACTATATTCTCAAGCCTTTTGTGTGCATTATACGTGGCCACGAACCGAGAATTAAGGTGTACTACACCGAAGAATCTATAATCCAAGGCCGTGGTCCGTGTTGCTTATTCGGATCCTCGACGCCGGGTTTTGTTGTGATGCGACCGCGCCGTCGTTACGAGGTTCACCTTGCATGTGTGCTTATCTGTGCTTATTCTACTTGGAGAGGCCAGCTCTATTCCTCTCAGGCATGAGATATGCCCATATCTCCAAATTACCTCGATCTGCATCCACCGAGTCGCTCGTTTCTGGCGACATCAAAGATAACCCCAACGAAGAATTATCCTCTGCCAACATCAAAACCAGGAGACCTCGATTCACGAGTGCAAAATGTCGTCTCTGCTGTAGAGAAAGACACAAGCAAGGAGAGTGCACGCAATCACAGGAAACTTTCGATGTGCAAATGTATGCTTATTATCGGGATGTCATTAATCTTCATTTCAACTGTGACAGTTCATGTACGTGCGACAGCTTTTACCCATTGCTCAAGCTCCGATTCGACCCAACTGGCGTATCCAAGGCGCTATAAATGGGATCGTCCCGAGCGGACACCTTGCTTTTTCCCTCTAATATCATCATCTCGCAGAGAGTCCTAGCCCCCGTACGTCAGATACCACGATGTCTACCTCTGACTGACACGATACCATACCGTAGTCCTACAGTCCACGTCTTCTCTCTCCAAGCGACCAGCTTTCTTCCAAATGATGAGACGGGAACTCAGCGCTCATCCTTCATCTTTGCACCGCCTTTCGCGTTCCGCTAAAGTCACAAGGATTTACGTACCTTCTAAATTCTGATGTTCCTCTTCTTCGTTGCTGCCTTTCATCTTGTCGGCGACTACAACCTTGCATGATTAGCTTCGACATCGTGAAGATGTAGACTAAACGAGTACGAGGAAGTGTTGGCACCGCGTAGTAGGTTTTCGTCTTAATTCCTTTGTTGATGACGCTAAACTGTTTTAATCATCAGAAAGATTGCACTCGGGCATCGGACCGTCACCTCAGTTGAGTTGTATGATGGCGGAGCAATCATGAGAGCAATGCAAGCATTTACGGCAGACCTTTAATCTGTCTACCCGTTCGCCAGACTCAATGCAATAAGATTGCTAAGGCTCTCGCATCAGCAGCCTCTATATTTACTAATGATGGAGTAACTCTGTATATTGAAGCCCGTATAAAGAGTCCTGAGACAACTATGCGATGTACTTTTCCACACCGGAAGAATGCGCCTGGGAGTATTATGTCATTGGTCGGTCAGTGTGCTTCACCATGCGAAGAACATCAAGGCTCATCATTTTGTAGGGATAAGATGGTATCTCCGGCGTTTAATCGATGGAGATGAAACCGAGCTAGGTCCCAGGTGTGGACATTTTGCGTTCATTTTTGTCATTGCTGGTTTTTGTAATGGCCATATTGTATTCACCACGTCGTAGCGGTCAACGGTTCTATTCACATAACTTTTTGAAGCGCGCGCTAAATTATCCCCATGGGCGAACAATTGTATGACCTTCAGTAAGAAATGGCTGTTGGGATCATAAAACATTAGACAGACGTACGTGCTTCTTTTGTATTTGGTCTGCTTTTACTTAGGTCTTCCGTACAGGCCTGGGAAGGAACGCCGATGATCAATCTTAACAAGTCAAGCTCAAGTATCAGATACTCTCCAAAGCCCGACCCTCCGGCTGAATCCCACTACCGAGACGGGCTCGACATCACGCACCTTGAGTATTTCTTTTGCGTCTACCAAGTATTTGGAGCTCAACTGATTATTGCCTAGGCTCGTCCTCCATGGCACTACATAACATCGCAGCGTAAGCGTAGAGTAACTCGTCCCTTTGTGCTCATGCAATCTCATCAGAAAGGCAACATGGATCATCATCGACTCGCGGATCAGCCGTCCTCTTTATGGCCATCAACGTTAGTGAACATCCATAGCTGCTCCCGCTATCTCAGCTGATCTCGTTCCCGAGTGTTTCCATTCCCTTCATTTTCAAGATGACAGTGTCCTGCGGCACCGGGCGATTAACGATTGAACACCGCTGCTGCCTCCGTGACATCTCGATTGTCGCCTTCGAATTGCCTGGTGACGGAGGTTTTCCCTGTTTGCTGTAACCGTCACCAAACAACTTAACCTTCTTCGGAGGTGATCCAAGTGTGCTGCATGCCAAACGCTGGATATATATGACATGCTACTCCCTTAACGTTGGTGTACCAAAATGCCTCCTCTCACTCCGATATTGATAGCTAATCATTTCCCGCTTGAATTGACCCTCGGTGCAGTCTATTTTGGGGCTACCATAGCTGCAGTGTATGCTTTTGTTCCCTCGAGGTTTCCTTCCAATACTCATCGCGCGTTCTAGTTTCTATGGCATCACGATTCTGCAGACGGTCATCTACTATAAGCAGTATCCTAATGATCCCTGGATCTTTCGATATGCTGTATGTGAAGAAGAGGCGTAGCTGCGTACTCGTCGTTTCTTACCTATCACATGTAACCAGGTCGCAGTACTATGGTGCGTTTGCGAGGAGTCTGGGTCAACGTATCGAACCATTCCCTAACGTCCATTACAATTCACAGGATCCTCGATACGCTGAGCGTCGTATTTAGCACCCACGCCTTGTACTTTTATATGGTCGAATCGTTTGGAAGTTATTCTGCCCTTCTCGACATCATTTGGTACGCCCACCTCGCGTCTGTCATTGTTTTTGGTTTGACTGAGATCACTGGCAGGAGTTTCCCGGTGCTTCTCTTTCCCCGCTTCATTCATTATGTGGACGTCTAAAGTTCCTTCCTTCCACAGTTGCAGCTCCTAGTCAATGTAAGTGGATTTCGGAATGATCTTGCATCCTTCTCTAACTGTTGACTAGATGTTAACCGTTGTTGGAGTCCAAGCGTATGTCTCCTTCGATTGATTCTCCAAAGATCGGAAACACTTAGTCGCCCTGGTACAGCCTATACGCTGTCAGAATATGGAAACGTGAGTTTCTGTCGGTAGTGGAGAAAATGAACCCTGACTGTTGCCATTGGTTTTCTAATAGTCGGTCGGAAAATCAATAAGGTCATACCATGGCTTATCGTACGTGCACTCCTTCTCCTTTTCACAATACTCGTGCAACTGTCCTTGGAAACACCCCGCAGTTTCTTGCTGTTGCCGCTTCCTTTGGTGAGACCTCCTTTGTCATAATGAATGAAGATCTGAATGCCAATTCGAAGGCACCGGAATTTGTGAGTATCAATTTTATATATACAGCGCTGACTTTAGTTAATGCTACTAGACGCTATCTATGATACGTATGGACTAGGCCTCTTTATGATCTTCGGCTCTCATGCTAACCTTGTGACTAGATACACCCTATCAAGCCCCTTTGGCATCCCCACCATCAGTGTAGGCTTCGGTAGGTCTGTACTGAACATATGGTCACTCTAACGCTATTGCAGACATCCATTTATGTGGTCTACTCTACGCTCGCGGGAGCGGACTTCTTCATCGCTGCTACAATGTGCTACTACTTGGACAAGGGCACTTCAATGACGAGCTTCTCCAAGTATGGTTGCTTTCTCTACAAACTTCACGAATACGATTGGTGCTCATAGCAAGAATCGTCTGCAGTACGACGAAGATGATTGTGGGATTGATGCGGCTTGCTGTCATATCTGGTCTGGCGACGAGGTATCTTTTGACCTGTCTGATATGATGAGAGTTAATCATGGCTGTTCACTCAAGTGTATGCTCGCTACTTACCCTTGTCTCGGTAATGGCTTGCCAATCCTTGATCCTCTTGATCCTCATCTTTCATACAGTTCGTGGCCTGGCCAAAGACATTGATTTTCATCGCAATCCATTTCATTCTACCGAAGCGTGAGCGTTGAAGTCTCCTCGACTGATTTCTTGTCCACCCCTAACTATTCACCGGCAGTCTACATAAACTCTATGCTCGCGATGCAAGTTTACCTCCTCGTTTCATTTGAATAATGATGTAACCCCGAGTAGGCTCAACGCACGCAACGTGCAAAGAACGACAAGAACCAAAGGGCATTCCGTCAACGAGAAGACACCTAGGGCTACCTCTCGCGCTTCCAGAAGCGGTGCAGGTGATGCAGCAAGGACGGTACGTGACGCACTTATCGCGAGTACGTCAAAGATATTCTACTCTTTTTTCTTTCCAGAAAGTTAATGTACCTGTTTCCATCATGGAAAGTGGTCGTTCAAATGGCAGTGCCGGAAATATGACATTTACTCGAGAATTTACCCCATGACACTGATATATCTAACTATGTAACTAATCCGGAACGCATCATACACGCGGGAACAATGTAGATGTAGCAGTATCCATAATAAAGCTCTTTGCTATAGATTTTGGTCAGACCCGGCAGTATAATCGTGAACAAAGGGTGGAACCAGAAGGAAAGGCATGACACTGGAGACTTAGTCTGTGGCGAAGCGTTGGACTATTCACGAGAATCATTCGTAAGCGCGTCATACGCAAAGGTTCATAGTATCTCACGCCAATCTTAGACTCTCGGGTAATAGTCTGTCCTCAGCCGGCTCTCCGATTGTGAAGACCATACTTCATCGTTCCTACGAACCCAGGATGTTAATGGAAAAGCAATGACAGCTTATCTGCTGTCAACTAGTATCAATATCAAGATATGCTACATGTTTCACAAGTTCAAAAAAGAAATATTTCCAGTACCTTTCATCCACCATACTGAACATCCAGGCCGTCCTTGCAGAGCCTCTCCCATCTCGCAGAGAGATCGTCATCATCAAAATACAAAGGCTCATCCAAAATGAGCGTCTGCAAGGTCCTACTCCCGTTAACTGCTTCTCTTCGGGACGCGACCATCCCAGAGATTATATCGCTCGCGTCCTCGAACTCAAACGTGGACCCAGTCAAGTCTATGCTGCGTAGCTGAGGAACTAATCGCGAAAAATCTCTCTTTCTTCCCAGCTGAAGAAAGATGTCATCGGTCTCCACCTTCGCGCTGAGTTTCAGGTACATCAGGAGTGGGGTGTGCTTCAACAGGTGCGTCAACATTTCGCTGTCGAGAGTCTTTGAATCGTCAACCTGTATACAGAGATCCTCCAACATCGGCGCAGTCTCCGGGGTGAATTCCGGCAAAACAATATCCTCCTCCGTCTCGTTAAATTCCATCCGTAACTCGAGGAGCCCCGGCAGAGCGAGCCGTGAAAATAGCTCGGCTATGAATTCTGGCGAAGATGCAGGGCTATTGGTTACGATCAGCACCTGGAGATGGGCGTGCCAACACAAGTCGGAAGGTGTGTCTGAGAGGAAGTCTACGTCTGCCGAAAAACTGCCAGACACCATATTCGGCGCTCTTTGCACGACGGCGAGGAACTGCATATTGTTTCCATGCACTGACGCCTGGATGAGTTGGTCCCACGGAAAATGGAACAGGTCATGAAAACAGATTCCCCAATCCCATTCTGTGAGTTCTAACTCTCGTAATTCCGGCGCAAACCGGAACGCTTCAATCATGGTTATTGGCTCTGTGTCCGGTTCAGGATCATATAGGCATATGCCGAGCCATCTCAGAGCACTCAGTGAGCCGGAAACATTGTTGAGAATGCGTAACGCGGAAAAGGGAAGACCAACGAAGAGCCTTTCCCATCGGGGAGAGGTGGAGAGAATCATGGGAAGAACGGGATGGTCCGACATATCCTCCTCACTCTCGATAGCAACGGTAAGGCATTGTGTACCGGACCTCTCCAGATATGTCCCAAGACGGAATAATGAAGCCTTGTGGTCTTCATATCCGCAAAGTTGGAGCCGGATGAACGACCATAGTCTCGGTGTAGTCAAAACAGCCTTCCGCCATTGAGACGAGACGTAGGATAAGTTCCAGGGAGGACTTGTGATGTTGAGGGAATCAATCAACGATGTATCCATGTCCGTATCGCTGGACTGTAACAGCTCGCTGTCTGGAAGGAGACATGAAAGAAAGATGTGACTCAAAATCTCGGGGGGTAGACGACGGACGGGGTTCAAGACCAATTTCGAGTCAGAGATGTGCTTCGCTGCTCGGTTCTGCTCTTTCAAGAGTGATTCGAGTGTAATCTGAGTCAGTGATATGCGTTGCTGGAGGAGAGCTAAATATCGCTCTCCCTCACGGACAACAGCTTCTAGTTCCGCACGCTCTTCACCGACAGGAGCTTCGTTACAGACAAAGAAATGTTGATGGAGTCGAGCTGCAGAGATCCCGTTTGGAAGAGGCCTTTCAGATTGCGCGAACCCGCACTGAGGACACGGCCCCCCACATGTCGGAGATACGGTTGTGATCATAGTTTCTTCGTCTGAGTCGCGGTCAATAAGACTGAAGAAAGTCATGTTAGACATAGCATAGAAAATCCAGTCAAGTTTGGTACCTTTGTTCGTTGATATTACCGTACGCAAGCTTGGGCGCCCAGCGAAGCGCCAAAGTGGCTAAGATTGCAAGCCGGCACGTGGACTTAAGGGCAGGCCGTCTTAGCAGCCCTCCTTTCGGCCGAAGGCCTCGCAGACAAAAATAAACCCACGACGCGACTGTTCACATGATCGTCTTCTTTCGCACTTATTTTGTCAACATTCGGAGCCCCGGACTCTCCGTATGTGTCAGAAAGCTCTCTCGAGTCTCGAGGACGTACGTTCGTGAGGACAGCCCAGATATTGTCGACCAGCAGGGGGTCGCGAGGGTTGTGCTTAGCCCAAGGGGGTCGCAAAAACCGAAAGAATCATATAGGGTCGAAAATTTTTTTAAGGCCTCGATGGAGCGACCGACCGACCGGCGTGGGAATAACATACCGAGAATAGCTGCTGAGTCATCTCATCCTACCATTTGGGGACTTCACAGCCACCGGTAATCTCTCTATTCCCGGACCCGAAGCTACCCATCTTGCATCCGACTTACCCAAGTCTGCCCCCAGTGCTGCCGAGAGGTTCCTTGAGCCTCCTACAGGTCAGATATGATCTGACAGGTTTTATTTTACACTGAATAATGCATCAATGGCACCCAGGATAACCCCATTTCTCTATACAGAGGGGGGGGGAGGCAAAAAAAATTTTAAGGCCTCCTGGGACTGACCAACTGACCAACTGACTGACCGACCCGATGTGCCGGCTTGGCGGGCCGCAACCCCCTTGGCTTAGCCTATCCAAGATGTTCGAGAAACAAATTGGAGGGATAAAGAGGTATTTTCTACCCAGGTTTATTGTTGCCCAGTCCAGTTAGGGTCCCCACATTAACACCACTGTCTCCTGACTCAACTTACTTATGGGCATCTCCAGTAAAACCAAAGTCGCCTCTCAGCTATACATCATCTGCACATATTGGAATGAAGCCAAGTAGCTATATCCCTCCCACTATCATTTCGTCCTGGATATTCAGTGTTATACCATTATCTAGGCATCAATTGGACATCGTGGGCCTATCTGCGACACTCCCGTCGCTGATCAGGAGTACTACTATTATTCAGGCATTCATCTTGGGATGCCGGTATTGTATTTCTAATCTTGCTCACTCCCATGCAGCCCTTGTTCCTATAACCGGCGAGTCATTCAGTGTGCTCCCTGATTTTACAAAAACCATTGCAGTCCTGCGGACCAATCGTGCAAGGGCCTTGGGCAGGTGTAAAACAATCCAGACAAAGGAAGCTCAGTGACTGCATGGTGGCTTCCACTGATCATTCATGGAACTTGCCAGCCTCTTGGCTCGGCTATTTCAGATTGGAAACAGAATGATATAATGGGATACATCATCTGGTGTCCTGGAAGTGGTGTGTTAAGTGGCTATATGCGCTTATCAATGTTGCAGGTAGTGACAAAGGCACAATTTTCTGTCTTAGTAACTAATCTTGAAATGCATTGTTAGGAATCATACTTCAGATCTCGCTTCATTTACATCATGTATGCACCGTGTGAATGCAGGATGTCCTTACCTGAAACACAGCGCCATTGCAGTCCGGTAGTGCTTCATACCTTAAATCGACTGTTTCTGGGTCTGTCACTACTACCTCAATGTTACAATAGTACGCATTCCCCACCCTCACTGCACTCGCCTAGCCTGCTCCCGCTCTTGTCTTTTCTGTTGGATGGTAACACGATGAATTTTTTTGTAATGCTTATTGGATCTGACCTTGGTATGCACGTCAGATGTACGGACGTTCAGAGTTCGTATGACACCAATGATTTGCTTCTATTATCACCTTTTGCTTGGTAATCTGTTATACGTCCATTGGATAGCAGCGCCATTTGTCAACTGAAATATACCACCGCAGGAACAGAGGATACTGTATATCTATTTTTAAGTGAGCGGCTGCAGTATCATTATAAGCGAACCTGGGGGATACATATATGGTAAAAATGCACAATCTGTATCATAGTCTGATTCAGGCAAAAACCTAAATAACGATCATCCATCTATAGGTCCATAGGTATCTTGGTGTCTTTCAATTTAATCTCATCACAATGTCGGAATGAGGGTCCTGGAATGGTTCAATGAAGCAACTGCCTGTACTGGAAGAAAGTCCGACATCATCTTCCTGGGGCCTGGGCCTCAACCCTCGTTCCAGCAAATATTGAGATGAATCAAAGATGCTGAGATACTTATGGACCTATAGGTAGATCATTCTTTAGGTTTTTTCCTGACTCGGACTGTGATCGGTCATACAATCTTTACCATATATGTATCCCCGGGTTCACCTGTTATAGTATACTACTTAAAGCCGCACTTAAGATAGACATAAACCGCCCTCTGTGCCTGTTATTCTTCCAGTAGGCAAACCTGTCAGCGATAGATCAAAGAGATACATTTGCTGTTCCGTGACCCAATTGAGGAGAAAGTGAAGGAAATCTTTGCAACATCATTAGCGGTAACTCTTGAGGAGAATGTGAAGGTGTGAAGGGTGTGAAGGTGTGAAGGTGTGAAGAATGTGAAATCATACACGAGGTTAACTATGAATGCCCAGATGGGGTAAGGTAAAGCTATCCAAGATGTCACTTCTTTACAATGGCATATGGTATATAAGGAGTCTATGTTAAGACTAATATACTACCTGTACTCACAGGACTCTGGCCTGTTCTCCTATATGTGATGACATCCTGTAAATCCGAGACCATAGTTACTAACATTTCTTCCATGATATCGCCAGCTTGGCTGTCTACGCTGTTTCTCGTCCTCTATCTCACGTGCAGCACCTTTCTACGCATCCATATCCCACTATTAAAGCCAGGTACTGCTGTCCAGTATCTTGTACTCAGCATCGAAGAAGAAATTACTGTCTTTAACACCCATGTGAGAGAGCTGGGGACGTTCAACAGCCAACTTTTATTGTATGTGTTATTCAACCCTTGAGTCAACGTAGCATGTCGGCTCACAATGATACAGACTAAAGTGCAAATCCCTTGTCCTGTATCAAGAGCTGCGTCAGGTGGACGATGCTGTGCTGTGGTCCGACATACATACATGGTTGAGATGTATCTCGAGACTGCAAAAAATTTGGAATGATACCCGCGAACATCAGCATACAGTTGACACCTTGCAGAAATGTATGCAGGTGCGGCTTCAATTTTATGTATTTTCCTCTGTTATTGAGCTCATGGCAGTATCTCCAGGATGTGATTTCCACAGTGGAAGAGGTAAGGTTGCATGTGGAGGTGGAGATTGCTCAACATATGGAACACATCCCTGCTCTTAATATGTCTGAGTGGTCGTACCAGGGCCTAGCAACAGTGTAAGAGGGCTTACCATCATGTCACAGTGGTGTTCATCTTCCAGCCACAAAAATATATCTTTAGGGTACTCAACGGCTTGTTCTCCTGTTTTCGCTGTTCTGTATCTATCCAATGCTGTCAATTTTGCCTCATTTAAGTATTTCCAAAGATATGAACATGTGTACACATCACAACATCTCAGTCATGAGACAACTTGCCATAGAATTGCTTTGAGTAACACTATGTGCTTCACCATCAGCTGAGGACAATATAACATGGGGAAGCAAAATCTACCAAGCTATACCTCTATCGCTATGACTCAAGATCAGGGGAGTTACTCGCATTGAATTTGAGCTTTACCATTATTCATGGATTTGATGCAGCATTCTGGCAGATTATAAGTTTTTTTAGTCAGTAGCATTTCATGGATACTACAGGAGGAACGTCGTCGAGGATACACACCTATCTGGGAATAAGTAGATCCTGAGCGCAAAATCGTCATCAAGTTCTTGAGGGTAGTCAATGTCACAGAATAGCAGTAAGCATGTTGAGAAACAATGATACAAACGATATTATATCTAAAATGCCTGACTACTAAATATTTCAGGCATGTAGCACCGCAAAGTAGTCTGTGCTTACAGTGGGACTATGTGTATTGTGTCTCCTGGAAATGTTACCCAGCATACGTGAAGTCTTGAAATTGGAGCCGGTATCTCCCAGGAATCATGATATATTGCAAGGACAGATGACCGAAGGTTAGGTACTGATGAACTGACAAACAGAGCCTCGAAGGCAGCATAGTGCACTTGTATCAGAAGGGAAGATAATGCAGTGGGCAAAGTTTAGTGACAGCTTCCCTCGAGATTGGCTTTCCGCTCGATTTCCTCTTCATGCTTGATTGCTCAAAGCGAGAATTTTAGCATAAAATGTTGACTATGAATAGGCAACCTGTACGTGATAAGAATAGCAGATCCGAGGCAGGCAGTGAAGTGTAAAACACTCCTACTACATGAAAGTCAGTTTTAGGTTAATGGTTGCCGAATTTGTCCCGGCACCCGGAGTTACCGGTCCATTACTTGGTCCTTAGCCCTGGCATTGCCAAAATGCCAACTGCTCTTTCTCCTGCAATGATGCGCCTTTACAGGAACAGCCCCATCTTGTCGCCACTGAGCTACTAGTAAGCTTGAAGGCTAAACGTTCTAAACGCTAAGGGTACGTGCTCCTGCCCTCATTCTTTTTGAGATTCATGTCCTGCATATTGCAACAACTACTGGACCCTGGTGTACTTTGCAAGGTTCCAGGAGCGTTCCCTCAAGGTATTCCACTGACTCAAACGAGTCGTCTACTTTTCAACACAGCCACTAGAGAGGTGAGTCATCTTCATCTTCATCTGGTACAGTACTAGTCTTTGTGCTTTCTTTGTTAATAGATTGAGGCCAATGAATTTCCGCTCTCTAAGCAGGCAGATTTTGTGATGATGATGCCTGTTTCCGGGATACCTCTGTTGTCCTCTCTAGGACCAGACGGGCAGAAGAAGGAAAACCATGGGAAAAGCTTTTTTTTTTTTTGGCTACAGGTACGGTCTTTTCCGAGAAATTTTGATTTGTTTCGAACCAGGCGCCTCCATCCACACTACTCAACTGCCGTATTTCTACCACTGACCCGTCTGATCCATCCGACAAAATACTGCATCCAACCCGGGTCAAGTCCCGATCTTAACAACATTGGTCTCGTATTGTATTCCTTTCATTTATATTGTTTTGTCCCTGCGCATCACCATCAGAGACCCATGATACTAGCGAGTTGTGGAGTAGCCTGTAAGATGTATATTGATCTATGAAACCAATATGAAACAGCTGCAGCGTTAATAGATCATATTTGCTCAGTGATCAGTATACTTTTGTGACTAGGGTCCGTTGCAAGTGCTGACGTTGATCTTGCGGTGAGGGAGACTTTGCTCTGACATCGTAGTTGAAGCATCATGTGTTCCAGTAGACTCGTTCTAAAAGCACAAAAACTCGCTCGGCACTATGCAGTCACCAGCTCGCATTTTGGTGTTTTGTACTGAAGTCGTCGAGAAGTTGTGGTAAACGGAATGGATATATTTGAAGACGCTAGCATGCGAGATCTGTCCTTTCTACATCTGAGCGGGTACTACCGAGGCTCAGCAGATTTACTTATTGAAATTATGTACATTTTTTGGGGATTTCGGGAACGTAAGTACTGAGGTTGCATAAGGGCGAGCATACAAAAAGTGGCATTTGGTTTTCGAAGTTAGAGTTCTCGGGCATTGCTCGGGCACCCCTGGGCGCTGGCCATATTATGTCACCGTGGGTGGCAAATGGGTAGACCTTCAAATTATGAATTGAGTCCTACTGCAATCGATGTTTCGAAAGCCTTTCCGTGACTTATGTCCTTCCGGAGTTGACTGGAATACTACTATGACCCCCACTTATGTAGTCGCCGCTGTGAACACTGTAGCCTGTGGTACTGCGATCAATTGATCCCATCATTGATGAGACCGAGGGCACTGAAGTCAGTGATCTCAGTACCAATTCACAAATGTGTGATGGAGGTGCATTGATCTGTTCCCCATGCTGGTCGAGACTTCAAGTACCGGTCCTAATAACAGAGTTCACAGCAGGATGAGGACTCAATTGGTCGAGTTAATTCAAACAAATACTGCGTGAGCAGTGAATTCAATGTTTAGTGGATCTCTATTGATAATTTGATACTATTTCTAATGGATCGCAAAAGTATCCTGCCCGGCGAACACATACGCTACGCTGTTTCTTAAATGATACATAACTCTCATGGCAGTACTACTAGTACCTTCCATACGCGATGCCCTCCTGCAAAGTCGAGACCGTAGTCACCTATCTTGCTTCTACGAGATCACCCGTGTGGGTGTCTACACTGCTTCTCGTGGTCTTCCTCTGTGGCAGCGCCTTTCTGCACATCAAGATACCACCCTTAAGGCCAGGTACTGCGGTCCGGCAGCTCGCAACTAGTATTGACGAAGAAATTATGATCTTCGACGCTCATGCGAGAGAGTTGGGTACATTTAACAGCAAGCTTCGATCGTATGTGTTCTTCGATTATCGAGGCACGGTTATACGCCGAATGATGATGGATATAGGCTGAAGTGCAAATCACTCATCCTATCTCGAGAGCTGCGTCAGGCGGATAATGCGCTTGTGTGGTCTGATAGGCACACCTGGTTGAAATATATCTCGAGATTGAGAAAAATTTGGAATGATGTGCGCGACCATCAGCGTACAATTGACGCGTTGAAGAAATGCATGCAGGTAGAGCTTGTTTCCACATTTTACTTCTGCTATTACGCTCATAGCGGCATCTCTAGGACGTTCTTTTCGCCGTTGAAGAGGAGAGGTCGCGTGCAGAAGCTGAGATTGCGCAAATGACGGAAAGCGCCGTCGTGTTTGATACGCCTGGGTGGTCGTACCCGGACCTGGTAGCAGCGTAAGAGCCCTTACAATGCTGGTATTGGTGTTCGTTTTCCCCACATAAATAAACATGTAGAATATTCGCTACCTCGTTCCCCTTGTTCTGGTTTTATCCTTCGCTATCAATTCATATGATTTAAATCTTCTCAAAGATAAGAACGCACCAACGGGTATAGCCTAGTTCCATGAGGAGGGTGCAGCTTGCCGCAGAACGTTTTCGAAGGTCGCTGCGCTTTACCGTCAGCACGGGGAAACGTAAAATGAAAAATTACAGTCTATCAAACTGATTATCGTCGTGGATCGAAGCTGGCATAATTTCTCAAGTCCATTTCGAGGTTGACATCTTTCAAGGATGTCAAATTTGTCATGTATTCTAATGTATCCATCAAAAGGTCAAAGAGGTGGCCTCTCATGGACCAATGATGATACAAACCTATCGAGGTATCGAGGGAGGAAAGGACAGTAGGTAAGCGGTTAATGATAGACGCCGTGATGTCAGATGTCCTTAGAGGACAGCACAGCCAGCGAACTACTTCAGAAACGGCTTGCCGCTTTCCGGCTCGAAGAGATGAGATCGCGACTCAGCAGCACAGCGCAAAAAGTTGAACGGGGGGCGGGCCGTTTTGCGCTGTGACAAGGGAAGCAGCCTAGTGATGATAAGAGTAGCCGCCGATCGGCAAGTAGTGAAGTAGATACCAGTGTAAAGCGCAAACCAAAGCAAAAGCCGTTTGAAACGGCCCGGGTAGCGGACATATCCGGGCCTTCGTGGCAGCGCCGAAATGCCGGCGTCACTCTTCTATGGACTCAACTCTGACCATCTCGTCGTTCGCTGCATCACTTACGAAGGCAGACACTGCTTGCTGCTCGAGCGAACAGAAATCTCTTCAAAGCTACTTATGCAAATACTCAGGCGCAACTTCATCATCGCCCACTGACGAGATGGAGAGGTTCTCTGGAGAACAGTTATTATGATTGGACTTACGGAGTCCGTGGTACACGTGTGCCAAATTGGAACGAGAGTGGTGGACCTATTCGTTGGTGACGGCCTCTCGACTTCTTTCCTATTTTGCCTGACGAAGATTCCAGATCCAGCCCCGAGGAGAATGCTACTCACTGGTAGTCGCTTCGCCCGAAGCAAATATGTTCTCGAATGCGGAATTCCAAACATTGTTTGGCCCATATAACTAACGAGTCCTCTGCTTCTCCGCGTCATGTAATGTTGATATTGATGACTTCTAACACGCAGTTCGGGCGGTTATTTTAAATCATTCAGGGCACCTCATACCTCAGCTGGCCTGACAAAGGAAGCTCATAAACGTAGAGTTTTTCCCGTGCTAGATTAACCGTGAATTTCGCTATTCCTCAATTTTGCGAAGAAACGGAAATGACATGTTATGCAATCGGCTATCCGCTGCAGGTTAATGATAAACACTGAAATATTCTTTACCTTCGCTGACGTCCAACTGTATTGTTAGGAGCCGAATCTTGCTTGCGACATGCGCGTGGCATCATATAGAGATGTCTGCGCGACCTATCCGTACGATCGAGTGTGATTATGACATACCAGTGGTGATTCAGGACTCGTGCGCCGGGTTACACATCATCTGCGCGTCTCTCAAATTATACCCACTCTACCAGTATGTCGACCTTACCCTCTTTTTCTCTTTGATGACGCTACCTTAACGAGGTCGTGCCTTGTGTCCCAGATGAGAAAGCACGTACTCTCCATGCTACTATTTACTCGCTGGCACCTACACTTTCACCAAGGTCCAAGCGCTGACTTTGTGCCGCTGAAACCGCCAGCAACCTGTTCGTGTATCCTTCAAATCCTGGTGTTCTTCTTCATCTGGGCGCTCCTTGCCTTGTCGACCACGTCACCGTAACCGTACAAATGTCCAAGACCTGTTTCGTTATCATGAGGATGTACCGATGAAACACAAAGGGAGCTAGCGAAAGACGAGGAGAGCTGACTGGTATAGGGCAACAGAAGGAATATAGAGAGGGAGATGGAGTCCGTGAGAAAGGCGGGAAAGGAATAACGCGGCAGGCATGCCGACCTAAGAGATTATGACGGCGGAGGAGCGGTGATCGGGGTCCGAGAAAAGGATGCATCACACGGACATTTTGAATGTCTTAGTTGATGAGGATGCACCCAGCTAGTGCAGGAATCGGTATCCGTGGCGTCACATATAGTCGTCCATATGTTTGTACCAAGGAGTTCCTAGTAAGCTTTCGTTTTCAATCCCTATTGCCAACAACGCTGACTATTTTGCTCTGGAAAAAAGACGGAACTTGAGCATCGAACTATCCTCTCAACTGAGCTGATATGCAAGACTTATCGGGCTAATTAAGAGAAGAACGTGAAAGTCCCGAAACTGTGTGAATCCGCGCATCTGCTCACTATCTCGAATCAAATAGGATTGTCTTGGATTTCACGTCCGAACCCATCATATTTCTCCACCGTAGAGTAATCTTCGCAACGCGCTGAAGCACATCAAGAGCTTCGAGACAATCGAGTGAGGCGGTGAATACTCCCGAGGAATGCACCTGGAAGCATAGTTATTCTGATACTTCTTCGGTCAGTGTCTTCTACCGGGCGAAGAATGTAAGTGCTGATTGTTTCGCAGGAAATCCGAATAAGGTCTCTAGTGTGGAGGTTTGATAGGTTTTGATTTGATTTTCATCGCTGCTTCTTGCTGTAGCGACCGTCATGTATTCTCCGCGTGGAATTCAACAACTGTTTTATTCAGACAGTCAGGCGAAACTCGTCCAGTTCCACGTAACATGTGGATTTCTTTTAGGCGCGCGCTAGAGTATCCCTATTAATGAACACTCATCATTGACTATGAACGGCCGCTCGGATCATAGGACATTGGGCCAATGTACGTTTGTTCATCTTTTGTTTCGGTAAAAGTTTTACGTAGATTCTCCATGCAGGATCGGGAGGGCCAGCTATCAAATCTCAGCAAGTCAAGGAAAATCTGAGCTCCGAGGTTCAGAGATTTTCCGCCGAGGTGTCGGTGAAAAACAGGGCCCCAACATCCTGTGAGCCACTTTTAGCATGACGTGTGTTGTCTTGCTCGACATCCTGCGCCTTCAGTAAGTCCACTCTCCTGTGTCTACGAAAGTGTTAGTGCTAACTTGATCATCAGTCAAGCTCAGCCTAAGTTGACACCGCAACGTAAGCGCCGAGGAATGGGCTTCATTTGGGTTGCAGGTGGTCACCAGTAAAGAAAGTCCCTCGTGGACCGTAGAAGTGTCACATAGCAACACGGATGGGCATCAACCCGTGCCAGGGACGTCGTCTTCGAGCTCATCAATGCTTGTGATCATCTGCAGCTGCAGCAGCTCTTGCCATCTCAGTAGTTCTTATTCCTCGCGTTTCCATTCTCGAGTTATTGATCAAAACCACACTGACCGGTGACACCGAACCGTGTGCCGCTCCTACTTTTCACGCGTCCCTCGTGTTTGAATGGCCCGGCGATAAGGTCTTTCCCTGTTTACAGGAATCAACTGTAACAATGATCAAAAAAGCCTTCTTCGAAGATGATCACAATGTGCTGCATGCCACTGACTGGATATATATGACATACTCTTCCGTTACCATTGGCATAATCGATGTCGTCGCCTCTCCCAATACCGACAGTTGATATTCCCCCGCTGGGAACGACGCTTGGTGCGGTTTATGTCGGCGCTACTATAGCTGCGGTGCACGCGCGATTTCTTATAAGTCTCCCTTCCGATGCTCATTGTGCGCTTCTAGTTTCTACGGCATCACTATCCTGCAGACTGTTGTCTACTACAAGAGATACCCTAATGACCCGTGGCTCTTCCGATATTCCGTACGCAAAAATTGTACATTTTCATGGGATTTTCTGACATATAAGCAGGTCGCCATACTGTGGTATGGTTATAGAAGGCTGTATAAAATAACAAGCTGGATTCTGACGTCTACTATCATCTCCAGGATCCTCGATACACTTCACGTTGCGATAAGCACCCATGCCTTGTACTTCTATATGATCGAATCATTTGGGAATTATCTTCCCTTGTTCGGGATCATTTGGTACGTGTCTTCCATAGCTCTAAGTTCAACTGAGTTCTCAACTCGCTAGCAGGAGTTTTCCGGTACACCTATTTCCCCGCTTCGTCCATTAGCAGACTCTCTGATTTCTTTCTCGTCCCTAGTTGCAGCTCTTAGTCAATGTACGTGAAATTTGGAACGATCTTGTGACAATGTATCCTTCTCAACCGTTGATTAGATGTTAATCGTCGTCGGTGTCCAAGCGTTTGTCTCCTTTGATTGATTCTCGAATGATCGGAAAGACTCATTCACCGGTGCCTACAGCTTATACGCCGTCAGAATATGGAAACGTTGGTCTCTGTTGGGATTAAAGCGAACGGATCCTGACTATTGATTTCCTCGTAGTTGGTCTTAAATTTGATATGGTTCTGCCATGGCTCATTGTATGTACTCTTCTCCCTTTTTTCACAATATTCAAGGTGTCAATAGTTTCTTGCTGTCGCTGCCTCTTTCGGTGAGACCTCCTTTGTCATAATGAATGAAGATCTGACTGTAATTTCGAAGGCACTGGAATCTGTGAGCATCAATTATATATATATGCACACAGCGCTGACATGTAGAAAATGTTACCAGATGTTATTTATGATACGTATGGGCTACGCCTCGTTACAACTCCCATCTGCCATGCTAACCTTGTCACCAGATACACCCTATCAAGCTTTTTTGACATCCCCACCATCAGCGTAGGCCTCGGTAGCTCTGTATCGGCCATATGGTCACTCTAACGGGTAGTTATGCATTGCAGACATCCATTTACATCGTCTTCTCTACCCTCGCAGGGGCAGACTTCTTCATTGCCGCGACAATGTGCTACTACTTGCACAAGGGTAGATCCATGACTGGTTTCGCCGGGTATGCTGCCTTCTCTAACAACATCACGAATACGATAAATGCTCACAGCAGGAAATCATCTGTAGTACGCTAAAGATCATTATCGGGCTAATGCGGCTTGTTGTAATATCTGGTCTAGCAACGAGGTATGATTCTGATGGCGTGTCTGATAGGACAGAAGCTAATCAGGAATATTCGCTGTTACTCTAGCGCATGCTCGCTATTTACGCTCGTCGCGGTAATCACTCACTAATCTTTGATCCTCTTGATTCTGATATCATCTTCCATTCAGTACATCGCTTGGCCAAACAGCCTCATTTTCCTCGCAGTCGATTTCATTCTGCCGAAGCGTGCGTGTTAGAGTCTGCTTTGATCGATGTCCTGTTTGTCTTTAACTATCCGCTGATAGTCTATATAAACTCCTTGCTAGCAATGCAAGTTCTCCTCCTCTGGTCTTTGATCAATGTCCTAATTCTGCGCAGGCTCAATGCTCGTAATGCACAAATGAGGGAAGGGGCCCAGGAGCGCCCCGTTGATGGACCAAAGTTCCTCAGGTTTGCTCCTCACACTTCCAGGAACGGCCCAAGCGACTCAACAGAGACAGTACGTTGTAGTATTCTTTTCGCGATGGATTGAAGATGCTACTTTCCCTTCTCTCCAGAGTGTCGATATAGCACTTTCCGAGATGGAAAGAAGTTGTTCGCACGCCGGCACCGAAGATGTGATAACATTTGCATGAGAAATTACCCATCGACGTTGAGATAACCAGCTATGGATGACTTCAAGTATATTCCTACCATTCTTCATTCCCGTTTTCGTTTTGCTTGTATACCCACAAACATACTCCAGGAGTTGCTTTTATATACGTGCGTCACTTAAAAGGTTATATTGGACCTTGATGTGGTGGCGAAGATGGAGCATCAGACCATCATTGGTCCGGAAAAATTGAGAACATGAGCATTGAGCACTGAGTGTTCACGTCGAATTGTTTATTCATGCGCTTGTTTACTATCTTGATTCAGTCTGACTGATAAAGAACCGCTATGACTCTCATGTTGTAACATTTCGTACTTCTCCATGACCCGCTAAAGCCTGTATCAAGCGCTTAGAGTCCTGACACAATAGGGTGATACTGCCGAGGATTGTGCCTAGAATCATCCTGCCACATGTTTGGTCAACGTGTTTACTGCTCGAACTTCGAACTTGAATGTCAATGCTTGTTTCGTCCGGAAAGGAAGGATTCAAATAATGTCCTGCAACGTGGAGGTTTGAACCATTTAATAATCTTTTGTCTTTGTTTCCTTCGTTGCCTCTTGATGTAACAACCGTCTTGCATTTTCTGCGTCGCTATAAAGGACTTCTAAGCCCAGTTAAAAGTATGAGGCTAGTTTTGCACCAGAAAAGGGCGGTATACTTTGAGTCACTGGCGACTACTGTACTATTTCGACCGTAGCTTCACGGGGTGTTACGCGTTATGGTATATGGTCAATTGACCAGAGGTTCAGAGCTCAGTGTTACGCGTTACGTTGAGAAAATTAGCTTCACAGAACCCGAGCAAGCGCCACCACATCAGATAAGATTAAGAAAATAATTTCGCCGAGGTTGTACAATTGCGTTGCAGGGGAAACACCCTGCTAGACTCAGCCACACCAACAATGAGCACCTATAACACTTCAGACTGGATCTCCCAAGGAAAATCATGGAAGTTATATAGTGCTGATGTGTGGGACCGGGCATAAAAACACCAATGGCGCCGAAAATGTATTTTGGAGGGGGGAAAATCGTATTTTTCATACCTGTAGGCTACTAGCTTCATTGTCCGTTGTTATGCATTACTATATACCGAGAGATTCACTTCACAAACCACTGTTACGCGTTATGTGAATTACCGGTCGAAATAGTACAGTATACGGGCCGTCGGAATCAACCTGCTCCGAACCCGTTACTTACCGTTTACCACCATGTCGACAGACAACGAGTTGCGCTCTTCAGATCCGTGCCCTCCCCTGCTCAAACTTCAACAAAAATGTGGAACTCTCTTTCTTATGTGCAGATCAAAATATCCCTAAGTGAACATTCATATTGACATGTCATGGTTCTTTTGCTTTTGCTTCGCTTCGACCTCTTTCTGAATCTCACCTAGATTCTCCATGCAGAGGTTAGGATTCAAATCACAGAAAGTCATGGAGAATTCAAACTCAAATGTCAGAGACCTTGAGCGCTTAGCAACCAAGACGTGCGTGCATAGCACTTGACATCCGGCGCCTCAAATAGGTCCATTTCTTTCTGTTGACTTGGATTTCGAAAGATTCAATGTTCTCTATTCCTGGGCCAGGTTCAAATAGGCTGATGTTACAATGCAAATGTCCGGCGTATAAATTTAGCACACAACACGTCGGCGCTTTGTTGGTTGGGCAACACTTGTAACCATACCTCGGTCAAAATGGTGTTCGCCAAGAATAAATCTTCCCCATGCGCCCATAGAAGTACCACAAGGTAACATTACCATCGTCAGCGCGGGATGCGGAACATCTGTAGCCGTTCTAACTATCTCATCTGCTCTCTTACCCTCGCGTCCGTTTCCATTCCCTTCATTGATTAAGACCACAATGTCTTGTGGCATCGACCGGGATCCCACTGCTGCTTGCACATCACACGTTTGAACTGCTTGGTGGCAAATCATTCCCTATTGGACAAATTCAATTGTAATAGCTGCCGAAGAAAGCGGTCCTCGAATACGATCCAACAGTGCTGCATGCCACGGATAAATATATAAGATATGCTATTCTCTCAACGTTAACCTAACAAATGGCCCCGGTTACCCTGTTATCAATAGTTGGCTCCCTCCCCTCGGTGCTGGGACGGACGCTTGGTGCGATTTACGTCGGCGTTACTGTAGCTGCAGTGCAAGTATATTTTCATTTGACTTTCGCCTCCAATATTCATTGTGTGCGCTAGTTTCTATGGGATAACTATTCTGCAGACTGCGATCTACTACAAGGAACATCCTAACGATTCGTGGCTCTTTCGATATGGCGTAAGCAAGGAACTGTAAACTTTGACAGTATTTTTCTGACATATAAATAGGTCGCTTTACTATGGTACGCTTAGCGTGTATATGTGTACGAAGCTGAATCCTGACGGCGCCTATAATCTCCAGGATCCTTGATACTCTTCATGTTGCAATAAGCACTCATGCCTTATACTTTTACCTCGTCGAATCATTTGGGAATTATCTTCAGGTGCTCGAGATCATTTGGTACGCGTCTGCCATAGCCTTAAGTTCAAATGAGTTCCTACCTTACTAGCAGAAGTTTCAGGGTGCGTGTCTATTGTCGATAAATCTCCTGAGCTCATTCCGACTCCAGTTGCAGCTCGTAGTTAGCGTACGTGAAAGCTGGTATTTTCTTACATTCTGATCTAATCATTAAGTAGACGCTAATCGTCGTTGGCGTCCAAGGGTGTGTCTCCCTCGATTGGCTCTCAAGTGATGAGAAAGACTCAATCGCCGGCTATACAGCTTATACGCCGTCAGAATATCGAAATGTAAGTTTCTATCGGCATTGAAGCAAATGAATTCTGACTTGTGGTCTCCTAACAGTTGGTCGTCACTTCCATAAAGTGCTGCCATGGTTCATTGTACGTTCTCTTCTGGCTCTTTCTCTTATTACTCGAGCAGATGTCTTTGGAATCCAACTCACAGTTTCTTGCGGTCGCGGCTTGCCTCGGTGAGACTTCCGTTGTCTTAATAAATGAAGACTTGAATGCGACTTCGAAGGTGCCGGAATGTGTGAGCATCGAATATATATATATATATATGGCAGTGCTTACTTGTAGAATATCACCAGATGGTGCCTATGAGATGTATGGGCCGTGCCTCTTTATGATGACTGTCTCCCACGTTAACATTGTCACCAGGTACACTCTATCAAGCTATTTGGAAATCTCAAGGATCAGCGTAGGTTTCGATAGCTTCGTGTTGAACATATTGCTTCTGACGGGCAGTTACGCGTCGCAGACGGCAATTTACGTAGTATTTTCTACAGCTGTGGCAGCGGACTTCTTCATTGCCGCTACAATGTGCTACTACTTGCACAGGGGCAGGTCAATGGCCCTCTCCAGGTGTGCAGCCTCCAAACCATCACGAGTATGATCGATACTTACGGCAAGAAATTGTCTGTAGTACCACAAATACCACAAAGATCATTGTGGGATTGATGCGGTTTGCTGTGATGTCCGGTCTAACGACGAGGTATGATTCCGATGGCGTGTCTGATAGGACAGAAGCTAATCATGAATACTTGCTTACTCTAGTGCCTGCTCATTATTTACGCTCGTCGCGGTAATCACTCACTAATCTTTGATCCTCTTGATTCTGATATCATCTTCCATCCAGTACATCGCTTGGCCGAATAGTCTCATTTTCCTCGCAGCCGATTTCATTCTGCCGAAGCGTGCGTGTTCACGATTCCTTTAACCGGTTTCCTGTCTGTATAACTATCCACCGATAGTCTATATAAATTCGTTGCTCGCGATGCAAGCTCTCCTCCCTCTCACATTTGAATAATATTCTAACTCAGAGTAGGCTCAATGCACGCAGCGCACAAAGATGGGCTGAGACCAAGGAGTGTTCCACTGATAACAGTACACTCAGGTTTGCTCCTCCCACCGTCAGCAGTGGGACAACTGATGCGGCAGGGATGGTGCGTAGTATACATCTCACGAATGCATTGAAGACGCTAATTATTTTCTCCAGAGCGTCAATGCTGCTCTTTCCGTGATGGAAAGAAGTCATTCGAATGACGGTACGGATACGACATGTACTCGAGAAAAGTTGCTTGATGATGTCGTTACACACAACTAGTCCGATATGACTGCAAGTACATACATTACTACCATTTAACTACTACGTGTAACGAGCTGGTCTTGCCCATTATTATCAATTTAGCTCCAATAACTGGCGCTCTCGACTCTGCACCTTTGTTCTATTCAGCTTGTTGTGTCGCCTCTAAGGCTGGTGCATTGCCGATACCTCTCGAGAGCCAGTATGTCTCCTTATGAGTTACAGAACTGCAAGGATTTTATTCATTCTTAACTTCGGTAGTATTTGGTTACAACATTTATGTAATAGTACACATAACGAACGGAAATTCTTCTATCATAATCAAGTCTTATGCATTCATGCTCTTAAATTCTTTCGTAAAGTCATCCATGGCATCCAACGTGCTCAAGAAATGCTTGAACGCAAGCTTCTCTCCACGGCCCACAGCCAACGATTGTGCTGTCCTCGCCGCATTCTTGATCTGCCTGCCATTTACGTCCCGCTTCGCCAGTTCCTGGATCTGCTGCGGAGTGATATCCGCCGACGCGCCAACCTTGCCGATGAAAGCAGACCAGACCTGTATCTTGGACTCAAGGGGCAGCTCGTGGAAATGCAGCGCGACATGGATACGCGACAGGAAGGCCTCATCGAATGCCTTGACGCGATTGGTGGTCAAGAAGAGGATGCCTCGATAGTACTCGACATGACGCAGGCTAAAAAGACAGTCAAAATTGCGGTAGAAGAACGAGAGCCGACAGAGCTCACAAGACAGCGACCATGGCATTTCGTACGAGATCGTGGAGAGAACGTTGCTCGAGGTAGACGTCAGCCTCATCGATCAGGACGATGGCTTTCCACGTCGTAGCGACCTCAAACACACGTTCGAGAGCCATATCAAGGCTATTCGCATCCGTGCCCAAATCGCCAGCCCCGATAAGGTACAAGGGTCTCTTGACATGTTCGCTAGTCGCTTCGGCAGAGAAGGTTTTACCTGCAAGGGAACACGATTAGATGTTTTCAAATGAATGTCGGGCTACCGAACTGACCGACTCCCGGAGGACCAAACAGGTTGATAACAAGACCATGACCTTTCCCCTTGATGAAGTCATCGAACCCGAGCTCACGATGATGCGCCTCAACGAGAGACTGTAAGAGGTCCTTGCGGTCTGTTGGAAGAACAAGATTGGTAAACGCGTCCTTGTTCCATTCCACGTCGGAGATCTTCTCGACATCGAACTCCACTGCAGGTTGAATTAGCCTCAACACACAAGGCTGCAAGAGACGATTTACACCAGAGCTTGTCAGAAAGACTGAATCCGAAAACCACAGTAGGTGTCAGCATGAGTTCTTTGTCTGTCAGTTCGACATCGTTTGTGCTTTCCTCGTCGCGGAGGCGGGAATCCACAAGGACGCCTTCAAAAATATCATTCAGGGCTGACGAGACGTACAGGATGAGCGGTCGCTTACCATTCGCATATTGACCTGGTACTGGCACTGGTTCCGGGTCCATAAGGTTTCCGTAGATATCCAGCTGCGGAGCCTCCACTTTTTTGGATACAGCGGTAGGATACTTATAATTAGGATTGAAACGTCGGAAAGAAGCTGAAGACATTAGTTAGCAGTCAAGTTGGGCTGTGAGTAAGATATCATCCTACCACGATCGACCATGATCCTTCCCTTGACCTAAAAATAGAATAACGTCAGAACGCATTCGGCTACGACCAAAGAGGTGGAAGTACGAACATTGTGCCTCAACAGCCTGTTATCTCCACACTTCAATGCTGCGATACCATTGAACTGCATATGATGAATCCCCCGAAGGTCAGACCATTTCTTGCCTCGCTGCATCACCGTCTCCTTCAACTTGACAGGGTCGGGATGGAA
Source organism: Armillaria altimontana (assembly GCA_022818075.1). Classification (NCBI taxonomy): domain Eukaryota; kingdom Fungi; phylum Basidiomycota; class Agaricomycetes; order Agaricales; family Physalacriaceae; genus Armillaria; species Armillaria altimontana. The sequence continues at coordinate 423,440 of JAIWYR010000005.1, read as the reverse complement.
CCTAATAGGGTAGGCATCCAACGAGTCGATCTTAACTGTTCCTTTGAACTTCTTGATGAGGATCTGCGTGGTGACTTTCGATACCCCGACAGTCTGGGTGAGAGGCCGGTCTACGAGGTCCATGCTCACGCAGCTCAGCTGGTAGCACCCCATGGCCTCCACATTCGTATTTACAGCCGACTGCAGCCTGAACAAACGCGGCGCGCCGGTAATAGCACAACGCGTAACGAGAATCGAACGTGGGACGAGGACGGAGTAGAGGAAGTCCCAGGTGATCTCGCCATGGGATTTCAGCTTGTTGATGGTACGGATGGTGTTCTGATAGTCGGAATTGATGGAGGAAAGAAGGAGGTCAACGGAGGAAAGGACATATGAATCGAGCTGAGTCTGAGACTTCTTCGAGGCAAGCTGATCGCGGTATTCCTTGAACTCATCGAGGTACGTTAAGAAGACCTCGGGGTCAAGCTATAGACAGAGATTCATATCTGAGAATTGTATAAGACTAACAAAGGCACGTACCTCCAAAGGATCAGAGTTCCAAGAAATTCCGGGCCATGACTGAATGACATCCTTGCACGCTTTCAAGATGTACTCGCTCTTGATAACAACTTTGAAGGTTGGCTCCAACACAGCAATCATATCTTCACGGAGGGGGAGCTTGCGCACGATGCTTAAGGAAAAGTCCATGAGTCAAAGGCACCGTTAACCTCACAGGGAACATACACGAAGCTGAAATCCTTCCAAGGGTCATTGTCTCCCGATCGCAGCAAGGGAACACTTTCGACAGCGACCTTTGAACTCGTATTCTGCAGAATGAAAAATAAGCACATCAGCGCGCTGACCCAAGGCCATAATAGAACCTGCATACCCTATACTTCCAGCTCTTTGACCACCGACTATAGTAATGGTCGACTCGCTTGATCTTCAACGCAGGCGGCGTCAAAGGCTCGTCATCTTCCTTGATAGTCGAGACCTTCGACTCGGTCTCCATATCCCTCGACGGCCCTTCGGAAGCCTTCATCAAAGAGGAAAATCGACGATGCATGATCACGAAGGAGTAGGGAGAGTAGGGGAGATAAAGCTTTAGCGCTTGTTAACGGCTACATTTATATTCGCATGCGCGCGGGAGCGTACAATGCTCATTATGACTCCTAGTTGATAGGAAAGGGTCTAATGCGGTGCATCATCGTGATTGGGAGAAATCGAGGGTAGCTCCTGAATGCCATAAAGCGGATGGTGAACCGGTGACCCTCTACACAGCAGCCAATGGCAGGTATGCTCGACTCGAAAAGAGCGCTTAGCTCCCGCCATGTGATGATCAGTTAACAGCATTTCAGGGATCGCCGTTATATGAGGCAGTGCCCATGACATGAACATTGAACGGCATAGCTATTGGGCTGATAACCCGCGAAGTCGGAAGGCCCGTATCATCCGCGATTAGATAGAAGATATCTGGATTTCGAAGCCCAGGTGCCCAAGTGGAGATGGGCATTGATAGTGCCAATGATAGCCAATGTCATATTCCAGCTTTTTGCCTGCAGATAAGACGACAATGTGGGTATTTTCGCCCTTAGAAGAAACCGTTCACGTACTTGATGACCGATGGGGACCTTTCGAGTCTTGCCCCGAGGCAAGGATAATCTCATCGGAAAAGGTTATAATCAATGATCTCAAGTGAGACACATACCACGGGCCTGGGTAAGTGGCGTGATAAAATTGTGAGGTTTCTCGAACGATGACCCGGTGAAGAGCGTAGACTGAAGCTGCGCGAATACACCTTCTCGACGTTGGTGTCAGTATTGAAACCGTTTATTTAAACTCGTTATACGCGGGGTAAGGATGTCTAGGAAGGACGCTGAGGTCAGCCCAAACCAATTCAAAGGCACCGAGCATTCAAATATTCATTACTGACCTGCAACATCGTAACATACACATAAATTATGTAACATGGCGTTTTCGAAAGTGTTCTTCGCCCAAACAGCATTATTTTAGAACAGCATTCCTTGGCGTAGAAAGAATTGCCTGCCTGGAGTACAAATTATACGATAGATACCCCCCCGGAAAGCAAATACGCACTTGAAGCGTGGACGTCAACGGTCCGGTCAACTCCCGACGAGCCTGATAGCTATTTATCGTCAGGCAGCGCGCTTATCACGCTGAATGAGCACTCACTGCAGGCTATGTCACACCCGCTCGTAGGACCATGCGTCCTTCGAAATCAACAACGGACCACGTGTTGCCTCGCCGTTCACGCTACTACTGCATAGTACCGCTTCTGGCATCCGATTGGTCCATTCGGAAAGGGCACCCACACTGGCCGTCGCATTCTGCGCCTTGTATCGCTTTGACATCTGTGCAAGGAGTTCTGAGTTTTGCGAAACACAATTAGGGCTTATTCATACGAACCTTCCGCTAAAATTTTCCATCCAGCCTTGTTGGGTCGCTCCTGTTTCCGACCATCACTGTCCTAAGTAGGCGCCTTGTTAGGTCTAAAGTCATTGACTTAATGGAGACTTCAGATGAGATAACGGAATCCGTTTGGTAAAGACATACATAACATGCTCAAGCCCATATTGCCAGTGTGCGATATTGAGATCGCTAGTACTATTTGGTGATGTCGATCAGAGCGGCGATATCTGCCCTCCCTCAGAAGCTCCCACACAAGCAATTTCTTCCATCGTTGCAATGGACGAAACAGTAGAAACCAGCGGCATAATGGAACATTGTCGATATCCAGGTGTGGTGGTAAGAATAAGAAAAAGAATGGACACTTCGGCAACTGCCGGTCTTGCGATATGGCCGACATCTTGGTCCGATCCAGCCGTGACCTTGATTTACTGTGACTGCGAACTAGAAGTGCTGTTTCTCTTTGGACGTTTCGAATTTACATGTACCGTTGTTATCGTCATAGCGGCTGGTTCTTCAGTAGAAAATGTCCTCGGGAGTTCGGCTTGAATTTGGTAGACCTGTAACCGATCGTCTTGAATGGGGGCAATTACAGGTCTATGAATTTGGCAGGATATGCCGATTGAGCACTGTGACTATCAGTGCCATTTCTAAAACGGTGGCCCTGGAGTTATTTTTCAATAAAGCAAAGGAAGAGATGTTAGAATCGCGGGGCCGTTCTCAAATGAAGTGAGTAGCAAAAATGGTTTACATCTGTGGCAAGCGCGACATGGGGACTAACTACGAAATATCTAGCTTTATATACTACGAAATCCCCACGGAAATAAGCAAACACGTGAGTAAATCATTACGAGAACCGAACGGTGACTAACTGTCTGCCATGAGAAGCTCGAATACCTCACAAGAGAACTATTCAAAAGTTTACGGGTCCGAGAAGTCCGTCGCGGTTATCGTTCTGTTACCTATGATACTTAGAGCAAATACCATTCAATTTCCAATAGCACGCGTCTTGCCCACGTGACCTTTAGGGCCGGTAGACGTGATTTTACATTTGAGCTTGAAGAGCAACCTCTATCCCCTCCAGGCTCCTGCTTCCACAACGCCTCGCTTAGGCTTGGTAGTGAATCCGCGTTTGTCCCCGGTAAGCCTGGGCAACTCGATGCCTATTACAAATTCTGATCATGCTATTGCCAGAGTGAACCATGAATCTCATTAATCGCCTTCCACCAGAACTACTCGCAGAGATCTTTGAGCGAACAATCTCAACTGGTAGCTCAAATTGGTTCACAGATATTTGGGAGGCCCCTTGGATAATCGGCCAAGTTTCCAGCTCCTGGAGAAGACTTGTGCTATCACTTCCTTACGTCTGGTCCTCCATTTCGGTCAACGCATACCGCAAACACACTGTCCCAAAGTTGAACGCAGCATTGACTCGTTCCAGAACGGCACCCCTCACGATTCGTCTCTTTTTGTCCCCAACGAGTACCGAACAAATGACAGAAGTGTATCAGCTTCTCTGTAATGAGCGTCATCGCTGGAGGAGCATCCGCATCACCCTTCCAAGATTTTCCCTTGTCTCAGCTCAACAATTCCATCCACTTCTTGCTTCCGGAGCCGATTATCCTATTCTCGAGTCATTTCACTTGGTAATGAGTGTCCATTTACCCGACCGGTTCCTCGATAGGGCCCCCATGTTACATGAAGTTAGGATGGCGAGGATGGTGCCATTGCAAACGAATGCCCTTCCTTGGTCTCGAATTACTAAATTGATTACCAACATTCTCACTGTCGAACAGATGTTCCTTCTCCTTCGTGAATCCCCACAGCTTCACACTCTCGAAGTCAGTGATAGTTATCGGGAGACATACATCACCCATCCTCTTGTCCACGCGTCGTTGGCTACATTTGGGGTCCCGAATATATCATCATTCCCTTTTTTGACACTCCCCGCTCTCGCCGATCTCTATGTCCGCTTTCCTATGGACAAGAATGACGCAGACATCTTTTCAGCATTTGTCAGTCGCTCCAACTGTCCTCTCGAATCACTGCGTTTCTCCTTCACAATCTTCCCCGTGTCCCTCGTTGACACAATTGCGAGTTTACCAACTTTACAAAAACTCCACACCACGTTCTTCAATGGGGACGTAACGCCGCTTTTGTCTGCCCTCAGCACCCCGCCGTTGATCCTTCCCAGACTGGAAGACCTGGAGCTTAATCAGACTCATAAGACATTTGGTCCCCTTCGTTTGCGGGAGGTCGTTGATTTAGTCTCATGTCGCCGCGAACATACACCTCTGCGATGCGTCGTGATGGAGAGTAAAATGGTCTTGCCAAAACGAGCCGAAACGCAAGCTCCTCTTCTGGCTACTTTACGAGACCTACAACGGAGAGGACTTGTCATTAAAATTCTAGAGTAAGATCAACATCCTTGTTTGTGCTGACAGCGACTGACACCCCGCCTCGTTTCTTAGTAATGGCAAAGATATTGTGAATCCGCCTTGATTTCAAGCACACAAAGCATATTCTTGTGATGTCTTTGACGAAATAGCCGTCACTGTAGCGAGGGCAGTATACCCCTGGGCCCTTTCGTTCTCTATGATCATAGTTGCAGGGTGAGTTGGAAATATTGGTACTCGAATGTATGTACAAAAAGTCTTGTTTGCAAGTTGGTGAACAAAAGGACAAGTATACGAGACTCTTGCCGTAATATGTGCCAGGGTCGAAGAGGAGCACTCTCAGCAGCGCTGGCAGCATACTGGCCTACTGCGCAAGGGAGCACAGAGTCGTTGTCGTTCTAGCTACAAGCTTCCTCGTTTTCCGTCGAGGATGAGGATCCCATTCCGACTGTCGTGACGGTCACTTCACTGGCCCATCCATATCTTGCCCAAGAGATTCGCGATTTGCGGGTATACACGCGAGGTCCTTCGTTATGCTATTCAGGCTATCAACAAAGTCAACTCTGAGGCCGTGCTGCCCATTCCGAGGAAATGGCTATTGATTGACGCCGTTCGTTCCAGAATGTATGCCTGGAGGCCTTAGCATGTCATACCACCAGCAGGTCGATGATGCGCTATCAGCATCACGAAAGTGCGGCAATATATGACCGGCATCTCGGTCCGATCCAATCGTTACAAACCATCACCTCGCGGAAGTGCTATTTCTCTCTTTTGTTTCAAATTTTGCATCTACCACTCTTACCGTCATTGACTACTTCTTCTTTCAAAATGACTCCAATTCCGCATTCTGCATTCTGCGACGTCTCGGTATGCATGGGAACCTCTCCCTCGGGCGTGTTCTGTGCATAATTTTGGCCCATTTCGTCAGCAATACGCATGCAGATGGGTGTATGCGCTCTGTTTGATGGTTTTTCACATAGCCACGTTGCAGATCCTATCATGAACAGCGCGCGGTAAGCTACAGAGCTACCTCCCCCTCGGTATAAGCGCTCGATTCTTTTAGAGCAACCAAATAGTGGCTCACGGATACCCAGGACAGCTACTGGCTTGATCTATGTGTCTTGCTTCGCGCGGTGCGTGTCAAGCTGTTCGTGCAGATGAACCGTCTGACACAACAGTTGATCTCGCTTAGCTATGAATTGAAGCCATTTAATGTAGTTGGATTCTTTTCAAAGTTGCGGTAGAGCTTTTCCCGCCAAGCCTAAGATGTCCAAAACATATCCGAGTCCGAACCCGAACCCGAATCCGAATCAAAGAACTACTCGGAAGATGTAGTCGTATTTAATGAGCTGGCTCCCGATCCTGTTTTTCAGCGCGAGTCTTCATGTACTACCTCTTCTACATGTCGCTGTTTTTCCTTCTCTCTATTTCTGTCCAGGCCGGCATGCCCGACAAGGTCTATGGCATCAACCTAGGATCCTGGTGCGCTTTATCAGAATTAAAAGACATGTCAGTTCATCTCATTCATTCGTAGGCTTCTTCTTGAGTCTTGGATGTTACCAGAAGGTACGTTTTTTTGTATTGATTACATCCATGCTGATCTCAGTCCACAGAGTGGACACGTATGGGTGGCGAACTATGCGATGATTGCACGCAGTGCATCTCCGCAGAATTGTACAGGCTTTTCTCCGTTGTTATTTCCACTTCAGTAGGCTTCATGTATCCCTTCGCCAGCGAGTTTGCTCGTACATACCCTGACACTGTAGATGATATATTCGACACGCATTGGTAGGCGCCATCTTCGCTTGCCTGAGATAGCCTTAACCTTTTCCGGGATAGGTCATCATGGTTCAATCAAGATGACGTCCGTGACCTCGAAGAAGCCGGTATAAACACCGTTCGCATTCCGGTAGGACACCTCCTCCCTACCTGTGTTCACTATCCTAACCGTGCCCTTCGAGATTAGCTGGGCTATTGGATAGTCGAGGCTCTTGTCGATCGGCAGACCAAATTCTATCCTCGTGGAGGTATACACCACCTTGTGCGTTACCAGAGATTCGTTCTGAGGCTATCCTGACCAAGTGCAAGTAGAAACGAGGATTAAAACAACTGAAGGACGCTGGTATCGCCTCGATTCTTGATCACCATGCGCTTCCAGGTGTTCAGAGTGCAAATCATACGTTCACGGGAAGGTCCGTCATCTGAGTGAACTGTTCGATATGATCCTTAACATTATTTAGGTGTACACCGGAAGTGGAGTTCTTCGTAAGTTACCTACTTTTCCGAAGAGATGCTCTAGAAACTCAGGGATCTTTACAAGACTGAATATAATTATCATCGTGCCCTCGTTTGGACAGCCGTTATGGCCACTCTTTCCCATCTCGATCCCGACTTCAGCAACGTCTTTGCCATCGAAGCCATGAACGAGCCCACGAGGGATGCCACTCAGACCCCAGGATACGGCGATTGTACGTGTGAAGCGTCCTTTGTATTTTTCGTGCTGAAATCAGTCATGAACAGTCCAGAAGAATTTCGTTCAGGTGGTACGAGCAGTCGAATTCACTTTGGGAATCGATGTCCCTTGGTCGGTGTCCAACATGACGATCACGGAGAAGGCCAACTTTACAGCAGCATTAGAGAACGCCGCTTTGTCTTCGCCGGTTTTGAACTCTGAAGTTCGGTCTGCCCTCCTGGATGCAGTACCCATCCTCGTCGAACTTGGTTCAGAGCTCGCGTTGGACGATATGACACATTCCTTCAGTTCCCACTACAGTCATGAGCCCTTGTACACAAGGTCTGTCTCATTTGTAATGAAACACAGATGGTCCACAAACAGCGCGTCAGTTTCATGGACATGAACTGGCAATACAACAACCCCTCTAACCCAAGAGATGCGCAAATCGGGCCTCAATTCTATGATGATCATTTGTACTATCAGTGAGTCGAACGCTCCATGTTTTTTTTTTGTTGTTTCATAAATATTTTAGATCCGGGGTAAGTTATCCGTACTCTTGTTACTTTATATGACTGTGGAGCATGCAATATAGAGTGCAGATGAGCAGGCGCATATGGATAGCATTTGCAGTAAGCTATGCAATTGGAAGATCTATGGATACCTGTTTAACCACGGAGTAGACCTTCCTTTCCTCGAAGATGATGCTGCATTCGGAAACAGTCCGGTTATATTTGGAGGTTCGCTATAGAGTTCAGTTACTAGTATGCCTTTTCCTCACTCTTTCTTCCAGAATGGTCTTTGGTGGCGCAATTTACTCCTACGGACGATTTCCTCTACAAATGGGCCGATGCTCAGAAACTAGCGTTTACGAAAGGCGCCGGTTGGATTGTGAGTTCCTGCCCTCCCTCTATCGCTTTCCTTCTGCGATGGCTTTCTCGCCCCTTCCAGTTCTGGAATTTCAAGGTAGAGATATCAACTTAGGCAGGTGATCTCGCCAGACAATGGTCAGTGTCTTCGAATCACGAAAGTGTCTCGCTGACATCATATGCTGTAGGTCATACTTGGAAGGCGTTAAACGAGGCTATTTTACCCGCGATCCGTCGAAATTGAACGATACACACGTCTGCGATAGTTACATTCAGTGATGCTTTGCCCTCCTTTTTATTTCAGCTGTCATGTTTCAACGTTATACTACTTAGGGGATATTCACTGAATGAAATGATAGCGGGTTTCGAGATTGTCCTACAAGGGACATCGCTCGGGATAGCGGCCTGATGGTGTTGATAATTTGTGTATTCTCTTCCTTCGGCGATGATACATTCAACGCACCATACATATTGAACTGCGATGTTTTTTTAGTGCTTACATATTCCTCCGACCAGAGAGACTACATCGGAATGCTACGCGGCATGTCGTGCAAAGTTCTTAGGCTTTGATGGGGAGGCATACCACCGCAAGCCTCATTCAACGTTAGATGGCCCGAGGAGCGTAACGAGGAACTATCTTCAAGCATATACCCCTCATATACCTACACTGTTAATTTACCACAAGTCTCAAACATCTTAACCAAACCTCGAAAATGAAAAATTCACTACATAGGCAGAGATAATACATAATTGAGTACCAGTCAGTCGAGCTTACGCTCGCGTGAGAACCAGCAACGATGTTGACGGACAGAGAAAAGCGTATAGATACTACCTTTACTACGCTATCCATCGCAATGTCTATTCCGAATTCGTTCCGAGAAAAATGCCGAACTGACTTTCTCATACTAGAGATCAAAATGGCAGACTGATAACATCTTCGCCACTCCTACCAAAAACGAGATGTCAGTCGCCGGCAGAACAACCAAGAACGTTGATCTTACTCTAAAATTTTAATGACAAGGTCTTTCCCTCGTAGCTCTCGCAAAGCAGCCAGATGAGGAGCCTGCGCGTTTGGCCGTTTCGGCAAGACTTTCTTGCTCTCCATCATGAGATACCGCAGAGGTGTATTCTCGCACCGATACGAGGCCAAACTAACCACCGTCCGCAAATTCAGGGTACCAAACGCTTGATTAAGCTCAAGGTCTTCTAGTTTGGGAAGGATCAGCGGCGATGAACTAAGGGCGGACAAAAGCGGCGATATGTCCCCATCGAAGAACGCGGTGTGGAGTTCTCGTAGATTGGATAGCCTTGCAAAGGTGTCAACAAGAGACACGGAGAATGCTGCGAAGGGGAAACGCAGTGATTGGAGAGGACAGCCCGACTGACTGACAAATGCGGAGAAGTTGTCTGCGTCGTTCTTGTCTACGATGTTGTTGACATAGATATTGATGAGAGCGGGGAGTGTCAGAAATGGGAAGGATGATATGTCCGGAACCTCAAATTTAGCTAAGGACGTGTGGAGAAGGGGATAAGAATTCGGGGGTACGTGTGTTCCACAGTAGCTTCCGATTTCAAGAGTTTGGAGTTGGGGAGATTCACGAAGGATAATGAACTGTTTCTCGACAGTGAAAGTAGAGGTGATGAATGTGGTAATTTGAGACCAAGGAAGGTCATTCGTAAGCAAAGGTGTCACCCGGATGTAGTGCAACTTGGGCGCCCTATCGAAGAACCTGGCGGGTAGGGCTACCGCAAAAGGGACCTCCATTACCAAGTCGAATGACTCGAGAACGGGATACTCAGCTGGAGCAAGCAGTGCCGCAAATGACCGAGCTACGCTGCTGGAATAGCTTTCGAGGGTAATACTAATGCTCTTCCAGCGATGACGCTCGGCGCAGAGAATAAAATACAACTCCGATATCTGATTTGCCGTCATGATTGAAAAATCGAGACAAAGAGTGAGAGGCGCCGTTCCGGAACGAGTCAATGCCGCTTTTAACATCTGCACGGTGCGCTCGCGGTATTCGTAGACTGAAAGGGAGGACCAAAGAAAAGGAAGGGATAGAGCAAGTTTTCTCCAGGTGCTGGAAACATGGCCGAGGATCCATGGAACTTCCCTGACTGTGAGCGAACTCGAGTGACCAGTAGGGACTGTCCGCTCAAAGACTTCTGCGAGCAGTTCTGGTGGAAGGCGATGAATTGGAGTCCCTTCCGCCATGGACCTGTAGCAAACCTACCATCAGAATTTACGACAGATATCATGGTGTCAAGGCTTACCGAAGAAACATCTTGATTTATTATCAGGGGCAATGGAGAGGCGTGGAAGCAGGACAGAGGTCATAAATTTTATATCTACCTGCACTCAAGCCTCCTAAAACTCACGTGCGGAAGATCAGTATACAGGAGAGGGGTATGCAGGCACTCCAAGTCCTGCGGGCAACTACTATCAGGCGGCTTGACAGGTTAGACTAATCGTTTGGATTCGTAGGATTCTGAGACGAGGGACGGTTCGAAGGCGGATTCGGACCGGGGCACATGACTATTTAGGGCAAGCTGGACCTGGTCGTTTGCCCATCGACCCTTTCCATCTTTCGGACTCTGCGAGTGGTCCAGTATTTTTCTATTTCACTGGAAAATCACCCCGAGGCCGGCGAAAGATGAAGATGAGTACCACTGCGCTCGGGCACGCGCACGAAGGCATTTGCCTGATGAACAGTGCACGAAGACAAGTTCGTCTTCACGCTACCTTATGCTAGTCATCGGACGGAAGCGTTTTAGGAAATTGTCAACACCCTTGGGGGATCCTTCTGGGTAATCGGAACTCGGCTTTGGGATTTTCTCCCTGTGAATGAGCCTTTTCTTCGGGTATCCGTTGACTCGTATATTAGATAGAATACTCGTACCTATTCTCAACAGCCAGAACCGAGCGTCCAACAAGACAAAAGTAGGGTATTCGAAGGTATATCTAAGCATTATTGAAAGGCATCACGGTAAGATGAAAAGACACGGTGCGACCTCTCACGAATCATCAACACGATCAGCCGATTTCAAGGGATGCCCCTCTGGGAAAATACCCACGAACTCAGTCGCTCGTGCAGCCCTCTCCGCGAACGGTCTCTCAAGCGTCGGCTTGAAGATATCAACAAAGGCTTCGACGTGCTGTACATCATGACTAACAGAGAAAGCTTCGTAAGAAACCCAAGGTCAAAATCAATGATAGTAAATGCTCACTGGAATATCAAATGCTCAACCATCCCATGGAGCGTCCGATAGTCACTCTCACAAGGAAGGTCCACGCAGTGCGGGCTAACAGAATCGCTACCATCTTCGGCGGGTTCATCCACCATTTCCCAGTCCTCTGACCACGATTCGATGAGCTGGATATAAGACTCCAGCGCGTCTGTCTCTCGGTAATGTTTCGTGAACAGATGTCCCACCTACGCGTCTCATTTATCAGCAGATGTAAAAAAACCAGATAGGTAAAAGCAACACGAACAAGCTTCCTCCACCCATACAACTCGAAGTGCAGGAACCTATGCGCAGGGGGCGTATCCTCGCTAAGCTCAGGCGGGCATTTGCCACATTTGAACTGTACGTCTTCCAGCGCAGAATCCATATCCTGCGCTGTCGTTTCCTTGGGGTCCTTCCCTACCAACAAGATCACGTCCTTGATCACCTTGCGAAAATCCTCGTCGGCGGCCAGCTGGTTCGTACTCCACGCTTGTCGAACGCGACCACCGTCTGTCACTCGCAGAGGATCCTGAGACTGGAAATCATAATCGAGATGGAGGCAGCGATGCGACATGTTGTCGGGGTAGAATAACGGTGTCACCCATTTTGGGTGGTCGTTCTTCTTTCGCTTGTTGATCTGACGGGCGAATATGGTGCAGTGTTTGCAGTAAAACGCGTTACAGGCGAGCTTGAATTGTGAGGCCTTTTCCTCCTCAGATAAGGGGGAATCTGGGCCAAAGGTGTGCTCGATAACGCGTCGTTCAACCGATGCCTGAAACGCGGCGAAGATGTTGGGGAGCTGCTTTACGATAGAATCAAAGGACGTTGCGTCCACGCTAATCTTGGACGGCTGGTAGACGACTTGACGAACACAGTCCAACGCGAGGAAATCGACCACCGAAGGTGTGACGGTGAAAAGAGGAAGCGTTTTCTTATAGTTTCTAAGGATGTCAATGGCGATTTTCTTCCGAGATTGAACGACTTTTTGTCGTGTCCGAGCCTTTCGGTGAGCTTTCATCTTGTCGAGATACTGTATCAGCTCAGGCTTTATGTTGTTCCAAACTGCAGGACAGCTGTTAGGTCGGCTCGGGCATTAACATAGAACGTAACGCACCTTTCTCCGTCAAAGGACGCGCCTGCCTCACCAGAGAATGCTTCGCTAGCGGAACATCAGGCGACTGGATATTTCGTATCTCCTTCCCATATCCGAGCTCGGTTAGTTTCTGAATGATGCTGATGGGTCGTGAGTATACTCATGGTAATAACATTGAAACACCAACGCTTGTGAGCGCTCTTCTTTCAAGCCCTCCAGCTCCCTAGACCGTTTCAACGTCTGAGCATCGTACCAGTCGACACTCATTCTCGCATGCTGCAAAGCTAGATCAATCACAGCTTATAACATAGTGCTGACTCCGGAGAAACTCACATCGCTGAGGATCGCCACTAACGTCTTGCGTTCTAGGATATATATATCTCGTTCTTCCTGGCGTGGAAAAGATAGTAGCTTTTGCATAATATAGTCGAAATCGCGACGGAGGCACGTCGGTTCAAGACCATCGTTGCCATGTTCTGAATGAGGGGTTCTTAAGCCAGGTTCTCTTTGACCGAAGGAGACACACGTACTCATCCAGGCGGTGAGAACCAACTGCAGAATAGAACAAAGCTTCATATCTCCCTGTTCGCGCTGCATACTAGACTCAAGCTCTGTTTCGCTGACAGTGCTAGGCGGCCTTCAGTGGGATGCAAAGTAATAGCAAGTCACGGTACTTACTGGGTCTTGAAACATGCGGAGCAGATACGAGTCATCAGAAGAATATTTGGAGACCGAACAGTAGATGTCCAGCAGAACTGAAGCCGGCGTCAAATATCTGTGCAAGGAAGGAAAGCAAAAGGTACAGACTTGGCAGGTGTTGACCAAAAGAAGGCTGACCCAGGCCGGTTCAGACATGCCAATAGGCGCCCCGGGGAAGCCGTCAACATTTTTAATAGCATCCCGCCAGACAGTCACCGATGTCTTGCTCATCAAGACGCGTCGAAAAGTTTTGGAGAGACGCGCCAAATGCAGCAGGTCCAAGGGGTCAAGCAGCGCGAATATCTATTACCATATGTTGAAAGGGTAAAGAAAAGGAGACCGAGAAGTACCAGAAAAATAATGTCGAGCGGCATGTCCACCAGCGCTCCCAATGCTCCTTTCAACCGTCGCTTCGACCTGGGGCGCTGTTTATCGCCTTTCACGTCTTGGTGACCTTCGGGGGGCACATTATCCTTCACCCTTGGACATAGTTTGCGTTTCTTGTGTGAATTGAGGTGATCCATGCATGCAGAGTATCAGCGGACGATGCAGATGATGGGAGGAAGTGGAAGAAAATGCAAAGATTTGAAATGGCCAGACGCGTCATGCACGTGAGCTCTAGGGCAGGCTCACACAGTATTTTAAATTGAGAGCTGATCTCATGGAACAGCCGCTTCGGGTATTGGATGAAGCGCGCAATAATTACCTCCTCGTTGCAGCACGACTTCTCTGAATAATATTCTACGTTTTTTGCGCGGTTTTGACGCGTTTGTTATAAGAACGATCAAGATTCGCATATGCAGAGAAGAGTAGGAAGGATGATAAAATGACATGGTCATAAAGCATAATATAGTGAGTGCAGCATACTGAAACATTTTGACAACCTCAATTCCGACAAAGTCCAAGATCCCTTTAATCAAGCAGATTTCCACGCATCATCTGGATAGCGATTTCCCTTTCGCCTTTCAGTCTCTCAAGGACATCATCAACGACTGTAATGGAGCGTATAAGCTCAAAATTCGGTGTCGGAATTTTAGGCAAGACTAACCTTCAAGGAATCGGGCACGCTGTGCCCCAAAAATGGACCACGTCGCTTTTTCTTCTTCTGAGAAGTGCTCCCCAAATCGCTGGAACGCCTCCTCCACGGGCATCCACTCTTTTGCAACAGGATCAACGAGATAGTCAGGGAACTGCCAGTCTGGCACGCCATTCTTGTTCGCATCTTGCCACTGCTCAACTGTCCATTGAAGTTAAATTTCCACGCGTACTATTATCAAAGAAGCAGCTCACCAAGATGCACTAGTCGACAGACTTTAGCGAAATACTGTTGTGGAGCCTCTTTCGGTGCCCCAGAAAATGCAACGATGGTGGCAGAGCCTGAGGACTGCGAACTCGATGTCGAGGGTGCCGGTGACGGGGTTGGTGCCGGCGGTGGTGGCATCTGAGGGGGACCGACAGCGTACACAACAGGATTTCCATAGAAGTCATAGCCGTAAGTGACAGGGTAGGCGGGGTGGTAGTAGACTTGGCCGTAGGGGTTCATTTTGGTGGTATGCTTTGCGTGAGCAGGGGAAGATGGTGTCTAGGAGTCGGGGATCTCAGCTCTTATATGTGGACGAGAAAAGCCACTGTAAGACAATGAAGCTTCTCTTGGTTGTGACTTGAAATTAGGTCCAGAAAACATCTGCCATTCAAGACCCTTGTATGGTAATAGTCCGCCATTCTTGCTTTTGGACAAAGATGCCACCCTGTATGACAATTCACGTCGCCATGGTTTGGTGGCATGCTCAGGTTATCCTGATAAGGACACCAATGTATTGACCAGGACACCAAAGACCATATTGGTACGTGAAATTCAAATCTCCTTCTCGAGAGCAATCACTTTCTTCAAAGCCGCATAATGCTTGCTTCCCACAAAAGTATCTTCTCCGACCGCCTTCAACGGTGAACGCACAACATTATTCCCATACCCAAAATTCCTCGCTACGACCGTCTTGATCGCAGAAAGCGGCCCAAGCTTCGTTTTTGCCCAGTCAGCATGAGCGATATCCGTCTGTAACTTCAGCGCCTCGTCCATCTTACCCTCCTTGAACAGATTATACAGCTTGACATGGAGCTTTGGGACGATATTCGGTGACGCCGCCATCGTTCCAGCACATCCAGATATCAGTCCATGGAGCATGCAGTCTGTCGTTGACGTGTATATCCCGAATTCGGAGGCAGAGAAAATAGACGCGAGCCTGTGAAGCTTACCCATTTCACCGCAGGCAACTTTAACACCTACGATGTTGGGGTGCTTCGCCAATTCTTCGATCGCGTCAGAGTCGAGATTCAAGCCATTCGTTACGGTCGGGAAATTGTAGATAATGATGGGAATGGGCGATTTATCCGCAATCTACAAAGAATGTAACTATTGTAAGCAACACGATAATATTTAGACCTATACGTACACCTACCTCTTGATAGGAAGTGATAGCAGACTCAGGTGTGATCTTCAAAGGCCAGGGAACAGGAGCCAAGACTAGCGCGTACGACGCGCCAGAATCTCCTGCCTCCTTGCATAGCTGGACCGTCACTTTGGTGGACGATGCGCTAGCACCAGCGATAACAGGAATATTATTGAACCCGTTCTGGTCCAACGTCTCGCGGGTTATCCTGATGACGTCGCGCCGCTCAGCCTCAGAGAGCAGCTGAGCTTCTCCGTTATCTCCCTGCACGAGTATACCAGCAACACCTCCCTAGAGAAAGGAGATAACTAAATATCGCGTACAACACACACTGGGTTTTGGTACCTGGGCTAATCTTAGTGTATGAGCTTCGATAGCGTCGCGATCGAGATCCTCATTCTTTGTCATGAAAAGGACGGCGGCAACGTGACATCCAGGGGGCGGTGGATGGGCCATGGTGGTCTGAGTCATGAATACTTGATGCACCATTGCGGATCGGTTCAATGGTTGCGGAAGTCCGAAAGCGGCACGTGCAGCGGAGGAACCACTTTCCGAGGAGGGCCTTCACTCATCTTGCGACCCGTCATCCGATTCGATTTCTTTGCACGAATCTGATAGTGCTGTCCGAGAGAGCTAGGAATATCACCCGTTGGTTATAACGGTAAAGCTTTAAGTGATGCTACAGACTCTGAGACTCGTTGGGTGGGTTACTCTGGTTCTAATCACATTCCTCCGTGCCTTGGAAATCCGAAATCGGATTCGAGGCCATTTCGGTCACGGAATGAATTCACAGATAGCTTGTAAAGATGAATGTCGATGGATAGTCCTTACGCAAAGAAACCTGTGACTTCGAATAAGCTTTGAACGACGAGCCTGCATCTCATCTGAATGATTAGGTGAACGTCAGCTGTTATTCCGCCTTCTTAGAAGTCGTTTTCTTTACCTCGAACAAAGCTTATCAACGAACGAATGCGACTGATCGACGAGGGCCGAGGTACTCAATAAGGGGTGACCGCTGTGATAGCCGCATATATCTTGCGGATCGGAACGCATTACCTTTCGCGGAGGCTCGAAGATAGCACCTCGATATCCTGTGTTGATCCTGTGAGAGCAAGCATGCTGTAGAACGAGTCCGATCCGGAGGGTATTAAAAGCTTTCTTGTACTGATAAGTTCCGTCAGCTTGCTGCTCTCGTCAGGCTACAAGAAAGTACACACCTTGTAACAAATCATTCTGGACCGCTATGCGCTGGAATCTAGTCTTCTTAATGTCAATAATCGCATCGTTGATGCTTGTTGGTGCTTTCCCAAACTTCGTGAGTATCCCGCAGTAGTCTTATATAGGTCAGGCAACTGACAAGAAATGAAGGGGCTCGGAAGACGCACAAGAACTGGTGCACGAGATATAGAGGTGAGAACGTCGGGAAGGATAGTGTCCTTGCTCTAAAGCCGAAGCTTTCATCAATTCGCAGCAAAACAGTAGCAGCACTGAAACAGCACGCCTCAGAGCGAGTCCAGTGGTATGGCTTAGAGCTGGGACATTGCGTCGTGGATCAGAGATTAACCTAAAGGTAAGAAGTACTGAAGATCTCTGTACGTTGATTCGCATACCGATGTACACGCAGATCACAGGGGATCTTAAAAATCGCTTCTGGCATCACGAGGTGACTGATTGTTCTACCTCATGGCCAGCTCACACCAAACCATCAACAGGCGCTAAACGAGACGAATGGTATTCCTGGGTGGCGCGTTGTCGAATAATTTCCGAGGTATAATTGCCAAGCGTCCTCAAAGCGTCCTCGTAATACTGGTAGAGACGGCATAGCTTTGCTGCGTAGGATCTTGGCACGGTCTCGTTAGACGTAGAACGGTCGATTGAGGAGTCACGTATTCTCTTGGCTCGGTGACGACCTGTGCGGATTGTGCAAATATTTAGTAGTAGTAACTTACGGCCCGTGGTCCTGTAGGACAATAATTAGTAAGCTGTTTTCTATTGATACTTGGAGTGCCATGGTAGATACGAAATGTCATGTGTGCATGCTATGTATATGGCAGGGAGATAGAAACAGCATCCTATGGACGTCGTGCGGCCGTCAGTTGCGTACTCGTGGAAATGTGGCAAGCGTCGGATCCCGGCCCGGGTAGCACATGTCCGTAAGTTGCAAAGACGGGGCCCTTGCGGTTTTGGCGTTCTTGCTTCTGATACCCAGTGGCTCTACCGGTAAATCCTCAGAAGATCGGGATTCTTGGCGATCTTATTTGCTTACGCCCTTTGTTCCGTTGCATGGTAGTGACTTTCAAACGCAGTCAAACAAAACGGGCAAGGTCTTCGTTGGTCCACGGTAGCAACATGGTAGGCTACTGAGGGAAAGAGTACGAGAAGTATATACGTTTATATTGGCCGCCCACGCCCGGGACCTTATTAAAATGTGAGCTAGAAAAGTGAGAGGATACACACGTGATGGCGACGCGCAGTTAACCGGAAATTGCCGACATTCCTTGACTCCGTCTTTCTTCGTCCCAGTTCTGTTGCCTTGATTCTCTTCATCAGGGAAGCCGCTTCCGTAGTTGCTAATGCTCCAGCTTTATTGTTACTCAGAGTGCCCATGAATTCCCGATGGCTGGTAAACCCATTGTTTTCCGAATTCTGCCTACGTCCAATCGGCCGAAATATTTTGTCAACACTTGTTCCCGACTTATTCCACCATTACCTCCATGATCGAAGCAATTATCTGGCCATATCAATGTCATCTCACGGTACGGGCCCCGTGCACAGCAGATACGATTTGCCGGCGGAATGGTTGGATAACAGGAATTCCGAATTGCACAAGTCTAGCACGATATCTCGCTTATCTCACTATCATCGTTCAAATGACATGCTATATAAAGGGAAAGCCTTGCCACTATGTCGCTCAGCGAAGCCATGGACGCCATCGACCTGAGCCACCATTTGAGCCCCACTGCGGCCGCCAGGACTCCAAGCCCCTTAAAAAGTGAGTATCCTATTCCTCACTCCTTTACTTATCCTGAGTCATCGCTGCTAGGTCTTATGAAGTACATGTCCGTCGACGGCATGATTAGTTTAGCTGGAGGTCTCCCGCATCCGTCTCTCTTCCCATTCGTCAATATCGAAGCTCAGGTGTACTCTCCCGGCATCTATCTTCCCTCGAATACATCCGAGTCAGACTCGGAACTTTTACGTTTTAGAGTTCACAAGAATGACAGGGCAAACGGACAGGTCGTTGATTTGGCCTCTGGATTGCAATACGGTACGTTTCTAAGATTTCTTCATAAAGTATTCTCAATCAATAGTCGTTTTAGCACCCACTGCTGGTCTTCCATGGCTGCTCCAATATGTCCGGGAGTTTGTGCGCACCGTCTATCAGCCAGCCTATAAAAACTACAATGTTTTGATGAACGATGGAAGCACGGACGGCTGGAGCAAAGTTGTCCATCTTCTCTGGTAAGAACAGTTTTATCTGGTTCTTAGTCCTGTGACTAACTATGGCGAACATAGTGAGCCTGGTGGCTACATCCTGCTCGAAAAGTACACGTTTCCTTCTACTCAGGCGATGTGGGTGCCGATGGGATGCAAGGGTGTTCCTGTTGGACGTAGTAGCAGTACGAGACGCACACGGACGACGTATTTGATTTTACTTTCCTTTTTCGTTCACAATGCACAGCCTCGCATCTCAGCTTTTACCAACCAGCTGAGATGTGAGTACCTCTACGTATATTTGTCCTAATGTCATACTTACCATATTGTAGTAACGCTACGCCGTTCTATTTAGGTATCTAATACATAGCTTTTACCAACCAGCTGAGATTAACGCTACGCCGTTCTATTTAGCGACGCTCTCTTTTTCTTCCGAACCTACTTTCCGTTGCCACGTCCGAGCCGTACCTCAATAACTCCAAGAGTTCCACGTACGCATTTATACATTCCCATCGTTCACATCTGAACGACTCTCACAGTCGAGATGGATGTTGATGGAATACGCGCTGACGTGTTGGAAACTACACTCCGGGAATGGGATACCACTCATCCCGGTGCGAAACGACCACACGTTTTATAGTAAGTCGTTCTTCGCCGATCTTGGTCTTATTCTGATTGATTAAAAGTGTGATTCCCACAGGGCAGAACCCTACCGGGTGCACCATGCCCATCACTCGCAAGCAGGAAATATATGATATTTGTGTAAAATATGGCACGTTCTTCCTCCACGAATAGCTTCCTTGCCTTACCTGTGTTTGAACAGACATTATCATTGTGGAAGACGACCCATACTATATTCTCCAATTCGATACTTACAAGCTTCCAACCACCGGCAATGGTCATGCGGAGCCTCCGCCCTCCTTCGACGAAACGGTATTCCTAGATTCCTTCGTCAAGACGTTCCTGAGTATCGACGTCCAGGGACGCGTCATTCGTCTGGATACTTTTAGCAAAACGATGGCTCCTGGTAACCGTCTCGGATGGTTCACTTGCAACCCTCTCTTTGCTGAACGGATCATTCGTGCAACTGAAGTAACAACCCAAACGCCATCGGGCTGGTCGCAGTCCATCATCTCTGAACTCCTGCACACATGGGGTCCTGGACTTAGCGGGTATCTTCGCTGGCTCTCAGGTTTACAGAGTCAGTATGAGATCCGGCGAGACTGGATGTGTGATGCTATTGCAAAGGAATTTGATGCTGAACAGGAAGGCGACAAGGTGATCGTGTACGGAAAAGGGACAAGGGTGAAGCTCCTCAGTTTCGTGCCTCCGCGAGCTGGGATGTTCTTGTGGTGCAAGGTGCATCTGAGTGAGAACAAGGAATATAATAATCTCAAGGGCGTGTCCGAGGAACCCGAGACGGCTTTTGAGCAGAAGCTCTGGCAAGAGATTGTCGACGCGAAGGTGGCCTTGGGTCTTTATTATGTCTTTGATTTCCCGTAGCTCACACTTCATAGGTCTTGATTTCTCCGGGCAAGTTTTACGCGTACGCTTTCTTACGAGTGTTCCCTTTGGCACGATTTCTTACGTCGTTTTCTTTACAGGGCCTGGGAAGGTAAAGATAGGCCAAGGAATACCGCTGAACGCGACACTGTCCATTTCAGATTAGCATTTTCGATGACAACGGTGAGTTTGGGTGCTCATTCCTTGATTCTCCCTGTTCGTTTGCTAATCTACGACCTCTACAGAAGGACAATGTGGACCTGGCTGTCCATAGATTGGCAGGCGTCCTCCATCGTGCATGGGAACTATCATAACTGCGGCCACAGATACCATTCTTTTTCATACTATCGGACTGTGCTCAAACTGTGCTTTCCGAATACAATGGAAAAATATCACATCTGATATGGGCCGGGAGAATTTCGCGTTTGCGTGATGCGTTTTTGCGTTTTTTTGCGTTTGGTGCGTTAAGGTAGTATGCGTTTGGTGCGTTTCGGTGCGTTTGAGATTAGACCATTAATGCAATTTACCTCCCACGAAAGCATCACTGGATATCTACAAGCATGTATCTGTATCGTAACTCACATTATAAGTAAACCAATGCTTGTCGCATGCATCCATACCTTAGAGAATGCTCTGTAAGTTGTACTGTAAGACACAATCAATGATTAAGTCAGAACGCATCTCGCATATCAAGTAAATTTTGAACGCACATCTCGCAGGTCTTCATGCATGCGTTGTGAAATGAAACGCATGCGTTATTGGATACAACGCATGTGTTAGGACCAAAACGCATGCGTTCAAAATATCACGCATCCACGCATGTGACTGTGACGCATTTGTGACAGGTGCGTTTTGGGTGCGTTCAAGGGGGCACGGAAATTGCGGCCCGGTACATGCCGGTGGTAGGTAGGTTCCCTCAAACATGCGCTTAAAATATTTTTACAACATATTGTTTTCACCTTTAATGGAGCATATATTAGACAAAATATATTGGATTTTGTCTCAAATAGACTGTTCTAAGCAGACAAGACCACCATGAACAATGAAGATAGCTGCACAGAGATGATATCTGTGACCAAAGTCAGTCAGACAATTGTACCGAGAGACAAGGGGGTACTGGAATGTCGGCTCAAGAATGTGTTGATCTCGGGTACGTACCAAGATGATGGTTATGTGAATCGCGTTCAGCATCGAGCGGAAGGCCAGTGAAGAAGCTGATTGGTTTAGGGTCAACGGCCGGTGATGTGGCCACGGACAGGAACGAAAAGTTACCATATATATGCATATGACGTCACAATGACATCATAGAGGTAGGTAGGTTCCTGCTCCGACTGTCTTAAAAAATATTTCGACCCTGTGTAATAAAATATAATTTTCGGGCCCCCTTGGGTGCGTTAAGGTGCGTTCAACCTAACTTCAACCCCACATCGTGTTCCTCAGTACTTCTGCCTTGTAAAACAATTTGATGGGTGTTTCATACCATTAAGATATCCATAAAATTGTTCAGTTAAGCAGGAACATCTTTGAATACAAAAGAGATTGGTTGTTATCAAAAGAATGAATGAAATGATACCTGCAGGTATACGAGTATCGTTAATGAAAATTTAACATCGGGCACAGAGATCGCTAATTATGACGTACTTGGACCTCTTGAAATGCTCGTTTTGGAGGTCAAAGTATGTCATAACTATCGGTCTAGGGATTGAGGAGGACTTACTTCATATTCTGCTAAGAGTCAGGGTCGGAAAAATACAGGAGAGATTAGAGATGAGCCGCATTGCCACAGTGTCAAAAAACGAGTGAATGAGCGCATGAAATTAGGCGCAAGTGTCCGAACTCGGAGCCTCCAGGAGTGGGTTAGAAGATGGCAGACAAGAAGGATATTAGAGTATATGACACATGATTGGCATAATGCCATCCTGTCTTGAATCTGAGTGTCCCCCAACGTGTCATGGAGGAAGGATCAAGGAAGGATAGTAGTAGCAATGAAGACCTCTGATCCGTGTCCTTATCCCACGCCATCAGGGACACGTGCTATTATCCCTTGTTAGGCACAGAAACCAAAACGACAAGAAACGCAAAAAAAAAAAATCCAAGAAAACGCACATTCACGCACGCACACGCATCAAACGCATCAACGCATTTCTTCCAACGCATGCACAATAACGCACACGCAAACGCATTAACGCAAATGCATCCGGATTTAACGCAAACGCAGCGAACGCACCAACGCATCACGCAAACGCGAAATTCACCGTGCCCGTCTGATATGGTCTTTACTCCACTGATGGACAAGTAATAGTATAAGTGTTCGTATAATTCCATTTGAGACGAGACCGGGATAGTAATACGGAAGATGAGTTAGTTATCGTCAGCTCTCCAGATGTTGCGATGCTGCGTATTGAGTAAGCTGCGTGATTCTCGTGCAAGACCCAGGTGCAATACATGTTAACAAACGGGATTTGAACATCGTGGTTGTAAAAAAACGACAGAAAGGGATGATGAGAGGGTATATCGTCAGGCCAAATCGCCCTTTAAGCCTGCCTATTGCTTTGGCTTATATAATGTATTGATGAATGACTTTTACTCTTATCCTGAGCTTCAAAAACGACCGGCACGATTATACGCATTGGACCATTCGGTACTATCTGCCTTGATCAGCTACTGAGGACCACGACAGAAATACCAAAGGGTTTCTCGAAGAAGTACTTCAAGTTTGTATGTTATTGCTAGTCTCTCGTAGACAGACGGACGATACACGCCTATGGAGGGAGGGAGTGACGGCGTGTATGTATGTTATTGCTAAGTTGATCCGCTCAGGCTTACGATTATCTCGACAATTTCGCCTTTGCATTATGCAAGAGACATAGTGAATGACATAAACTGAACGACAGAACTAGTAGCTCCACCCTTGTAACTCTGACTTCATGTACTTCAGTGCTTGCAACTGTTGCACTTGCACTCGGCGCCCTGGCACGAGCAACTGCATAGGAAACAAGAAAATAGGTCAGTCGACGCTGAACCCAGTGTGAAATATTGACTCACGAAGAGCAGCTGCAGGCTGCGGTACCGCAGGTCTGGGATACGGGGATTTGAGCAGTCTATCCGACATTTAACTCGTGACTACAGGAAAGACCGATTGGAGATAAGGAGGTACGTACGAATTGCATGTTGGTTTAAGTGAGTGTTATCGACTTGGAATTTTCGATAGCGTTTACAGAAATTCCGGCGCCCTTTTATACTAGAAAATGGGTCATCCTTACACGCTTTCGGTGCCGGAAGGAGGCGGAACGTAACCCGCTGTTCCTTACAGCTATATGATGTCTCGCCACCGAGGCGGTACTCTTGAAGAGCTCTCGGACCCGCAAATATAATGTTACTGTCCTACTAAACGGCCTTATCCTTTGCATCTACTTGATGTCGATTTGTGCCCATCACCTGCTGGAGAATTCTTGAATGCAGAAGAGGATTTTGGGCCTCAAGCACCTCGGACCAACTGCGCGCCGTCTCAAGGATATTTGCATCCGCTAACGCCACCGCATCGATACGAGTGATGGTCTTGATTATTTCCATCTAGGTGTGCGAGAGATGGAGCCTAGCGTCCGTGGTGGAGCCGCTTGTCTGTCTAGTTTCGCCCATCTGGAATCGGGACTCCGTTATTGGGCTGAGAACTTCCTTAAACGTTTTGTACCTGCTCCCGCAGTATACCTCACCATTAGCCGGGGCGATACTAGCGTTCCTTAGGTCCCCGTTTAGATTCCCATTAGTGAGCGTGGACCCGCGTGGCGTTCTTGGCTCGCCTTTTCTGTAGCCTCGAGGCGCTCTCTACAGCCTCATTGACGCGAACGTTTGGTTTTTGTAGTGCTATCAGGTATTGTGCCTTTCTCTGTCTGACCTGAGTCAGCCTTAGACCATTCCTTAATACCTTCGATGTGCATCAGATGAATTTCCCAGAAGCCCATACGTTGCCCACGTGTACTGCTGCTTGGTTCCGACGCTCGCCGCCCAGTATTAGTTGGCGATACGATGTCAGCTTTTGTTGAGGTCACGAGCGCCGACCGATGGATCCGGTCAGTGGTATGCCTCTGTATCAGTCATACCGAGCACCCCCTTCCCCAGTTTCTCAATAGTGAATTGCTAGATCATTTTACTCAGCCTGCCTGAAAGGACGACTCACCAAAACTCCTGCCTCAGAATAATGCCATCTGCTATTTTCAGCAGAGCCTTTGCCACCTATAAATGCTTCACTGCCTTCATCCGCAAGTAACTCGAGGAAGCCGTCGCCGCAAAAGAATGTATGGACCCCTCTACACTCGGATAGTCTCTCTTGAGATATTCTTTTCGACGTCTGCTCCCTCTACCATGAGAGCACGCGAGACAGACATTCCCGATCTGAGGAAGCTTCTTCACGTCCTCGATCACGTCTGTCGCGCGTGGAGGGCAGTCGTGCACTCCTCATCTGTTGCTGTGGTCGGGCATGATGCTCACACCGCCATTCAGATCGGCGTCTATCGGGGAGGATCATTATTACTCTTCGCTCTCTGGCAGGACGCCGGTATATATTTCTTTTGAATTTGGATCGAGACGGCGCAAGCGCACGCATCTATGATCACCAAGGCATGGGATCGGAAGAATAAAGAATCGGCCATTGTCAGGAAACTGTTCACGGAAGGTCCGGGAGCGAAGGATTGTCTGTATCTTAGCTAGGTTCCGATACTAGGATCCACCTTCTTTTGATATAGTCGCATGAAGAAAGAAAGCAGACTTCTTCATTCGCCCTTAACCATATGCCAGTTCCTCGCCCTCTAAGTCAGCCTAGACAAATCTTCGTCATCCCAACGACACGTTCCCTCAGACCGTTCAAACTCCATTGTCATCTCCTCGTCACCCTCGCGTTCAGCACCCCAAAACGGTACAACTCGTGCTCCAGCCCACCCCAAAATACCGACAATCTTAACCGGATTACCAGGCGCGATCAGGATGTTTTCCGAGCTGAAGTTGACGTGCTCAAGGACGAGATCCGTAGGAGGCCGCTCGGGGATAATTTCCGCCGCTTCATAGATCTGCTCTAGTACCTTGCACTGTAGACGGACGGCAGCTTGGGTAGGCTCCGATCGCCTGTTACTGCCAAAATATTCCAAATGTCGGCAGGTCACCGCCAGTAACCATTGCTCCTCTGTCTCGAATGGACCGGTGTCTGTGGGTCGGGGCGGGGCGGTAACCCCGGCTTCGTTTGATGGAGACAACGTCATAGGTCCGATGAAGAACTCTGGGTGCTCTGCGTCTTCGGAGCATTCAGGATGACGACACGTAGTAGCGTCGGTATTCCTGAGAGCACGAATGCTCCCTATCTCCCTAAAGTTCATCCCGGCGGATTTCAAAATCTTGATGTAAATTTCCTTCAAGGATTGTCGAACAAGGTAGCTTTGCACAGTGGTGAGGGTCGCGAGTTTTTTGGAAAGCAAGGTTCCTTCAATCTCGGAGATGCTCAGGATTTGTAGTTACTTGAAAGAAGGAGACCGTACTCACGAATACAGTCGCTATCCATGCTCCACCAACACGACCGTCCAGGTCATCGTCGTAACAAACTGGTCGCGGAGCACATATCGTAGGGTCTTCCTTCTGGAGAAAACGGAGCGTCGAGATCTATAGTAAGAACAGGTCAGCCTAATATTCAGTTACGGACAGAGAGGTTTCACCTCAGAAAATAGTCCATCGGCACACGACACACTCCCAAGACTGTCTGTCGTATATGGCCAATATACGCGGACCAAAACCTTGTCGTGTTCTTCCATAACAACAGTATAGAGCTAGTAGAATGTGTGAGAGTCTGTAATAGGGAACTACGAAAGACTCTACCTTGTAGTTGCGTGCTATAATGGAAGCTTTAGCTGAGAGCCTGACTCATCATGTAATCAAGACCCACATTGACCAGCAATCTCCGGGTGACTGCATTCGTGCCCAGACTTCTTCTTCAATCGTGCCTCGAGAATGGTCAAGTCGATAGACTTTTGTGAAGTTGTAGTAGGCATAGCTGCAGCAATCCCGAAAAGCAAAATGGATGATGAAGAAAACAACGAAGGTGCCACCAGGACGAGGGGAAAGAGGGGAAAAGATGCACAAGAGAACGGGTCATGTCATTAAATATAACCCAAGTCCTGCATAGCCATGGATGCAGCACAAAGGCGAAGGTGGCAGACAAAGCAGTAGCGACGCTGAAAAGGGAAAAAGGGATACCTCGTGCTTGATGCCGCATTGACAGGGTCGACATTCGGATCAAGCGCCCTCTTGCGAGTTTCAGGGCAGACAAGAAATTGAAAATTAGTCCATCTCTCGCTAGGACAAACAGAACGGCAGTCCCAGACCACCAACATCTTGCAAATGGTAACTGCGAAGAATAGCCCTACACAACCACTTCATACTTCTCCAGACTCTTAACCAACCGCCCCCACCGTCCATCATGCCACACTGACAAATCCTTCCATTCTTGACTATCCTCACCGAAGACGACGCGAAAAGTTAACATCAATCCACATACGGTGAGGTCCGCGAATGTAGGCACGTTCCCTGTCACAAACGCATCCCCCTTCGCTATCCAGCTGTTAATTTTGCCAAGGTCAAGCTTAAAGAGCGCCCATTGTTCCTCTCTACGCGCCCCGTGCGGATCCATTTCCTCAAGTGTTTGCCCGAAAGCCTTCTCCCTGGTCTTCCTGAAGAACGCCTCGCTTCGGGGATGCAATACTGCGTTGGCTGCGGGGACCAAGAGCGGTGTTATCGCCTTCAGCAGTAGGGCTTCAAGGGCAGCCGTGAACGCAGCGTGCAAGGTTCGTGTACCGGGAGGGAAAAGGCGCGGAGTATCGGGGTAAGTGGCGTCGAGATACTCGGCAATGGCGGCTGATTCGGATATGATAGCCCCAGTTGACAAATCGTGGATGAGTGGGAGGGAGTAGTATGGTGTCACGCCATCCTGTTGGGTAGCACCGGCTGGTACGCCAAGTCTCTTATACAACGCCTCGATATCAGGGAATTCAATCCATTCCGTGCGGTATGGTATACCCTTGAAGTTCAGCGCGTACCTAGTCAAAGATAAGAGATGATGTTAAATAGATACACGAAGCTAGCTGACCTGGCCTTCCACGTATTAGGGGAACATGCATTGATGGGCAATTTTGAGGGGATATCGTAGAAAATGATAGTCTTCGACATGATTGTTGATCGATAAGTGTGACGCTACTGTGACGGTAAGTCGGCAGTAACGGCACACGAGAGGGTAGACGAAGCGGAGACGAAGTCGGACTAGTAAAGACCAGTTGGAAGAACGTCGATTAGAGTAGTCTGGCGTACGTAGTACAGTTTTACGGTCTTATATACTAGTAGGAATAGATGGAGCGGAGTAATCAATAGAGAATCGGGATAAGTAAAAAGAGGCGGGACCACCGCAGTAAGGTAAAAATGAGCAATAGGGTAAAGATAAATATACATGGGAGTACCGGCACAATGAGCCGGCACGATTCTCCTACAATAAGATGCGGCTTCATCGGTCCGGGTCTGCTCAGTTTCATCGCGCTAACAGCGAACCGAGAATAACTGTTCTGTTACATTGAATGTTACAATTGAAGCTGAAGAGCCGCCAACGCTAACTAAAGCTATGAGTAAACTCCCGACGGACCGAATTAGTAACTATGAGACTAGCTAAGTAGATATGGGTACGAGAAAAAGGTCAAAAACAAATCGCATGAAATCCACCGAGTCCGTCATCAACTAGGAGATCCAGATTCCTACCCAAAACGGCAATCCCACGTGGTAAGGAGCGCACGGGCCCTCAACAAGCTGGGTGCTGGGGCGGGAACCGCGCGCATAGCGAGCACAGGCGGAGGGGCCTGAAATGCCTCAGCAGGAAGCATCAGAAAGATGATTGGTCAGTGAACGATCAGACGAAGGGGATGGAGAAAGGGATTATGGTTGGATGCAATCCATTGGTTGCGGATGTCGTTGGGTTGCCGCGTGTCGATGTCGATACAATTTAGTAGGGATCATGACGGTGAAGAGGAATAGATGGAGGGTTTCACATGGAGTCTCCGGAGGTTGAAAGTAAAATTAGCATGAAAATGAGCCAGTAGTCGAAGGTGAATGATAGAAGATGAAAAATTGTTGGTTGTGGTTGTGGTTGTTATGGGTGACCCATGAGCTATCGACGACTACGGAAGGGTCTGTAAAGTCTCGTAGTGCCGGAGTAACAGCGAACGTGGACCGGGAGCGGGTCGGTGATGGTTGTTGTGGTTGTTGTTCCTAGGCTACAAAGGCGGATAGACCTGTCTTCACAGCGAAGGCTACTAGGGCAAGGCACCGTCACATTAGGCGCATAACGTGCTAGTCTAAGGTGGCACAGTAAGCGCGCTGGTCCACTAAATACGAAAACAGCAACAGACTAACCATGATGCGAACCGTGTAACGAGGACTGTCATTGGACACTTCAACGTCAGCAGAGTACACCTACGAGAGGGTAGTATCTCGAAAAAGGGCCTGTTTCCGTTTAGAAATCGCCAATCGCACCAACCGAAGAACTATGTTGGAACAACACATCGTGAACGAAACACCATCATTCAAAAACAGGGTTCCTGGATGACACGAGACGTTGACGAGAAGACTAAAGGGAAAATAACGAGTAAAAACCTGTATGGGGGGTGAACGTACAGCTCACGGTAGTGCCGTTTATTTGCATCAGAAGCCAAGGCCCACATCGCCCGGATAGTCCTAGAGAAACATGGCCGCAGTCGATCTGAGTCCAAAGGTATTTGTCGATATAGGCGCTGCCCAGCGTTTTACATAATAGGTAACGGAAAGTTGCAGGGGCTGAACGATTGATCTAGGTTAAACGTGGAACATTGAGGTTGTCCTGAACTCCGTCTACTTCTAATTTGGTCCGGATGTCTTTCTCCGCTGCACCAGGACATTGCGACACGATTCCTTCGGAATGTCTTCGAGCTAGACCGCCAGAGGTAAGCAAGACGGAACGAGATACAAGCTACAGACGCACTGACAGCGATTATCCTCATGATTCTTTCATGAAAATGCGAAGAAATCCGGATTCCATCGCTGGAGAATATGTCGGTATTTCTTTGTCTGGCCACGAAGTGTCGCATCAAGTAGTATCAAAGGTGGAAGAGGTCCTAAGATAGTGTACAAAGGGCAAGGAAAGCGGCATTAGATTCGACGTAAAATGCTGTAGCGACGCCATGGCTGCTGAGGAAAAGTGTTTGGAAAAGTTTGATGGCGCACATTGCCGCCTTCGGCAGTGGGTAATACGGTCCGGCGGGCCGGCCACTGTTGGCATTCCAATTTCCAATCTACAGAAGTGATCTTCCTTCCAGCTCGCTTCCAGGAAATCGAGAGGTCCCTTCGAATCGCCTTATGGCTTCCTCGGAGGCTTTCAGCCGCCCGGTAAGGATCTATACGACGGTCACTCGTTTCGTTTACCCTGGGAAAGACCAGGTGATAAGCATTAAACTGTAATCCGTCTTGAATCCGTCGAATTCGTGTTGAAATAGGAAGGAAGGACGCTGCTTTTAAGAGGCTCCGATTCTTATCGGATGTCGCCGTTTGCAAAGTTGCAGTCATCTATCATTCACGATGGCTCTTCTTACGACCGATGGCAAGGCTGAACTATGCTCTAAATCTGAAGGATTGACCTTAACCTAGGCTTGGTGAGAGCCCGTTGTGGGATTTTCAGCAAAAATAATCCTGGGGTCGCCATGACAGCTCAGGGTGAACGGTGCAAGCATTTGACTGCCTCTTCCCCGCCACAGAAGCCTCCACCCCATAGGCCTGCCTCTGTCTTCTGACGGACTTATGCAAGTCACCCGTTTTCACATTGTGTCTCGCGTCCCTGCAGGCAAGACCGGAGACGTCAGGTACTGTGTCGTGTCTGACATGGAATTACACGAGGTGAGTCTGTGAATGTCAGAACTGAGGGCACCAACGCGCAATCTACTTCTTCAAAGGATGCAAAAGTCTGAAGGACGACCAAGACATGTACATACAATACAAGTTTCGTTTATCCGGACCTCAATTACTGTGCAACCGAATGTGCCTTTGTGGCTTCGGAGCATCATTGTTCCATGCGTCACCATTAGGCAATCGCATACGAGCGCTACTCGAGTCTAGACTGGCTGTGAGAGTCGACCAATCACTGCGAATCTAACTCTGAACCTCGGACGCCACCAATAGGATTTTCACGCCCTGCAAGGGGCAAGTGCGATCTTTTCCTTCTGACTGTGACTGTATATTAAAAAATCTCTATTGTTCCCGAGGGTGGATTTTCTCTTACGTCTCAAATTCCGCAACCCCCAAATGATCTTCTCCATTCGTCCGGGTCATCGGGCCTTCCACTCACAGTTCTCAACGACCTTTATAACGACTCGCATTCTTCCTCCTGTCCTCATTCTTCCCCGGCCGGAAGTTCATCGTTCGCGGTTCTCTCTACCATCTAATATCTCCCTCCCTTCGTTAAAATGTGCCTTCACATAACCACCCAATACACCTACACTTGCGGCAAAGTCACAACCACCGAAAGCCGCGTCCAATGCCAACAGCGCCAGAAATATCTCTCTGATAAGCGCGCGTGGCTCGATGGCGCCGCGGCTCCCCAGTGCTTATGCGACGGGATGCCGAGAAAGGAGAAGAGGCGCATAGAGGTGGGGAAGCCCTGCAAGCCGGGCTGCCAGTACATCGCGTTCCCAGAAAGCCAGTGAGTTACTCGTGTGCGTCTGAAGGGCGACGATTATCTGACTGGGACAGTGACTAGTCAGCCATATGTTTCCCGTTCTGAAGCGAGGTTTCAGGTGTGGACTTCGTCGTGATCGCGTCTTCACCGACCCCTCGAAAAACAAAATCCAGCTGGCCATGGAACATTCACTTTGTTGTGTATAATCATCTCGCTTATCGGTTGATCTCTATTTTGTCTTTATCAGCTACTAATCATGTTGTACAACACCCCAGTTTTATCTCGAACGATACTACAAAAGTACGATAAAACTTCCTTACATCGGGTATTAATCGAAACATTCTCTTGTTCTCTTTTGCTTACAAAAATGACATGTACTCTTAATGTAAAAGTATCTCTTGTTTCACCGACGAGCATCATCTGGCGCTCCCTTGCCATATTTCTTCACAACTATAACTCGAGCATTCAATTCAGAGGGGCCCGTCCGAGACCCGTCGTTGAATCAGACTACAAGTTTTGTACAGGCCGACGGTCGAGGACAATAGGATCACTTTCTCACTTGCCGTATCCACAGACCAACGACCGAGGTGGTTGGGAAATTGTTAAGAAGAATATCAATGTGGCGGGTTTTTGGCATGGGTTCGAAACCTTGCTTACTGGCATGTTTCGGCTACACTACGGCTACACAGGACTCAGCCAGTTGCCGTGCCATGGCCGCGTAATGTAGCCGATTGGAAACATTGTGTGAACGTAAAATCGTGATACTTGCTATTAGCAGCTCCACCCAACATAAACACCGGTGCAGTTCAATGGTAGTCCACTACCGACAAGCTACAGCGGTGAACTGTAAGCCGAGATACCGAGCTCCAGCCGTCGGCAAACGAGTCGGTGGCTCAAAAATTCCCAATTAGGCCAGCTTTGATCGACGCCAATTTTCGATCGCCTCGATCCCCCTTCCACAATTTGTTTTTCCCTCATTTTGGGGTCCTTTGCAATGAAAATGGTATCATTCGAAAGCTCTGCACGGCGAGATGGCCGAGCGGTTAAGGCGCTAGACTAAGGAAGTCCGATTTCACTAGGAATATCGGAATTGGGACGAAGACAGTAACTGTCTTCTTATAAAATCTGGTCCAAAAGGGCGCGGGTTCGAATCCCGTTCTCGTCAGTATTTTGAAGTCCTACGATGCTGTATTATTGCCTTATTTTGTTCCTAGGGCCTAGGGTCCCCGCCGCCCGGCCCATAGGGTTTTGTCTTTACAAGTTTTCCCTGAAGCCCCGAGCCTCGCCTGATAATCGATGATTTACCAGAATTGCTCCTCCAAAATGCTATCGAGGATCTTAATTCAAGGTTCATTCAGGACTGTCATATTGTCCGGAAAGTGACTTGTGCACCAATACACATATCGCTCTCATGAATTCATGTTGAGGACGTTACAGATAATCACTATCTACCCAATCAGCGTAATCATTACCCAGAACATCCGATATTGTGTAACCGCTGGTCGAAGTGAGTGTTGTAGCAAATGACGCACGAGTTCCAGAAGCGCCGTCCCCTGAAAGAAACAATATTAGTAAAGTATCATGAAGGCGCAGCAACGTCAACATACCGGAACTGCCGTACTCAGCAAACGTGACGCCGTCGGTATTGGGTTCGCTGCTTGACCATTCCTCCCAGCCAGCACTGTTGATCAAGTCTCCGAGCGAGCAGGAGGTGTAGACGACCCTATGCGGCTCTGATCAGGACCCAGAACGTATGGGTAGTAAAATACCGGTAACATACCGAGCATATGCTGCCCATGGACGTCCGAGGTAGACCAGCCCCTCAAGAGACGTCGTCGCCGAACTGCTAGTAGTGATAGTCGATTCGTTGATGACATCTGAGATGGATGTTACGCCTAGAATGGCAGGAGATGAGCGGTCACTCACACAAGCTTACTCCGTCCGACGATGAGCGCCCGTTAGCGGTAATCGCTCCAGCACCGACGGAAGCAAGTGTGGACTGGTGGAAGTAGGCTCTTGCATATTGACCGAAAATGTAGTCGACCGCTCCTTCAATGTAACAGGATCCATAAAATTGGTTACCCGTTTCTGCGAGTATCGTATCCTGATAGCTGTTTGATATGATCAGATATCACTCGTCTTAGAAAGAGCCACGAAAATAATTCACCTATAGAAGCCTACACCATAGTAGCCGTGGTTTGTTCCGTAAGCACTCAGTGCCAATGCCTGGCCATCAGTGCTAGCTTTACCGAACTAGAGGATACATGATCAGAACGTATTCCCATGCATTATAAGCTGTAGGCGTACCGTGTTTTTCACATTGACATTATATAGGGCAAAGTCGTCCTTGTGTACGCGCAAGGTCCCAGTCGAATCATCATCATCCGCACTAGCCAGAGAGAGCGAATAGGTGATGGTAACCGTGTTACTTGCGTAGCTACTGGTATCAGAAGTCTGCCCCATGATCTGGGCGTCGGATATCAGCACGATCTCATTTGCAAAAGAGGAGTATGCACCGTCGTCTGGCCATCGCGATCGATGTAGACTTGCTCAGGGTAGGTTCCTAAACAGACTCCATTAGCCTCAAAATACAGGTCTGACTAGGAAAGTCCAGTTGCCTTCATAGATGAAGATAACCTGGTCGGACCCATCATCAGCGAGCGAGTCCACAGCGGCCTGCACCGTGCTGTATTCTCCGGACGCCGCTCCACTAGCTCTCACAACAACAGCACCGGAGGGCGCCGAAGTACGGCTTTCGCGCTTCAGCACGGGATTTGCATCCACGAGGTTGGCAAAAAGAAGGAGAAGAGAAAAGAATGTTAGAGATCTGAGGGAAGGGAAAACCATTTCTGTGGTACGACACAGCTCCCGCCGTCCTTTAAATAGTGGTGACGGCGAATTTGTTTGCATCATTCCTGTTGCTTGAACAACCGGGCGCAGCAGCGGGGTCACAACATTAGTGCATTCGCAGCTTCAGAAGATTCTATCCGATGTTCAGGCGGAGAGAGGCAACGTTTGAAACATTTCGCGTAGTCAGTTACGTGCTGGGCCAAGCAGGTTACGATGCGGATGCAAAGCTGAGTTTATTTGATTCCGAACAACCGTCGCAGAGAACAGGGCATAGTCAAATGAGTGTCGAAAATGACTATAACATGAGAACATCCTCGCCTCTCGAATTTTGGGTTCGTCGAGTTCGCCTCGCATACTCGTGTTTCGGTTATAGATGTCATGAAACCAAAGCGGCGAAGTAATCTGAATGCTTCAAATTTCTAAGAGGTCCCAGGACTCTGAAGGGAAATTTGTGCCAGACGATTTCTTCGCAACGGCTATGCTCAAACACGGACCTCTGAGGGCCTTATGCGATAAACGTCTCATCGATTTGTTCCACTTCGGCAGGACAATCACATACTCGTCCATTAACGATATACACTCGAAGGAATCCTTCAGAGTTGCGATTTATCTACAGAACGAGGGAAGAGAGTACTCCACAGCACCTCAGGCTCGTTGCAATCCAAACCGGAATCGTTTTGACTAGGGCCAATGATCCGTAGATTCTTCACCGCTCCTTGTGCGACTCGAGCAGCTAAAATCTCATCAAGGCCGTCAAAAGACGAGAACAGATCCGACAATTCCTCGTGTATGTGGCCGACACCGTGCCTCCTCTTGACCAAATTAACAAGACTCATATCCTCTTCACGGCGTTGTTGCAGTTCATCCTGCCAGCACCACCGCACTGATGCAGACGCGAAACCAATCTCGATGGATGGCGCCACAGTCTCATTCGACAAGATTTCAGCACCCCAACGCAGTACTTCCGTGCCACGTTGGGCCCGCTTTCCGACGTACAGCCCCAGGGTGCGAAGACGAGGTAAAGCCATCACTGAGGTCGAAGTCAGCCACCTAGCACCGGCAGGTAATGAATAATCAGACTCACAGTCATCCCTCAGGGTAAAGCTCAATCGAAGCACTTCGAGATGCTCGCGGACCCTTATGAGAACCTGTTTCAGGGTCGCGCAAAAGCTATCGGAGGGCGGCTTTAAGTCGGTGAGACTGGGGATCGAAAGACAGCGGAGGCCTCCGAGATTAAACGGGGAATCAGAAGCAGACACGAAAGCCAGTACATCCTCCATACGCTGGAAGTCCACGTCTTCGAAACTAATAGTCTCGATACTGCGTTTCTCGACGACGGCGTAAGGCTTTCCGTGCGATAGAGAGAGCCAATGTTGCCACATTTCACAGCCCCTCAGACTATTGCTCTTGCCGTTGGAGAGCCCACATCCGCGGAAGTGTACATGCTCGAGATACTTGCAGTGAGCAAGCAGCGTGATAAGCACAGGAGCGGGAAACTCTACTGCGACCCCGTGGAACAGCTGGAGGGTGAGCTCCCTAATCCTCCCAAGGCGCGGATCTCCAAACGCCTCTGACAGGCTGGCCATCGACGGGTATTTATCAAAAAATAGCTGCTCGACGCTTAGCCGTTTGACGTCCCGAAATCCTGGGAGATGGCCTATACGGCCTATACTGTCTATGAACTCGTCGATATTGCGGAAACGAAATCCTAGAAGGTGGACACGATCTCCCGGGAGAACAGTATACTCCACACCTCTGAAATCTTCACAGAAGTCCGTGAAATAGGGTGGCAAGACTTCCGCTTGTGACCACTGAGTCCATTCCCAGATTATGGTGGCGGTCTTTGGAAGCGAGGCGTTTGATACAAAATAAACGTCGGTATGGGAAGTAGACGATGAAGTATGGAGCCCGGGTTGGCAAAGTTTGCGATGGCTGGGCATAGTAGAAAGGAAAGAATTGAAGAGAGGATGATTCAGCCTCTTGTCAATCTTTATTTGAGTTGTTGTCTCTTGTCTTTGTCTGAAATTGCGCGGTAAATTAAAAACATTGTTATAAGAGTGGCAGACACAACCTAGTGGCGGCAATTCTTCCAAATAGGGATCGGCCCAAGATCGAGGCGCCTCTTGCGAGAAGAAAATGTCAAATCGTGCTCTATCGAATCCGAGTTTGTCAGTCAGGACGATCAACACCGCTGAGTAAACAACCAACCTTGTGTAAGGGCAAACGAAACACGCGGGACAGAAATAAGATCAGAACAATCGAGGACATGAGTAGGAGATTTCGAGCATAGTGTCGAATGACATACAGAGGTTTTGAACAAGTTCTAGGTGTTTATAGAATGAAGCAACTGTAATCGGTGAATTTCTAGGAGCATTCGTACCATATGGGTATACTTTGGGTTCAGGACATATCTGAGCAGGGAAAAGAAACGACGTAAAGTGGACATACGAAACCAGCGGTCGACGACCATAAGATCGGCTTTATCGGTCCGTAGTTTCGCTCGTCGTCCTGCAAACGAAAAGGCGCACTGATAGACGTCAATCGCTAGTACATCAGGAGGGAACGAGGCTGCTCACCAGTCTCCGCTCCCTGAGTTGGATTCATTGGATACAACGTCGGGAACGCCCGGCTCCAGCGTAGCGACAGATAACGAATCTGCGTCTTCCAAAGAAAATGTCGATACGCCTCACCAGCCGGTTATATACGGAAGAAATGCAGCTTGAACGAGTACTTGTTGTTCCTATAAAAAACGCCTCATAATTCCTTCAGGAACTTGAAATCCATACGGTGTGCAGGGTGCCATCTTTGGACAGTATTGCAGTATTCCTTTGTTTGGTCACGAGTTCTTGGTCCACTAATCGTGTGAAAGTAACTTCTATAATGTGTTGACGACTTGCTTCATATTAATACAGGATGATAACGAGACTGTTGCGTCATCGACTCGTCGCACTCTGTATCGAACCTACAGCTTGACTACGGCCACAGAAGCCACCACGCAATTTGGCAATGGACAGTGTAGGAGAGCATGCCGATACGACAAGGTACTAGACTCGTAACCGTCTCTCTCACCACTCGACGTCGCAAGCGAGAAAGTCAGATGAGAGTCGCTGGCAAAATTTGATCCGAATTTGGCAGGAACCGCCGGTGGCTTTGTTCTGGTCAGGTGAATATCACGTGTGACCTTCGGACCGGGACGCCTCCATCAAGTATTGTTGATATGTAACACGTCGAATACCGCTTGTACTGCTACCATGGAAGCATAAGTCCCAAATTACTGTGCGCGCTACATACGAGAGGGTCAGATGTTGCAAGATATATCTGAAATGGAAGTGCGTTCGCATTTGTGTGAGGTCGGATCATGACGTCCATCCTGGTACATGTTAGGTAGCGAACAAAAGCCAAAAAGGTCGGCGCCCATACTACTTAGAAAAGCCAGCACCCAAAAAAGTCTGCCGCAGCGAGGATGGAATGATGTCATCTCGCGCTCGTGGTTGAAGATCAAGAAGTTGCCGCTGCCGGCCCTACTTAATCAGCGCTGACACCCATATAAGGGCATGAACGCTTGAGCATCGATTTCCTGAAGGACCTATTGCCGAAAATAAGGAAGCACTGACAATGGTTTCATGTTATTTTTGAACCAATGAATCCTAGTCATCAGGTTTCCAGAGTCGTTAAATCTTTTTCTTCCCCGGATTTCTAGGTCAGGGCCGGCCAGTCTTAGCAAAATTTAACCGGGAGAAATAAATCTTATTCTACAAAGAAGACGAATACTACGGGATACAACGAGAGAGATAATAGAGTGGTAAAACTGAGAGTAGTGTATAGTGAGAGCGTAATCGTGGATGATATAGGCTACATGTTATGGCGATTTGCAGAAAATGCTGAGATGAGGCGAGAAATCCGAATTAAGGAGAAAGTGTTCGTGTATGACGAGCAGCTAACAGATATCTGAGAATCGCATAATTGATTCTGAGATGAACAACCCACCGAAAAATGCATTGAGGGGAGACATTGAATCTATCGGCGCCGTGGCTGTGGCGCACAAGGGCTCCAGAATTGCCCATGAGGTGGCTAATGAAAGCTCATCAGTGAATGAACACCAATAAACCGGAAAAAAATATTTACTGCGTTTTCACGACTGCTATAATCTATCCGAACGTCAGTTCCTGGATAACTACAACGAAAATAGAAAAGGAATCACGTACGGTTGACTATACACATATAGAACGCCATCATTGGATATCCGGTAGCATCTGCATATACAATAGTGCAGACTTCTCCAACGGTCCATGGACATCCAGGAGCCCATTCGCGCTGGAAAGCTGGGAGACGCGGCAACATGATGAAGATGTGAGGGGGATAATTGTATGGCTGTCATCCACCGCTGTAGTGGCCTTTATGTATGCTCGAAGGCCTCAAAAAAAGACTCACCGCATTAAACAGCAGAAGCTCCAAGGTGCTGTTTGGCTCGGGTCCGACACTCGTTGTTCTAAATCGAGGTCTTGAAAGGCGGTGGAGATGTGTACCGAGTCAACATGACGTGCTGTTTTCTCTATGTCCAAAGCGAGGAACAAGGTTGACCCTTAAAGAAATTTTACTGACTCGGAGCGCCTCTTCTGGAAAAGAAGGTGAGGCTGTGCTGTGAATGGATCGATCACAGCCCTTACCAGCATGAGCGCTTGATGTAGCGCTGTTCGTATGACGTGGCCAGTGTCGGGAGTAACACAGCCTCTATGATGCGAAAGAAAAACACCAGGGTCGATGTACAAGTGAAGTTCACTGAGCTCTAAGACCAAAGACAATTCAGACCTTTGCTGAAAATCGAACAAATTCAATCCGTCAAATTACACTGTGCACCATCGAAAGGCGGTGAATACGACAACGAGCTCGAGCTGTCGTGCACAGCCCACTTGTTATAGCGGTAATATGTGTTAATTTCGATCAAAGTGTTGATTCGGTCCTGGCGTGTGGAGCTAGCAGACGATACTTGGTGCCCTTACTGAGTCGCCGTCTCTGGTGAAACACATGACGAAGACAGGAAGAATAAGGATGCCTAGAAGCGGAAGAAAACAATCACTGGAGGCTATTCTTGGAGTCGTCGTGCATCGTTTGTTCCTTGCCTCTGGCGTTCCACATAAAATTCGCTGATCGGGCGGGAGTAGAATGATGCAGATTGCTAACATTCTCAAGCGCATTCATCACATACCTGAGAAGCATCAGAAAAAAAACTGATGATCTTTGTTACCAGTTTTGGAATCCTAGTGACAGATCTAGCTTAAAGGTGATAGGTCGAGTTTTGGAGCATGAAACCCACGGAACGGTGGAAACACTGCACCCCAGTCTAATCAAATTATAAGTACAATATTTCGACTCTTCAAAGGTATATAACATATAACATATGTGGGCAGATAAGGAGTGGAAATCGCCTCCAATAACGGGACACACCGCACATTCAACAGCACTACGATGCTTTGGGTACCGCCCCTGGAGGGTTGACGGGTCATATTAAGTCTCTCCATTTTGCCGAGCCTGTTCTTCTAATCTCTTCTTCGAAGAAATCACCTCTTAACGTTCTTTGCAGATCGGTTTGTGCCCATCCCAATGGGCCCTACATATATGTTTAGACAATTTAAGGACTCTTCCAACGTATCCGAGTCGGATCACTGCTGACAATCTTTACTGTAAGGGGAGGACATGATGCTCGGAGATAAACATCAAAAATAGGACGCGAACACACCTGCAATAGCAAGTTTGTTCACACGTCATGACTATAGGATTTTCGGAGACATTGGATATAATAACAACAGAAGATTTAGAAGATTTGGTTCAACCAGAAAGCTAGTGGTCAGAGCTGGAGCCAGAATATTGAATATTGAACAATTTACTGTGGCACAAGTCATGCTGGCAGCGTTGCCTTCGTCATCCAGACGTGGAGAGCCGTCTTTGAGAGTCATTGTCTGTCTGCGAAAGTTCACTCCTCCTCGAGACGTTGCGGTGGATGTTTGAAAGCAAAGCTAGGCCTGAGACCCCGGACGCGTGCAAAATTTGATCGGAAGAAGTCAAGTGACCGAGAGCCTTTATTCACGCGCCGCGGTCGACGGCGCGTCGCCCACTGCAACCTGGCCATAATTTTGCCGCATGATGGCTACGAGACTAAGTCATCGAAAGTCCGATTTGCCAACCCTCAGGTCATCTGCGCAACAGTAAGTTGATTCATGAGCGTCATGTCTCATCTTTCCGCTACTGAATCTTAATCAGCATCGTACTCGTACTTAAAAAGCAACGTCGGTAGATGTAAGACCATCTTCAATCATGTCTCGTAAACTCGTCGTCGTCTTTGGCGCTACCGGAAATCAGGGCGGCTCTGTTGTTACCTCGTTGCTAAAGAACAAAGCTTATGCCGTCCGAGCTGTGACTCGGAACCCAGATAGTGACAAGGCGAAAGCTCTTGCTACTCGTGGTGCCCAAGTCGTCGCTGCAGATCTCAATGACTACAAGAGTGTAGTTAAGGCACTTGAAGTTCGTCAAATATGATCTCTTATTTGCTAGTTCACGCTAACCGTCATTGTTATTCAGGGCGCTCACGCGGCCTTTGGAGTTACGGACTTCTGGGCCATGCTAGGTCCTCTCGGACCCAATGGAGCGTCCGATGGGGAAATCAAACAGGGAAAGAACCTCGCGAATGCCGCCGCAGCCACCCCCACACTTGAGCACTACGTCTGGAGCACCCTTCCAATGACAAAGAACACAACCGGTGGCGCTGTTACCGTTCCGCACTTTGACAGCAAAGCCCTCGTCGACGAATACATCATCTCTTCCCTTCCGGATCTCGCAAAGAAAACTACCTTTTTCTGGGCAGGATACTATGCCACGAACCTGGGGTCCTCGACGTCTCTAAAGAAGGAGTCGGGGAAGTATTTATGGATTCTTCCTTGCTCACCGAGTGCGGCAACGCCCATGGTAGGGCTGACAACCGCGAATGTGGGCGTCTTTGTCGCTGGTATTCTTGCGAAACCGGAGATCACTCTGCCTTCGAAGTATGTCCTGGGGTCAGTTGAAGACCTGACTTTGGGCAGGACCCTCCAGATATGGGGAGAGGTGACGGGCGGCCAAACCGCCTTCGTACAGAAGGATCTGGATGACTTTGTGACATCGTTTCCCGGTGGTCCGGTCTTTGGCAAGGAGGTGGGGCTGAACATGCAGTTCTGCGACGCTGGTATCAAAGGATGGACGAAAGGTCGTGAAAAGATTTTGAGCAGGGAAGATCTTGGAATTGAGACCGCGCAGTTGGTCAGTACCAAGCAAGCTTTTGAGATGATGGATTGGAGCTCTATTTTAAATGCATAGTCGCATGTAAGTTTACTGTAGCCGGTTTCAATTTTTCGAAAAGTTGTAATTGTATATTTGTACTGTACTAACTTGAAAATTTCACCGTCTTTGTAGTAACTGTCTCGAGGTCATTACAAAATATCCTCGCCCCGCCATGTCCTGACCCAGTCAGGCTTCGTTAAACTGCCAAAGCATGGAATTTACAGAATTTCTGTGTCCAGTCCTTGATCGATCAACCAGCCGCTCTGCTATCTACCTTGGTGTCCAAGTTTGCGAACACCACACATTTTTCTCAGTATTCTTTCCGCCTTACGTTCGGTGAGTCGTTTTGAGCCCCGTGGACATAAGTCTGCGGCGATAAATACTGATCATATCTGCTGTATTTGATCCCGATGACCCTTCTCCTGTAAGTGACCGTCGTCATCAGGTCAAAATTTCGGCGGTTGACAGACGTAAGTATACAGGTACCATACAAACGGCGCGAAGCTACTAGTCTACTGGTAGTAACATTCACGGCCATACATTGACTTCATTTCAACGAGAATCGCATAACTAAACCCCTGGCAACGTTATGCCAGGAAATGGAATCCCCTGATACTGTATTGATAAAACTCGTCGCTTCGCCAACTCAGGCATGCTCGCTGTTAACGCACTGACCATCTCTTCTTTTGGTGCGGAGTCGTCAATCTTATTCCGAGTATAAATCCCCACCTGCTTTACGTTGCAATACTTCGGCGAGGACAACACGCCATCTAGTCGTGCCCATTCCTCCAGCGCCTCATCACTGATGATCCAACTTTCAACCATCCAAAAGAATGCTATCACTGTCAATTGCTTCAAGTTATACGACTTGGATTGGACCAGGATGTCGATCCACCAATGTAACACCGCGATTGGCTGAAAGCGTAGCATGTCTAATGGGTAATCGCTGAGGGAAAATGAGAGAACCTCGACAGATGGAAGGTAGAGGAGGAAAGGGGGGGTCTCTGCATGAGGGAATATGCTCCAACGGTTCGAAGTACTTGGGGATTTGACGATGTGGTTGCATTTCGTAGAAGGGTAACATTTGGCCACGTCCCGACACCATC
The DNA here is from genome assembly GCA_022818075.1 of Armillaria altimontana. Classification (NCBI taxonomy): domain Eukaryota; kingdom Fungi; phylum Basidiomycota; class Agaricomycetes; order Agaricales; family Physalacriaceae; genus Armillaria; species Armillaria altimontana. The sequence continues at coordinate 380,922 of JAIWYR010000005.1, read as the reverse complement.
CGCCGTGCGCTCATCAGTAGGGAAAATCATGAACTGAGTTGATCTGAGATTCTGTAGATTAAATGGCGACGATGTAGAGAAAAGGATTGCTCGAATCGCTTCCCGGGAAGTGTCGGGGCAGTTCACGAAGAGACTTTTAACCACTAAGGGCTGATCTCGAGGCATGCGTTCCACTGTCAAGTCCTTCACGGGCCCATCACTCTCAACACGAAGTGTTTGAGAAAGAAGCAATTCTATTTCTTCACGAGTGGAGCAGTTTCGGAGAAAGGAAAAGAAGGATGGAATTGAGGGGATGACAACGTCATGTAACATTATAACGGTGAGAGGATACGAGGCAATGGTGTCGAGGACTGCCTGGGGCAGCGCATTCCAGGAAATTTGGTTAAAGACAAGGGTGTGAATATTATTAGCAAGCTTCAGAATAGCTAGCAGAAGAGGATTGTCGATGACGTTAGATGTGCCATTGGAACGCAATCCCAACCTACGAATCGCGGCTGGAATAATGGGAGATGCGAGACACATGGCATGATAGCGCTCTAAGTCTTCGGCGGTGGTAAATGTGACATCGTAAAACATATGCGATCGGGTGCGGGGAAGGAAGGAGCGCGCAACCAAGGAGCACGACGAAAGATTCTTGACTTCATCGCTACGTGAAGGAGATGCGTCCCGCACTGCGTCGATTATAGCATCAACGAGCTCTTGCGGGAAACGTGACTCCAAACTTTCTGTCATCTGTAAGCTCTGGGGTCAGCAAGAGCTAATATGAACGCAATTGTAGATTTTACCGAGGATATGAGAGAACTGCTGGCACTAGATAGGTGGAAAGACGAGATAGAAATGCCTGGTGATAGTTGAATTGCCCAGCCAGGCGTGCCGCTGAATCAACACGATGACCGGATCATAGAGACAGACCCCAATTCGAAGCAATTGCATCTTAGAAGAATGTCGATGCAACGTGCACCGGGAGTCGGAGCGACAGTCGACTTGGAAGAGGAAATCAGAAGGGTTGACTTTGATGCTGAACGGCATGGAGAAGAACGGGCATCTCGGGCCGAACATTGCGCTTCTCTTTTGGGCTTAGTTGTGACTGTGACTGTCACACTTTTCCTTCCGACCACCACCATCTTTACCTGCTTTTCGCGACATTCTTGTCCTTGTGTTTCTCTGTCCTCGTCAGAGTGTTGTGTGCTGTTAAATACAGCGGTATGCCGCTGAATTCCTGCACTGCGCGTCGGCTCACGCGCACGATTGACAGCGATACATAGCTTCGTCATGCCCTTGGACGGACATCAAGTTGTCTTGGCTTCGACATAGGGGAACAAAGATGAATCTTTGGCAAGGGATTATAACCGTGAGTTGATGTATATGTTGGCCTCTTGTTGTTTCTAAGTTGTTGCAGACCACCGTAGAGCTCTATGCGCCATGCGCTGGCCATCCATATCCAGCGACGTTTCCTCCTGACAGCAGCATCTTGAAATTCTATGAGAAGTCAGGATCTGCGAACTCCTTCTACAACAAATTCAATAGCATTGATGCTGGACGACACAGGGCTTCACGTACGTTTTGTGCCCATCGTCGTTTTTCATTTATCAATGTCTTTGCATCCAGTGCAATCTTTCGGTCATGAATGTCGTTGTTAGCACTTGGAAGGGGGCGTTTTCTTGTCATCTGCTGCCCAGTGGCACGTCGTCAAGCTTGGCAGAAGTGTTCACGGATCTTTGACTCGCCGAACTTTCCTTTGTTGCCTTGGACGGACGTATCGACTCTTGGGACCTGTCGTCTTTAAGGCCAACGGTCGTTGGAAGGCGAGCTTCAGGCACGCCAGGCGTGGGATCACTATAGTCTCTCTTTACACTCCTCCCACCATCACCAATAGCGGTCGGCAGGAATGTAGGGCTCGAGCGGATACAACGGTGCCATTGCCAAGTTTTCTTTGGCTTATATATTTTTACTATCTCAATGGCGGGATTGCGAAAAGATTGGTGTAGGGAGGAATCTAGGTTCGGCGCTAATGAACTGCACGGTATGTAGCTTACCTTTGCGCCTTCTATAGTACCTGACTGCAGCGTAGAATCTGTCGGCAAGCGGTCGCTCTTTTTAGGTTCAACCAAGTTCTGTGTCATGGTGAGTATCGTATCTACTGCCATGACGTCTTTTCAACTGGTCACATCGTAGATTTCATCCGGGAGCGGCTTTCTAATATTCACTGGCCAACGATGAGAGGACCTGCGATATCCTTCTACAGCATCGTCACTCCGATCGGCGTATCCGCGTCAAGTCCCCACCTAGTCTAAGGCCTTTCCCCAGGCATACGCATCGTTAAGGCAGATTGATGTTTCAGTCGATGTCTGCTAACGCTTGGTTAGGAGTCAGACAGCGACCACCGGACATATAGAACAAACATGTCGTATTCTTCCCCAATCACCCGAGAACTATCTCTGCGGCCCATAGACGCAATTTTTTCATGCGTCACAGCGAATCAGAGTGTGGTCATCTCACTTTCGTCTACGGATTGACACCGCCTGCTATAGTATCCTTCATCACATTCAGAAAACATCAGCTTCCCCAAACCCTTCCTGGTTCATCCCTCCGCTGTACCTCTATCCAGCCGCTGATGTTTTGCTACTCGAAGAGCATTCACCACAAACATGTCCTGTTTCACAGCGCCGCCTTCCAGCATGTAGCACCCCTCATTACACGACCACGACTAAGGGGACAACAGGACATTGATGAGGAAACGGTCGACGTATAGCCCCAGCGACTGCGGTTTGCAGAAAGCGTCCTTGCTTTGTTTTCTTTTCAAAAGGACGTCTAGAGACTCTGCTCAACTTTATGAGTCTTGGTCGGATTGGTACCGGGTGCACCACCGTGGAGGACGCTGCTGACATACAACGACGTTATCATATGCGGTAGCATGTGAAGTTCGGTTACTCCGGCATTGATCATTGTGGGTGCCTCTTTTCTTTCATCGTCACTCGCTGAGCGAATACATTTACAGACTATAGATCTTGCTCGTTTTGTTCTTCATCAATTCATCTTTGAAGGAGAAATCCACATACGCGGTCGCGTCTTTTGATACCACCGATAAGAACATACCAATTCCTCCCTCCATGCTACCGCCATTCCCTCTGTACCGCGACTTACGTTTCGGCTGAGAATGCCCTTAATTCATTCCGAAGCACAGACGGCCGATACAGGCGTGAAAACGCTCTCTCCGTTATCGGGTGGCGTGGGAAGCGCATCGACGGTTCCATTTATGCGCCCGCTGCCTTCAGCTCTCCTCGCCGCAGCGGACCGCTACGAGAGGCTGTAGCCCAAGGCCACTCATACGAGCTTATTTTCATATTGACACGGGACCAGAGAAGACCAGGGTTCAACACCGACTAGCCTGGGCCTGGTATTAAACTGACAATGTTCCTCTGTCTTTCCCTAAAACCATCGCCATGAAAGTCGACACCTTCACCATCGACACACACTCTTCTGGTAAACCGCTGAAGTGTGCGGCGAAGCGGTATCGGCCGCATGGGGCTTCCTCCGAGGGACGACCAGCACCGGGGCATATCCTGGTATTTACCCACGGCACTGGATTCCGTACGTGCCGATCCTCCAATATATTGGCCTGGACGACCCTGATGATCCCATTCAATAGATAAGGAACACTGGGAAGTCCCAATTCTACGACTCTTCGCTCATAGCAAGTCGGGTGGAACGAGGGTGTCGGAGGCATGGTCGATTGATTGGCAGACTCATGGCGATTCTGCAGCGTTGAATGAAGCGGTGATCGAAGCGCCGGATTTCCAGTTCTGTAAGCCGACCGTCTTTGGTATTGAAGCCGGGTCTGACAGAGATCTCTAGCCGAATTTGACTATGCCGAAGCATGTGCAAATCTGTATAGGACTTTTCTCCTAGAGAACATCGAGAAAGGCTTGAACAAGGTGGTGCTTTTGGGACACTCGGCTGGTGCTGCGTCTGCGTAAGGCTTTTGTCGTGTGCCTATACTCCCTTCTGACCCTTTTACAGCTCCTTGGCGACGATGTTTTGTGACCACCCGCTCTTCGAAGCATTCATTTTCGTGGAGCCGACAATATGGCCGGCTGAGATGGCCGGTGTGGATGCGCCTGTGTATAAATACGTCAAACGGGGGATCCTCACTCGTAGGGATCATTGGCCTACCAAGGCGGAGGCGAAGCATTACTTTGAAGGCCGTGCGCCGTGGAGCTATTGGGATTCGAGGATCCGAGAGATATATGTCGTGCGTTCTGTCCCTCCTCGCTTGTTCTTATACTGACGACTTCTTACAGAAGTACGGCTTGAAAGCAGATCTTGTCAGAGGTGGTTGGACACTCAAATGCGCGCCGAAACATGAATTGGCGCCGTTCGCGAATGACCAAAAGGCGGTGGATGTACTTCCAGAACTGAACAAGACGATCAAGGTTGTGCCGATACATCTAATCTATGGAGGGAGAAATGACATGTTGTACGTCTCGCTCTACCTTACTTTCTCCCTTCCCCTCAACCTTCCTTTCAGTTCACGGAAAAAACAAGACTCCTTACTGGGCGGCGGCCGCAAGTTTGCATCTGTTACGAGAATCCCGGATGCGGGCCATTTGGTATGTCTTGCCGTTGTTGATTTGCGGATGATGACTGATCTGGGGTGACAGGTCGTGCAAGAGGCGCCGGATGAGGTGGCGGATGTGTTATTTGGGATATTGAGAAAGCTAGATAGGGAGACCGGGCATTTTGAGATCCAAGCTAAGCTATAGGTGGGTGATGGCGTATTTATGGAAATAGAAGTTTGTATTTATTTTATCGTAGTTTTCGAGTACACCGGGTACTGTAACAGCGGACACCTGTATATCTTTCGCGATGAGAAGGGTTGTTTTCCGGCGCTGCGTTGCTATTCCAGCTTGTTGCGCAGGCTTATCCCAAGCCATGTTTTCTATCTTATGTTTCCGAGCGCAAGACGGAGAAGACATTTTATCTCCTTCAGATCACACAAAGCCACGGATACTACTGCTCTTTCAGCTAGTATCATTCGCATTGGGCATAATACAGAATTTAGTAAGGTTATTCACAGGTCGAAATCGCAGGAAATGAATGCACCGCCAAAGCCCTTTGCCACAACAGTGAGTTCTTTAGCCATGAGATTACTTGTGATAATGATACGCACAGTTAGACAAAGAAAAAGGAAGCGGCGTCGAAACACGCGTCATATATGGATCACAACCAAACCATTTCCTCGAGCTTACGAGGAGTAGGTGCTAAAATACAGTAGACGAATATAAGCACACCGTGACGCGCCGACAATAGAAAACTGACCGAGCATATTATCAAAGAGGACCATCGGGCTATCCAACCCCACATACCAACCAGGAGTGTCTATCCTGTATGCACCGGTCGTCAGTGCCGGGGCCGTACTAGGATCAATGGCCCAAGCAAATGATTTCGCCTCCGTTTCGTTCCTAGGAGGGCCATACAAAGCCAACCCATAATCGTCTCTGGATTTGGAGGCATCACGAGACGGCATTGATGTTGGGGGCGGTGGTGGAGGAGGACAGGACGTCGATCGTTTAGCATCAGCGTCAACTGGGGGAAAGAGATTCTCGCGGATCTGCTTTTCTGCATCCTGCGGTCCCGATACCGTGACGAATTGATGTATTTGATTGGCGCTTATTGTGTCCCATAATAGGTCGATGTTAGAGGCTGGGGCTAGATGGTTTCTTTTAGCGTTTTCGGAGAATTGGTTGAAAGAAACATTGGATGTCGTTGTGAGTTCGAAGTTGGGCAAGACATTCTGAGATTTATCTGGGGAGGGAGATGGCATGGACGCTATTTGGAAACCAAGGGTCGAGGGAAAGTCACCGAGTACAAGAGTAACGTACTGTCAATGGAATGATCAGCATAAAGCAGGATGGGATGATAGGCTCGGTTTGCCTGAGAAGGTCCCTTTCCTTCGCGGTGAAAGAAAGGGAGAGGAATAAATGACTCACTTAACGAAATGTTATGAAGACGGGAGAATGTCTTCAAACGAAGACATCAGCTTGTTCTTTTGACTGTTTGCTTTGACGGAGAAGCGCGATTGATGTCCGTATGTTCTACACGTTTTGTGATGTGCTTATAGAGAGGGATAACCGGAGTTTTCCTGCAGGATATCTGGTCTGCATACGTATAACCACGACGTAATTCAGCCCGCCCATGTACTAGGTATGCGAGTCGAATGCATCCTCCCAGACGTTGGCCTACGTCGGCACTCTCAGACACTCAAAACCAGTGTTATAGCTGCCGAGCTTATGCTTCGGAAAGAACCTTGTTCACTTCATTCAGAAGTTGAAACGAGGCAAACGCACCGTAATGTCGGCACCAAGAAGCTCTGTTTGTCTCAACTAAGCGGTGAAGCTGCACCAAGACGCCACAGTGGCGTATCTTGGTTCATAATGTGATCCATTGTTCACTAAGAGTAGACACGCTCTTCCGACATTTCACCTCAGTGGAGCTCCCGGGGAAGGGGTGAACGTGACTTTTCGAACGAGGGAAAAAATGCGATTATTACTCAGAGCCCAGTCGATAATTGGCTTGGTGATTGCAACGACTCTTTTTTATGGAATGACAATCTCCAGCAAAAATCTCAATGTAAGATGTAGTATGTCGAGAAAATAGATCCCGTTCATGTTGTTGCTGTCCGCCATGGCAAAATTCCACGTTCAGAGGGATAAAGAACAAGTAGGACAACCAGCAAATGAAAGAAAACAGAGCTCCGTTCCCACGCCACTTACGCGTCAAGCTCATCACGTGGATGAAATCACAAATTGATCGGACCAGGTCGGCGGCCCGTCTTTCCCCTGGAGGGCTTTGCAGCTTCAACCTTCAACCCCAGTGAAAAGCCCGTGATTTGGGAGCGATTGGTATCCAGTGCGGTGGGTTCCTGTCGTGTACAAACGCAGATCGAGTTTGCTTTGAACCAAGTTGACAATGGCGAAAGCAGCCGAAACCAAGCCGAAACTTGCCAAATTAGTCAAGCGGCCATCTCAAAGCCATAGGCATTTCTAAGTGCATTTGCGCGCATACTCCTAGAAGCATTTCTACATCATTCACCTAAGTCAACGCGCGTTTATGTTGCTACCAGAATGACGGCCTTTCCTATGTGCTGCCCACGTTTCCGGGCCTCATGTTTCCGATTCTGTGTCACAAAATGTGACATTTGCCCTTTCTTCCTTACCATCACGTCGTTTCTCTCGTGTACCCTTTCCACTGCTTCCATGGACGATCTCTACGAATATCAATCACCTGCGCGTACAGCAGCTAAGTCGCATCGACCTGGCGTTCTTCAAGGCGACTCGGGTACAGCTCCCTACCATCCTTGCCATCGCCAAAATTACTTCACCTGGTAGATGAAGCGACCTCCCGGTCTGATGATGCTGCATATATGCGGGTTTGGCGAAGAGGTGGCGCGGTGTACCGTGTGGATGGGTCCTGGCTAATCGGTGTGTGATTCGTTCAATTTATCGTCCCACGTTGAACAGAAACCCTTTGTCAGGACATCGTTACAAACCATGCCTGGAATCTCCTTTGAACAATTCACAATCTGTCCGCCTCGCGCATAGGGCATGCACGCGACTGAGCTTTACTGAGTTGGCTTTTGATTCAATAACCCCTTCTATACTCATACCGCGTACCGTAATAGATTGGAATTCCCTGCGCTTCTGTCACCAACTGACGACGTGGTCTGTGATAATCTCTCCTTCTTCAAAACCCTGTGTCTAATCTTCCGTGTAGTGACTGCACCATCCAAAGGTATCGGCGAACATATGGAGTATTACTACGGGCCGCAGCAAGGTGGGACGAGCTCGTGGTGGGACAATCAGAAGAGTAAGGATTCGCCCAGTAAGCAGTGAACGTAGCCACAAAATGTGCCGTAGTGTACAGCAATAGATCAGGCTCGACTGCAATTGCTCCCAAACACTATCATGGGCCCTGGTATATTGGGGCTAATTTAAGCCTGTAACCGTAAGCGCACATAATGGATACAAATAGAAAATTTTCGTGTATTTGGACAAACATAGATTATTTCCACTACGATCACAAATAATCTATGGCAATCGCCCCCAAATCACGGGCTTTTCACTGGGCTTCAACCTTCATTAAGACGGCCATTCCTTTCTGGAGCTTCAGCCTTTACTGCTAAGTGCGTATGCTGATACATTTATTCTAGCGTGACTTACGGTCATATGGTGCCTCTGAACTTGGTGGGAATAAGAATTCCCTTGTTGACCCTTTCCGAGTCACCAGGCAGTAACGAGCGCAAAAAATACCTGTAAAAGGGAGCACCTCGAATTTGAAAACAGGAAAAACCAGTATACCTAACTCTCTATCATCACAGCGAATCATAAGTTGTTCCCTGTCCACCAATGAGTAGGGCGGATGCAAGACTCCTCGCTCCGGCACTGGATTGAACTCTATGAAATTCAAGAGACCAAGATCGGCTTCTTGGTGCTTATTCTGGTATGAAACTCGTTCCATTTGTGAGTTTTATATAGACCCATAACATTACAATAGCTACAGCCGCTCTATAGTGCGCTAATTGATGCACCAACAATTCGAGCGCTCGGATGACTGGGAGTATTTGGACTACTTACTCTCATAATAATATTCGCGCACCTGGCTTCAGTATCTGAGCGCCAGAACACTCTTCAACTATGCTCTTTTGAGAGTTAAACGTCCGAGGACCAGACTTCGCTCAAACTTCGCTAGCAGTGTGCTACTGAAGGTCCGCTGATATTCATTGCTTGTTTGTTGGGTCGGACTCAGATTCGATTGATTTTTTACGCAACGTAAAATATTTTAGGGATCGGCGAGGTATCACGTTTGCCATCTGAATATTCTCGCCACCATTATCCCCGGATCGTCTCCCACCTAATGCGGTTAGCCGGTCATTGCCAACGCTCCTGTATAATAACGCAACGGTGTCTACCTCTCAAATGGCGACATTTCTCAGGCCGCTCACATTTCTGTAGCGGTCAGTCACGAACCTTTGCATTTGTGTTCCGAATTCATGGCTACCGTCCGCTAGCGCGCCTGGCGGCACCTTGTCTTTCTTGAGAAAACCCTCAGTCGCCTTCGACCTTTGTTGCAGTTACACGATGAGTGGCTTTACATGCCAGGACGTCGGGTGTACGATTACTTGTGATGGTCTTTAAGAGTGTGCTGACCTACCAGTATCGGGTGGATCATTCTGCGTCTCAGATCCTGCAGCATGACGGTAGTTTGGGGAGAATCGAGGATATTGTGATATCGGGGTCCCTTGAGGAGGTAGAAATGTCCAAGCTAACGTCTGCATGGCAAACTCATTTTTTCTCGTTCTCAGAAAACATAGTAGCATTCTCTAAGCTAGCCTCCGAAGTCGACTGTACGTGCAAAACACTTCGAGATACTTCCCACGCCGTCGAAAGTCGCACAGGGTTTCAAAGGTGGTTCACGTGTGAGATTTCGGCCTGTCAGTCCTGTCGGCTCCAGACCGTAGATGAATGAGTCAGCTGAGTTCCAACGGACACACCCAAATTACCACACTCGACCTCGTGAGTTACGTTGTCGGAGATACATAGAGAGAACTGAACTCGTAGCATTCACAGAAGCATCAAGCCTTGCCGTTGTTCCTCGGACCTCCTACTTCTTTTCAAAGCGTTGATTAGGCGGCACGATGGGTGTATTTGTATCTGGATCAATAACGAATTGAGTGGAATTTCTCTGTAGCCAACTGTCTCGTTTATGTTCAGGCTCTTCCATGTCACCAACCTATTATGATGATTTACTGACAGTTGCTAACACTGAACAGCCATACTTGATAAAGGATGGAATGAGGGTACAGATGGGACTGGACCTGCTGGACCTAGTAACCATTAAATTTTATGTAACCGTCTATAATGTCTCTATAGGTCGCCTGCGTCACGTTGGAACACAAGCACGCCCAAGCGACAGGCGCGAGAACAATCACGTGCTGGAAAAGTTTATGGACGAAACGGGCCGGTTCGCCGCTTTTACCTCCCACTATGATCATGGCGGACAGCCGCAAGACAACTACGTACTGGTGCGTTGCTCGATCACTTGAGTTCTCGATAAAAACATACGTACATCTTTTCAGTTCGAAGCATCGTTCCTTCAATGCCAATGACACGTTGATGGCACCCGAACCCTGGGCAATTTCTGATTCATGTGGCACACAGCGTCGACTCGAACGTTCATTACAACCAAGCGACCAAAAGTCGGCCTTCTCGCGGTCGTTCGATAACTTTGTGAGGTGCAAAGATATATAATTCTTAGTTTGCTGCGAAGAACGTGCGTACTGTAAGTCTCTGAAGTCTATATATACATCTCTATTCTTAGGACCCGTTTCCAGGCTGTACGGGCGGTCCCAGAAGGTATGCGAATGCTACGAAATTCTTACATCGTGATTTTCAGATTCGAAGCAGGATCGTTAACGTTGAACGGGACTTGAAAGGCCGAAAGATTCGGGGAACTGCGCCACGTTCTTGCTGTGTTCATTGCGTCCATCAACCATTTCTTCCGACCAGATGCTCTGTGCTAGATAATCTTGCAGGCAGATCGGGCTAAGTTGGCCAAAGAGAATCCTTTTCTGACTATATGACCCTTCTCTTAGGTGAGAGCTCCCTTCCAACTCCGGTATTGGTATATGTCACTCAACAATCGCGTCATTTTGGAAGATGAGGGATTTTGGTGCAATTAAGAGTGCATCTACTCGAGAAGAGCCACAAGTAATGTGGGTCGAGTAAGCTTCGTAACACGCCTGCGTCCGAAATACCCTTCTGGGTTTACCCTATGAGCCGTATATAAGGATGCGACACGTCCACATTGGTGGCCCATCATGTCTATTGGCAGCTTGAGCGACACTCCTCTTGATTGCCCACAGACGCCAATGGACGAAATCAACTCTTGTACGTCGTCTCATCCCACTTATGCTACCGTTAGTCCTCATCTCAGGTTTTGTCGTCAGATCAAACCTCTCAGACTTTAGCAACAGACAGCGGTATTTTGTCTGGAACCAACCCTTCGGCTTCGTTATACGAGGAGGAAAACATATCAGTCGCAACGGACGGCTTTCAATCCTCATGGCAACATGGCGCGGACCTACAACGAGGACACTCTGGAGGGTTATACCCAGAGGCTCTTCCCGCTCCTAGAATGTTTCCAGACCCGTTTACTCTTCCATCTCCGACGGCAAAAATAAACGACCGAACGCCTCTCTTACGCCCAGCGGTATTTTCGCCTGACGTCGACCACCAAGTTCCGCTTCCAAGATACTTTCTTTCTGGATCCTATGACACACCTACCGTGTCGTCTGATGCGTCGATCGCATCTTTCAATCCTGGAGGGAAAAGCACTTTTGGGCAAACCGTAAAGTACTATCTACAGAGTCCATTGCATGCGCTTATGCGGTTCCCTGCAGCTTTTCAATTCCATCGCAGTTTTGCTAGGGGTTGGAATGCTAGCTCAGCCGCTGGCGTTTGCCTATGCCGGGTGGGTTATGGGGACGATTCTACTTGTTTCGTTTGGTTTCATCAGCTGCTACACGTTCGTCTTACCTCCCTCTCCTTGCGTCGCATTGAGACTGATGACCACTTGACCTATCAAAGTGCCAAAATCCTCGCTCGCATCATTTGCTCTGAGCCCCATTTAAAACTCTACACGGACATCGGGCGAAGAGCATTTGGTACACGTCCGACTTTGGTCATTAGTATTGCGTTCTTCCTTGAGCTCTTTTTGCTAAGGTCAGCTGCCCTTTTGTTTATGTTGTCAAGTTCATAACGTCCTGTGATATTAGTGTGTTGCTGGTGACGCTTTACGCGGATTCCTTAGAATCGTTGATCCCAACGTATTCTTCTGCTACCTACAAACTCTTGGCTCTAGTGATGTAATCATTTCTCCAACGCCTTGAGTTACCCGCTGATGAATGTTAGATTAATACCCACTCTGTTCTTCCCGCTATCCGCCCTTTCATATATGTCCATACTGGGCATCGTTTCATTAGTTTTGATTATGGTGGTTGTATTCGTCGACGGCACGGCGAAGTCTGACGCGCCGGGAAGCTTGTGGGCTCCGGCCGAGACATTCCCAGGTATTGATGGCTGGAATCATCTCGGAAAGGCATTTGGTTTATTCATGGCAGGAGTAGGGCGATTATTTCGTTGCCTAGCATTTTCTAACAGGAATTTAGTTTGCAGGACACGGAGTGCTTCCTTCCTTGGTACACGATATGGAGGATCCTTCTCAGTTTGATACCATGGCGAACTGGGCATTTGTATGCACCTTTCAAAGTGATCGTAAACTGAGCTGACACTATCACAGTCCTTCTCGACTTTCATTTATTTACTGATTGGTGGGGCCGGATACTTCATGTTTGGAATGTCTGTCAGCGAAGAGGTGCGCCGATTGAGCGTCACAATTACATGCCGCTGACACAGAGAAATAGATCAGTAGAGACCTATTGTTGACGCCCGGCTACAACGTTGTATTGAACAAGATATGTCTGTGGATGCTCGTAGTCAGCCCACTGTGAGTACGATGTACTGTTTTTATATCTATCCATAACTAACCCTCGGTTTCTGCCCCAGATCCAAGTTCGCCTTGGTCGTACAGCCCGTGAGTTCATCAAACGATGGGAATGGCACCGGGAGCTAACCGATCTGCAGCTCAACGCGACAATCGAAAAGTTGTTTAAACCTCAATGTAAATCAGCGCGTAGGAATTTACGTCAACAACTTCTGTGCATCGCTCAGCGTCTGTCGATTACTCTCCTGACCGTCGCTGTTTCAATCATAGTGCCTGACTTCGGACGAGTTACTGAATTGATGGGGTCCTTCTCCGCCTTTTTAATTGTTGTGATATGCCCCATTGGAGCAAAAATGGCTATTACACGCACATGTGGCTTCTTTGATGTTCTCGTTCTAGCTATATCGTTTCTGATGGGGACATGGGGGACAATCACTGCGTTTTCGTGACCTCCAACTACCGACTCGATATTCTGCTAGTTTGTTTCAAAGTCCGTTTTCGTTCCTTTGCTATGGTTCCTATGTTGTTATACAATTAATCTGTACTTTCGAAAATCTGTCATTTATGCTGAGTTCCACTCCTTCGAGAACGCCAGCCCGCCCTTTCTCAGGTCCCTCAGCCGTTGATGCGTTGTTGGCGCCAAGTTTATGTGTCGCTCAAGCCTCCCAAGAGTGGCACATTCCAACGAAGCTTCGCACCATCTACGAGATTCGATCATATCCATCACAGCGCCTTCATCTAGATCCTGTGTCCAAACCAATTCAATGGACTTGAGAGAGGGGAGAAATGGTAGCCCCGAAGGTGACGCCGTAAGCTGGTGTAAGAGGTGTTCATCAATGGGATACAGTAAGTCCAATGGGGCTTCAGATAACTCATAGTCATTGGGATTAGGATCATGGATGACGAGAGACCAAAGCTGCGGAAGAGCTTGCAGGACGCTGACGATATCCATGCCTGAGATTGGTATCGCAGAAAAGGTAATATGCTGTAGCCTTGAAGCGGAATAAGAGACAACATTTAGAATCGGATCAACTCTGATGAGAGAACGGTCGTCGTCTTCCTCGTCAAACGCTGCGTGATATATCATGAGGAGAGTGTCTAAGCTATTGAAGTGGAGGCGCCCGAATGGTTGTGGTACGAAGGAGGTGCAAGATAGGTTCCATGTTAAGCAAGAAACAAGGTTCGAATTTGGCACCCGACTGGCAACTTGAACTTGGGGCAATATTTGAGTGGTAATCCCCACCGTTGCGGGTACAGAGCTTTCTCTATGATGAGTTCCGTGAGGCCTGTCTATGTAAATCCTGAGATCATGGATATTTGGAAATGCGACCATAGCATCGAATAGGAATTCCAAGGCTGGGCACACGTCGATGCGCAAAGCCGTTATTTGCGTACGGGGGAATGACGACTCTCGTACAGACCCAATTTGTCCCACGCAAACATCGTCAAAAGCGAGAGATGTGAGCTTTGGGGCATTCCGGAAAGCAGGATAATCCCAGAAGGGTGTATTGACCAATGAAGGGATCGTTATATTCTTTAATTCGCTCAGAGTGGGTAAAACCTCCTCCGCAGGAGCGAAAAGCATGCCAATGTCCTCGGTTTGACAAAGGTCACGCGATAAGCGGAGACGACCCCATCGAGCTTCATGAGAACGAAGAAGTGGCACAAAGCTATATGCCCAGCTCCACTCTGGCTTGTCACTTTTCTTAGGCCGACGATGAAGGTCATGAGTACTTCTCTTTCCGCGGAAGATAATGGTAAGAAGCTGAGTTCCGGAGCGACGGAGGTACAAGTGGAGTACTTCCTCGCGACCGTCTACAACCGAGGAACTTTGAGTTTGCGTAGTGATGGTGATGGTGGACCACAGACGAGTATGCGAGAGTGCGTTCTCTCTCCATGACCTACAAACGCTCGCTATTCGCAGAGCCGTTGCAGGATACGCGCCAGGGGTTAACGATACACTTTCTTCAAAGATCTGAGAAAGAAGCTCGGGGGGAAGGTCGTGGATGGACGTGGATGAACGATGCCGATAGGAAGAATAAGTTTCGATCAGTGATTTGCAGTGGCCGAGTCTTTCAAGGAATGAAATGCTATCATCGGAAATCAATGTAGCCAAATGGTCTTTTTGACAATGCAATACATCGTCAAGCGTTATCGATAGCGCATCAATGATATCGCTTAATGAAACCAAGGGAGCAGAGTCGGCCTCGGAGTTCGCTAGACTTTCTTCGGTAAAGGGAAGATTTATATCCAGAGAGAGATGGCCTGAAGGATTCTCGTAGATGCTCTGTAGAGTGTGCTTAATAGCCTCTGCAGCGTGAAACAAAGAAGTCATGATTTTGGCTACAGAGAAGGGGTTTAGCTTTAGCATCTCTCAGACTTTAATTGAAGAAAACCAATGGAAGCACCTTTAATTCAACGTGAAGAGATATTAGCAATCTCCACCGAGTGGCATTGACGCGTTCTTTGAGCGAACTTGACAGATAAGTGAGAGGAAGGACAGCCGCTTGCTAGCTGTTACAGGTGTCACAATGCCTTCAAAATTCTTTGAATGTAGGATGCGGTTGAAGTACTGAAGTATTGAAGGCTAATGACTGGTGGCGGTCAACATAGAACGGTGCCAAAGACAAAAATAGAATCCTCCGATGTTGTCCCTTACCGCGTCACGTGGTCGTGGGACCATTTTCCAATGTTTGGCGGTTCGTCAACGATGTCATTTTCTCCTATTAGCCTCGTCTGAGGATGAAGCTGATGTCCACGGCCATCATTCTGATGCGTATTATGACTGCTCTTCAAGTTTAATTGTCGCGTCATCAACGTACCAAAATGGAGAATGGACATTGAACACCGTTCTTAGTCTCCTCGGTATTTTCTAATATCTTCTAACGGGCACATGTTGACTCTGTAAACCGAAATCTCTCCGGGGACTAGTATAATCGTTCGCATTTCCGTCTTGGGCTTCATATCTAGGGTTCCTTCTTCTGATACCGAAGGACACATGGCAGGCACATTGGTCATCTTTACTGGAGTCCTTTGGCTATAAGGCCCGTATCATGACTCCGCCTCTCATGTTGTGGCACCTTTCATCAACAATCTACTCCATCATTGTCTTGTGTCCATACGATTGATGATTCTGATGTCACGAGGGTACTGAAGCTAGGTGATATCTACGGTCCGGAATCACACGCGGCTCATCGTACCCTTGGGTATATATACCGTGGACCTGCACGAGGAAACTCGTCTCTCCGTCAACCATCGAAAGACCCAGCTCCTTTACGCCCATCATGAATTTCACGTCCCTCTTGTTCGCCTTCGTCTCTGTCTTCACTCTGGTGTTCGCAATCCCCATCAACCTGGATAAACGAGACGTCTTTGTCCCACCTATCTTGTACCCACATTCTGGTACCGTGTGGACGATCAATCAGCGTCACAATGTTACTTGGTCAAGATTTGTCTCTGATGATTCTCCCAACCTCGCTGACAGTACACAGGGACACCTCAAATGCACCAGTGAATATCACAAACTCCAGAGGCATCATAATGCTGCGTAAGGACAACAGGGCCACTCCTCGTGCGTTGTCTTTTCTTCATCGATATGATGCACACTTATTTAAGGAACGAAATATACAGTGATCCTTGCGGAAGGATTTGACATTCTGCTCGGTAGATTTGAGATAACGGTACCTTGGGTTGTTCAAGGAGATGATTATTCTCTAGTTCGTACGTGTCCTATTCCTTGAATGATCTGTGCATTATTGTTGACCCCCTTCTCTAGTGTTTGGCGACTCAGGAAATTGGAGCGAGAACTTTACGATCACCGGGGCGGATGTTTGAGTTGTTGATTCGGGTGTGGCTTCGAATTTTGGACAATCACACGGAATTGTATACTTGATTAAATCTGTTGTAAATTTAGTGGTATCAATGAACGATGGATTTTGCGTAAATAATCTTGTTATTATCCTGGAGCCGAAGGTTCCGGAGCATGTATGGGGTCGAGATGAACTGACACATTGTAGTATCTCTATGACATTCAACTTTATTCGTCGATGCTTAATTCCTGGAGCACATAGTTCCTGAGTGCCAACCCTACTATTGATGTCGATCTAAGCGCCTTTATTAGGCGCAACGGTGGCTCCGGTGCAAAGAAGGGAAACGTCTTTTTATATCCACAAATGCTGAAAGTCTCTGTAGGGACGCTTCGATTCGCACCTTTCCGAAATATCATTTCCATTACTCGCAGCCGACGAGCGTCCAATTTTAAACTTTGCATTGATAATGATGTGAACCTGCCCTGGGCCCATGACGACGAGTATCAAGAATACAGCTTTAGTTGACCAGGTGTAAGGAGGACTATGATGAGGAACAAACGCCTCGTCAGCCATGCATATCAAAAGGAATTAAAAACTAGGCAGCTTGCCAAAGTGGTCCAAAGATACACAGTGCTCTACTCGCTCGTCTGTAGTGACATTCATTTTTTAATGATCTGGAACTCCTTAGAATAACCAGCTTGTTGAGAGCTACGAGCACTGAATCAACAAATTATATGGTCATTATTTACCGAATCATTGATTTCACCCAGTGTAAATTGTTGAATTGAAGTGACGGCGACCGACAAGATATCCACACACTGTCGGTAATATTATTTTCCTATTACCTGGGTTGTATCCGCTCCTAGCTGCACGCAAAATCAAACCAGACTTATGTGACTGGAGCATTGAGAAGAATTGGTGGGACCTCCTAATCTTGTCGCTCTTCGGGCCGGCGTTTTCGGCCCGGAAGGTTGCCTTCTTACTCCCGCCAGCTCGTCTGTGTTCGCTTCCTCGTGCTCTGTTGCTGCGACTACGTCCTAAATCGATTCGCCCTTGGCAGAACTCTCTGTACTTGTCCTTTTTCATCCACTGATCCCGGTACAATTCCTTGCCGGTTTCTTCTTGGAGTTTCATCTCATCATAACGTTATTTTCCAGCAGCCGTGGGCTTCATGCGATTAATCTTGAGCGCTTGAGCCATTGATACCGCCCATTACCACCCCTCAACCTAAGCCTCTTTTTCCATCGCAGTCAAACTGAGCACCGTTCCTTTTGTCCTGGACCGTGATTACTCGTATACCATCTTTGGTGGATTTTTCGGAGCGAACCACGGCTAGGTTGGCTTTTTCTTTTTACTAGTTTATCTTTTAGCTAACCTTGACCCGAAATTGTGCACGTATGGCACGCGACGCGGGTGCACGTCTCCCCCAAGAACTTTTTGATGCAATCATTGACGCCGTGAGGGTTGCATCGCCGGTCAGCGAAGCATTCAAGGACCTCGTTTCCTGCTCCTTGGTATCACGCCGTTTCCTCCCTCGAACTCGATACTTTTTGTTTGAGGCCATCTTCTTTGATTCACCCGAAGAGATCTCGTCCTACTATAACATGTGTCTCAAAAATCCCACCATATCATCTTCGGCAAGATGCCTCGTCCTCGACACCCAAAAGCTCGTTACAGACACCTTTGATGATTCCCTCCTAATATCAATTCTGCAACTCACGACGAATATCGTAACCCTTTCCCTTGAAAACGTATCATGGGATGAGCTATCCCCAGGGGTGTTGTCCGCGTTGGCGTGCTATCGTCTGAAAAATCTATTTATCAAAAATGTCACCTTTCCGTCGATTTCGTCATTCCACTCCTTCATCAGATGCAGCGCGACATGTAGCCTTAGCCGGCTTGGTCTTTATGACTCGCTCACTGTTGGCCGTTCTGATGATGATGATAGTGACACCGAGGCGTTGGTACCAATCCCTGAAAAATCGGTCGTTGTCCAGTCCCTATCAGTTGCCTGCTTTCAAAAATCCCAAGATATGACACACACTATCCTTTTCTCCCCATCATCACCTTTCAACTTCCTTGGTCTTACCGAGACTGAGGTAGTATTCAGTCAATGTTCAGACCAAGCACTCTCCCAAGATAGCATCTATCTGTTGCGCGATGTAGTCTCAGCATCGGATTCCCTGCTGCTTGCGCACATCGACATGGGAAGAGCATTTCAGCGAGCACCCCCGCCTTTTCTATTATACCTTCCCTCTCTATGCACGCTCGGTTTTCTTCTTAACAACGCGAATAGCCTTGGCTTCCAGCCCATTCCAGTTTTACAGTGGTGGATTGATGTCTTCGTGCACTCGAAGTGCTACTCTTTGACCAGTCTCACCATCTCTGCAATCGCTACAGGGCAAAGCTGGGTCATAGCGAAAGATGCCTTAACTCAGTGGCGTCGCCTGGATAAAGAACTATCGTCGTCCCGGTATGATGTGTACGCAGTACGTATAATTTACAAGGAGCATAGGATGGAGCATGGAGATTCTGATGGATCTGATGGACTGGTGGCTGACGTATTGACGAAGAATATGCCCGGACTATTCCAACAGGGGGTTTTACAGGTATACGACCATCTCAGCTAAATTTTCGTGTTTACTGTACAAAATCAATTGAAAATCAACGTGACAATCTCTACTTTCAAAATTGTGCTCGCATCCGTTCGGATGATCTAGCCTGATTCGTGGCACCGGACTGAAGCTTCGTATATTCATAAGTCAAAGCTAATTATGCTCGAGCCCTATGGGAACATGTATTTGCGAGTCATGAATTAATCACGCGGAGGCACCAGCTTCTATCGGTTCGGCACATAGCATACTCGCCACGCTCCCACAGTCCTGCTTCAGGAATGATACAACGTTCATAGCACGATCCGCTCGGTCATCGGGCATGGAGTAAACAGATGACGGATTCGTCCACAAGGGGAAGGTAAATAGGGCCTTTGTGATGCTGCTTTTGGCCGACGACGCGAGGCTCATTCCCGACTGGATCCCGCCTGAAATAAGCAGGGTCGAGGCGCAAAGTGGCCTGAGTGCCGTCTAGCCGATGAAGCCACAGCCGCCCTACTTTCCTGTCGTACAATGGACATTCAACATCGATAAGCCATGTTGGACGAGAAGTCTCCGTAGTCTTGAATCATTCGTCTATTGATTCACAAACGGTCAGAAATTTCCGATAAGAATATGAAGAGTACATACAGTCAACGGCATAATGGTCCTTTGAAAGGTTCATGACTAGAACGCTACTTCCCGGAAGCGAGCTAGCGTTGACACGTGAAGTACGTCATTAGCGAGAGTCCGTCAAAACAGCCACGCCTAGTGTTATCGTACAGCGGTAGTGCACGGAGCTATTGACCGTAACAAGACCGGGGGTACTGCATTAGCGCAAAGTAGCCCAACCACGCCGTTTAGCTGTGATCCATCCCCAAAGTGCACTAGTAATGACATCGCATCTGATACCAGGAGAGGCTACGACCGGTACCGTATTGCGTTCGCTTTCATAGCAAAAACTTCAAGCGAGCGCCAGTTCCATGAAAGACGAGTCCTGAGCGCAAAATCAGGTCAGACACTGCCAAAGTCCACCGCCATCGACCTCCTTGCTCGTCGAAGTTTAAGGAAATCGAGCTTTGCTTGAGCCCAATGGTCTTGTCGCAGTGTGGCGATGATAAAGGGCAAGGATGTAAATGGAAGCGATGGTAGTTCCGCGCCAGATAGGCATCCTTGGCGCCCGTCACTATCCAACAACAGCGACGGCCAGCGACGAGCAATCCTCCGCAAACCATGCTTATCATGAGAGCGTAGCGGTGCGTGCATTAGAAGTGTCTGGTGAGACTTCTGTATACAAGACCCGATGTTGGTCTGGCAAGAGTGAGGGTACCTGCGACTCTTGTTGGACGGTCACGTAGAGAGGGGGTCGTGGCGTGATGTATAAAAGTTGCGATATCTCCTTCGATATGCATTGAAAACTGCGATGTTTGAGTACAAGAGGAGCCGAGAGCTTTAGACTAGATGGACGGACGGTGAGGAACTGCAGTCTGAGAGTAACAAAGGACGTACCTCAAACCTTACTGCTGGCCTTGCATCGATATCCTTGGACCCATCGTGCTGAACACTGGAAGTATCTTCTCTGTCGAGAGGCATTTGCAATGTCGCCGCAGTGGACCTTTAAGCAGTGACTACGATGGACATAAATGCTGTAATAAGCAGTGAGACTCTTGTAGGAATATATTGAGAAGTTATCCAACGCACAGCTGACACTTGTGCCGATTCAGGAACCTGCTTGCGGTCCCATTCCGAACGTCACTTGCGTATCCTGTAATACTAATTCAGTACATACAAACAGTGAGCTCAGAAGACACACCATTTTAGAAAAGCCACACGAGCGCATACAATACAACAAGGTACTTGGCTCTTCCATGCATCGGTCCGCTAGATACGACTGCTTCATCCCCAGCTGTACCGCAACGTCAGCGGTAGGAAGTCAAAGTCGTGATACGTGGCCTGACGCTCTGACGCAATCGTCGAAGTCCTACCCCGGCTAATGCGAAGTCGAGCGTCAAGGGCTTTGCGACGGCGAGGATGGCATCATTTGAGATATGCATGGGCTTTGATACGGATATAACACTGTGGATCTGCAGATGGCTACAGGTCTTCGAGAGCTCATTGAGCAACCGATCTCTATAATGCTGTCAGTAAAGGTGGATATAGGAGGTAG
The DNA here is from genome assembly GCA_022818075.1 of Armillaria altimontana. Lineage (NCBI taxonomy): Eukaryota > Fungi > Basidiomycota > Agaricomycetes > Agaricales > Physalacriaceae > Armillaria > Armillaria altimontana. Next base: position 359,794 of record JAIWYR010000005.1, on the reverse strand, counting down.
ACACATACGTCACGCGGTCATACATCCCAGACTTCCTTTCCTGAAAAATCGACCATCTCTATGGTCTGCGAATCCTGGATCATCAGCCAGCAACCCTGCCCAGCTTGTCCTGCTCCAGTGAAGCTCGACCATCATTTGGTCCGCCGCTATCACGACACCATGTAGGAGCTCGCGGAGGGCAAGCGACTAGCAGGAAGAGCCAAGGAGGACAAACATGCGTGATTGATAGCTCAGCCGATTGTGAGTACTGCGCTGGGATCTTGCCATGACCTACCCAGCACAGACCAAGCGAGGTAGGCATAAGACGAACGAACAGGCATGATGGTTACAGGCAAACTATTCGAGGCCGATTTTGGCCTGAAGCAGGCGACATGGAATGGAATCGGATGACTGCGTCATGAGAAAGATAGAATCACTGTATTAGACCTCATCGTTGAGGAATTCAACCGTAACCATGGAAGAGCGAAGGACGTACACATTTTCCTAGTATCCTTTGTGATCTTCTAAACCAGAATACGCACGCGAAAAAAAAATCGAAGGGAATTTTGCACTCATTCTTCAGTCGATATTGCGTTGAACGGCGAAGTGTGAATGCAGCTTCTTATTACGGACGCTTTTCTTGTACTGTATCCGTGGATTGATAAAGTCTGAAAGTGATGAGCATGACATCGGAAAATTCGACGACTAATGATACATACGCCGACAAATCCTGACTTCGGTTGCATTGGAGAGGACAGCGAGGGCATCAATACATCAAAGCTGTTGCTTAGTCTCGTTTCTTTCCTATCGTTTCCATGCTGCCATACAGTGTCAGCAGAGTACGAGCAAAAAGGATCAAAACAACGCACTGCTCCAGACCATTTCCGTTGGCGCGCCCCCTTCAGCTTCAAGAATAGCCATGTGAGGCTGTAGGAGATACAGGATACCGTTATTCAGTGGAAAGGGAGCACTGAGAAGCGAACAAGGAAAACAGGATGATGGTCAAGAGTCGAGAAAGTTCGTTCGCGTGACAGTCACACGCAATCCATAAACGGACCATTTGATTTTCGGCGTCAACGATCACGCCACCGTGACCCCCGAAACAAGCGACCTCGCACCTTGCCTTATCTAGTCATCCACTGCAAAACCGTTTCTCGATTTTTCTCGAGAAAAGAGTCCTGTAATGTTTTTTTCTCGAGGTACGCTGCTGCAGTCATCTGGTAATGGTTCTGATAATTCTTTCCAAGTCAGAAACCTCCAGTTTGCATCGCATCAACCAAGAAAACGCTTCATCCTCAGCACTCAGGGTATATTCTTCAACGACATTGAATCTCCATAAATATGCAGACTGGTATGATCTTTCATATTCTATTCATATTTTCGTTCTCAAGTGTAGCCCCTTTCTCTCAGATAACTGTCCTACCTGCGGAGTGCCCCGTCAGCTGAACTTGGAGTACGAAGACCGAAAAATCTCGGATATCCTACGAGCGGAGCAGCCCCTCCTGCAATGCGACCACGATTGGGTACACCAAAATATTGCCGCAGTAGACGGCGACTTGCAGTCACTGCGCCAGAGTCTCTCGCGCTTGGAATCCCTTACCGCTCTCATCCGCTCCCAGATCGATGTCGCGCTCGAATCCAGACAGCGATTTGAATCCATTCGCGCCCCAATTCGAAGCCTCCCACGAGACATCCTTGTCGAGATCTTCCGTCTCTGTCGCCCCAAACGCCTTGACCGCGGAAATTATCCTTGGCTTCTAGGCCATGTATGTCATTCGTGGAGAGATATCGTTCACTCCTCGCCAATGTTGTGGTCAACCGTCATTCTACGTCCGCAGAAATGTCGCCCCTCTTCCGTTGACGTTCTTGACGTGCACCTCAAATGCTCGGGAAGCATTCCATTGAATGTGTGCCTGTTCATGTACTCCAATGGTGGTAACCATGAAAAGGATATCATGGCCCGTGTCACGAAACTCGCCCACCGGTGGTCAAAGCTTAAGATTGAAGGTCGACAATACGAGAACTTTCCGCCGTCCTTTCCTGCACTACGCACATTGACTGCTTCGAATATTTTCAAGGGCGACGTTTACTTTTTTTGACGCCCCTTTGCTGAGGACTGTACGGCTGGGTGACGATGTGGCACTCCAATCGTTTGTGCTTCCATCTCACATCACCCATCTCCCACTTGCCTGGTTATATGCGAAGGATTTCCCGCAACTTCAATTATACCCATGCCTCGTCGAGCTCCATTTCTCATCCTACTTTGTCGATGGTAGTGACCGCATCCCATCGACAATCACACATCCCACAATTCGGTGTCTCTCCGTATCCGAAGAATCTTTCCTAGAATTTCTCGTGCTGCCTGCATTGGAAGACCTCAGGATTGGCTCCAACTATCATGATGACTTCCAAACTGTCTCGGCCTTGCTTTTCCGTTCCGGCTGTTCTCTGAAGACCCTGTCAGTTGACGTATCCGGCAGTGAAAGCCTCTTGGCCTTCTTAGCCGATCAACCTTCACTTCACGGACTTTCATTGATGCGCTATTCATATTATCGTCGCTCGGACGTGGTGCTTCGGAACTTGGCCCGTCCAGATTTCCTATCAAATCTGGAGAGCATCGGGATTAATTATGAAGATAGGGAGTTCCACCCCTGGGTGGTGCAGATGATTGAAAAGAGGTGGTATGCACCTGTCCGACGTCTTCGAAAATTCATCGTGTTCACAGACTCGGTAACAAGAAGTGAGGTAGCAAAATGTATGCAAGAGATGGTCGATGAAGGACTGGACGTCAAAGTTCTGAAACCCTTTAGCCGTAAGGACGCTTGGTTGGATCCACATATGACAGAAAACGAGGATATTCTAGAATGACCTTGAAGAGTATCCTTCGAACCGTGCGTAGCAGTTTAAATGGCCTCTACATGGCATATTAAAAGGTGACAAATCTTCGAAATGCAGGGATACTTAGGATTATCAATGATCTTTTATTCAATGTGACTACAACCACAGCTTGGCGAGATAGAGAAAAAACCGAGTAATGTTACAGTAGAAAATTTAGACGCGACTATGCCTTTATAATGGAGCTCCAGTCCATCCTCTCAAAAGTCTGCTTCGTATTAACCAAGGCAGCATCCCCGATGCGAAGGTCTTCCCTCGTCAAAATCTCCTCACCTCTCTTTGCCCAACCATCCACGCCAAACTCGAAGAACTTCATATTCAATCCCAACTCTTGTCCAAATACCGGACCAGCGGGAAACGATGCGGCGTAATCCTCCAAATCCTTCCGAACAAACACAGTCTCGACGCCATTGACCTCTCCCCATAGCTCCAGGACATTCCCCATCGTCAAAGTCTCGACGGACCCAAGAACAAACTTCGAAGGGAGAGTGATCTCCGGCTTCGCCAAAATTGCACTGACGAAAACGCCTACATTCACGTCCGTGAGCCCCATCATAGGCGCTGCCACACTCGGTGTACATGGCAGGACCCAGGCGTATTTCCCAGACTTCTGCTTTACGGGAGGCATAAAGGACCCGAGGTTCGTAGCATAAAATCCAGCCCAGAAGAAAGTAGTCTTCTTCGCGAGTTCGGGAAGAGGGGAAGAGAGGAAAAGATGTATTCATCAACACGGGGTTTACTGTCGATATGAGGAACGGAAACAGCACCATTGCTGGTCGCCGTGGCAGATGGCAAAGCACTCCAGACATAGTGCTCAAGCGTGGGGGTGGCGGCTGCGGCTTTAGCGAGATTCTTGCCCTGCTGGATCTCCCCTTTGAAGGCCCCGTCTGTTCCGGTAGTCGGGAGCAGGGTCCAGAAGTCTGTTACGCCAAAGACGGCTGACGCACCCTAAGTAACGGTTAGTGATTATCGATAAGGAACGGCGTGTTGAACAAACGTGGAACGCTTTGACGAGGCTTGGGTCCCAGTGAAAAGCCCGTGATTTGGGGGCGATTACCATAGATTATTTGTGATCGTAGTGGAAATAATCTACGTTTGTCCAAATACACGAAAATTTTCTATTTGTATCCATTATGTGCGCTTACGGTTACAGGCCCCAATATACCAGGGCCCATGATAGTGTTTGGGAGCAATTGCAGTCGATTCTGATCTATTGCTGTACACTACGGCACATTCTGTGGCTACGTTCACTACCTACTGGGCAAATCCCTACTCCTCCGCTTGTCCCATCACGAGCTCGTCCCACCCGTAGTAATACTCCATATGGCCGCCGATACCTTTGGATGGTGCAGTCACTACACAGAAAATTAGACACAGGGTTTCGAAGAAGGACAGATTATCACGGACCACGTCGTCAGTTGGTGACAGAAGCGCAGGGAATTCCAATCTATTACGGTACGCGGTATGAGTATAGAAGGGGTTATTGAATCGAAAGCCAACTCAGTGAAGCTCAGTCGCGTGCACGCCCTACGCGCGAGGCGGACAGATTGTGAGTTGTTCATAGGAGATTCCTGGCGTGGTTTGTAACGATGTCCTGGCGAAGGGTTTCTGTTGAATGTGGGACGATAAATTGAATGAATCACACACCAATTAGCCAGGACCCATCCACACCGTGCCGCCTCTTCGCCAAAGCCGCATATATGCAGCATCATCAGACCGGGAGGTCGCTTCGTCTACCTGGTGAAGTAGGTTTGGCGATGGCAAGGATCGTAAGGGAGCAGTACCCGAGTCGCCTTGAAGAACGCCAGATCAATGCGACTTTGCTGTTGTATGCGCAGGTGATTGATATTCGTAGAGACCGTCCATCGAGGCAGTGGAAGGGTACACGAGAGAAACGACGTGATGGTAAGGAAGAAAGGGCAGATGTCACATTTTGCGACACAGAATCGGAAACATGCGCAGCACATGGGAAAGGCCGGCATTCTGGTAGCAATATAAATGCGCGTTGATTTAGGTGAATGATGTAGAAACGCTTCTAGGAGTAGGCGCGCAAATGCACTTAGGGATCTTAGGGAATGCCTATGGCTTTGAGACGGGCCGCTTGACTAATTGGCAAGTTTCGGCTGCTTTCGCCACTGTCAACTTGGTTCAAAGCAAACTCAATCTGCGTTTGTACACGACAGGAACCCACCGCACTGGATACCAATCGCCCCCAAATCACGGGCTTTTCACTGGGCTTGGGTAGTCACTGAGGTCTGCAGCGACTCCTTGAGCGCCACTTGCAGAAAGTGCTTTCGCCTTGTCACTATCTGGGTTCCTAGTGACGGCTCGAACAATGTAATCTTTGTTCTTGAGAAATGAAGCGACGACGGAGCCGCCCTGCTGTCCTGTAGCACCAAAAACGACGATGATTTTGGGAGACATGGTTTATGAAGTTTCACCTTCATCGTAACCACCTTAATTTTAAGGTGCTGATTAATCGTGTGAAACATGACGTTCACTGGTATCGAATCATCGCGCAGATGACCGAGTTACTGTCAATTAAACGCCTCCGGTCGTCTCCGCACCGGCTTCCTTCCGCTGCGGGCTAAAGAATTGCGACGACGTTCTTACTATTTGAATTGGGAATTTCGTTCTGGCTTTCCTGCCTCTGTCTAACTCAATTCGTCTTTCCCAATTCCATCACCGTTATAAACTTACTCACATCATTTTTCATTGTTTTCAGCAGTCGCAGCTTCAATTGACTTTTCTGCTGAAAGACACATAACTGAGTGGATCTAGCCATGCATCGTAACAGCACATGCGTAACGACCTGGGACTGTCCGAGGGCCACTATCTTCGACACCTGCTGAGGTCATCTACAGCGATGGCCACACTCTTCGTTTTCTTTTAGCCTCCTCCTTCCCGGAATCTAAGCTATACAGCGTATTCGGATGGCGAACGACCTTCAGAACGTCGGCAGCTGACGTTGAGAAGTCGCTATGAAACATTCATGTATATGGATTTTAAGTGGACTTTCGTCGCTTTAATGCTAGTCTCGATGGTGGGAAGAGCTCGGGACAGAGGCGTAGCTGATATTCACAGATCATTTCACTCGGGAAGAAGTAAGTAACCAGCGAAAGATCACTTTTGATTCTTCGATGGCGTACAAGGAGGGGAGACGAAGTATCTGGATTTACTATCCAAGCTTGAAGTTTGACGACCTGCAATTTCCCAGTCAATGTGAAGCCAGTGAGAAAATGGCGTAGCATGAGTGGCGAATTTCAAACCCAATAACTCCGAAGTCCAAAATTGGAGCGGTCCGCTGACCTGTTTTACCACCATCGTATCGCTACCATTATTCGCCGTGCTCCCTTGTGCGTCATAATACTCTTCCCTGCATCTTCTTAACGTTTTTATTCCTACACCGCAAGACATACTATTATAGAGGAGAATATCGCCTCTTGTCGCGACAAAGGTAAGTACAAAGATATTGGTCTAATGTTACTCCTTACTATGCTTGCAAAGAGGATGCCCTGATTTTGTCTAGAAGACAGAATCTACATTTGCGATGCATCATATCATGTAACTGATTGGCTTTACGGTCATGAGGTCTTGGACATCTGTGCCGTGACAACCAATCCCGTTCCTGATTTGCGCCGGTAGTTCATCGCCAGGAAGTTGGCTAGGCACGTCTCATGCTGGTGCAATTACATAACCGCCTTTGACGCTTCATCTGGTATCATCACAAGTCTCGAAAAAGTCCTCTCATAAGGCTCATTTTGCCAAAATTTGCCTATATTTGACGCGCCGCTAATGCTCCATTTAGGTTAACTGGCGACCACGATATCAAGCTGCTCACATATGCAACGTACAGCTTTCCGACGTTTCTCCTTTCCAAGGTGCTGATATTTCCACCAGCGATGAATCTCTTATCCCTATGGATCTTTTTCAAGAGTTCGGCAGTATAGATACCTTATTCTTATCCGATATTATTCCTGACTATTTTCCAAATTCAACGTGTTATCTTCAGTGCCACCATTCGATCGTACTGAAACCAATCAAGTTGTTGAGCCTTTGTCAAGCCTTTTTAAGATTCAGGCTCCAGAACTTCTACAAACATCCTGGACCGAATTCGACACAAACAGCACTAACATTGTGAACAACGATGTGGTATCATCTGGTGTAGGAGATCGTTTCGATTATCGAGCAGAAGGTACTCAGATGCCTGACCAACAAAGCTCGTACGCATTCAGGAAAACTCTGCAGTATTGTCGGCAAACTCACCACATTTCGCGTGGCGATAACTCTATACCAGGTGCTCAGCGTTCTAGGTTCGCATCCATACCTGTTTCGAAAGGTGTGAAACTGATGGGAATAATGAAGCGCACCCGTGGCACGGACCAACGGCTCTGATGGTGATGGACACCGATTTTCTCCCCTAGTCAGTGGTTTACACGCTGGTAACGAAGGTATCTTTGATAATTTGAGCAAGGCGGCCAGGTGAGTACCTGCTTTTTTTCTGCTTAGCATGTGCTCAAACGTCTGTCGGCCTTTTCCTCGATGAATCTCACGGTACTGAAGAGACCCCGTAGGTGCTGAATGCCTTATTGCGGTTCAACACCGCTCACTTTAGTATCAGAGAGAATACTTCACTATCCGCTAGCCTAGAAAGGCCCCATACCTACATCGAGAACCCACGGTATGCACTTATCTTGAATTCAAGAAGCTAGCATTACTAACTGGAATATTTGCCCCTGCTCAAATGATTTGCTCCACCTCGTTAATCACGACTATAGGCCCTCACTTCCATATGATACTGTGCCACCTCCCATCGGATCGTCCTCTTCGTTAGTCCTTGAGTCTCAGATGATACGAAGGCCTGCTGTCTAACTCTGATGTTTAGCTTCTTTCAAGAACAATTAATCGAGAGATTTCCCAGGTACGTCTTCATCACTACAGCCCGCAGTGTAGCGCTTAATCCCTTGTCAGTACTCGCTATCATTTGTACGGTAGCGCTCGTACCTCTCAGAAAACGTCACATACTCCCTCGAATAGTGAAATGAATCCATAAGGCGCTCTGTAAGTGATTTTAGTTCGTTTGATCGGAAAGTGTTTAATAATTGCACAGCTCTTCGACCTCTTCGGGATCTTCCGACGACAATTTCGTTCCTTTTGCATCCTCCTCTGTTTCTGTCTCTTCCGAAATTTCTGTAGACATCCTGCCATGGTAAGCTTCCATTATACCTTTATTTGTTCCACGTTGATCATTACCTTTTCAGTCCTGAAGGCTTCCATAGAGCTGAATTCGACCCCAGACATCAAGAGGTTTTGGCGCAAAAACTGAACCTCCCAGTCGACAAAGTCTTCTACTATGAAAGTCTCCAGGACGAGACCACCCACAAATGCCCTCTTGGATGTGGCACGGAATGTTCTGGCTATACGATCCGCCTACACATCAAAAAATTTCACAAAGGAATGTGCAACGGTCCCCAAGTTCAGTGCGACCGAAGCCTTCTACCTGAAGGATCAAATATACAGTGCTCTGGGGAGAAGATGTCGGCTCAGTCTTTTGCACACCACTTTGAAGACATTCATTGCCACCGTTCGGCGCTTTGTCCATATTGTTTGGTGCTACAAACCCGCAGGTGTAACTTACCCCGGCACTTCCAGCGATGCAGTGCTTTTGCATTCCAAACGTACTACTAGTAGGGTACAGCCTGCCGATCTGCACCGAAAGCTTCGTCTAAGAAACGTCGTTAGATGTCTCAGAGCACGATCATGCTAGGATAATTTTACTTGTAAAGCAAGTAACCCCGTATCTTTTACAACATACGCTACCTTTTATATACCTAATGACCATGCCTCGTTCCGTTTCGTCTCGCTTTGAACAGTAGGCAGCAGTCCAGACAAATTTATACTTCACAACAGATCAAGATTCACTGGACCCCTAAAGCCTTTCGGATCCCTCGATTACTACACGGTGATGGTGAAATTTCCCAATACTCACGTATTCTGACTCTGAGGACTGCAGAGCTGCTCACTCGTCCTGTTGACAGCTGAAGGAGGCTGTGGTCAAACCAGTCTGAGAAATATTTATTTCTTTAATTATTTTCACATGAATAGATTCATCCGCCCGTTTTGCACCGGATTCGATCGTTGTATTCAACTTCGATGATGCCAAGAAGCATCCCCGTCGAAGGCGTCAACGTTGACGGTTTCAGTGAAGCTTGGCGCACGCGATATATAACCCTGGTGGCTCCTCTCATATTCCTCGACTGGATAAGGGTACGCAGATCAAGCTCCATGGAAATTCTTTTGCAGATCTAATAAATGATTTTCGCAGGATTTTCGACATGTCAAATTCGACGATGAGCCCGCAGCTCGCGGGAGGCCGCCGCATACCTTAGTTGTGTTGCTCGCAGCGACCGTGATCCGGACATGCAAGGGTATGCAGTCAGGCTTTCTAGTGCGTTATCATCTATTGCCATTGCCCTAACACCAACTTGATCTCTGGATGTAGCTTTCATCGCGAACGTCATGTTAGGTGCGTAGTCGGTTTACGCTCTGTGCTCGCCGGCTGATTCGTCCTGTAGCTATCCTAGTCAAGTGGTCGCATGATGAAGTGACGGAATCTGTGTGCGTGGTGCTCCTGCAGGTGTACAGTATCCTGCTGGTCACGTTCATCGGGATGTCGCGAGGGAACCTCTCCATGGCCGACGCGCATTTCGCACTCTCTATCACCGTGTCCCCCCTCTCCATCTATCTCCTATACTCCACTCTGCGTGTTTGCCTGAAAAAACGGAATACCCTGTATGAGCGTCTAGGAAAATCCAAAATCATGGTCGGCGCCCTCACTACGCTTATGCTCGTTCTTTGGATCGTCTTGGACCTCCTTATATATTTCGCCAACGTCTTCGAGGGGGAGACTTGTGCGTCACCCACCTTTATTGGATGGTTTTTCTATCGGTCCGTTACTGCTGCAAAAGCGCTGGAGATAACGATCTATTTCCTCCCGATGCTGCCTCTATTCTATCTAATTTATGCCCTTCGCCATTTCTCTGACATCCGCAATGAATACCGGAGGCACATGAAGAAAGTAATTCCTTGGCACAGCTTCCGATGGGTTCAGACGACGTGGTTCGCTCTTCGCTCCTTTTTTGTTTCCCAATGGTCAGTACGGTCACCGAATACTTACTGCATTGCCTCTGATATCAGGACGCCAGGATCGTTATCACGCGCTCACATCCTTGGACGATTTTTCTTTGCATATCGCTTGGCTACATGTGCTGGGCAGGGACGCTCAAGATATGGATCGTCGACATGGATTTCTACTACTATAAGCTTCTCGCCGGCTTTCACGAATCACTTTCATATGAACCACGAATTAACTATGATCCTCTGGGTTTCGGCCAGGTAAGTAACTTCCTACGCCGTGTTTTACAATTGTCTGACCAAGTTCTTAGCTTCTTGCCGCTACAGTCGCCCTCGAACCTATTTATGCAGTGTGCGTTCTCACTTGGAAGAGAAGAGCTGATATAGGAGCGTACCTACGGCAGCTTCCTTCTTCGATGTGGAATGGTGTTGTCTTCATCGTTACGGGACACAGAAACCCATGGAGGATTATGCGGGAACCATCGCTCGATTTTTCTGCGGTACAAAATCCGTTCTTGGAGAACAAGTATGGAAAGTTCGTATCCGCTGATTCCTTCGCCCTTTCGGATACGACGAACAGCCCAATGCGCACTCCTGTAGTGACTCCATATCATTCGTATTCTCCCAGCAAAGCGCCGTCTGAGGCTAGACATGCGAGGCATCACAGTTATAAAGCAACAGAGTCTCAGTCGTTACTTGCTGAGGCGTCACCGAGTCCCGATTCAACTGCTCAGATGCCCAGGCCGTATCGTCCTCTTCCTTCTCCTCGACAAACTCCAGAACCGCGGCACACGCGATATAGCAGCGGTAGCTATTTCCCCACCGTTGATGCATACCCTACGTTCGATGATGCAAGAAACATGCAGCCACCAACACCCTATGGACCATCATTCCCCCAGAATCGTCCGGAGACTTCGTCTTCCGCGCCTTATGACCCTCCCTGGCATTAATACCCAACTGCATAGTCTGCTTTTTGCTTTAACGAATACTTATCTCATTTGGTTTCTTGTGTTCCATTAATTGGCAGTTTATCAAGCTTCTACCTGGGCGTTAACTTCGACCATCCTTCAAGCAACGTCAGGTAAGCCGCATTCTAGTATTTGGTGGGCGTCTTGTTAGAATAAGCCCCATTCTATTGTTCCAAAATGATATACTGGTGACTGCTTTATGTACAGATGCTAGTTCTGTGAGTATACACCCTGACGAGACGCTAGTAGCTGAGGCGGGTGGTGCCACTTTCATCTAACACCGTGTGTCGAGTTCGGAATTTCTGCCATCTTTCACGACGGTTGATCTCGATGATAGGAATACCAATGTCAATGAGCTCCGTAATTGTGCCAGCCATGATGATGTCAATTTTTGGGCGCTTGGCCACGATTACTTCGTAGATGATGTCCGTGAAGTATAAGAGTAGTCAACCCAATAAATGACTGGCCGAATGCTCCCCTGGTTCGCAGTGAGGATGTTCTAAAGCCGAGTTCCGGTTACCCAGAGGGATCCTGAATTTGTTAACAAGTGTTAAGTCGACATGTATATTTATTCAGCTACGAGAAAAGCGAAACGATGTAAATCATAATTCGAGCCAGCTGCCTGATAAACCTTTACATAGACACCAACATCCAAGGTTGCCTTCTAACAGTCGTATGCTTTCTTGACCTCTGCCGCCTTCGCTTCAATTTGGTCGCTCATATCCTGAGCACACGCCTTAGCAGAGTCCTATATAAACCATAGTGAGCTCCACAGGGTTCGCAAAATATCAACGAAACAACATACCGGGCAAGCAGCGTCGAGGCGACTGATGAACTTAGAGTTATCCTCGTTGAGGTTGTCGGTAATGGAGCAAATGGCCGATTCGGGGACACCAGCGGTAGCGAAGCTGCCCTTGGCGGAAATGAGACAATCCAAGGCCGAAAGGACCTTGGGGAAGAAATCCTTGAGAGTAGTACAGATCGTCTGGCCGTCGGCATCGGATACGACCTTGTCCTAGATTGAAGCTCGTCAGGAAAGTCAATACCTCGGTGATTTAAAACAGCGTACGGGGACGTCCGGGATGGCCTTTTTGATTTCATTGTCTAAATCCTGTGTGTAAGCAGCGAACCGCTAGTCCACAATGTTAGAGATGGGTGGAGGGAAGGGATGTATAGGAAGTACTGACCATAGCATTGGTCTGGGTGGGAGCAGATTTGAATTGATCGCAGGCATTTTGGATGTCGCCGACAGTTTTTTCCATGGCGGCGAAATCCTGCTGGAGTGCGGAGATATCGCTTCGAGCCACAAGACGGTTGGCAACGGCAAAGGCGACGAGGGGAAAGAGCACGAGAATGCGAGAGAACATATTGGGCTTTGGTTAGTACGACTACGGTGGGTGCAGTTGCTGGAGATTTGAAGCCGTCGTGCAAGGCATTTTATACCATCGAGGCAGCGAAATCTACGATGAGAGAAGCGTTTCAGAATAGTCACGCATTTGAACGTTCATGCGGTTACAATCTTCTAATGCGTCAGAGGAGGATTAATGTCCTGGACGAGAAGGTGGAAGGGAACGTCACGTATCAATTAGAAGTCTTCCTTTCAGACTCGACTGAATGTAGGACCGACGTGGCCTCTCCGATTTGAGCGCGTAGTCGGGGCAATAGCCATCAATACATCACAAGGTAAGATGAGGATCCCTCAGCAGACAAAATCCGTTCGAGTCGGTTTACTGAGTGGTGCCCCCCATGACCTTGAGACATCGACGCTAAAATTGAAGGGACAAAAGGCCAGTCAAAAGCCTGTATGCACGAACGTGTCATCGTGAATTCTCAACGTCAGCTGCCGACGTTCTGAAGGCGATTCGCCATCCGAATACGCTAGATGTCGGGACAGCTTAGACTCCGGCCAGGAATAGGTGAAGTGAAACACCTCGTGAGCTCGTGAGTTATGGTTAAATACACAGCGCAAAGTTAGATTGAGATCCGTTCATAGTAAGGTATCTGAATATCTCCTGCTTCTGGAGGGGGATTTGAATCAGTAGTCGCCCGATATCTGAGAATTCCACTAAAAAGGATCAGGAAAGGATATAACTGGCAAAAATAATATGAACAGCATGGTCATCGCTGTAGGTGACCTCAGCAGGTGTCGAGGATCGTGACCCTCGGATGTTGACAGGTCCGTACGCATGCGCCGTTACAACGAATGGCTAGATTAAAATTCAGCACTCGATTATGTGTCTCTGAGCAGGAAAGCCAACTGTAGCTGTCGAGTTCGGTATCAACCCAATGGTTTAAACTGGACTGGAAATGATGAAAAATGGTATCGGTGGTTTGTGATGGGTAATAGGATTAGGATTTGGGGGGTGAGATAGCGATGAGTAGGTGAATGCAGAAAAGCAAGATGGATAATTCCAGTGCAACGGCATATATACAAGGGACCTCTTAGCAAGCCTCGTCGCGGTGGAAAGGATGCTGATGCGGACATTACCGGAGGCGCTTAATGATTGCCGGTTTTCCGGCCCGAGGATTCGCGACATTGTGACCAACACCTTTGACCAACATCATCATGTTCAGGACTTGGAACACAATGTACTTCAACTTGTTCCCAGCTCTTCGTCTCATCGTTCTCTGGTCATTCACTACGAACTAATCCTAAACTCTTCGCTGGCTATGTATCAAAAATAAGCGCAAGCACGAGTAAGCATATTTACTAACCATTACACTGGATAGTAAATTTTGAGCCTTCGTCTCCTCTCCTTGGACGCCATCGAAGAACGAAAATCGACCTTTCCCTTGTCAATAATTCCAGAGTGCAATGATCTGTGAACGTTAGCTACGCCTCGGCCCCGAGCCCTGGCCCAACGTTCCGCGGCATTCGGACCGGGTTTCTTTTTGGTCTTCTTGTTCCTCGACGGCAACATACTCCAACATGCGATACAATATGGGTCTTGCTTGTTGTTACAGCATGTATGTATGGAGCCTCTTCATTATAGAATTCTCTCATTATCTTCAGGTAAAGATTGAGGCTCGAGGCAATACCACCCTTCACTCTACTCAAGAGCGGCCCGAGTTAAACGACCCTCGTGGAACTCGAGAGTGAGACGTAACTTTCTTGTATGTACTTCTCCACATGAGCGAGCTCTAACTTCGGGAAAATGATACGCTCAGCACAGGTATTATAACCAGCAATTTCCCCGAGTCTCCTAAACAAAAGCACCTGGTCTCTGGTGCGTTTCAACTATCATTCCCATCGCAATGCTATTTCGTTCATCCGAATCCCTCGCATACGCTTCAAGTGGTGATAGCGAGCCTATGTCGTTATTCAGGACCCTTGACGCGTTAAAGGCCCTGGAATCCTGTGGAGTCTTTATCCGTCATTCTTCCTTTGAGCACTGGCCCTGACCAACGTTATCGCAGATTATACCTCCAAAAAGTACCCAAGCGGCGAAGCCTGGTCCGAAGTCTCTTCAATTTCATACTATCTACATATCGCGCGCCGGTTATCATCTCGTTTAATGAAGGAACAGGTCGAATGTAAGTTCTAGCCAATTTTAAGTTCTGATGGTAGACTTGCATTGCAATGAAGATTCATTAGCCTAGCCGACCCCTCCTGCCATGATGTACGTTATGTCGGCGACTAACCAGCCCTGCTACCATATGGCTTGCCGCCAAACAGCCGCGTATTTTCTCAGCTCCCTGTGGTTGCCGTACCACCTGCCATATGTTACATTCAATCGTGACCATTCATCTATATCAGCATCGTCGGGTTTGCACGACTTGATGCGCAGATGTATTGCAGGACGGGCTCATGCTCAGTCAGCATCGATGACCTGCCATTCAGATCATCCCTAGAGCGCACACGCCGCCTTCAGTACCCGCCTCCGCGTCAACGCCGCCGTCACAACACGCGGTCGCTAAAAATGCAGTTTGTAAAAAAAAATTGGAAGAGGGCGGTGCTCTCGGAAAATAACTACACCGTGCATAAAAAGGGCTGGCGCTTGGTCCAATGAATCCCGTCGCTCCTCCTATCGACCTCTCTTCACCTGATAATGCGGCTTCTTGTTCACGTACTTGCATTGGTCTCTGCTGTCTTTGCTGCGGAAGCATGGTACGGAGGAGGCGGGCATTCCCAGCCGTCCTCTACACCGTGGACAGGCTATGTGTGCCCAGATAATGATAGATACGGGCACGCAAAGGTCAGCTGGGGCAGCGACTCTTCGCCCTACAGGAGTTCGATGTTTGGGTGCACGTAAGCTTCGATAAAACATTTGTTGGTTCATTTACTGAGAACGATCTTCATAGGTATCGCACAGGCTACGGCGTAGGGACGTACGTATGCAAGTACGACGTCGTGAGTATTATCAGGTGTTTTTCTATTTGTGCGGTCCTCTGAGCTGATGGTCCTTAGAATACCGGCCGAGGACCTTATGACCAAGACTGGCGGTGTCCATCAACTGCGACACACTACAGTGGGAGGAAGAAGAGGTCGCCGCCGTCAGCGGCTGCCCCCGCTCCTGGGGACTCGTATGCTAAGCGCAACATTATTCGCGGATCAGTAAGTCACTCTCTTGTATTATAATCGAAGCATCTGATTTATTCGGCCAGCGGGAAGCTGCAGAGCTTGTGCAATAAGCTTGTGGCATTTTCTGCTGTTAAGGCGGATCCGTTACGCGTCTTGGTTTTTATTTTGTTACTAGTAGTTTTATTCGTCTCGCTACACGCCTATCCATTCATTGAGTCTATTAGAAGTTTAGAGACTTTAAATATTTACATTTCCACGTGGATGCGAATGTGCTCCGTTAGTTTAAACGCGGTGGCGTTTGGGTGGCACGCCCTTTCCAAAAACGCGTCTACGATGTAGTAACATTGCACGCGTTGGGATCACGTGGTCTTGACATTAGGGCAGGTTTCATTCGATCGTAAAGTCGTAATGCCGCCCGGCGCCCGTCTACAGTACATTTCAGCGTCTTGGGCAACATCCCACCCCGGTAACTTACTCCCGTCTTATTATTTAAGATCTCGTGTGATAAAAATCGATTTATGACCCGACGGCGCAGGGAGAGAAGTCCTTACATCAAACTGTCGCTTGCGGCAGCTTTTGCACGGCAACCACGACCTCAACAAGCCTCAACACCGTTTCTCTCCGCAATCAAACGAGGAAAAGAGTGTAGGACCACACACCATTGCTTATTCGACCTAAGGACGACATGCGGGTACGTTTCCTGGGCCCTGGCTGTATCTCCTTAAATTGTTTGGTTTATCTGCACTCGTACAGCACATCTTCGAGATTTACAACATCGTTTTCAACAGATTATTTACCGTTTCGTACGGCTTTATTACGGACATCCGGGCGTTATCCTGGAAGAAATACGTTTTGACGTGGAGATGGATCCTTTCACGCTGACCTCATGAACCGCATCAAATGCCGGCGCTATCACCAGCGCATTTACTGAGGCGTGAGGATCAGTACAATCAATACGTTCAGTCAATGGTATGTACGCTGATTATTGATTATCAATTCTATTCAAAACGCGTTCCAGGTGAATGTTCCTTTATCAACGTCAAAGAGGGAGCTTGTGGCGCCAACAGGTTCTGTTGCTTGAAATTTTAAACCGAGTTTTTCTGTAGACATGGTACGTCACTTCTCTCTTTTACGTTCCTCGTACTCAAATCGGGATGTCAGTATCAGCATTAGGAGATTCATTGTTGCCTCATAATCACATTGAGTTCGTGACCGGTTTCTTTGACAAGTTGTTGGGTGGAGGCAAAATAGAAGCAGGAGAAGGATAAGTGGATTTTCATCTTGAAGGAACATAGGCTTATTGATTCTGCAAATATTCCGGATGCTTAGATCTTTGCTGCTCGCACGAGCCAAGGGAGATCAAAAGTTCGGATATCCACGCGGACCGATGAAATCGATGTTACGAACAAGGCTTATTCATCTCTTTCAGCGCCATCTTACCAATTGATAATCATGTCGACGTACTTCACCTTCTACGATATTCCCTCCAAGATTTCAATCAATGCGTGGTCTCCCGATGTATGGAAGACCGAGTAAGGTAGTTTCGTATACCAAGGTTTTAACAGTGCCTGATTCTTGCCCAGATATGCTCTGTATTATAAGGGTATTCCATACCGTACTGAATAGGTCGAATAACCTGAGCTCGAAGGGCTATGCAAAATGTTATACATTCCGGCGAGCGCTACCAGAGAGGACGATATAACGCCAAATTGTGCCGTCCTACTTCTCCGCGATTCGTCAAATGAAAACATCATATCGAACTCTGCCGCTATTGTCGAGTACCTTGAACGCTGATAGCCCACGCCTTACACCTCCCGTGACAGGAGCACTGCACACTACATTCATAGCCGCATGTGAATCTCAACTGAAGGCGATAGCACCCTTATCCATCCCTGCTGTCAACGTGATACTGTATCTGCGAAGCGAAGTGTTCTGCAGGGAAGAATCGTCGGCAGTCAGTATTTAGGATATGCACCCATATGGGGAGCGTAGGCAAACGCAATTAGCGATTTGTCAAAGATTATCTTTGGAAAGTAGACAAGTGGACGACGAAGGGACACACGTTCGTTACAGGGGAGCCGCCTGTGTTTGCAGACGTGACGATTTCCCCGCGGTATCTCTTTCTTCGAATTTTTCTCGGCAAGTATATTCCCGAATGAAAAGATTTGTTAATCTGGCATGGGAATGTCGACATGAATGTCCGTGCCCATGGATATCCTTAGACGGCACCTCGTTCCTCCAATTACACCGAGGTCATGGAAGCACCACTCAGTGAACCGAGTCGAGCAGATTTATCTTGTGAGAGTTCTTCTTTGCGCCTTGCGACTTGTTGTCCTGACCTCGCGCTCAAATGAGAAAGACCAACGTCGTTTTACCATTCGGTCGAAGCAAGGTCGAAGACGTCTAACCTAACCATTTTTTTCTGTCTCCTCTGTCTGCACACTAATCTTTCCTTGACACTCGCAAAGTTACAACTGCGTAACCATTCTGAAATCCTTCTCTAAATCTCAGATTTTGCTCGCTGAAAGGCATAAAATGCCCTTCACCGCAGCCTGAATCTCCAGCAACTGTTCCCACCGTAGTCGTACGCATGCACGCAAGTGAAAACGCAGAATTCTACGTGCCCAAAATGTTCTCTCATATGCTCGCACTCCTTCCCCTCGTTTTCCTTGTCGTCGCCAACCCCCTTGTTGTTCGAAGTGATGTCTCCCCCATCGAAATTTGAAATGCTTTCGACGAGATGGCCGAGACCGTCGGTGCTATCGAAACAGCCTGCAAGGCCTTCGCAGAAAATGTAGACGTCCCTCATGCTATGGTCAGTCACGTAGAAATATCTTCTCGTCCAGCGTTCTAACGGCGGTGTGGACCAGGATGGTGGGTAGATTCGCACAGACTTGACTCTCAAAGGAAATCTTCCATCTCGCTTCTCCCCGTACGTTGTTTCTTTTTACCATGAAGTTGTCTACTTTCCTGACGTATTTCAATCGAGACCCACGTCGTATCAGATGCCGAGGGTAAGACGATGAGCAATATTTGTCACTGCATTCCCGGGCCGCTTTCGCTCCGCTCTCTCCTCAGTCGGGGACAACTCTCCTACGTTCCGAACGATCTCGCCGCTTGTAACAATATTCTCGAGCGAAACCCTAATCTGGCTTCACACACCTTCGTCTAGATGGTTTTTGCCTTTCTGATGGTCATTCGATGTGACGCGGGAATGGCTTGCCACTTCCAGATGAAAGGTCGCGAATCGATTCCCGATTCGATCCAAGGATGTGCTGCGACGTAATCTGCGAGATAGGATGGATATCTTACTCCAGGGAAATCTATGTACAATATCATGTATTGCTACTTAGAGGACGGTCATGATTTTTCTCTGTTTTAGATGCTTCCGTGGCTCAGCTAATTTGGGTTGTTTACATTTCTCGCCCTCACACGACGAGGTCAGCCCTTGACCAGTGTAGAGATATGGTCATCCTTCCTATCTTAACCCTTTCATCTTATTAGTTATTCTGAACTTCATTCACCAATGCGTTCTAAAATGTAGAACTCGAACCATAGCTATTAAATCAACTTCAGACCACGAGGCTTCGGATAAGAAATGCTTCTCTCCATAATGTTCCCGCTTCCTGAGGTAAAATATAAAGGGACCCGGAACCACCACCGTTGACATCGCACTGACTATGCTCTTTCGACCTCTCTCCCTAGCTCTCCCTATCACTCTTGCGCTCGCCAACTCTCTTGTTGGTCACAGAAAATTCACTGCGCTCCAGACTGCTTTGATGGGTACTAACAGTACAATCTATGCCGTTTACCAAGATTTAAATGCCTTCGCTATCAATGTAGATAGTGCTCATGCGATGGTACGTTGTGTGGTTGTACGACCATTCCTTCTTGTCGATGCTTTATCCAGGCAGTGTGCAACAGCACAGCGACTCTGGACCAACAAATCGTAGACGCGGGAAATGTCGTTCCGGTAACCGCTTTCTCTTCTTGATACTTCAGCGTTCTCTCAAACGGTATGAATACCGTAGGAGTATGTCATGTCTGACGTCGATGGAAAGTGGCTCTGTGATGTGTGCGCCCGTGGTACACCCATGGCTTTCGAGATCATGGATAGATTCATAGCTCGCAAGGATGATTTCCAGTGCGTCGATTTGGTTAGCGACGTTGGCTTCCTTCTCAGGAAATATTTCACGGATGGTATCCCAGTGGGGCAGAAGCTCCTTCATGTGACTCCGGTGAGTGTGTTGGTACACGATTTTCGATGTGTCACTTAGATTGAATTGACTTAGGCCTCGTCAAGGATGTGTGTTGCGGAAAATAATAATATGACTCGGCAGGCGATATCGAGAGCCCTGTCAACATTCTATGATCATTCGGAATAGAAACCTCTTAG
Source organism: Armillaria altimontana (assembly GCA_022818075.1). NCBI lineage: Eukaryota > Fungi > Basidiomycota > Agaricomycetes > Agaricales > Physalacriaceae > Armillaria > Armillaria altimontana. The sequence continues at coordinate 339,900 of JAIWYR010000005.1, read as the reverse complement.
AGAGGGTCATTTTGAAAAACATGTTTCCATTCGTCTATCTTCGGGTCTGACAGAGGCGTCGGGCGAACGGCCTGTATTGACCTCTCTTTTATATGAATCAACACCTCGTTTCCTTCACTTATGATACTTCGAAGTAAGAGAATGGGCGAGACTCGAGTATGGCGCTCGGAAATATTTATTAGTTCTCCTTTTAAAACGGGACGCCAGATGCGAATGATTTTGACAGTTCATTGTTCAAAGGTAACATCTCCAGCTCAGCAATATGTTACACCTGTGACCTCAGAAAAGGCTTAAGACCACCGATATCAAGCATATAGAAGGTGGCGATGATTCGCCAATAATAATTAATTGCGCTGCTGCGTATTTTATAATGAATTTCAGGCACAAAGGAGGAGGAGGATCTCGGTCACGCCGCCCACTGCCGAGAAAGAATTTGAAATATTCACTGTTCCCCGATCACCATCCGTTTCAAGTTATGGATGTCCGTCTTTCACGAAGTTTAGTCTTCGCAGCCTGCTGTCTCTAGAACCGTTTTCAAGGCCAGGGACCCTCCGATGGTGCGGTGTTAATCTGTACGTGCTAAGAAAAGGCTGAAAATAAGAAGCCTGCGTCTTCGACTAGACTACGTCAAGCTCCGCTTCCCTTCTTTGCGGGCCTTTTTGTCCAGTTTCTTCTTATCCAAAAGCGAGGTCCCTTCTTGCTTCCGGCACTATGCTGTGCTTCAGAAAAATCGTCCTTTGCAGTACCTCAAACTGTCGGAACCGATGCCTGAAATTGACATACAGAACACGTAGACCTTCCTTCTGAGGCAGGATGTATCTCCTTTCGCCAAATGATCACGCTCTTGGTCACGTAACTCCGAATCCTGGCCTTCTTGAGCACATCGGAGGATCCGCGTAGGGTTCTGGAGCAGATTGTTTCCGGTATAGAATGCCTCCAGTTTGGCGAGGATTCTGAGAACACAGAATGGCTCGTCGAGAGCTACTTTCTTTGGACCGGTCGCCCCAGAACGTAAGCTTATCGCGAATCTCCGTAACGTAATCTACTATAGAGAAGTTTCTTCTTTGTGACTGATTGAAAGAATTCCGATCCCAACCCACCTCGCTTTTGGATGCTCGGCAGCTTCATATCTTTTTAATCGTTTACCATCACTTCTTGTCCCTGGAAACTCGAACTATTACAGCTACAGGACCCCTGGTTCATGACCGGTTCAAAGGCCTGTTCCCTCAACGACTTCTCCTACCTGACTGGTAGCGCCTGTATCGCTGTACTTGGATCAACCAGTTCCCAGCATGTTTTTTCAAACTGTGTCTGCCGCTGTGTTGGTCGCGCTTTCCATCGCCAACACTGCTGTGCGTGGCAGCGAAGTCACGGCGCTGCAGGATGCCTTCAATAACATAACCCAGACATGGGAAGCAATTCAAGTAAACTACGAGGCATTTTCTGCACATATTGATATTGATCATGCTACAGTAAGTCGTGCTCATCCATGTTCGGTCGTCTATTAATGGTTTCGTTTAGGCTGTGACCGACGCCGTGAGAACTCTGGACTTGCAGGTCCAAGGCGCCTTGACGGCAATCCCGGTATGTCAAGTTTAAACTGAATTCGGCCATCTAGCAAGCTGAAGAACACGAAAACAGGACCATGTCATGTCCGACACCGACGGAAAATGGGCCTGCGATATGTACAGTGATGGGGATGCGGATCGTCAGGTCTGGAAGAATATGATCCCCCTCAAGGACGATTTCCAGACCGTCAACTTCACTTCCGTTGTCTGCCAAGTCTTACAGAACCTCGTCGCGAATAGTACCCCATTCGACAGGAAGTTCTTGGCCGCTGTTCCGGTATGTTTTATATGTTGTGAGAGTGGTGTGGAACTTAACGAGAGTAAATAGGCAAAGTACAAGCCGTGCATAGGAAGATTTAGTCATACAGTTGGCAAGGAATTGGGGAAGGTCGCCGAGACTTATTGTAGCGAGGCATAGATGCTTCGAGTTGGAATTGTCATCCACGCTGGCTTTTTGCATCTGAATTGATACTAACAGTGGTTTATTACTCGAACAACGTATCTGACGGACGTTAAAAAAATCAAGACATGTACCTCTCTCTCTATGAAGCGGAATATAAAAGGTTCCGCAACCACAGTGCTATATTGGCGCCAACGCGGTGTCCTTTCGCCATCTCTCTGTAATCCTCACTTCAGCTGTGGCCGTAGCGAACCCTTCCGTTGGTCGTAGGAATTCAGGTCGCTCCAGAAGGCTTATCCGCATAGCACAGTCTATGCGATACGTGAAACTTGTAACACTTTTTCTATTCAACATCGATAATGCCTATGCTACGGTTTGTTGTGTGTCTGTGATATCATTACGTTTTCTTGTCGGTAGCAGGCTTATCTAGGCGGTGGACAATGCGGACGCAACACGTAGGATGTTCAAGACGATGATGCGGCTACCCAATTCCCGGTCTGGCCGCAGTGCAGAGGTATCGTGAGGTGGCGGCTGGCGGCATCGATGGCGAGGGATAACGGAGACGCTCCGCCGGTCCGAGATCCGCCGTCCTTCTTTTGCCCTTCACCACCACGTGTTTTTCAACCTACTGTGGGCGCCATTCCCGCCTTTTACGCTGATTTATTATTGATGCTGATATCAGGGGTATGCCACCGGAATGAGCCTCAATACCGTCTTTGAAATGCATATGGAGACAGTCAGCTGCTCGGCGTTCGGTGCTATAATCAATGCATTTACTGAGACCAGTTAGTATGTTCAGGACGGTACGTGTTGCCGGTCGTGAAATTCCAAGCCCACATAACCAATCATCTAGTCCAGGAATACGCGTCTTCGCTATTATCGAAGAGGCCAAAAGCGAGGGATCTCGCATCGCGACAACCACCGTACGTAGGTTCTTTCTTTGATACAGCTCGTGCTGAATTTGTGATGCTTTTCACCGCACGGTAGTCAATCCGACACGTTCCCTCGCAGCAATACACAATCAACGTCTATAGTCAGACTCTATACTCTGTCTAACCGCCAATATAGTGCAGGCTCGGACGCTAAGTTGCATTCGCCGGTCTCAGTCAGGAAGGGGAGATCAAAACTCCGGATATCAAGCGGGCTGATGGAGCGGATGGTTGCGATGAAGCTTATTCATCCTGCGCCATAACATCTGACGATCATGTCGACGGCCATCGTCTTCTACGATATACCCTCCAAGCTTCCTATCAATGCATGGTCCCCCAATACCTGGAAAGCTAGGTCGGATAATCTTCGTATGCCTATTTAAAAGTCTCATCCTTGCCCAGATATGCTCTGAACTTCAAGGGCATTCCATATCGTACGGAATGGATCGAATATCCTGATATCGAAGGGCTGTACAAAAGCTTTGGCGTCCCAGCCAGCGCTACCAAGAAGGACCGCGTGACGCCATACTACACTCTCCCACTTCTCCATGACTCGTCGACTGGGGCCATCATATCCGAATCTGCTGCTATTGTCGAGTATCTTGAAACCACATACCCCGATACTCCACGCCTTATACCTCCCGGCACCAGAGCACTGCACGCTGCATTCATAGCTGCATTTGAATCCCAAATGAAGGCGATAGCACCATTTTGCGAACCTGCTGTCAATGCGATTCTGTCTCCGCGAAGCGAAGCGTTCTTCAGGAAAACGAGGGAAGAATCGTCGGGAGTCACTATTGAAGATATGATTCTGCATGGGGAGCATAGAGCGAGTCAATTGGCAGTTGTGAAGGATGATCTTGGCAAAGTGGACAAGTGGATGACGAAGGGGCATACATTCGTTATGGGAGAGACTCCTACGTTTGCGGACTTCACCATGAGCGCATGGATATTCTTTCTTCGGATTTGTCTTGGAGAGGATAGTCCGGAGTGGAAGGAGTTGTCATCGTGGCATGATGGACGATGGGGGAAGCTGGTGAAGAGTTTCGAGAAATACGAGGCCGTTGTGTAGGTACTAGGTAGTTCTCTGACGTTGCAGACATTGGAGCCAAATTCGTTACTATAACCCGATTCGAGAAAGTCGGCTTTAGCTCAGAGAACACCGTGTTAGTATCGATAATTGGGTCTAGCATGGACTGGTTACGGAGTTCCTTTATTCTTCGTAACGAGTATAGAATAGCCCAAGTCGGGCGAGGATGTTGCTCTTCGTCATTGAAGGGTTCGACTCAAGTCTGTCTCTGTGCTAATTGGGACGTCTTTTTTTCCATGTAAGCCTTTGTTTTCCTTGAAGAAACGGTAGGGTTGTTTTGGTCGGAATTAATCTCGGAAATGCATTTCCCTATCTGGCCTGGCAGTATTGATTCGTCGGGCTCTTATCTCCTATATATTGTAGATGATTCTCTGATTGGCCCTAACTTCAGCGCGCATGGTGGCGGATCGAATTTGGATTCCAAGCATCTTCCCGTCTTATTGGTCGTTCGCCGGTGCTTCCGGAGCAGAACCACTACCTATATGAACGTCTGATTCGTGACCTTCCTGGAAGGCTTCTCTCCTCGGGGACTCCGTTCTTTGAGCAGTAATAAATATCTCGAAAGACTGCTCCCATCTCACAGCCTTTGCACCATTGTATTGGGACCAAAGACGTTTCGGCATGTTATTTCGCAATCTCTCTCTCCTTCTACCACTCGCTCTAGCCTTCGCTGACCCTCTTGTGGGTCACAGCAACATTGACGTCTCCAAGGATGTTTTCGAAAGCGCGGGCAGAACAATGCTCGAAATCCAGGGGGCCTGTCGGGAATTTGCAGACAATGTCGACATTAATCATGCTATGGTGGGTTCTGCCTCTTTATTGCCATACATTTCTCCAATGGTTTAATTCATTGGCAGGTCGTGACCGATGCCCTAAGGACTTTGGACTCGCAGGTCAGAAACTCCACCACGCTAATTCCGGTATGCTGCGTTTTCTACATGTGATTCCACCACCTAGCTTCATAAAGAATTGAAAAACAGGATCATGTCATGTCGGACACTGACGGCAAGTGGACTTGTGACGCGTACGCTGGTGGTGTGAACGCGACTACTGAGCTCATGGAGGCCATACTTGCCTGCAAGGGTGACTTCCAGGCCGTCTACTTCAGCTCCCATGTCTGCCGCAGTTTACAGAAGCTCGCCACCGACAGAGCCTTATTCCACAAAGGGTTCAGGGCTGCTATTCCGGTATGTGTTCCTTTGACTTCCAATTAAAGATATGAAACTTAGATACGACCATAAATAGGCAGCATACAAGGCGTGCATCGAACAATATTATCATGCGACTGCGAAAGAGAAGGAAAAGCTCGTAGAGGCGTTCTGTGGGAAAGAATAAGCACTCCGACAACGCTGGTGTCTGACTTTCCGCGTCTATATCTATATGATTCATGATACTTAAATGCAACATTCGAGTTAAACCACGGTCCATCTTCTCTATAGGACAGTATACTAAAAGCCTCATATCCACATCTCCTCTGTACCAGCCATCAATGGGTCTAACCAGAACCTTCTTCGATACTGATGCAAGTCTTGGAAGATCACGACGTCGAGACCTTCCCTGACCATCTTTCTCATGATTCCCGAGGACAAAAGAGTCTCGTGGACCAACGATGATACCTATGGAGGGAGGAAAGGACAATCTGGGAGCTGAAGAAGAGCACAAAGCTGCGGTAACAAATGGCGGTATAAGGTCAAGCCTATTGTTCAACGTCACGATGTTGTTATCTGAAAATCGAGCGTAAATATATCCGCCTTTCAGCAATGTATGACAGCTCATGTTAACTGTAGAGCCTTATTCATTCCATCTGTCGAAGGACGTTGCCAATATGTGTAATCTTCGGATCGGAGCCGGCTCTCTCCCAGGATTGATGTTTGATGACAGATATCCTTAGTCTAAAGCCTGAGGCCTCCCCGATCCGGCGAAGAGGGCGTCGAAGTGGAATAGACAGAAAAACTGTGAATTTCATCAGGAAGAAAGGGAGGACGGCATATCCGGCGAACTACTCCAGAAAAAGGCTTTCCGACTGCCGAGATGAGACGAGATCATGTTCAAGCCAGAACAAGGCTAAAAAAGTTGAATGGACGGCGGGGCCTTTTGCCTTGTGACAAGAGAAGCAGCCTATTCATGACCAGAATAGCGGATCGGCAAGTAGTGAAGCAGACAGCAGCAGATAGGTCAAGGTAGCGGACTTAACCGGGCCTTCGGACATGGCCGAAACGCCGAAATCATCTCTGACAGCGACTGAGATTGCAGCGCTTACTACCCCCCTACTCCCTGTCTACCTTGACTACTGTTCTTTCTAATTGGTCTACGCGCTACCACACTGCTCTGCAGCGAAATTGAAAAACAAAAAATTCCAGGCTGATACACAGTCTGATTGCTCCTCGAAGGACTTATCCTTCGTGATTTCCCTCCTCGAAGGCTCCAGTCTTCGTGATTTGACATCCGCGTGTGCTCTGCACCGATTGCCATCCCTGCGTTCCTCAATATTATTGTGGAACGTTGATTTTTCCCATCGCCTAGTCGACTATCCCCCAATCTCCTCGGCAGCTGTACAGTACACCGGCCATTGCCGAACTTCCCTTTGTGAGCGTGGATTAACGCCTTAAATCACCTTTTTGGAGAGCGTCGCTTGGCTTCATGGGCTGAGGTGCCTCCCACTGAGCTACCGATGTATCGACTTAATGAGGGGCTGCAGATAGCAGGCCCCGGAGGCCTTCAACTAGACCCTAGGTTCTACCCAGCAGCGTAAAGTTGACCGTGAGCTCGGCCTTGGGTTCGGTTGGAGGTATCAGTGGATAATTAAGTACGCGATTGTGATGCTAGGGTGTTAGTGTACCAATCATGTATTATCTACGCCCGGCGTTCCCAGTTGGACCGTGCCGTGTAATACTACCCACCTACCTACCTACCTACCGACGTCTGTCTTTATGGACTCAACTCGACTCTGACCGTCTCGTCCTTCGCTGCATCACTTACGAAAGGCAGAGGTTGCTGTTCAAGAGAACAGCAGTCTCTTCAAGGCCGCTCAGTTGAAATCCTCGAGCCTAGCTTCATTATCGCACGCTAACGAGGTGGAACGCTTCTCTGCCAGTGGAGGACAGTTATTATGATTGGACTTGCAGAGCCCATGGTGCGTGTGTATCATTCTCCAAATTGGAGGCAACATATCAGCTTTTGTTTTTATTAGGTCGCTAACCACGTTGAAATGGCGACCAGCAACCAGGAGTTCGATATTGGGTAGAAAACTATCTGGCAGCGGAATGATACAAGAAAGACCGCATAGACCACCGTACAGTGGTGCCACCTCTGTCTATATCAAGCCGCGGTTAAAAAGATTTTCCTTTTACTTGGTGACGCCAGCCGGTCAATAAGAGGAAATTAGTTCGATTCAAGGGGTGGCATACTATGGGAAACAAGATGGTACTACAGTTGAAGATCGTTTTTTACTACTTCTACGAGAGTGGTGGACATACTCGCTGGTGAGAGACTTTCTACTTCTTTCGTACTCTGCTTGACGATGATTTCAGATCAAGTCCCAAGGGAATGGTACTCAGCGGCCTTGCCCGAAGCAAATATTTACTCGAGTGCTGATTTCAAACATGCTTTGGCTCGGATAACTGGGGAGTCCTTGGTCCTCTGTTTCAAGTAATACTTTCGGGCGGCTATTCTAAATCATGCAAAGGCACCTCATACCGCGGCCGACCAGACAAAGGAAGCTCGAAAACATAGATCTTTACCTGTGGATCCACAGTGGATGTCACTGGTTGCCAATGTCGCGTGAAGCAACGAGATACACTTGCTTCGGAAATTCTATGTTACGTGATCCGCCGACGTCAGTAATTAACATTTAAGTATTATTTAGCTTTGCTGACGTCGACCTGAACCGAATCTCGCAGACACGCGTATGATCTATTGTGATCATGGCATGGTCGTGGTGATTCGGAACCGGTGTGCTATAATCGAAGTTCATTTCCTTGACTGGCTGTGGTCGCCGAGGTTAACTGTTAAGATTGCGACACCGTCTCCATGCCTCTCAAATGGCACCCGCTCTACGGTAGGTCGCCTCTGCCCTCGTGCATTCTTTTTGGTGAAGCTACCTTGACAAGGTCGTTCCTTAGACATCACGTCGAGTGGCTGGTCCACGTCTGGACCCAATCTCATCGTCACCAAAAGATAGCGCTGTTGAAGAACGTGTACATCTGTCTGCCGTGTTAGACTAAAGTTCGGCTTCAACCCGGCAGTAATCTCTAGGTGCTTGCAGGTGCCGAACATGAGAATGTCCCGAGTGCAACATGGACGCTTTACTTCTTTCCTCCAACATCATTATCTCAGATGAGTGCTATGAATCATTCTTATCCGTACATCAGATCCCACATTTTCTGCCATTGGCTGATAGTATCACTGTAGGCGATGGTCTCCTTCGCCTCTGAGCGGCCGTACTGTCCCAGATGAGTCATGATGAAGGAGGTATTCGTCGTGCTACTAGTGACTATTTGCATACTGGCGCTTACACCTTCGCCAAGGTTCAAGTACTGACCTCATGTCACTGAAACCGCAAGGAACCTGTTCGTGTACCCTTCAAATCCTGACATCCCTCTTCATCGGGGCACTCCTTGCCTCGTCGACCACATCACCGTAACCGTACAAATGTCCAAGACCGGTTTCGTTATCATGAGAATGTCCATGATGAATTACAGAGGCAGCCGGCGGAGGATGGAGAGAGCTGACTGATATTTGGCGAGGAGACCAACAGGAGGGACGTAGAGAGGGATATGGAAGAGAGAATGATCTGAACCCGTGAGAAGGCAGTGCGGGAGAAGGGAGAACGCAGGAAGCATGTAGGCCTATGAGAGTATGACAGCAAACGAGCGGCGATCGGGTACGAGAAATGGATACATCACACTGACATTTTGAATGTCTTGGATGATAAGGATACGTACGGCTAGTGCAGGAATCGGCATCCGTAGTGTCACCGATGGCCGTCCAGATGTTTGTACCGAGGAATTCTTAGTAAGCTTTCGTCTCCAATCCCTTGTTTTGATGCTGACTTGTTTTGATCATGAAAAAGGACGGAGCTTGGGCATCGAACTATCATCTGACATCTCAACTGATATGCAAGACTTGGCTGGGCAACTAAGAGACGAGCATGAGCATTATCTCGAACTGTTGATCCGCGCATCCGCTCACTATCTTGAATCAAATAGGACTGCTATGGCTTTTACGTCTGAATCCATTATATTTCTCCCTAGTGGAGTATTCACCGCAGCGTTCTGAAGCCCGTATCAAGAACCCCGAGGACTCCCGAGGAATGCACCTGGAAGCATGATTGTCCTGATACATGGTCGGTCAGTGTCTTTTTCCATGCGAAGAAAGTTAGTGCTGCTTGTACCAGGGAAAGGATAGCATTGTCGGTACCTGTTTCATTGATGTCGATGAATCCGAATATGGGTTCTGGCATAGACGTTTGATAGGATTTATCTTTGTTTTCATTGCTGCTTCTCGCTGTAGCGATCATATTGTATTCGCCGCGTCGTAATGAACACCTATTCTATTCTGACACAGTGAGGCGAAACTCGTGAGTTTCATGTAATACACGGATTTCCCTTCAGCGCGTGCCAAAGTATCTCCATGAATGAACACTCATATTGATCTCGAGCAAGGAATCACCGCTCGGGTCATAGAACACTGGGCCGATGTACGTTAGTTCCTCTTTTGTTTCGATACATTTTTCACCTAGGTTCTCTGTGCAGGATTGGGAAGACTGGTTATCAGATCTCGGCAAGTCAAGGAGAACCTGAGCTCAAGATTCAGAGTCGAGCTGTTGGTTCAAAACAAGGTCCAAACTAGAGCCACTTTCAGCACCAAGATGTGCATTCTCAGGACTTATTTGATATCCTGCGCCTTCAATAGGCACACTTCTGTTTCTACAAAAGTGTCGATCAGGCTCAGTTCCACCTGACGTCCCAACGTAAGCGTTGGATGGATGAGCTCCGTCCAGCCTTTTGTGGTTACGCAACCTCCTCGATCGGAAAGTTGGTCGCCAGCAATGAACTCCCTCATGGGCCGGTAGAAGTGCCACAAGGCGACACTGATGGCCATCAACCCGTGTCACGGACATCGTCTTTGAACTCATCAACTTCTGATCGTCTGCAGCTGCAGCTGCTCTCAGCATCTCAGCATCTCAGCAGCTCTCATCCTTCACGTCTCCATTCCTCTCATTGATCAAGACCACCGACCTGTAACGCCGAACCGGGTGCCGCTGCTACTTGCCACACATCCTCGTATTTGAATTGGGCGAGTGACGGAGTCTTTCCCTGTTTACAGAATCAACTGCAGCCGTCATCAAAGAAAACCTTCTTCAAGGTGATCTCAATGTGCTGCATGCCATACGCTGGATATATATAACATGCTCTTCCGTTAACATTAGCGTAACCAATGCCTTCGCTTCTGCCAATACCGATAGCTGATATTCCACCGCTAGGGATGACACTTGGTGCAGTTTATATCGGCGCTACTATAGCTGCAGTGTACGCGCAATTTATTTTAGGGCTCCCTTCCAATGCTCATTGTGCATCCCATAGTTTCTACGGGATCACTATCCTGCAGACCGTTATCTACTACAAGCAATACCCTAACGATCCGTGGTTATTTCGATATTCCGTACGCGAAAATTATACACTTTCATGGGATTTTTCTGACAAATAAGCAGGTCGCCATACTGTGGTGCGCTTACAGAGAGCTGCATAAATGCACCAAGCTGGACACTGATGTTCACTATAATCTCCAGGATCCTCGATACACTTCACATCGCGATAAGCACCCATGCCTTGTACTTTTATCTGGTCGAATCATTTGGGAATTATCTTCCCCAGTTCGAAATCATTTGGTACGTCCATCTCGTGTATTCCACAACCTTGGGTAAAACCGAGCTCGCACCCTGCCGGCAGGAGTTTTCCGGTACGTCTATTGGCCCGCTTCAGCCATTATGTGAATGTCTTGAGTTCCTTCTATCTTAGTTGCAGCTCTTAGTCAATGTGCGTGAAATTTGGAACAGTCTTGCATCCTTCTCTAACTGCTACTTAGATGTTAATCATCGTTGGCGTCCAAGCGTTAGTCTCCTTTGATCGACACTTGAATGACTGGAAAACTCAATCGCCGGTGCTACAGCTTATATGCAGTCAGAATATGGAAATGTTAGTCTCTGTTGGTATTGAAATAAGTGAATCCTGACTTGTGGTCTCCTAACAGTTGGTCGTAATTTCCATGTGGCCCTGCCATTGTTCATTGTACGTTCTCTCCTAGCCCTTTGTCACATTACTCGAGTAGACGTCTTTTGGAATTCCACCCGCAGTTTTTCGCCGTCGCTGCTTCTTTCGGTGAGACCTCTGTACTCTCAATGAGTGAAGATCTGAATAGGATTTTGAAGCCACTGGAATCTGTGAGCATCGACTATATATATATATATTGCGCTGACTTGTAGAGAATGTTACCAGATGTTATTTTTGATACGTATGGGCCACGCCTCTTTACGACGACTGTCTCCCATGCTAACCTTGTCACCCAGATACACCCTGTCAAGCTTTTTTGACCTCCCCACCATCAGCATAGGCTTCGGCAGTTCAGTACTGAGCATATGGTCACTCTAACGCAATTGCAGACATCCATTTACGTAGTCTTCTCTACACTCGCAGGAGCGGACTTCTGCATCGCTGCTACAATGTGCCTTTACTTGCACAAGGGCAGGTCCATGGCCGGCTTCTCCGGGTATGTTGCATTCTCCAACAATATCGTGAATACGATGAATTCTCACAGCAAGAATTTACCTGTAGTACAATAAAGATCATTGTCGGGCTAATGCGGCTTGTTGTGATATCTGGTCTGGCAACAAGGTATGATTTTGAGATGTCTGATATGACGAGAGTGAATCATAGATGGTGTTACTCTAGCGCATGCTCGCTATTTACTCTCGTTGCGGTAATCATTCCCTAATCTTTGATCCTGTTGATTCTGATATCATCCTTCATCTAGTACATCGCTTGGCCAAACAGTCTCATTTTCATTGCAGTCGATTTCATTCTACCGAAGCGTGCGTGTGAAAGTCTATTTTGACCGATCTCCTGTCTGTCTCTAACTATCCACCGATAGTCTATATAAACTCCTTGCTAGCGATGCACGTTCTCCTCCCCTTGGTATTTGATTAATGACCTAATTCGGAGTAGGCTCAATGCTCGTAATGCACAAATGAGGGGGAACTCCCGGGAGCGTCCTGTTGATGAACTAAAGGTCCTCAGGTTTGCTCATCACACCGCCAGCAGTGGTCCAAGCAACTCAACAGAGACAGTATGTTGTATTCCTGTCGCGATGAATTAAAGATGCTACTCTTTCTTCTCTCCAGAGCGTCGATATAGCTCTTTCCGAAATGGAAAGAGATTGCTCGCATGCAGGCACCGAAGATATGATGACATTTGCATGAGAAGTTACCCATCGACGCTGCTGTGGTCCTCTGGCTGACTTCGAGTATAGTATATTCCTACATTCTTTATTCCTGTTTTTCTTTTTGCCTGTATACACACAAATTTACTCCAGGAGCTGTTTTTAAATACGTGCATTACTCAAAGCGTCTAATGGACCTCGATGTGGCGGCCTCTGACTCGAAATCGGTCTTGAATCCCGTCCGTTGTTTACCCCCCGAGACTTTGAGCCATATCTTTCTTTCGTGTCTCCTTCCAGACGGCGAGCTATGACACCCCAGCGACGGGGCTGAGGAAACCTCGGGAGTCGGCGTTGCTGGATTCACTCAACATCAAAAATCCTCCGTGAAACTTATCATACGTCTCGTCTCGCTGCTTTGACCACACCAAGACTATGGTCGTCCATCCGGCTTCAACTTTGCAGATCAATCGCAGATACGAAGGACACACAACTTCATTGTTCCGTCTCGTAACATATATGAAGAGGTCCGGTACACACAACCTTACCGTTATTGAGAGTGAGAAGGATACTTATGTCAAACCATCCCGTTCTTCCCACCTCTCCCTGTTGGAACGGACGTCAGTCTTCCTTTCTCTGCATTACGCATTTTCAACGGTTCACTGAGTGCCCTGATATCTCTCGGTGTATACCGGATACTGAGTCGATAACCACGATTGAAGCGTTCCAATTTGCACCGCAATTACGGGCGTTAAGACTCATTGAATGGATTGGGCAATCTGCTTTCAGGACCTGTTCTATTTTCCGTGGGACCAACTCACAGAAGCTTCGGTACAGGGGAACAATACGCAGTCCCTCACAGTGGTGCACAAAATTATCATGCAAGCGAGAAGGAAAAGACTGTAGAGGCATTCTGCGGGAAAGAATAGGAACTCCTACAACAATGGTATTTAACTTTTCGTGTCTGAACATATCTAGATACGATTCATGGTTCTAAAATGTAACATTCGAGTTAAACCACGGTCCACTCTACATGACAGTAAATCAAATGCCTCATATCCACATCTCCTCTGTACCAGCCATCAATGGGTCCAACCAGAACCTTCTTCGAGACTGATGCAAGTCTTGGAAGATCACGACGTCAAGACCTTCCCTGATCATCTTTGTCATGATTCCCGAGGACATCAATATATTTGTATCATATTGCCCTGCTGTATGAATTACGAGTCTTTTAAATTGTGTCAGACCTTCCGCTTTCGTCGACCAACGAGATTCTATCATGCGCATGAATGAATCTCGGAGCGGGCAATAACAGTTGAATAGTACATCTATGCATTGGAGATGAGGCGCCAATATGGCCGAGGATTCTGTAGATGACAACATGCAGCGTATTGAGGGATAATTTTCTTCATCCAGCACGACAGAGAAATGAGTTAAAGATCCTGACTGAATCGTGAGTATAGATAATAAGTCGACTCCTTTAGCTGGACCATCTCGAATGGTTAAGTGCTTCAGAGTACATTGAGACCGACGGAGGAACGAAAAAGTAACGTCGGCGTCGTTTTGCTTCGTGATGGGAAGGTCAAGGAACTCGAGCGCCGGGAAGCTCAGAGTGGTCAGAATCTCCGGAGTCTCGATACGAAGAAAGCGTAGAGACCTGTGATGTACAGATGTAGATGGTGACTTCATCATCATCTGCGCTACATGGCATTCTACAAGGTTCGGAAACGCAAATAGAGACCGAGTGTCTACGGCGTCAAGCAGATAGAGGTAGGCGATGTGGGTGATGTGGGGCGACAGATGTATTGCATCTGGGGAAGCATGCAGGACGACGTTACGCAAGGCTGGAGCATCTGAGAAACGTTGGTTTAAGGAACGGCTAAAATAGAACAACCTCAGACTCTGTAGACAAGGAAATGTATGCGAAATGAATCGCTTGTCGTCCATTCTTAATTCTGCACGTCTCCAGCGATAACTATGGCTGTACACACAGTCCACAGCTTTGAGCGCGAGGGGCCTGCAGTGAAACGCTCCATCTATAAAAACATCGAGGAGGATACTGCCAGAGCGTTCGAGATGATATTGGATCATATCAATAGAACGTGAAGTGTATTGTGTCATCAGCGCTACGCTTGACCAAAGCAGCGGCGAGGAATGCACCAGGTCTCTCCACATATGACATACGTGACCTAAGAACCATGGAAACTTTGTAGGATCAAGGCTATCCTGGCCAAGATAAGACTCGCGACAAAGCGAGAAGATGGCGAGAAGAACTTCTTGAGGGAGACGGCGGATAGGGGCGAGGATGGATCTGTATCTCCTCCTGGCAGCGGCGACTTCGTCGAGTTCCCCGCGCATTTCTATGGTGAGACTCTGCAGACAGCGGAGTCCTTGCCTTATTACAGTGATGTCGCTGGAAAATGCTGTGATGGACTGCTGAATCCACAAGCTATCGTCTTCTACGAGGGGCCTTTCATGGCGCAACAGAGTTGATGCATCTCCGTCTCGAGATTTGTCTCGATTGGCAGTAACACGACCTGGTAGACAGCATGCAGGACAATCTGGGAAATAAAAGTCGGCATAGGGCCAAGGATCACGACTAGAGGGACAGAAATGCACCATGAGTGAAATCCATTGTTTTCTTTATCACTGAATCGACCACGTGAGAAGGGCCGACTTGCCGCAAGGCTGAGTCACAAGTAGAGCGGTGGTTGTGCGTAAGTCGTGCCAGTACACTTTATGAGAATTTGTTCCGAGAAAGAAAGAGGTCGAGTGTGCCTAAGTCACCGGCGGACCGGCGGGTTACTCTGGGTAGCAGTCAATTGCTCACGTGTCCACGCCCGCTAATTTTCGCTGCTATCATGAAATCAAACCCTAGGAACTATTTGCCAGGTTCCAAATCGTTCCGTATTCTCTCATCAGGGAAGAAGGTTGGAATTTGATCGTATTTCAAATTGTCGCTTCTGCGAGGCAGGATTCAAATCCACGAGGGAAACTATCAGCCGAATCGCTGAGCCCCGATTTTGGATGGACAAAACCAGACGGACAAACGACCCCGCTGCAGACGCTAGGCTACACCTCTACGATGTCCAGATGGATAATCAAGACATCATCAGTCCTATCGATGCGGTGGCGTTAGTGGCTGAATCTCCTACAGGCGACATGAGTTTCATCTTTGGTTTATTCGAAGGACTTGAAGGTTCAAAACTTGTTTCTTCAAAGAAGATTCTCTGCTGACGGAAGATATAAGACGATAGACTGCACAAGGAAAGGGATCTTTAAGAAAGAAGCAGCGATGGATTTGCTAGTTCGAAAGCTTTTCCGGAGTACCGCCTCAGTGGCGAGATTCCATATGACTGCGAGGAGCCACGGATCTACTTACGCCTTCCTTCCGATATGGAAATCATGTGAAGGGACCCGTCCTGTAGTATAAAATAAGACGAGGAATTCTGTGGACGCTATCGAAAAATCCAAATCGACACCAATCAACCCAAACCGAAATGCAATTCGTATGCCCCTCCTCTTTCAATCCATCCCATTGTACTAACGTCTTTGCCGATGCGTAGACTGTTCAAACCCCCGTGTCCCAGACTTGTGGTACTGCTGCTTGTAGCTGTTCTTCGTGAGCAAGGTCTCAACTACGATTTGACGGCGGCTTGCTGACATGAGGTTTTTTATCACACGCAGCTGCGCTTGCCAGGGCGCCGAGTGCAAATGCACCGAGTGCAAGCACTAAGCTGTTTGAGGCGGGACTTCTCGCTCACAGAAGGTCATGTTCGCACGTGTACTTATACAATTCCAGAGGACCAAATTTTAGTACTCTTCTGAGTCCACGGTAACCTCGACGGCGTCAATCATCGAAAGACCATGCATAGGTTGGTCACGGTGGGCGTACAGTGCAGCATGCGACGACGACCGGCGACAAGACGACAAGTTGATGGCAAGCATATTTTTATACATTCTAGCATCATGTTCGGAACGAATCAATGACATTGTTACTCGTTGGCGGAGCTGATTTTATCCAAGTCGAAGTCGCCCTATTTCTCGTCGTGAACTACCAACACACCCTAGTTTCGTCAGCAATTTCCGGTTGTTTCGGCATATGTCATCATCTCACACATCTTATAAGAAATCAATTGCTTCGTCCCCCTTGCTCCTTCCAACCATGACTCCCTCACTGATTTTGAACAACGGAGTTTCCATACCTATTATTGGTATGCTGAGGTTCTTTCTTCACGTTCTGTGTCGTTGTTTAACTTGGCCCTGATGGCGCGGGTACCGACCGCTCGCAGCCTGACTTTGAACAAAAGGCGAGAAGCTGGCTGGCAACTGCGATACAGGTGAGCACCCTTCTTTCTACCATTCTTATTATCGCTTAATAGACCTGCACTCGACCTAGGCGGGATACAGACATATTGATACCGCGGAAGTGTATAGTATGTCCCGGCTCATTATACTCCGTGGAACTATATTCACCTTCTAGCTTTTAGGGACGGAAAAGGCTGTAGGCGAAGCTGTCAAACAATCAGGCTACCTCGCGAGGACTTCTTTATCACTACAAAGCTCCCGTGCGACGATTTCTGCTTTGTCTCTCCGCTCGCGTTCTAACAGGGTGCTAGCATGTACCACAAGGATTGTGTAGCCGAGTCGTTCGCTAAGAGTTTAGAGGATCTTGGGATGGAATATGTCGACTTGGTAGGTGAATATCATTGCTTCATCCATTTCAGTTGATGACTGTTGGGCTAGTACCTCATGCACACGCCACAAACAGTCCCGTATGAAGGTTCGTTTTCTTGCTTTCGTCCATGTCTGATGATGTTAATATGGAGTCAGAGGGAAATCCGTTCCCATTGAACCCAGATGGAACCCATAAAACACTTTCTTCGCCGACCTTCAATGAGGCTTATGCTGAAATGGAGAAGATACTCTTATCAGGCAAGGCCAAAGCAATCGGTGTAAGCAATTTCTCTATCAAGACGTGAGTTTTTTCCGACCCCGTTTCTGATTTTCATTGGCTGATACTATTCCACAGACTGGATGAGCTTTTGACCACGGCGACTATTGTTCCCGCTGTCAACCAAGTAGAGTGAGAAGCACCTCTGTAGTCATATTCTTAACGTTGCGCTAATGATGAAACACAAGGATGCATCCGTACCTGGGGCAAAACGATCTCCTTGAGTATCATAAGAGGAAAGGTATCACAACCGAGGCTTACTCTCCAGGAGGTGGGCTCCTCTCTTATGCATGACACGCTGACTTAATTCCCTCCAGGACATGGCAATCTCATACGTGAAGAACCATCGCTAAAGGTTCTCGCACTCAAACATGGCGTATCAACTACGCAAATAATTCTTGCATGGCATATCTCCCGAGGAGTCATCATTCTGCCGAAGAGCAAAAATGCGGAGAGGCAGAAACAGAATTTGAATGTACGTGTCACCTGTGACTTCGCCTAGTTGATGCTGAGTAGGTGTATCCCAGCTCCCCACTCTTGATAAAGAGGACATCGTGACTATTGATCGACTGGATCGTGGGGAGAGGCTGATTGCGAAGCTCGATGATAATGGTACATGGGCTGGATGGACTAAAGAGCAATTGGGATGGTAGAAGAAGCGACGTGTTTTCGAGATGCCCATAGGAAACATCTAGGATCTCAGTGATGATCTGCGACCTCTTACAGTACAGTGCGTGATGCTCAAAACCGGCATCCCGTGACCACTATTTTGGTTGTTGCTACTGTGATGTGTAATGTCATTGGATTTTTGCCAAAACTACATGAATCGTCTTAGAATGGAAAGGGCTTTCCATGTATCTGATCACTTTGGCCTAAATCTAAGCGGAAATTTTTTGACCACCCCGAAATCTGGAATGCATGACGTCATAGCCCTCTACAAGGACGGCTATCGGCCCGAAAAAGTCCAGTTCACCTGAAAACGTGCAGAAAGTAATTACTCGACATCCCTTGTTGCCACAATCCTGGATAAATAAAGAAATAAATCGAAAAATTTTCTTGAAAATCTGGAAAGTGTCACGTGATCTCCAGCCAAAAATCAAGAATGCATTTTTATGCATATCTCCCTTGGTTTCCTTCCTAATCTCAAAGATCTGAGCCCTAGGCCCAAAAATACGGCCTCGGAAGAGAGGTCGGGTTTATGTGCCACGCACTGTACCCCTTACGGCGTTATTTGATTCTGAACAGATTCTGGACATTTCTGAATCAACGCGTCGTGTGATCAGGTGATCGTGTGGCGATGACGTATCATGTTGTTTGTTCGGGCTGATCCCCTCTCGCCTTCTTACCACCATCATCCCGCTTCTGTCACCTGTGCCTCGGGTCTCTACCTTTCCTCTTCCCTCAAACTTGAGAAGAGTTTTCAAGTGGTGGACACAAATACTCAAACAACTGAGAAACAACGGATGGAACGCTGCAGCTCGAAACTGATACTGATGATAGAAGAATCACGGTTCGTGCACGTATATCGCAGGTGAACATATTTCTTTTCTCACCCTTATGATTCAGCGATACTCATCCTAGGCGTAGCTCGAATGGCACTCCGCCTTCCCTAGACGCCCCTCAGGCTTTCGCTATGGCAACTCAGTTCATCAAATGGAAGGGAAAACACGGGTAAGGATGCGACGAATCGCACGGCGCTCTGTACTCCTTCACCAACATGTTGAACCTTTGTCAGACAGGTAATTATCCTTGTCCTTATGTCTCGTGTGAATATCTAATGCGTCACGACCTAAGATTATCAGAAACATTCGTTCCCATCGCAAAACCGGGCCAGCTCTTTTCTGTGGTCTTCATCCGATGAGTTTGTGGCTTGCCCTCTCCCCGGCGATTGCCAAAACATGACATCATGATGGGTAGGATGCGTTTGTAAGTCCTTCCCCGCTCTACAGCGTGTATACTGCTGAGTCCTGAATAGGCCTATTCCAATTGGAGGTAGTGCATCAATGCTGAGGGTATTCATGCGGTAACCCCAATAACTATCGTAGGCTCAGTACCATGGCTGACGGCAAACTTCAGGATGTCAACACGATACCTTAAAAACTGCCTCTGCAGTGAAGCTCGCCTATGTCGGTCTAATTTGTGGCGTATAACATGAAGCTCATCGGACCCCGACCTGCTTTTTGGCCTCTATCTCCACTCAGAGCGGGAACTTCTGGACTACGAGCGCTCCAAAAGCGGCCATTCCATCACCATCAAAAACCTTTCGCCGAATTTGACATATGTTGACAGGGTCCACTATATAACGTCACATTAGGTTTCCTTCCTTCCTTGTCGACCCTCAGCTATGTACCGGCGCACAGTTGCTCTGTTGTGTCTTTCATTAACTTTTTTGAACGTACCTGTGCTGGCAGTCCAGAAAGCGGGCTTGACGGTACCTGACTCCGCCGCAGCGTCCAGGGACGCGGTGAAGGATATCTTTGTCAAGAGTTATGATGCATACAAGTACGTGTTCCTCTTCATCCCTCGCCTTTCTTGTTTCTGAGCCATTAATAAGGCAATGCGCTTGGGGCCACGATGATCTGACGCCAGAGAGCAAGTCATTCTATGATGGGAGAAATGGATGGGGTTCGTCCATTGTCGACGCTTTGGGGACTATGGTGAGGTGCCGCAGCACTCTCACACGCACTTCGGCTAACATTCCTGTTGACGTAGCATATCATGGGACTAAATGTACGCAGGAACACCATACCGCTGTCTCGCGCTTACAATACCACAGGATTTCCTCGACGAGGCCATAGAATACATCGGCCAGGTCGATTTCAGCGGGTCAAAGACATCGTCGCACGTTAGGTCTGTTTCATCTAGTTCCACGTCTACCCTTTATCACTATCTTATACTTTCTACAGCGTATTTGAGACAACGATTCGATACCTTGGCGGATTGCTTAGTGTATACGAACTCCGAGGCAACAGAGACGATAGCCTTCTACAAAAGGCACAAGAAATTGCTGATAAACTTGCTTTTGCATGGGTCGGCGTACGTTTCCCTCCCCTGCTCGCATAGCCCTACACTTATACGGTTGCAGGATAACGATCTCCCGTTCGGATGGATAGACTTTTCGAACAATAAGCCCGACGTTGCTACAGTGAATAAGACAGTTGTTTCTCTTCGGTTCTTTCCTAATCAGTCGTCCTGCAGTCAAACATTGCTGAAGCCGGAACGGTAAACTCTCCGATTACACCAATTCGGCCATACTGATCATCCTTCCAGCTGATTATGGAATGGGCCACCCTTAGCAAACTTACCGGGAACAACACATATCAAGAACTTGCGGAGAAAGCCTTCAGGCACATAGCAACCCTGGTAAGTTTCAGCGCACCAATCTGAGATTGCATGCTTATGCTTTACCGTCTACAGGGGTCCCCTCTGCCTGGTAAAGTCCCCTGTAAAAGGTCTCCACGTCTGTGCTCAGGACGCCTTCTACAGGTCTCGCTGCTCGGAGCATCAATCCGTCAACTGGAAACTTCGTCGGTGGATATGTCGTGAGTTCGACTTCTGCGTTAGCGATAGAAACTGCCCTGACAAGTTAACAAAGGCATGGGGCGGCGGGTCGGACAGCTACTTTGAGTATTTGCTCAAGTATCCGGTGCTTGTCGGCCTTGACGATCCCTTGTATATCGATACGTGGAGGACGGCCGTCGATTCTTCGATCAAGTATCTCCTGAGGGTGTGTGGGTTGTGGATTTGTCGTTATTTTTGGTGTTGATAATGATTTTTATAGCGTTCGACAGTTGGCGACTATCTCTACACGAGCGAATTTGACGCAACTTCGCCGGAAGGGAAACAGTACCGTTATATCAGCTCACATCTTACCTGCTTCCACGCCGGTAATTGGCTCTATGGTATCTTCTTCTTTCCAATGCTATGTTAGATTGCTCATGCTCATGCCAAGGCGGCACTCTCCTCGGTAATGAAACCATTGTCGACATGGCCTTGGGCCTGATGGAAGGATGTTGGAACAGCTATGCGGGAACTGCGTAGGTTTCCCGTCCATGCTAAATGATTCGGTCTGACCCCCTCTGTTAGCACCGGAATCGGTCCCGAATCTTTCGCCTACATAGCCTCGGATGGGAATTATACGGGTGCTACTAGGCCTTCAGAAGATCAGCTAACATTCTACGAGGAGCACGGGTACTACATCACCTCATCGTACTATATCCTTCGACCGGAGGTCCTCGAGTCAAACTTTTATGCGTGGCGGATCACAGGGGACACCAAGTACCTTGATCGGGCGACTAGCGCAGTGAACAGCATCAAAGAGTTCCTCCCAGGGGTGATCGCGTTCGATGGCATCTACGATGTGAATAATGTGACCTCCGCCAAGGTTGATGATATGGAGAGTTTCTGGTTCGCCGAGGTGTTGAAATATCTGTAGGAGTCTCGAGTTTTCTGAACAGTTGGATAAGGACTGATTGTTGTCCCAGGTACCTGACCTTTGACGACCCGGAGAACATCAATATCGATGACTGTGAGTCTACATGCCGAGCAACAAGTTTCATGTACTAATTTTCTGTCTGAAAAGATATCTTCAATACTGAAGCTCATCCTCTGAAAGCTTCGGCGCCGCTCGCGCGGTATGGAAGTGACGCGCTGGTACCCAACAAACCCTTCAAGAGTGAAAGCGGTCCCCCGGCGGCTGTCAGCTCGACTTCACATCATCATTGGAATAGCCAGGAAGAACGTTTGGTCGTGCAAGAGTATTAGGGATGTTTTAAATCCCTGTTTGGAGTAATTCTGAGGATAGTTGATCTCGGCTAGGTGTTATCCTTCAAAAATGCTTCATAGATATGTCACGATAAAATGCGAATGTTTGAATTCCGAGGCCGCGAAGCTCTCGGATATTTAATGACCAGAGTCTAAATTGCAGTTTGCAAGCGCCGAGTACCAACCTCAAAGCCACATATACTTGCTCCGTGGAAGTCTCTGTGAGTATTGCGTACCCTTGGACATTTGATTTGTGGGTAGGCACTGTTGCAAAGGAACTCGATAAGTACCGAAGGAGACAGGAGAAATATCCAGCAATGAATGGTGTCGAATACCGGATATATATCATCGGGCCGGATACGCGTATTGTTGATTTTTTGATCTGTGAATTCTTGAATTTTTCCTTGTGACCCGTTGCTATTGTCTGGACTTGTACTTTTGGATGGATACGCCCCTCCTTTTCAGCTGTCGACAGCATCACACCCTTAACTTGCCCTTACAAAGGTTGTCGAACGTGAGTATTCATCATTCAAATGGCATCATGACCGTAATGGATGACATAGGGTTCAAGTTGTAGACTCGGTCGCGCACTAGCCACTACTCAGGCTATGGTGAGGTCGAAATTAACGTCTTCCACAACTATTCGATTTATTGATCTATATCCTTTAAGTTTCAGGTATCCGAAAGAATGGCCCTGCCTTTCGCTGCATTCGCCATCACATAAATTGATTACAGTTACGCGCTTCATTCATATTCCCCTACACCCTACAAGACAGAACCAGTCAGCTCAAACCTGCGATAACACAAGACAACAACTTACCGGACCAAAATGCTCTCCGTCTCCAAGAACGAGATACGGACATGCGTTCGCGTCACAGCCTTCATACGGCTTGTTGTTCCCGGACTATCATTCTTGTCAGTAAATAGGCTAGCCATAGCGAACATAAGGGGCCTACCCAAGATATGTTAAAACCATACCATTGCACCGCAAAGAACTGAATAATAGCTGAAATGGCGATCGCGCTACAATTTGTAAGGTATCAGCGTAGACCGATATTGAGAATAGCGAGCGTACCAAGTCAATGCCGAGGCTAGTACACTACAAGTAAAGATGCATCATCAATGGAACCGGGTCACGCTTATGGGGAGGCTTACTAGTTGTATTTGGACCACCAGCTGAGATACCTTTTCTTTATGAACACATTAAACACATACGCAATGGGGATTGCCGGCCAAATATTCGTCAAATTATACGGGGCCCTAGGTTCACATAGTCCGAATCAGCATCAGCATCAGCATCAGCATCAATTTCACAGATATCACCTACCAAATGAGAGAACCGAGCAAAAACACGGGCAGGTGGAAGTACTTCAAGATCTTCACTTTGTCTCTGAAGCAAAAGACCACGACCGGTAACGCGAATCCAATAAGGAAACACCAAAGCAGCGGGCTGTATATTGCGCCACGGCCAAACATTCTCGAAGGGCCCAAAGTGCCCCACAAAACTGACGCAGTAAAGAACGTATTCTCGCCTGGGCAGGTGAACCTATCCGGCTGTTCCGGCGCGCAAACATCCGGGATTTGCGTCAGCTGAAAGTTGAGCACTCCCACAGAGACGAACGTGGATACGAAGGTAGCGACGAGCTGTACCCAGAACGTTACCCGCGGAGGGATATGCGTGTAATGAGCAAGCTTTAGGTCTTGCGCGAAGTTTAACGTTTGCGATGTGGTGACATAGCCGTAAGACTTGAAGAAGTTCAACGCGTTGGCGTTCCCTGGGAACCACAGTCCACCGAAAAACTCGGCGAGGACGTTCAGGGTGATCTCAGCGTTGGTGATTGAACGGATAATACCGACGGGGACGCAGAACACGAGCTAGGGTAGCGTGAGCAAAGAGTTTGTGCATCATATTGCAAGACAGAGCTTACAGCAAGGAGGATACCGTACAACACCACTGCGGGCGTGGTCGATGTCGGATAGGCGCCGACTCCCGCCGCTCCAAGAGCAACAGAGAAAATCAGGACACTGTTCCGTGGCGTTATCAGTCCCCTCTGTCGCGTAAATACAGGAAGGAACACTTACAGTGCGTACTGCCACTCAGGGACCTCTTTATAAACGCTCATGAGCCTACTATGCACATCAAACTTATTCTCTCCAATCGGCTTCCTCTTCATCAGACTCTTGAATCCCAGCGCAATCTCTCGTCGGTGATACAAAGCCGTATGCGATATCGTCGCGGCGTATGTTGCAACTGGACGATGAAGGTTGAGTACGATATTTAAAACTTGGGCCCAGAACTCACAGAAAAATCCATAAAGCAGAATCATTGACGCCGAGAGGTAGGCAGGAGAATAAGACCTATAAGCCTCGGCATCAAATAGAGCCTCGGCGTTCACCGCCATAGAGACGTTATATCTCCCTCCTGTGTTATCGAACACGCCATTGGAGTTGATCGGTAGGTCTGCTTTACTATCAACACGGAAATCTGATATTTACACGCATGACGCTTACATCCGGTGTACCACACATTGTTGACCCAAAGGGCTACAATCTGCAAAGTCAAGGTTACGACGGTACATGAAGAGAGGCCTGACATACAATGGGCATGGTGACCAGAGCTCCCGCGACATAGTTGGCCATAGTAAAGAAGGGATTTATTAAGGGATCCCCACCGACGGTGAGCACGTTGTAATCGAAAGTGGAGATGGGGTTTAGACCTAGACCAGTGATGCCACCTAAATCGCCGTCAGATCAAAGCTTATAATCATTAGCAACAGGAACTCACCAGTAACGGCACCGAGGAGGGCATTCTTCGGTGCAAGCCATGTAATCCAGTTAAAGTAGGACAACGCTTGAAATAGGAAGCTAGAGTGAACATGTCAAGGTTTGCGACAGCGGGGACAAGGCAAGGTTACTTTGGGAACCCTTGTAGTTGCCGACCAATTAGAGAATGAACGCAATGACATGCAGTCCTACTCACAAAAGTACACGAACATGCCACAGAACGCGTATAGGAAGAACCCCATCTTGGGAGAGATCTTTGAGTATAACACGTATTAATTGAGAACAAATCCCTTACCCTGGAGATACGCCATCCATTAGCCACTACGTTTCTGTCTGAATGGAACGCGCGCTATGACACCAAAGGATCAGATATGATTAAAAGCGAGAGAATGAGAACTTACATTCAACGCAATGGTGGCTAGATTACTAGGCCATATCGCGTACGAGGGGTAGACAAGGAAACGACGTGTTATCCCAGCCAAGCCGTACCCTGCCATAGTTGATAATCATTTCAATAAGGAGAGAAATTTCTCACCAATGAAGTTCGTCGACAGCGAGACTAAAGAAGTAAAAACATATGCGCCTCGCGGATATTAAATCCACGACTCACTGAGAATTTGGTATCCGAAACTCTTAGCCCATGGCTGTAACGAAGTATTATAACTTGACCTCTGCGAGTAGAGTCAAAAGACGAACTAGATTGAAGAATCTCTCGATGGATTGAACCCAAATTATGCTGGTAGTGTACCTAATTGACGTACAATTGGCATCAAAATCATGTGGTTTGTGGAGCACTCACGGAAGGTTAAAACCCACATTCGCCATGATGGTGATCACCATGTGCTCCTTCATGTTGAACTTGCCCCTGGATATATGCGAGATCAGCGCTCTGAAGCATAGTGGGAATCTATGCTCACGAGTTCAGCGACCATTCATATCCGAACGTCCTGAACTTCCTGGTCGGAAGAACGCGTTCAAGGGCCTTCCCAACTGGATATGCTCTAGATGACAACCAAGTCAGAATAAGCAAGTCAGTGCCTCGGAAAAGTATACGAACAAAAGCTGTGCCACATTAGCCTCGATACTTATACCGGGCTGCCTGATCGAGAAGAACTGGTTGATGAACGCCCCAATGACGACGTAAATCAAACCGATCAGTCCAGCGCGAAAGGTCATCGAGGGGAGCATGGGATCATCAAAATTGTCAACCACCGCGCGGACCTCGGCATAGGGCGAGTTCTGAGAGAGAGCAGACCGTGAAGAAGAGTAATTAAAGCATGACCCAATAGTTACTCACGACAGTTATCATCGCGGCTTCAATCTTTACGTCCTCGTAGAGCCGTCTATACGTCGCCACATCAGCTTTGATCGCATCATCGTAGAGATACTGCCTGATTTCGAGAGAATCAGTATCAGGTATAAGAATGGTCTGAATACAGTAACACACTGACCGGATAAGTGACAGCGCTCCAGCAGGGAAGTTCTGAGGTACCATGAACAAAGGAATGAAGAAACTCGTCAAAGCTTTACCGGATCCTTGTCATGCTGTACAATTCGCGTCAGGAAAAGTGTCTAACACCAAGAGAAGCCTTACTGTATCAATAATGTGCAAGAGACATTCTTGAAGTTCCTCGGGAGACATGGCTTCTGCGACCGCTGCAGCTTCCTCGACATCTGCTGGAACGGCCTGGATATCCAGACCGGCAACGTCCTATGATGAGCACCCGAAATCAGTAGAAGACATACAAATGGTAAAAATAACACACAGGGTCGGCTAACACCGTTTTATCGTCCAAAGAGTTACCCTCAATCGCATCCTTGTCGTCGAGGTGCTTGTTCTCTGGGTCTGAATCCATGGGAGAAGGAAGAAGCGAGGGAAGTTGGCTGGTAGGCGCCGACAAGTGCCTTTTTGTACGTTTGAAACGATCCAGGGCTATCTATGGACGAAGCCATCAAAACCGGTCGCAGATTTCCAGTCGTTTGGATACAGCTTGGCAGTCAGGTATATTTTCGTGAATGATGAAAGAAGACTCGGACTTCATCATAAACCGTTTGGGGAAATCCGGGCGCACGAAGAGCCTCCGAGACCGCCGGAATCGTCATAAACCAGTCGCGACTGCGTCTTCATGTCCTTGAACCATAGTTTATGACGAATTCCAGACC
Source organism: Armillaria altimontana (assembly GCA_022818075.1). Taxonomy (NCBI): domain Eukaryota; kingdom Fungi; phylum Basidiomycota; class Agaricomycetes; order Agaricales; family Physalacriaceae; genus Armillaria; species Armillaria altimontana. The sequence goes on along the minus strand of JAIWYR010000005.1, from coordinate 312,815 downwards.
ACTCTCTTCTCTCACACAAAACAATGCTACTGTCAGGTTGTATGCAAACAATTGTAAGAGTACTGATGACTTACTCATGGACATGTATTTAGCATGACATGGAGTTGTTCCGCCACCTAAAATGATGCGCTGCATATTGGCGGTCTAAACCGACGACAGGTCAGTCAATAGAAGAGGCGAATAGAAGACTGGCATGACTCACAGGCATGATGCTGGTGCTAATAAGGAAGACGAAACAAAGTGAGCAAGCGTACGGAAATTAAATCTCATTACACCCGCAACTACTCCGAGGATCGTTACGCGCTGATCAAGTGAAGTCCGCCCAATGGAGCTTCGTTTTCTTATCGATTGATTGCACATCTACGCAGGAATTTAGGCTCGCTTTCTGTTTGAACGACAGAGGTAGAGAATTAGCGACGCTCTCTCCAACAATTATTTGGATCTACAGCACCAAACTTGAATGGCTCCTCTGTCCCCGGTTCAGCAATTGACAGGAAACGGGCGCCGCAAAGAACTCAAAAACGTTAATGCGCGTCATGGGCCAGACTGTTGGGTCAGGCTAATAATTTGCGTCCCAGTCAAGCGTTCCTCCCCAGGTGTCGTTTGGTGTGTAGTTACAAGACTTCCATGTACCTGAAAAAAAGGGTCCGTTTCGATCCCTGGCATGTACTGGACCTGATCAGTAAAAGCAAAGGATACGGTTTTCAAGCACAAACGAAAGAAGATGACATCGCTGACTTACAAGATCGACGTCCGTTGCTACAAATGTGACGAGCGGCGATTTCGAAATTGATATGAAACAGGTCCCATTGTTGATCAAGCGAAGTTAGGGCTGATCACGACAAAGCTGCCTTTCGTGTCCCAACAAGATACGGAGTGCGCATCGATTGACTGCTGGATCTTCACAAGATGCGCTTTGTCAAGCATTGCGCTGGAGAAGCATAGGTACCGTTAACTCCACCAAAGATTGAAGACTTGCTCAATTACCTCGAAGAAAGATATTCGCAGCAATGAAGTGTCTATGCAACTCTTTACGACATAGGCCAATGTAATAGTCACGATTATGTCCGGTGCTATTTACACATGAGCATAAGCTGGGGGGAAATTAGTGAGGCACGGCGTCGTTTAAATGGCGATAACAGACCTTTATCTACCAATGTGACCTGCCCGTCGCCAACTCCCTAGGGCATGAAATAAGTGGGAGTCTCGTAGAGCAGATGTGATGCCTCACTCACCATGCACCCGACCGTCGACTGGAGCTCGGACAACCACGATACGAAGCAGTAGTATTCTCCCGAGATCCGACAATTACCGACGGAGTACTCAGCCATGATATCGCGGCAAATACACACCACTGCGCCTTATCGCCTCGCGAACTCGGATCGCGCTAACACGTCTGGGCAACGCTCAGGGCGATGTCGCGGAGGGAAGCAGTACCGTTGACGCACCTGCACGTCCCTTCGTCGCCACTGTCTCTTCGGAGCACCCGCCCAGTTCGTTTTTGGCGTTGGGGCTGTGACAACCTGGCTCTCGATGGATACGAACCGCTTTGGGAAAAAGCGAGGGAAATATGCTCCCTGTAATCCATAAGTGTTAGATATATGCGTTGATTTACCTCCATAAGTACATTGAAATTACACGCTGCCCCCAAGCGAGTGAAATGAGGTGTATATGGGCAGTTGATTTATGGGTGTAGGCCAAACCGGACCTAACTAGGACCTAACCATGCGCAAATAAGTCCTAGACTAATTCGGATGTCGGAGTTCGAATTAATTAATTCTCTGAGCGAGCTTCGAGGCGGTCTTTGCAGTCGCGCTTGCGAGACCTTTGGTTCTCGTGTTTGGTGTAAGTATCTTTGTATGTATATTATGCATTTCCAAATGTTCAGTGACTTTATTTCATCTGTGGGGTCGGAAATTATTTTTTTTGTCAAATTGTCTCTGACTGAAGAGCTAATTGCGGGTGCAGCTGCCCATATTTCCGGGTTTTCTTGAGGGTACCATAGGACGGTAAGCTGAGCTTAACCTTATCATTTATTTATGGTGGGAATCTGCATCCTCCTTGTTGTGTAAAACGCAAATGTGGCTCTGACAGTGGTCATCCCTCTCATATCTCAGTGCATAACATCATATAATTGGTGTAGATATACCGTGCAACGCACGGCCAGAAGAAAATTTCCTGCTAATCATAGAGTATGAGCCCATTAGGAGTGATTCTGCATGCACGATGGCGCCAGAACCATGAATTTCGGAGTTTGCAGCCTAATACGCGCGAAGCGCGAAAGAAAAAAATCGGAGCTCTTCACAACAATAAATATGGAGCCTTGGACAGTATTCTTGCTACACTACAGGAGGATGGGGAGCCCTCAGCATTTCAATATTTAACTTCTCCTCTCCTCCCTTTGAATCAATTTAATTAATTTACATTAATTAATTCAACTCCCACGAAAACCCTACACCTATAAATCAAGTGCCTATATATGCACACTGTTCCATTTCACAGCGACCATCCAGTGGACCTGCCTTGTAAATCGCAGAGACTACACCCACGACCACCGCTGTAGCACATTCAGGAATGCAATCATCCGGACAGAGCTGTACTCACCCCAATTTCAGCCTCTCGAAAGTCAATTCCACCTTCATCAGCAGTGTTGAACCCTGAATAACATGTTCCGCCAATGTTCCGTACAACGGTAGTCATCGATACGCAAGACAATGAACCCAAGAAATATCATCCCGGATGCCAGGAGGCAGGTACAAACACGACACAGGCGCAGAAAAAAGTCGGCAAGGAACGTTGTGGTAAGGATTCAAAGATGAAAAGGTCGTCAGTCACTTTTATCAATAGCTGTCAACAACGCGTCCGCGAAACCGGCTTCCCGGGCCGATTTGTAGTGATTCAAAAAATTACTACTTGCCTTTACATGTCATGTCGACAATGTCTTCTCTTGGAGGGCTACATCATCGTATCACGATCAATTTCCACTACCGAAAATGCCCCATTCTTACGGTTTGCTTATGGTTGTGATTTGGTTGTGATACAGTGTTAAGTACAAAACATTTTCTGTTACAACTAATTCCAGTCCATAAATCTCTTGCGCACTCTTCGCAACGATAGTTCATGACAGAAAACTGCCTTCTACTTACCGAGATTCCAGACAGCATCAAGAGCGCACTTCAAACCCTTCTTCCTTTTTCTGGTCGCTTCCGGGCCGGGTGCCGGTACCACGCTCGAAATGGAAACCCGACTTCAGCTTTCTACCACGACCAACCCAGACGAGTATCTTCCTATTTATCATCACCACGTCTCTGTCGATCTTTCACCACGACAAGGGTAAATACGTCCTACACCAACCAGATACTTGCAAGGAAAATTCTTCGCCTTACTAAGTTTTCCAGGACATCCGAGTCAATGCGCTCCCAATACTCCGCCGCTAATCGACGTTACCGTTCATCAAGCATCCGTAACATCTTTCAGTCGCCTACTCTATTGAATCTACCTCAAACCACATTCGGCAGCCTCCCTCATCTCAAAGCGAAGGCTGTCCTCCTGCCATCTGTGTTTAATATATTTCCCGGCTCCCATAATCCTTGTGCAACAGAACCTTACTTCCCTCAGGTTTGAAGAGCATATATTGCGCAGTTTTTAGTATCGAACTGGCCGAGGGTCCTTTCTGTGGGCGGTCGCTACACCCATTACCTACCGCCGTCCTCTGATTGGCTCCTCGGGCTCTTTTGATGTCATTCTCGGAAGCGAGTTGACTTTTTAACGCTTGGCATACCCCGGACTAATTCGTCGTCCTCGCAAATCTGATCGCAGTCAATCGCAGTCTATGACATTTGAAGAAGTCATTTCGAGAGGATGGCGATTGCATAGACAGTGTGGAGACAATGATATTCAACCCATCTCGCAGACTCTAGTCTCTGACTTGGAAAGTCTCTCTTGGAATCCAACTTATGTAAGTATTGTCCCATTACTGCTCAACAAGAGTTTTAATGCAGGCTTTCACTTGCAGATATTTCCCCGGCGGATGATTCTCGCGATGGCTCGTTCAGACGTGCCCGAGCAGACGGACTTTTACTGCGGTCACTCCCTAACGATCATTTACAATAAGCAACCATCTAAATTCCGACACCGCCAATGTCTAAACCAGAAGGTCCCGATACTATCACCTGAAATCAAGACCCATCCATTGGTTCAATGGCTACCGCCTCACCGCATGCTTCACGTAAAAATGAGCGAAGAAAATTCTTCACGGAGCGCTGCGCTTACTACCACTGCGCATCGTTGAGGTATATATGCTGGTCATATCTTGAGTGAGTAGCTCCAGTACTATCTTATTCTCTCATTTCACTTACAACAACATGGTTCAGTTCTCCGCTATCACTTCTTTCGTTCTTCTCGCCGCGAGTCTTACGGTCGCCCACCCAACTGCTCATATGAGCCAAGGTGAACTATCTCGCCGCGCGGAGTACCATAAAGCCACGCGTCGCTCTTTGGGGCAATGCCAAGACCAGCTGAAGCGTCGCGGTCACCTCGAGAGGTCCGCTGCACGCCGTGCGACTCTCGCTGACGACCTCCGTAAGAAGAGAGGACTTGCAGCTCGTAAGCGTCTTTCCCTTTCTTCCTCCTCACCGCCCTCCTTAATATGCTGTCGTTCCCAGGATCTCCTTACAAACGCGCCCTTACCATGGACGAGGTGCTGGCTACGAGCCACGAATCTAACACAACGGGTTTAACGGTCGACTCTGATCCATTCGACGGAAACGCGTCCTGCGTCCTTGCACCAGAGGTCACCCAGGGTCCCTACTTCGTCGATGGTGAATATGTCCGCTCTAACATCACCGAAGATCAAGAAGGCGTCTATACCTACGTTGATGTGGAACTAATTGATGTATCAACATGCGAACCGGTCTCGGATGTTTACATCGATTTCTGGCACTGTAATGCGACAGGCGTCTACGCTGGTGTAGTCGCGTCTGGGAATGGTGATTCCAATGATGCGACCAACGTGGTGAGTCCATTCACTTACTTGACTCCGTGATTTCATCAATGATGACCCTCCTTCAGAACAAGACTTTCCTTCGGGGCATCCAAGCCACCAACGAAGACGGCTATGCCCAATTCGAGACGGTCTTCCCCGGTACGTCTTCCACTTTCTTGGCTTTGCTGCTCCTGAACTTCGTTTCCCAGGCCATTATACCTCGCGAGCTACCCACATCCATATCATAGCTCACGGTAACGGAACCATTTTCGACAATGGCACATTCAAAGCTGACAGTGATTACCACGTCGGTAAGTCGGTTTACGTGGCGGTGTATGCTCCATAGCTGACATCCGTTTCCAGGACAATTCTTCTTCGACCAAGACCTCATCACTGTGGTCGAAGCTACCTCTCCTTACTCCACCAACACCCAGGAACTCACCACCAACGCTAACGATTCGATCATGTCCCAGGAAGTCGAAGACGAGACAGACGGCATCGACCCCGTCCTTGAGTATGTCTACCTCGGCGATGACGTTTCCGATGGTCTCCTTGCGTGAGTTTCTACCAGGGTATGCCTGCAAGTCCGAAGCTGATATTGATCTTACCAGTTGGGGTTCAATGGCTATCGACCTCTCCTCGAGCTACACAATATCCTCTGCTGCCACTTTGACCGAGGACGGTGGCGTGATGTCTGAAAGTAGTGGAGGAGGCATGGGTGGTGCTCCCGACAGCGGCAATGGAACCGCCCCCGGGAACGGCACTGCTCCGGCCTAAACAGGTGGGGCTCTCAGGATATGTACATTGAATCTCGCTATTTCGATGTGGTATCATCATCAGAATGAACTATGTCTTTGCTTTGAGTTCATGTGTGAGCGCTAATTGTGAAGATCGTTTATCGCGAGCCATATGACCCCGGTTAACTCCAGCAATGGAATGTGTTATCTCAACCAGTCAGAAATGAGCATCAACTATAATTACTAGTAAGCTATTCTTGAAGCTGTGTAGCTCTTGGCCTCTCATTTCACACTCGGGTCACCCGTAATAGTGAACTTGTTGGGAACCCATGTGAACATGATTATATATCACGGGGGTTCGGTGCTTCAACCGATGATGCATGATGTATCATCATGGTTCCATTTTCTTTCATTCATTACCGTTCCCACATGCAGATTAACTGAGATGCCGAAAATGCGAAGAATGTAAATAACGGTCGCGAATATTGCTGTAGTAAAGTAACAACTACTTAGGCTGGAAGCAAGATACATGTCTTCTAGACAATAATATTAATACGCCACGGATCCTGACGCTGGCAGTACCATAAGCCCAGTCGTCAAAAATATCTTTCTTCGCTCTTCCCTCCTGGGCCAAGTTCCAACCTTCCGTATCTTCTCCACCTCCGACCTGACCCACTCGTCGTCGGTTTTAGCTGATGGATCATACTGCCTACGCAGCTCTACTTCCAGTCTATCTTGAGCACTATCGAACTCGTTGACGGCCTTCTGTAGTTCAGAACCAGTCCAATAACGAAACGTCGCTCTTTTGAAGAAAACGGCTGCATTGCTCCTCTTAGCGCCCTAGACTCTACAATGCACGAAGGAAACGCACCCATTTTCCCTCGGTGACGGAAGGACTTTTGGATCTTGTATAACAATCCAAGTAGGGTACCATAGACGTCAGTGATACGCTGAACAGCACTTGAAGGTCAGGGGAAGATGGTATTTATCAAAAGAAATGTTCGAACCAAGTCCATACCCTGCAGTGCATGCGATAGATAATTGTCGTATAATCGAAGCCGCCGTGAGATATGTTCAAGTGCGGTAGATATAGGGCTCGACGGCGAACGGTCATGTCCTACACCCTGTTCGACCGTATCATCAGATAAACTCTTTTATAAGAAGAAGGACTCGCCATCAGGATATATTTAATACAACCCCATATCATCGGAATCTCCGAGAGAGCAGAGCAGCTCCTGGTCGCCTCAGCAACACGTAGAAACGTTTCTATGGGCTCGACTATACTCGCTACATCTTGGCCCTGATTTTGAAAGTGCGAGTGAATCTCTCCCGAACTAGAGGGAGACAACGAGAACCTGTGTGTCCCGAGGCGACGAAGATGTGTTTGGATGGCAGTATCGAATGCCTGACTGGACATGGATGAGCTTGAAGAAACGCTGAACTTTAATTCGAGACCTATATAGTGGCAAGGGGGGGAGATATAGATCGCATATGCAAGACGTTTCTCACAAAGGTTGATGGATGCCTTCGGAGTATCTCCCCGAGTGACACAGCGCCTAACGCGTGCGATGATTGCCGCCAAGATCAATATGACATGGCCGCCATTTTCGAAGTCTCTATGTGTTGAATATCGACGACCCACTAAACCATGGTTCGGCCGTTTCTTATAATTAATACACTGATACGGCAAGAAAAGATGGACATTAATGGCCTGCACACTCAAGCGTTGGTAGTCGTAAGATGTGCTGTTCCCGCGCCTATTATACGCAATGTGATCATCTTGATCTGACGCTTTGTTAAACATGAAACAGAACCGCACCATATACGCAGGGTTAAATAAACCACGGAGAACAGAGAAACTCCGACTTCGACCAGAGTGTACAGCCATGGCTATCTCGGGGTTTGGGATGCACGTCTGCAATCGGTGGCTATCAGGGTCTCCCTCCTGCTCAGTAAGAAAGTCCTTGTCTCGCTCCCCTTGACGCTCGCACTTGGAAGTTGGCTCGCACATGTCATGTCTATTCTGAAGTAAGTTTCCGCGCCAAGTCTGTCGTTACAGTCGTCATATTCATCTTCATCATCGCAAGGAATCAAACGGACTCACCTAAAAGGAATGTGCAGGGTTGCGGGATGCAAGGCATCCAATCATTCATCCCCCCCATCCGAGGGATGCTGATTGAAATCAAGGCAGCGGCTGTGGTTGAGCAGGTTGCTGATTTCGACGGGAGAGCCTTCAAATAGATTCCGAAGTCAAAACTTTTGATTGTCAAATCATCAACTTCTGAATTTGCGCTTTACAAACCACTTTGAGTCATGATGGTTATGGACATTACTTACACCAGGATCGCTCTCATGCTATTGCTCGGTCAAATTAGTCAGGATCTCCTCAGCCATGTATTTGAAGTGCTCCAGTTGGCAATCTCTTGACAATATTTGACTTGAGAGAATCTGCATAGCTGGAAGTGTAGGCATACAAAGGAATGACGACTTGCCCTTGGAAGATACGAGTCTCGTGCCAGGTAGTAGGTCGCTCTCACTCGTTGAGACCGGCGAAGTTTTCAGAGCCTCTATTCGACGTGAGAGCTGGTCCTTGCTGACAAGCCGCTTTGGTGATGAAACGCATCGCAAAACTCAATCACTGCCGCAGTTCGGTCCGATCCCACCGATAGCACGTGATCTTTAGGGCAGGCTTCGGAGGGCTCGGCGTTTCTTTCCCGCTGTTCTTTGGACTATCACATCCATTTGTCCAGCGAACCCCCGGTAACGCTCCAGTGTCAATGAGGCCTACTTATACTAACATGCTGTTCTTTTAATGGTTTATTTCGTAAGAACTAAGAATCCACTCTTCCTAATTGTTAATACCGAACTTGATATCAGGTTTTGATGTCAATGGCTAGCGGAAACAGTATCAATATTTGATCAATGATCCGCCATGGAGTCCATCGCGCTGACGTCAATGTAGAGAGCACTATCCTTTACTGAAGCTCTACGTGTGCTGTCTGTGCACGTTCAGATGAACATTCCTCTACCCATTTTTCACATAGCTATCGCCTCCCCAAGTGCAGAAATACTACCTGAATCGGGGGCACTAACTTCTACGTTGCTCCGACTGTTGAATATTGGGTTCACATCTCAGCTAGGCTTCATAGCATGTGACTGCAGTTTCGCTATTATTGCGTAGGTATTGTCATTCCATCTCCATTCTGTATGCTTTACGCTGATGGTACCTAAGGCTACATGAATCTCACATAGTACCACGCGTCTTTGTCAATACCAAACGCTTGTTCCACGGTCCACCACCATCTTATTTCTTGCAATATCGGCATCCCTCGGTTCTATATCCAGTTCAACACGCCCTTCGCAATTATCGTATATGTATGTCTATTGTAAAGTCCAAACATTTAGGCGCCGTGTCCCCCACCCTACGGATCTTAGGCTGCCACATCCTCTCCGAATCGCAATTTCCCATCACTCTGGACCCTTTACATCCACCCACAATCTGTCAAGGGCAGCATACATCATGGTAAGTCGTACGCTTTATGTCGATTAGAATTTCGAATGCTAATGCTTCTCTGATTTGTTCGTAGGAAGAAGGCGGCCGGCCCTTTTAAACGACTTAGGTATGGCGTCTTTCTTTCTCAATTATCACGAAACGAATCATAAACCAGTCATTATCTGTCTCTTCCTTCACTGACAGCTCTCCAACTCTGACGCATACTATTGATCAACAATGCGGTGGACATACGATAACACTTCAAAGCCATACTGTTGGGCGAAAATCCATACTTTTAACCGCATGACCTGTCCTCCAAACGGAAATCTCGTTTTCTTTTCCATGGGGTTTCAACAGCGCTTACGAGGCCAAATAACGGCACGCCCCACTTTCTCGGAGTCGTTCCATTCAATGCGAGGTGCGGAACGAGATATATAAAAGGTCTCGTTGAAACTCATCGGATTCTTCAGCTCAACATGGTCCTTAAACCCTCACTTCTCGTGTTCTTCATCCTTCCAGGACTCGGTTTCTGCGCTCCTGCAGCGAGCGAAGCATCCACCGTTACTGCTTCCACGATCGCTAGCGCCGCCTCATCGACACCCACGGTACCCTATATCAGTACCGACCCCAATGAATCGCTATGGAGCGAAGACACCGCGGATCCGTCAGCCTTACAGCCTGTGCGAGGAAAACTGGGAGCCCCATTTCTTCGCCCGGCGCCTGTAGAAAACATCCCGATCGATATGCAAAATCCCGACCTTCTGGCGCCGCCTTCGACTGATTCCGGGGCAGTGTAAGAGCTGGTGTTGTTTTCTCTTCATTGAATTACGACTGATGGGCTACCCTTTGAAGGCCGAATGCCAAGTGGCCTTTCTCTCTGAGCCATATGCGTCTACAGACTGGTGGCTGGGTTCGCGAGCAGAACGGTATGTCTATTCATTGATCCGGTCAATCGATTCTTCTCACATCATCATAGCTGGAGTGATGCCAATCTCCACGAGTAAGGATCCTCCCTGTCATTCCGCTGTAAACGTCATTCTGATGGGCTTCTCAAGCAATTGCAAGTGCGAACATGCGACTTGAGAAGGGATCGATTCGGTATGTGGTTCCTCGTTCGTGAATAATGTTTTCAGGTGCTGACAGATGTTTAGGGAACTCCATTGGCACACGACCGACGAAGTACGTGGTTTCATTCGCGCTGATGCATTCCTAGAACTGATGACATATACCCAAAGTGGTCATATGTTTTGAAGGTCAGCTGCCGATCTATCATATCAACATGACGTCTAAGCCTCTTGTACAGGGATCTACACAGATAACGGCGGTCGATGATCAAGGCCGTAATTACGTTGCTACAGTGGTACGTCTGGTCTTTTCCCAACTCTATCATTCTACGACTGTTCTATTTTCTTTTAGGAACCAGGAGACCTATGGTACTTCCCCGCAGGTATTCCGCATTCGCTCCAAGCAACTGGCGAGGACGAGGGCGGATCTGAATTCCTTTTGGTATGTTCATACCATCGTCGCCGCATGTCCTCTTTGCTGACGGCGTAATACAGATATTCGACGACGGAAACTTCGGTGAAGATAGCACATTTTCGGTAGCTTGTTTTTCTTACAAACTCCTCCTCGCCTAACATGATATCTTCAAGTTAATCGACTGGCTTGACCACGTCCCCGCGGAAGGTACGTCAACCCCCCCCTATTCTTCGTTGTCTAAAACTTACAATTCCCTCCTCAGTACTCCAAAAGAACTTCCAAGCCGACGCTTCTGCATTCGCGCATATCCCAGGAAAGGAGCTATACATCTTCCCAAGCAGTGCGTCTACATATCTCACTGTCTGCTTCTACGAGCTGACGGGTACGTGAAGCGACCCTTCCGGAGGACGATTCACTAGCACCCAAGAGTCCGCAAGGAACTGTTCCACTCCCTTACTCATTCGCACTATCCAAAGCGAATGGAACCCAAACTTCCGGTGGTAGCTATAAAGTCGTGGATTCGTCGACCTTTGAGATATCGAAGACTATTGCGATGGCTGAGGTGACTGTTGAACCGGGAGCGATGCGGTATGAATCTTTACTTTGTGTCACGTTGGAGATGGTATTCTGATTTCGTTTCTTCAGAGAACTCCACTGGCACCCAACGCAAGATGAATGGAGCTACTTCCTGTTTGTTTGTCTATTAACGAACGCGCATGAAGCTGATATTATCTCACTAGCGAGGGGCAAGGCCGGGTAACTATCTTTGCGGCACGAGGCAGAGCCAGAACGTTCAACTATCAGTCCGGGGACATTGGTATGCTTTCCTTTTCCTTCCGTTTCCCCATAAATTTGACGCCGCTCTTAGGCTACGTTCCCGCTGGTATGGGTATGTGGTCTCGATTCCAAATAAGGCCTAAACATTTATTAACCTCACGGTGCAGGTCACTACGTCGAGAACATCGGGAACACCACTCTGAAGTTCATGGAGATCTTCAAGACCGGTAAGGAAGAACAATATCTGTCTTTGTGTACTTTTTCCCTCACCGAGAGTCTGCCAGACCGGTTCCAGGACATAAGTCTCAACCAGGTGAGCGCATCTCGAGTTCGTGGAATCTTGTATAGTATCTGACAATATCTTCTAGTGGCTGGCTCTTACGCCTCCTCATATAGTAAAGTCTCATCTCAACGTCGACGACGAGACTATCGCATTGATGTCCAAGACGAAGCCTGTTGTTATTGGGCCTTCTTGAAGACGCAGGTGGTATTACCTTGTTATATGTACTATCACTTGTATACGAGCCAGAACACAGAATTCGCCGCAAGAAAACGTAAATGTTATCAAAATTAGCGGGACATGTTCGCAACTACGACTAGATATGGGTGAAGGTAGCGCTCGACAGACTCGGTTATGCGACTCATGCGAGTGTGTTCAGTGACATGAAACATCAGCGTATAGTCGGAGCTTGGTCCATGGTGTCTATCGCGGTAGGCAATCATTCGTGGACTAAGTCCAATGTATTCTGGGTCATTTCTTGTCTATACCTCCTACGCAGGTGTGATGTAAAAGTCTATGCCAAGTATACTTTTGTTAAACAAGGACAAGAAATTCAACCAAAGAAGAGACAGCGGTAATACTATAGTGCGAATAGCGACAGATAAAAACAACGAGGCTATGAATTGTTTCGTGAGTCTAAATAGATCGCAGAAATAGCATACATCCTTTCTCACCGTCATTGGACTTGGTATTACTGCAGTTTTGAACCCGATTGATCGTTAAATCAACACAGAGGGGTTGTGACGTTCAATACCTGTGCCTCACTCACTGGCATGACGTTGGGTCGCATCCCGGGTGTGACCCACGTCCGGTAAAATCCCAGCAACTTGCGTCTTTCTCCATCGTCCGCCATAGAAAACACCGAGCATTTCCTAAACTTCCCATCCTGCATTTTCCCCGCTACCCAATGCAACATGTCATTCTCCCGCGGGTAGACGGCACCATGGTTGCCAATGAGTGTATACAAGCCATCGGGTATTGGGTATCGGTGGTTGGCGATGACTTTGAACTCGCAGGTAAAGGAATATTCACCAAAAACTTTAAGCTCTCCCTGTCGAGGCACCCCTTCCTGTGACGTGCTTGCCAATCCTCGCAAATCACCAGATTCGATAAATTTTCCATAATATGTGTCGTCACCCATAGACCGATCAACCTCCCCTATATCGTGCTTGTGAGTCAACAGGGGTGATTTTGTCATGACGTCCTCCCATGTTGGTCGCCAAATTTTCTTTCCGTTCCCAGGCATAGGGCAAAAAAAGAAGAGCTGTGCGCGATAAGCGTCTGACATGACATCCATGATGACTTCCCAAGCTTCCTCTCCCGACTGCATCATATCGTATTCTGGGAGGTAACGCGATTGGAGAATGTATGCCAAGCCAGCAACTCGATCCATAGGATTTGTTGACACCCGTTTCCGCATCTCAGACAGTACGTCTGCCAATGATTTATCTCTTCGCATCTGTTTCAGCATCTCCAGTAGTTCATCGAACCTCCTCTGTACCTCCGCTTCCATAGCGGCATCATCCGTCTCCCCACCGATGATCATACCATCTGTGGTTTCCTGAAGCGTCCATGCTCGATTGAACCAGCATCGATCACTTTCAAAGTAACCTGGTTGAAACTTCAGCGGCCGACCAAGCCCATTGAAGTAGCACACCACAGGTATAACAGCATAATTGAACCCAATTCTCGGCACATCTACCTTCCACTCCTCCGCACGCAGATGCTCCCCCCGTCCGCCGGCCTGCCTTAAACACAGGACGTCCAACCATACATACTCCGCTCCGATGTTCAACATTTCGATGCGAATGTGATTAAGGTCGGCACCCTTTGGCATGGGCACGGGCCATTCGCATCCGTTGATAGGTGTCTCCACATTCTGGCGATCAACCTTATCCATCCACGCATGTGATATTGCTACCCAGCCCTCATAGGTCACCCAAAGCGGCAATACCCGATTAGCGTACAGATCCCAGAGGCGCCGGGGAGGTCTTTTTGCCTCAGTGGTGTTTTCTGGAAAGCTTCCATAATGATCAAACCCATTTTTACGCCTCTCCTGGTCCTTCTTCTCCCGGGCATGTAATTTTTCGTTCATGGTGGTGATATCGTACCAATATGGACGCAAAAAGCCAAAGACTGTGCCAAAGTCGTATCGTTGTGTGACATAGGAATCGAGGAGAGGATGTAAGATTATTGGGTCTAGAGAGTATGACGTGCCCAGTACGGCGTTCAGCTGCTCCAATAATTCGACGATGCCCATGTCGATGCAGGGGGTGTCGGCAAGACTCGATGATATGACGGGCTTCCTGCCAGTGTACGACCGTTGCTCCAGCACTGCAATACTTGATTCCTCGATACCAGTCTCAGTGAAGGCGGAGAGAGTGACCTCCGGCAGCTTCTCATAATTGGGATCCACCAGCTTGTACTGCGATATGTTAACTATGGCCCTTCTGTTTACATTTTGGCGTGCTTACATAGTTCTCGTACTCCAATTGCCATTCATATGTAGATATTTTCTTTGGTGGCCCTATTCACGGAAGAATGAGGGCAGGAAGCAAAAGAATGCAAAACTCGTACAAAATAGCATGTCCTTTACAGTGAACTTCTGAACCTCAGGAGGGCGATACGGTGTCACTCGTGTTGGCATGGTGGTAAGAAACGAGGAAGTGGAATCGGGATCATGCTCTGACCGCTTTTGAAAGCATCGCCAGGTGCTGTAATGCCGTGTTCTGTCTGAAGTGCACACGTACAGAAATCGAACACACAGCATTAACCATTCACATCATTATTCGAGCTGCATTCTAGATCTTCACCGATTTTCGCACAAATTTCGTATCATCGACCACGGAGGCACCGAAGCTCCGAGTGCCCAACGCACTACACTTGTACCTAACAACGCATTCTTGATACGGCATAACCGCTCCCTTAGGAATACTGTACTATTTCGACCGGTAATTCACATAACACGTAACAGTTGCTTGTAAAGTGAATCTCTCGGTATATCGTAACGCGTAACAACAGACAATGAAGCTAGTAGCCTACAGGTATGACAAATACAAATTTTGCCCCTCCAAAATACTTTTTCAGTCACGTTTGGCAGCTCTATGAACCATAGCCTATAGGTGGTGTATCCTTCCACCATTTTCCTGGGGAGATCCAGTCTGAAGTGTTATAGGTGCTCATTGTTGGTGAGGTTTGGCTGAGTCTAGCAGGGTGTTTCCCCCGCAGCGCAATTGTACAACCTCGGTGAAATTATTTTCATAATCTTATCTGATGTGGTGGTGGCGCTTGCTCGGGTCCTGTGAAGCTAATTTCCTCAACGTAACGCGTAACACTGAGCTCTGAACCTCTAGTCGGTTGACCATATACCATAACGCGTAACACCCCATGAAGCTACGGTCGAAATAGTACAGTAACCTTCCTCGTTGGTTCGATCTGGGCCCTTTCAATCCGTCCGGGATTCTTCCAAAATTATAGCTGTTAGGCGCAGAAGACATGGCAGTCATACATTAGGACTCTGGAACTTGCATACATCGAGATCACCGCTTACAATGCTGCTGTTCTAATGTATTGATAGGCGCCAGACACTATCGTGACGACCCCGAGTGCGGCCATGGAACGATGGTCAGAATAGCATCAAAAAAGCCTGATTCAGCACAAGAGAAGAGTCCATATGTCGACAGTCGCATACTCCGAAGCCATAAAGGGCGGGCTTCTTCCAAATTGCTGCTGAACTAGGACGTGATACCAAACTTCTATTTGATACACTTCAAGGGGAATGAAAAGGTCTACACGACACGTTCACTTCATGTTCGTATTTACCGATAAAATATCTTTTGACGGTTTCAAAGTACTTGCCGTATAATAGAAAGTCGACTTTGCATCTTTAATATTCTTGCATTAACTGCATCAACGTATTCCATACTGACGTAGCGGATAATTCACCAAGCCCTGTACTCACAATTAGGAGCCGGATTGACTTTCAGGTGTAACTGTAGGAAGTCGCCATCATACCTTTCACAGAAATTACGACGGATATGTCCGTAGAAATACGGCATGAGAATGAATGATGACGCTAAGTATGTACATGGAAGGTACTTCTGCATTCAAGTATCGTACAACATGACTTCTTGATCAATTGCACCATACGGTCCGCTCATACCGAGGTGGAGCTCAGCCTCTACAGGCACTTACTGGGTGACTTCAGTCTGCGGTCGAGCCTTCGTATTGGAATGTGATGCGGTAGTTGATCTTCGTAGGCGAGCATCCGCTTCTTATGAAGCGAAGCTCTGATACATTCAAATACTGCACCGAGAGGTGGGATATTCAACAAGAAAGGGGACCGAGGTTGAAAGACTCGGACGCGATCACCACGGCTGGCTAAATGCTCGATAAATGGAAGTAAACCACATAATCGTTACAGGGAAGTGGAATTGGAATGTTCAAAGCCAGATTCGAGGCTTCCAGTGCTGCTGATGGAGCGAGCAACGGCTAGGGTTTGCAAGATCATAGACCCTGTCCTCGGTTCCCACACGTAACTGCGTCTGTGAGTTCAGTACATATTCACCCCATCGAAGACCGGATACAGACCTCATACACTACGCATATATTGAAATGCACAACTGCGTATTTCACATGATTGACCTGTAAAGAGCCATTGTTGGGATACTGGAATGTCGAAGTCATAGAAAAAATGTAAGATAAGGGACCGAGCATACTCCGACGACAATGAGACTCGATGGATTCGCATCCCCGCAGTTCCCGAAGAGTTTAGAAAAGTGCCCGGGTGATTGATGTTATATCAACTGTAAATGCGTGGCAAATCACGGATCCTAGTTCTGGATTTGAATCTGAACCTCAAAGTAGCAGAAAGCTGCGAAGAAGAGATGTCGGAATACTATAGCCTTCACTAGCACAGATCGCAACGAGAAGAGGATTTTCTGTCGTATCGGATCGGATACATGCCCTGCGAATTGCTTCAAAATCGGCAAACACGGAAAGCTGATATTTGAGATCTGTGAGCTACCAAAGAAGCGGGCGGATTTACGACGTACAGTCGTTCCGTAGTCAGCCGCCGTCCCGTAATAATTAAGAATTATCTTACTAGCGAGGGGCAACGACGGGTAACTATCTTCACGGCAAGACGCAGAGCAAGAATGGTCAGCTATCAGTCGGGG
Source organism: Armillaria altimontana (assembly GCA_022818075.1). Taxonomy (NCBI): domain Eukaryota; kingdom Fungi; phylum Basidiomycota; class Agaricomycetes; order Agaricales; family Physalacriaceae; genus Armillaria; species Armillaria altimontana. Next base: position 295,888 of record JAIWYR010000005.1, on the reverse strand, counting down.
TAAAGCTCGACAGACTCGGCTGCGACTCATGTGAGCGTGATCAGTGCCATGAAGCTAACAGTCCGAAGTTTGTCCAGTGCGTCTATCGTGGAATAAGTCAACAATTACTCTTTGGCTAACTGTTCGTCCCGGTGATGCTCTCCGCATCGACAGATGCGGGACGGCGAAGTTGATGTCAGGTGTCAATCACACTTGAGGCGAGACAGTACAGACAAAGTTTCCAGCACCAAAAAATAGATTCGTAGAAATTGATATGCCAGCGTTGATATTATCGCGTACGCAGGATGAAGGGGCATGAGCTTGCTGCCGTACAGAACCCGTCTTCATGAACGCATAAAAAGGAAAAGAAACGCGTAATCCCACCTCGCCGTCGGCGAAACCAGATATGAGACGTACGCACGGACCACAAAACATCATGGTATGACGGGATGTGGGGCGCGAAACAGGGACAGAAGACAAACAGCTAACAAGACGCAGACATTGCGCAACCACGAGGAACATAGTGCCCAAGTCTATGAAAAGCACGAAACACATGTTTTGAGCAACCAACGCATCGTTTGGGTAATAAACAATGTGCCCGTAGCGACGCATGAGCTTAGGACAGACACCGAGTGCAGGCATCGAGTCACTACGAGAAACAGAGCCCATTATTTCGGCCAGAAATAGCATGCATGCACGCAGGACTCGAGTCTATGCATGCCATGTCGTTGTAGATGCAATGGTAGGGGCGATGTACGGACAAAGGGTGCAGCATGAAAGAGAAAGGACAGTACAGACTAAAGCGCCGTTGGGGAAAGCGACCTCAACCCAACAGCCTCTGATGATGAGAGGCAGAAGCTGAGCCGTTCGCAGTTGGTTCGCAGCAAAGTCAGGACAAGGATCGCTCTTTGGCGACAGGGTCTGCAAGATCAGGTCATCTCATACCAGGCAATGAAGACCTGCACGCTAAGTCAAAGAACCAGGGTAAGAAGACCAGTTGTACCTCAAGCTCAAGCCTCAGCGCTAGAAAACTGTGAGACCGGTAACACGGACAGCAGGCCGGGAGATTCCGAGATTGGGACTGGTTATGGTATGCCACGATCGTGCGCGGCAGCTCTTCAGACCTTCAGTACTTCAGTGAGGATAGGTGGATAAACATTGGTGAGAGTCAAGTGAGAGTGATAAGTAATGCCGGACAAGCCGGCCCGGCAGGTGACAAGGCGCCGCCGCCAAATAAAGACAACCTTTCCGAACGTCTCTCTTTTCTTCTCTCTCACCGTTTACGCAACCAAGCGACTTTTCCTGACCCTTTACGCGATACGCCCGAGCCTCCAGGCCCGAGACTCCATCAGTGTATCGTCTCTCTCAGCATGGTGTCACTTTCGGTCATTATAATGCATTATCTCGCGGGATGACTGAGCATTAGGGATCGCTTGGTAATGCCCTTCTCACCTGACAATTTCGCCATCTTGCTCACGAATAAATAGTCGCTTGTTTTTCTCTTACATCTCATCGTCCTTCCTCTTCAACATGGCAAACACACCCGTAGCTGTTATCGCAGGTGAATGGCCTTGGGAATCCTAGCGGTCAAGATTGCTGATACTTTGTAGGCCTTGGTTCAGGTTCAGGTACTGGCGCGGGAACGGCGTGCGTTTCATTGACTTCTGCTTCTACCATGGATGTCTGACTATTCCTAGTCGTCTCTTCGCTAAACAAGGGTACGCCATCGCCCTCATAGCTCGCGGCGCCGACTCTCTCAAGGCCCTCTCCGACGAGATCAACACTGCAGGTGGAACTGCCTCCTCGTTCCCCATATCATCGTACAGCACCACGGATATCAACGCCGCCTTCACCCAAATCCGTGCCCAGTACCAAGGCCAGCCCATCCGTGTCGCACTCTACAACGCAGGACACGGCGTCTGGAAACCATTCCTTGATATCACCCCGGAGGACGTCCAAGCCGTGACGCAAACGAACATTGAAGGCTCGTTCGCGTTCTCAAAGAACGTCATCGAGGCATTCCAGACGAATGAAGTCGACGAGAAGGGGAAGAGAGGGTCGTTGATCTTCACCGGGGCCACGGCAAGTGTGAGAGGGAACGTCACTACCAGTGCGTTCTCAGCTGGGAAGCACGCTTTGAGAGCGTTGTCGCAGAGTCTGGCGAAGGAGTTTGGGAAGAAGAATATCCATGTTTCCCATGTTAGTGCCCTTCCTCACCCCGGTTTTTTTCTGGCTACTGACCGTTTGTGGTAGGCTATTATTGATGGCGGTATCTTGACCAACTTATCTCGCCAGCGTCGTAACGATCCAGAGTGGGAACAGAACGAAGATATTAGGCTATCTCCGGACGGCATAGCAGAGGTACTGTGCTCCGTCGTCGTTGCGCAAAACATTACTGATCTACCTTCGTAGTCATACCTGCACCTCGTCAAACAACCTCGCTCGACTTGGACTTGGGAATTGGACCGTCAGTCCCTTTAATCTTCGTTTTCAATACTTTGCTGATATGTGAGATTTTTAGTGCGTCCTGCGCACGAGAAGTGGTAAATATTGACTTGTTGCCAACTACAAAGGCTGTTGTACTATACATCCAGTTATCTTTTCTGTAGCATCGCGAACGATGATATTTTGTCCCTCTTATGGACTTGATGAGCGGACCGAAGCCTACAAGCATTCCAATGATTATCCCGCTTGGAATTTTCATTGGCGATGAGTCAGTAGCAATGCGATTGTCATTGTTTTGCTGTCGCTATCCTTTCATGATATCCATGGTCCGTCCACTCGCGAGGTCCGTCTACATCTTCGGGACGTTCTTCATCACATGCCGCACAATCATGTCCTCTATTCCTGTACACGCATCCCTTTGCTTCTGCCGCGCGCGAACGTCGTACTTCCCTCTCCGTAAACACGAGTCGTTCAAAGCACCCCACGCAGCACAAACGGATCATCTTGTGGTCCACCCACTCGTCCACCTCTAAAAGCCGTCTTCCAGTGTCTCGGTCAATCACGGGTATAGGCGCCTTAATGAGAATGAAGTCTTTGAGGGATATCTGCATGGCGTAGCTGAACGTGGGGAGTTGCGCGTGCGTGAGACATATATTCGACGGGAAAGTCTGGTGAGCGGGCTCCAAAAATGGGAGCTACGAAGCTGCTCGCTCGCTTTGACTCCGAACGTAATTGGAGCCATGCGAAGTGTGGAAATGTGAAGTCGAAGATGAATAGGCGTTTGCTCGTGGAGTCGGTGGCCATTGCGATTGGGAGAAACGGCAGTCCTCGCCTTGAATACGGTTGCAATATAAGGTCACCTTTTGTTTTCCATTGGGCTTGAACGACGGTCTCCATTGTGTGTGCCTGGGGAAGGACGTGAAGCAAAGTACTCATTCAACATATGGAGATCGTATCCTAGTAAGTGAGCAGCGTTGACCGTTTGTATTGAAGAAACAAATTTTGCCTAAGCGATAGTCTTCAATCTAGTAATGATTTCGCAAGACAGCACTTATGTTTCGTGCGATATTACTAATACCATGGAAAGGGACGCGTTTCGATGGAGTATTGACGGTCACAATAACAGAACATGTGTATTTTTAAAGTAGTGAGAGTCCCGAATTCAATATCGTAGTAGTCCGGACTGATGATACTGCACTATTTCGACCGTAGCTTCATGGGGTGTTACGCGTTATGCTATATGGTCAATTGACTAGAGGTTCAGAGCTCCGTGTTACGCGTTACGTTTAGGAAATTAGCTTCGCAGGATCCGAGCAAGCGCCACCATTACATCAGATAAGATTTGAAAATTAATTTCACCGAGTTGTACAGTTGCGTTGCTGGGGAAACAGCCCGTACAGTGCTGATGTGTGGGATCAGGCATAAAACCACCACGGTAATGTAGTGGTACTGAAAATGTATGTTGGACTCGTAAAAATCATATTTTTGGTAGAAGCGCGTGGACATGCTCAGTTCACGGCACAACGTGATGCCGTCGATTTATTATTCAGCCCAGACGTCTCTCTCCCTTCTTCACCTGTAGTCTACCAGCTTCATTGTCTGTTGTTATGCGTTACGATATACCGAGAGATTCACTTCAGAGGCATCTGTTACGCGTTATGTGAATTACCGGTTGAAATAGTACAGTATGTTGAATGAAAAATACGCAGCAAAGTCACAATCAGAGGGTGACTAGTTGATAGGTCCGCCTTTGATGCTGAACTTCTCGCCCCAGTTACCCGAGTCACCAAATACTACACATTCCAAAGTATCAGCACAATTATCCCACTTTAAAAGAGTCAGTACTCACGGATTATGGCATAATCGTCACCTTCAACGACCCAAGGAACCTTGACGTCGATCTTCCCGAGGAGGATATCAAACTCGTCCGCCAAAACGACTAGAAACAGTGGTCAGTAAAAGTGACATACAATTAATACGGGAACGTACCGGGCAGCTGCCTGCCACCCTTGGTCAGCCTAATGCTGCTGTGATTGCGGTCCGTGATGAGATCGGGAGGATTGGAGGTATCCCAAGAGACGGTTTGGGTCGTCTTCACCGTCCATGTCGTTCCCGTACTGGGGGAGAGGACAGGCGGGTCAAAGATGTCAGCAGAGGCTCCTACGAAGAGGGCGGTGAGGAATGCAGTAGAGAATGCGACTTTCATGTTGTCCGTATTGAGAGAATAGGCTAGATGAATGACATTATATACGATTTTGGAGAAGGGAAATTTACGCCGATGGTGGGCCTCCAGAGCGATGTTCGAGAATAATGACGAAGGCTGAATGTGAGCAAAGAAGAAGAATAGCCTTGTGGGACGACCTTCGGACAACGGATATATTGCTTAGCCGAAGTACGGGCCGCCGTGTCTGATGATGAGAGGATTCAGCTTTGGGGCTCGAGGTTCTTTGATACTCGTTCTTCAGAAGTCGGTACCGGCCAAAAGGTACGAGAAAATGGGTAAGACGGTCACGGTGGTCTTGCAGTAAGGATTATGCATGTCTCAGATTTTCCTGGCATAAGTAACGGTAGCCTCTTCCGAGGTCACCGGTACTGTAGCCTTTGTTGTCGAATCGTTCACACGAGAACGAGCAGCAATAAAATTTCGATGCAGCATTGCGCCACACGATGAAGCAAACGGTATGAGAAGGCCGTAAATTCGTGCGTTAGTACGGGAGCCAAGAGAGAGCCAAGCGTGGTGTCAGCTTCAGATTGCCGGGAAGGTAGGCCGAAGCTTGCTAGAAATTTTCGTTGCAAAATCCCAGTACTAGAACGTCTTCTGTGGGGACATGTATTATTCATTTCAGGAATTTCAGGAAGAGAGAAAGACGACGGCCTCCGACGCGTTAAAGTTGATCCCCAAGTACGGTTGAGTTGTCAAATTGAAGCCGCACGGGCTAGTAGTATTTATCGAGGAGCGGTGCGGGATGTGCACTAGTAAGTAGTAATGACGCATGCGGCATACCGGCAACTTCAGTCTGGCTTCAGATAGTATGGACGGTACCACCTGTTACGTTCTGTCGCCATGCACTGGTGACGCGTGTTTGAGTAAACCCGATCCCTACTATCCAGAGGCTAGCCTCACGTCTTAGGAGTCATCACGTCTTGAACTTCCGTCCAACTTCCGTGAAGACTCAACCAGGTTATTCAAACCACCTTGAAGCAAGGGAATTCTGTACTAGGCCAATTCACTACGGAACGGAGCATTTCTACCGAGATTGTCGATCAGCGGTCAATTATCACCGTTCCCCATGAACGCCTCTCGAAGCGACATTGGCAGAAACCGAGGTTCTTCCGCACCGATTTTTCTCTGCTCGATGTCATGCTTTCGCTCTCAAGTCTCCGTCCATGGGAACAAAATACCCTCACTCCAGTCTCCTCAAAAGTATATAAGTCCACAGAAGTTGTGTTCTACATCCATCGCACCATTTAACATGAAGATCGCATTCTCTACTGCATTCCTCACCGCCCTCTTCGTAGGAGCCTCTGCCGACATTTTAACCCACCTATCCTCTCTCCCAGCACGGGAACGACGTGGAAAGTGAATACCACCCAAACCGTCTCTTGGGACACCTCCAATCCTCCCGATCTCATTACGGGCCGAAATTTCAGCAGCATCAGGCTGACCAAGGGTGGCAGGCAGCTGCCCGGTACGTGTCCCGTGTTCCTATCTTGCATATACTGAACACTCGCTTCAGTGGTTCTGGCTGACAAGTTTGATATCCTCCTCGGGAAGATCGACGTCAAGGTTCCTTGGGTCACTGAAGGTGATGACTATACTATTATCCGTGAGTACTCTTTTCATAGTGGAATCACTTCTCTGATAATTTTGAACGTGTAGTGTTTGGCGACTCGGGTAACTGGAGCGAGAGGTTCAGGATTAAAGGCGGTCCTGCTAACTAGTCAAATTCGTTTAACTTATTGCGTTTTCTCGTTTTACTTGATCCGTTTGCGTTGTTCGTTGCGCATGGGTTATTGTAACACATTCTTGGCGTAACGTAGCTCTACTTTACGACTATTCTTCAAGAGTCATTGCATCGAGTGGACTAATAATACATGAGTATACAAATTGTGCTGATTGCTGTTCAAAGTTCAGACTGATGAGTTCATCCTTACGAGTCTACGGTGCATGTTCACAGAACATTTCCCGCTGTCCAAGAAATATGCAGTGTAAGTCGACGAGCCACCCTGAAACCCTATCTCCTAGTATCAATTTTTAGCACATCGGACGAACGCAGACCGTCACAGTGCTCCTCAATGTGCTTTCCAAGCATTGTCCTGCACGCCTCAGGACCCCGAATCACAATCTTGACGTCCTCTAATCCCCACAGCTCCCCCATCACTGCATCAAATTTCTCCCATAGTTCCACGTTGAACAAGGAGTTGGACCGAGATTGGATCAAGATCTTCACAGTGACAGATTTAAGCTCCAACCCGCTTTCGAAACACCGTAGCCACCAACTCAAGATCAATTCCGGCGAGAGGTAATGCAAGCTTTCTCCATCGCCGTCTGATTCATGGAGAATCAACGAAATTATCTGAACTCCGAAAAGGTCCAGAGGATCGGGGGCCCGCCATACAATATCTATGGACTACGCTCAGCAACGGTAGAGGAGAATTTGTCACAGCTAAAAAAGACTCGCCTTTTTGCATACTCCGAAAATGGAGCTCTCGAAGGCAAGGTGCCAGCTCCATCAACATCGCCACTCTTACAAAGTCCGCTGCAAAGACTTCCATCATCGTAAACTTATTCAATCGCTCGAGTGAAATCGGCGACGTCGCGGTAGTGAGAAAGATCGGAAGGACCGAGCTGCCGTACACAGTGAGGTGTTCCACGGCTGGTTTACATTCTGAATTTACATCGGGCTTCTTGTTTGTAAAATCTTGGGAACGGATGTCGAATAACAGAAGAGAGGTGAGAAGTGGGAATGACTGAATGAGATGACCGAATTGGTCAAGGTCCTTGAACGCGATGGAGTACAGTTCTAGTGAGGTAATAGTGGTCCGTGACGATATCGCAGCGACTATCGATTCCGGGAGAGACGACCAGTCGACGTATCCAAGAATAGTTATGGTGTCAAGGCAGCTAAACTTGGAAATGATCCTCGGCATAAGTATAGTGTGCAAGTCGTCGTTCGATAGGCGGATAACCCTGACGTGGGAAGATATAGATTGTATAACGTCCGTGGAGTCTGTTGACAGCTCAAGCTTGATATGAATGCCACGAATATTGCGGAATAGATAGGTTCGGGTTGGAGAGCAGAAGCCCCGGGAAACGAGGGAACATGATTTCAGGGCATTAAAATTGGAAGCAAGGAGGCCGACTATGGTCTCGATAGTCTTGCTGGATAGTCGAGCACCCGCAGACATTATTCACCGATTGCTTTGTCGGCCTTCCTTCAGCCATAGACGGTGTTAAAAATCCAGAGAGTGCCGCGACTATGAAATAAAGAACTTACTAGCTTTTGGATTTGGCCTGCAGAGAGGTCCAACGTTAAAGCAGTGAAGGTGAGAGATGCTGTTGAGCTCAATGTACCTAAGCGCCGCCGTTACGAAACTGACTAGTTACACTGTGGTACTTCCCGCAGCGCCGCCAGGGTGCAGATAGCTATCAAATCAATTGACTCAGAACTTGTCGATGGAGCATCAACGGAGCATACCTCGATGATAGACGGCAGATTGTCGCACCGTTATCACATACAAACACGTGTAGGCAGAGAAGTCTGAAGCGGCGCTTAATTCTGTTTTCGTAAACAGTGGCAGCTCAGCTTGATGGCAGGTCAGATCGCGTCTATCGTGTGATGAGTCACAACACGTGGCCGTGCCGAATAGCAAGCGTGACAAATTGAATACTTGCCACCTCCCAATCTTATCCTCGGACAACGACATGAACAACAAGATTTCTAGGAAATTACAGAAATCAAGCGGCGTTGGACTAATGGACCTGTTTTTGGATCTTTGGTTAGAGGTACGCGTGTCACCAGCCTTCATCAGCAATTCTCCCAATTCTTTCTGGAATCTGCAGATCTTTCGCCTGGTTTTTCCCGTAGATTTGTTGCAGCTGGCGAGGACGAATAAAGGATTTCGTGATATACTCATGAAGCGCTCGTCAGCCCCTATTTGGCGCGTAGCACGGTCAAATCTTTCTGGGCTTCCCGCACCATTTCCCGGCATGTCCGAACCTACCTGGGCTAATCTTCTTTTCTTCAAGTCGTGCGAGGTGAGTTGCATGTTTGTAGCTGACGCGCTTAGGCTACAGTCTCCCTGATGGTGTTTTAGAGATGTACCCAGAAAACGACGGCTCCCATTAACTGGCTGTATCGAGTACGTCTCTGCAAGGCTTGTGCTGCTAAGGAGTAGGGTCTTTATGCTTCCCTGTCAGAAATATCGTTGATTTTCTCGCGTAGAATCATCTCTCTCGAACAATGTTGTGGCAAACATTCTAACATCGGGAAACTCATACCTTTGTCGTTCTCGCCTGGTCCGTCCCATTCCCGCTCATGCTTTCCGATTCTTATGCTAAAAGCGACGTGTGTAGCAGGTCAAAGGACATTTTGTTACAAAAAAGAAGCGCTGGCTGTTCAGAAACACTACCTCTCTCTAGACAGTGATGCTCGATCCAAGTATACTTCTGAGTGTCGCGCGTACCTTGAATCACTAGATGAGGTGAGATATGATAACCGTGAAACAGTGTTATACACGGCATTTTCTTACTTCTTATTCAGCTTACAGACATTGCGCAATCGTGGCATGCAGCATACATCACCGAGCTTGAATCTGGGGCGCCAGAGGCAAGCGAGACACAACCTGCGTTCGTCATTGTTTTCGCAATGTATTTTAATGACTTACGGGGGAATTCGTTAGAATTATGATGGAACTCAATGAATTGAAGTACGAAGAGGACGATTTGTGGACTAAGGTTCCTGTCCCTTTCGATGAACGGCACTACGTAAAACGAACCCCACTGACTGAAACTGGTGAGTAACTACAATTGAAATCCCTTTCTAAACCGTAACTTCGTCTAGCCTGGTTTAACATCAAGCGCGACTTCTTCACCTCCCTGGATGCCGCCAAGGCACGCAAAATTGCTTTAGAGCGTGAGGATCTGCTCTCCGCTCGCATTGAGCTGTGCGCTCCAATCTTACGGGACTACAGCAACCACCCCGACCGTCTCCCTTGCGATGAAGCACTGCCAAATTTGCAGGACTTTGTCCTGCTTGAGCCTCTAAGCCAAATCATCCAACAGTCGTCGCAAGTCACGCTCGACAAGGACAGTTTTATGAGCCTTATTCCTTATCTCCCAGGAATGATGTCTCAATGGCGCCAGAAAATCACGGAGAAATTCCTGTCCATCTTTCCTGGTGCAACGGGTCTGGGTGGTCCACTTGCGGTACATGTTGCTCTGTGCACATGCTGTACAGCCATTCTGTTTTATCCTCAGGTGCTAGCTCATGACTGCTGACCAAATCTCCTCAGTCAGTGCATCGTTTTATTTTTTCCCTCTGCATTGCTGGTGTATTCACGGTTGTAAAATACTGGATCTAAAGCCTGGGATTGCGATGTGCTACTTTATGATGAGCGACTTGTAGCTATCGTCAAAGATGTCGTTCTCGTCTTAGGTCGAGACGTCGAGACCACCACAGCGAGCGAACTTGACGAGCTGGACATGTATATCCATTGTCAGGATTGCGATACGAGTAGATATAGGCACGAGCAGTATCCGCTCTTTGGATGGAGGCGACTTGTAAGTTTAGAAGGGACTGTTGAGCGTAGTCAAACTGACAAAGACATTATTCGCATTATATTGCAGATATCCCACGTGTATCAGGCCACGACCACCAAATGCGCCTCCAGGACCAACCTTAGGCCAGTCAGTTTACAGTGGACCAAGTCATCGGAGTGCTTCATTGTCGGTGGTCATCGTAATGAGTACATTTGGCGTTGCTGCCATTGCCGTGGTACCGAAAATCAGAGTCAGTTGACATATCATTCCGCAATAAAGGCTCATTTGGTCAAGGAGTAAGCCTTTTTCCATCATTCAAAGTTCCGCATGGAAAACCTGAACACTTTCAGGCATGGTATCAAACAGTCATCAGTGAATGTTGACTATTACAAGGAGCTGGGCGCACCACCAGAAATATCGGGGTTTACTTTGACAGTCTGTGGCGATTGTGATTGAAGTCTTGGTCGGTCATCCAATTTAGCATAAAGACAATACTCTCCTAGTTCTGATCAATGGCCGTGACATTCAATGTTGCTTGTTACCAACTGAAATGACGTACCAAGGCGTTTACCTGATAGAAGGTTGATTCTATGCCATTTAAGTACGCCCGAAGAGGGCTGTGAGATTGATTTAAGACGCCACGGGAGTCTTGAGAAGGGGGCCACAGGTTTACTGGCGCCTGCCGGTACCGGCCTATAATATGCACAAACCCTTGAGAGGAACAACCTCGGCAGCTCAAATCACGGATATCAATAAGAAATGTTGCCTGGCGGGTGTGCACCGGGACTCATCGGCCCGCAGCCCGCGGTTCCCGTCTTCAACAAACTCGGCCCGGTACGATAAATTTTCTTCCTTCTCGAAGTCCAACATCCCCCCATTCTTTCACCGGTTTCAAATCAGCTTGCCATGTTGCACCTTTCCAGTCTTAAACCTCTTGCACAGGTTTCTCCCCACCCCGCAACAGCACCAAAACAGAATTCATCATATTGCGCCACCAACCCTCAGCCGCCGCGCTAAGTACGCCAGTGAATCCAGCGACACCTCTGACTAATGCTTCCACTGGATTCATCCGGCGGAATCAAGCCATATGTGACCAACTCCACCAGCCAAACGAACTGGGATGCGAACGACGCGCATCCCTCAGTACTTGGCCAACGACTTCCTAGCTAGAAAACCCTCTGGGAGCCGAGAGCATTGGACCGAATAGTAGCAGTACGACTCCGATTCGACGAACAAGAAATTGAGCCAGGCTCCTAGTCGCATTTATGAACGGGTGCGAGTTTATTGATGCTGGTAACTGCAGCTAGTGAGTTTGTAGTGAGTATCCCAAAAGCCGTGTTGCAAGCCTGTACCAAGTTCATCATTTATCAGCGAAGCAGAATATATTGAAGAACTTCTTGGCGAGTGGAAACCCGGGATACTCCAGACTAGACGGTCATCGCGATCTGAGGTGTTTTATCCTGTCTTGCCACTGGCATTCACTTTCCACTAAACAAAGAAATACAGTAATCTCTGAGTTCCAAGAAAGGACAACACACCGTTAAGCAGTGCGTCAATTATTCTGTTAGCAACGGCGAATCGCTCCACATTTCCGTCAAAGACACCTACCCTCGAATATCGTGTTCCATTTGGGAATTAAGCAGACGGGCGTTTTATCGCCAAGTAATGCAAAATGCTGCGGCGACTCTAGCTAAAAAGCGTTAGCGCTGGCACAGCATCTCATTTTTATTCCTACCGACTATCCACATTCCGCCAGAGCAGCATATGGACTTTCCGGATTCTTTACGTTGCCAGGACTATGACGGCTACTTGCATGCACATCAAATCATTATCGTCTTGATGTCCCTCTAGTCCATTTGATGTTCTTTGTTCGAGACCGTGATGTCTCCAAAAATTGACGATCATTGGTTCGGATTGCGGCTCGAATGTCCCGTAGCTTTTCGATGCCGCCAAATAAAACAGCAAGACGCCGTTTTCTTCATAGCTTGCTCAGTAAGCGGTACCATATATGTCCGAATACGTATTATCTCATGTAGCCGACAGATAAACCTGTGCCGGATATAATAGAGCTCTACCAGCTATTGGGCAGCGTATTTCTGTTCTGGGATGCATGCGCGTAGGCACAAGGCCCCAGGGGCCACTATTTCCCTGCCTCTAAAGTGATACAAAGACCGTTCAACTTGACATTCCCTTCTCCTTCCCCGACCGTCATGTCTGCGTTTCACCCAAAACCCCAGCCCCCCGCAACAAAACTGGGACACTACCGCGTCCTTTCACCTCTCGCTGGAATCCGCGTATCCCCCCTCCAGCTCGGCGCCATGAGCATAGGAGACAAATGGGACAAGTTCGGAATGGGTTCAATGGACAAAGAGTCGAGTTTCAAGCTCCTTGACGCGTACTATGACATGGGAGGAAATTTCATCGATACTGCTAATGGCTAGTGAGTAATACAGAAAGCGACCACCGTGACACGTGTTTTATTCACTGCGAACAGTCAGGATGAATCGTCTGAGGAGTTTATTGGTGAATGGATGCAGTCTAGGGGGATCCGTGACCAGATAGTGCTTGCGACCAAGGTTTGACTGCATGTGCTTCGTTCTCATCATTAATTTTCATTGATCCGGTCGTTCCGTTTATAGTACACGGGGAACTACAAGTATAGGAAGCCCTCCATAAAGCATCAGGTCAACTACGCCGGCAATCACGCGAAATCTCTGAATGTTTCCGTCACCGAGAGTCTCCGAAAGCTCCGTACGACATATATCGACATTCTCTATGTTCATTGCTATGACTTCGAGACCTCCGTTCAAGAGATCATGAATAGCCTACATATGCTGGTTCTTCAAGGAAAGGTACTTTACCTCGTAAGCCATCCTTGCGCACTGCTAGACGATACCGTATTCATATTTAGTCAGGGAATATCTGACTCCCCAGCATGGTTCGTTGCCCAGGCTAACACCTACGCTCTACAGCAAGGAAAATCTCCTTTCGTTATCTATCAGGGTCGGTGGAACCTCCTCGAGCGGTCATTTGAGCGAGAAATCATCCCTATGGCTCGGTCACTTGGTACGAGTCTTACAAAACCTGTCGTATTTTACAAAAGTCATATACGAAATAGGTCTTGCCCTGGCCCCATGGGATGTCCTCGGTGGGGGGAGACTACGCACGGACGAGGAGGAAGAAGAGCGGCGCCGATCTGGAGAGAAAGGGAGAACCTTGGTTAGCGATTGCTGGGAACGAACGGAGGACGAGAAGAAGATATCTAAAGCCCTGGAACACGTCGCTCAAGAGCTTGGTGTGGAGAATATTCGTGCCGGTGAGTCTCTTCATTCCAAAGTTGTTCTATGACGACTAATCCGGTTGGAAAGTCGCAATTGCATATGTGATGCAGAAAACGCCATATGTCTTCCCCCTGATCGGTGGTCGCAAAGTCGAACACCTCGCGTCGAACTTGGAAGCATTGGATATCCTACTTTCACCAGAACAAATAAAATATCTCGAGAGCATCCTACCATTCGATTTGGGTTTCCCAGGGAATTTCTTTGTATGTTTCTGCGCTTCCTTTTGTTTCAACTTTGGTTCATTTCGTCATATAGGGCACTGGAGAGGATAACGGACGCTGGCTGACTTCTACAGCCTGTGTAGTAAAGCAACCTCTGCTACAACCAATCAAACCCGCTGCCAGACTATGAGCTGATCGCGCGAATTTATGTATCGCTTATGCAAACTTTTCATGAATATTCCACATCCTCCGCCCCTTTACTATAGCCAAATACCGTTACAAATAGAATAACTTACGCAGCGTACGGATATCTCTTGTTGATCTCGAGATACTCCAGGATATTTCATTTCCGCAACTTTAAAGTTCACCCTAAGGTCATCGTGTGATTTAAAGTATATGCAATAGCTTAATCCAGCACCATGACCTTGGTCAAGCAAAGAAACAGTCGCAATGTTTTATGAATTCTGATTACGGGAAGTCGAAGGCCAAGACACCACAGAGTCAACGATCAAATTAAAGCCATTGCGTCACAGGGAAATACAGAACTGACATATCCTTCTTATCCTTTTGATCTAGGATTTCGTGCTACACCGCATCCTCTGCCTAAGAATGTCCAGAGATCGCCAAAGGTTTATATTCCTCCTCCAAAAACTTGATTTCCTCTGCCGTAAGCTCAACCTTCGTCGCTTCTACGCAGGGGGTTAATAGGTCCTGATGTTTTATATAATAAATCGTACCTATCAGCTCCCTCAAGTTTTCGAGAGAGGTCGTCCCAACAATAGGAGCGGTGACACCTGAGTAAGATACAGACTCGGAGTATCATAAAAGTAGCCTGCGAGCTCACCTTCCTTGCTGAGAATCCAGGCGGTCGAGAGCTGAGCCATCGTAAGTCCTTTTTTCTTTGCGAGCTCTTCGACTCTAAAGGATCAATGAATCGAGCATTCTTTTCTACCTCAATTTTCCATACCTGTCAATGATGACTTTGGCAGTCGAGTTTTCTTTGTATCGTTCGAGGAGCCTGTATTCTGTGAGTGAATAAAAATATCAAAGAAACAGAGGATTAACCGATCTGACTCTCCACGTGTCGTATCGCCTTGCTTGTCGAACGGCCTCGCTAATTTCCCTCGAGCAATGGGCGACCACGGGATGGAGCCTACGCCGAACATCTACCAGACCATTGAGAGAAAGCCAACAGGATGGGAGATTTTCTACCTTCAAAGTGGGGAACATCTCCCTTTCTTCCTCTCGGTAGATGAGATTGTAGTGGTTCTGCATCGAGATGAAGGGCGTCAAGTTGTTTTGAATAGCGTAGTCTTGACCGCGTATAGGTTAGTTAATCGAACAAGCACTTGGTGACGGTCTCACTTTGCATCGCATGGACTAGATGGGGATCAGTATCATGTTTTCAGATAGAGGAAGGAACGCGCACATTGATACGCGTAGCAGGACGACATTCCAATGTAACGAACGTAGCCGGCCTGGACGACGTCATGCAAGGCTCTCATCTGAAAACACGATTTTGAACTTGTATTCCTGAGTCGGAAAGCGGGAAAATGTTACCGTCTCGGCGATGGGAGTCTCGCGGTCAAATCTATGACCTGCAGACACAATGAGTGAATGAAAAGGAGAATGGCATTTGGGCGTACACTGAAGAACGTCGATATAGTCGAGCTGCAGTCTTTCCAAACTGTGCTTCACAGAATCGAAGATATGCTAGTGATACGTGTCGGAGTGAGGGGCAGTTCGACGGTGAACTGAAGATCAAACCTTTCGACTAAGCCCGTACTGGTTAACATAATCAGGGTCGGACCTTGCATCCCTCTTCGAAGGTTCTTTGCCGACGGCCCCATGCACCTGGAGTACATAATGATGAATGTAGTCTCATAGCGTGGAATCTAGGTTACCTACCTTAGTTAAAATAACAATCTTGTCGCGAGGAAGGTTGTGTTGCTTGATGGCCTCTCCAAGAATGATTTCAGATAACCCGTTCGAGTACACCTGCGTTGTCGGTCAGTTTTGTCTGGGAACAGAGAGAGCAAACTCACATTCGCAGTATCGAAAGCGTTGATTCCAGCGTCGTACCTAAGCGACATTAGAGACGCGCACGTATACGGAGAGGATACATACGCGGCCTTGATGTGGACAATCCCTTCTTCCTTCCCCAGGACCCACTTTTGCCATTCCGGACTGCCGTAGGTCATGCATCCCAAGATGATCTTAGACACTTTCAAACCAGACTGTCCGAGGCGCACTTCACACCCAGTTAGACTGGTGTCGAAGGTACAGAGCGCCACCTGGCTCACCGTATTGCATACTAGAAGACATGGTGGTGGTCAATGGTCAAGGAGGAGTTGGCTTATACACCCATGATCAAGCCTATTTATCATCTGATAGCGGCCCAATCACATTGCGAGAAAGAGTGGGAAGGCCTGATCTAACAAGGTTCATTGTCAGGGCGATAATGTGCATTCGAAAGACAGGAAAAGAAAGTTCATGTTGTGCTTTCAGGAATAGCACACCAATCACTGGCGCCTGTGATGAATCTGCAGTGCCGCTCGAAGCTGAGATAGCAGTGCTGCGCCTTCTGTATACGAAATTTAGAGATAAATCAGATGGTAGCGCTGAAACACACTTTGCCACTGTTCTCAATCATAATTATGAGAGGACATTATAGATCCTACGCTCGGCTTCTCCAAGTCCTCTGCGTGAAGCACTCTGTCTTTGTTAACAACGCTGCCAGTGGCGCCCAACTCGCGCCCAAGGGTCGAAGCAGGTATCTTCGGAATGAAAATGAGAGAAATCGAAAGAAAGCCAAAGAGGAATCCCGACTAAGTTGAAAAGCTTTGAACGTATTGATGGTGGTGGGAATTGGCAAAATTTGACCTGTGCTAAGTTGGGCAAGATCAAAATCTGACGTAATCCGATTTCTCACCTTGTCCTCGCCATTACGACCGCAACGTCCTCCTTTTGTCCTTCTATCATTCTTGGTCACAATCGAAGAGTATGAGATGTGTCCCGTGAGCGGCCAGTATATGTATATGCTTGTCTATGGCGAGAAGCAGAAAGCTGAAGGTTTTCTTCCGGCGACTTCGAAATGCCTTGTTCCGAAGTTCGGTTGAGTATGTACTTGCGCGATCATCTTGCTATTCAGCTGAATCATGGACACCCATCATCAATGCTCTGATCCAATGGGCCGCCGGTAAAGAGGAACATGAGCCGTACTTATTATATCTGTATGATTTCTTTGTGCTGATCTGCACAGTTGGACTGCTTGCTCACACAATTCCAGGAAAACGTCAGAGCCTCTTGGACGCGAGCATGATTCTCCCTTGAATTAACGTAAACTGATTGAAACACTATCGAGCTATTTCTATTCTCGATACCATTCAATTTTACGACGTAGAGACTCGACGTTTACATGAGCTGCGGCCGCATTGGGGTTCTGCGACTCCTTCATTTCATTTGAAATCGTAGATGTGAATGTCTCACTAAGCTCATTTCTATTCAAAGTTGTCAAAGATGTATGCGCGAGCTTGAGAAGTAGATGCATGGCTCACTTCTTATTTGATAGTTTTTGCTTCTGGTGAATGTACGGACATCGCTTTGGTTCCATACGGTCACAGAGCAATCATGGGACCTTCAGAACCGGTGAAGCAACGATCGGTCGAAGAGAGCGAGGCCAATGTGCTTTAGTAGGAATGAGCATTCTAATACGCCATTGTTTTTATATACAGCAATGGTAATATCTTATACCTTAGGCTATTTACGCATGGAACAGGTTCTCCCTCGCGTTTCCAACTCATAACCCTCCCAGTTAACCAACATCATCCAATTCAATGCAAGGAACGCCACTTCAAACCACTCGGACCAAACGCAACGCGTGTAATCGTGGTCACGAGGAATTGAATCAGAGGCTACCTAGTGGCATTCAGCGATGAGAGTCATTGAACCATAACCGGCAAATAAGCCCACTATTCTCCTGATATCGGTCAAGATACCTGTTTACAACTTGTTATACACATTTGTCTAATCCCCGCTAAGAATGGCCTGAAATCATCAATGGCTTATATTCCTCCTCCAAAAACTTGACGTCCTCCGCCGAAAGTTCCACCTTTGTCGCTTCTAAAAAGAAACGGGTTATTATTCAGATATCTGTTTCAATAATGAAACGCGAATCTTACCAATCAACTCCTTCAAATTATCAAGCGACGTCGTCCCAACAATTGGTGCAGTTACGCCTGAATAACATTCAGACTCGGAGTATCACGAAAATATCATGCTATCTTACCTTCCTTGCTGAGTATCCACGCGATCGACAACTGAGCCATACTCAGTCCTTTCTTCTTTGCGAGCTCCTCGACCCTATTGGACCAATCAGTTATGCGTTTCTTCGTGCGCGAGCTATCCATACCTGTTAATTATGGCATCAGTGGTCTCAATTCCACTGTATCGTACGAGGAGCCTGCGGTCCAAGAGTAAATAAAGATGCGCAAATATAAAAACACGATTCAACCTATCCGTCTCTCCACGTATCGTATCACCTTGCTTGGCGAGCGGCCTCGTTAATTTCCCTCGGCCAAGAGGAGACCATGGGATGGCCCCGACACCAAACATCTGAAATATGTTGAGACTGTGGATAATGCAAACAGGACTGGATATTCGTACCTTCAAAGTGGGGAACATTTCCCTTTCTTCCTCTCGGTAGATGAGACTGTAATGGTTCTGCATCGAGATGAAGGGCGTTAGATTGTTTTGAATGGCATAATCTTATCATGGCACCGGTCAGTCAATCGAACAATCGCTCTATGATGGCCTTACTTTGCATGGCATGAACTGGGGCGCGGGTTAGCGAAATAATGAGATCACAGAAGCGGAACATACATTGATACGCATGGCATGACGACATTCCAATGTAACGAACATAACCGGCCTGGACGACATCATGCAAGGCTTTCATCTATCAAACGAGTTTAAGTTTATATTAACGAGTGGGAAAGGAAGAATGTCTTACTGTCTCAGAAATCGGAGTGTCATAGTCAAATCTATGACCTGCAGACGCATGAATGAACGAACAAGAAGGCAGTATTTGAACGTACACTGAAGGACATCGATGTAGTCGAGTTGTAGTCTTTCCAGGCTATGCTTCACAGACTCAAAGATGTGCTGCCAGGGGGTCGTATCGAAGTGAGAACCTTACTAACTCCTAAAAGAACCGATCGCACCTTGCGGCTAAGCCCGTGCTGGTTCACATAACCTAGAGCGTCGGATTTGGGGTCTCCAAAGAGATTTAATTCGGGTTCTTTGCCGACGACTCCGTACACCTGAAGTATAGACCGATGAATGTCATATCATAGCGTAGAACTGTGCATTCACACCTTAGTCAAGATGACAATCTTATCGCGAGGAAGGTCGTATTTCTTGATAGCCTCTCCAAGAATGATTTCGGATAACCCGTTGGAGTATGCCTGTACAATCGGTCAGTCTGGTCTAGGTGCGGACAGAGCAGACTCACGTTTGCGGTATCGAAAGCGTTGATTCCAGCGTCGTATCTAAGCGATCTCAGCGAAACACCTCTAGATGGAGAGAACACTTACGCAGCCTTGATATGCGTAATCCCTTCCTCCTTCCCCAGAACCCACTTGGCCCATTCTGGACTGCCGTAGGTCATGCATCCCAGGATGATCTTGGACACTTTCAAGCCAGACTCTCCGAGGCGCACTTCGCACGCAGTCAGACGTCATGCCGCAGGAACAGAGCGAGATATGGCTCACCATACTGAATACTAGAAGACATGATGGTGGTCGACGGTCAAGAAGTAGCTGGCTTATACATCTGTGAAAAATCCAATTTATATATCATCATCTGATCACGGTCCGCCGCCCGGTCGTATTGCGATAATCGGCAGTGGAACTGATAGAAGAACGGTCGAGAATAGGACCTCTTGTTGCCGGTACGATGCTTTGTGCTTGGATTCTTCGCAGTTTTGTCGCACGGAAGTGCTCGCCAAGAAGGATATAACCTATTGTCAAGGGCTGATATCAGCATCTAGGTTTAAGTATTTGAGCTGAGAGGACGGGGGATTGGTATCCGTGGCAGCGGCGCGCTAAGATACGGAAAGCGACGCGCGTACTATCCCGGCAAGAGGAACGCGCAAGCCTCGGAACACAACATGCGTTGAGGCAAAATCGGTTAAACAGACAGGGTCTACAAATAGTAGGACGACCGGAAAAACTATCAAGAAAATGTATTCTTATCAGTGTATTTTTAAATATTGGGAAAAGGACCTGTGACCGAATCAGAGAACATTTTTGACGCCTCTGTCAGCAATCACTAACACACCGTTCATCTCCGTTGTTGGAGTAAAATTTCTGGACAGCTGAGTAGCAGTCATGTTCTCATCCCATGCTAGACGCATGTATTCTTTAAGAACGCCAATCATTGTCATTGAACAAGAAGCGGATGGCGCGTAGACAGAGGTGTCGTGACTGGTACGAGGAAAACAAGCTCAAAGCAAGGACGAAGTCAGTTAGAGTTGCCGGCAAACCGGAAAGTGCGGGCTTGGTGCGGGCCGGGTAATTCCGCATTCGCTTGCTTCTTGCTTGCTTCATGTCTCTCAGTGAGAATCGCTGAGAGTGCAGCAGCCGGAAATAAACTCCGATGTGTTCCTCTCTCTCGATACAAGCGGGATATATTGGGAAGCTACCAAATTTCCATCGCCGGTTTCCTTTGGTTTTCCTAAGGCTCGTCCGTGTCGCTTACGTTTCTTTGCACTTCATAAATTTCATAGCCTACAAATATAAACATGAATTCGTATTAGTAAACTATGCTGAATGTTATTACAATATTACAAGCGCTTCTTACACTCGTTTGTACCGCCCTTACTTTGCTAGTTCAAACACACGAAAACGACTCCGCCCGTTCTTCCTCTGTAACCCATACTGCAAAATTGCGCTTTCATTCTCATCCTCATCGGCCCCCGCTCCGAAAACGTCATCCAAATCCTCATTCCTAGTCGCCCTCGCGATAGCTGAGAAGCCTAAATCCCCGACCTCCTTATTCTTAACTATACACGTCAAACCGGTCACACCACACACGGCCGTACACACCAGAGCAATCACGTACGGTATCCATAGTCTGAGAGAGTGATATACCCACACTAGCTGGTCCTTCGCCACGGATGCTTCCACCATCGCCGTGTCTCCCTCTGAACTTATCAACGCAATCGTCGCATTGATCAAGATTTCCTGTAGCGCACGCCTCATATCCGGGCGATTTGGATTAAACGTCCGTGCGGTTTCGTTCATCGAGAAGAGATTACTTGTCAATACTTTCGTCTCAGAGAACCATTGCTTGTCCCCGACGCTTGTGAATGCTATCTGTCCATTTAGCTGGTCACAGAGCCAGCCCATAATGACAGTGTAGCTCGCGCGAGATGAGAGCCCTGCAGGCGGAGTGCTACCATTCTCGATGGCTGCGCAGTCCGAAATGTGGTCGCTGATAGAGAAAGGGTCGTTATAGGAAATAACGTCGGGAGAGATTATCGCTGTGTTGTTGACAAAGGAGACTACGGCCCGTTGTGTTGCGTTGTAAAGAGCGCACTGAACACCCGCAACCGCGATGTCTTCATGGGGACTGTTGTACGTGCGCCATGCCATCGTAAAATTCCACCCGCTGTCGCCGGTTTGGGACGTAGCATTGTACACTGCAGTCTCCGTAGTGCCGTTCAGACTCCGGAGGATTGCAGAAGGGTTAGAGGGGCCTGAAGAGTCGCCATCGTCAAGTATGTCGTCCTGACCGATATCTGAACACTGTAGGGCCGGCGCGGCGTACTCGATGGTATAGTTACACGCGCTCCCACAGCCTGCAGGCGCATTCCACCCGATGAGCGTGTCCGATTGGAATGAGCGCGAAAGGACTCGCTCCCAGGCTACGGTCACCGTATATGTACAGGTAGTCATTGAACCCGTTGTCCAGCCATCTCCATTGGCGAAGGATATGGTCGGTACGGAGATGATATCGGTCGTCGGAGACGCCGAGCCGACCTCGAGGGCATTGGGTGCGAGGATGGATACGAGAGTTAGAGCCTGCACCAGTATGGCAACGACGATGATAGGGAATATCTTCCAGGACCAGACGAGACATAGAGTCTCGATAGGATCCGGTAATCCGAATAAGTGGTTTAGTTGCTTGACGGTGAAGGGTCTGCGGCACAGGAACAGCCAAATCTGTCGTCATTGTAAGTTCGTCGGAATTGTCGTTGCGTTTAAAGGAAAATAAACTCACGAGCTGCGTAAGGGATATGGTCACTGAGCCTGTGCAGAGCCATTGCACAAGCGTACTAAATGCGTTCGAGGAGTTCTTGATCCAAAACTGGTCTTGGGCGTCACGTCCTTGCAGAAAGGCGAGGAAGAAGTGATGTATGCCGGCCGTGATCCCTGCACCTAATAACATTCCGACCATGCCCATGGGTGTGCCGCCAAATAGGATGGTCTTCGCCATCGGAGGAGGGGTAGGCATAGCGGCAGAGGGCGGGTCCAGCTCGGATTTGGATAATGATGACCGGTTTCTCATCCGCGAATGAGTGATCAGCTCCATCGTCTCTTCTTCCTGGTCCTTTACTTTGCTTCTGTTTAGGCGCATGTTGAGGGAACTGAGAGTGGCGGCACGCGTGCTTGGGGCATTTTCGTCAGCAGGATAGGTACCTCTTTATATGGGGTATATGATGTATGGGAACCAAACAAGTCCCTGTGTATCAGAGTACTAGGACGAGCGACCCTTAGCAATATAGATGCCTATCATCATGTCCGTTGGAGAGTTCGGCCAGAAAACCGTGGGATGTAACATACGGCTGCCTTCAAGTGTTATGGAGTGACGCCAAGTAGGTCAGACGGTCCAGGACACCAACAAGCTAAGAGATGCCTGCGGTAATTGAGGCGCTTAGCTAGGCTTCGAGGGACGCATCAGATGCGACTCACTGATAAGTCGTGACCATCATATCCGAGATCCGCGTTCGAAAGCATTAAGCGCTCTAAAGGACGGTGCCTGTGTCAACTATCGATGCCCCAGGTAGTTTGAAGAGACCCTTCTCGCATTGAATTGAGTGACCTTGATTAACATGCACTAGATCACCGCAACGTTGTTCATCGGGAGCTATACAGCGCAATTGTTGAAAAGGCAGCCACCGCCGAGGGTGAAAATCTATCAAACAAACAAGGCTTCCCTGGGTTGCCGTCTGCCTGGGCCTTGCTGGACACTCAGCCTTTCAACATACATGAACCCACGAAGTACAGACCAGGTCAGAAGATCTTGCTCTGTGGAGTTGGGTAATCCACGTTAAGGCAACATCGGGCGTCGGGGGGAAGCTTTAAGATTTTGCCTGACATCTGGAAATAACAGCGGATTAGAGAATTCCCTTGCACTATAATCCTGACGGTGCTTGCCTTTGCAGTGTCGCATGACCCTTATATGGTTGGTGCGGACACGCGGAAGACCGGTCCATCAGTACACACCGAGCTAAGGAAGTCCTAGTTATAGTTTTCTCTAAGTTCCAGGGACTTATGACAGTATGAGCGTTCGACTTTCCGGCAGGGAGATGGAAATCCGATCATCCGACGGAGCTAAAACCTGAGAGAATGTATGACGGCCCACGGGGTCGAAGTCTTTTCACCTCCGCTTCAACTCCGCTCCGACCGGCCACAGACGCGTCGTCACGGCATCATTGTGTGTCAACGTCTTACCCCGGTGACCAGTCATCCTGGTATCCTTTTTTTGCGGCGTTGTAAGAGCTACGGTTATTGGACACGTTGTTCAACGTTCTGAGTCTGTCCACAGGTGCACATCCTTATAAGTTCCTGATCTGTTATAAACTGAATCGCCTGTTACCGACTATTGTTCGACTATGGTTAACTTGGACTACAGTAGAAGACGTTCGCAGGTCCTTATGTAATAGATCCTCGGAATCTTTGATATCAGACGAAGTCACGAAATGGCTCAGAGCAAAAATGAAATAAGAAAGTTTAAGGATCTCAGAGGTTGCTCAGAGGAGAGGTCAAAACCCTGCAACGTCTGCATGTAATACACAAAGTAGCCAGGCACAGTATGGAGAAGTCATATATGTACTCGATACGAAGGAGTAAGGATCGAGATACTACGTTACCTCTATGAGAAATCGTTGCACCAATGATCTACTTCTTACAAAAAACCTTGAAAACCTTATCCAACTTTGCACCGATCGCTTCGTAATACTGTTCGATGCACGCTTTCGAGGAAGCCTATAAACACTCGCATTGAGGTCCACGTCATGAGATAGATATGAAGCAAACACGCACCGGAGCAGCAGGAAGGAACTTCTTATTAAATGAGTCGCTATCGCTCACAAGGGTCTTGAGAAGGAGACAAATGTCGGCGGTAAGGCCGACGGTCTTGAAGTCATCCTTACGTGCAGCCAGACCGTCTGAGAATCCACCGGCAATAGGCAAACCGTGATTTACGGCATCGCAGACCCACTTGCCATCGAGATGGTCCTATAAGAACATCTTCAGAACTATATGTGTCTATGTCGCCCGGGAGCGTACTGGGATGAGTACCACAGCGTCTTTAATTTCCGTGTCTAGGGTATTTATGCCGTCCATAACGGCCTTGAGTAGACATATAACGACAAAGTGGGTGGTAAACACGCGTTACAACGTACCGTAGCATGAGGAACATCGACGTTGGTGGAAAAGACGCTGAGAGCTCCGCGTATGTTATTGAATGTGCCATCCATGGCGTCGAAAGCATCCTGAAGCGCTTTTCCATCACCGGGACCGTTGGCAATAGTAGAAGCAACGAGTGAGAGAAGAGATAGAGAGCGAACGAACATTATGCTTAGGAGGAGCGTCGTCTTGGATGAAATTCCCGAGCAAAAAAGAACTGCAGAGAAGTCACGAGTCCGATGTTCATTTAGGTGTAGTCGTTCGTAGAAGTCGTGGTGAATGGCCCGGTAAGACGACAATAAACATCTGAAAGGGATTCACCATATCATCCACTTCATTTCATGTAGGGTGAAGGATGAAGCAAGTTCGTGCTGGGATAGAAGAGTCTAACGAATCAATAGCGGAAACGTCAGCCGGAATTCACGATGGCCATTGAGAAAGGATTTGTTACACATAAATCAAGCAATCGGTCTCGTTTCCAAGAGGACCTGGATTGCTCACTGCCCATTTTAAGAAAAACAGCCGCATCTTCACTAATTCGGTCGATTTCCTTGAGGGCGATGAACAACTTCGAACATGCTTTGGCAAGAAACCGGCATTTTCCGCGGTATCACTGAGCCTGGTCACGGATCGTGGAACACAATCCAGCTGAGGTTCTGGACTGGAGGTAAGGTCGCAATTGGGCCGCAAGAAAACATGGACAGATCGATGTACCTTAGTGTAAGAAAGGTTATACAAAAAAACGAGCTTCATCCTGCGTCGAAGCCAAGGTCATGGGTGTCCTCGCTTGTTTGAACATCACCCATCGAAGTTAATGGCACTGCAGAAGACGTACAGCATAGCAAGAAGCGCTATGTCGCATGGAGTAAGTATGAGCTACGAGCTCAATCATTGCGACAGACTCGGAGATAATATCCCCAGTCGGCAGGTCATGGAGGAGTGGGAGAGCACATCGCTATAACGTGGCAATGCTTTCCAGATTGAGATGCAGAAGTGATGGACCTACACGATATAAAGAAAATTTGTCCATCGAAGACTTGGTGCCCAGGTGATGTAAAGGCGGAAAGAGGAGGAACGACGCTTTCAGCATCGTGATCGGGACTCGGACCAATCGTCTCTTCCTTAAAGTATTGCCCACCTCAATGCATGCTGAGAGATTTGGGAACAAGAGATGAAGAATTGGCGTTTTGTACAAATACCCATAAGATATTATAATTTGTTAAGTACTGCCAAGATATCTAGATTAAGTATCAGAAAGTATATTCGTTTTGCAATCATGGGCCATGATCCCTAGTGTGGAAGCGAAACACGTCAGAGAAGAAACAAATCAACTATGCATACTTATGACCCTTGCAATTTTTGAGCAAGCGTGAGCAGGATGGAGGACGAAGAAATCAAAGCACTCTTCCGGCGACATTGATGCAGTCCTTGTTACATAAGAGATTTGTCCTTTATAAGTATTGATATGCCGTCAGCGCGAAGGATTTTAGTATTGTTACGCCTTAAGGTATTCCAGAGAGTCAAATGAATCGCTTTGATCCAAAGCGGAATACCAGTCGTAAGAGAACAAAGGTGTCCAACTTGAGACCCCAGCTGTTGATAGTGGGGGTCGAACACCAAAAGCAAACAAAACGTTACCAAATGGAATTTTATAGGGAAGAGTCGGAAGCCACTAAGCCACCCGATCTCTGCCTGGATAAGTAACCTTCTGAGTCCGCTGTAATGCTACTGTCACATAAACCATGCTCTTACCTATCTCCCACAAGGTCATCTTCAAAACATGGAAATCTTTGAATCGGTCGCAAATACTTACACCGTGAATGATACTTGCATTAGTGTACTCGCTGGAACGTAGAGTTACTACATCTGACGAAAACAGGTTTCCTGAGGTGCTATCGGATTGTAGTTGAGTATAACAGGCGTTAGTGTCTGGGGAGATACAAATAGATAACGGATGTTCAACGTCTCTGAAAACCCATTATACTCGCAGACACATTAGTAATAAACCATTCAACATCTCTCTATTCTTTCCCTCGCTCGGTTCAAGTACTGGCAGAAGCGCGGGCCGTACGTGGTATAGAGCAAATAGTCCATCAAAGACTCGACACCAACGCCGACTCGGATACAAAGGGCGGACAGAGGAAAGCAAATGTTTGCTCACTTGATATTGATCTTATACAGCGTTGACACCGGGAATGGAACACTGCAAAAAAGACCACATTTCTTTCTGCCGAAGAGACTCGATAACCGCGAAGCTAAACGAGCCTTATTTACTCTGTGGAAGGTACAGCAACGTTTAACGAAACTCATCTCGAGGCGGTATCGTGGCGATATTAAATTTCAGTACTTACTTAGTGGACAACAGCTACTCATTTATCCTGATGGAGCGCTCTAGCATCCTGCGTATTTGCAAGTACCTAATAGGATACAGTTCGAACTTTCGACGTCTCCGCTGTAAAGGGCATCGCGTAATCTATCAATGCATATCTTGGAAGAGAGTAGGGAACTTTGTGAACGTCATTTGACTGGTAATCGGATATGACGTGATCGTATGTCGGGATTCCGGTGGAGAAAACAATGATAGCATAGTGGGATGAACTGGCGCCCCCCCTAAAAATTCCATGTCTGGAACAGCTATGATCTCCTGGCAAACTGTCTATCACTGAATGAGAAAGTGAGAAATGGGCGGGACTACTGACCATCACTTGAGCACGAGTGATGTTTGCGGCAAAGGCAGTAGACGTGTTCTGGAGCCTGAGTGCCATGACTGATTTGGATAGGCGTTGAAAGGAATATCGGGAGCAGGGACAGGGAGGAGCGGGAAGAAGCACGAGAACACGAGAGCAACACGAGAGATAAATTGTGCCATTTGGCCGGCACGGAAAAGCCTTCGCTGAATGTATTTTATACGGTTGTGGGGAGCAGCGTGCGCTTACTATCTTCGGATCAGGGGGTTATTAATGAGAAGGCAGGGCCAGCCGTCGCTCCAACAGAAGTCGTCCCGCCGAGTGGTAGGATCAGCGCGTCTCCTCCGGTTCGAGCACGACGTAGGGATAATACTTCACAAGGTGAGATTAGGGTCCCTCAGTAGACAAACTCCGATCTATTCAGTGCACGCCACTCGTGACCTCGACAAAATGAGCCTGCCCGAAAACCCACGTTGTGAGGTTCCGAAAGTGATTCACCATCTGTCGGACAGCTTAAACTAGCTGCAGAGAACCAGACGACGAGCCCGGGAACTGTCATTGGACAACATAGATAGGGAAGACAATAGCTCTCTTCGTGGCGGTTCGATGAGAAGGAATCTACACAGGAGCGCCATCCCTTTGAAGCATCGAAGGTGGTCAGTCCCTCCCAAAAACGTTAGGAACGGGCGTAATGCGAGAAGACAAGACTACCAAGGTTCCCAGCGGAAGTCGAGCTTTTAATCAACCCCTGGTCCAGTAGGTCCACCGTCCAATGGCACTCGTGATCTCGGCGCTAGAAGCCTGCCAAAAGACCCGGGAGGATGGAAATGCAGCGTGGAGATTCTCATTTGCTGAGGTTCCAAAAGTGATTCGCCATCACGCGCACGGGCTAAACGTCGGACAGCTTGAATTCCTGGAGGCGCATGTAGGGAGCGAGGTGATAAACATCGTAAGCGGAGTCTTTCCATACGTCTCCATTAAAAACGAGGAGACAGCGGCCGCTGAGGTCGTCGACGTCATGGAAAGAGGAAAGGTGCTGCCGCTTTCGGCAGAGAGAACGGAACTCGGACCTTCGGACCGGGAGAGAGTTGCACTTGATCTTGGTATGATTTTGCAGATAGATTCGCGGTGAGAGAAATATGAGGCGATTGCTGTACTAGCTCCGAGCTGATCATTGGTTTGTACTATTTCGACCGTAGCTTCATGGGGTGTTACGCGTTATGCTATATGGCCAAATGACTAGAGGTTAATTCACCGAAAAATGATACAAACTTACTATATTTAGAGTGTCCGGCGCCAGCCGGACCCGAAATTTTACCATTTAAAGTGTGTACTACCTCTGCGGAGGGCTTGTTACGCGTTACGAAATACCGAGAGCTTCACTTCACAAGGCCCTGTTACGCGTTATGTGAATTAACGGTCGAAATAGTACAGTATTCGTACGCAGCCCGCAGGCGTTTAGTGTAGATTCAGTATCATGGGCGACTTCGCAACGACTTTGTTCATGACTGTTCATTAAAATGAAGAACCGCTGCGGAAAGTTTATAGTCCAGGCGATGATTCTTACTATTTGGCTAGACCGCTCGACCTTGCGCCGACGTCAGGAAAGCAGTATATGCTTAAAGGAAATGTTGTCTGTGTTGCACCATCATCAAACTACATGAACTTAAAAATCATCGAACGGTGAACGAGTATTAAGAATGATTTAGAAAGCGATAATTGAGAAGTCCAAAGAAGCCAGTCGCACGTGCTAAATTTCTACACCAGAAACCTTCGAGCTGCCACTCGCAGTGACGGTGCCACAGTACGAGAATTTGGCCTGTGCCATCAGTGTCAAAACCGCGCTCTTCATCTCTCCAAGTTGACCCTTGTATTCATCCTAGGTGCGACCATGATCAGTTCCACGCCGCTCTCGCAACAATGGAAATACATACAGCGCCACAAGCATAGACCTTATCCATCAAAGCTGTCGTGCTCGTAATGATCGTTTCAACGGAGACACAAAATTGGCCTTTGAGCCCAAGTTCTTCGATGGCGCTCACCAATTCTAAGAATAAAGACACGGCTTTCCCTACGGAGTCATAAAGAGGATTCAATGTGTTTATCACGGTTTGAGTGTCACCGATCGACAGGACGTCGCTCTGAGTCGGGGTTCGTCAGACCACAGTCGTATTTTGGCGATGGGGAGAATAACACACCGGGCAGACCTTAGTGCCGGATGAAATTTCCAATTCAAGGGTGAAACTTTGATAATAGCCTGGCTAACACCGTCAGCAAGAAGGAAAGGATTCAAGTTGAATAGGAAAACGTGCCTCGGCCGTCTCGTTGGTCAAGTTCTTTTTGAATTCCGTGCAAGCATCTTGCAAGTCGTTTGCTGTCGTAGTCATGCCGCTGATAGCATTACAAAAGGGGACGATATCGCTACGACCCACAAGGGAGTTTGCCGTAACAAGAGATACGAGTGGAAGAAGTGCGAGAATGCGAAAGAACATGTTGAGCTTCGGTTTGTACGACTACGGTGGGTGCAGTTGCTGAGGGAATGAAGGTATATCTCGAATCCTTTTATACCATTCAGTGCGCAAATACTCCGAGGAGTGAAGAATTAGACTAACCACGTAGTACGCGGTAGTGGACATCCAAGCATCCGGACTGTCAGATGAGAATTAATATAACAGACCGGAAGGCAGAAATAAATGAAGGTCTGGTCAAGGCTCTATTACGAATATTGCTTTTAGGCTAGATTGAATTGCAAGATTTATATTGCTCAGATGACATCAGTGAGCAATGAACCCCAGGCGATCGACGCGATAATTGAATGAACGAGGACCCATCGAAGACGCGTAAGCACGGGCGTATGGGGTTGACACTGCCGGCCGCTAGTGTTAATATTCTGAGAGTGATACTCCAACGCTCCACATGGCTTCGGCTTTAGACAGAAGACAAGCTGAATGGCGGTTCTAGTAAGCTCTCGAGTTATCACTGAGGTAAGCGAAGAACCACTGAATATCGGACAGGTTAGAACCGGTACTTGTCTGAGTTACCGGTGTATGTGTGCGAGTCAAATACGATGGCTCAAGCGCGTTCTAGGATTGAGAGAGGCCATAAATGACCAGACAGACACTAAGAAATTGCTGGCTGGTCAGATCTATTTTAGAACGCGTCTTCTTGCTGACGCGGACGCTTAGTGTACAGATAAGCCCAGATTAGGACACATAGTCAAGAGATGGCTTTCCTCGCCATTTTTTCATCCACAAATGACGCTCTGTCGTGTAGAGTATTGGTAAGGGCTGGAAGGAGTAAAGAAGAGTGTCGGTAAGGGGTCAGGACGCTCCTCAAACATAAGTGCAATCTCCACAATGATGAGCTGGTTCTGCTAAATTCTACAATAAAGAGAGAGTCAATTACAGCTATGGCGTCAATAAGGTAGACCGCAACGGGACATGCCAAATGGGCCTTTGCTCTATTGAGGAAAGCAGTCACAGTGAAGTAGGGACCTTCGTTGTTGAAGCGCTGCCGAGGGAAGGAGCAGAGCTAGTCGACTAGTCGATAGCTGACCCTGGGTAAAGCCGCAGTGGCAAGCTTAAGAGGCAGGTCTCAGCAGATCTCAGAGGCAAGTTCAACTCTGAATCGAAGGAAAGGTGGGGTGACACGGCGACATTTTGTAAAGTCGGGGTAGGATATATGTGCTAGATAGAATGCGATCAGTATAGAAGCTATGCAAAGAAGCCATTCCGCACGAAACACCCTTGAAAACACTCAAAATGCGATGATGAATGATTCATCGCATTTTGAGTGGTTTTACATCATGAATCCGTACTAGATTAATGTATCCGTCCAAGGGATATGAAGCGGGGGGCCATCGCAGGGCGTGGCATATCCTCGTCCTGAAGTCAGGGTCGGCTGCTCTGCGTGGGCGAGGTACAAGGTTCTTTATATCAGATATGATAAAAAGACAATAGAATAGTATATGATATCAAGCGATTGTCAAGCGATCACGAGTAAGGTATATGTACCTCAGTCGGGCAAGCTACGGTAGAATAAATGAGCACACTACAGGCCATATATAGAGGGAAGGGAACGACAAATTGAGCTGCGCCAGGAAACTACACACTCGAGTAAACGGGGAGGTAGTCGGGGACGACGGTGATGAACCCACGGGCCATGAAATAGGAACCGAGGCTACGGTAGATAATGTGGTCGGGAGCGCTGCAGATATAGCTGGGAAGTGGTCGAGCATAACAGCCAGAATGATCTTGTCACCATTGTCCTCAGAGAGTTTCAGGAGAACCACGAGGAAGACGCTAGTCGACGAGTAGGACACTGAACAGTAGGGACAGGCGGGTCCCTCGGCTTTGATCTTGGAGAAAAAGGACTCCATGTTACGGAGAGAGGCCAAAGGTGTATTCGGTGTGATAGCTAGTGTCCAAACTACAGTTCGGAACGAGTCAGCATAGGTCGCTTTTTCGATGGAAGACCCACTAGCACCTAGGAAATGTCAATTCTGTTGTTTGTATAATAAACTTGCATTTACCAGGGACAACGATCAAAGGCGGGTTCGCCGTTCGGTCTCGTAGCTTCACCACAGTCCAACGTTGTGCATTATGCCGGGGCTTGAAACTTGACGCGTGACGCCCAGTCAAAAGTCTGGAGGCCTGGGTCGATATCCACGGGTGCTGGTCGATCCATTGATGTCTGAGCCTAGAGGAGAGTTGACATAATAACGCTTATGTAGTTTTTCCGACATTTTATTTGCTGTTTTCCCTCTCTTCTTGTCTGAATTTAGACCTGCCAAGTGTCTGAAAACTATCTATCATGTGCAAACGGGCCCCTGGGCGATAGGGAACGTAATACGCTAGGGTAGCCTGTTTTTGGTCAAGATGTTGATGAGAACTGTGTCGTGAGTGAGCCTCTGTCGACCAATATCTACAGCGATACATGGTTTTTGCATCTGCAGGAACTGTAGGAGTATATCGAAGAATATATACTCTTTTGGACGAAGGATTCTGGACTCTACAGGTGAGGGTTATGCCTTTTGATTTTGTCATATGGGTAGTCGACTCATGCAATGTGTATCAGGTTGACCGCCCGCCTATAATAAAGTCTATGCCAAGTGTAAATGCACAAATGCGGACCAATAATTCGCCAATATCAACGGCTCCCTTCCATTTAGCCCATGCATCTACTGGTGCATGCGAAACTAAGGCGCAGCGGCTGAACAGCCTGAAATGGAGTCTAACCGATCTAGTAACTGTCGAAGCGATGAACGTATCTATCAAGGCCAGTTTATTTAAGGAATGTTATCAAGAATCCATTTTTCTTCCCATTTTCTTGGTCAGTGATCCTTCTAGCGCCGGTCCGTTCTCTATCTAAATGTCTTCATTTCAAGTAATGTCCATCTGTGTCAATGGAAAAATCTGCCTTGCATCGGAAGATGGAAATGTCTCCTTCTCGTGGTGACATATCGGTACAACAGCGCATAGTCCATTATTTGGAGCTGCCATTCTCAGACTATATGGTGCTTCACAATTCTGCGGGCTTCGCAACGGGTACCGGTACAGTCAGCGCCACATATATCTGCTGGTCTTATTGATGGAAGCTCCCTGAGTAATATTGCTCATAAGACGTGATAGTTCATCCTATTCCGTGAGAGGTGCTGCACTTCCGATACGTATATTGCGCTAAAACAAGTGGAATTTTGGAGCCGCCGAATAAACGCAAGGATGCAACCTTCACAAATGTGCGACTCGTATACAATCAAAGCGGAAGATTGCAGGTGTTAACACCTATTGACGCTCGACCGCCAAGCATTTTGAATGACAACTTTCGGCAATTCTCTCTTCCAATCTGAAGCTTCGAATTATATCCAGCCGAACTTCGTCCTTTTGTCACCCGATAAATCCGACAGTTATCAAATTTCATTTCTTGATAGATGACTCGAACAATGACTCGACGACTGGGTATAAAGCCTACTATCACTTCCCTCCTGACTGCAAGACACCATGGCCGCCTGGAAATCTGTAGGAAACGGGACCTTACAGGGCATTTCCAGTGTCCCAGACCTCGATGTACGCCAGCGTCAAACTAGTGTTAGACTGTTCTAACTTTCGCCTAGGCATCCAAGCTCACCATCACGCTCGCTAATTCTCTCAAGCCTGTGCCTGCACCAGAACGACTGGTGTTTGGATCGGTAGGCGCCATGTTCAAGTTCATTTTTGATCCTACATCTTATCTATTGTTAGGTGACCACAGATCATATGCTCGTTGTGAGTTTCGACCCTTCAACGGGGTGGTCTGCGCCCGAAATCAAGCCTTACGCGCCCCTGTCGTTGGACCCGATGAGCTCTTGCTTCCAATACTGCACCAACATCTTCGAAGGAATGAAGGTGGATCTTAAAGCACTCCTCCCTATTCGTTAAGCTGACCTAGCACATGCATGGTAGGCGTACATAGGTCCAGACGGAAAAGCGTGTCTCTTCAGACCCAAAAAGAACATGGCGCGCCTTGCACGGTCGGCAGAGCGCTGCGCACTCCCAGTACGTTTTTCACGTCCCCGATATGTCTAGCCATCCTAAAAGATTCGAGTGTAGCCATTCAACCAGGATGCCGTCTTGACCCTCGTCAAACGCCTCGTCTCGGTCGAGAAACGCTGGATTCCCGCCCTTGAAGGATACAACCTCTACATACGACCTACCATAATCGGTACACGCGCAGCCCTAGGCGTAGCAGCGTCCGACCATGCCCTTCTGTACATCATCGTCACTCCTGTGGGACCCTACTTGAAGCAAACTCCTGCAAAGCCGATATCCTCCTCGCTGTGAGCAACAGCGTGCGCGCGTGGCCTGGTGGGACTGGAGGACACAAGCTAGGAGTCAATTACGCACCTGGATTTCTTCCCCAGCGTGTTGCGGCGAAGCAGGGGTACGACCAGATCTTGTGGATCCTAGGTGACGTCGTTACGGAAGCAGGGGGGATGAACGTGTTTGTTACTGTCAAAAGGGAGGACGGGGACGGAGTTGACGTCGTTACTCCGGAGCTTGACGGGACTATCCTCCCTGGAGTGACGAGGATGTCGGTGTTGGAGCTTTTGCAGAATGGGGGCACGCCGACGGTGGAAAGGAAGGTGACGATAACAGAGCTGAAGGCGCTGAGTGCCCAGGGGAGATTGTTAGAAGTGTTTTTGGTGGGTACGGCGGTTTTGGTGGCGTCAGTTGGGAGGATTGGACTCGAAGGTGGAGAGGGAGATTTGGTGTTGCCAGGACCATCGCCTGTTGCAGCAGCAATGAAGAAAAGGCTGTTGGATATCCAACAGGGGAGAGAGGAATATGAAAACTGGAGCGTCGTTTGTGATGACGATTGAATATTGAAGTCTGTTAGCTCTCGTTGAGCCGAATGTTACATTCTTTGATTGACACGCAGTCCACGTCACCGGTAGATTGTCGCAAACATGCAATTCGTTTCTTTGTATCGTTCTAACAGATGAGACCCCAGACCTTGAAGGTGAGTTGTCGGCCGGTTTCGCTCAGCATTGTGCGGCTGATGGTCCAAGCTCCATCTATCAGATTTGCATATACCGCGGGTATAGTGTAGAGGCCAGTTGCGGCATCTATGGGTTTGATTCCCTATATCCGAACTTAGAAATGTTTATCGTCGTTTTTCATCTCACGAACAAGGAAGGACCTTATAGAAGACTCGCGTAGTCTTTTTATATTCCTATGCATCCAGCTAATCGAACATCATTGGCTTAACAATCAAAGGCATCTCTACTCTTTTCGTGTCCTAACAACGGATTCGTGGAACCTCATGATCAAGGATTGGTATGGACCAGCGAGGGACCGCTGTGTTGTTCCGACAGTGCTTCTTATTCCGTCGGTCTTCTTCAATTAAACTATGAATATTTAAGCCATCCTGCACGTTTCCAGAATTCTACTGCAGTGTGTACGAGGCATTCACACACCGCCATCCAATTCCTTTCGTAGAAAGACGTGTATAAGACCTCCAATGGCACGTACGGAAAAGGATCGGCATTCTCTAAGCCGCCCTCCGACTACTGATTTCCGTGCGCATTGTTTGCACATGCTTCCGTAATTTCGCACACTGAATTTTACCTTCCGCCGCATTTAACAGCAAAGACAACGACGACTTTTCCCTTCTCACCACGACTATGGACCACCCATCGCGCCCTTATGATGGATCCTTTCCTAAAGCGCCAAAGTACAAAACTGTACGGCGTATTCACTACCATCCGTACCGTCGATATTGCCCCCACACGGATTCATTTTTGACTCCTCCCCTGGTGAGCCACGTCAAATAGTTCTGGTGGTTCTTCGCAGAGCTCACCTCGAACTTTCAGCCCAGTCATTCTGTCCCCGCATTATCGTCTTCAAAAAAATCAGCGAGTGTCATTCGTGTTCTACTGAGAACAGCCATATTCAACCCCGTCGTTCTATCGCCCAGGTTCATGAAAGCTTTCTGAAGCCAGTGCCAGCAATGGAGGAAGGTTGCTCTTTGAGTTATTGGAAAATGATATTGAGTGTCGTTATCGTGCGTGTAGTGAATCATGTTCATAACAGCGCGATCCCTAAGACTTTTTCCCCTCTCAGGTCGCTGTACTTGTGCGCGTCGCGGGGGCAATCTGTGGCTATGGAATTTTTTGACGTAGATATGTGGCGCTTTGTGAGTCGACTGCGCCTGGTAGATATATGTGCTGACGTAGGCTAATCATATCCCAGTAGCTTGTCTAGTTCTTGCCAAATACTTTAGTCCTTATACATTGATATCTTCGTTTCGAACATCATCCTCAGCAAGCACGATTTGCGTTCTTTCTACGTCGTTGTTTTGCATGATCAAGAAGAGAAGTCACTTCACTCTCACCGACAGTCCTTCAAGCAGTGACAATCGGGTTCTGCAAGGTTTACCTGCTTCAGAAGTGCTTCGTGAGTGTAACCGACGTTTATTCAAAATTCTTCCAGCCGGATTGGTGACAGGATCTAAGGATCTCTCATATGGCTGGTCTATGCAGTGCGATACCGAGGGTACATACGATAGAAGGTATAACATAGATCTGTGTAAGAAGACTAATCGTATTTCGACAGAGCATAGGCATGCTAGTTCAAAAGTTGGTTCATTACAGCCATCGCTGGGTTCGATCCCAACTATGGCAATATCTTCTCAACCAGAACAATTTTATTCATAGGTATACTGCGTGTTGAAGTCATTATGGTCCTGTGGACAGCTTGGTCTCTCGATTGTTCGGCAACGATTGGGAATGAAGACGAGTCCGACATGCACTGACCTTGCATATTCAACAGAATATTTTTCCTTTCCCAGATGCAGTGACAGGCAAAAATAAGGATAAGTTGATCAAAGCGGATCCATACAGACAGGTCATAACGAAGATTTCCAAATGCAACCCGCTTATTCAGAGAAGCGATCAACAATGGAATCCAAATCTTCCGGCAGTATTTTGTCTAAAGGTTCGTCCTTCTTCCGGAACGTGACTATATCACTAGGTCAATCAAACAACAAAAAGCTCATAAAGCGATCAACCCACGCATTTTCTGCAGCACAGTTTTGTTCTTGAAGAGCGAGGCTCTGTCATTGGGATCCATATGGCTATTCTGCGCGACGAGAAGCTTGTCAAACATCGAGCTGTTTCGCCAATCTGCCTCTGGAAATTTCTGCGTCACGCCCCAGGCAAACCTAGTGATCAAGCGCTTCTGCTCAACCTGCCCCAGATTTTCCGGTATATCCCACGGAGGGTTGATTGCCCACGACGGCACAACCCGCGCTCCAGCCCAACCGGAAATGGAAACAATCTTCGTAGGATCAGTAGGATCTACCTGGATGCAAGACAGGGAGAAGGCAGGATGCTCGAGTACCAGTTGTTTCCTGAAATCCCGATCTTTCTTGCGCATGCGTCCCAATATCTCGTTTACGTCGTGCTCTCTATCGCGCCGCTCGTCAAGGGAAAGGTCGGAAGGCGCGCCTGTATAGTCCAAGTCCCGGGAGGCAATTGCTGCAAGCCATTTATCCGCAGATTCAAACGGACCGCAATGCCAGATATTCGGGGGCTCAGTATTACGGACCAATTCATTCGAATCTGGAGGGCATACTGCGATAGGTCCCACAAAGTAATCGGAATGAGATTTGACATCACGGTTGCCGTCGTCGTCTGTAAAGAACCAGTCCCGAGCCATTTGTTCACGGTCTTCGTGGCGATAGATACTGCCAATTTTTGAAAATTTGCTGTTGCGAGACATGAGGATCCTGTAATACATCTCTGCGACGAAATCGATAATAGTCTCGCGTTGTACGGAGTCGAGAGTGTGGATGATGTCATTTAGAAAGGGACCCTTGGTCTGGAATGATGATCACACATTTATATGGATACACGATATCGGTTACAGGCACATACCGATGTAGTCAATATCCATGGACCACCAACCAAACTGTCCTATCCTCGTCAATGCAGATCGGAATCTGAACAGGGACAGACTTGGGAACCTGAGATCGAAAGAACGAAAGAGTTGCAAAATGTCGAAAAACTCAGGCATCTGGAGAGGTGCGAACGAAAAATACGGACCTCTGATAGCATAACTTGATAAGGGGTAACAGTGCCGCCATCACGAGCCAGAGGTATCCTCACGTGAACCGAGATCTCACCAAATTAATCGAGGACTCCATGATATACCTGAGATGTAAGCAGGGAGAATGGTCTTGGTTCAATCGAACGTACATCAAAGTCACGAGCTGCGACAATTTATGAGCCTATAAAGTTTTTAGCAGAGAATCGAACAGACACACTTTTCTGGACGCATTTCAAGCGAGAGCAAGGACTTCCCGTTTCATTGATAGTCCTGGACTCTAACAGAGTGATGTTCGGTGCCATCTCCGTTATTTTACTGGTGGGCTGGAAGAAGAAGAGAAAAGGTGCCACCAGGGCAAAGACAGAGGGAAAAGAATGGAAGGTAGAACTGATAGTGCTAGTGCTCCGTTTAAATATTGCCATCTTCCCGCACAGCCACATTAGAAAGACAAAGCAAGCAGAAGGGACAAAGATCAGTCAGCTAAAACGGGACAAGGATCGCGTCATCCGCGCCTCGTGTCTGACGCCGAGTAGGACAGGTACCAATACCGCTTCGAACTGGAGGAAGTGAATCTAAAGATGTACGTTCAGTGCCATCACGGGCAATGACCGCACTGACGTTCTCAATATGAATGCAACAGCGATATTTACTCGCATGGCTCTGGATACGGAGGTCAATATAGTATCTGATCCTGACGACGAAGATGTCAGCCTGAGGTCATTCCGTAGAATGAAGTAGAAGATTCCACCGTGTTCT
The DNA here is from genome assembly GCA_022818075.1 of Armillaria altimontana. NCBI lineage: Eukaryota > Fungi > Basidiomycota > Agaricomycetes > Agaricales > Physalacriaceae > Armillaria > Armillaria altimontana. Next base: position 257,477 of record JAIWYR010000005.1, on the reverse strand, counting down.
CTGCTCGAGTTGATACGGCTTGAAGGAAGTTTCCCGGTCAGATTATGGCTGTGGTCACTGGCGCAAACTGCGGTATTTTCTGTTAGGACCTACAGATATTGGTCAGACATAGGTGCACAATAAAGAGAATCGGAGGGCTATTTAAGAAGTAGAACCTAGGCCCGCTAGGTGACGCTTCTCCGACGAGACCTGACTCAGCAAATTTTGTTGTTAAGACTTGAATATTGTGTTGCTTTGCGGGAAAGGTCCAATGCGCCCACTAAAGGGACAGAAAACAACGAAGCTCGTAAAGCCACTAATCCGATATCAGAAGATAAAATCAGTAAGGTGTAGAAGAAATCCTGTCGAAGAGCGAGGTAGCTGATGGTTTGACATCAAGCGTTGATTGCCAATTCCTGACACCGGCTGAATCGTACCGGTAGCCGATGAGGGTTGTACTCTCCCGTCATCTCAGCATCTTTTTCTATTCACTCCTTGATGGAACATGCTACGTATAAGCTTTGGTAGCCAAATTCTAGGTATTCAAAGGCATCAGAAGCAGATTAGATAAAGAGGTATTCATGGCGATAAGTATTTAATACATTACGCATCAGACTCCCAGATCAGGTGTTCCGACATTATCCCAGGCCTCATGGAACCCATGGCCTATCATACAACATCAACAATTTTCTGTATATAACTCTGCCCAGGAAGCCAGCCCCGAAAGTAAAAGAGAATCGACCTTTGAAAGTTGCGCGGCTTAGAGGTCCCAAGGAGCTTAGGGAATTCAGCGTTTCCCGGACACTTATTCTCTGCACGCGGCTTCGAAGCTACTGTATCCCCTGGTAATGCGAAATCTCCTTGTATCATAATAGTCCGACTGCAGACAGATCCTGGGTATGGAACCTTCTACAAATTTCTTGCCAGGCTCCCTTGATGGTTCTGAGTCATTGTGACTCCACTGGGCCTATTCAGTCATGTTCTTCCTTTGGATATGCACTTTCTGAGACCGAAATTGCGGTACTTTCTCAGGTTGGCATCTTGAAGCATTTAGGAAAACAGAATCCGTACAGAAACATCACTCATTCTGGCGCTTGCTGAATATCAATTTGAGGGAGATCTCTTAGACTGAAAGCCTACACCTGGACTTCTCGCCCACGACCATTGAAAGCTGCATCATTTATTGATTGACTGAAGTTGACAGTTGTCATGTCCGCTACAGAGGTAAATAACAGTCTCCGCTAGGGCGACTTCATTGCGCTATGTTATAACAAATGACGATGCTACGGAAACCGGTCAAATATTCATATTACATGGTACACAGACCAATGCACTTTGTATCAGAATTATAGCCCAATATGGTCGACGGGACAATATACAAACCGACCGGCGACGCAAGTATCACGTTGTCGCGCTGACATCGGAATTGCCGCTTTCGGCAGGTCCTTTTTCACCTACCACACGACCACCTCGGACAGCATTTCTTTGACTCTTTGACTCTCTTACAATACCCCAATACCACTTTAAGGCTTGGATTATTTAAATTTTTGTCATTTATTGACCCCTGAAATCGGTATGGATCTCCTAAATATCTTCTCAGCATGGATGTTTCTAATTCTCTTGCCAGCAGCACAGTTCCACCATGACGCGCATTACCAAAGACTCCATTAGCTCGAACTCGCACCCCAGCCACCGGATTCGTCAAAAGAAAACACAGAAATACCAAACCGCTCCCATTGTGAAATCAGAACCGAGGGAAGAACAAGTCGACGCAATCATCCACCTTTACTCACCTTCGCCCGCCAAAGATTTGGGATGGGACCATCCTGACGAACTGGACTACAGAGGTGCATCGGCGTGGTCCAAAGACGATATCGTTAAACATCTCGTCACCCACTCATTCTCCGTCCCAGGCCGTACACATCGTTCGAAATGGGCTACTATCACCTCGGCAGACGGATCTACAACGGTAGTACCGAACGTGTATCGTATACCACTGATGTTCGTGGGGGAATTTATGTGGAGCTCCCTCCGGTTGGTCCTGGCGGACGACAAGGAGTGGAGCGAGTTCAAGACCGGAATCCTACACGTGTCAAGGCTTTGTAAAGCGTTTCTTGAAGAGGTCAGGCGAGCGATGAGTGAGGAGGGGGTTGGAAGGAGCTGGAGGTGTGCAGTGTTTGATAGAGCCCTGACACGATATCACATGGGGTGGTTGTTATCCCACCCAGGATATCTGAAGGAGTTTTGGGAGATGTATGGGGACGAGGAGTATTGGAAAGATGCCGTCAAATCTGGTGAGTTTTTCCCTCTCTCGCAGTTAGGGTGCTGATAACTGTAGATTGGAAGCGATTGGTGCTGAAGGGACTGAAGGGATTCAAACTTGATGAAGAGCAAATCGAGGGCGGCGTTAAGGCCAACAGGTGGATGAGCGGGCTAAAGGAGGTTCGGGGTGATTGGATATGGGATACGAACGAGAACGCAGCGCTCCCTGCAAGGAACGCTCAGGATTACCTGGAGTCTTGGCAGCGTACAAAGGTCTGGAGGGACCGGCCCGCAGCCCCACCCACATTAGCCGACGAAACCCTGTCGACGAAAATGCATGCTCTGGAACCTTGTGATCCTGTAAATTTGCCCATACCTCCCAACCTGGGCTGTGAACCTGTCACCTATGCCATACCCTCTCCATCGCCCGAGCTCTACAAGCTTTTGCGCCTAAAGTTTCAATCCCAAGAACGGCGTATCGCTTCCTTGGAAAATGAAGTAGCCTTACTCAGGAAATCAGAGAGGATCAGAGCGACCATAACCGTTTCCAAAAACGCGGTCAGCTTTGTCCCCACCCCCAACTTCCCTGAAATTTCTGACCCGGATTGTTCGACGAGCTTCTGGAGAAATCCGTTGGAGCAGTTGTTAGATGTGGATATGGATACGGACATCGACGACGACGTTTCTTCACCGTTGGTAAAATGCGAGCCTGAACCAGAGCAAGCACAGCTGAAATCTATGTCGCGATTGAAGGATGATATGGATGATGTAGCGTCAGCGCCAATCAAGTCATTGCGCAAATTGCAGAGGATGGAAAGCTGAGAGCTAGTGTTTCTGGCGCTGTGTTTATTTGATAGATTATTTTTATTCGTCTGCTCGTGTCTGGATTAACTTTGCAATTTCTCCCTCATTGTCTATGCATCACCGGTGTTTCATACGAATAGAAACACTCCTTCCTCACTCTCGTCTTAGGAAATATAGTATGCCTCTACTTACATGACACTCGCAAATTGGGACTTTCAGTCCAGGCTCTGGAGAAAACGACACGGGGAAATGCTTGCATGCATTCAATAAGAAATGTAATCAAAGCCGTCCGGGGATGGTCATTCTGCAATAGTAGATGGCAAAGTACTACTAAGTATACCAACAACTAATAGGGGTGGGGATCAGACAAAGGGTTGAGAGAGACCCTCACAAATCATTTCCAAGGTGATAGTGGGACCTTCGCTAGCAGATCAAGCAAAGAAAGACGTATGGAAGGCACGATTTTCTAGCCCATTCAGCCAACCATAAACGCGAATGGCACCGGCCCTACACCGCCGCGGACGCGCCGCGACAGGTGACATGGTTTCGCGTCAAACTCAGGAAAATCAGATTGGAAATTAACGTTCAGCGTTCGGCAACAGTCACTTTCATTCGCTTTCTCGACACTGGTTGAACGGTTTTGTAGACACCGTATACCGGCATTTCTTCGGAACATCACTGATCTGTGATAGTGAACATGAACCACCCGCTGCTGACCAAGGAGAATGCGAGAGTTCACTTGAAAAAGCAGAAAAGAAGTCCTTCGAAAACTCTGGGTCGTATGGCTATCAGCTGACCATGTCCTGCTCACTTTAGTGCTCCCGTGAAGCTGCTATTGCTGTACAGCTGGCTCCTAGCTGTCGCCGCTACTCTTGATCCCCCTCAATACGTCAATCTGTTTATCGGCACAGTCAATGGGGGACATACTTTTCCTGGTTTGTTTCAAAGAAGTTTGTACATGCTGGGGAGCTGAACAGACATCAAACAGGCGCAACAGTTCCTCACGGCATGGTTAAAGTAGGGATGGAGACTGATTCGCCTGGAAACGTAGGGCATTTTATATTCGATTATCAAACCCTAAGCTTATTTCAACCTGACGCACGCAGGTTACAACGGTGATGCCAGGTATAATGTCACGGGCTTCTCGCAGCTACATCAGTCTGGGACCGGAGGAGTATGTCCTTTTGATTTCTTACGACTGGTCGCTCAACTTGTTTAATAGCAAGTCCCTTTATCGAACTTCAAGCTTTTCCCCATACACAACTGTTCGGCGTTTGAGCAATGCCTCACGACGATCGACTCGAGGAAAATACTGCGTCATGTACTACCTGATGGTACGGATCACACTTTGCGATATTCCATCTTACTGACCAAAGCTTGGCATTAGGTTCAGTTGATGACTATGCCTCGCCCAGCTATTTCTCTATTAACCTCTCTAATTCAATCAGAGTTGAACTTACATCGACACGACGGACCGCCTTACATCGATACACTTTCCCTGAAGAATCTACTACTCCTAGGATCTTTCTGGATGTTACGAACGACGGACAGATTAGCGCCAATGACATAACGATGCTCATCAACCCGGAGATGGGTCGCATGACAGGTGCGTCCCTACTTCCCGTCAACCTTTTGGTACCGTGTTTCACACACACACACTTAGCTAGTGGGAGCTTTGCCGACTCGTTTGGAATTGCCCGCTACAATGCATATGCATGCGTGGATTCCAAGGCTGACTCCAGTAGGCCAGTCGAATATGGTCCTTATAAGATCAACTATCCCGGTCTCTGGGGGACGGATATCCAGCAGCACTACTGTTATGGTATCTCTCCAGTATCCCTAGTACGGCCTTCCTTCCCATCGTACGACACTCATGACACTCATGATATTATGCTACTTACGAACATATGACTACCTACTTACTATTACGAACCTCTCGGCCGCAGTCGCGCGACTCTGTATGAGTCACACGTTAATTTACTAGAATACTTGGGAACCTTCTCCCGCAGTAGTTAGAATAGTACTTAAGGACTGCGCCAACGAATGTATGACCTTACCTTACAATTTACTTTGCCTTACGCATCACCACATTCGAGTGAACTTAGGCATTTGCTGAACCCGCGTGGTTAATCAGCTCAATCAACACTTAGACTTTCCCTCCGAGGTAAAGTTGAATCCGCTTCATTAAGACTACTGTAGTATTTCGACCGTATCTTCACGGGGTGTTATGCGTTATACAACATCTTCACAGAACTACATCTTCATTATGATGTCATCTACCTTAATAGGCAGTCTGGCGTATGCCGGACCGAAAATTTATTGCTTTATTGAGTAATTTAAGGCACTAAATGAGCCTGTTACGCGCTACGAAGTTCGCCTATCTTCACATAATGGACCCCCGTTACCCGCTATGTGAAGATACGGTCGAAATACTACAGTACCTATGCCGTAAACAAGCTTCTTACTTTCTTACTCGTAGACTAGTCTCATCTCTAACAACTACTATAGTGAGCACTAACCGACTTCTTGAATCTTCTGCTCTATTTTGTCAGTAACTTTTTTTCTGGCAGCATGGGGATACGAGCACGGTGGTTTAGTCGGGTATCCAGGCTCGACAACGGGACCTACTACCATCCTAGCGCGTGTCGGCATCTCGTTGCTGTCTGTAGAACAGGCGTGTACCAATGCGGAGGAAGAAATTCCTGACTGGGACTTTGAGAGGGTCGTTCGAGACAGCGAAGCACAATGGTGGGACATTCTCGGCAGAGTGCAGGTCAATAACAATGGCGTGGCCGATAATACAACGACTCTGCTGTACTCTTCCGTGCGTCTTCCTCTCACGTCCGTCCTTTTCCGGTCTTGAAAACAACAAACTAGCTTTACAGGACTCATATCACTCCTGCAGATCGTGAGTCACGTATTTATCTGCCTACACGACAACAATTGATGATCTTCTTTCAGTGACAGGTGAAAATCCAGGGTGGTCTTCAAGTGAGCCTTATTACGACTCGTTTTATTGTAACGTCAGACCTACCTCGTTGTTATATGGCTTTCGTGCTGATCTTACTTGTGCAGTGGGATACCTACCGAACATTCTTTCCTCTCATGTCTCTCCATGACCCCCAAGTATTTGCAGATATTGTTCGGGAGATGATCGATATCCAGAAGAACGAGGGCTGGCTTCCTGAGTGTCGTGAAATGGGAACAAAGCAGTACGTTCTGTATTCCTGTGCGTTTTCATATCAAAATTCACATGAAGACCAATAAAGATTCGTCCAAGGCGGGAGTCATATGTCGATAAAATTCCTTCATCACACCGAAGGGTTTCTCATGACCTCTAGATGGTGACCACATCCTAGCAAAATTCTTCATCAAGTCAATCCATTCATTTCTTTCAAGCCCAACAACTGGTGTAACCTATCGGAAGATATCAAAATCACACCTCTTCATTAGGTGTTTCCGATAAAGATCTGTACAACGCACTTCTCGCCGACGCGGAGAACACCCCTCCAAATTGGAATGTCCAAGGCCGGCAAGCAGATGTATGGAAAGAGCTGGGTGTGTATATCCCAACATGTCGGTCGAACTGCCTGACATCCTTTATTCAGGCTACATTCCTTCAGACACGATGTATCGTGGTGGCGCGAACACTAAACAGGTTTCGCGTGCTATAGAGGTAATTCTCGTGTCCAGTATCTCCTTTGTCTTTCCGCACTGACAAGGAATGCCTTAGTACGCTTTCGATGACTTCGCCATCTCACAGGTAGCCAAGGGTCTGAACAAGGTTGAAGATGCTGTGAAGGTCTGGACTTTCTTTGTGCTTCTTCCACGTGCGTATAGCTCATCTCTCATGACAAGTATGCTGCCAGAGTGCGGAACTTTATGAACTCATGGAATGGGAACGTCATTGTTCCGGACATCGAGGAGGATATTTCCGGGTTCTTCCAGGTATAACCGAGTTTAATTTTTATTACAATGTTGCTGATGAATAAATATCCCCGCTTTGCTAACGGAACGTGGAACTACACCGATCCAAGGCATTGCAGCATTCACGATCCAACTGGATCGACATGCTTTCTGAATGCCATCCGTCGCGATGGGTTCTATGAGACGTCTCCTATAGTATATTCTCAGTTATATGTTTAGACTTTTGATACATTACCGTGCTCATTTGTGCAGTATGTTCCGCACGACACAGCCAAGCTTATTAAGCTGCAAGGCGGCCGTAAGAAGTTCATTGAACGACTTGACTGGATGTTTGATAATGTGGGTACACTTTACATTATTTTATCAGCCGACATTTAATCGTCAGATAGGGCTACTTCGATTCGACAAACGAGCCGTCACAGCAGATACCGCATATGTATCACTATGCCGACAAGCCTGGGTATAGTGCGCGTCGCGTAAGAGAGACCATTAATCAATACTTCAACACATCTCGAAATGGTTTACCTGGGAAGGATGGTACGCTCGCCTTTCTTTACCTTTCTTCATGCAACTGACGCTTGACAGACTCTGGTGTGTATCTTTGAATCTAGCAGTCAATGATGTTGCCGTTAAATCATATTTAAAGGGGCGATGGGCAGTTATGTCTTCTTCTACCTCGCTGGGATGTACCCGTTTCCGGCTACAAAACAGTATCTCCTCTCTTCGCCGTACTTCCCTTAGATATCGTTTCATAATCCTCTGTTGAATTCCACTACCACCATCGTGAGCCGAGGGTTCGGTAGCGGCACCTATGTCAGAGTACCCTTGGAATCATATCACTCAAAATCATGCTAATGTCAATATAGAGCGTAACTGTCAACGGCAAGCCACAGAAATCAACCTGCTTTTTAGACTGGAACGTTTTCACGATGTCGTCGATAGTGACCTTGGAGCTTACAGATGACATTGAGGTCAACTGTGGCGGGGAACTGCCGCCTTCTTTATCTTCTGAGGATACGACCAGTGATTGTTAAGTAGTGAACTACGAAATATGATGCGTTCCTTCAAGCTACCCCAGGCAAAACATTGTTACATTGGTTCCCGTGTTTGCGTCCGGGCCCCTGCTCAAGCAACGCAAACACATATTCTCCCCTCTCCAGTTCCCATTCATATCTCCTATTAATGATTCTTAGGTACCTGTCTACCTTGAGCTCCATCGTCGCCACCTTCGTCTGCCCAGCATTGAGATAAACTCTGTTGAATGCGACGAGCTGTTTCTGCGGGTGTACGATGGCGGAGACTCGGACTAACAGATAGACCTACAAAAACAGGTAAGCAAGGGGAGCAGAGAAATGGCAGCCTTCATACCTGAGCGACGTATGAACCAGCGAGATTCCCTTCGTTGGTGATCTCCACGCGGAAAGTAATTGTTTCGCCTGAAGTGAATGTCTTCACTCCACCATTGGAAGTGGCGTTGAAGTTTTGTACAGAGAGCGTCGTGTATGACAGGCCGTAGCCGAAAGAGTACTGCAGCCACATCAATCAACAAAGCATACCAGCTAGGTAATATAAAACATACCGTAGGAAAAGAAATCAGGTCCGTATCATTCCTCGCGTGATCCGTAAATTTGTAGCTAACTCCGAAGTCAGAGAATGGACGACCGAATCACAAACTTCATCCTCACTTGTAGTAAACAGGCAGCTACGCCACATTGTATGGCACGCTCAACGGCACTCTTCCACCAGGATTGAATTCCCCAAACAAAACATCCGCGATAGCTTGTCTGCCCGATTGACCAGGGAAGAACTATGCTAATTGGTCAGAACCAAATTAGGGTTATGGTATAAATACCAACGGCATTGATAGCGGCGGCGCACCTGTTATAGTACTCTGGGATCGCAAACGGTCAACCGCCCTCTAGCACGAGTACCACAGGTTTCCTCAAAGCGAAGATTGCATCAGCTAGTTTAGCTTGAACAATATATCAGCACCGAAGTATAAGGAAGCTTATTGGACCCACTTTGATCAACGGACAGGCCCAAGGTAGCCCAATCTCCACTTTCGCCGTCACTACTCCAACTGACGCCGACTGCTAACACGACAACGTCCGCCTCATTCGCAACATCTACAGCCTTTCTAACGGGGTCCGTTCGATCCACTAGGTTCCAAAATAGCTCTACCTGCGCGTTGATCGAATTAACATTCTCGACCTTTTGCCACAGATTCCATGCCTGGAACTCGATCCTTATTTTATGTCTCGCACCGGCTCTCCAAGTAAACGGAGCTCCCCCAGGTGGAGTGGTCGTCGCATTCGTGAGGACGTAGCCTAGTGACTGGATGTTGCCCATCACAGTCCCAGTATCTGAGAGCTCAGACTGAGCGACTAGGACGTCGTCGACATATAGCCGCCCCGTATTGTTCGCATAAACTGCAATGCCGATGTAACCATCGACATTACTTCCATCCACCGGTACCTCGAGCTCGCCTTCCCAGACTACACTAAAATAATTTGATGGCAGTCCGAGGGGAGGGTATATTCCCCAGTCCCGATTTGGTTGCTCCTGTACTTGGAAGACTGCGTCGAGAAAATTTGTATCGGAGTAGTACGTCGCGAGCAATCCGCTGGGAGTACCGTTAGAGGAGAGAAGCTATCCCGGTATGGCATGCTGGGCAGCGTACATCCAGGTATCAGCACTCCAGCTCGAGACGAGGCTGACATCTGGGTGGTTTGTAGAGAGGTACCCCTTCATCGCCTGCCTTATGGTGTTCGAATTGGCGACGGGGTACTCACCCCAGGAGCCTGAGTAATCACCATAGTTGAGAATGTTGGAGAAGGGTCCGATGAGTGCGATCTTGGAGATACCTTGCTCCATAGGTCTGATGGGAAGCGTCGAGTTTTTGTTCTCGAGGAGAACGATGGAACGGCGGGCAGCATCGAGAGTGAGGGGGATATGCTCGGTTGTTAGATTATTATAATCGAGGCCGTCGGGGATGTATGGATTACTGAAGAGCCCGAGGTCATATTTAACTTTGAGAACCCTCCGAGCATGGGATCGCAAGGTAGAGTCAGCAATAGTCCCATTTGCTATCAGATCGATAGTTCACTGTGCTAAGTAAGTATAGAGATAAAGGCTGTAGCCAGGCTGACTCACGTCAAGATACGTTGGCAGATCATAGTCATAGAACTGCAGATTTCCGCCAGCGTTGAACCATTGTTGTATGGTATCCGCCGGAGAGTTTGACACGGTATGTCGCACATTCAGCATTCTCATTCCTTTGAGTAATCAGTAAGTCAATCATTTAGAAATTTTGAATCTCGTACCTGTGTCATCAGCCATGATAAAACCTATGTCAAACGGGTTACATGCGGGGGGCAAAAAAGCAAGATCTCATCAGCATACCATACACCCATCCAATGCATCATATAGTAATGGATGTACATGAGCGGGTATATCATCCAATTCATGGTATGCCCTATGGTTAATTCAGTGCCACTGCTAGAGGATTGTATTATAAGTAAGCACCTACATCATGACGCCTCTGGAGCCTCCGAGCTCGAAAGCAGCCTTAAAGGGCACGAGCATCTCCATCATGACTTGGCACAACCCATGGCCCATAAAAGAGGCTGCATTGATTCCGCCATGCGGACTGTCATGAGCGGCGAAGTGCTACATCAACACAAGCAGTGAGTTCGTTGCCTGTACCGAAGTGTACATATTCATACCTTCATAACAGGAACTACAGTGTCAGGGTCGCCCCATTATCCATTCTTTGACAGACCAGAAGCGAACGCGACACCCATATGAGATGTGAGAACAAAGTCTTCTCCCCAAGCCTCTATTAACAGGCAGTCAGCTCTATATACACAGGACATTTAAAAGCGCAACGTACCCTGCACCCGTCCCCACCTCGGTTCTTTTCCCAAATCAAGAACGGGAGCCAGACATGCATGGATACCTATAGCTCGAGCCTCTTCATCGACGGCCCTCCCAACTTTGTACACTATCTCTCGATCGAAGCTAGCGCCCATTCCTACTGCTTGAGGAAACATCGACTGCTTGAATGATCCCACACCATGGACGCATTTTCCCAACTGCATAAAAGGGACTCCGAGGTGGCTCTTGTCGCGATTAAACTTCTGGAGCGTGTTATAGTAAGTCCGATCGGTCGGATACCAGTCGTGGATAACACCAATACCAGCTATTGGTGCTGATTGCATAGCAAAATCTGCTGGGGTATTAGAAGTAAGGAATATATTGTAAACATGATAATCATACCATATAGCTCATTTTCTGACCTCGGACCAACAACATTATCGGCGAACATGAGATGAAGCTGCATAACAAGCTCGGGAACAGTCATTTTGTTGACAAGATCGTCAATGAATACGTCCTTGTCGAGGTTGAAGCATGCTTTTACGCAGCAAACAACCGCCAAAACGGCAGTCGTCAACTTGAAGACCATTTATTCATTTATTTCTTCCTCGATGTTGGTTGACTTTTGCCGTTCCGGCTGCTATAGATGCGAAACAGTCGAGGAGGACTTCAAGTTTCAAGCCCTTGTAGGGTGAAGGCAAGTCTGGTGAAAGCCAAAAGAGCATTCACAAGCAACAGTCATAATACGTGAGTCACGAGAAGGGCCACCAAAAACGTACTCGATCATGAGTGACAGGTTCGCGATGGTTCTTGGACGGTTCTTCTGCTCGCGTGAGGTGCCGCAGTGAAGTGACGGCACACATACGTTGCGCGTACGTAGGCTGAAGAGAATCGCAGGATGTTAATGATACAAGCCGCTTGTTTCTCTATCAAGAATCAAAGTGAAGGGAAGATAACGAACTGAGCAATGTCTGAGCGCTTGAGCAGTACAGTGATGGATCCAATCACAAATACAGGCGGTGGTACGGACCGAAGTCTCCGAACATGAGTTCTATTTTGGGCCTTAAAGCCTCCCATGACTTGCACATGACTTCCCTCGGTGAACCTGCCTTCGATTTTGCCTCTAAAATCTGCCCGGCGGACACTGTCTTTATCAGAGACACCGAAACTCGAATGTTAGCTACAACAAAACAGTGCGTATTCTGTATTTTCTCTATATTACTTTATCTTACACTGGGAAAAGTCGCTATAATATACTTATTTGTTCCATAGGTCGCTCTTCTGTTCAGCAGAAGCACACGTTCCGCATGTAATCACTGATCAAGATATCAGCACAACGCGGGAGAACGCCGCACCGTGCTTGTGATTTTTATAGCAGCATACCTATTGTCTTATCTCTCGACGGTCCGATTTCAGCGTTATTTGTTGGTGTCTATCAATCGAACAGATATAAATCCCAGCGGACCTTGTTCGGAGCGGTCAAGTACATCTTTCATGGCTATAGACAAACTCTCTGAAGAAGATATCAAAGGAACCCCCGCATCCCCTGTCATCTACAGTCCTCCAATCAGCAGAGTTGACGTAGCCTACAATGCCGAATTTTCAAAAGCTGTAGAGACGACTTTGTTGGATCCAAGGAGCAAGCGGGCGTTTAAGGTACTTTCAACTTACCTTATCTAAGTAACCTTATCCCACGAAATCAGCTCTATTTCATCGTAATGGTGGGATTCTTGAACGCTGTATCTTCTGGATTCGATGGAAGCCTGATGAGCGGTATCAACGCCATGGACCAATACTTGGACTATGTACGTCCTCTTCTATGTACCCTTGGTTCGCTGAAATAATAAGTGTTAGTTCGGCTACGAACAAGTTGGCATATCTACAGGAATTGTTTTCATGATTTAGTAAGTACTCTATATTTTTATCCAGCCCGAAACGCTAATCCTCTTGATCAGTATTGTCGGCAATGTCGTCGGCGCATTTTTTGCAGGCCCGCTTAGTGATATTGTGCGTAATACTCATCCGAGATATCTTATCTAACCTCGATTTATTCTAGTGGGGGCGACGGGGTGGAATGTTTACTGTCAGCCCTTTTCGTTCTATGGTGTCCCTGCTGACTGCGGTATCAGGGCGCCTTCTTCATCCTTATTGGAGCGGCTATAATCGCCTCTGCTCAGAATGCGAGTGCTTTCTTAGGTGGTCGGGTGAGCAAAGGATTATTGTTTCTAGGTCTGCACTCATGCCTCTTCTAGTTCATTCTCGGGTTCGGAATCTCTATTTCTACGACGGCCGCGCCAACATGGGTCACAGAATTGGCGCCTCCTCAATGGCGAGGTCGTCTCGGTGGCTTCTACAACTCGTATGTCATCGTTCGCGTTTAAATACTGTTGCACTGCAATATCCTCCACAGATGCTTCTTCATTGGCAGCATACTAGCCACTGGAGCTATGGTTGGTACACAGAAGATGAACAGTACTTGGGCTTGGCGTCTTCCGCTTATCCTGCAAATTTTCCCTCCGGTACGAATTTCTCTATGATTCTATTCAGGTTTTAATGGCCCGTCCAGATTATCGTTATGTGTTGCTGTTGGCTCTGTCCTGAAAGTCCGCGGTGGTACGTTCAGAAAGGTCGCTTGGACAAAGCGAGTGAAGTCCTTGTTGGCTATCACAGCAATGATGGAAAGACAAATCCAGTTATCGAGGTGCGGTTGATCACCTACTCTAGTCATCGTGTTACTTCTCTGACTTGAAACATTCAGCTTCAACTGAAGGAGTTTCAAGATGCCATAAAGGTCAAGAAACGTGAACCGTTTTGGGACTATAGCGGTCTCTTTAAGGATAAAAATAGTCGTACGTCGACTTTTGATTTCATTCATTACTGCCCGCATTGGTTCTAACATAACGCTGACGGCCAGGATGGCGCATGCTTTGCCTTGTGCTGATGGTATGCTGTTATCCTCTATAATGCACGTGTATCTGACCCATATTTCAGTGTGTAAGTCATTCTTCTTCTCTCTTGTGACCTTCATCGGAATTCCTCTCCAAGGTCAACGGACAACTTGCAGGGAACGGAGTAAGTTGCCAAGCGTTGCATCTTACTGAATAGCTATAACGGGCTTTCCAGCTGACCTATTTCCTTCCTATGCTGATGAGTAACGCTGGAGTAAAATCAAAACATCAGCAACTCGTCTAGTGCGTCACTTTCGACCTCGTCCGTTGCACCTGAGCTTATCCTCCCTTTCCAGCAACTTCGCGAATTCAATTTTATCGGCATTTGGCGCCTTTAGTGTATGTCATTTCCTTCTCCGGTCGCGTGGTTTTGCTGTCATCTATTAAAGGGTGCTGCATTGTCCGACCGTATTGGACGTCGCAGGCGATTATACATCGGGGCTTTCACACTTGCGGTATTGTTAGCGATGGTCGCCGCCTTAACTTCCGCATGTACGTCTAACGCTAGCTTGCCCATTACCCTATTAATTCTAAAGAAATTCTCCAGATGGTAAATCAGACAATGCGAACACGACCGGCACCAACGCTTCCATCGCCATGGTTTTCCTCTTCGGTGTCGTTTACAGTTTTACGTACACTCCTCTTCAGGCGTTGTACTGTGCAGAGTAAGTACCTGTTTTCCGATGCCATCTGTGGCTGCTAATGCGAGATCTATAGAGTTTTGCGACAGGACATACGTGCCAAGGGCATGGGAAGTAAGTCTGATTTACGACGCAGTAAGTTCCTTGCTAATCTGCACCTCGTTGCTCTTTGCAGTTCATATCCTGATATCCAATGTCGCCGGCTTCATCAACACCTTTGGAAATAGTGTTGGTTTAGGGCGTCTTGGATGGAAGTATTACTTCGTGTTCGTCGGATGGGACCTTGTTGCATCCGTTTTGTGGTTTTTATTCTGTGTGGAGACCGTGAGTGAAGTATTGGTATTTTCTTCGGATGTGGACTAACTAATTCCGCCTTCTCAGCGTGGACGTACATTGGAAGAATTGGAGGATGTGTTCAATTCTGCGTGGCCGGCTATGGCAAGTGCCCGCAAGATCAACGTCGGCATTAAGACGTCGGGTCAAGTCGACGTTTTGGAATGATATAGCGGCTAAAATTGAGGTTCTGCCGTTACGACTGAAGTCGCTCATAGGTTTTCATTTGAATTCATAAGATAACCATATAACCTTTTACGACCTCCAAATTTTTGGTCTTTTCTTCCTTCTTACAAAGGTCTCCTGTCAGTAACCACATCTCTCAGTTCTTTGAAGTTGAAGCTCGTCCGAGATGACAATTGACGTCCTTTCCCCTCCTGTTACATATCCTCATTATTTGCTCATTATGTCAAACTGTCAATGCACCATCATCAATACCTCGTCGTCTCTGTATAGGCTCGTCGGTGCCCTCTACCACTCTGAAAAATCGATGATTCCATTCGGATTCGTCGCTGGTGTGTTCATAATCACTCTGAATCGTCCCCCTTTAGGACGTAAAATTAAACCCAAAAAACCAACCCTCCGGGACCCATTTCCCTATGCATGCTCATGTGGCTGCGAGACTTCTGCTACCAGTGGACTACCTACATGTGCATGTGTGGCTGCCCCCTGGTGCCCGATTTTGCTGTCGGCCCTCCTTTGTGCGCCCGCCGTCGTGTGAGGATAAGGTTTCGGTCGTCTGTAAAGTTCCTCGGGTTGATCCGGAGTGACGTCATCGTAACTATTCGTCACAACTGGTCAGCGGCAGCGCGGGTCTTGCATAGTCCCTATTCAGAACATTGCTCTCCATATAGTAAAAAAGTCTTCATCTCAATGACTGTGAGTGTAGTGCCAGACAAGCTAGTCTTATACCTCACTTTCATCGCGAGCTCCGACCGAACTGACCATCGATTTCGCCAAACCAAACCACCGCTTAAACACAGACCGTTCTAATATTCCACTCGGGTGGAGCTGCTACTGGGGCGCATTTGATGGCAGCGACCTTCTAGCACCCTGTATCAATGGTCGCATCAGAGAAAATGCCATACTGGAAGGGTGTTATGGCATTTATGGCGATATCTTCTTCGTCATGTACAAGGTTGGGACATATACAATCATTATTCGATGCGGCGACGATACGAGGCAGTACTACCTGTTCAACCTTGACATGGACAAGCTTTACAAGTTCACGGAGAAATATCCGACACTTGAGGCTTTCATGGAACGGGCAAGACTTTGGATCAATGGGGACGAGCAGATCTATTCGGTGACCCCATTTGCGGCGACTGACATAAAGCCAAGGCCAGTTCCACCCAAAGAGTTGGAAGATGCGTGGGATCTCGAGGAAGAGGCGATGTCCTAGCTTACGATATGATGCATGTAGGCGTTTACTAGTGTTACCTGTAGGAATCATCATCTGAAGCATCTAATTGAAAGCCAGCTGGATTACCACCTAAATTTATATCTTGCTCATAAATACCACAGCCGGATAATGTACCTCAGCCCCAATTTATCTCCACAAAAATAGATGGAGTTGACTTCAATCGATGACTTCTTATCCAACAACGCGATTAAGCTATGGGAGGTACTTTGCCACCAACACTTGAAAAAGGAGCGCGTGTTTTGTCACTCGCTCCATGAAAAGAAGGAATCGGAATGGTATAGGAATGGTATAGGCTTATGGGCTACAAGGAGTATGAAAGTGCAGACGGGGACAAGGACGAGATTGAGCTTGGAGAGCCGTAGAGTTCATTTGCGGTCGTCAGAGCCAAATTCGGAAGTTACCAACTGCAACCGGCATTGCGGGCCGAAGTTTTTTCTCGCTTACCACCAACAACCACCGTACGCGATGGATCTGACATCTACTTCAGAACTATCAGCGCAGCGCGACGAACATAAAAAATAACCGTGACCGTGCTACTAAATACCAGAGCAATTTGGAAGCGATTCAGGATGCATCTGCGTACCGAATAACCGAATAAGTTTGACCACGAACGACCAGTGATTTCCTCTGTTGATTGGATGAATTGTTATGCTATTTATACCGCCTTTAGCCAGACACGGAGCAATCAGTGTACAATACATATTTTCAGGTTATCCCTTTTCTGCGATACACTTAGTATCCCATACTCTGACGATTACCGCAGTTCTACAGAAGCATATGTCGGGCGAGGCTGTCCCGATTCAAAAGTTTTATTTCTTCCTTCATTGTTCTCAGTGTTCAAATCCTCTGACGCGTCCTTGAGTCATCGTTTACACTGTCACTTGCCGTGCACGACTTACATTTTATCAATGCAAGCCGCCCGAGGGTATTTCAATTTCACAGTTAGATTCGGTCTGCGGCCCGGACCGGCGAACCAAGCCTTACGTCAAACGCCCATCATCCATAGCCACTGGCTTAGCTACTCTTCTTCCCAAAAGCCATCAGTGCGTTCTTTATATCAGCCGTCTTCCAGCGTACTGAAACACCCGATAGTAGCCATGGACCCGTCATCTGTGCTTCCCGTAGAACTCCTCTCAAAGATCTTTCACCACTACCTCACCGATCGCGAGATCCCTGTCCAGTCATTCGATTTCTCCGATGGACTCTGGGTCCTCGGGAAGGTTAGCAGTGCATGGAGAAGTACGGCTAATTCCTCCAAATCACTGTGGTCGACCATAACCATCACCAAGGCGTTTCCTACACGCGACACCCGAAAGGACATCCCGCCACTCTCAAATCCCAGGGTACTATCTCGGAAGAATGCCACTGAAAGAAGGAAACAAATCCTCACCGAGATTCTTCGCCACTCCGGAGATTATCCTCTCATCATATCTATATCCTTCCCCCTCTATATGCAACATCGCGAGGTCGTCCCCACTTCTGACTATTGGCCGCTCTGCACCATTCTCGCTGCTCACAGCCATCGGTGGCAGGCCATGGAACTCGAAGGTCACCCTTACCTTTTGAATGATTTCGTATTTACTCCCTCTTTTCGACTTCAATCATTGCGGAAACTGCATGCGATGGTACGAGACAAGGCTGTCCTGGGTCAGGTTGCCCGTCTCTGTCCAGGCCTGGTGGAATTGGTAACGGGCGTTTCGCAAGGCGAGTACACTCTCGTGAGGATCGAGATGCCTGCGCTCGAACGCCTTGAAGTGTTAGGGAATACTCACGCGCTAGATTGCATCTCTGCGCCCAATCTAAAATTGTTAAAGATCAAAAGCGATTCGTTCGCCAATATACGTTCTGACCACAATAGATCTCCCGTCTTGGAGTTTCTCCGCCATTCAAAGTGCTCAGTGCGCACGTTGGATATCAACTGGCGTGGTGCCCACGATGACCTAGTCGCGATTCTGTCCCTTACGCCGTCACTCGAATCTCTCGAATGTCGTGTGCCTTTCACCCGAGCATTCCTTGCAGAGCTGAAATCCCCGTCTTCGCTGATTCCTAGTCTGCATACGCTCACCCTGCGGTTTCACTACATCATTCGTTTCCCCCATGTAAAATTCATTCTTGGCATGGTCGAGTCGAGGCTCGCGGGCGGAATTTTGAAGAGCGTAAGGATTCTACCAGTAGGCAGGACCTCCATCAAAATGTTCGATGAGCAACTGGCCGTCATCAACGCCCCACCGGATGTCACGGTTTGGCTCGAGGACAATAGTGGATCGCCCACGGACCTTCTTTTTCCTCCCTTCGCTGGGGAGGATTACGACGGTGATATTTATATGCGTCAAGTTTATAGCGGTTTGATTACAGAAGACGATCTTCCGTGAGAATGATCTTGAAGTGTTTACTGAGTAAGCGAGCCCAGTATTCAGGAATGATGATGTCACTGACGCGTATACATTTAGATACGAACTTCTTGTCGAGAGGGATCAGTCGACACCTATCGGACCTTTCGGATGTCCTTATTTATAGATGAGTAATTTCTGTTGAATGGCGCAATCGTTACCGTATTTCAGATTTTTATTCCATTGCGCACCTCAGTCTTTTTACACCCATTCGAGTGAAGACTGAGACCGTCGTTCATTGTCACTTCTCTCGAATTTTAGCTACATATTTAGCTGTAAACCACCAATAGATCATTCACTACTTCGATATGACTACATTATGGTGACCGTTCATGATGCTTGCTGCCTTCCAGGCTCAAAGGAGGAAAATCGTCTATGTGGACTTGTATTCCCTTCTCGATTGTGAAAGTATGTTCTGCAGGAGAGAGAGCTGAAAAATTGAACGTCAACCCCGAGATTGAATCATAAAATAAACAACACCCTGAGTTGGTTTGCCTGCCAGAAGGTCCAAAATCATGCTCACGAAGCTCTTCGGAAGAACCGGACCAATGGGCCAGTGAACCAACGCGGCATCCAACAAAAAGGATGCCGTCTTCGTTTCAGCATCCGATGCTTTCAAAGTCAGCATCTTTCGGCAAACCCACGGAAGCCAAGCACACAGACAATTTCAACATGAACATCATGCATGACCCTATCTTTGTTAAGGGTTCCGTTTGCAGCTAACTCTGGATATCGTTGACACTAGAAATTAATCTTTCAGGAGATCAGACGACAACGCAAAGGAAGACACGACAAATCAAGGAAGCATGGAGCGCCGTCTAAGGCCCCAGGGGCCAGGGATTACAATGGGTTAACAAAATTTGTGCACCATACGAAACTGTGAACACCAAAGAAAAGGTTTACAAACATGAATGACCTCATACGCCGAAGGGGAGTCGACCCCCTACCGCTTGCTCAGAGTCATTATCTTTCCATGGAAGGCAAGCATGATAACCGTTTCACCATCGGCATAGCATCCCTTCGACTAGCTCCGTAACAGGTACTCCATATAACTGCATTAGATGGATCTTTTTGGTTCTGGCAGAGGAACTTTAGAATACCTACTGTCTCTGTGATACAAATAGTGAACAGAAATAGATTTAAGGCGCTCACCCATGCGTATCTACTTGCTGTGTGAATAGGTCATATAGCCCTTGAACACCCGGTATCATCTTTGGCGACTACCTAAAGGGAGATTAAACATCAGCAACACACGGTAAGGATACAAAACATGGCCCAGCAATGGCTACAGATTTACGTCACAGGCTTGGAACGCAGAACAACTTCTGCATATACTTACCTCGCGTCAGCTGAGAAGGCATCAACAGCGCACGCGACCAAGGTGGTTGCCCATATGAGAGTCTACAACAGTCAGCTTAAGGTGAAAAGGATCCATTTCAGCACTTCTGGATGGCTCGGATAGGTGAATGATAGATGCGTCGGTTCTGGATGAAATACAAGTAAAAAAGTGCTCAAGACGAGACGAGAAGATTGTCCACACCACTTGATACCGCCCGGAATCCGACGGCGCCAACTAGTGGTCGAACTCGGAATTTCCTGGCTGGTGGGTTCAGTCGAGCACGCAAAGATTAGATATATCCTGCTTGAAACTGATAGAATTTTCTTCAGCTTCCATGTTATGAGGTAAGCTCACTTTTTCGGCACCCCTTGTAATAACTGGAATGAATTGTCAGCGAATATTCGATGCACAGAATCAAACTAGCCCGCACGTCCCATCCGAAATACTGCAGAGTCATATTGAAAACCGGGGACGAGCTGCAGTACAATCACTGAATTGACTTCCGACGTATTATACAACGACTACGCATCTCGGACCTTTCAGAACGTTCGTGAACCCGGGGATACTGATGAAACCGGGCGTTGAACAGCTCATGGTTCCAGAATCTGTTGGCAGCGAAAGACATACATCAACCCAGAGTGGGTGGATTCAGTAGCATAACAATGTCCCAGATAGGCACCCTTGCCTTTTGTATGGAATACAGGACTGGTACGCTCTATTTCAAATGGAGTGATGCCATAAGAACCCCAGACACTGCGGATCGGATATGTTCCTGTGCCTTTTTTTTAATTGACCTCTTTTTTCCAACCCCGAATCCATAACCGGAAATAATACTTTCATAAATCCAACCGATACTTATGTAAGTGCCAAATATATGCCGAGCCGGGCCAGGCAGGGATGGAAGTCTTGATGTCCGGCCTCCGCACATGGATTTAATAACAAAGGTTTTGAGAAATAATGCAATGAACATTATTGAGATAATGCTTGCAAGGCCCACATCAGGGACAGAGCCTGCTACGTTTACTCCCCTTGAAAGTATAATATTATCTTTGTGTTACCGTTGTGAATATCCTTGAGTTCTGCAGAAGAGAGTTTCTATCATGGTAATTCTAATCTCACTTTGTGCAAAGAACTTATCATCATCAAACATCAAACTGGAAGTACTTATTAAATAAGCTCACACCTTCTCACAGAATCCCAGGCAGACAAAGCTTCAGCCGGTCAACTCCACGATAGTAACAGTCAGTCATATGTAAGCAGTGACAAGCCAAGTCATCGCCACACCGCATATTTTACCTTCAAGGAAGTATTTAAGCACTAGGCCAGGAGATTTTTCCATAAATAGGAATTTTCGTGACATCGGACTTCGGCTTTTCGTCAAAGCTCAGAAACCATCATCCCTCTATAAGACCTACTACTACTAACGTAGCAGGAATAATACTTGCAAGGTCTTAGTATCTTTTTTTTACTAGCTTATCTCGGAGTCACCATGCTTCTCTTCCACCGCTCCTCTCCTCGGTTACTGCGTCTTTCGGTGAGTGAAAATGCTTTCCATTGTTGACCTGTGTCGCTTGTCTTTCGTGCTCTACTATTCATCAACCCTCCCCCCCTCCCGAATCTGTAGTTACTATACTATTATGGCCGTATATTCACATAACCCATAACAAGGACCTTGTTAGACCCGAACTTCAATCAAAGATAAACAACGGCTGTCTCGCGTTTGGGCAGTCACCGCTGAGTTCTTTAAACGATTGAGAGTGAAGGTTTAAGTCCTTAGCACTTAGCGATAGATAAGACAATAGTTTCGGTATAGATTAAACGTTAGCTCGAAGCTAGGGTATAACTAGCGAGAGCTTTACTACTTAAATACTAAAAGTAAGGGTCTAAATATAAACCGTTCGTGAGAGTGGAATGCTTGAGCACGCAATATCGAAGCGATAGATACTTCAACCTGGCACACTGTCACACGATAGGGTGCAAGGTGGAAGTGGCTACTACGCCATGTAGTGCGTAGTGTCGAAGCCGCTGCTCGGTGTCTGTATGATAAGCGGTCCGGACGGTCCGGTGACCCGGGTTATGTAAGTAAAAGAATAAAAGTGGTTAAATCGTAACATTACCCCCTTCTTAAGGCAGGCGTCCCGACTGCCGCTACGGTCCGCTCCAGTCGTTGGGGAAGTCTGCTTGATACATTCCTCTAGCCTCTCCTCCATATGGGTCGTCGACAAGATCTTCGTCTCTGATTGGTGGCTCTCCGTCATCAGATTCGTTGTTCCAGTAGTTTTGTAGGAGTCTGTACCACTCAAAATTATAACTTTTGAGGGCTTTGACCCACTTTTGGAATCCATCTGTTCGTTGGACGAGGTATCGAACATTGCCGTCACTGTCATATTTGTGATCTAAGATCATGGTGACGGCTTTGTTCGGTGTTACGATTTTGGTGTCCACTCCGTCAATGTGTTCTGCCAGGAATTCTTCGATTAACTCGTCGGCATCCATGTCGCCTTCCCGTACCCAGCTATTTGATTCTGGTCCATAACCCTTCCACTTGACGAAATAATCCGTCGCGATTCTCGCTGGTTCTCCCTGTCTCCCTCGAACATTTCGTTGCCTACTGTTTAAGACCTTTTCGACTTCGTAAAGTTCATCGCCGTCGATCAGGTCTGGTGGTGGTGGAGGGGGTTGTTCTTGGTTCGGGAATGCGGGCGGGGTGTAAGGGGTGAGTAGCGATTCGTTGAAGGTAGGGTGGATTTTCCAGTTGACTGGTAACTTTAGGGTGTATGCCGAGGCGCCCTTTTTGCTTTTTATTTCGAAGGGACCTGTGCGTTTATCGTCGAGTTTCCTTTTTGGCCGGGGAAGATGGAGATTGGTTGTGTCAAGCCAGACCTTGTCGCCTGTTTTGTACTCGACGGCTGGTCGTTTGTTTTTATCGTACTGTGCTTTCATTTGTGATGCAGCCTTTTCGAGTGATTTCTGGGCGGTAGCATGGATTTCTTGCATTTTGGAGACAAAGGAGTCGGAGGCGGGGGTGCGGAAAGGGGTGGTAGATTTTGCTCCGGGTAATACGGCGGGATTATAGCCGTAGTTGACTTCAAATGGGCTTTTGCCGGTGGAAGAGTGTTTTCGGTTGTTATGTGCGAACGCGGCGAGCGAGAGCCATTCTGCCCAGTCGGTTTGGAGATGGTTGACGAACATGCGAAGGTACTTTTCAATCTCCTGATTTACGCGTTCGGTCTGGCCGTCCGTCTGTGGATGATAGGCAGTGGAGGCGTTTCCCTTGATTTGGAGAAGATGGTAGAGGTCTTTCATGAATTTGGATACGAATACGGTTCCCCGGTCTGAGATGACGACTTGAGGCATTCCGTGCTTGGCGTACACTTCATCGCGTAGGATTTTTGCCCAGCCTTCGGAGGATAATTCTGTGGAACATGCAACAGGAATGATTTCCTTCGAGAAGCGGTCGACGATTACAATGATGGCGTCGTGTCCGTCGCTCTCGGGTAATCCAGTAACCATGTCTACGGAGATGTGAGTCCACGGGCGGGATGGTATTTCGTTGGGGTGTAGTGGTGCTGCCTTGGCCTGATTACTGCTCTTTGCTCGCTGGCAAGTTTCACAGGCTCGTACATAGGCTTCGATGTCTTTCTTCATCTTCGGCCACCAGAACTCTCGTAGGACGAGTTCTTTGGTTTTTTCGATACCTGGATGTCCAGCGGTGATGTGGTCATGGGATCGAGCGATGATTTCTCCTCGGAGGGTATGGTCTCGGGGAACATAGATCCTACCGTCGTACCAGATGAGTCCGTCTGCCATTTTCATACCTCGGTCGTGGTCGAGGGAACTGGCGACAGCTCGATCCCAAAGGCGATTATTCTTTGTGGCGACTCGCACGTCTCGATGGGTTTCTTCGACGGTGGGCATAATCATTGCTCTGAAATGTTCCGGAGACAAGACTATTACTTGATCATTATCCTCCCGTCCCTGATCATGGTCTGCGCGTCGTGAGAGGAGGTCAGCCTTTTTGTTGGCGGTGCCGGCTTTATGATGGAGGGTGAAATGATATTCTGCTAGCTCGGTGATCCATCGGGCTTGGCGTCGGTTCACTTTCTGGGGCTTTCGGAAGTACTGGAGATTTTGATGGTCTGTCCAGATCTCGAAGTCTTGGCATGCGCCCATAAGGTAGTGTCTCCATTCCTCGAGGGCGAGCATGATTGCCAGGAGTTCCTTGTCGTAGATTTCGTAGTTACGTTCCGTAACTGAGAGTGATTTCGACAGGAATGATACGGGTCTCCACTTGCCATCCTGTTCTTGAGAGAGGACTGCACCAATGGCTCCTTCGCTGGCATCGGCTTCTACTCGGAATTTCCCTTCGTTCGTTGGTACCGCGAGTATGACGTCCTCTGCTAATTGCTTCTTTAACTGATCAAAGGCTTCTTGTTGAGCCTCGCCCCACCTCCACGCATCGTTCCCTGTCAACTGGGTCATAGGTTTCACGATTTTGCTGTAGTCTTTGATGAAGCGTCGGTAGAAATTGGTGAATCCTAGGAAGGATTGGAGCTCCTTCTTCTTGGTCGGTATCGGCCAGTCGGCAATACCTTTGATTTTGACCGGGTCCATGCGGATGCTCCCCTCGCTGATAATGACGCCTAGGTACTCCGTCTCTAGGACTTCGAACTCGCACTTCTCGGCTTTAAGGAACAATTTGTGCTTCCTTAGAGTTGCCAGGACTTCCCTCGTGATACGGCGATGCTCCTCTTTGGTTTTGGACATGATCAGGATATCGTCCAGATAAATGGTCACCTTCCCTGATGCGATGAGATCTTTGAAGATATCGTTCATCATCCATTGGAAGGTGGCGGGCGAGTTGGTAAGCCCAAAGAACATAACCGTTGGCTCGTACAAGCCACGATTTGTCCTGAAGGCTGCCTTCCATTCGTCTCCCGTTTTGATTCGGACGTTATTATATCCCCATCGCACGTCGAGTTTAGAGAAGTATTTGGCGCCGCGCAGTTTATCCATGAGTTCGGAGATTAAGGGAAGAGGATAACGGTTTTTAATCGTCATCTCGTTGAGCTTCCGGTAGTCTTGGACAGGTCTTAGCTTGCCATCTTTCTTTTTGACGAAGAAGAACGGGGAAGCCATAGGTGACTTGGATGGGCGTATCCTTCCACTAGACAAGTTCTCGTCAAGGAATTTGTCGAGCTCTTCCTGCTCCGCTCGGTTGAGTGGGTATACTTCGCAGTCGAGGTTGGCGTTCGCGTTGGGAATGAGTTCGATGGCGTGGTCCCATGGTTTAGGTTCTGGTAGATCATCAAAGTTTTCTTTATCGAACAAATCTTTGAAGTCTCTACACCATTCGGGAACCAGTTCTTCGAACGTCTTGGCTTCCTTTTTCGCGTTTGCCTCGGCTGCTAGGTCATTGGCCACATGTCGCATTGCTCTAATGCGAATAGCTTCTTCAAAGCTTATCGCTAGGATAGTGTCACCTTCCTCCAGCTCTTCGTCCCACTTGTCATACGGGTCCGCATCAGGTAAGGGGAGCGGAACATGACGGCATTGGCATCGGGCGAACGTCATTTTTCCGGTCCGCCAATTGATCAATGGGTTGTGCCTGATTAGCCAATCATGTCCTAAGAATATGTCCCGATCTTTTAAGTCAGTGACGGCCAGGTCTATGCGCTCGGCGTGGTCTCCGATGATGATGCGTAATTCAGCGAAGGCGGTGATCCGTCCCGCGCTGTTTTTTGATCTGTCCGCATTGTAAACGGTAATGGGCGCTGCCGTGGCGCGGGTAGGGATGTTGTGTTTCTCAACAAAGGTTCGGCTGATGGCGCTACTGGTACAGCCACTATCGACTAGGGCGGAGGAGGAGATTCGGGGAGTGCGGCTGGACATTTCGATCTGGACGTCGGTCGTTAGGGCTTTCTCGCTTCCGCTTACTCGGCAGATATAGCGTCGGGGCTCCCGCAGTTCCTCCATCCATTCCAGCGCGTTGATGCGTATGGCTCCCTTCAGTCCTTCTAGCAACTCGTCCACCACTTCCTCCGCTCGCGTCTTGTGAATCCAATTCTTTAGGATCGCCCTTGCCTCCGATTCCGTTCTGGCGTTTTTAATCCCACGTAGTGTCCACTCGGCTCCAAATGGCTTCAGCCATTCATGTGGGACCTTCTCAGCCTTCGTGCCGGAACCTGCTGGTTCGGCTACCGTCGGCTGGGTCACCTCAGAGGCTACAGAAGGGGTTCGATTAGCTTCTTGACTTCGTTGGAAACTCGTATCATCTTCCTCGTCGGGAATCTCCTCTAACTGTACCTGAGGCCCCCTTTTTACCGCCTGGGCACTAGCAGCTTCCTTCCGTTCGGCTGTCTTGGTCGGGGCCGTTGCGCATCCAACGGTTCTTGCCACATGTGCGCCTTCGTTGGGATCGCCCGGTGGTGTGTTGGTTTTTAGCAGCAAGTTCGTCTTGACCGAGGAGTCGCCGCGAGTAGCGACAACGGGCTGCACTTGGACCGTAGCAGAATGCGGAACAGCCTCACCCTCCTCCTCGGGACTATGCGAAACGTTCCGCTCACCTGTCCCGGGGCCTCTGCCAACCTGGTCCCAGTCTTTGTCTTGTCGCTGGGTCACGCTCCCGGGGCCCTCTTGTCGGGTTCGCCTGCTGCGCACGGTGTTCAGGTCGTCCTTGGCCGGGGATAGCCACGCGGTGTTCTCTGTTACCAGGGGAGGTTTCGCCGAAGCTATTTCCTCAAAATTCCCAGCGAGGCTGGAACCCCGTAGAGCCGCCTCAGGGGAAACCGGTTCCTCTGCTTCAGGGGGGGCGTGTCCCTTCAATGAAGGCGCTTGTTCCCCTGTCCCGTCCAGTCGCTTGTTAGGCGCTGTTACGACGGGTAGCACTATGGTGGGTGCCTTTTCGTTCGCCGCTTTTGCTCGTGATGAGTTACTCGCCGAACGCTTAGTCGGTGGTGATGTCCCGACGTCCTGTTTCGATTCTTCCTTAGTCTCTGTCTCGGTAGTGAAGTCGCGAAATGGTATATTCGAATGCACGTTTGAAACTACAGAAGTACAATGAGCCTGACTAGCGGGCGACAACTGCGTACCGGATGAAACTAAGTCCTTGGCCGAGGCAGTCGAATCGTTTACTGCTCGGCGCTGTCTTTTACCTCCTCAACCTTCGATTCCGTCTTCTCCTTCGTCGCGACGTGGTCCCAGTAATATTCGACCCGTCGCAAATGTTCTTCCTTCGTCCTGGCGCGCTTGGGGCATTCCCGCTTGAAGTGTCCGATGTCCCCGCACCCGAAGCATTTTGCTTTGGCGCGTAGAGCGTCGATGTCCATGGGCTTCCCCCCGCCTCCGTAGGTAGTGCCGGTTCCGGTTTTCTTTTCCGGGGTGCCAGCCTGCTGCTGCTGTTGCTGATTTCCCTTCCATGACGTATTTGTCTTCGCCTGCTGTTTCCAGTCCACTACTTTAACCCCTCCGCTAGACTCTGCTTTCTTCGTTCTCCAGTTGTGGTCGATGCGGAGTATGCGACGTTTCCACTCGGGATAGTTATGTGGGGGATCTGCGTCCGACGCATAGATGATGTCCTTGGTGGAAGAGCGGCACGCTTTCTTTACTTGTGCCACCATCATCTGATCGATTCCGATAATCCCTGCTTCGAACGCAAGCGAGTCGAACTGCTGGAAGAACAAGTCGCCGTCAGGGAAGGTGCTCTGTCGCAGTTGTTCCCACTGTGCGAACTTGATTTCCGCATTGGCGTCCTTCCAGAATCGTCGCCTGACTTCGCCTACGAAGTTCTCGTATGCAGGGTACAGTTGATCCCCGTTGGCGTTCCTCCCGAGTTCCCTGGCACACAACTCCCACCAGACTTGAGCGTCTTTTCCGAATCGCGATGCGCAGAAGATAACCTTGTGCGGGTGATATCGGAAGTATTGGTTGAATACGGAAAAGTACATGTCGCACTGGGAGAAGAATCGGGCGATGTCGTTGGAGTCGCCGTTAAAGTTCTCGGGGACCTTGACCATCTCAGGTTTTAACGATGCCCAGGGTCCTTGAGCGTTTTCGTCGAGAACCCAGGGGGCGGGTGGATCTGGTGGTCCTGGCGGCGGGGGATATTGCGGTGGTGCCCACCTCTGTGCTACGGGCGGGGCTACCGGGGGTATTGGTCCGGGAATCGGCTGTTGCGGTGGGCCGGGTGGTCCGGCGTTGTCATCTGCGGCAGCAAAGAGCCTAGGCGGCGCTTGCGTGCCTGGCGGTCCGTATCCCCGGGGATAAGCGTAGCTCGGTACCTGGTAGCGGGGAATGGATATTTCGGCCCGTCGTGGCGGTACCGGTGGTTCGTCTGGCATTGGCTCGGGGTACACGTAATCGGGTCGTTGGTAGCGAGCGGGGACCTGGAGAGATTGATCCGGATGGATCATATTATAAGCCTGATGGGCGAAGTGCCTGGCTTCTTCCTTTAGGATGTAGTCATATCCGAAGTGACCGTAGTCCATTCCGGCTGGGGTTCTGGCCCAGTCCTGATCTGCCAATAGTTCTTCTTTGAAATGATTAAATAGGTCAAGTAACGTGGCATAGAGAAGTATGTCGGGGATTCGGGTTAATTTACCCGTCGCGAGGAGGTAGAGAGCCTGGGGCATGGTTATCGGGGTGATCGGCCGGCGGAGTGTTTCGGGGTGCTGGTGGCGGGGGAGTTGGTGAGGCAGCGGGGCTTCCCCAGGGATTCCCGTTGACATGCTCTGCCTCGGGGAGTACCTCTGTACTGGTTCCGCTGCTCTCATCCCCGCTGACTCGTCCCGTGGCCACATTGGTCGTCCTGAGCCTTGCGATGACTCGCTCTGCCCCTCGTCTCTCCCTGTGATACTGGTCGCGGAAGGTGAAGGGGTCATACCCGACGTCCCCTGCCCTAGGCCTAGGGGTGTCTGACCGTGCCCATGCGTCGTCGATCCGGTTTCTCTCGGCTGAGGTGAGTCCGGTGTCCGGATCGTACCCGACGCTGTCCTCTCGTCTGTGCCTTCTTCGAGGTGGGCGAGGTGGGTGGAGTCTTGCCTGACTCGAGCTCTCTGGTCGCTGCTCGAACTCTGGCGTCGACTCTCTGGGCGAGATTGGAGGTGTCGGAGGCTGCTCTGTGATCTGGACGGGCTGCTCTGGTACACACTCTGGCTCTGGAGTTCTTCGTCGATATGGATTTCCCCTTCTGGGGAGGAAGGCAGAGGGAGGAAGGTTGACGTTATCCCATAGCTCGGCAAGACTGAGCGTGGGATTGGCTGGTGAATTCCCAAGACCGTTGCTGGTAGGTCGCTCTGGAACTGGAGTTGCTCCGTCGCCGACCTCCCCCAAGCCGAGTCGAACGAGGTATCTTGCCAGGTCTGCTGCGTTAGCGGCGGGAGCTGGTCGATGGGGATGGGGGGTATGGCCGGCGGAGCCGGCTGCAGAATCCTGTGTAAGAGAGTGCCTTGCTCTGGCAGTGTCTCTAGATCTTCCTTCTTGAACGCCTGCTTCCATTTCCCCAAGAACGTCATTTTGCGTGGCTCGCCTGTTGACGCGAGGGTACTCGTCGACTGTCTCGGTTCTTCGCCCAGGTAAGGGTGGGTAGAAGTGGATCGGTGGTGGCTGTGGGATGACATGGTTTATAGCGGGTGGAGGGTAACGTATTTGGTTTCGACGAGGGCGAGGGTATAATCCGTACTCATGCAATACTGCTAGCACTACTGCTGCTGCAAAGAGAGCGGTTCCGACCCCAAAAAAGACTGCAATTAAGATTGCCTGGAGTGTTGTTAACATGAGGGTCCTGGTTAAGGAACCAGGGGAAGCTTCGAGCTAAGTGTTAGACCCGAACTTCAATCAAAGATAAACAACGGCTGTCTCGCGTTTGGGCAGTCACCGCTGAGTTCTTTAAACGATTGAGAGTGAAGGTTTAAGTCCTTAGCACTTAGCGATAGATAAGACAATAGTTTCGGTATAGATTAAACGTTAGCTCGAAGCTAGGGTATAACTAGCGAGAGCTTTACTACTTAAATACTAAAAGTAAGGGTCTAAATATAAACCGTTCGTGAGAGTGGAATGCTTGAGCACGCAATATCGAAGCGATAGATACTTCAACCTGGCACACTGTCACACGATAGGGTGCAAGGTGGAAGTGGCTACTACGCCATGTAGTGCGTAGTGTCGAAGCCGCTGCTCGGTGTCTGTATGATAAGCGGTCCGGACGGTCCGGTGACCCGGGTTATGTAAGTAAAAGAATAAAAGTGGTTAAATCGTAACAGACCTGTAGTATGAAGATCTCTGAAGATGGGATATTTTCATCTGTAATCAGCCTTTGTCACAGTCAGAAAGGAATAGTAAGGTATACTGTTTGTAAAGAATCCCTATCAACTCCAATCATATCTGCATTCAACCAGAGTCCCATCCAATAAGCGTCCCCACGTGTGCTCATTGCGATAAGGAGTATTCATCAGATCCATGTAATCGACCGGCATTCGGTCCGGGGAACAATAGGCGCCCACAAGCGCTCACTGCCCATATCGGGGCATCCCCGATGGCCAAAAGTACCTGGAAACGGGCATCGGACTCGATGACTAGCTTAGTCAGCATATTCTATTTCTAGAACATCGACATCGATGATGGTTAAAGTAATCTAAGGCCCTGTGGGGCTAAGTGTACATCTTGCGCCTTATACCACTAATCTACTATACAACGAGTGAATGTGGGAACTCAGCTCTCATTGGCTACACAACTCGAGCTTTTCATTGAGTATTGTGAGGTAATGTAGACTGTTAATGACATGGTAACTACAGGAGTTTGCATAAAATCATTGTTTAGTACTGTGGGTACAATATAGCAGATGATGAAACCAGATGCAAGAGAGAAGGGAACAAGAGGTAAGGAACCGCCACAGCGTCTTAATAGCCAGTTCAAAATGTGGAGTTTTTATGTGTTTTTTGTAAAATAAATAAATAAAAAAACGGTGAAATATAACCAAAGGTTGGTTCCTCATAAAGATACCGGAAAATACAATATAAATGATGCAAAGATGACAACGGTTTACTGGATAAGACCCTATTGCACCATAACGATGGCCATCAGTAGTGTCCCCTTTGGGACTGTCATCTCCGATGGCCAAAAGTGCATGGAAACGGGCATCGGACTCGATGCTTAGCTTAGTCAGTGGAATCTATTTTTATAACATCAAAATCGATGATGACGATGATGGCGTCCATGTTTAAAGTAATCTAAGGCCCTATAGGGCTATGTGTACATTTTGCGCTTTTGTACCACTAATAGTAATTTAATGGATCTGTATGTAAGGGTATCAGTATTATGTGGGCATTTCTGAGGTTCAATTTCTTGTCTTGAGCTCTGGTGGGTGCATAGTCATTCATGGTTGTGTGTGGTTTTGTGGAGTGAAAATGTTTGAATAGTGGATTGGGCGTACTTGGCCATTTCAATATCCGTACAATCCTTGCTAGGCATGCAAATTGTCGCTTCGATGCACTAAAAATAGACTATGATGACTAAGCAGAGCATCGAGGCCGATGCCTCTGTCTACCTAATTTGGGCCATCGAGGATGGCAGTTCTGAATGTTCACATTTAAAGTTTGATGGCTGAATGTCTTTGAGCAATGTCAAGGCTTCGGTGGATGCGCATTGTTATAATCGATCACGACAGGTAGATTTCATTGGCATGTGATGGATGGCTGTCTCTGCGAGACGTCTGGCCACAGTATAACAGAGAAAGTTGGCAGATAACTTTGTATCACCGATGAAGCCCAGTTAAATGTCTGTGGGCTTGGGTGGGTTTGGAGAGATACCAGTCAATCAATCAATGGAAGGCTGTTGCTCGCTAAGAATGGGGCATCGCACAGTTTGGCGACTGCTACCTATGGATACCCATTGATGCTCACAGACTATTTTCGGTGCGTATCATCGATAGTAATCAATAAGACACACATTTATTTGCTTGCTAGCTCTACAAATTGAATACACCGGGTAGCTACAGGCCTGCAACCTATCACACTCCCATCTCCTGTCCATACATGGGCATGCGGCTGTCAGAAGACTGAACTGCGAACCTGGCTGGTTTTAAGCATATATCCGTACTATATGATAGAGCTTTAACGTACTGCATGCGAAAAAAAAGAGTGTGGCCAACGAAAACACGTCAGAGATCAACCATGGGAATGTAATTTATTTTCTTATGTCCAAACAACTGTCATCAATTCATCGGTCCTACAATGTTTTCTGCCAACTTTATCTCTTATACTACGATGTCTAACTGAGAGTACTGGTGCTTTACGTGTGCAGTGATCCATCACATGCTGAGGAAGCTTATCTATCATCATTGATTAAAACAATACATGTCTACCAAAGCGTTGATGTTGCTCACAGCCATATTTAGTCATGCAAATTTGCACCATTCACTCCCGTCACGCCTAATTTTCTGCATGAAGGAAATATGCATTGGCGCTGGAAATGCTTCGATATACCATTTCGGTCAAGTCGGAAACAGAAACCTCTCTGCCAAAATCTGATTTCTGGGAGATGGAAAGGTGTCTGAAGAAACTTTTCCAGATCGGTAAATCATTTCTGCTTGATTTCCTTTCCGCTGATATCATTGTGGGCCAGGAAGTGGTTCTCGATGGCCCTAACTATCTGTGCTCTTGTGATCTTGAGGCATCGTTCTCGATGCTCTGCTTAGTCATTGTACTCTATTTTTAGAGCATTGAGTCTCGGGCCTTCCGCTATACTTTACTTGATAAAATTAAAACAAAACCGGCATCATTGCAGCACATAAAGAGAAGTTATATCGGAATGTAGAAAGGAATGGTGGTGTACAAGGACTGGGTGATCACTGTATATTGTGAAGACAAGGGTGACGCAGATCAAGTCAGTGTTTTGTGGGTCGTGTGACAGTTGCCAAAGTCACGACTGTTGCGTAGTCGTCACTGTCATGGTCAGTAAACAACCGCGACTTTCCCCACGCCAGTGCGACCTTGGCAAAACCGTGACAAAGCAGTCGGGGTCGGAGACAACCAAGTTAGTCGAAAACGACATCATATGTAGCTTCACAGCCACAGAGACTCGGTCAAGATCATTTGCGTGACCGGCAACTGTCGCCCCGAAGATTCGCAATCAGCAACTGTCGGGCGACCATAGAACACTGGATCAAGGTCTGGCTATGAATTGTTCAATGGTTGATTTTGGGGTGTGTAAAGACTGCTTGCATAGCTTTATCTCATTCTATCCTCTACTAGTTCTGGTTTCTTATTGTAAATATAAAGTATGTATCAAACATTGACTGCCCTTGAAGTGAATACTTTCAAACTCATGGCACATCATCCGCGACAGCCCACGTTATGAAAGCACAACAAGCGATACTGCGACACCTATCAAAGAATGAATCGCCACACTGGCGCGTTTATTGCGAACTCCGACACGTTTACTTATTCAGGGATATGGGGCGACAGGTTAGCACCCAAAATAAGGGAGGAAGAGGAAGAGGACAAATCGGAAGATGAGGCGCCAATACCTAGCCAATATGCACCAGATCAAAAACACAAACAAACTGCCTTGGCAAAATGCCGATATAAAGCAATTAACTGTACGCGGGTGCAAGAATACAAGTGAAGTACGTTACTACGCAGCTCACCCGGAGAAACCATATGCAAGAGAGGAGAGAACAAGAGGGAAGGAACCTCCACGGCGTCTTGATAGCCAGTGTACTTGGAAATGGGGAGTTTTTATGTTTTTTTCAAAAGTAAACAAAATAAAAAACAGTCAAATATGACCAAAGGTTGGTTCCTTATAAAGATACCCGCAAAATACCCATATAAATGGGGCAAGCATGACAAGGGTCCTGGATATGACCCTACTGTTCCATAATGAGGGCCATCAGTAGTGTCCATGGGGAACTGTCATCCCCAATGGCCAAAAGTACCTGGAAACGAGCATCGGACTCGATGATTAGCTTAGTCAGTGGATTCTATATTTAGAGTATCGACATCAATGATGACGATGTGGCGTCATAGTTAAAGTAATCTATGGCCCTATAGGGCTACTGTACGTGAGTGTACAGTAGAAACCGTAACGCGTAACGGTCGACCTGTTTCCCTGTTTTTTTTTAGTTACGCTATAGAAAATCATTGAAAAAATCGTAAAATAAAATACCGTTAAATTTCAAGTACGAGCTCTTTCAATATCAATTGTAATTCTAAATGCTACGTCTCTACTCATCCACCTGGGCAGGGATTGGTCACTTCGATCCCGTTCTGGAAACATCCTGCTCCGCTGAAGAGTTTTTGACCGGGAGGTCGGTGCTGGTCCCGGCCGAGCCGATGTCAAATACAAAATTAAATCAATTACTACGTGAGTCCAAAATAAACATTTAAACTCCAGCAATTTGAAAATGTCGAAGGTGAGGAAGTCTCCGGGGTCATGGTGCTATATATGGCAAGAGCAAATACCTACAAATACCGGTTATTATCATAACCGGAGCATACCAGTCCTGTATTCCATACTTTTGATATCCAGAGCTCGTCTGACTTTGCAACAATTCTCGTGCTCTTTGTCTCCGGATATCGGGTACGGTATTGGAACGAAAATAATATAAAAATATATAGGCGCAGATAGCTTAGTGCTGGGGAAGCCGACTGAGTAGTTGCACCCAGACAAGCTATATGGAATGGCATTCAAAGATTAACGGTACAATTGTAGCATGTACTATCATTCGTGGAGAGTCTAGAATACCTTGCAAGCGAACGGAGCAATAGGACAGCAGTCAATTTAAGGATCTTTTATTGCTCGAACTGGGTTCCGAGAGCTAAACTGAAGTGAGGGGAGAAATAATCGAGCGAAGACTCAAGGACTCAATAGGTGGTGGATTCATTGATTCATGAGAATTACATATTCCACATCGTGATGTAATACGTTACACGAACCCACTGTCTTTCCCAAGTATCGATGGAAAGTCTACAAAGATGAGCAGATCTTTGAAAGGCAATGAGCACGCAAAGGACTACAGAAGACAGACGACATACTGGGTGTTCCAATTTCAACATGATCTCTGACGAGTAACCAGGTCCCAATTCTCACCGGATGATTCCGGGTTCAGTCACTTGGACGGATGATCGATGTCGATGAGTATTTCCAAGACCTGCCGGCACCTCCGACGCGTCAAGGACAAGCCGACCAAAAGCTTCGTGCGATGCAGGCAATCCGGAATAATGGAATCTCTTCGACGCGGAGGTCGCCAATTTGATAAGATCGACGGCCATGGCGAGTTCTTCCTCAGTAATCCTGATACCGGACCAAGGATTTCAGATTTGATTCTTTCTAAGGAATGACAACTGCTAACGACCCATGAGGTCTGAAGGAATTAATTTAAACCTTGTTTATAGTATTCACGTCGCGGTACCCTCGACAGGCTTGAAGGCTCCTCGCAGCGGAAGAAAACAAGGGATGTATGCTACCAAAACATCAGCTCGGGAACCCCAAAAGATGACAATTGACCTACTTCATGATTACAGAACATTGAATCTCCCGGAGAATGGACGGCCGGACTAGATTCCGTTCGCTAAGAGTACATGCGAAACGGTCTTCGGTCCGCTCAGTACAAGCTGGTGAAAGGGGCTGGCTATATGCGCATTGGTATTGTCCAGAATTTGACGAGAAAGTCGACGGCACTTAAGATGATGGTAATCAGGCAGTATGACAGACTGCACCTCGTCTGCCATGTTGATAGGTCCGGCTTGTGCTTTTGTATATGAGCCGAGTACTGATGACGGCATCAGAGCAAAGGTGCATCGGATTTCTAAGGTCTTCGTCGTTGTTATCGAGTAGTTGGGTTAAGAAATTTTCTATCACGTCTCAGCTTTCGAAGAGCCTGGATAGGATATCAGAAGGAAAGCTTTCGCAGATCGGAAGGGTACGTACCTCGGATTGTCTAAACTGACTCCCGAAGATGTCTCGAAATCAAATCAGGCATAGCATTCGCTGAACAACTTGCAGTCATCGTTCCATTAGATTTCGCCGGTCAGACCATCGCTATGATGACCTGAAGCCTAGTCTGGATGCATGGATAGTGTCTAAAGAAAAATTTGTCAATATCAAACGCTGACTATATGGGTCATGCACGCACCGCATATGCCTCCAAGTCCGAGACATTTGTCCTGACTGCTCATACTGCATATCCTGGCATATGTCCATCTTCCTCTCGTGAATCGCCTTGCTTCACAATGGGGTCTATCCATACCTAGCGCTTGTGTCTAGCATGGTCATGCAATTTTATTTAGTGCTGCCAGATAAAAATTGACGACATAAGAAAGATGAACGAACGTCTGGAGCGTACCTCAAAACCAATCTTGGCTAAGTCCCAAGATGTTGGTCTTCGACGACAAGCATATCCGATCCGATTTATACCGGATCAACGCACGTGATGGACGCGTCAGAAACGAGCCAAGAGAATTCTGCCTGCGTGCATGCGTTCATCTGCGTTTGCGTGAGTTCAACTTGCATACATTTGTGGGCCCATCAATGTGTTCTGATGTACGCTGTCCTGATAGCCAGTGTCATTTCAATGATACCGGTTAAATATGTTTTCTGTTGAAATTGACTTACTTTTCTGAGTTTCCTGGAAAGATCTCCGTGACTTATTATGACTCAAGAATGAAGGGGATTCGTCTGTAAAGCCTATAAATGCATACATATTAGTTAGTTCTAGTCTCATAACGACTATGATACCGTTTTATGTCAAAGTACTTGTAATTCCTTCGTTATTCTCAACTTTGAGTAAATCAGGCACCACCAAAATCAACACAAAGACTCACGCATCTCAGAAGTAAATCACACATGCGTCCAAACATTGAACGCAAGCGTTAAGATAGTGCACGCATGCGTTCCTTTTGCAAATGCATGTGTCCGAAATTAAACACAAATGTGTGACAGTGTTGTGACAAATCTGCGTTCGGTGCGTTTGATGCGTTCAAGTCCGAGTTGAACTAGTTGACTTATGATCGTTTCAATTTCTCCTGCCCGTAATTGCTTCCAGTCACTCACTCTAGGCAGTTATTGTATTTTTATGATGCATTCTAGTCATGCATAGCCAGGTTGCTATCAAGTCGTCGTTTTCGAGCCTGGATTTGGCTCAGTTTCTTCTTGGTTTCTTCAGCTTGTTCCTCAACAGAATGGTAATGGTACCATGGTTTTTACTGAAGATTATCATACCTCACAGCCTCTAACATCTCTTAAAATCTCCAAATGCTCTTACATTTAGAATACCAGCTCGAACATTAATGGACTCAGCTGTACAGAGACTCTACCATGTCAAAGAAAGTTAATTATGGCCGGCGTCGATGTCATACTGGGTATAAATCTGATAGGCAGTAAGTATTACTTACACTGTAACTAATAAAATAATTTTACAGGTTTCTGTAAGCCCAAATGCACAAGACGCCGAACAAACGCATCCATGTCACGCTCACGCAGACGTGACAAACGTATGCGTGAAAACGCAAACGCAAACGCAGAATTCTACGTGCCCTAACGAAAGGCGAGACTCGAGAACCGAACGACAAGTGGGGATCGAACACCCAAAGCAAAAAAAACCCGTTATCAAATGGAGTTTTATAGGACAGAATCGAAAGCCACTAAGCCACACGACATGTTCCTAAAGAAATAACTCTCTTATTCCGCTGTAATACTACTGGAACGTAAATCAGGCTCTAACCCATCCCCACTTGCTGACCTTCGAAAAATCGAAAACGGCGGTACCATCAGCGCAATGATACATCCAATCAACACAATAAATATTACCTTGTTGGAGGCAAAAATTACTACACGTTTGTTGATATGTAGACAACTATCATTCAGTTCGCCTTTCCCTATTGATATGGACGAGGTACCCGGAGGTAACGACAGCCAGGTAGGATGTCGATGAGTACTCAAGCGCTCAGGCCCAGGGTCAAAACGCACAGCTGAGGAAGCGCTGAAGTGGTCAGGGCGATGGGTCAAATTTGCTAACTAAAAGCAGAAGAGCGTACAAAATGATTCAGCTTTTGTCACAGATACGCTGAAGGGGTGTCAAACCCCTAGTAAGCGAAATGGAAGGCAACCGTTGTACCATCGTTATTCCAAGTATTGGCCGATGTAATGAATTAAGATGTCGATGGCTGAGATTAATCACAAAGTCATGCATCGATAATTTACCTACCAGATCATCTTCAAGAACGGTATTCCCCAGATTCAATTGGGGGATACTTACATATTACGAGTACCAGATTCCCTCGGCTCGATGTCCTGGCTCCTGATTTCAATGATCTCGCTTTCTGTGAGCCATACGCTGTGTGGTATCAATGCGGGTATCTACGAAGCACACCCGGCATTATTCCTGGTCCGAGGGCAGGCTATAGGTCCATTGCAAAGTAGCACAAGACGTGGAATCAAAATGAAATCGTACTCAACATTGTCGCGATGCAGAATTGGGGCTACTAAGCGATCATTATGGAGACTCGGCAGCCTAGAAAGAATGCATGTGAGTAACATATGCATGAGGCAAATGATTCGCCTCCCCAGGGATATACGCGGTTCGGATGCAAGGATCCGAAACATTGATATTCACTAAGCCGTCATTCAGGGTTTGTTTCACTGCGTTCATTTTGCCCTGATGGATATAGGGCTCGCTGCGTTTCGTCAAGGGGAAACTCAATGCCAACGCTCAGTCCCTCAAGAATCGCTCCATACACCAACATTGGAGTGAAGATCGCGGAGGGACTTCTGCAACGAGTTTAAATTGTAGACACACAGATGCAACGCAATAGCTTAGAGGCGGGTGCTGCATTACACAGGGAAGAATGTTTTTTCGTCTGTTTGATCCCTTGTACCTTCTTGGTGCAGAGAAGAAATTGGCCTAGCGACAGATGATCAGCAGAGATATTCGACGTCTATCGATATCAAGACAATGATTATGTCGAAGCAGACGACATTCCTAGACATAAATGCGGCGAGGTATGGTATGTCGTCGTTGCGCCACTGATAGAGGGCAGCAACTCTCCTAGATGGCTTTCCCTTCAGTAAGACATTTGAAGTGCGCACTTCTAGAGTAGCTTCATAGAAATGATGAATAAAAGAAAATCATTCATGGTCACGGTGAAGGGCATGTGTAATGAAAGGAGTTGTAACCGACTTTTTCTTCAAGCAGCATGGGCTACCGGCTACAGTCACAGTGAAACTAGGCTGCTTCGATTCCATCGCGCAAGAACTGCGAGCGTTAAGGGCGAGCATCGAAAACAGACGCGGGACTTGACATGGTAGCAGTGACCATCATATTGGCAAAAGGCATCCCATCAACGTCAGTAAACGAGAATGGAAGCGACCTCCAAAAAGTTTGAGACATGGATTAATGTACGACGGTACAACTTGAAGGCGAGAGGTAGATTTGCTCTCGTTGGTTGCGCAAGGTTCGTTCATGAGTACGTGTGTTCGATTCCTGCGCGGAGGATTGGCAACGGGGAAGTCATACTGTCTAGTGACGTATCCAGCTAACATGGGAAAAGGAAACAATGCGGACTAGAGGGGATTTCCTGACGGCACACTAGGTAAAGTTGACATCATCGTATTCTGTACAGTAGTTACATGACAGTATCTATACTTATATGTCAGAAGGATACCAAACCGTCGAGACGACAATGCTTACAGACGATTACTTTGTTATGTCAGGAACTCCGCGATCGTATAAGGAGTCGCACAGAGCCAAAAACAGCTCGTACTCCCTAACTGGTACGCATATATGCAGTACTCTCCTTCAGACCCAACGACGATGCAACCAGCATACTGATGACGAGCGTCAACGTTCGCCGCGCTAGTCCTCGCTACGTTCGAATTCAGTATCTGGGAAAGGGTCAGCTAGATCATTTCCGTAGGAAATCAACGCAAACCGGAAGATCTGACCAGTGGGTAGGGTACGCATTTGTTGAGCCTTAGTATCATGGATGCGAGGACTGGATGATAAAAGGCGGGTGAGTCAGAGAAGGGCTGGATAAGATGTGACATACTCAGTTGAGCATATGATTCTCTGCTGCTGTATATTCACTGCGCTGTGAGTAGAAAGAAGTTGACGTAATCGGGATGAAGGGATGTTCAGCGGCAGGAAGCGATACAGAGCTGCCAGGAGGTTGAGAGATGGCAGGTGAGTGATGAAATTGGGAGAGATTATCATGCGTCGTCGAGCTCAGCGTTGAGACTGGCTAGGTAGCAGTAGGAGGCTGGATCTGAAGAAGCCGTTGTTTGAGATCTCGTGAGATGGCTCATTCTTTCGAAAGTCCGGCTCAGCTTCGTTCATTTCCAAGACCATCGGTCGAGCGTTGCCATAAGTCAATGTTGGTATTTACCTCGTCGTGGCGCACGGCTTGCTAGTGCTGCTGGTTATCTCCCTCGAGTGCTTGGTTTCATCAGCTCCCCGTGCGAAATATATGACCATCACGCACCATTGGCCAAGGGTTCTCCCTAATCAGCGCGGAGTCGGCGGTCCCTGATCTTCTTTCCATGAATCGATGGCATCAGAGTATGAGAAAGCCAAAGCTACAGGTCTTCATCCCGGTCTCATTCCGTCCGGAGCTATGGGCCCAGAAAATGAGTGTAATCGAACGCCAGCCAGCCAAAGTGTTGGTGACAAGAGATATGATCAATAGATGCAAATACTGCCGCATACGCGCTGGGCGGATGACCGGCCCGTGCCTTACCTTGCTTGCTTCTGCCCCAAACGTAACCTCTTCGCTTAGTAGCCTGAGTGTTGCGTCCTTTCACTATCAATTACGATTTTTAAATTTAGATTCAACCTAAGCCTTGACCGAGTCGGACCCTTTCCGCATTTCAGCCAGATGAAACATCGTCCTTTCACTGGAGATTGAATGGAGAACCAAATGCCGATGAGGAGTACAAAACTCAGACTGAGTACGGTGAGACGAGCGTCACTTTTCATTTGGTTTGGCTCCAATACGTTGAAATCAGGTACCATTCGTTAATATTTCGATCTCACGCTGTCGAAATAGAGACAACTCGCTACAACATCGCCAAGATTCAAACATTCAACGATGATGTTCTCGACGTACATATATTCGGTTACTGACTGATCCTGAAGAATTACTTTGTACCAATCTATTGAATACTAGCTATATTCCCCCGATTGAACAGCAAATGGTCTCGTCGAGCAAGCGGTCATGAATACAATGCCACTCGTGCCTTTCGGATATGTGCTTATCTGAAACTGACGCCTGTCATGACCCTGGAAAATGCTCTGTTTCCCGGTTGGTAGCGGGAATAGTGACGTGTACGTATGAGTATCCAACACACTGGATAGCAGGGTGGACGAGACTATTACGAGGCATGAACTCTCCGCGGTAGGACATGCCGGGTTGTTCGAACTATTGATGGACGCCGATGATGGGTAAGACTAAGCATTGATGTTCGAACAGTCCCCCCTAGCTGTGAGTTCCTTGTACGTTAAGACGACCCGACCCGTACCTGACACCTTTAACAGTCGCTCGGGCCGCGTCTGAAAACTTTGCAACCTCTTGCTCGACAAGGGCGTAAAAACTCAATGCGAAATGTAATCTCCTGAAGGTTGGTTTCGCATTCTTACGCTCTCTTCTTTTCTGATATCAAACTCTAGCAATGGAGACGTTGTTCGAGTCTTTCTCCTGGAACGTGTTCTCTTCTTGAACGGAGAGCGTCCCCTTGGGATCATAGCTGTAACGATGTGGATCCCCGATAAATATTGTCGCCTACGGGCTCTGAGGAGCTAATGATACAACTGGTACGTATTTGTCACAGAATCACGTACCCAGTTCTGACCATCGTCCGAATTAAGAGGCATCGCTGCGATCAAGAAGCGCAGTATCATGCATTGAGTTTCTCCCGGACATGTCACACAGCTCCCAGGAGATGGGAGCTGTTTAGAATCACTTCAACGCCCGCTACAGCTATTCTCTCCCCAGGGTTGATTACGGTTAGTTCTCACTATTCATTTCAACGAAAGACAAAGAGTTTGTAGTATGACGGCGCATTTCGTCCCCACAATTTTTGGGGCGTCTAATTGTAGAAGATGGCCGCCTTTGTACGTTAATATCCACAGAAAGAATGCGAGGATAGGCTAACATTGGAATGCGGGTACACATCAACTCTCCACAGCGCCTAGGAATCAAACTATGAGTATCGATTAGCGGCAGTGTGGAATAATCGATGGTGAATGTATGGATCTAGTACGTCACTCTCTGAGCAGGTTTGGGAAGGATTCATGACTGAATTCAAGCTCGTTTCTCAGATTCTGCGAAGAGAAGGCCGTAGCAAACAGCTTTCTGCATCTTCAATCGTATCTTTGTTCTTGTGGTTTCTTCAAGCTGTTATTGAACCTACCACTTAGAACGTCGACCACCATGGGACTCGGGAGCAGAGAGAGGGCCATGCAGATTTGAGATGCTGTTGGCGTCATGTACCCGTGTCTATGAGATCTTTGATATATCTCAATGAACAGCCGGTG
Organism: Armillaria altimontana; assembly: GCA_022818075.1. NCBI lineage: Eukaryota > Fungi > Basidiomycota > Agaricomycetes > Agaricales > Physalacriaceae > Armillaria > Armillaria altimontana. The sequence goes on along the minus strand of JAIWYR010000005.1, from coordinate 215,036 downwards.
CTTCAAAAGGGGCGGCAAGACAGGTTGACTCGGAATTGAATGGCGATCATATCACAAGGGTGCATCGTGGAATTACTCTTCACACACAACGCACAGCTTCGCGATTGAATGGCAGATGAATTCAACGTAACCTCCACGTGTGCAACAAGATCCTGTTCTTCCGGTATGGTCCATTCTGGCTTTCACCACGTCGACTCGAACAGCCTTTCTCTACAGCTCTTCTCTACGCTCTCCAGAACAATATCTCGAAGACTTGGAAATAGACCATAGTGCGTATAGCTCATCTATGGTCAATTTGAGTACTCACTTACTCCGAGAACGTTAGCGCCATCGAGTCGCATCAAGTTGATTTGGAAACGCTTACGCTCCGTTTTCAACCTTTCTGCTCTGACCATGGCTTCTGTTTCGGACCAGAATACCAACATAATTGCGCCTTCAGAGCCTCAAGGGGAGATACTACACCCGAATATCAGTTCTACCTCAGACGACGGGGAACCCGTCCTGGAGACGATACCTGATTCTTCGTCGGACGTGCAATCAGATTTAGCCTCCACATCCTTGGTTGCAGGTTCTCATATTGACCCTGTCGATGAGCAATCAATTCGTCTTTCCAATGACAACCATTATGTTCGGAACTATAGGCATAAGTGGGTAAGTGATTCAGCAAGACAAGAGGGGTAGGAACTGATCACATATTCCAGGGCATCACTCTCCCCAGAGTCACCATCTCTGCGTTCACTGAGACCGGCCAAGCGGAAACATCCATCAAGGTTCCACTGCAACGATCCTATACCAGTCAAGAACCCGTTATACCATCCTCCGTTGCCGATACTCCCTGCGCTGCCCTGGGCGTACAGGGTGTCCTAGATCGACTGAATGCGACCCTAGGAACATCATACACCCACAACACTCCATCTCTCTTATCGCTTCTTGAGGAGAGCATAGAGAAGAACTACGATTTCGGCACTGTATATGGCCGTCTGCGCACGGTATGGAACACACATAGCGATAGCAACATGCAAGACACACTCCGCAGACGTGAAGAGATGGACAGGAAGATGCGAAAAGAAGCACTGGTGGGAAACGTGATCGTCAATCCGGATCTGGTTCCTCGACGTGTATGGGACCTGTACAGCAATCGCGTGGTGCCATATTGGATCAGCGACAGTTTTCCCCAACCTATTTCACATGCTTGGGTTGGTGAGAAGGATCGTGTGAATGTGTTGACACCTATCAATGGAAAGGAGTGGCCTGTGCCAATACCGAAGGATGCCAATCTCAATCTCATCCGGATCGAGATGCTGAATTTGGGAGTACAGTACACATGGCTGGATGTCCTCTGTTTGAGACAGAAAGGGAGGCAAAAGGAGGATCTGCGTGCAGAGGAGTGGAAACTGGATGTGCCCACAATCGGATCCATCTATCAGGAATCCCAGGTGGTGATCTACCTGAGTGGGCTGGGGTGGGCATTGAGTTTGAAGGAGGGAGACTTGGACAGTGATCGGTGTTGGTTTCGACGTGCTTGGACAGTCCAGGAGGTCGGAACCTCAGGGAGGATCATTGCCGGGGATACACCAAATGGACCAATGCACGCCAAGCCAATAGATGACAATGGGAACTATGAGACAGACATGCTGACCAGGTTTCACAAGCAGCTGAAGTCATTGCATGCAAATCCGGATATATTTAGCATACTGACAGCCATGCAAGATCGGGTGTCAACCAATCCTGTGGACAGTGTGGCTGGACTCGCAATGCCCATGATGCCTAGTGCAATACCTGCCTACTATGAGAGTGGGTCTCTTGAGGATGCATGGACAGCACTGGTGAATACAACACACACATCTGACCGTGCGCTCCTCCTCTTTCAGTATCCTGGAGTTGGACTTGGATGCAAAAAATGGAGGCCTACATGGGACTAGGTCATGATGGAGCCTCTGCCAGCATATGTCAGCTATATTGGTCCAGTTAAGCATGATGACAAGACAGATGAGGACTGGGTTGATGGGTATTGTATTGAAAAGGGGCTTCTGCAGGGATTGGATGCAGGATCAGCAGAAGGGGTTGATCGATGTGGACAGTTGGTTGTCAAAGATGAGGATGGGTCAGTGGACACATTCAAAATCCATGTCACCCACCAAATCCCAATACCTGAGGATGCATATGTTTTACTTCGTAGTCAAGATCCTGATCCATGGTACGACAACAAAAAAACAAAGCAAATATACTGGGCTGTTGGACGACGAATGCCAGATCAGAGGTTTGAGAAAGTGTCAGTGTGTATGATGGATGACTGGACAGAAGTAAAGAGGCTCCATGATCTCCGAGGTGTCATGGTAGAGTCTCGCAATGTACTTGTTTGATTGTGTTACAAATTTTCTATTTCTTTTCTTTTCTTTATCATAAGCACCTCAGCATCTAGCTTATCTTAAGGTGCCCAGTCCAGTCGCCACGACTCTACCAGACAACCTCAGCAATTGTACTATGGCTTGTGACCATTGTTTGTCTTTGCTTCTGTTTTCATTGTTCTACATGCAGACACCTCACGACAACTAGCTACAGATGTATATTTAGAATTCTTGGCATTAGTATTTAAGTAGGACCTGTAACGCTGACATGCTTGAAAAGCGTTCACACGTGTAATTTCATGAAATGTATCAATACATACATTTTATAAAAGCTAGATACCGAGGAAATGAGATATACCTTAGAGCGCAATGTCCTAAGTGCAGGCAATGCAATACCTTGAGTGATGCTCGGTGGAGCACATGGCTTAACTGTAGAGTGATACCATAAGGGTCACACTAAGTCTAAAGCCCCAGCACTTGACACTGAATACACTGACAATGCACAGAAGACGCGCACTAAGAATAGAACCAGCGAAGCTCAGGAGATAATTGATACTTCATGCAACCTTGATCTATGATGCACAAGGCACTGCCATGCTGGGAGCTAGCACTCTAGACCTCAGAATGTGTATAATTGAAGTAAGACCGATGTCTCTGACTTCGGCCGATGCGTGTGAGGCCTAGACTAGATGCTGGTGGTCCTAGAAGACCATGGAAATCACTAGAAGATATTATTACCATAAAGACAAGTTGCGCGCTAGGCTACAACTCCGAGGAGATACTAGGCGATGTCAGTATGCGTGGATAGTGCAGCTAACCAATGTCACACAGCTGAGAGACCAGGATCTCGCCCCGAGCCGGAGCTCTGAGTAAGTGCCAAGCAATGGCGTGATTATGGCAACATGCGCAGGACCCAGGAAAGGAAGTTCTGCAAGCCAAGAGTTACTATTTAAGGTTGTATTAATTGGTAGAGCGCAGTGTATATAAATACCATAGTATAGTAATAGTGTAAAAGTTTCGGACCCCCCTTGTTGGAGCACGAAAGCACTCAGCTTAGCGCTCTAGCTTCAGGATTAGTTTGTAGCTTTGAGCAAGAGAATAGACCTTTATTGATAACATTTGAGTGACTTGAGTAGCGCACGAGGTGTAGAAAGCTAGCACAGGACTTCTGTACTGTTTGAGTGATTGGTTGACTTGCGCTCTACCCTGAGAATAAGAGATATTGTGTCATTGCAGACGCACTCTTGAGTTTTGAGGGTTTCTTGTGATGTGCAGTGCTACAGGCGGCAGAGGTTCAAACCCTTTGGTCTGATTAGCATGCGCTTAGTTGGGTATACCATTCCGCAAGTGGCAGAGGTTCAAACCCTTTGGCTTGTCAGACGGTGTTTCTTGGTGTGCGAGATACTACAGGCAGCAGAGGTTCAAACCCTTTGGTCTGGTTAGTGTTCGTGCAGAGGCCTTCTTTAACATGCGGTGACACGCTTGAAAAGCGTTCACACGTGTAATTTCGTGAAATGTATCAATACATACATTTTATAAAAGCTAGCTACTGAGGAAATGAGATATACCTTAGAGCGCAATGTCCTAAGTGCAGGCAATGCAATACCTTGAGTGATGTTCGGTGGAGCGCATGGCTTAACTGTAGAGTGATACCAGAAGGGTCATGTTAAGTCTAAAGCCCCAGCACTTGACACTGAATACACTGACAATGCACAGAAGATGTGCGCTAAGAATAGAACCAGCGAAGCTCAGGAGATAATTGATACTTCGCGCAACCTTGATCTATGACGCACAAGGCACTGCCATGCCGGGAGCTAGCGCTCTAGACCTCAGAGTGTTTAGAATTGCAGTAAGACCGATGTCTCTGACTTCGGCCGATGCGCGCGAGGCCTAGACTAGATGCCGGTGGTCCTAGAAGACCATGGAAATCACTAGAAGATATTATTACCATAAATAAGAGTTGCGGGGTAGGCTACAACTCCGAGGAAATACTAGCCGACGTCAGTACGCGTGGATAGCGCGGTTAACCAATGTCATGCAGCTGAGAGACCAGGATCTGGCCCCGAGCTGGAGCTCTGAGTAAGCGCCAAGCAATGGCGTGATTATGGCAACATACCCGGGACTCAGGAAAGGAAGTTCCGCCAGCCAAGAGTTACTATTTAAGGTTGTATTAATATGTAGAGCGCGTAGTATAAATACCGTAGTGTAGTAATAGTGAAGAAGTTTCGGACCCCCGTTGTAGGAGCGCGCAAGCCCTCAGCTTAGCGCTCTAGCTTCAGGTTTAGTTTGTAGCTTCGAGCGAGAGAATATACCTTTTACTGATAACACTTGAGTGACTTGAGTAGCACACGAGGCATAGAAAGCTTAGCGGGGGACTTGTGTACGGTTTGAGTGATTGGTTGACTGCGCTCTACCCTGAGAATAAGAGATATTGTGTCATTGCGGACACGCTCTTGAGTTTTGAGGGTTTCTTGTGATGCGCGGTGCTACAGGTGGCAGAGGTTCAAACCCTTTGGTCTGATTAGCACGCGCTTAGTTGGGTATACCATTCCGCAAGTGGCAGAGGTTCAAACCCTTTGGCTTGTCGGACAGCGTTTCTTGTGTGCAAGATACTACAGGCGGCAGAGGTTCAAACCCTTTGGTCTGGTTAGTGTTCGTGCAGAGGCCTTCTTTTAACGCGCGGTGCTACAGGCGGCACAGGTTCAAACCCTGTGGTCTGATTAGTGCGCGCTTGAGGGTTCTCATTTCCGCAAGCGGCAGAGGTTCAAACCCTTTGGCTTGTCGGACGGGGTTTATTTGGTCATTGTTTCTCTGGGCTGGCACAGGTTCAAACCCTGTGGGTCTACGATCGGTTTGGAAGCTTGAGCGCGTGGGTTCAAATCCTGTGGCTTGAGTGGACGTGTTTTGAAGGGTTTCTGCTTAGAGCGCAAGCTTTAAGTCATGTTTAGGGTGTGTTTAAGTTCCTTGTGATCACCCGTGTGTGTCGCGCGAGGCTTATTGAGGGTTTTGTTGGTGTGTGGCGACGAGTTGTGTATTGTAGTACACCTTGCCTTGAGGCCCGGCGACATCTGTCGCCCCTCTTGTTATTAAAAGCCTTTGGACTTAGAGAGATCTAGATACCCTATGAGCGCTATCGCTATACATGTGTATCGTATATTCTGAGAGTTTAGTTGTATTGCTTCAATCTGCTTCTATCGCATAATATCCCCCAAGAACTTTGAGGGTTTGTGTGTGTAGTGTTGGGTGTGGGTGTGATCAGTGTCTTCAACGCTGTTGCATTTCTAGCCTGCGCGCACAGAGTCTCTTCAGCGGCACTACAGGTGGCACAGGTTCAAACCCTGTGGTCTGATTAGTGTGCACTTGAGGGTTCTCATTTCCGCAAGTGGCAGAGGTTCAAACCCTTTGGCTTGTCGGACGGGGTTTATTTGGTTATTGTTTCTCTGGATCGGCACAGGTTCAAACCCTGTGGGTCTACGATTGGTTTTGGAAGCTTGAGTGCATAGGTTCAAACCCTGTGGCTTGAGTGGACGTGTTTCAAAGGGTTTCTGCTTAGAGCACAAGCTTTGAGTCGTGTTTAGGGTGTGTTTAAGTTGCTTGTGGTCACCTGGGTGTGTTGCGCGAGGCTTATTGAGGGTTTTGGTGGTGTGTGGCAATGAGTTGTGTATTGTAGTACACCTTGCCTTGAGGCCCAGCGACATCTGTTGCCCCTCTTGTTATAAAAGCCTTTGGACTTAGAGAGATCTCGATACCCTACGAGCGCTATTGCTATACATGTGTATTGTATATTCTGAGAATTTAGTTGTATTGCTTCAATCTGCTTCTATTGCATAATATCCCCCCAAAAACTTTGAGGGTTTGTGTGTGTAGTGTTGGGTGTGGGTGTGATCGGTGTCTTCGATGCTGTTGCATTTCTAGCCTGCATGCACAGAGTCTCTTCAGTGGAGCAGTTCAATTAACTAGCAAGGCACAAACACAGGGACGACTCTTCTTCCTACTTAGTTCTTCTAGATTACTTATAGCCACCCTTTTGGGGTTGACTTGGTAAACTTAATTCACTTCAGTTGAGGATATGCGATTAAACCAGTGATTGATTAGGTAGCTATAAGGCTACTAGCACAAAAGAAGGGGAATGCTGTCCTGCCGTTATGCATCTAGTTGCTGCTAATTTATATGATTTCTAGTCTAGGTATAGGAGCTTGTATCTAAAAGTAATTATGGTATGAGCTTTGGGTATCAATACAAACAATGAGTAATTAATTTACAAGGATTGTGCCATTCTGAGGTTTCTATTCAGTTGGATGGAATGACTAGCAGTTGTCCTATTGCTGAGGAGTGCCCTAATGGTCCGTAGGAACCCTTCGCTTCTCCTTCATGCCTTGTTGCGTGGATTCATATTCAATACTATGGCTTGCGCAGTATTTCGAGGATGTAACCACTGATTGTGATCAATCGTCAGACCGAGATTGTATTGCTTCGATCACTGCATGATCTTTAGCTATCTTGGTGCAAAGCATCGGTTATTCAGTTATTCCAGGGTTATTCGTTGATATGCTTGGTATCAGGCTACCCATAGATTTTGTGAATTTCTATCAAATAGCACAGTCTACAAGCGGTACAGAGAGCTATAGTGAAGGCTTTACACTGATAGCTAGTATACTACATAAGATAGTGAGCAATACAGTATCAGAACGGACTTAGAAGTGACATCTAGACGAGTCAACTCTATATGCCTTCAACATTGAATGCTATTCCCTGCCCAAAACAAGACTATTTACAGTCGGAACCAAGGGACACATTGAGATGAGATACAAACAATAAAGCAGAACACAGAAGGACTAGATTACTCGTCATCTCGATGACTTGAATAAACCTAGAAAAGGATTGCTAAGTCCACAACGATACACACAGTGAAATGAACTTAGTCTAGAACACAACTAAACCTAGGAATAACTGAATAACCAACACTTGGCGCTGAGATAGCTAATTAAGGTCGCATACTGATCAAAGCAATACAATCTTGGTCTGACAATCGATCGCGATTGGTGGTTACATCCTTGAAATACTGCGCAAGCCGTAGTATTGAATATGAATCCACGCAACAAGGCATGAAGGAGAAGCGAAGGGTTCCTACGGACCATTAGGGCACTCCTCAGCAATAGGACAACTGCTAGTCATTCCGTCCAACTGAATAGAAACCTCAGAATGGCACAATCCTTGTAAATTAATTACTCATTGTTTGTATTGATACCCAAAGCTCATACCATAATTACTTTTAGATACAAGCTCCTATACCTAGACTAGAAATCATATAAATTAGCAGCAACTAGATGCATAACGGCAGGACAGCATTCCCCTTCTTTTGTGCTAGTAGCCTTATAGCTACCTAATCAATCACTGGTTTAATCGCATATCCTCAACTGAAGTGAATTAAGTTTACCAAGTCAACCCCAAAAGGGTGGCTATAAGTAATCTAGAAGAACTAAGTAGGAAGAAGAGTCGTCCCTGTGTTTGTGCCTTGCTAGTTAATTGAACTGCTCCGCATACAAAGGCCTCATGCTCCCTCACCAACTAAAGTGATCTAGACATGCTAAGTTGACCACAGACCGAAGATGTTGCCTAGTTGAAGTGAAATAAGCCCTAGAATGCTTTAAGTTTGAACAGTTAATGAGTCAGTGTACTCTAGAGTCTGTGTACTCTTTGCAAGTCTCGTACTTGAAGCCAGGACCTGTGTGTTCTTTGTAGAGTCTGTGTACTCTTTGCAGAACTTCGGTTCTTTGTTGCAAGTGCATGTGCTTGTGTTGTAATCGAGTCCGTGTACTCCAGAGCAATTACGCTCTTTGTAGACCTCTAGGTCTTTGATTGTTTGATTGTTAAAGCTTCCCTAGTTAAAGCCTTACCAGCTCTTCTAGACAAAGTCGTTTCGAGTCTAAGCCACTCAAATTATACCTTACCAAACCCCCACGTCCATATACCTCGCTATCGCAGTTAGTGTATCTCATGTAAACACTTCTAGATTTGAATTGAAGTTGTTTTAAAAACAAAACCCAATTGATTATCAAAATCTACGTACACCACGAGTGCTTCTATCATACTCACCCTCAAACTTAATATTGGTGATTGTGTGTGTGTGTGTGTGTGACTTAGTATCTAGATTGACGATCTAGACACTTGTTTCATTTGTGTGCTGCCCGTTACCGAGTACATCAGCACATGCTAAGAATAGAGCAGGATACGCTTGTGGGATAATTAAGACTTTGCATAGCAGTGATCTATGACACGCAAGGCATGGCAGGCCTGGAGCTTAGAGTTCTAGACTTTGTGATGTCAGAACTCAAGTAAATCCGAAGTTCCTGACTTCAGCCGAAGCGCACGAGGCCTAGACAAGAAGCATGTTGCCCTCACTACAATAGAATTCTCTATGAGACTACTAGGAAGCAAAATAAGAGTCACGGGGTAGGCTATAACTCCAAGGAGATGGCAACCGATGTCAATACATGTGTAATAGCATTGGTAACCGACGTTGTGACACTCAGAGACAGGATCTGGCCCCGAGCCGGGCTCCTGAGTCAGTGCCAAGCTATGGCATGATAATTGCAACATGCGCGGGATGCAGGCGAAGGTGCCCTGCAGCTTAAATAATACAATATTGGGTGGCACTAATTTGTAGAACATAAAATAGATAAATAGCACAGTGTAATGGTAGTGTACAAGTTTCGGACCCCCATTGTAGTCGCATGCAAGCCTCCAGCTTGACGCCGTAGCTTCAGGATTAGTTTGTAACTTCGAGTGAGAGAATATACCTAGAATTGATATCATATCGAGTGAATTGAGTTGCGCACGAGGCATAGAAAGCTAACGTGGCACTTGTGTGACTGTTAATTGGTTGGGTGACTTGTGCTCTGACCTGAGAAGAAGAGTTTAGTGTCATTGAGGATGCGCTCTTGTGCTTTGAGGGTTTTGTGTGACATGAGGCACTACAGGTGGCAGAGGTTCAAACCCTTTGGCTTGATTAGTGCTCGCTTGAGGGTATATATTTCCCAAGTGGCATAGGTTCAAACCCTGTGGCTTGCGGATGGGGTTTTATAAGGTTTTCTGTGTCTCTGGATTGCATAGGTTAGAACCCTGTGGATCTACAATCAGTTTGGAAGCTTGAGCATGTAGGTTTGAATCCTGTGGCTTTAGTGGAAGGTTTTGTGAAGTGTTTCTGCTTGGAGCATGAAGCTTTGAGTCATGTCTTGTGTGTTTTAAGTCATTTGAGGTCATTCCGTGTGTCACTCTAGACTTAGTGAGGGTTTCGTGTGCGTCTCTCGATGTTGCATGTATTGTACTACACCTTGCCTTGAGGCCCAGTGACAACTGTTGCTCCTCTTGTTATTAAAAGCCTTTGGACTTAGAGAGATCTAGATACTTGACATGCGCTATTGCTGTACTGGTGTATCTTATATTTTGAGAGTTTGGTTCTCGTGTTTCTATCTGCTTCTATTGCATCAGAATCCCCCAACAAACTTGAGGGTTTGTGTGTGTAGTGTTGGGTGTGGGTGTGATCAGTGTCTTCAACGCTGTTGCATTTCTAGCTTGCATGCACAGAGTCTCTTCAACAATAGGGATATCACAAGAACCGACTGGGAACAGAATATCGGATGCAGCTCTAATGGGTGATACATTTTTCTCTAGTGGACGATGAAAGACTGCACACATGGATGTGGGAAGACCAGACCTTTTAGTCGCAAGGCAAACTAGTCGCTTTCGATGGGGGAGGATGAAGAAACAATGTGTCAGGTCAGATAATACCAACCACAGTGATGAGTCTAAGCGGTAACAGCCCAGTCTCCTTTCACCATCTAACCACCTGTCAAGAGGAGAAGTCATCATCAATTTGCATAGAGCTGATCATCTCGTGCTCCATTGTTTAAACATACCACTTTGTCTTAATGGCTAAAGCGGTGCTTGTCGATTTGAAAAGATATATTTTTGCTCAGTTCAACTCCTTATACATCCTCATGAACAGTGTTTCATGTTTCACAGAGTGCCAACTACAAGATCAGGGTGAAATTGGACCAGAAACGAAAAGGTGAATAGAAGATCACAAACAATTTTGAGGAGCATGGGATATTGTCAATGCTTAGTCCTGCAGAACTTATCCATCAATAAGTATATCCCCATCAGAATTTTGAACAAGAGCAGAAAATGTGTATATAAACCAATGCTACATAAGCAGCTGAATGATTACATTTTTGTTGATAGCTAGATGGCAGTGAGTTTAGGCTCATAATTGACCATAAATATGGATACCATACCCATAGAAAATGACGAACAGGTTGAATATCATGGTGATACATACTGGCTAATAGAGGAGGACATGTTGACCAAATACTAGACATGGATTGGAGGCTTCTTTGATAAGCTCAAGTGGTGTCCACAGGAATGTAACACTTTAGCTTAGTGGTTAATGTTGCACTGACCTGTCAGAATGAAAGTTTTAGTCAGTTCAATACCATTGAGGTGCATAGTTGCGAGTCCTTTTCCAGCAACAAGTGTGTCATGTACCAGCCATGGTGAACTCACAGCAGTGATCAGTGGCAACAGGAAATTTTCACAATGGAATGCTTCCACATTCATTAATGTCTAGGAAATATCAAGTTATGACTGACTTTCAGAATAGATATCAATGGGAGATCAAGGCAGGTAGATGGGATTATGTGACTGGTAGAGGGGAAGCATCTTTGCCAGATCTATCCCATCTAAGTGAGCAGCATATGAGCTCAGGGAAGAAATGAATGGAGGAAGAATACTTACAGAGAGTGATGGGGAGGTTGCTTACTGATGGGAGAAATATGGGTCCTAGCCGATGACCGACAGAAGTCATATCAGTTACACATGAAGCCGAATTGATGAAATTGGGAATCAGGACAAGTTATCGAAAGCCACAGAGTTTCCTGAGTTTGAGGTACACTGTATGGTGGGTTTGATATCTGAGGTGAAAATATTGAAATCAAAAGTTATTTATTTTTAGTAACATATTGTTAGACCCGAACTCCAATCAAAGATAAACAACGGCTGTCTCGCGTTCGGGCAGTCACTGTTGAGTTCTCTTAAGTGATTGAGAGCAAAGGCTAAGTCTTTAGTCTTAGCGGAGAATTAAGCGATAGTTTCGGTATAGATTAAACGTTAGCTCGAAGCTAGGGTATATCTAGCGAGAGCTTAGCTACTTAAATACTAAAGTGAGGGTCTAAGTATAAACCGTTTGTGAGAGATAGAAGCTCGAGCACGCCATACTGAAGTGATAGTGTGCCAATGCTGAAGGGGCTACTATGCCATGTATTGCGTAGTGTCAAAGCGACTACTCGGTTGTCTGCACGATAAGCGGTCCGGGCGGTCCAGTAGCCCAGGTTATGTAAGTAAAAAGAATAAAAGTGGTTAAATCGTAACATTACCCCCTTCTTAAGGCAGGCGTCCCGACTGCTGTTATGGTCCACTCCAGTCATTTTCGAAGTCTGGTTGGTGCATTCCTCTGGCCTCTCCTCCATATGGATCATTGACTTGGTCTTTGTCTCCGAGTGGCGGTTCTCCATCGTCGGATTCATTATTCCAATAGTCTTGTAGTAGTTCTCGCCACTCAAAATTGTAACGTTTGAGGGCTTTGACCCACTTTTGGAATCCGTCTGCTCATTGGACAAGGTAGCGAACATTGCCTTTACTGTCGTACTCGTGATCTAGGATCATAGTGACGGCTTTGTTCGAGGTTACGATTTTTGTGGCATTTATCCCGTCGACATGTTCCGCAAGGAAGTCTTCAATCAACTCGTTGGCATCCATATCGTCCTCCCGTACCCAGCTGTTTGACTCTGGCCCATAACCCTTCCATTTGACAAAGTAGTCTGTTGTCATTCTTGATGGTTCCCCAAGTCGTCCTCGAACCTTACGTTGCCTGCTGTTTAGGATCTTTTCGACTTCGTAGAGTTCATCGCCGTTGATCAGGTCCGGCGGTGGTGGAGGAGGTTGCTCTTGGTTTGGGAATGTGGGCAGGGTGTAAGGGGTGAGTAGCGATTCGTTGAAGGTAGGATGGATTTTCCAGTTGACTGGTAACTTTAGGGTGTACACTGAGGCGCCTTTTTTGCTTTTTATTTCGAAGGGGCCTGTGCGTTTGTCGTCAAGCTTCTTTTTTGTTCGGGGAAGATGAAGGTTGGTTGTGTCAAGCCAGACCTTGTCGCCTACTTTATACTCGATGGCTGGGCGTTTGTTTTTGTCGTATTGCGCTTTCATCTGTGACGCAGCCTTTTCGAGTGATTTCTGGGCGGTAGCATGGATTTCTTGCATTTTGGAGACAAAGGAGTCGGAGGCAGGGGTACGGAAAGGAGTAGTGGATTTCGTTCCAGGTAATACAGTGGGGTTGTAGCCGTAGTTGACTTCAAATGGGCTTTTGCCGGTGGAGGAGTGTTTTCGGTTATTATGTGCGAACGCCGCGAGGGAGAGCCATTCTGCCCAATCGGTTTGGAGATGGTTGACAAACATGCGAAGGTATTTCTTGACCTCCTGGTTTACGTGTTCGGTCTGCCCGTCTGTCTGAGGGTGGTAGGTGGTTGAAGCATTTCCCTTGATCTGGAGGAGATCATAGAGATCCTTCATGAATTTGGATACGAATACGGTTCCTCGGTCTGAATTCTGTGGAGCATGCGACAGGGATGATTTCCTTCGAGAAGCGGTCGACGATTACGATGATGGCGTCGTGACCATTGCTCTTGGGTAATCCAGTGACCATGTCCATGGAGATGTGAGTCCATGGGCGGGATGGTATTTCATTGGGGTGTAGCGGTGCTGCCTTGGCTTGGTTGCTGCTTTTCGCTCGCTGGCAAGTCTCACAGGCTCGTACGTAGGCTTTGATGTCTTTCTTCATCTTCGGCCACCAGAACTCTCGTAGCACAAGTTCTTTGGTTTTTTTGATGCCTGGATGTCCAGCGGTGATGTGGTCGTGGGATTGGGTGATGATTTCCCCATGAAGTGTATGATCTCGCGGGACATAGATCCTTCCATCGTACCAGATGAGCCCGTCTGCCATTTTCATGCCACGGTCGTGGTCAAGGGAGCTGGCGACGGCTCGATCCCAAAGGCGATTGTTTTTTGTGGCGACTCGTACGTCTCAATGGGTTTCTTCGACGGTTGGCATGATCATGGCTCTGAAGTGTTCCGGAGACAGGACTATTACTTGGTCGTTGTCGTCCTGTCCCTGATCATGATCTGCACGTCGAGAGAGGAGGTCAGCCTTTTTATTGGCGGTACCGGCTTTGTGATGAAGGGTAAAATGGTATTCTGCCAGCTCGGTGATCCATCGAGCTTGGCGTCGGTTTACTTTCTGGGGTTTTCGGAAGTACTGGAGATTTTGATGGTCTGTCCAGATTTCGAAATCCTGATAAGCACCCATGAGATAGTGCCTCCATTCTTCAAGAGCGAGCATGATTGCAAGGAGTTCCTTGTCGTAGATCTCATAGTTACGTTCGGTAACCGAGAGTGACTTTGACAGGAACGATACAGGTCTCCATTTGCCATCCTGTTCTTGAGAGAGAACTGCGCCAATGGCTCCCTCACTAGCGTCGGCTTCTACTCGGAATTTCCCTTTGTTGGTTGGTATCGCAAGTATGACGTCCCCTGCTAGTTGCTTCTTTAGCTGCTCAAAAGCCTCCTGCTGTTCCTCGCCCCATTTCCATGCATCGTTCCCTGTTAGCTGAGTCATGGGCTTCACGATTTTGCTGTAGTTCTTGATGAAGTGCCAGTAGAAATTGGTGAATCCTAAGAAGGATTGGAGTTCCTTCTTTTTGGTAGGTATCGGCCAGTCGGCAATGCCTTTAATCTTGACTGGGTCCATGCGGATGCTCCCTTCGCTGATGATGACGCCTAGATACTCTGTCTCCAGGACCTCGAACTCACACTTTTCGGCTTTAAGGAACAACTTGTGTTTCCTTAGAGTTGCCAAAACCTCCCTTGTGATATGGCAGTGCTCCTCTTTAGTTTTGGACATGATAAGGATGTCATCCAGGTAAATGGTCACCTTTCCTGATGCAATGAGGTCCTTGAAAATATCGTTCATCATCCACTGGAAGGTGGTAGGCGAATTGGTAAGTCCAAAGAACATAACCGTTGGCTCGTACAAGCCACGATTCGTTCTGAAGGCTGCCTTCCACTCATCTCCCATTTTGATTCGGACGTTATTATATCCCCATCATACGTCGAGTTTGGAGAAGTACTTGGCACCGCGTAGTTTGTCCATGAGCTCGGAGATTAAGGGAAGAGGATAGCGGTTTTTAATCGTCATCTCGTTGAGCTTCCGGTAGTCTTGGACGGGCCTTAGCTTGCCATCTTTCTTCTTAACGAAGAAGAAGGGTGATGCCATGGGTGACTTGGATGGGCGTATCCTCCCACTAGACAAGTTCTCGTCGAGGAACTTGTCGAGCTCTTCCTGCTCCGCTCAGTTAAGTGGATATACCTTGCAGTCGAGATTGGCGTTCGCGTTGGGAATGAGTTCGATGGCATGGTCCCATGGTTTAGGTTCTGGCAGATCATCAAAGTTTTCTTTATTGAATAAATTTTTGAAGTCTCTGCACCACTCAGGGACCATTTCCTCAAACGTTTTGGCTTTCTTCTTTGCGTTTGCCTTGGCCGCTAGGTCATTGGCCACATGTCGCATTGCCCTGATGCGAATAGCTTCTTCAAAGCTTATCGCTAGGATAGTATCACCTTCCTCCAGCTCCTCATCCCACTTGTCATACGGGTCCGCATCTGGTAATGGGATTGGAATATGACGGCATTGACATTGGGCAAATGTCATTTTTCCGGTCCGCCAGTTGATCAACGGGTTGTGCCTGATTAGCCAATCATGCCCTAGGAATATGTCACAATCTTTTAAGTCGGTGATGGCTAGATCTATGCGCTCGGCGTGATCTCCGATGATGATGCATAATTCAGCGAAGGCGGTGATCTGTCCTGCACTGTTTTTTGATCTGTCCGCATTGTAAACGGTGATGGGCGCTGCCGTTGCGTGGGTAGGAATGTTGTGCTTCTCGACGAACGCTCGGCTGATGCACTACTGGTACAGCCACTATTGACTAAGGCTGAGGAGGGGATTCGGGGAATGTGGTCGGGCGCTTCGATTTGGACGTCGGTTGTTAGAGCTTTCTCGCTTCCGCTTACTCGGCAGATATAACGTCTGGGCTCCCGCAGTTCTTCCATCCATTCTAGCGCGTTGATGCGCATGGCTCCCTTCAGTCCTTCTAGTAACTCATCCACCACTTCCTCTGCTCGTGCTTTGTGAATCCAGTTCTTTAGGATTGCTTTTGCCTCCGATTCCGTTCTGGCGTCTTTAATTCCACGTAACGTCCACTCGGCTCCAAACAGCTTCAACCACTTGTGCGGGACCTTCTCAGTCTTCACGCCGGAACCTATTGGTTCGGCTACCGTCGACTGGGTCACCTCAGGGGCTACAGAAGGGGTTCGGTTAGCTTCTTGACTTCGCCGGAAACTCGTATCATCCTCCTCATCTGGAATCTCTTCTAACTGTACCTGAGGCCCCCTTTTTACCGCCTGGGCACTAGCAGTTTCCCTCCATTCGGCTATCTTGGTCGGGGCCATTGCGCATCCAACGGTTCTTGTTGCGTGAGCTTCGCCACTTTGCTCCAGGGAGGAAGCTGGTCGGGATTCAGAAGGGTCACCCTCGGTGGCGACAGGTCGCTCCGGGGCAATGGGCTTTGAACAAGTCTCATCCTGCGCCTCTGGTCTCGAGCCGCTCTGGACCTCTCCTGGGATCGTGGTGTGGGGAGGGGTCTGTTGTTGGGCAGTTTCAGTCGTTCCATTCCTTGCGGTGTTCCCCACTCACAGGGCCGCCTCAGGGGAAACCGGTTCCCCTACTTCAGGGGGGGCATGTCCCTTCAATGAAGGCGCTTGTTCCCCCGCCCCATCCAGTCGCTTATTAGGCGCTGTTATGATGGGTAGCACTATGGTGGGTGCTTTTCCGTTCGCCGCTTTCGCTCGTGATGAGTTACTCGCCAAACGCTTAGTCGGTGGTGATGTCCCGACGTCCTGTTTCGATTCTTCCTTAGTCTCTGTCTCGGTAGTGAAGTCGCAAGATGGTATATTCGAATGCGCATTTGATACTATAGAAATACAATGAGCCTGACTAGTGGGCGACCAATGTGTACCGGATGAAACTAAGTCCTTGGCCGATGCAGTCGAATCGTTTACTGCTCGGCCCCGTCTTTTACCTCCTCGATCTTCGAGTCCGTCTTTTCCTTTGTCGCGACATGGTCCCAGTAATATTCGACCCGTCGTAGATGTTCTTCCTTGGTTTTGGCGCGTTTGGGGCAATCCCGCTTGAAATGTCTGAGCTCCCCGCATCCGAAGCACTTTGCTTTGGCGCGTAGGGCATCGATGTCCATGGGCTTCCCTGAGCCTCCGTATGTGGTGCCAGTTCCAGTCTTCTTTTCCGGGGCGCTGTTCTGCTGTTGATTTCCTTTTGGAGGCATGACTGCCTTCGTCTGCTGCTTCCAATCTGCTAGCTTGACTCCTCCGCCTGCTTCTGCCTTCTTCGTCCTCCAGTTATGATCAATCCGTAGTATGCGGCGCTTCCACTCTGGATAGTTGTGTGGGTGATCTGCGTCTGACGCGTAGATGATGTCCTTGGTGGAAGAACAGCACACTTTCTTTACTTGTGCCACCATCATCTGGTCGATGCCGATGATCCCTGCTTCGAACGCAAGGGAATCGAACTGCTGGAAGAACAAGTCGCCGTCAGGGAAGTTGCTTTGTCGCAAACGTTCCCACTGTGCGAACTTGATCTCTGCATTGGTGTCCTTCCAGAACTGTCGCCTGACTTCTTCCATGAAGTTCTCATACGCCAGGTACTGCTGATCCCCGTCGACATTCCTTCCCAGTTCCCTTGCACATAACTCCCACCAGACCTGAGCGTCCTTTCCAAATCGCGACGCGCAGAAGATGACCTTGTGCGGGTGATATCGGAAGAATTGGTTGAATATGGAGAAGTACATGTCGCATTGGGAAAAGAACCGCGCGATGTCGTTGGAGTCGCCGTTGAAGTTCTCGTGGACCTTGACCATTTCTGGTTTTAGCGATGCCCATGGTCCCTGAGCGTCGTCAGCGAGGATCCAGGGAGCGGGTGGTTCGGGCGGTCCTGGCAGCGGGGGGTATCGTGGCGGTACCCACCTCCTTGCTGCTGGTGGTGCCGCCAGCTGTATGGGGCCGGGAACTGGCTGCTGCGGTGGGTCTGGCGGACCGGCGTCATTGTTCGCGGCTGCAAAGAGCCTAGGCGGTGCTTGCATGCCTGGCAGTCCGTATCCCCGGGGGTAAGTGTAGCTCAGTACCGGGTATGTGTAGGCCAGTGTTTCAGCTTGTCGAGGCGGTACTGGTCATGGGTAAACGGGTATTTCGGCCCGTCGTGGTGGTACCAGTGGTTCGTCTGGCATCGGCTCCGGGAGCGTATAATCGGGTCGTTGGTAACGAGCAGGGACCTGGATGGGTTGATCCGGATGGATCATATTATAGGCCTGGTGGGCAAAGTGCCTGGCTTCTTCCTTTAGGATATAGCTATATCCGAAATGCGCGTAATCAATTCTGGCTGGGGTTCTGGCCCAATCCTGATCCGCTAGTAACTCTTCTTGGAAATGATTAAATAGATCGAGCAAGGGGGCATAGAAAAGTGTTTCAGGAATTCGGGTCAATTTACCCACCGCGAGGAGGTAAAGAGCCCGCGACATGGTTATCGGTTCGATCGGTTCGATCGGGATGGCCTGCTGGGAGGGTGTCGCGAAGCTCTGGGGTTGGGGAATAGGATGCGGCAGGGCTTCCCCAGGGGTTCCCGTTGACGTGCTCTGCCTCGGGGAGTACCTCTGTGCTGGCATCGCTGGTCTCGTCCTCACTGATGAGACCGAGAGAGACGTCGACCGCTCTGATTGCAGCGATTTGCTCATTCTCCCTTGCTCTGTACTCCCTGGTGTGCTGGATGGCAAAGGCGGATGCTCCCTCCTCATCTGGTCTGAGTATTGGTCCGGGGGTGTCCGATCGTGCCCATGCTTTGTCGATTCTGATCCTGTCGGCTGTGTTGAGACCGGTGATGGGGTCATACCCAACGCTCTCCTCTCGCCTGTACCTTCTTCGTGGTGGACGGGGTGGGTGGAGTCTTGCCTGGCTCGAGCTCTCTGGTCGCTGCTCAAACTCTGGCGTCGACTCCCTGGGCGAGATTGGGGGTGTCGGGGGCTGCTCGGTGATCTGTATGGGCTGCTCCCTTGGACACTCCGGCTCTGGAGTTCTTTGTCGATATGGATTTCCTCGTCTGGGGTAAAAGGCTGTGGGTGGAAGGTTGACGTTGTCCCATAGTACGGCAAGGTTGAACGTGGAGTCGGTTGGTGAATTCCCAGGATGGTCGATGGTAGGTTGCTTTGAAACTGGGGTTGCTCCGTCGCCGACCTTGCCCAGGCTGAGTCGAACGAGGTATCTTGCCAGGTCTGCTGCGTTAGCGGCAGGAGCTGGTCGATGGGGATGGGGGGGTATGGCCGGCGGAGCCGGCTGTAGAATCTGGTGGAGCAGGGTGCCTTGTTCCGGGAGAGTCTCCATTGCTTCCTTCTTGAATACCGACTTCCACTTCCCCAGGAATGTCATCCTGCATGATTCGCCCATTGACGATGCGATGGTGCTCGTCGAGCGTCTCGGTTCTTCGCCTAGGTAGGGGTGGGTAGAAGTGGATCGGTGGTGGCTGCTGTGGGAAGACATGGTTTATGGCGGGTGGGGGGTAGCGTACTTGGTTTCGACGAGGGCGAGGGTATAGTCTGTACTCATGCAATACTGCTAGCACTACTGCTGCTGCAAAGAGGGCGGTTCCAACACCGAAGAAGACTGCGATTAGGATTGCTTCGAGTGTTGTCAACATGAGAGCTCCGGTTAAGGAACCAGGGGAAGCTTCGAGCTAATTGTTAGACCCGAACTCCAATCAAAGATAAACAACGGCTGTCTCGCGTTCGGGCAGTCACTGTTGAGTTCTCTTAAGTGATTGAGAGCAAAGGCTAAGTCTTTAGTCTTAGCGGAGAATTAAGCGATAGTTTCGGTATAGATTAAACGTTAGCTCGAAGCTAGGGTATATCTAGCGAGAGCTTAGCTACTTAAATACTAAAGTGAGGGTCTAAGTATAAACCGTTTGTGAGAGATAGAAGCTCGAGCACGCCATACTGAAGTGATAGTGTGCCAATGCTGAAGGGGCTACTATGCCATGTATTGCGTAGTGTCAAAGCGACTACTCGGTTGTCTGCACGATAAGCGGTCCGGGCGGTCCAGTAGCCCAGGTTATGTAAGTAAAAAGAATAAAAGTGGTTAAATCGTAACACATATCAATCTAAAATATCTGATAAATAGTCAAAAAATCATTTCAATATTCCTGATTTTCTCAAGTTTTGAGGCAATTTTCCCAAATATAGAAAAGATATTTACAGTTTCTCAAAAATATTTCAGACTCAAAATATGATTAAAATAAATATCTTTCAAATTCTATATTTTAGGCTCAATTATCAAGACCACCATGCAGTGGTACCTAAACAAGGAAAAGTTGCAATGGCACAACAACCAATAGCCCCGCCATTCTTCAGATGGGTGGAAAGTTGTGCAACTGACTTTGTATGTGGCTCAGTGACATGTAGGTTGAAAAAGTGATCCCATAGTCCTATCACGACTCTGATACAAATCTGATGAAGAGATGTCCGAAGGTGGCGAGACTCAGGCCAAGGAAATTTCCTGACATCGCTCCACAATGTGCATAGCCATTGGTATTAAAAACTGAAGTTACATGGATGTATGCTGTAATCACAAGTCATCAGGTCATTGAGTTGTTCAGAAAGAAGGAAGATGTACAATTACAATATTACATGTTTGTGTGATATCAACCATCTGCAGAGGGAGATGTCATCAGGAGTTGCGTTGCGCTGATGAAATCCTTTCTCACTTCAAACTCCCTGACTAGTGAGCATATACACAGTTCTGTACTCCAAATGATGGTGCTACCAAAGCTTGTCAATAGCAAGCTTCCAATCACATGCCAGTGACCAACACAAAAGAATCTCCAGTAATCATAGCACCATTGGTTGGTCTTCTTTCCAATGAGTAGATGGTGTCAATGTGATGTTGGCATCTAGGAGAACTGCAGGCCAACAGTCATTTCCATTGGGTTGGTCCCATTTTGGATCCTGATCCCCAGCTAGTCCTGTTTAGGATGATACCATAATTGAACAATGACTGCAAGGCTAGGCTACAAATTTTCGCAGAACAGAGGGACCAGCTGATGATGGCAGGAAGGAAAACATGTGGGGTTCAATTTGAATATAGCCTCGTGGACATTGGGCCAGCCTTCCTGTGCTACCAGGAAAGACTTTGATAATCGTGTAAAGGAGTAAGTATGTGTGATACACATATGAAACAGGTGTGTTCATTCTGCTCTAAACCATGAGGCTCAGTGAGTAAGGTATCGGAGATATCAGTATAGAAAGGGAAGTTCCTTTTGTAGGTGCTACCGGAAGTCAAGCTTTCAGAGATAGCAGAGACTAAAAAGTGGAAAATGGGAGAATCCAGTGTGACTAAGTAGTGAAAGGGAACAGACAAAGAAGGAAGTATTACAGATTGAGGTTGCATCAATTCTTGAAAGGGTTAGTTACCAAATGAATACCAGGAAAGACAACAATATTTCTCCAACACTGACCAAGGTGAGTCAAACTCTTTCTGCCACTAAGCAAAGCACAATAACCTTCTCATCATCAGCGTTGTGTGGAGCTTTGTTCAGTATATTGGAGTTACTGGTGGCTGTATGAGCTATCGGAATTAACTGGCTCTGAACCCATTATTTACCATACCCATAGCTTTCCTTTTCTTTACTGTTTACCACCATGTCAACATACTAGGTCTAAATGAGTTGCTCTTTTCATTCCCTCCCATGCTCAAACTACAACACAGTATCCAATTCATCTTACACCACTCTTGCTTTGGACCCATGAACTGTTGAAACAATGTAGATTATTGGCTAGCTCATCTTTCGATATCTGTTGTGTCCATCTGGCATTTCTGGCTATTTCAAGAAACCAATGAGGGTTCTCACCAGTACATATGATCCATGGGGAAGTTTAAGTAGAACATCAGATGAAGCACCACTTTTGGGTGTTGGAACCTACATTTACAGCTGGACCTGCATGGGACTAGGACATTATAGAGACCCTACAGCCATGGTATATAATCTTCTGACTGTAGAAGCATGATGGGATGCTCTGCGACATGTGTCAAAGCGGGACGAGTACAAGGTTCTGCAGCCTGCTCCATGCCTTCAGAGCAGGCATAGCAGATTGAATAAATGCGGAGCGCGATGGCTGGAGTAAGTATACCTCATAAGGAGTTCAGCGTAGCACTTGAGTCTAGTAGCTATAGTATCAGTCTCATATATGCCTGTTACAGTATGCCCATTTTTTCAGCCAGTGGGTTTTATTCTTGTCCAGCATCCTGTATCATATTTTTGACTGCCCTATAGTAGATTGACATGATTCAAAGTCGAGGTCATGACCATGGCGTCAAAAGTGTTGTAGACCAGAAGAAAGACATGGTGTGCATGTCTAGCCCGTGGGTAGGGGGGTTGGTGCGATTTAAACAGAGGCTTAGTCATCTGCAAGTCAAGGAGTGAACAGCTCTGATAATAGAAAGTGATAGAAAATGGTGAGCAGGAGGACCACCAAGAAGCAAAAAGTTCAGTTTGTACCTACCACCTGCTACCTTTTGATTTAGATAGTCTTTCTGAAATAGCAGAAGAGCTGAACTCACCGATAAAGAAGTTGGGGAACACATGGAAGTAAAGATCACATGAGAGAGGCCCTGCTTGGTGGTTAGGCATTCTGTTGAGGAAGCCACAACAGAACACTCCATGGATAATGAAATTTGAAGGTGACTGTGCTATTCAAAATTATAAGTCAAAAGTTGGACCTTGGTCCAAAAGCTGATCTGGAATCTTTTAAGTGCACCAAAGGAGAATTGAACCCCTACCACTTGCAGAAAACGAAACCAGGTGAATGAAAGGCAAGCATGCTAACTGTTTATGCATTGGTGTACAACAACATACATGGTGACACTTGGTCAGCAGCAAACATGGCTTGTATTTTCCAGATGAGCAATATTCTTGCCCTCTAAATCCCAAAAGTCAACAGAAACACACTCCTAGTTTCATAATCTGCACCTAGATTAACTCTTGGTAATTGTAAGCAGTCTTCCCCACTAAGTAATCTAGGTACTTGTGTTGTATTCAGTCTTGCTTTGGTCCTGCATTGAGGACATACTTTCAGGACCTCTAATCTTGGTGTCTGTAGGGATGTACAGTCAACTATCTCAAAATGCATAATATCAAAATGCATAAATCCAACTCTGCATACAAATTGGATGGGAACCAGCTCGGGGAGCAGTGAATTCAGCTAGATATGCATATTGCATAATGCATAAGGATCTCAGGGTGGATATGCATTATGAGGTGAGAATTTAGGTGGTCTGGAACCATTTTACATGTAGGATTCACTCTTAAGGAAGTGGTATGTATGCAAATTCATAATAAACCCTAAATTTGGCTAACTTTTATGCTAAAATTGTAAGTATTTGCACAAAAGCACTGTGGATGCTCCAGAAATGAACAGTGAGGTCATGGGATGCACAGGAATGTTCGGGATATCACAGTATGTTACTTTGAAGTCACACAATGTGACATGCAAAGATGCATATTCCTTATAATGCATATGGTTTGGTGTCTCCCAATTGTATGCATTGTGAGATAGTCAACTGTATTATGAAGCCTACCTTTCATGAGGCATTCAAAGACCAAAGACCTTCAAATCTGACCCAGCAAGAAGGACCATTGATATGAGAGTGAAGATGAGTGATTATGATACTTGTGAGTGCGGCTCTGGAAGCGGCCGTTCTGCTGTTCACCTACTTCTCTTCATCATACTGCGTGTATCTTGCTCGTGTTGCCAATGGTCTATCCCAAATTGTTCATTTTATCAGATCTCCCTTCCAGAGGGCTGACCATCATCTACCCTACACAGCACACCAAGGTCAGTAATCAGGGAAGTAGCTAGCTTTGCGAAAAGAAATCTGACTCACTCAAGATTCAGTGTAGATACTCAATCCGAAAGCCCAGGCTCATCTAGCGAAGGGAGGATGAATGAGATGTGCTATTGTCCGAATTTCAATTTGAACTTCTGAAGGATCGCTGTGAGTGGAGAAATGAAAAGGAAATCAGTGCTTGAAGGAAACATTTGACCTAGCTTCAAATCATTGCCCTGGAAACGACAACACACCCCTAAGATATTCAGATTTGACAGAATGGGAAGGTTACAAAAGTAAAGATGGGCTGCTGCCATCGACACTACCCAGGCATATGCGTGTTTCGTGTGGTTCTACCACATGCTGGAAACACGTGGTAGGAGGTTTAACTATAGCCCATACAATGCATGTCATATGTAGTGTCATGTTTCAGTGGCAGATTATTCCATTACATATCACTCTGTAAGTTTTTAATTCATTGGACTTCTGCTTGTTCTAGGATCAGAGAAACTATAATAGGTAGGAAATGATTTACACACTAGCATGCTCGTTGATCCAGTATCTTGTTCACACAGCAAAGAAGGAACCAAAAAGCGAATCCCGTGAAGACAAATCAGCAACAGTTAAATAGAAATCATAGAATCAAGCTTTGTAGGAATACAGGATAAATATAAGAAGCAGGGATCAATACCTTGAATGGGGAAGCTTAATGTCAACTGGGTGAGGAGGTGTATGGTCGGATCACCACAGAATCATACATTGCAGCACCCTTAGCACAGTGGCCAGGCATGGCATGTGTAATTGCATCGATGTTTTGGGCTGCTCAATTTCCAACGAGGCTCGTGTGGAATATCATGCTCTCACTCATCCCAGCAGGGTAGTTGAACAGCCGAATAAGTAAGAATGTGCGTATCCTTTGGTATGGCCTGACATCACTCTAGGTAAAATGAAGAACCACTTGTATTCAGTAAGGTAGTTATATGAAAGTTTCTAGAATCATATGTCAGAAGGAAGACTAAACATCAAGATGAAAAGGTAGATGTACAGTTATGAGATTAAGTTTCATGAACATGATGATCCCATCAGGAGCCACACAGAACTGAAGATACGTCATACTCCAGAATGAGCATGCATATATGCAGTGCTTTCAAGCCCAACCACAAAGCAATCAAAGTGTCTTGACAGCAACTGACAGGGTTCGCCCTGGCAGTCCCTGCTAGGCTTGAGGCATGTATCTCAGGAAGGGTTAGCTAGGGCATTGCTGGATGAAATCAAAGCGAATCATCCTCTGTGTAGACTGATCATGTTTCTTTGGCGCATTGAAAAACTGCTTCTCATTCGTTGGGTGCTGTTATTATAGATGTGAGGCCTGGATGCTAAAATGAGAGTGAGCAAGAGGAAGACTGGGTAAGACATGGCATACTCAACTGGACTATGTTAAGAATCAGAGTATTTTGAGTAATACACGAGGTAATGAATACTCAAGTAAGACCCAAGTCATGAGCGAGGATGTCCAAAAGCCGAGTTCCAACCACCAAGAGGGATCCAATATGGGTGCTAACAAGTGCTAGGTGTAGTTAACGAGGCATCAGCAAGTGCTAGGCATAACTAACAGGGTTTCCAACAAGTGCTAGGCATAGTTGGGAAGCAGTTGATTGGCAAGTGCTAGGCGTAACTGATCAGGAATGCTTAAATCACACAGTTAAGTGGATGTTTGAAGATGGGTAAAATTAGATTGAGAGATTCTAATACAATGTCAGGTAAGTATTTATACACTACTAGTAAGGACTTGAGTCAGTATTATTTTACAGTATTCCATTGCATTCCAGCATTAGCAAGAAGAATAGAGAAAATATGAGAAAATGCCAGTAGGCTGAGGTTAAGACTGAGAACACTGAGAGAAAGCATGTGTTGACTCATGTATGACCGGAAAAGGCCCAATATCCATAACAGACGGGCATGTAGAATTCTGTGTTTGTGTTTTCATGCATGTGTTTGTCATGTCTGTGAGAGTGTGACATGGATGCATTTGTGGGGCATCTTGTGCATTTGGGCCTACAAACACCTGTAACATGGTTTTATTAGCTACACTGTAAGTAAGACTTACTGCCTATCAGATTTATATGCCGCATGATATTGATACCAGCCATAATTGACTTTACTTGTCATGGTAAAGTCTCTGTACAGTTCAATTGATCAATCTTTGAGCTGGAATTCTAAATGTAAGAGCACTTGGAGGTTTTACAATATGTTAGAAGCAATGAGGTATGGTATCCTTCAGTAAAGACTACAGTACCATTATCATTCTGTCGAGGAACAAGCGGAAGAAACTGAGTCAAATCCTGACTCCAAAACGGCGACTTGACAATAATCTGGCTATGCACAGCTAGAATACATCATAAGAATAAAATACCTGCCTAGAGAGAGCGACTAGAAGCAAATACAGGCAGGAGAAATCGAAGCAATCATAAGTCAACAAGTTCAACTCGGACTTGAACGCATGAAACGCACCGAACGCAGACTTGTCACACCACTTTCACACACTTGCGTTTAATCTCAAACGCATGCATTTACAAAAGGAATACATGCGTGCGCTATCCTAACACTTGTGTTCAATGTTTGGACACATGCGTGACTTATTTATGAGATGTGTTAGTCTTTATGTTGATTTTGGAGGTGCCTGATTTACTCAAAGTCGAGAACAACAAAGGAATCATAAGTGCTTCGACATAAAATGGTATCATAGTCGTTATGAGACTAGAACTGAATAACATGTATGAATCTATAGCCTTTACAGGTGAATCCCCCTCATTTTTGAGTCATAATAAGTCACAGAGATCTTTCTAAGAAACTCAGAAAAGTAAGTCAATTTTCAACAGAAAACATAATTAACGGGTATCATTGTAATGACACTGACTATCAGGATATCGTACATCTAAATGCATTGATGGGCCCACAAACATATTCAAGTTGAACTCATGCAAACGCAGACCAACGCAGTTGAACGCACTCATGCAGATGTCGAATGCAGAATTCTCTTGGCCCATAACAGACTATATATCTGGGGCGCACGAGAATATCGACTTTAGCATAGTTGCCGAGCTTAGAATGGCGGGAACTTGATGTGTGACACAATGGCAGGAGGTGTGACAGGGATACAGGGAGGTGGACAGATAGTATGCGATGGAAGAGGTTATCATGCATCGTTGAGCTTAGGGTTTGGAACTGGTGTAGGGGAGATGGCTTCGGGTCTTGAGTTGGAACTGGCCTGGGGGAAATGGAAAGACTGGACTCGAGAAGCCACTAGGTTGCAGTTCGTGAGAGCCACAACTCATTCTTTCCAGCATCCTGCTCCAAGAGCATCAGTGGTGCCTTGCTATAATAAGTCGATGACATTGAGATGATACTGCCTGGCTGCTGCAGTCATCGTGCCATGCGCATCTTGCTCATGGTTCTGGTGGGTTCTGTCGAACTGTTCATTCCGTCAGCTTGTCGTGTGAATTATCTGACGATTACGCACTATTGGCCAAAGGTCCTTCCTAATCCGAGCCATCGGCGATCGCTGTTCTTCCTTTCCACAAAGCAATGATGTCAGAGTGGTATGAACGAACCAGAACTATGGGTGTTCGTTGCATTCAAATTCTAACACTTGATATGGGTCCATAAGACGAGTACAACTCTAGGCGATCCGACAATATGCTAGGCAAAAGATTTGGTGGCAAGAGGTAAGGTCAAATTGATCAATAGATGCAAATATTGCCACATACGCGCTGGATGGAAGACCGCCCCGTCCTTCCTATTGTATACCTTATTGCTTCTGACCCAAATGTAACCTCTTCGCTTAGCTGCTTGCGTATTGTGTCTCCTCACTGTCAGTTATATTTTTTTGAAGTTCGATTTGCCATGAGCGACGACCGAGTTTGTTAGACCCGACCTCTTAACTGAGATAATTAGTCAGCTGTTTTGCGTTCGAACAATCACTGATAAGTTCCCATGCGGTTAAGGTGCCAAGACTAAGGCTTTAGCTCGAGAGTTTTAAGTGTTTCGGTATGAATAAACTTTAGCTCAAAGCTAGGGAATATACAGCTTTGAGTATGCTACTTTTATACTAAGTCCAAGGGTCTAATAATGGATGCACCGTGTTAGAAAGTGAAACAGCAAGTACCCGGTGATCTGGGAGTAATACTCCACTCTGACGAGTGTGACTGTGTCGCGAGGTGAAGACTCCGTGGAGTCGTGGATCTAAAGATAAGAGGTGCTTAGATAAGGAAAAAGAATAAATCGTAACATTACCCCCTCTTTAAGGCAGGCATCCCGACTGCTGTATGGTTGCTCTTGAACGATTTTTGCGCCCTTCTAAGCGTCACTACTATGCCGGACTCAACTTTAGAGCCACAGCCCAACTGTGTGCGACCTCTTTTCTTTGTCCCCCACATGCAGGGGTTCGAACGAAGAGGAGGAGTGCCAGTTAGGTGGAAGTAGGAGAGGGGAAGTTGGCCAAATACGTGCATATCCTGATCGTGGAGATGACAGTTCCATCAATGTAGCTACTGGTCTAGGGAATCTCTGTTGGTTCGTATGGCGATTTCGAGTATGTCGAAGGGTCGTCATTGCCGCCTAGTAGATCCCACATAAGCTCTTGGTCATACCACACTCTTCGTCCCGTAAATGGTTCCGTATAGGATTGCCAGTCTACGTTTGAGTCTGTGCGGTTTAACTTTTCAGCTAGGTAGTCGTCGATAAGTTCTTGAGTGTCCATGTTATCCTCCCATACCCAACTGTTTGATTCGGGTCCGTATCCTTTCCATTTGACGAAATAGTCTGTAACCCAGGGTGAGGGTTCACACGCTTTTCCCCTAACCTTGCGGTTCCTACTGTCGAGGACTTTCTCGACTTCGTAGTTCTCCTCGCCGTTGATAAGATCTGGGGGTGGTGGAGGTGGTTTTTCCTGGTTAGGGAAGGCAGGTGGACTGTATGGGGTAAGGAGGGATTTGTTGAATACCGGGTGGATGTGCCAGCCCATCGGCAGCTTCAGTTTGTACGCTGATGCTCCGACTTTTGTGATGATTGGGAATGGACCTGTCCGTTTGTCTGCGAGTTTCTTCTTGGGACGTGGGAGACTAAGGTTGGTCGTGTCGAGCCACACCTTGTCTCCCACTTGGTACTCGACGGCAGGTCGTTTCTTTTTGTCGTATTGGGCTTTCATTTGGTCGGCGGCCTTCTCGAGGGCTTGCTTTGCCTCTTCGTGGATTTTCTGCATTTCTGAAATGAAAGTGGTGGAAGCCGGTGTTCTGAAAGGCGCGCGGGATCTAGCACCAGGGAGGATGTCAGCATGAAAGCCGTAGTTAACCTCGAAAGGACTTTTGCCCATGGCGGAATGAGTGCGGTTGTTATGGGCGAAGGCTGCAAGCGCGAGCCATTCAACCCAATCGTTCTGGAGATGGTTGACGAAGATTCGGAGGTATTTTTCAACCTCTTGATTCGCTCGCTCCGTTTGTCCATCTGTCTGGGGATGATAGGCGGTAGACACGTTCGCCTTGATCTGTAGCAAGTCGTAGAGATCCTGCATGAATTTGGAGATGAACACGGTGCCTCGGTCTGAGATGACGACCTGTGGCATTCTGTGTTTGGCGTAGACTTCATCTCATAAGATCTTGGCCCACCCTTCCGATGACATCTCTGTGGTACATGCTACCGGTATGATTTCCTTAGAGAAACGGTCGATGATCATTAAGATAGCGTCGTAACCGTCGCACTGCGGTAAACCGGTAACCATGTCGACGGAGATATGAGTCCATGGTCGGGAGGGTATGGCATTAGGATGAAGTGGCACCACTTTTGCTTGAGTGCTCGACTTGGTTCGTTGGCACGTCTCGCAAGCGCGGATATAGTTTTCTACGTCTCTTTTCATTCTGGGCCACCAGTATTCTCGTAAGACGAGCTCTTTGGTCTTTTCAATGCCAGGGTGCCCCGCTGTGATGTGGTCGTGAGACATCGCGATTATTTCCCCTCGTAGCGCGTGGTCTTGGGGAATATAGATACGGTGATCGTATAAGATCAAACCGTTATCTAGCTTCATCCCTTGATCATGGTTGAGAGAGGCAGCGATGTTCTTGTCCCATCGGTGGTGGTTGAGCGTGGCTTGCTTGATTTTAATATGAACTTCCTCGATTGTCGGCATGACCATTGCCCGGAAGTGTTCGTGTTTGAGGACGGTAACCTCATCGTTGTCCTCCTTTCCCTGCTCATGATCTGCTCGCCGGCTCAGCAAGTCGGCTTTCTTGTTGGCGGTCCCTGGTTTATGGTGCAACGTGAAATGGTATTCGGCTAGCTCTGTTACCCAACATGCTTGTTGTCGGTTGAGTTTTTGGGGCTTTCTGAAATACTGGAGGTTTTGATGATCCGTCCAGATTTCAAAGTCCTGAGCCGCTCCCATTAGGTAGTGTCTCCATTCGTCCAGCGATAGCATGATTGCCAGCAGCTCTTTGTCATAAATTTTGTAATTGCGCTCCGTCACTGTCAGAGACTTGGATAGAAATGCGACTAGGCGCCATTTTCCATCCTGCTCCTGCGACAGTACTGCACCTATTGCCCCTTCGCTTGCGTCCGCCTCCATGTGGAACTTGCCTCCTTCTGTGGGTATTGCCAGTACCACTTCTTCGGCCAGCAGTCTCTTTAGCTCCTCGAATGCGTTCTGTTGCGCTTCTCCCCACTTCCACGGATCGTTTCCTGTTAGCTGTGTCATTGGTTTGACGACTTTGCTATATCCTTGGATGAAACGTCGGTAGAAATTGGTGAAGCCTAAGAACGACTGGAGTTGCTGTTTCTTGGCTGGCACAGGCCATTTCGCGATCCCTGCGATTTTGACTGGATCCATTCGGATGCTTCCTTCACTGATGATGACTCTGAGGTACTCTGTTTCTAGGGTCTCGAACTCGCATTTCTCCGCTTTAAGGAATAGCTTGTTCTTGCGTAAGACCCTTAGTACTTCTCGTGTAATACGACAGTGCTCTTCCTTGGTTTTCGACATGATGAGGATATCATCGAGGTAAACGGTGACGGTGCCAGATGCAATGAGGTCTTTGAAGATGTCATTCATCATCCACTGGAAGGTGGCGGGCGAATTGGTGAGCCCAAAGAACATAACCGTGGGTTCGAACAACCCTCGATTAGTTCTGAATGCTGCCTTCCACTCGTCACCGCTTTTGATGCGTACGTTGTTGTATCCCCATCGAACATCGAGCTTGGAAAAGTACTTGGCCCCTCGTAGTTTGTCCATGAGCTCCGAGATGAGAGGAAGCAGGTAGCGATTTTTAATTGTCATCTCATTGAGCTTGCGATAGTCTTGTACTGGTCGCAACTTGCCATCCTTTTTCTTGACAAAGAAGAAGGGTGAAGCCATGGGTGATTTAGAGGGTCGTATCCGTCCGCTTGAGAGGTTTTCATCTAGGAACTTGTCGAGCTCTTCTTGCTCGTTTCGGTTAAGAGGGTAGACCTTGCAGTCAAGATTGGCGCTCGCATTTGGAATAAGTTCAATAGTGTGGTCCCACGTCTTTGGTTCAGGGAGTTCATCGAAACTATCTTTGTCAAATAGATCGCTGAAGTCCCGACACCATTCCGGGACCATTTCTTCGAACGTTTTAATCTTCCTGTCTGCGTTGGCCGCGGCAGCTAGGTCATTGGTGTGATGAGCGCATATGAGAATAGCCCGCATAAAATCTACTGCGAGAATGGTATCTCCCTCCTCAAGTTCTTCGTCCCACCTGTCGTCGGGGTCTGCATCGGGTAACGTGAATGGGTTTTTGCAGCACTCGCACCGCGCAAACGTTAATCCTCCTGTCTTCCAATTGATGATCGGATTATGCCGGGCTAACCAATCGTGACCGAGGAAGATCTGTCTATCACCGAGATCCGTGACGGCTAGATCTATTCGTTCGGAATGATCTCTGATCGTCAGTTCGATCTCGGCGTATTGTGTGATTGATCCTCCTGAGTTCTTGGTCCCGTCGGCATTATAGACTACGATGGGTGCAGCTGTTTCATGAGTTGGGATGTGATGTTGGTCGACGAACGCCCGGTTTATGGCACTGCTAGTGCATCCACTATCTACTAACGTGGTGGTTGGAATTTGGGAAATGGTTCCTGGCTTCCCCAGTATGACGGGGATAGCTAGGTCCTTTCCCTTCCCGCTTAGTGCGCAAGCGTACAGCTTTGGCTGTCGTAATTCTTTGAGCCACCAAAGCGCATTAATTCGGTTCGCCTTCCTCATCCCTTCGATCATTTCATTGACTACTTCCTCCACACGTGTCTTGTGAATCCAATTCTTCAGGATCGCCTTCGCCTCCGACTCTGTCTTGGCTTGTACTATGCCAAGCAGAGTCCATTCGGGTCCGAATGGTTTAAGCCATTCTCTATAGCTCTCGCCGCTAGTATAAACGCGCGAGATCTGCGGGGCCTCTCTAGCCCTCGCGTCGACCCGTG
The DNA here is from genome assembly GCA_022818075.1 of Armillaria altimontana. Lineage (NCBI taxonomy): Eukaryota > Fungi > Basidiomycota > Agaricomycetes > Agaricales > Physalacriaceae > Armillaria > Armillaria altimontana. The sequence continues at coordinate 183,099 of JAIWYR010000005.1, read as the reverse complement.
AGGGCTCGACTACCGTTGGCGAGGTCACCACTGTTTCTACTGGGGGTATTAAATTAGTCTTCTTGTTCATCATGAAACTGGTAATGTCCTCGTGGTCAGGTACTTCCGTAAAAGCTACCTTATGCCCCCTTTGCACTGCCTGGGCGCTAGCAGCTTCCTGTCCCGTGGCTTTCTGGTCGGTCGTGGAACGTGAGGTGCGTTTCTCGAAGGAGTCACCCCGTAAAGGGGCAACAGGTTGGGCTGACGCCGCCGTACTGCGATTGCCTTCGCTTCTCACCATAGGCTGACGGTCGCCTTCACCTGATTCCCTCGAGCCGGTGGTTTCAATGGCCACCGGATCCCTCGTTGCTTTCGTCGTTCCCCCATCCTCGAGTCGCCCTACGTCTCGACAGGCATTGGCAACTGGTCAGGGGCACTTACTCGAGTCCGGTTTGTCCTCGATCTTCTGGTTGTCCGTAGCTGACGGTAGCCTTGCGGTGTTCTCTTTTACCAGGGGAGGTTTCGCCGAAGCTATTCCCTCGAAACTCCCATCGAGGCTGGGACCCCGTAGAGCCGCTTCGTCAGAGGGGGCGGAACCCTCCAAAGGAGGTGCTTGTTCCCCTGCCCCATCCAGTCGCATGCACGCTGTTATGATGGGTAGCACTATGGTAGGTGCCTTATCGTCCGATGCTTTCGCCCGCAATGGGTTACTTGCTGAACGTTTATCCATCGGTAGTCATACTACCACGGCGTCTGGGTTGTCCTGGTGTCGATTCTTGCTTGGTTTCTGGTCTGATTGTGAAGTCGCGGGTATATTTGAATGCGCGGTAGCTACTACAAGATTATAAGTACAATTATGAAGTGCGGGGGGCGTACCAGCCATAACCAAGTTCCTGGTCGCCGAGTAAGTTGAATCGTTTACTTCTCGGCGCTTTCTTTTACTTCCTCGATTGTAGAGAGAGTCTTCTCTTCAGTCGACCGCCGGTCCCAGTAATCTGTCAACCGTCTGTATGCCTCCTCCCGGGTTTGAGGCGATAAAGGGCAGTCCCGCTTGAAGTGGCCTGTTTTGCCACATCTATAGCATATGGCAGCTGCCTTGGCGGCACCGATATCCATCGGTTGGCCGCGTCCTCCGAATGTTGTCCCTGTAGCCATTGTCGTTGACGGTACAGGCGGCTTCGGAGCTGTTTGACCTCCTTTAGCAGGTGTGGTCGTCTTGGGTGTTGTCTGGGGCCTCGCTGGGATTGTTGTCGTCGTCGTACCTTCTGCCTGTTTGAGGCGCCAATTGTAGTCAATTCGGAGTAGGCGTGCTTTCCATCCTTGGTAGGCAGTTGGCACATCCCCGTCAGCCAAGTATATAGTATTTTTACTCGTCTGGCGGGCGGCTTTCATGACCTGATGGAGCATGGCCTGCTCATTGTCGCGTATCTTGGCGTGGTAGGCAAGCTCTTCGAATTGCTGGAAGAACTTGTCGCCGTCCTTGAAGTCCACCTGCCTAAGCTTTTCCCACTGCGCATACTTTAACCGCGCATCGGCATCCTTCCAGAACCTATTACTGAGTTCCGTCTTAAATTCTTCATAAGACGGGTACAGCTGGTCTCCAGTCGCTTGATCCCTCCCTATGACTTGTGCGCATAACTCCCACCACTTCTCAGCGTCATCGGCGAGTCGCGAGACGCAGAAGATGACCTTATGAGGATGGTGGCAGAAGTGTCGATTGAACACTTCAAAGTGCAGCTCGCACTTTAGGAAGAATCGGGTGATGTCATTGGAATCACCCTTGAAGTCGTTGACCTCCTTGAGAATTTTGGGTTTAAATTCATCATAGGGGGCGACGGCTCCGTCGGCTAGTGGCCAGGGTACTGGTGGGTCTGGTGGTGCTGGTGGGTCCGGATATCGTGGGAGCGCGTATCTGATCAGGGCGGGAGGCGGCGCGGGTACTGCGGCTCCAGGAGCACCACCGGCTGCGCTACCTCCAGCGGCTCCGTGGCCGCCGCCGGCAAATGGTGCATAGCCTTGTGCATACGTTCCTGGTGGTTCCTGTCCCCTGACGTAGGAGAAGGTTCCTACCGCTGCCCGAGGAGGCGGTACCGGTGGTTCATCCAGCATCGGTTCCTGGACCTCGATTTCGATCACGGCTTCTTCATAGGCGGGGAGTTCGGTCATTGTGGCATTTGGGTGTATTTCGTTCCACAGGAGGCAAGTGTTTCGCTCTGCCTCGTACTGTAGTATTTCGTCTGCTGGGAGTCCGTTCTGTCTTTTCATAAAATATTCGTTCCCAGCTTGGGTAGTTCCCCAATCTGGAACGTAAGGGAGTTCAAGGGCGAAGTTATTATATATTTCCTGGAAGTTCGCCTGTAATAAAATAACCGGTATTCCCATTCCTGGGACATCATACATTTCCTCGTAGAATTTAATGGCGTCGGTTAGCGTCATTTCGATGGGGATTTCGGGGGGGACGCTCACGCAACGACTCGGTGGACGACTGAGGGATTCCATCAATCGTGAGCGAGGGGTAGGGGGTTGCAGGACGCAGGGGCTGGCGCGGCGACTCAACGACTGTGCTCGACTCTGTCTCGACGCGGGTCTGGTGTCGCTCGATTGACTGTCGCTCGCTGATTCGTTCGGCCCGCTGATTGAGCCGCTCCCAAGTGGCTGCCCTGGGAGGTCGACGCGGGGACCTGACTGGGGATGTGACACTTCGCCAGGCACTATTCCTTGGTGGGCGTAAGGAGGAAGGGCCGGCGACAGGTTCCTCGACTGCTGGTACAGGCTCGGGTGTCCACTCCGGGTTCTGGACAGGTTGGTCCCACTGGATAACGCTCCCTGCCACGACTGGGGTCGGGGTGCGGTGGCTGAGCGCTTCTCGCCCAGAGCGGACGAAGTACACGCTGAGGGGGATGGTGATATTATCCCAGAACTCCTCAGCGGGTATATCGGCGTTGGGTGGTGGAGTAGGGTCCCGATTTGCCCAAGGATCGTGACGGGTGGTGGGGGCGATGGGTTGAGTGTCGCGGCCCACGTCGAATCCCCCGACATGATTGTTGAATTGGGCGTACGTGCCGGGTGAGGGAGTCCAAGGGATGTACTGAACGTACTCAGGCGAGGAAGGGATGGAGGAGGTGATGGTGATGACTGGCGCGCTCCATCTGGCAGAGGTAGGAGCTGCTCTTTCCGGGATGACGGGAGCAGACGACTCAGAAATGTCGACCTCTTCCTCGTAGATCCCTGCCCGAGAGAGCTCGTCGATTGGGATCGGTCTGCGTGGTACGGGTGCGAAGACTCGGGGTGGGAGCTGCTCGAGCGGGATGCCATCGGGCTCAGGAGTAGGGGTAGTAGTGACTGTGGAGGGTGGAGTTCGTGGTGGAGTATGGGGTGCCTCTATTAGATGTCGCGGTCTGTAATGAAACCTGATTGCGAGGAGGAGGGCTACAGAAAGTAAAGTGGCACTAGGTATTCCCAGCGAGATGGCTATGATTTTAGCGTCGTTGCTTTCCATGAGTGCTCCTGTTAGAGAGCGTGAGTGTAAGCTTTGAGCTAATTGTTAGACCCGACCTCTTAACTGAGATAATTAGTCAGCTGTTTTGCGTTCGAACAATCACTGATAAGTTCCCGTGCGGTTAAGGTGCCAAGACTAAGGCTTTAGCTCGAGAGTTTTAAGTGTTTCGGTATGAATAAACTTTAGCTCAAAGCTAGGGAATATACAGCTTTGAGTATGCTACTTTTATACTAAGTCCAAGGGTCTAATAATGGATGCACCGTGTTAGAAAGTGAAACAGCAAGTACCCGGTGATCTGGGAGTAATACTCCACTCTGACGAGTGTGACTGTGTCGCGAGGTGAAGACTCCATGGAGTCGCGGATCTAAAGATAAGATAAGCTAAGTGCCGAAGATTAGATAAGATAAGAGGCGCTTAGATAAGAAAAAAGAATAAATTGTAACAGAGTTGCACCCTGTCCGCATTTGAGCCAGATGAAACACTGTCCTTCCACTGGAGACCCGAATGCCAATGAGGAGTACAAAAATCAGAAGAAATACAGGTCATAACAGCGTCGATTTTAATTCAATTTAATTCCACTATGTTTAAATCTGCTGCCATTCTTTCATCTTTCGATTCCACCAGGTGGAAATAGAGAAAATGCGCTAAAACATCTCCAAGATTCAAAGGTGATGTACTCGACTCGACATACATATATTTGGTTACTAACTCATCCCTGAAGAATTGCATTGTCCTAATATATTGAAGGCCAGCTATGTTCCACCTGATTGAACAGCAAACAGCGTCATCCAGCAAGCAGTGATGAATCCATTGCCACTAGTCCCTTCGGATATGCAGTGGATATTCCTTAGCTGAAACCGACGCCTGCTATGACCCTGGAAAATGTTCTGCTTCATCGTGGCTAGTAGGAATGGTGACATGTATGTATGAATATCCAGCACATACGATTCTGGCTAGTAAGGTGGAAGAGATTGTTATGAAGAATGAATAGAACATGTCGGTCTGTATAAAGTCCGCCTCCAAAAGAAAGGCCCTCTTGTCACACTGAGGTTTGGAAGAATTAATGAACGAGAAAGTGGATGCTTTTGGTTCATGTATCTTTCACACCCATTACATATAATCCTAGGTGAATTTTAGCTAGACTGCAAGATGAAGTACCTTTTACGCTGCCCCTACCTTTGAAACCTGCATTTCTGCTGGACCTAGATTTTGCCAACGCCAGACCAAGACCCTACACCCACATTATATAATCCTCCGAGTGGAGAAATACAGTAGGCAGCTGTAACGGGACGTTGATGATAGCAGGAAGAGCATAATATTCTGTAGCCTGTTCACCTTTTCAGCCTGCACAGCAGATTTGATCAACATGGAATGGGTTGGCTGAGACAGGTAGACCTTGAAAGGAAAGGTCGGTATGGCACTTTAGCGTAATGGCTAGAGTGGTCTATAACTCTTCGATATAGTAGTCTGTTTTCTTTTCCACGGTGGGTTCGATTCTTCTCCAATGTCCTGTATTTATTTTTGGCGTTGGCATATTTATTGGGAGGAATATAAAGTGTCGCATTGAAAAATTTTTAAAATAGAAGGAAGACACACTGCGTCTAAATCACTGCTAGGTGATCAAATATAAGCTCGTCCGAAAGCTGAGGAGTATTTCTAGATGTCCTAGAAACTAATTGAAGCAGGTGAACACGACGCTCGCAGCGAGGAGTGAAAGAATTGCCTCAAGACTCCATAGGCGGTAGATTTGGCAATTCAGCAGCATCATACATTGCTACGAGATACGTTATTTGAGTCCAACGTCGCAACAAATTATCGACGGAAAGTCTAAAAAGGTAAGCAGATCTTTGAAAGGCAATGAGCACACAAAGGAACACTGAAGACAAAGACAACATACAATTCCAGGATGGGCGCAGACAAACAACCAAGTCCCAATTCTCACTGGAGGATTCAGTGTTCAGTCGCCAGGATGGATGTCAGTGACTATTTTCAAAGACGTGCTGGCCCCATCGACCCGTCTAGGACAAGCCGACCGAAAGCTTTGTGCAATATAGGTAACACAGAGTAATTGAGTGTCTTTGACGCAGAGGTCGCATATTCGACATGATCAATGACTAGGACGAGTCTTTCCCCTGTAATCCTGATACTGGACCAATGTTTCAGATTTAGTTCTTTTTGAGGAACAACGACTGCTAAAGTGTTAACGCGTAACGCGTTAACCACCCGTCCTGTCTGAAGCAACTAATTTAGACCTAACTTACAGTATTCACGACGCAGTACCCTTCACAGGCTTGAAAGCTCCACGCAGTGGAAGAAAACAAGGGATGTATTCTGCCAAACCATCAGCTCGCGTTCCCCAAAAGCTGGCAGACCTACCTCCCGATGACATAACATTGAATCTCTTGGAGAATGGACAGCCGGACTAGACTCCCTTCACCAAGAGTACATCCATTCAATCTTCAGGTCCGCTCAGTACAAGCTAGTGAAAGGGCTGGCTATATACGCATTGTCTAGCATTGGATGAGAAAGTCGATGGAACTAAAGACGATGGTGATCAGGCAGTACGACGGACTATACCTCGGCTATCATGTTTATGGGTCTGCCTCGTGCATTCGTATATGGGCCAAGTACTGACTCCAGTGTCAGAGCAAAGGCATATCGGATATCTAAGGTCTTCGTCTTCGATATCGAGTAGTTGGGTTAATAATTTTCCATCACATCTCAGTTTTTGAAGAGCTTAGATAGAATATTAGTAGGAAAGCTTTCGCAGATCGGAAAGGTACACACCTCAGGTTGTCTAGACCGACTCGCGAGGATGTTATTGGAGTTACTGGTGGCTGTACGAGCTGTCGGAATCAATCGGCTCCGAACCCGTTATTTACCGTACCCGTAGCTTTTCTTTCTTTACCGTTTACCACCATGTCAACATACTAGGTCTAAACGAGTTGCTCTTTTCGTTCCCTCCCATGCTCGAACTACAACAGATGTCTCAAAATCAAATCAGGCATAGCATTCGCTGAACGACTTGCAGTCATCGTTCCATTAGAGTTCACCGGTCAGACCGTCATTGTGATGAGCTGCAACCTAGTCTGGATGCGTGGATAATTTCTAATGAAATTTTTGTCAATCTCAAACGCTGACTATATGGGTCATGTACGCACCGCATATGCGTCCAAGTCAGAGACATCCGTCCTGAAGGCCTGACTACTCACACTGCATATCCTGTCATATGTCCAAATTCATCTCGTGAATCGCTTTGCTTGAAAGTTGTGGTCCATCCATACCTAGCGCTTGTCTCTAGCATGGTCGTGTAATTTTTATTTAGTGGATAAAAATTGATGACATAAGAAAGCGTACCTCAAAACCAATGTTGGCTACAAAGAGGAAATGACAATGATGGTCGATGAGAAGCATATCCTGTCCGATTTATACCGGATCAACACACGTGATGGACGCGTCGAAAAACACATCGTTGATAAGATAAATATTAAATAGCTAACTTTTACGCAGCCTTTACCTCGAATTTTAATCACTGCTTTTTTTTCAAACATGACCTTGAGTCCCACGAGTGACATGCGACGGCTGAGCTAACGAATGACGAGACTCGACTAGAGCCGAACGACAAGTGGGGATCGAACACCTAAAGCAAGAAAAAAAAACCGTTATCAGATGGAGTTCTATAGGACAGAATCGAAAGCTATTAAGCCACACGATATCTTCCTAGAGGAGTAACCCTCTTATTCCTCTTTAATGCTACTGGCATGTAAATCAGGCTGTAACCCATCTCCCACTCGCTGACCTTCGAAAAATCGAAAACGGCGGTACCATCAGCACAATTATACATCCAATCAACACAATAAATATTACCTTGTTGGAGGCAAAATTTATTACACGTTTGTTGATATCTAGACAACTATCATTGAGCTCTCCTTTCCTCATTGATATGGACGAGGTACCCGGAGGTTACGACAGCCAGGTAGGATATCGATGAGTGCCCAAGCGCTCATGCCCAGAGTCAAAACGCACAGCTGAGGAAGAGTCGTCAGGACAATGGGTCAAGTTTGCTAACTAAAAGCTGAAGAGCGTACAAAAGATTCGAATTTCGTCACAGATACACTGAAGGGCATCTAAAAGGGCATTGGGCTCGATGCGTTTCGTCAAAGGGAAACTCAATGCCAACACTCAGTCCCTGAAGAAGCGCTCCATATACCGACATTGGTAAGGTGAGGTAGGACTAACGCACTGTACACGACAAAGACTCATAGATATCTCTACAAAGCCTTGATGTAGTACCTGTAGTTCAGCGGCCAGGTGTTGCATAAGTACTTACGCCATCGCGCCACTTTTTTGGGCCGTTCGATTCCCCATGAGGTTCTACTTCGATTCAACCATGCCGTGATCCCAGGCATCATTGCAGGGCTTTCGAACAATTATCGTTCTGGCAGGAACGGAATGGGCATATTCTTTTGAATTTAGGACAGCACAGAATAGGACAGAGCACGATGTTTGGTTGTAATTCTCCATCCGTGTAATATCGTCCCACAGAGCACGTTTTACAACGTCATCATTTTACCGCTCGTCCATCATGAATATGTGAAAGCTGTGCCCTGGGTTCGGGGGGCCGGAGTGGTACTTGTAGTCTCGCGACATGTTCCGATCTGCTCATTCAGAACGGTCCCGTTACCCATCGCAAATGATAAGAATACACGTCCTATGTCAAAAGAGTGTATGATTCCGAGATGAGCCGTGAGGGACTTCTGCAATCAGATTAAATCTCACCCACGCAGATGCAACACTCTGGCTTAGAGGTGGGTGCTGCATTACATAGGGGAGTGTTTTTTTGTCTGTTCGATCCCCTATAGCAGAGAAGCGATTGGTCTAGCGACGGATGATCAACTGAGAGATTCGACACCTGTCGATATCAAGACAATGATTATGTTGAAGCAGACAACGTACCAGGACAAAAGGCCACGAGGTATGGTATGTCGTCGTTGCGCTACAGGTAGCGGGGAGCAATTCTCTTAGATGGCTTTCCTTCAGTAAGATATTTGAAGTGCGTACTTCTAGATTAGCTTCAGAGGTGATGAATAAAAGAAGATCATTCATGGTCACGATGAAGGGCAGGTGCAACGAAATGAATTGTAACCGACTTTTTCTTCAAGCAGCATGGGCTACCGGCTACAGTCGCCGTGAAACTAGGCTGCTTCGATTCCGTCGTGCATACACTGCGAGCATTAAGGGAGACCATCGAAACAGATACGGGACTTGGCATGGTAGCGATGGCCATAATATAAGGAAAAGGCTTTCCATCAACGTTAGTTAACGAGAATGGAAGCGACCTCTACAGTTTGAGACATAGACCAAAGTGCGATGGTGCAACTTGAAGGCGAGAGGCAGCTTTGCTCCCGTTGGTTGCGCAAGGTCCGTTCATGAGTACATGCGGTCCATTCCTGCGCCGTGGAGGATTGGTGATGGGGAAGTCACACTGTCTAGTGACGTATCCAGCTAACGGGGTAAAAGGAAACAACGTGGACTAGAGAGTATTTCCTGACGGCACGCTAGGTAAAGTTGACATCCGTTCATATTCTGTACAGTAGTTACATGAAAGTATCTATACTCATATGTTAGAAGGATGCCAAACCGTTGAGACGAAAATACTGACATACGATTACTTTGTTGTGTCAGGAACTCCGCGAACGTATAAGGAGTCACACAGAGCCAAATACGCCTCGTACTCCCTAATATATGCAGTACTCTCCTTCAGATCCAACGACGATGCACTCAGAGTAGACTGATGAGGAGCGTCGACGCTCGCCCTCGCTACATTCGAATCCAGTATCTAGGAAAGGGTCAGCTAGATATTTGACGTAGGAAATCAACGCGAACCGGAAGGTCTGACCAGTGTGAAGCGTATGCATTCGTTGAGCCTCCTATCATGGATGCGAGGACTGGATGATAAAAAACGCGTGAGTGAGAGAAGGGCAGGATAAGATGTGACGTACTCAGTTGAACATGGGATTATCTGCTGCGGTATATTCGCTGCGCTGTGGCGAGTGGAAAGAAGTTGACATAGTCGGGATGAAAGGGTGTACAGCGGCAGGAAGCGATACAGAGCTGCTAGGAGGTTAACGTTGAGATCTGAGAGATGGCAGGCGAGCAATGGAATTCGGAGAAATTATCGCGCGCCGTCGAACTCAGCGTTGAGACAGGCTAGGAGACTACATCTGAAGTAGCCGTTGTTTGAGATCTCCTGAGATCGCTCATTCTTTTGCAAGTCCGGCTCAGCTTCGGTCACTTCCAAGACCTTCGGCCGAGCATTGCCATAAGTCAATGATGTCGCATTGATATTTGCCTCGTCATGGCGCACGGTTTGCTAGCGCTGCTGGCTGTCTCCCCAGAGCTCTTGGTTCCATCAGCTCTTTGTTCCAAACGTCCGGCTATCACGCACTATTGGCCTGAAGACCTCCCTAATTTGAGCTATCAGAGGTCACTGTTCTTCCTTTCCTTAACTCGATGACGTTACCAGAGTATGAGCGAGCCAGAACTGCAGGTCTTCATCGCATCCCCGGTATGCTCCCAGAATACGAGTATAACTGCATCGAGCCGAAGATATGCTAGGCGAACGTTTTGGTGAGAGAGTAAGGGAGACCGGCCCATCCCTCCTATTTCATATCTTATCGCTTTCATTCAAAATGCAGCCTCTTGACCTACCTGCTAGGGTGTTGCATAGCGAATCATTGCTGGAGTGTCGGCCACATTTTGAAATTCGATTCCTACTCAGTCACAAAGGCTCGGAAGTTCCAGATTGGAGCAAGATGACACACACGTGCGTATCCTTTGGTATTGCCTCACGTCACTCTTGGTAAGGGGAACATCTGTGCGCATTCAGTACAGTAGTTACATGAATGTATCTACATAAAATCATGTCAGAAGGAAGCCTAAGCATTGAGATGAAAAGGCGGACGTACAATTACGACATTAGGCTTCTTTTTGTTTCATGAACACGGTGATCCCATCAGGACTTGCACGGAGCTAAACAGACATCGTACTCCTGAACCCGTACGCATATATGCCGTGCTATCAAGCCCAATGACCAAATAATCAAAGTGTCTTGACAGCGAGCGATAGGGTTTGCCCCACCAGTCCCTGCTACAGCAACAGCCCGTATCTAAGCAAGTGTCAGCTACGTCGTTGCCAGAAGAAATCAAAGCGAACAATCCTCTGCATAGAGTGCACGCGTTTCTTGTGTGCTTTGAAAACATCCTTCTCATTTTTCGGGAGCTGTTAATCTTATCATGGACGCGAGGACTGGATGCTAAAGGGAAAGTGAGCAAGACAAAGGCCAGATAAGATATGACATACCACAGTTGGACTGTATCTCGATTCTCCGGAAGAGCGCCTGTGAATGGCGGGAACTTGACGTAAGGCACGGTGATAGGAGGTGCTACAGGGATACCAGGAGGTTAAGAGATATCAGGCGATTGAAGAGGTCATCGCACACCCTCGAGCCTAGAATTCGGAACTGGTATGCGAGAGATGAACGAGCTGGATTTTAGGTAGCCGCTGTCCTGCCGTTCACGAGAGCGAGAGCACATTCTTTCAAAGGTACAGCTGGACTTTGATGTCTTTCAAAAAGCATCATCGGTCGAGCCCTGTCACGAAGATGTCGAAAATGATACTGCCTCGCTGCTGAATGTATCATGCCATGCACTTCTTGCTCGTGGTATCCTTCGAACTGTTTATTCCGTTAGCTCCCCGTGCGAAATATCTGACTATGACGCACCATTGACCAAGGGTTCTCCCTAATCAGCGCGGAGTCGGCGATCGCTGCTCTTCTTTCCATAAATCGATGGCATCAGAGTATGAGAGAGCCTGAGCTACAGGCCTTCATCCCGTTCTTATCCCGTCCGGAGCCATGGGCCCAGAAAATGAGTGTAATCGAACGCCAGCTGGCGAAAGTGTTGGTGACAAGAGGTAAGATCAATAAATGCAAATACTGCCGCAGACGTGCTGGACAGAAGACCGGCCCGTGCCTTACCTTGCTTCCGCCCAAAACGTAACCTCTTCGCTTAGCAGCTTGGATGCTGCGTCTTTCACTATTTTTGAATTTCGATTCAACCTAAGCCATGACCGAAACACATTTCCGCCTTTCAGCCACATGAAACATCGTCCTTTCACTGGGGATTGAACGGAGAACCAAATGCTGATGAGGAGTACGAACCTCAGAATAAGTACGGTGAGATGAGCGTCACTTTCACTCGGTTTAGCTCCAATATGTTGAAAGCAGCCACCATTCTTTAATCTTTCAATTTCACCCTGCGGAAATCGAGAAAACTCTCTACAACATTGCTAAGATTCAACGGTGATGTTCTCGACATGCATATCTTTGGTTACTAATTGATCCTGAAGAATTACTTTGTATTAATCTATTGAAGACCAGCCATACTCCACCCGATCGAACAGCAAACGGCCTCATCGAGCGAACAGTGACGAATACAATGCCACTAGTGCCTTTCGGATACGCGGCGGATATTCCTCAGCTGAAATGAACACCTGTCATGACCCTGGAACATGCTCTGTTTCTCTGTTGGACGCCGGCAATGGGTAAGACTAAGCATTGATGTTCGAACAGTCCCCCTTAGCTGTGAGTTCCTTGTACGTCAAGACGACGCGTACCTGACACCTTTAACAGTCCCTCGGGCCGCGTCTGAAACGTTTTCCACCAAAGGTGTAAAAACTGAATGCGAAATGTAACCTCCTAAAGGTTGGTTTCTTATTCTTGCGCTCTCTTTTTTTCTGATATTAAATTCTAGCAACGGAGACACTGCTCGAGTCTTGCTCCTCGAACGTATTCTCTTCTTGAACGGAGAGTCTTTTCGGGAGTATAGTTGTTACGATGAGAATCCTCGATAAATATTGTTACCTACGGGCTCTGAGGAGATATTGACACAACTGGTACGTATTTATCATAGAATCACATACCCAATTCTAACTGTATTGATATGATATGCCCGTCCGCAACAGTTTTTGGGGCGTCTGATTGTGATAGATGGCCTTCCGATTCGTACGTTAATATCCACAGGAAAATCCGACGTCAGACTAACATTGAAATACAGGTACACGTCAACGTATGGATCTGCTTGGCACAGGGGCGCCACTTTCTGAACAACTTTGGGAAGGATTTTGGTTCATTGCTCAGATTCGGCGAAGAGGAAGCGTAGTGAATGGCTTTCGGTATCTTTAACAGTATGTTTGTTCCCGTGGTGTCTTCAACCTGTTGTTGAACCTCGCACTTAGAACGTCGACGGCCACGGGAGCACAGAGAGGACCATAAAGATTTGCGATGCCGTTGACATCACGTACTCGTATACATCAGATCTCATTGATGTATCTCGCAGAATAGCCGGTGTTTCGAAAGCAGGGACGATAGATATTCACACTGGGAGTGAAAGTAGTATCTCGGAGTGTAAGGTGATGACAAGCGAAACGTTCAGTCGGAAATGAATGACAATCATATCACAGGAGTGCGTCGTCAATCATTCTTCGTGTTCGAATTCAATGTAACCTCCACGTGTGGCACCGTGCCGACGTTCTTCCAGTTCATTCCGGGTTTGACCAGGTTGTTGCCGTGCCTTGCATGAATTCAAACCTTACCTTCTGACACGTCGACTCAAGCAGCTCTTCTCTACGCTCCCCTGAACAATATCTTGAAGGCTTTGAAATAGTAAATAGTGCGTATAGTTCATCTACGGTCATTTTGAGTACTTACTTGCTCTGAGAACAGTAGCGCCATCGAGTTGCATGAATTTGATTTAGAAACGCTAGCGCTCCGTTCACACGACACCACAGACAAGAATGGATTCCGCTCCGAGCATAACTGCTGTTTCGGACCAGAATACAAACATAATTGGGCCTTCAGAGCCTCGAGGAGAGATAGTACACCCGACTGTCAGTTCTACCTCAGAAGACGAAGAACTCATCCTGGAGGCGATATCTGGTTTTTTATCGGACCTGCAATCAGATTTATCCTCCACGTCCTTGATTGCAGGTTCTTATATTGATCCTGTCGATGAGCAATCAGTCAGTGATTCTGTTAGTGTTTTGGACGACGACAACTATTATGTTTGGAAATATAGGCATGATTGGGTAAGTGAGTTGGCAAGAGAAGAGGGACAGGAATTGATAACATATTCCAGGGCATCACTCTCCCCAGAGTTACCATCTCAGCGTTCACTGAGACTGGCCAAGCGGAAGCATCCATCATGGTTCCAAAGCAACGATCTTATACCGGTCGAAGACCCGTTATACCGTCCTCCCTCGCCGATACTCCCTGTGCTGCCCTGGGTGTTCAGGGTATCTTAGACCGACTGAATGCGACGCTAGGAACATCACACACCCTCGACACTCCATCTGTCTTATCCCTTCTCGAGGAGTACATACAGAAGAACTATGACCTTGGCACTGTATATGGTCGTCTACGCACTGTATGGAACACGTATAGGGATAGCAACATCCAAGACGAACTCCGCAGACATGAAAAGAAGGACAGGAAGATGCGACGACAAGCACTCATAGGGAACCGAATCGTCAATCCGGATTTATTACCTCGACGTGTATGGGACCTGTACAGCAATCGTGTGGTGCCATATTGGATCGCTGACGATTTTCCCGATCCTATTTCACATGCTTGGGTTGATGAGCACAGTGTAAGATCGAGGATTTCAGAGCCGGGGTATTGTAGCTAATTTTGGTAATCCCTGTCAATTTACCGGCAATTCCCAAGCAACCATTTTCCTGCCGAAGTATTTTGAGAGCTCTTAAGTTTTTACTCTATCACGTGTACAGTACGCGTCTTTGACTCGACCATCCATTAATGCAGTTCCAATTTCTTCTTACGCGGTCATGCCTGCTACCCAAATTCTTTGCCCTTGCAACCGCTGCGCCAAAACACCTCTCGGCTACGACTACCAGAGTGCACAACTGGTGAAGAAACACCTTGCAAATTATGGTGATAGCAGAGTCAAGGCCTCAGCAACAGCGACGCAAGACCCAGATTTGAACGAGTCTGCCAGCACAGAAGACAATAATCCTTCTGCTCAACATCGGTCACCTTCACCATTACAGCCAGCTCCAAGTCTCAATGGCGACAATGAAATTGGCGTCAGATTTGATAGTGGGAATGACTGGGATGACTGGGACTGGCTTGACATTGAGCAGGAGCCCGAGAGTGCAGATGACATTGAACAAGATATGTATAACCCAGCTTCTCTTCCTCCGTCACCTCATCGCTCGCTCAGTCCAGCTCCGCAAGAGCAAGAACAACCAGATCGCTTCCCTGCTCGTGGGGATACAGAATTTCTTCCGATTTCCCTCCCAGACATCCAAGAACCTCGAGTTGACTCTGCTGATGGCGCTCCTGATCTTTCTCGTCCAGCATTTCGTGAAAAAGCACATATCCGACTCGCATATTTGCAGGCTGCTGTTGGAAATGTATATAACGGGCTCAGTGTCAAGCAAGCTACTGACCAGCTCAATGGAACTCTCGACTCACACCTCATTTCTGGCACCCTTCCAACATATCCAAGGCCAGTACGAACTTTGGAGAGCGCCAAGCGTCGTCTTGGGATCGATCCAGATGTGTTTATCACTCAGTACACGGCTTGTCCAAAATGCTGGAAGCACTACTCTCCGACGCAACTGCAAGAGCTTGAGTCTCCAGAATGCAGAGTTGAACGGTGTGATGGAGTCCTGTACAAGGAAACGAGAGATTCCAAGGGAAGGAGACAACGAGACCCATACCTGATTATCCCCCACACCTCCATCATTCACACCTTACGTCGCTTCTTCATGCGCCCAGGCTTTGCCCAGTCGATTCGTGATAGTCGCAACGATGTCGAGGGACGCAATGACAACCCTGATTTCATGATGAATGACATGTCTGATGGTCAGGCATGGCATGACTTGTATACAAACACAATATGGGAGGCTGGAGACAAGGGGACCGTCTGTGACATCCCTTCAGGGGATATAGCTGATCCTATCAAGCTCACAAGTCATCGTTATGGGCTCCACCTATCTTGGAACGTCGATTGGTGAGAATAGTCTGTATTCAAGTTCGCAATCTAATCATCTCTTTTAGGCTTGGGCTTCTTGATAACCGACCTCACTCCACGGGCCCAGCCTATCTGTCAATCAACGGCCTCAAAATTGATGCTCGTTTCCTCCAAATCAACGTGATATGTCCATTCGTGATGCCAGGACCAAAGGAGCCGACACCACAGCAGCTGAATCATTGCTTGGAGCCCTCGACAAAGGAGATGACTATGTTGAAGAATGGTAAATCCCTGACGTTTCTACTTCGCAGCTGATACCCCTTGAAGGCATCGAAATGGATATACATGATCATCCTGAACCTGCATCTGTCTACGCTGATTACATCTGCTTAAATTGTGATACACCTGCTGCATGGAAGATCTCTGGACAGGCTGGTCATGCTGCCGATCTTCATCCCTGCCCATACTGCAAGACGACACTTCTGGATGTCAATAAATCCGAGTCATACACTGATAATCACAGTAATCTACTTTCGCTTGTCCAGGAAGGAAGCGTATACTGATCTTTTCTTCACAGTTGTGCCAAAGGACGATTATGAGCTGCTACGACATGCATTTCGTTCCCATGATGCTCCCGTACGTCGCCAGAATCAGATTCTAAAGGACTATGGCATCTGCTGGTCCATGGTAAATCTCTTGCCCAATTGGACTCCAGTGAAGAAAACTGCCCTTGACTTTATGCATGCTGTCTTCCTGGGCATTATCATGCATATATTTGTGCAAGTTCTCTTTGCGGCTCATATGTTTTCAGGTATTGGTGGCCAGGACTCCGCAAAGCAACGATTTGAAGACTGTATCAACTCAATTCGCTGGCCAAGTCATATAACACGTCTTCCGAAGAATGTAAGCTGGCACTAATCTTTCAATTTATACAGTAATTCATTCTATAGATGGGAGAGAATCAATCCCTCAAGAAGGCTGATGAATGGCGACGACTTATTGCCATCACACCTGTTCTTCTCTGGGTCTTGTGGCGCAATGACTTCGACATCATACCTGACTCTGCTCCCCCCGTCTCACCAGCCGAAAAAATTACCATGACATGCTCCCGGAACCGGCAATCTCTCTATGAAGCCATTCTTCTTCTCTGTGCGAGTGTCCGACTCTTTGCAACACGCAAAATATCGATGGCACAAGCACAACAAGCGCAGCAATTTATGGCCCAGTATTGTCGCGCTTGTATTCGTCTGCGGATCACGCTTGTTATCAACCATCATCTCTCCCACTATTTCTGTGACATGATCAAGTGCTTTGGTCCAGTGTACTCATGGTGGCTGTTTGCATTTGAACGATTCAATGGAATGCTGGAGAAGGTAAACCACAATGGACATGATGGTGGACGTATGGAGCTGACATTAGTTCGGAACTGGGTCCAAACCCATTTGATATACGAGCGTCTTCTTGCTCTTCCTGACGACTCTCACCCTCTTGAGTGGCAGCTTCTAGAGCATATCATCAAATCTGAAGGACAAGAACGAGGCACAATGATGACACAAATCGCTATTTTTCAGAGCGAAACTGAAACAGGTACATCCTCTGTTGCTTGCAGGACATCTATTCACTCCCTTTGTATCTCCTAGATCGTGTCAAGCTTCCAAAGCGACTAGGAAAACCCCGGAGCCTTCGAGTCGTTGATAACTCTGGAGCATTATACAATCTCGTTCTCGCATATCTACAGAATCTGTGGCCTGATCTCAGCATTGTTCCCGAGTTTTCTATGGAGCCTGGCACACCTTTTGTTTCCAGCAATTCGACACGCTTCCCATCATATATCTGCAAGGATGGAATCCGATATGGGTGTCTCCAAAACACTCGGACACAGGCGGACTCTTTTGCACTAATACTCCTACATCAAAGATGTGTTCCTGTGCAAATATGCCGTCTGATGGTTATTGATATTCCATTTTCAAACAGAAAGCCCCATATCTGTGCAGTCGTCCAGCCATTAGTGTCGGATAATGCTATTCTGACTCTGCCTTGGGATGAGTAGTAAGGCTACATCTACCTCCATGGTCCTACACTAACAGGTCTACAGTGCAGAGATGCTCGGCATACATGTCTTGTATGCAGACCGATTTGCAGCTCTCCGAATTGTACCTGTTTCTTCATTCGAGGCTCCGTTGGCACTCATTCCAGTCTACTCGAACATCCTGCAGAAGGATCTTTGGATAACAGTTTCATTTGACCATGTAAGCGAAGTTTTATCTATGTGAACTGCTTGAAAAATGCATATGTATCATGTTCTAGGAAGGATCCGAGCCAGAGGTTTATGACGACGACGACGATAACGATGAATAGGTATCAATCAGACCAGTCATCAGCAATGTTGGTCGAGGGTCCTGCAGCTGACGGCACCTTCCTCGAGCGTTTCTTCGTCTTCTCCGCATGCGCCACTGTCTTACCGTTTCCCTCCTCATCCAACCGCATCTTCTTCTTGATGTCCTGTTTCTCTTCCTTCACCTTCTTAGCCTTCGCTTCAAGATCCTCGGGATCGTCCTCATCTCCCCAGAGCTTCCCGCTCTCTGCAAGGCGGCTTGGCACGTCATACTTGTTGTTCTCCTCCTTCGCTAACCATGCTGCATCGATCATCCAGCGACGTGCTTTGTTCTTCAATTTATTTGATGTAGGTGGTGGTATGTCCTTGGCGTCGCCACGTACACGCGGAATGTATCAGACAGTAGGCGCAGGATCCTTTTCTTTATCGAGGGCCTCATAAAAGTCAGTCAACTGTTGGTTGTCAGGGCTTATACTCATTACCACAGAACAAAGGGACTCACAGCTTTTGAACGATACAATGGCACATGTGATTCATATCTCCCCGTGACAAGATCTTCCCCCTCATAGACGTCGTCGTCCTCCGACATGAGTGTGTATGTTAGTGCTGGTACAAACTTCGGATCCTTCAACAGATGATCATCTGCGAGACTGTCATACTTGCGCTGGCGAATGGTATATTTCTGTTGCGATGGCTGTTAGCTTAGCCTTTCTAGCAAACGAACGACTTACCCCCTTCTGGCAGCTCTGCTTAACCGACTTTCCCATCTCTTTCTTTCCCTTCTCGGACTTCGCAGAGATGCTCTCCTCGACTGGTTCTTCACCTGTACCTGACCCCATCATTAGCGTAGGCTCAACGCTCTCTTCCTTCTTCACAGCCTTGCAAGCATTCTTGGCCATCTCCTGAAAGCGCTTCATGACACGATCATAAAGATCCTCCGCCATGATTGCAGCAATGGCAGGTCCAGCAGCCGGGGCATGAGAGGCTCCTTTCGCGACGATGTAGCTGCAGATTGTCCTGATGCCGAAATCATTGTCCTTGTCCCTTGCCAGCTTGTCCCAGCGGAATCGAAGGTGACGTTGTTTTGTGATTTCGTTCATTGGCCAAGCTGACTCGTCTTCAGGGTATGGTGGTACAACGGACGACGTCTTGGGCAGGCCCATAAGCTCATTAAAAATCATGCGGACAAGGCCCTGGTCAATTGGAGTAAGTATCCTTATCAACTGGCTAGAAGAATTGATACTCACCTTGAATATATTCGAGTTGGCATGGAACGTACTCAGTTCAAGCTTTTTCTTTGTCTCGTCATCAAGCTTGCCCCCTGAACCCTCGTCCTCCAGATCCTCTTGTGCCGGCTGTGCCTTCATTGCCTCGAGGGCATCCTTGATCTGAGCGACTTCACCTTCGAGTGCTTGGATTCGTGCTTGATCCCGTTCTCGACCTTTCTTGAGCTGCTTACTCTCATCCATCAGCGTGGCAACGATTTCACCGAGTTCATTGAGGCGCAAAATCATGGCATTTTTCGAAGATGCGGCGGGACCATTGGTTGCGACGGTTGACTGGATGGAGGCCATGGTGTACTCAGAGCAGAGGGTGTAGGGTGAAAAGAACGTGTATTAGATACCAAAACATGAACACAGTATTTGCGCTATATATGCATGACAGACAGTGAGCAGAGAAAGAAGCCCAGGTGCAGCGCGGGGTGGGTCAGGTGGGACAGCGAACGAGAATTCATGGGGGATTGAGAGAGAAACGTTGGGGGGAATCAGGGGGTATTCGGATGACAATTTGTAAATTCGGATCAATTCGCTTATGAGGTATTTATAGCATAATCCAAGGAACTTCTCGGGGATTCCGGCAATATCCTCGCATTATCCCGCTGCCAAAATCCTCGATCATACGCTGTGGAGATGGATCATGGAAATGTATGTACCCCTATAAATGGGAAGGAGTGGCCTGTGCCAATTCCGAAGGACGCTAATCTTGATCTCATCCGGATCGAGATGCTGAATCTGGGAGTGCAGTATGCATGGCTGGATGTCCTCTGTTTGAGACAGAAAGGGGGGCCAAGGGAGGATCTGCGTGCGGAGGAGTGGAAACTAGATGTGCCCACAATCGGATCCATCTATCAGGATGCCACGGTGGTGGTCTACATGAGTGGGCTGGGGCGGCCATTGAGTTTGAAGGAGGGCGACATGGAGAGCGATCGGTCTTGGTTTCGACGTGCTTGGACAGTCCAGGAGGTCGGAATGGATGGGAGGACCATTGCCGGTGATACGCCAGATGGACCAATGCACGCGAAGCCAATAGACGACGACGGGAACTATGAGACAGACGTGTTGACCCGGTTTCGCAAGAAGCTGAAGTCATTGCATACAAACACGGATATATTCAGTGTACTGACAGCCATGCAGGATCGGGTATCGACTAATCCCGTGGACAGAGTGGCCGGACTCGCACTGCCCATGGAGCCCAGGGCGATACCCACCTACTATGAGAGCGGGTCTCTCGAGGATGCGTGGACGGCACTGGTGAATACAACACACAAGTGGGATCGCGCGCTCCTCCTCTTTGCATATCCTGGAGTCGGACTTGGATGCAAGAAATGGAGGCCGACATGGGACCAGGTCATGATGGAGCCTCTGCCGGCATATGTCGACTATTTTGGTCAAATTCAGCATGATGATGAGACGAATGAGGACTGGGTTTACGCGTTTTGCATTGAAAAGGGGCATCTGTGAGGATTGGACGTGGCATCGGAAGAAGGGGTTGATCGATGGGGAGAGTTGATTGTCAAAGATGTGGCCGGGACCGCGCACACATTCAAAATCAGTGTCACACACCAATTCCCAATACTCGAGGATGCATACACTTTACTTCGTTGTCCACCCTTGAAGTTGTACCACGACGAAAAAGCAAAGCCAAAATACTGGGCTGTCGGAGGACGAATGCCAGGTCAGAGGTTTCAGAAAGTGTCGGTGTTTGTGATGGACGACTGGAAAGAAGTAGAAAGGCTGGATGATCTCGAAGGTGTCGTGGTAAAGTCTCGTAATGTACTTCTTTGATTGCAACTCCCTGTCAGGGATAGTCATCCCGGTTTTACTTCTCGGTGTCGATAACCAGGACAAGGACAAAGACGAAACACGGATGAATATGACCCCTTGCCATGTTCATCTTCTAGACCAGAGGAACAGGGAGGGAGCGCCGTGTCACTTAGGTACAAGAAATATAAACAAACCGTGGCCACTCTCATGTGGCGGTCAGGGGTCGAACCCAAGTATTCCCTGCTCTCTTCTGCAAAGCAATGCCGCCGTCTGTTCAAGAGAGGCGGACTGTTTATCCGTAACATGGTACTCACCTCGAACACGGATCTTCGAAGCAAGAATTGACCAAATGACCATCGTACTAGAAGTTATCATCTTCATCAGTGAGCTCCTCACATACGATACGGATAGACAAAGATACGTATAGAGAGAGCCGTGGCGGAATGTGAGAGTCATTGTAATCCCAGGCGACGTCTCTCTCTAGAATACACGTATTACCGGCGAGTTTGATGTAGTAGACCGTGATTGTCTCAATATCATCGTTACGAGAGATCCTGTTGTCTCCAAGAACGAAGGACGACAGGCAGAAAGATGCGTAGAGACGGAGACAGCAGCAGTGACATTGACAGATCTGACATATGCAGACTCAATATCTTGCGAACATTGCATCAGCGGACGTACGAGATATTTACTGAGTTTGAGGTATAGTCCTAAACATGAGAAGGTTGGAACGACTAGAGCACAAATCGTCTTGTTGTCTTTGAGAAAGCTGGAAACGTAAAAGTTCGGTTACCGCATGAGACCAGGCTCCATCCATTCCTGCATGAGATACAAGTAAGCAAATGATCGAGACAATAACACTCGTTCTGAGGGTATTTCGATGACCTGTAGGCTCATGGCGCGTTTCAAATGGCTCCTTCAGAAGAGTCGTCTTACCCACCGTCTGGTGGCGAAATAAATCGAGGCCTCCAGCAGAAGAGAGGCGGTGGATGTAATGCCTCAGGGTCCTTGCGCACAGAACCAGCGGGTCCTAGCTAGAACATACAACTTATTCGTCAGTTTGATCCGCAGCAAAAGACGATTTTCACAGCCGATATCCAGACCACGATTGGTCTCAGAGAAGATACTCAGCTACAGGTAGAGTATAATCGACAGTGCAAGGCTAGAGGAAGATTTTGTGCCGTTTATTTGCGCAAGGTCCGTTCATGACGTGTAGTCGATTCTTGCGCGGAGGTAGCCAGGAGGAAGTCATGAAGCCTCTCTAGGTAAGGTTGACATACGTTCATATTCTGTATAGTAGCTACATGAAAGTATCTATACTTATATACCAGAAATATGTCAAGGCGTTGGAATGAAAGGGACGTACGACGATAATAATATCCGTCGCTTCCATGCCATGAATAGCGAGATCTCATCAGGGATCGCACAGAGCCGAAGCGACCTCATACTCCCTAGCTTGCACGCATACATGCACTTTTCTCCTTCAAGTCGAACGGCGATGATGTCAAAGTGTCTTGACAGAAAGCGTTGAAATTCTCCCTGCAGGTCCTTGTTATGCTCTAAGCCTGTATATAGGAAAGGGTTAACTAGGCTTGCGCCAGAAGAAATCCAAGCGAACCGGAGGAGCAAGCTGTATGCATTTCTTTGGTTCTCTGAGAAAGGCCCCATTTGTTGTGCGTTACCATCACGGAAACGAGGACTGGATGATAAAAGACGCGTGACCGAGCAAAAGACCGGATGTGATAGGACATAGTCAGTTGAGTGCGAGATTCCCTGCTGTAGTATAGACGCCGCCATGTGAGTTTGATGCTGAGCGCTGAGAGATCGCACGCGAGGGGAGAGACCATTACGCCCACGCGTCCTCGAGCTTCTGGATTGGAATTGGGCTAGGAGGTTGAATTTGCCAAAGAAACCGTTGTCTTGCTATTTCAGACGCGTGAGTGAGGAAAGGCAGTTCAAGATATCAGGAGAGACCATCGCCAGTCCTCGATTTTCTCGCCAGGAAAGAGGAACAGGCCATATTGAAAGAAGCCGTTGCTTGAGATCTAGTGAGGTGGCTTACTCTTTCGAACGTTCTCATCGGCTTCGGTGAGTTGCAAGACTATCGGTCGGGCCCTGCCGTAAGTCGATGGTGTCGTGTGGCACGTATCTTGTTAGCCGTGCCGCCAGTCGTCCTCGATCTATTGATTTCGTCAGCTCTTTGTTCGATATGTCTGACTATCACGTACCATTGGCCTAAGGTCCTCCCAAATCCGTGCCATCGACGGTCACTGTTCTTCTCCATAAATTGATGGCGCCACCAAAGTATGTCGATGAGCGAGCGAGCCAGAACTGCAGGTCTTCTTCTCGTTCCAATTTCACCCTTGCATGGCACAAGAAGACGAGTAGAACTGCACGCCAGTCGAAGGTATGCTAAGTGAAAGTTTCAGTGATGAGAGTAAGGGAGTCCGCCAAGATCAATAGATGCAAATAGTGGCACGTCCAAGTCGGACGGAAGACCGGCCCGTTTGTCCATTTTATACCTCATTGCTTCTACACAGTGTAGCCTCTTCGCTTAGCGGCTAGGGTGTTGCATATCGGACAGTGTCGGTCATTTTTACAGTTCGATTCCCACTGAGTCGCAACTCTTCCGTATTGGAGCAAGATGGAAAACCGAGCAACGATGCGACCCAGGATTGAGCTTGTTTTTACTCGCTTTAGCTCCCAATGTTGAAAGCGTATACGATTATTTGATCGTTTGATTCCACCTCTCGGAACGATGTACTCCATGTACATGTTTTAATTGAACATTCAGAATTGATCATTAGCATAATTGATCTGTACCAAGCTAAGGCAGGCTAGTCATGCTCCGCCAAATTGAAAGATGTTGCAGTATAATCACTTGAGCGCTTAGGATTAATTCCACTAGCGACTTTCAGACCTATCAGACGTTCAGTGGATAATCTCCAGCCCTGGGCCGAAAACAACAAGGGAGGGGTACACCGTACACATACAATTCCGGCTAGCGCAGTGGAGCCAAGTTTTACGACGGCTTGAATTCTCTGATGTAGGATGAAAGAAAATTTATTACTTAGGAAAGCCAAAACGAGATAATCTCTCCTGCTACAGTACTCGTCGCCGTCTCAATGTTTATTCCCCGACACAAGGGACTCACGGACGTCCCATTCGAGAGAAACATGAACGAATAATCCCTGATTGACCGTGCTATCACAGTTGACCGTAATCAGACTGCGTGTCTCTTCTGAATCTGGGATATTCACAATACTATCCCAGCCGACTCTGATTTGTCCCTTAAAGCATAACTAGTACCTCGCTAGAGATATCACAAGAACCGAATGTGAATGAAATACTGGATGCGGCTCCGGCGGGTAATACATCTTTCAATCACGCTCGATGAAATACCGGAAGATTTAATCAAGAGGGAAACGAATCGGTATGGAAGAGGATGGATGAAGAACAACGCATTGAGTCGAAGACAAAATGACCACGGCCATGAGTTTGAGCGGTGAGAGCCGAGCCTCCGCACTATTAGGATGTAAATTTCTGACTGTATCCCCAGCCTTGTATATCCGAAGTAAGATTCAAGTCGAGTGCGAGGAAGGACATCCGTAACAGCGCGAAATGCTCATACAGCAATGTAGCACCTTGGTTCAAGCGTTGCAAGTGCTGCATTGTGATTTTATGGCCTTTTTGTAGGGTTCGATCCCTGCTTGGAGCCAAGATTAAAAGCTGCCCAGTTTCCGCTTTCCGATTGACCTAAATCCATTCGCCTAACAGTGGAAGGGTGTTTCAGCGAAGGATCTCCTCCTCGATGAATATACAAGAACGGCGAAACAAGTACGGCACGGCTGATACACGAGTATCAGATCGTCGAACAGCTTATATGGCAAGGTGGATTTACGAGTACAATATGCAAGGCCTGCTCCACACTTTCAGAGCAGGCGCGGCAGATATAATAGACGAGGAGCACGATGGCCGGAGTAAGTATACCTCGTAAGGAGAGTTCAGCGTAGCACTCGAGTCTGGTAGCTAGAGTATCAGCTCCTATATGCCTGTAACAGCACGTACATTTTTTTTGCTGGCGGGTTTGATTCTTTTCCAGCGTTCTGAATCATTGTTGACCGCCCTACAGTTGATTGACAAGATTCAAAGTCGAGGTCATGACCGTCGTGTCAACAGTATTGTAGAATAGAAGAAAGACGCGGTGCGCGTGTCTAGCCCACGGGCAGGATCAGTGCGATTGAAACAGAGGCTTAGTCGTCTGCAAGTCGAGGAGTGAACGGCTCTGATAACGGAAAGCGATAGAAGACGGTGAACTGGAGACCGGCCAAGAAGGAAAAAGTTCAGTTTTTACCCACCGCCAGCTAAGGTTTGATTTAGGTGGTCTTTCTGAAGTAGCAGAAGAGCTGAGCTCACCGGTGAAAAGGTTCTGGAACACACGGAAATAAAGATCGCATGAGAGAGGCCCTGCTTGGTGATTAGGTATTCCGTTGAGGGAGCCAGAACAGAACACTCCGTGGATAATGAAATTTGAAGGTGATCATGCTAGGCGAAAATTAAAAACAAAAGTCTGTCCAAAAATCGACACAGGATCTTTTACGTACGCCAAAGGAGAATCGAACCCCTACCGCTTGCAGAAAACGCAACCAGGTGAATGAAAGGCAAGCATGCTACCAATTTAGGCATCGGCGTACAGCAACGTAAGTGGTGACACTTGGTCAGGAGAGAGCGCGGCTTGTATTTCCAGATGAGCAATATCCTTGCCCTCTAAATCCCAAAAGACAACGGAAACGCGTTCCTAGTTTCGTATTCCGCACCTAGAATAACTCTTGGTAATTCTAAGCAATTTTGCACACTAAGTAATCTGGGTACTTACGTTGTATTCAGTCTTGCTTTGGTCCCGCGTTGAGGACATACTTTCGGGAGCTCTGATCTTGGCGTCCGTAGAGGTGTTTTATAAAGCCTACCGTTCACGAGCCGTTCGAAGACTGAAGTCCAACAAATCCGACTCAGCGAGGAGGAAACATTGATATAAGACTGAAGACGAGCGATCACGCTACCTGTAAGTGCAGCCTAGGAAGCTGCCGGTCGGCTGCCACTCACTGTCCTTGGTCGAACTGCGTGTCTCTTGCTTGTGTTGCCTCCGGTCCAGCCCGAACTGTTCAGTTCATCATGCCCTTCCAGAGGGCTGACTATCGTCTCTCTTACGCCAAGGTCGGTAATCAGGGAAGTAGCTAGCTGCGCGAAAGGAACCTGGCTCACTCATAATTCAGCATGGATCTTCAATCCGGCATCCTAGGCTTGTCTAGCAAAAGGAGGATGAACGAGATGCGCTCTTCTCCGATTTTCAACCCGAAGTTCTAGACGATAGCTGTGAGTGGATAGAAATGAAAGGTAATGAGTGCTGGAATGAAACGTTCGATCTAGGTTCGAATCGTTGACCTGGAAACGAAACAACGACGCGTAAGTAATCAGATTTGACAGAATGGGACGATTGAAAAGATAAAGATGGGTTGCCGACATCGATGCTACCCGGGAACATGTAGGGTATTTCCTTTGTTCCACCGCACGTTGTAATTCACCGATAGCCCACGAAATATATATCGAACGTAGCATCGTGTTTTACTGGCTGGCTGTCCCATTAGGTATTGTCCCGTAATTTTTAGTTATCGGGCTTCTGCTTGTTCCAGGATCAGAGAATATATAACAGGTAAGAAACGATTCACGCACTAATATGCTCATTGATCCAGTATATCGTTCACACGGAGAAGAAGAAACCGATTAAGTGGATTCTGCAAAGTCGAATCAGCGTCACTGAAATAATAGAATCAAGTTTGGTCAGAACCTGGGCGGATAAACATCAGACGCAGGAATTAATACGGAGTATGGGGACGTTCAGTGTCTACCGAGTAAGGAGGTAGATAGTCAGATCCACGCAGAATCATACATCGAAGCACCCGTAGTTCAGCGGACGGGCGTTGCATTCTCGATTACACCAATTTTTTTTGGCCGTTCGATTCCAGTGAGGCTCGTATGGAATATCAAGCTGCTGCTCATCTCAACAGGGTAGTTAAACAACCGAATAAGAGAGAATGTTCGTATCCTTTGGTAATGCTTGACATCTCTCCCTCGGTAAGACGGACATTCGTTCGTATTCATTACAGTAATTATATGAAAGTATCTATAATCGTACGTCAGGAAGTCGAAGCGTCGAGAAGAAAAAGGCGGACCTACAATTATGGCATTAGGGCTTCTCTTTCGTGTCATGAACACGGTGATCCCATCAGGAGTCACACGGAGCTAAAGAAATATCACGGGTACGCATATATTCACTCCCCTTCAGCTTCAAGCCCAATGATGAATCAACCAAGGCGTCTCGACAGCGAACGATGTTCGTCCTCCAGTCCTTACTTGGCCCAAAACCCATATCTAAGCAAGGGTCAGCTAGGTCGTTGCCAGGTGAAATCAAGGCAAACCATCCTCTGCGTGGACTATACGCGTTTCTTCAGCGCTTTGAAAAACCCCTTCTCATTTCTTGGTCGCTGGTATCATGCACGTGAGGCCTGGATGCTAACAGGCAAGTGAGCCAGAGAAATGTCAGGTAAAATATGACATACTCAGTTGGATTGTATCTCTATTCTCCGGAAGAGCGCGATTTTGTCTGCTGTAGTATAGTCGACGCGCTGTGAATGGTGGGAGCTTGACGCAAGGCACAGTGGCAGGTGGGATACCGGGAGGTTGAGAGATAACAGGCGATGAGAGACATCATTGCGCGCCATCGTGGACGCGAGGAATGGATGCTAAAAGACAGGTGAGCGAGAGAATGGCCGGGCAAGATATGGCATACTCGGCTGGACTCTATCTCTGGACTGATGAAAGAATCTCGGCGGCAGCACAGCCGCCGCTCTATGAATGATGGGAAGTGTGGCAGGAGATGGTACCTGGATACGGCGGGGTTGAGACATAGCAGGCGAGACGAGAGGTTATTGCGCATCTTCGAGTTTTGAGTGCGGGAAATTGGTGTATGACACAATGGCAGGAGGTGCTACAGGGATACCGGGAGGCGGAGAGATAAGTAGGCGATGGAAGAGGTTATCGCGGGTCATCGAGCTTAAGCTTAGGGCCTGATCTTGAGTTCGAACTGGTCTGGGATAGATGGACAGACTGGGTTCGAGAAGCCGCGGTGCCGCCATTCACAAGAGCTACAGCTGATAGCTTCAAACGTCCAGCTGGGCTTTGGTCGCTTAATAAGTGTGTCAGTCGGGCCTTGCCATAAGTTGATGACGTAGATGATATGGCCTCGCTGCTGCAGTCATCGTGCCGCGCGCCTGTTCTTCATGGTGCTGGTGGTCTCCACCGAAATGTTTGTTCCGTCAGCTCCCCATGCGAAAAATCTGACTATTACGCACCATTGGTGAAAGGACCTCCCTAATCTGGGCCATCGGCGGTCGTTCTTCTTCCTTTCCACAGATTGATGGTATCCAAGTACGAGCGAGCTAGAACTGCAGGTCTTCGTTCGTGTTCCAATTCCAACCCTCGGTATGGGCCTATAAAGTGAGTACAGTTCCATGCGAGCCGACGATATGCCAGACGAAAGTTTTGGTGACAAGAGGTAAGATCAATATATGCAAATAGAGTCGCGTACGCGCTGAACGGAGGACCGGCCCGTCCTTCCTATTACATACCACCGCCCAAAGCGTAACCTCTTCACTTAGCTTCTTGCGTGTTGAGTCTCTTACTAGCAGTTACTCTTTTGAGGTTAATTCTACGTAACCCATATTTGGAGTACCACTATCACGAATTGTACATCACATAACCATATAGTAGGTGGTCAATGCTTTCCTCAAGTATGTTCATTGACTGATTCTCCTTGTCAGTCACACAATCCCCAGCGCCGTCTCTTAGTAGCTCTCAATATCATGGGGCGACCGTGACCCTCTGAGAGTATCTCCCTGCGGACAGACGAATACTCAGTCGAAGACGAATCAAGCACAACTCTCTCATTCTTAAAGTGGATCTCGTCTGCGACACCGACGACTATTTGGATAACATATCTGTCGCTACCTCTCTCACAACCCGAACCTCCACACTCTATATTACGACAAGTCGAGGCGTAGCCGACCAGATGGACCATGACTATTTTGCTTGGTTCCTAGCTGGTTGTCCCGATATCCTTGCCTCCCAGAGCCGCTTGCTAGCCGAAGGGGAACAGGTGGGTGTGTTTGAGGATGCCAAGAAGATTATGGATTGCGCGGTGGATCGCCTTTGGAATCGTTTCCTCCTGAAAGGTTTTACCGTCAGAAGATATTTCCTCGCCGTGGGGGGATTCGAGCGTCTGGAGAGCCTTCTCCAAGCTTAGTTGGCTTGGCGTACTGCGATGAACAATGGCTGCGAGAGTCCAATGGCATCACCACTTTCGCTCGCAAGTATATAGAGGATGATAACCACGCTATGCTCAGAGAGGTCTTCGAGATTATCCTCGATGATAGCATCCCTACATAATCACGAGAAGAGCGACTGATGTGCTTCATGCGCATTACCAGCATCTTCCGAGCTTTCGTCAAATCCAGCTTTTTCTGAGATGGCTGCCGTCGTGACTTTTCCGAAGCGAAGAAATCATTTTTCTTTCGTCAGACAGCCAGGTGTCTTTGGAGGGTGCAAATATAATGCTCCGGGGCCCTGATATTTTCTGCTACGTGGATGAAGCATTGTCGGGCTATCTTTAACTTGAAGGAGCCGTCCTTCTGTGGTGTATGGGTGGGAAATACGGTGTCGAAGGCGGTGGACTTCCCAAGTAGTTCGGAAAACTCTTGCGGGTATCCTTCGCCGGAGAAAGGTGGGATTCTCGAAGGAGGTTCTTGATTTGTTGTTCAAAAGAAAGCCTATACCGTTCGTGGATTCAGCGTGGCGCGAAGGGAAACCTTGACGGCTTCATCCGCATCCTGAGATACGGATGATACATTATCTTCATTGGTCCAGTATGTCGGTCGTGGAGAATACGGTTGAATCGAGAAGCGGATGTGCGAGCTTTGTGTACGCTACAAGAAGCTCTACGAGGATATTGCAAAGTGTCCGATTAGCCTGGTGTGTACGTCGCGGTGTGCACAGAAGGTTCGGTTTGAGAATGACTGGATGTTGTCGGAGTCTTCGTCGTTGGACGGATCCCTTCAGAATGCTGTGAACACTGTCGTAGATAGGATTGTTACTCATTTTTCGGCTGCTTCTCAGCATCATTTCTCGTTCCTGTTTTTCAATCTTCTTCATCCTGGATTAAGTTACTTGAAGCCTTTGATGCATGCTAGATCATTTTCTGGTAATACACAGTTTCTGCAAGATTCTTGTCATAAAAACATCAATCGCAATTTCTAAGACCGACCAATTTGAATTAGAGATTTAAGGAACTTACGATTGAGTTACGAAGAAACCAAGAAGGAATTCAATACAACCAAAAAGCGGTCGTCAAGACGTAACACCTGTTGAGGGTGCTCTTAACATTGAGTTCAGGCTATGGCGTTTGGATGTCTTGCTTAACAGACATTCGCGCTTAGTCAAATTCTGCTCATGTCAGTTTACTTCTAGATACCCGGAACAACACTTTTGGGATGGCATAGCTCGATTACAGCTACGCGATTCATGCGCATTTCTCTACACCCTACAGAGAAGAAACAGTCGGCCCTAACCTGCTATACCACTAGAAAACAATTTACCGGACCGAAGTCCTCCACGAACATGGATTCGCATCAGAGTTCAAACGGCTTGTCGTTCCCGGACTATCATCCTCGTTAGAAAAAGGGCCAGTCACACCAAACATAAGGAGACTTACCCGGAATATGTTAACGGCGTACCATTTCACAGCTAAACCGGTGGATGATGGCGTTCGCGCTGTAATTGGTAAGGTGACAGGCGAGAAAGGTATTAAGAATAGAAGGCTAGTACGCTACATGAAGAGATGCGAGTCAGCAACCAAAAGATGGGTTACGCCTGTGGGGGAACTTACTAGTTATATTTTGATCACCAGACGTGATACCTTTTCTCCATGAACACGTTGAAGACATACGCAAGAAGAATTGCCGACCAGATATTTGCCAACTATACGGGGCCTTTTTATTTGCGTCGTCAGCATCAGCATCAATCCCACGATCCCACTTACCGAATAAGAGGACCGATCAAGAACACTGACAGGTGGAAGTACTCCAAGGCCTTCGCCTTGTTTCTGAAGCCAAAGGCCATGACGAATAATGCGAGTCAAATTACGAAACACCAAAACAGCGGGCTGTATATTGCGCTATGGCCAAACATTCTCAAACGGTTCCAAAGTACCCACCAAAACTGGCGCGATGAAGGACGTATTCTCGCCTGGGCAGGTCAACCTACCTGGCCGCTCCGGCGCGCAAACATCCGAGATTTGTGTTAGCTGAGAGTCGAGCAAGCACACAGACGAATGTGGATACGAGCGCTGCCCAGAGCTGTACCCAGAATGTCACCCGTGGAGGGATACGCATTTAACGATCAAGCATCAGGTCCTGCGGAAGGTTTGGCGTTTGGGATGTGGTGCGAAGCAGTAAGGCTTGAGGAAGTTCAACGCGTTGGCGTTCCCTGGGAACCACACTCCCCTCGCCCAACCAAAAACTCAGCGAGGATGTTCAACGTGATCCCAGTGTTGGTGATTGAACGGTCAATATCGACTGGGAATCAAAAAATAAGCTAGAGTAGTATGAGCAAATGGTTTGTGCATTGTAATGCAAGAGCGAGCTTACAGCAAGGAGGATACCGTACAACACTACTGCGGGTGTGGTTTGTGTTGGATAGGTGCCGACCCCCGCTGCTCCAAGAGCAACACACTGTTCTGTGCCATTAGCAATGTCCTTTGCCGAGTAAATACAAGAAATGCAACTTACAGTGCGTCCTGGACCTATTTATTAACGCTCATAAGTCTGCTATGCATGTCAGTTTCCCCATCGTCAGACTATTGAATCTCGGTGAAATCTCCCGTCGGTGACGCTCGCAGAAGAAGGAATACAATACTGGTAAGCCGCTTTAATCTGCGTAGAAGACACTGAAGAAGCACTGTGGTATGTGCCGACCAAGAAATAGGGAGCGCGAAGTATGATGTCGAGAATGGTGACAGAGAAGAACTTTGCAAAGCCATTCTTCGCAACTGGACGGTTCCGTGTTTGGAGATATCTAGACAATGAATAGTCTTGGCTCCCCTTTCATTATATATACGGAATGCAATATCCACGGAGAGTGTGACAGAAGAGGTTGTCGAGGCGATACGCAGTGACTGGCGGAGGGGAGCATCGTGTCCATCACGGGCCGGACCCTGTTTGATGCGCTCAAAGCAAGCCCACTACACGAGACGACCATCTCCGGGGAATACGGATTTCCAATAAGGTTATGCAGTGGAAAGTGCTCCATCTCGCCACGCGAGTACGGTGAGAGACGTTATCTCCTAGAAGGTGGATGAACAAAAAGACGCATAGGACCGGACGTGGCCGCAGTCATATCATCATACACGAAGAGAGTTTCCTGCCGACGGGTATGAATACGAGTGAGCAAAATCAGCAGATATTTCCTCAAGTTAAGGTGTGGCCCTGAGAGCAAGAAGGGGTGGAGCGGCCGAGAGATGAATTGGTGCGTTGTTTTGCAGAGGACTGGAAGGTTTCGTCTTCAGAGCGAGTATGTGGGACGAGCGACGGAGCTGTCTTTATCAGCGCCTAGATATGACTCTGATAAACAGATGTGCGTCATGTTCGTCACGGTAGTTACATCAATATATGCTATTATTAGATGTTATCAGGTCGTCGATCCCTTTAGACGAAAAGGCAGACGTACGAGTATAATTTTACGATGTATCGTCAATCGCCTACGGAGAAAGATGATATCATGAGAAGTTGTTCTCACGTAGTTCGTACTCCCCAACATGCACTCCAGCTCGACGACCGTGCTTCAAAGGTACCGTTGTCCTTGGTCCTTGGCTTAACAGGGTGTAACGCCATTCTCAGGGCCCGGATCTAGCTGTACGCAACGTTCAACTAGGTCCTTGTCACAGGAAAGGAAAAGCGACGCTCACCGGGATCCGCTCTCGTTTCCAAACGCACGAGTTAGAGGCTAAGACGTAAAGGTCCTGGGCGAGGAGAGTGTCGGCCGTCCGT
Source organism: Armillaria altimontana (assembly GCA_022818075.1). Taxonomy (NCBI): domain Eukaryota; kingdom Fungi; phylum Basidiomycota; class Agaricomycetes; order Agaricales; family Physalacriaceae; genus Armillaria; species Armillaria altimontana. Next base: position 150,034 of record JAIWYR010000005.1, on the reverse strand, counting down.
ATTCCACTCCATAGCTCGACGATGTTGAGATGATGTTGCTGATGTCAGGGCATATGCGAGCGAGAACCGCAGTTTTTCGTTCACCTATGTTGCAAAATTTGCATTCACGTTTATCTATCCGCAGTGTTAATCGTGAAATCGAAGCCCTTGCAGCGCGTAAGCACACACAGACTGCCACAGAAGATGCCTTGTGTGAAGGTTTGACGGAATAGAAGGAGCGGGTGATGTCGATAATGTAAAAAGTTGGGATCAATTGATGTAAACCTAGCATCGGGCCTGTCCTGACGAAGGAAAGAGTATGCCCATGCGTCGCTTCTTTCACACCTCTGTGAGGATGGCAACATCGCCGTTTCGGCGCCCTTCTATCGTGTGAGCTAACCCATCACTAACGGGTGGCTCGTTGAACTACTAGAGGGAGAAAGAACCTCGTCGTTCAGTTCAACCCGCCCAATATGAGGACGCGCGCTATTGGTCAATGCGACAGTTGCGCTGATAGTTCAGGGAGACAAGACGATGGTGGAAGCATCTGTGGCACGGGAGCAGATACAGTGGATATATCACTATCTGAGATTGTGGCCACCGTATGTCCTCGCCGTGTGCGGTGTGCCCTGTCGAGGATTCGGGCTTCTGAACGATAGGCGGCAGGGCTAGAAATGAGGATTTCGATTGACTGGAACTGACGAAGATGAGATGGAAGACGCCACAAGGATGATCGACGATAACCGAAGAACGTGTCATGTTGGTACAACCGGGATTGATTATGCGCGAGTGCGATCAGCTCGGCTCGTTCCTACGTGAAACAAGGATTGTGCATGCGACAAGGAGGTCTCATCACCTGGTTACGCCTCCAACGAACAGATGGTCGCACCGAACAACTCGGAGTGAAGGCTATCGCTTGACGTTTTTGGTTAAGATGAGCACGGTAGTAACATGAAATCATGCTATAAATATATGTCAGAAGAGCATCAAGCTATTGAGAAAAGGAGGCAGATGTACGACTACAATAGCAGGCTTCGTTATCAGGTCATGAATACCGGGATCCCAGCAGGAGTCGCAGAGCTGAAGTGAGCTCGTACCCCCAACTGGTACGCATACATGCGATGCTTTCCTTTAAGTCTAGCAACGCTGCAGCCAAAGCCTACTGACGGGGAAATTTAGGCTCGTCTCCACGGTTTAGGCTGTACTAAAGACCCGTATCTGAGCATAGTTCAGCTACGCCTTTACCGTAAGAAATCAAAGCAAACCGGAAGATCTGTCCTCTGTGTACAGTGTATGCAGACCTTGGGCTCTCTGCGAAGCGACGTCGTATTCGTTCTGTGTTCCTAGCAAGGACGGGATGGCTGGATGCTAGAAAGTGCATGGGCAAGAGAAGGGGTGCGTAAGATGGGAATTGATGCAAGGTCAAGTAACGTGAGGTGCTACTGAGTACTGAGATACCATGATGTTGAGACATAGCAGGCGGTGGGGAGAGGTTATCGCGCGTCCGTATGAAGGGATGTGAAGTCGCAGGAAGCGCACGATGGCCACCAGAAAGTTGAGAGATGGCGGGTGAGTGTTGGATTTCAAGAAGCCATTGTTCTGGTGTCTGCACGGTCACCGGTTGGTTACTAGTCACTTCCCAGAGCATCGACCGTGCCTTTCGAGAAGTCGAGGATGTTGAAATGATTTCACTTCGTTCTCATTGCCAGCCGTCTCCGACAAACTGTTAACTGCATCACCTCTCTCCGTTCAAAACGCCCGATTATCACACACCATTGGCAAAAAGTCCTGGTCGCTATTCTTCCTTTCCATAGGTTGATGGGGTCAGAGTATGAGCGATCCATGTCACGTTACAAGTCGCGTTCTAAGTATCACCAGACGCGGGTCCAACGGTATAATCGCAAGCCAGTGAAGATACGCTAGAGCAAAGTTTTGGTGATAAGAGGCAAGACCCGGCAAGATAAATAGATACAAACAACGCCACCTACGCGCTAGACCGGAGACCGGCCCGTCATTCCTATTTATCCCTTAAACCTCTTCGCTTATCGTGTCTCTTGACTGCGATTTACTTTCCTGCTGTGACGTGATGAAAAGATGTACGATACTGAGCCTGATAGTTTCTGGCTCCCTCTCTCCTGCCTGTTCAGGCCTGAGGCTCTTGCAATTTTGGTGCTTTTAGGATAAGGTACGCTCGTTGCGCTTCCTGCTCGCGACTATTACACGAAATAAACCTTGCTTTGGCGGTGGGTTCAGCGTGTTAAAGATGATGTACGGGCTCTCCATCCGACAGCCTGGTCAGGCTGACGCTCAACATACAGCTCCTATGCGAAAAACAAGAGATTACTTGAGGTGAGCTCATAATTGAGGCTTAATAATTAGAGAAATAACAGGCGTAACCTATTTAGCCACCTTACATTTAGGATGGGGAGAAGAGAAAAGTGGCAACGTCGTCAAGGAAGTCATTCATGGCCGAATCGATGACATTTCGAGTTGGTCCTCTTGACAACGGCCTGCCGCAGATTGATGAACACGGCATCGTGCAACTTCGCGTGTTCTGGTCCCTTCCCTCCCCTTCCGAAAGTCACCCACTAAAAGATCTTCTTTGCAACCAGAAGCACTCGCTACAATTCTTCCATTTCTTCTTCCTGCACTCCCACTGCTCTCTCGCAACTTTATTTAATATTTGAGAAATATTATCAACGCTTACTGTCGCCTGCTTGAAATCCGTTCTTTCTCGATAACGATAACTCGTCACTGTGTACCCTGCCACTTCGGTTGATACATGCCTTCTCTTTGCGCTACGCCACGCTGAATATCTCCCCCTCCGCTGTCGCTGGTCAGGCTGACTCAAGGATCATGAAGTGTAATTGTGCCCCGTAATATTATCCCCATGTATTGGTCGCTGCATCTGATTTTATCTCCGGAAACCTCTCATCTCGGATCGACGCGTCTATCACCATCTCCGGCCCTAGCTTTTGCCCTACAAGCATCGTTCATCATCTCACGTTATTTTTGAAGTAAGAAATATCTCCCATTGGTGTTCTCATTTAGCTGATTAGCGGTCTAGGCGTGAAGATACCGTCTTTACTGATGGAGTAGGGTGGCTGCATCGACTCTTCCAAGGCTTCAAACCGCTTCCCGTCTTGGCAGCTCGAAGAGCAATCCTTTGCCCTCAACTAGTCGACTACATGTTGTTTCAAAGCTGCTCCAGGAAGCAAATGCTAAATCTCGAGATCTTAGACAAATAGTGATTTCTTTCCGTGCTATTCCGAAGTAAGCAGCCGCCATCTTTGAGAGCCGGATGCCCGAGCTAACCACCAGCGAAGTATGGAAGGAAGTTACGGATGGGAAAGATAAAGCTTTCATTTTCGAAAGAGTCCTCTAGCCGCAAGTTCCTCGTACATTAAGACGACGCGTATGACACTTTATCAGTCCTTCTCGCGTCTGAAACGTTTTCCTCCTTGTGCTCACAGTGCGCTCCATTAAGGGCATAAACATTGAAGCCGAAATGTTATCTCGTAAACTTATTCTTGCGCACTCTTCTTTTCTGATATTAAACTCTAGCTACACATGAGCACGGGAGACGTTACTCCAGTCTTGATACTCGAATATACAGAGAGAACAAGACTTGAATGGAGAGACTCTTTCGGGAGGATAGCTGTTACGATGAGAATAAATATTTTTGCCGACAGGCTCTGAGGATCCATGGTACGTATTTATCATAGACTCATACACCTCATTCTCACCACCGTCGTAATTAAGAAGCATCATCGAGATCAAGAAAGCGCAGTATCATGCATTGGGTTTCTCCCGGACAGTTCCCAAGCGATAGGAGCTGTTCTGATTCGGTTAACAACTACAATAAATTTATCCAAAGGAAATTGGGGTAGATGACAGTTCGTTCTCATTATTCATTTCAATGAAGGACAAAGACAGATATGATTCGGCAGATTTTCCTGTTTTTCGTCTGCAATAATTTTTGAGGCGTCTAATTGTGGTAGGTGGCGGCCTTCGTACGTTAATATCGGCAGGAAGAATCTGAGGCGAGGTTAATATTGGAATGCAGGTACATATTAATTTGCGAGGGCGCCCAGGAATCAAACAATGGGTTTCAATTAGCAGCAGCTTGGAACAATCAACGGTGAATGTATGGATCTAGTACGTCACTCTCTGAGCATTTGGAAGGATTAGTGACCGACTTCAAGGTCAATCCTCAGATTCCGCTCTGAGGAGGTTATAGTGAACAGATTATCGTATCTTCAACGGTATGTTTGTTCTCGTGGTTTCTTCAGGCTGTTATTGAACCTACCACTTTGAAAGTCGACCACCATGAGACTCGGGATCAGGGAAAGGACCATACAGATTCGGGATGACGTTGGCATCGTGTACTCGTATCCTTGAGATCATTCATGTATCTCGAACGACCGGTGCTTCGAAAGGAGCGGCGATGAATATTCACACCGAGAGAGTGGAAGAAGTATGTTGGAGTGTAAGGTGGTGACGAGCGAAAGGTTGACTCGGAAATGAATGGCAATTATATCATAGCAGGGCGTCGTCGTATCACGGCTTCAAGAGCGAATAATAGGATGAATTCAACGTAATCTTCAATTGTGCACTATGATGATGTTCTTCCGCTGCGGTCCATTCTGACTTTGACCATATTGTTGTCATGCTTTGTTGAATTCGTACTTTACCTTCTAACACGTCGACTCGATCAGCTCTTCTCTATGCTTCCCTCAACAATATCCTGAAGACTGCGATATAGAAAATAGTACCTACAGTTCATCTACGGTTATTTTGACTTACTTACTCCAAGAGTTTTAGCGCCGTCGGGTTTCATCAAGTTGATTTGGAAACCCTTGCGCTCCGTTTGCACGACTCCACAGACAAAAATGGATTCCGCTCTGAGCATGACTGCTGTTTCGGATCAGAATCCGGACATAATTGCGCCTTCAGAGCCTCAAGGGGAGATAGTACACTCGAATGTCAGTGCTACCTCAGAAGACGAGGAACCCATGCCGGGGGGAATATCTGGTTCTTCGTCGGACGTGCAACCGGATTTATCCTCCACATCTTTGGTTGCAGGATCTCATATTGACCCTGTCAATGAGCAATCTGCTGGTGATTCTGTTAGCGTTTCGGATGACAATGACGATTATGTTCGGAACTATAGGGATGAGTGGGTGAGGAAATCCGCAAGGCAAACCGGGCAGAAATTGATAACATATTTCCAGGGCATCACTCTCCCCAGAGTCACCATCTCTGCGTTCACCGAGACCGGACAAGCGGAAGCATCCATCAAGGTTCCAAAGCAACAATCCTATACCTGTCGAAGACCTGTTATACCATCCTCCCTTGCCGATACTCCCGTCGTTTCCCTCAGTATTCAGGGTGTTTTAGATCGACTGAATGCCACCCTAGGAGCATCACACACCCTCGACACTCCATCTCTCTTATCCCTTCTCGAGGAGTGCATGGAGAAGAACTATGACTTTGGCACTGTATATGGCCATCTACGTGCGGTATGGAACACACATAGGGATAGGAATATCCAAGGTGAGCTCCACAGACGCGAAGAGAATGACAGGGAGATGCGACGAAAAGCACTCGTAGGAAACGTGATTGTCCATCCGGATCTGGTTCCTCGACGTGTATGGGACCTGTACAGCAATCGCGTGGTGCCATATTGGATCGCTGAGACATTGCCCACACCGATCTCACATGCTTGGGTGGGTGCAGACGATCGTGTGGATGTGTGGACGCCTATCAACAGGAACAAGTGGCCTGTGCCAATCCCAAAGGACACCAATCTCAATCTCATCCAGATCGAGATGCTGAATCTTGGAAAGGACTACGTGTGGCTGGATGTCCTCTGTTTGAGACAGAATGGGGGGCAAAGGGAGGATCTGCATGCAGAGGAATGGAAACTAGATGTGCCCACAATTGGATACATCTATCGGTTTTCCACGGTGTTGACCTACTTGGGTGGGCTGGGGCGACTGTTGAGTTTGAAAGAGGGAGACTTGGACAGTGATAGGTGCTGGTTTCGATGTGCTTGGACAGTCCAGGAGGTCGGATTCTGGGGGAGGATCATTGCCAGAGATACACCAGACGGACCAATGCATGCAAAGCCAATAGACGACGATGGGAACTACAAGACAGATGTGTTAACCAGGTTTCACAAGCAGCTGAAGTCATTGCACACTACCATGGATATATTTAGTGTGCTGACAGCGATGCGGGATCGGGTATCAACAAACCCCATGGACAGAGTGGCTGGACTAGCATTGTTGATGATGCCTAGTGCAATACCTGCCTACTATGAGAGTGGATCTCTCGAGGATGCATGGACGGTGCTAGTGAACACAATGCACAATTATTATCGTGGGCTCCTCCTCTTTGTCTATCCTGGAGTCGGACTCGGATGCAAGAAATGGAGGCCTACATGGGATCAGGTGATGACGGGACCTCTGCCAACGGGTATCGAGTATTGTAGCTCTGTTGAGCGTAATGACAACACAGATGAGGATTGGGTTGAAGGGCCTTGCATTGAACAGGGGCTTCTGTGTGGATTGGACAAGGGATCAGCAGATGGGGTTGTTCGATGGGGAGGGTTGGTTGTCAAAGATGCGGACAGGATGGCACACACATTCAAAATCTGTGTGACCCACCAATTTCCAATACCCGAGGACATATACACTTTACTTCGCTCCCTTCCATCGCTAGGCAACAGGGACAAAAAAAGTTCGAAATATTGGGCTGTTGGACGACAAATGCCAGAACAGAGGTTTCAGAAAGTGTCGGTGTTTGTGATGGATGACTGGAAAGAAGTAAAAAGGCTGGATGATCTCCGAGGTGTTGTGGTAAAGTCTCGCAATGTACTTGTTTGATTTACCTATCAGAGATAAGTAGTCATTGCCGTCTTGATACTTGATGTCAACAACCGGGCCCGGAAATCAGACAGTCGGAAGGAGTGTAGTGGTGACGGCTGTAGAATTGTAGAATTCTGTAATTATTGTTGTAATCAATGTAAGTAGTCCAATATATCTAATTTCTAGCTCATCCAGTTAGAGATGTGCAGCAACAGAAGCCGAAGGAAAAGCCAGAAAGTCCCCAGACGTACTCTTGTAAACATCGCTTCCACTAACCAATGGAGCACTCTAGTTGCGTGACTCGCGCTGATATATTGATGTGATATTGCGGGCTGACCCCAGTATACTTGTTATCAAGAGTGGCGAAGGGTCCGAAAGAATACGTAGTCATTAGAAGAGCTACTCAAGGCCGACTCCGAATGGTTTTCTTTAGATGGTTTTCGCATATAGGGGAGCAGCGCCATAGAACGGAAAGAACTGAGAGAGAAACTTTGATCATGGAGTCATCAAATGCAAAGAGAGGTAGTCATGATGAGCGCAAGGGCCACTGGGAGTCAATCATTCGGACATAGAAGAGAATAAGACATTGCTGAGCTGAATAAGAGAGAAGGACTGCGTTAAGATGTGTAGAAACAGATATAGTAGCAGTGACATTGAGAAAGTGCTGTGTCTGACACATACAAAGTCAATATACTGCGAACCAGGATCAACGCGTGTCAGCGGATGGAGCAGATGTTTACTAATTTTGAGGTATGGTCATAAACACGAGAAGGCGGCAACGACTGGGGCACAAATTGTCTCGCTGGTCAGCAGAGAGCAGAGAACCTAGGTGTGGTCATCGATAAGATGGGACTAGGCTCCATCCATTCCCCCGCGAAACATAGATCGGACAAGTTTCCCAGTAGTATACGAGTCCAAGCAGCAGCCAGCTGTATCCTTGGATGGTTGCCGGGCTCAGGATGCTCAGAGCAGATGCATTGCCTGAGATCTCGAGATAAGGTGGACACCCATTGTTATTTCCCTGCTGTAGTTACTCGAACATACTTAGACTGTGATAAGATGCCGGCAATCTGTCGAGAAGAAAAGGGGCGGACGAACGATTATAATGTTACGGTTTTGTCCGTCATCCAGTGCTTGTGGAGAGTAATAGCACAGAGCTGACGAGGATCGCCTTGTGTGTATACATACACTTCTTTCCTCCAAAGTGTGGGTAAACGGTCACTCCGGATACGCTTGAAGCCCGTAATATGCCGGGTAAAACTATGCCGTTAATTCAGGAAATCGAGGCGACAATACGCACCTGAATACCTCTCCTACGTCGAGGGTAGGTATTCGTTGGTTTTGCTAACAAATAACACACAGATTATTGCGTACGTCAAGATAGGACTGGATGCTAAAAAGAATGTAAGCGAGATCAGGGTGTGATAAGATGCAACTTACCTAGCTGAGAGAACCATCGTTTTATTCTTGAAGAGGCTGAAGGTCACATACCAGTGTGCAGGGTGGTGAAACGGACCTATGAGTTGCGAGATAATAAGAGCTTGACGATGAGCGGATTATGATAGCTGTGAATGCGGCTCAAGAAATCGTCATTCTGCTGTTTGCTGACTACTCTTCGTCATGCTGTCTCTTGCTCGTGTTGCCGATGGTCGATCTCCCTTCCAGAGAGTTAACCGTCATCTACCTTATGCCAAGGGTAGTAATCAGGGAAATCGCTAGCTTGGCGAAAGAAACACGAATCATTCAAGATTCAACACGGATCCTCAATCCGGCAGCTCACACTTGTCTAGACAAGGGAGGATGGATGAGACATACTATTCCCAGATGTTCAATCCGAACTCCTGGAAGATAGCCGTGAGTGGAAGAAACGAAAATGAAATCAGCGCTCGAATGGAACGTTCGACCTAGCTTCGAATCATTGCCCTGGAAACGACGACACACCCACGAGATATTCAGATTTGACAGAATGGGAAGATTGCAAAGATAAAGATGGGCTGCCGACATCAACACTACCTGGGCATATGCGTGTTTCGTGCGGTTCTACCGTATGCCGGAAACATGAGGTAGGAGGTTTACCGATAGCCCGTACAATGCATGTTATACGTAGCGTCGTGTTTCAGCGGCAGATTATTCCATTAGGTATCGTTCTGCAAGTTTTTAATCCATCGGAATTCTGCTTGTTCTAGGATCAGAGAAACTATAATAGGTAGGAAATGATTTTAGCACTACTATGCTCGTTGATCCAGTATCTCGTTCACACAAAGAAGGAACCGAAAAGTGAATCCTGTGAAGACGAATCAGCGACAGTTAAATAGAAATTATAGAATCAAGCTTTGTAGCAATACGGGATAAATATGAGAAGTAGGGATCGATACCGAGAATGGGGAATATTAATGTCGACCGGGACTCTGATCGTCGTGATTCAGCTTCGCAGCAGGATACTTTGGGCAGGTAAGGAGGTGTATAGTCGGATCACGGCAGAATCATACATCGCAGCACCCGTAGCTCAGCGGCCGGGCGTTGCATGTGTAATCGCATCGTTGTTTTGGGCCGCTCGATTCCCAATGAGGCTCGTGTGGAATATCATGCTCTCGCCCATCCCAGCAGGGTAGTTGAACAGCCGAATAAGTAAGAACGTGCGTATCCTTTGGTATTGCCTGACGTCACTCTGGGTAAAATGGAGAACCGCTTGTATTCAGTAAGGTAGTTATATGAAAGTATCTAGAATCATATGTCAGAAGGAAGACTAAACATCGAGATGAAAAGGTGAACGTACAGTTATGAGATTAAGTTTCATGAACATGGTGATCCCATCATGAGCCACGCGGAGCCGAAGAGACGTCGTACTGCAGAACCGGCACGCATATATGCAGTGCTTTCAAGCCCAACGTCAACGACGAAGCAATCAAAGTGTCTTGACAGCGACCGACAGGGTTCCCCCGGCACTCCCTGCTATGCCCGAAGCGCGTATCTAAGGAAGGGTCAGCTAGGACGTTGCTGGATGAAATCAAAGCGAACCATCCTCTGTGTAGACTATATGTGTTTCTTCGGCGCATTGAAACCCCGCTTCTCATTCATTGGGAGCTTTTATTATAGACGCGAGGACTGGGTGTTAAAAGGAGCGTGAGCGAGAGAAAGACGGGGTAAAATATGGCATACTCAACTAGACTATATCTCTAGGGCGCACAAGAATGTCTACTTTAGCTTAGTCGCCGAGCTTTGAATGGCGGGAGCTTGATGTATGACACAATGGCAGAAGTGCTACAGGGACACCTGGAAGCGGAGAGATAGTAGGCGATGGAAGAGGTTATCGCGCGTCGCCGAGCTTAGGAGGGGAGACGACTTCGGGTCTTGACTTGGAACTGGTCTGCGATTCACGAGTGCTACAGCTCATTCTTTCAAACGTCCCACTCAAGAGCATCAGTCGTCTCTTGCTATAATAAGTCGATGACGTTGAGATGATACTGCCTGGCTACTGCAGTCGTCGTGCCGTGCACCCCTTGCTCTTGGTGCTGGTGGTCTCCGTCAAACTGTTCACTCCGTCAGCTCCCCGTGCGAATTATCTGACTATTACGCACCATTGGCCAAAGGTCCTTCCTAATCTGAGCCATCGGCGATCGCTGTTCTTCCTTTCCATAAAGCAATGGTGTCAGAGTAGTATGAACGGACCAGAACTACGGGTGTTCGTTGCGTTCCAGTTCTAACCCTTAGTATGGGTCCATAAAACGAGTACAACTCTATGCGAGCCGACGATATGCTAGGCGAAAGTTCTGGTGGCAAGAGGTAAGATCAAATTGATCAATAGATGCAAATACTGCCGCACCCGCCGGACGGAAGACCGGCCCGTCCTTCCTATTGTATACCTTATTGCTTCTGACCCAAACATAACCTCTTCGTTTAGCAGCTTGTGAGTTGCATCTCTTCACTATCAGCTATCTCTTTTGAAGTTAGATTCACCCTGAGCCACGACCGAGTCGGACCCAGTCCGCATTTGAGCCGGATGAAACGTTGTCTTTCCACTGGAGACCCGAATGCCGACGAGGAGTACGAAAATCAGAAGAATTACAAATCAGAATAGCGTCAGTCTTAATTCAATGCAGCTCCAATATATTGAAAGCATCTACCATTCTTTGTTCTTTCGATCCTACCCTGTGGAAATAGAGAACATTCGCTACGACATCGCGAAGACTCAAAGGCAATGCTCTCGACGTACATATATTCGGTTACTAACTGATCCAGGAGAATTATTTTGTACCAATCCATTAAAGGACAGCTTTGCTCCATCAGATTGAATAGCAAACGGTGTCATCGAGCAAGCGGCGATGAATACATTGCCGCTAGTCCTTTCAGATACGCATTTAATATTCCTTAGCTGAACCCGACACCCTCCATGACCCTGGAAAATATTCTCCTTCATCGTTGCTAGTGGGAATGGTGACATGTATGTATGAATATCCAGCACGTACAATTCTGGCTAGTAGGGTGGACGTGACTGTTACGAGGCATTCTTAGGACATGCCGGTCTGTTTCAGTAAAGTCCGCCTTCAAAAGAAAGGCTTACTTCTCGCACCGAGAATGACTGGCTGGGGTTGGAAGAATTAACGAATGAAAGAGTTGGTTGTTTGGGTTCACGTATTTTTCGCCCGCGCTACATATAATCCTAGGTGAATTTTAGCTAAAACACGAAATGAGGTACCGTTTATGCTACCCCTTGGAACCTGCATTTCCGCCAGACCTAGTATTCACCAATGACAGACCAAAGCCATACACCTACGATATATAATCCTCTGAGTGGAAAAATACGATAAGAAACTCTAACAAGAAGTTGATGATAGCGGGAAGAGCATAAGATTCTGTAATCTGTTTCAGCTTTTAAGCTCGCCCGGCATATTTCACGAACATGGCATATCTCTCCGTGGATCCCAGGAGGCACTGCCAAAACAGAGCTTTCGATGTACAGAATATATGCTGAAGGGGAGTCGAACCCCTACCTCACAACTAAAGTGAGCCATGGCAGACAAGCATGATAATCATTTCACCATAAGTGTAATGACACGTATTCCGTGTTTTTGAGATGACCGTGGCCTTCTGCTCTAAATCCAAAGAAGCCATCAAAAAGGCATCACTGGCTCCATGTTCCGCACCTAGGTAAAGGTTCGGTGACCATCTTCCCGCATACCTCCGCTATCGCTTGAAGGATGCCATCATTTAGATATCAGAGGGAGTTGTTGTTGCGGTTGTCTCTACTAAAAGTAAGTGATCAGCACACAGAATACACGACGTGACAGCCATACCCCGGAAGCAATTTGGAATCCCTGAGTGGTTAGTGAGGAAGACACGAAAGTCAATAACATGGGACACTCGCAGAAGAAGGATACAATCAACTCCCGGTAAGCCGCTTTAACGTGCATAGAGGGAACTGAAGAATCATGGTGGTATGTGCTGGGAAACTAAGAAGGGGGCCATCCAAGATATAGCCAGTGCGAAGTATCATGCCGAGAATGGCGACAGAGAAGAACTCCGGGAAAGAAGCTCTTCGCAACTGGACGATTCCATGTTTGGAGCTATCTAGGCAACCATTAGTCGAGGCTCACCTTTCATCATATATACGGAGGGCATACATATGGAGAGAGTGACAGAAAGAAGAGGGTGTCGAGGCGACACGCAGTGACTGGTGGAGGGAGCATCTTGATCGAAGTGTCGTGTCTACCACGGGCAGGACCTTGATTGATGAGCTTAAACCACGCGCCGCTACACGAGACGACCGTCTCCGCAGAATACAGATTCCCAGCGAGCCTATGCAATACAACGAGTTCTATCTCGTCGCGACCGTAGTAAGGCCGAGGGAGAAAAAGGCGTGCAGGACCGGACATGGTTGCAGCCATATCTTTCATAGGCGAAGCCAGCCAACGGGATATCAATGCGGGTTGGCGAAGCAGCATATATTCCTTGAAATCAAGGTGTGGTCCTAGAACCGACAAGGGCTGCAACGGTTAACGGACAGTTCGCCTCGTTGACTGGAAGGTTCGGTCTTGAGCTTCATTTACGTGGGACCAAAATCTTCCGTTCCTCCGTACAACATAGCTTGAACAAGAGACGTAAATGGTTTATCATCGGCTAGGTATATCTTGAAAAATAGACGCTCGTTGTATTCTCCACGGTAGTTGATGAATATATGCTATATTAGATGTCATGAGGTCGTCGAACTATTGCATGGAAATGAAGACACACACTTTTAGGATTGCTCATCCATTGCCTGCGGAGAGAGCAGACTTCATGAGTGATGCAGAGTTGACGAGATGCATTCTCACTTCGTACTCCCCAACGTGCACTCCAGCTCAGCGACCGCACTACAAAACATCGTTGTCTTTGCCTTAACAGAGCGTAACGTCATTCTCGGGGCCCGGATCTCGCTGTGAGCAAGGTTCAACTAGGTCTTCGTCCCAGGAAAATAAAAACGACGCTCACCGGGATCCGCCCTCGTTTCCAAATACCCGCGTCAGAGGCTGACATGTAACGAACCTGTGCGAGGAGATTATCGGTAGTCCTTATTCCACTCCATAGCTCAACGACGTCGATATGATGTTCTGATGACAGGGCATATGCGCTAGCCAGAACCGCACGGTTTAGTTCACCTCTGTTGCGATCTATCCACAGCGGTAACCACAGTCCTTGCACTGCCCATAATCATATGCAGACTTGCAGAGAAGATGTCTTGGGTGAAGATTTGGCGGAATAGCAGGGAGCAGGTGATGAAGATGAGGTAAAAAGTCGGGATCGATTGCTGCAAACAGCGCTGCCTTGGCACCGGGCCGGTTCTGACGCCGACGAAGAAAAGAGTACGGCCACGCGTTGCTTCTTTCAGATCTCTATGAGCATGGCAGCAACGCATTTTCAGCGCCCTTCTCTCGTGTGAGCTAGGATATTGTGCTACTGGGTGGCTCTTTGAACTGCTAGACGGAGAAAGAACCTCATTGTTCAGTTCAACCTGCCCAATATGAGGGCGCGCTATTCGTCAATGAGACGATTGCGCTGATAGTTCATGGAGAGACACGGCGATGGTGGAAACATTCGTGGCAGTACAACTTATCAAGAATGTTCTGCGGGTTTCTGGTACTTGTACAGAATATACGAGAAGTTAAGAGAGAAAATTAGTCCTTGTTTAGACGTGCGGAGACATAGTAAGCCTAGTAGGTAGGGCGTATCAATAACAATTGGTCCTGGTCCGGCCGTGTCCGTTAATGCAAATTCCAGCCACTTCGTCATCCTCGCTCAACATCTCGGGCCTCAAGTTCTATGTCCGTATTGAGGATCTTTCGCTTTCTCATAAACATTCGCCATCGTGATTCATGTTGAGTTTCCGGTGACCCGCTGTGAAGGTCGGAACTCGTCGACGGCTATTAGAAAGCATTCAGTAGACGGTACATCGAAAGATTGATATCACCTGCATACCTGGTTGATGTCATTCTTGGGACCCATTGCCGCCTTGAGACACTCATCTAGAATTCTGACAACGTCCTTCATATCCCTTTTCGAACGCTCCTTGTCGTCTGGCGATGGGTACCAGTGGAAATTGTATTTCTCAATGGAGTATTTGTCGTCTGGCGAATTTAATGTGTCCAATATTTTAGACCATTCGGGGTGATGAGCATAAATTGAAACCACGAAGGATAAGATAGGACGTGGCGGGATGCCACTGCGAACGATGCTCGCACAAATGCAACGAATCACCACTGCTCGGTGGAGATCATGGATATGCCATCCAGGAAACGTTTCTGGATCAAGGCTCTGATCGCCCGTCTTCTTCATAGCTTCTGAGAGCCCGATAAGGTAACCCCGGAAGCCTTCCAAGACCTGTGGATGGAGATACTCCCTGTCTGCAGTACGCATTAAACCGCCTTGCTCCCGGAAAACATCGTACGCTTGGAGAATGCCTTTGGAGAACGCTTGACCGAACAAAAAGATACCCAAGTGCTCCATATTTCCAAAGTGCTTCTGAAGAAAGGGGGAGAATTTGACGGCTGATGAGTAGGAAGAAAATTTCTCATGGTAGCTCTGTTGTTGGATGTTGAGGATATTCAGAAATAAGGATTTTGTAGCCCATTCTTCAGGAGGTACAAGGAGGTCGAAATGGGGTTCTCGATGCATAAGCGAAGCCATGCATACAAGAGCATGCACGATGGAACATTCGAGATCCCGAAAATGCGGATAAGTGAATAAATCAGACGCAACGTAAGACGCTATAGCCTTGAATATTTCGGGGTCAAACTTCAAAAGTGACATGGCGGGGGGGTACACTTTTGTTGAGTGCATGCACCACGATGCGCAACAGCTGGTTCCTGAAGAATGTAGAATCATGAGTTGAAGAAAAACGGGGTTGAAAGATTGACTGGGAGTCGGACATCAAGAGGCGCATAATGGTGAGGAGAAGTCTTCTTTCGTAATTATCTGATTCTCGATACAAGTCGAATTTGTCGAGTTCTGATTTTTCGAAGAAGGAGAGAAGAGTGCGAAGAACATTTTTCCGATCATGATATACTGCCGCGTCTGCCAAAGTGCAACTGTGCGATGTGGAGGAATCCCTTTCGGGGAAATATATGGTTGTTACCAAGCTAAGACACATCTCAATAGTGAGATCAGCAGAGCACTTGTTGGTCCGCCTCAACAGGTCAAAGCTACTTTGCTCCCGATAAAATAACCCTTGCTGAGACGCATGGTTGAAGAGGCTTTTCCACACATCAGGATGGTGAAAATGATTTTCCGCGAGAGCATCCATAGCGACTTTCTTCTGCGAATCCAGGCCTATTGGCATGCGGATATGCAAATCGTCGAGGGAGGACAGGGTTGTCAATAAGGTCTCGGAGATTTCCTTCCTCGAGAAATCTAGATCATGTTCTCCGAAGAGGCCAAACGGGAATTTCCGGCTTGAAGGGCGGAACAGTCTCTCCAAACGGAGGAGGGGCTCAATCCTACGGTCGATGTTAGGGATATCCTTGGGAATCCATTGAGTAGACCCATCTCTGGTCAGCTCCATACAATCCATTAACATTCTTTCTTTCTCATCTCGTATTTCGACCCAGTGAGAGGTGAAAGCTTCCTCGGCATACTTGATATATTCCGGAGGCAGTCCAGCAAGAGCATGGATTACGAGACGACGAATGGCCGCAGTTGAAGACCTCACGTACAGCGAAAGAAGTGCGTCAACTTCATGCTTGATACGTGATCTTTCTGCAGCGTAGACTCCCAATCCCTGCAATGTTTTTGTCTCGGGATGAAACTCGAATGTTAGAGGTGTAATTGCCCTCAGGACGGAGGCGAATCGTCGAAGTATCCACATGATGATCGCATATACAATCGATGAGAGCGGCGTTTTATATGGACACTCCGGGAATATTATTGGGAGAATATTGGTGACGACGTAGACAATAAAAGTGCTCATGGATATGATGCCTATCACGAGGGCAATTTGTGGCTGTAGGCGTAAGAGAGATAGGACCAGTCCTATGAAAAACAGAAACAGGGATAGGTGCAACATGAGTGGTAGGATGCCAATTAACGTGCTGACACGCCAATCAAGAAGACCCGTATACCGTAAATGTCGAGTACGAGCGCGGACTTGGGGGTTTCCAGCAACGGGCGACAGATAATGGCAATACCACCCGTCTGCAAGCACGGCAAACAATGCAGTTGCGAGACTGAGAGTAAGGCTCGAAAACCATAAGCCGTTCACCCATGAATCCAAAGGATCCGGAGTAAAGTGGGTAGTGGGGTCAGCGCTGGATGTGGTGACGCGGTCTGGGGAAATGCCGCTGGCCAGCGCGAGCTGTATATTGATCTGATTGAATGATAAGAGTGCCAACAATTTCTCATAGTCTGGCTGGAGATTTCCTGCGGATTGCGCGATGAAGGCGCTCACGATCGCCGAGAAAAGTCCCGCCTGCGAGAGAAATAAAATTAACGCGATGCAGCATGCATTTGACTGAATGATCTTACAAAAACGAGCAGGATATTGACTTGTCCTCTCTGGTTTCCAAGCATGTCTGTATCGTAAATCAAGCTTTCGTCTAAGTAAGCCCGCCAAATGCTGGATGTTGGCCCGGCTTCTTCAAACGGTTGACTAGGTGCATATCCTCGTGAATCGACTAAAATGACTTGTGGGGAGAGTGGTAGCGCTTAACGAAGTACACATACCAGTTTGCACAGGTGTGCTAGCAGATTGAGGTGGTAGAGCAAAAAGCGCTGGTCGTTTCTTCCCCGGTCGACGTGGCAATGGTTCCTCCACAGGCGAAAGTAGATTCTTCCCATTCTCTGCCGTAGTGTCATGGAGTGACGAATCCTGAGACTGCCCAGGCCCGTCTACTACTGTTACGGTGTCTCGTGATAAGTTGTTCGAATCATCGGCCATTCTAATTCTTTCGTCGATGGGCTCGGGATGCTGAGAGTTATTGTCTCGAATGTCGGCGGGTGTGTCGTATTCTATAGCAGGAGGAAAGGACAGAGAAGGTATTCTAAGGCATCTAGACTGAGGCTACCGGTGCAAAATCGAATCTAATGTTGACGTGAAGGGTGGAACTGTGTCAGACAAATGCCAAATGCTCGGTTAATATGATAGATTGACCCTGGAAATACCAGCCTTGCCGGCACAAGAGATGAGCCTGAGAGGACGCAAAGCCACTCACCATTAATGGTAAGGCTCATATGCCGGTGATTTTTCCATTAATCAAAGCTAGGCTAAGTAGGATCAAGCGCATATCGCAGTCCTCGAGAAGTAGAAGATGGAACAAGCTGGTATTGCGACTTTCTGAGGTCAACGAAAGGCAATATCCTATCGAAAAAAGTAAGATTGAGCATTTGAGAAGCAGCTAAACGGAGGAAATAAATATAGAAGCGAGGATACAAGTTTTGGAGTCAATGTTCCTATTGCTTCAGCTGAGTGCGAACCTACGTATGACTGGTGGAATTGAGGATCATTGCAAACAAGATATAAATAAATCCTCCAGGCATACCCAGTGAATTTTGAACGTAGAACAGCCAGTGGAAGTAATACTTATAGCCGGAAATGAGAATCAACACGAGGATCAGGTGAAAGTCGCGTCGGGGGCCGGAATGTGCCTGATAGCACGCGCCCATTCCTCGGCCCACCATAGTCCCGATACCGAGACAATCAAGAGGGATGTGCGGCTAAAATCCGGCAAAAGTGGGAGGGGTCCGGACCTTAAACACGAAACTGCCTGCCTACACAAGGCTTTTGTCACTAAGCTGATCAAAATGGATACATTTGAACCTCCTGGCACACATTCTAGCCTTTGTTCGTCACCGGAATCACGCGCGGCAGGGTCCGGCATGTACCCGGCAACGAATCAGCAGTTGCTGAAATGAAATTCTATGACTAGGCGTCCCATGTATAGTTATATTATTACCCTATAGAAGGAGGGGAGGGTTGGTTAGCCTGTCCTTAGACACGAAAATGTAAGTCATGTCGGCTATTTTACATTCTCAACCCTCTTGGAGCCAGAATGCAATCAACGCCGTCAATGATTAGGTACTCCTGCTACTCGATGGTAGTGATGGAACGCGCGTATGCTGCTTCTCCAGTCAACACGTTCCCCCCTGGTACTCTGCCAGCCAGATCTTTTCCACTGTCAGTTGATGACGGTCTTTTCGTCAGTGGGATTCAAGCAAAGATGCGCAACCGCTCCTACCCATAAATGATTCGTTCTGACCAGGCATTCACCATGGCGACGACTTAGTTTGTACTGCCAAGAAACCGGCTCCGGCCCGCTGCATTGACGAGCCCGATGCACCGACACGGGATGCACCTAAACTGCCATTTTTCGCCTCGCTCAGTGATCAAAAATTCGCCCCTAAAAAATGCCGCTTCGTTACCGATACTGACAATAGCAATACCCAAGCCCGGAGTAAAGTCGTTGGTGCATAGGGAAAGCGGCTATGACATTTGTGCACTACAGGTACGCACCGTCGAAATCGACACCCAGATAGATGGAAGTGTTTGGCCACACGAGATACTAGGATTGATGCTTAGCGGAAATATATGAATATGTTCAGAGTTTCCGTACCGTTATGAGGGTAAGTAGTGAGCATGCGCTGCCAGTCATTCAGTCAGTGCCTATCCCACATTGAGGAGAGACTTTTACCTCGTAGCTAAGCCAGATACTATCACGAGCCGCATTGGACCAAAAAGTTTGGCAGATGTGCTGTGAAAGATGAACATCTGAATCATGAAGGTAGGAAACGGCTCGCCTGGAAAACGCGGAAGATTCCCTGCATTTATGCAAGTAGTAACACATTGAGGGGGCGATGATGAAATCGCACATTGCTGGAATGGAAAAGATACCGCACGTTGATTTCTGCTGGAGGATTCTTGAAATATACATGCGTTAATTATCATATAAAGGTGGAAACGTACCTTTATACCTGGTAACAATAGGAAACTGGATACGATCCATCTGCCGAGAGAGATGTTAATTCTTACAACACAGATGATCAGTTTTTATTACGCGTCATAGATGGAGACTACGGATCTCGTGAGGAACGGGGCTAGAGGATGAAAGATAACTTACAGGTTCTGGTGCCTTGATAGATGGTAAATCAAGGTGGCCACAGTATCGATGAGACACTCACCCAAGGCGACTGTAATGGTGACAACCTCTGAGCTCATTGTGAGAGAAAGTCATCCCGTCCACGGGTGGTGCCTACCACAAACCACGGGAGAATCGTACCAAAGTGACGGCCAACTAGAAGTGGAATGAGCCTTGTGTTTCAGTAATGAGAAGGATAAAGACGGACGTTTCCAGATCTGGATAGCATATACACTGCACATTGCACCGGTTAATGAAGATGTACGCGCAGGAAATTCATAAACATATACCTGGACGCCCATGATAATAGCAACCTAAAAATATTGATAAGTATCGGGGAATGGGAATAACAGGAGCATGAACGCTGAGCTGTATCTGGAGCTGAAGACATAGTGTCGCATTGAGTCGTCTCTCTCATTACAGTGGAACTGGGACAGAAAGAACTACCTTAAAGCTCCTGGGTCAGGACATCAGTAAGGGTCGCAGAACTCCCCCCTTATCTTCACGTACCAAATGATACAATGGATCCCAACATAGTCACCGAACAATTCTACTAAATAGTGATATGTGGCATGGGTACTGAAAGCCACATGAAGACAATCCAGAGTCTCAAGTAACATCTCGATCGCTGAGGTTGATTATCGTGAGATGGACTTGGATGCACCAAAGTATGCCAACCTGATCGATAGAAATCAGTGTATCCAGCAGATTTGAAGTTACACCAGAAGCTCACGTACGGAGCGCCGGTAAACCCACCAAGCGTCTGGGTATTTCTTGTAATAGTTGATAACTTGCAGATGAGTCATTCCGAATAAGCCTAGCGGAGAGACTTCAGTAAGGAGAAAGTTAACGGCAGAGCTGACTTACATGGTAGCTATCGTCGAGCCAATATGGACAGCACCAAGAGTCGCTCCCACGGAAGGCGTAGCGGTCTGTACCTGCGATGACATTTCAGGATAGGAGGGAGAAGATGAGGAAAGATACATATCACAACGCCTGAAGCCGAGTGCCTTATATATCGCACGCAGATATGAAATCGGAATGATCTTCAAATCATGGAGGGAATTGATTCATGCGGAAAACATTGCATGTTCGACGCGGATGGTATGGGTCCACTTTTTCATGTCCACTAGAAGATCAAAAATTCGATGTATGTAATACCCTCAAGAAATCGGATATTTGATGTAATTGAATGGTGGATAGCATTACTACACCCTGCTCAAGGCTCGAGAGACCTGAGCCTAAAAATAGAGAGGCTTACATCATGATCTTCACATACCCGTGGTTGCAGTGGATCGCCTCACAGGATGGATATATCCGCTAAACAAGCTCGAAGAAGTGCACCATAAATATTAATCGGGACTGGTGTGATGGACATTAGACTCGGAGACGATCGGACGCTTGTCAGACACGATGCCCTCTAGTCAGTACCTACGAAATATCAGTATGGGCTGAGGGCCTTTCTAGCGTGTCCGTCGGCGTCGGAAGTAAGATACCAACCATCGAGTATCTTAACCGCATCGGAGTCAAAGTGGGGAAGGCCAGAGAACCACGTGGCACTGGTTCACCTTCACGCGTGACCCAATACAAACTGAGAGAGATTAACATTCTCCTTTGTCACTGTACCATTTTTATCCTTAGCAAAATCTGGTCCTGATCTGTTCTTGTTTCACTTCGCATCAAGGATAAGATCGGCATGAGGAAGAAATACTATTTAGTATGTGGTTTCAAACATCATACGTGCTGTTGTATTATTCATAAGATGACGCTAGGTGACAAAGATGGTTTACTACAGTATCGGCTCTTATTACGCTGAACAAGACAGTTTCAAATTCCTGCATGACCGCAGATTTCCCAGTTTATAAGAAATTCAAATATTTCGGCCCCGAACGGCAACTCATACGTAAAAGCTGATGTTCTCCTTTGCGCCATCCAAGGACAGAGCGCTCGGCATCGGAACGTTGATATTCTTATGGCAGAATATGAACGCTGTCTGGACTGGAAACATGTCGACTACATGCCACATCCCCAGTCTCAACGCCCGACCCGCTAGGTGTGAATCTTATGGCTGTCATTACAGAGCATTCATCGCTTGGCCGCGTCTTACGCTCCTTTCGGGAATTCAACCTAGCTAATGTCAGCTTTCAACAGAATCAAAACGTGACATAGTACGTACATGACAAGCAAAGAGTTGATGTAGACTAACGGGCGAAGTTTAATCAGCAGCACATGAAAAATAAGTAGCCCAACATTTTGGTAGGACGAAATCGATGGCAAGGAAAATGAACGAATCCGGCCATACGAGATACTGAGATTGAGGTTAGGTATAGGAACTAGAACGTGTTGAAAGTCGACATGCCATGATTAGGATAAGTACTTCACATGCTCTGTGAGTCTATCAGATTCTACGCAAGCAGAAATGAAGGGAAATCCCTACCCCGTGGCAAATCCGGATATCACGATGAGTCGCATCAAGCCGAGAACCATCGCAGACGTGCTATTATTGTTGATTAAGTCAGACTCAATTTCCATGAGGATGGAATTGCCGCACGTAGAGAAGGGGGCAACCTTTCTGCCTTTATGTAGATAGTAGCACATCAAAAATGCGATGATGAAATCTGACAGTGCGGTGGCTGCAAAAACGGTGTATATTGCTCCCTGACATAAATATCAGGCTGATCCTCTTTAATGTTGTGGGGAAACATACCCTGATGCTGAATGTAGAGGAGAAGTTGGGTATCATGTATCTGTTGCGATAGTCATGTAAATGTGAGGCCCAAGTCAAAATAGTGTTTTCTTACACATCATAGACTACAACTGTGGCAGGCTCGTAAGTGTGAGAAGATCAAGCGCAATGTCGATGACTTACAGATTGCAGTGCCTGCATAGATCGCGAATCATGGTGTCAATACAGGAAAGCCGTCCTGGTTCCTGAGTGAAATATACTCAGACGAAGCCGCTACAACATTCAAACACTGTGGGTTTAATCGTCCACAGCAAGTTTTCTCATGATGGAAAGCGTGTACTACAAACCACGGGAGGATTCGATGGAAATGACGCCCGACTTAAAGCGAGTTAAATGCTGTTCTATGACCCGCAGGTGAAACACAAATGTTTCCAGAGTCGGACGGCATATACACTGCGTATTAAACTGGTTAATACAGACATGAAGATGGTTAGAACTTAGAAGGGGAGTTGGAAACATACGTTTGGACTCCTATGATGATAGCCTTCTGCACCAGACATAAATTAGCATCGGGAAATAGAACATAAACAAGAGGACGAATGCTGAGCAGTATTTGAAGCTGAAGGCGGGTACGGTTAGGCGTTTCTCTGAGACGAAACTGAGAACGAGGAGTAAGAGTCGTAGAGTCACCCTTGAAACGTGACATACCACATGATATGAGGCAGTGCGAGATAGAGTTCCCGAATAAGTCGACGAGATAGTAGTGTGATGCATGCGTACTGAAAGCAACATGGAGAGCATCGAGAAACCTGAGTATACCGGAATTAATGAGAATGAAGCCATTAAAGCAAGAAGAATGTGGACGTACCAAAGTATTGTGACGCAGTGGGAGCATCTTGATCAAAGCATTGTGTCCACCACGGGCCGGACCTTAATTGATGAGCTTAAACCACACGTCACTGCACGAGACGACCGTCTCCGCAGAATACAGATTCCCAGCGAGCCTATGCAACAGAACAAGTTCTATCTTATCACGCGAGTAGTAGGGCCGATGGACAAACAGGCATGCAGGAACGGAGCTGGTTGCAGCTATGTCTTTCTTAGGCGAGGCCATCCACCGGGATATCAATGCGGGATAGCGAAAGCAGCAGATATTCATTGAAGTTAAGGTGTAATCCTAGACTAAAGAAAGGCTGCAACGGCTGAAGGACAAATTGCCTCGCTGACAGGAAGGTTCGGGCTTGAGATTTTACATGGGACTAGAATTGTCCGTTCCTCCATACAACATAGATTGGACAAACGGCGCAACTGTCATATCACCGTCTATATATGACTCAAAAAACAGACGCTCATCATATTCTCCACAGCAGTTACATGAATATATGCTATTACTAGATGTCATCAGGTCGCCGAACCATTTGGATGGAAAGACAGACGTATGAGTATAATTTGGTTTACCGATCGATACGCTGGGTTCCCACGCTAACTTACCTGCCATGCTGTGCACTTAGCTGCCATGCTGTGCACTTACCTGCAATGCTGTGCACTTACCTGCCATTGCCGTTGTTACGATTTAACCACTTTTATTCTTTTACTTACATAACCCAGGTCACCGGACCGTCCGGACCGCTTATCAGACAGACACCGAGCAGTGGCTTCGACACTACGCACTACATGGCGTAGTAGCCACTTCCACCTTGCACCCTATCGCATGACAGTGTGCCAGGTTGAAGTGTCTATCGCTTCGATATTGCGTGCTCAAGCCTTCCACTCTCACGAACGGTTTATATTTAGAACCTCACTTTTAGTATTTAAGTAGCTAAGCTCTCGCTAGATATACCCTAGCTTTGAGCTAACGTTTAATCTATACCGAAACTATTGTCTTATCTATCGCTAAGCGCTAGGGACTTACGCCTCTACTCTCAATCGTATAAAGAACTCATCGGTGACTGCCCGAACGCGAGACAGCCGTTGTTTATCTTTGATTGAAGTTCGGGTCTAACACTTAGCTCAAAGCTTCCCCTGGTTCCTTAAAACCGAACCTTCATGTTAACGACACTCGAGGCAATCTTAATCGCAGTTTTCTTCGGTGTCGGAACCGCCGTCTTTGCAGCAGCAGTAGTGCTAGCAGTATTGCATGAGTACGGATTATACCCTCGCCCTCGACGAAACCAAATACGCTACCCACCACCCGCCATAAACCATGTCCTCCCACAGCAGCCACCACCGCTCCACGTCTACCCACCCATATTTGGGCGAAGAACCGAGGCAGTCGACGAGTACCGTCGCGTCCTCAACCGGCGAGCCACGCAAAATGACGTTCTTGGGGAAATGGAAGCAGGCGTTCAAGAAGGAAGCCCTAGAGACACTGCCAGAGCAGGGCACTCTCCTCCACAGGATTCTACAGCCGGCTCCGCCGGCCATACCCCCCATCCCTATCGACCAGCTCCCGCTGCTGCCGCAGCAGACCTGGCAAGATACCTCGTCCGACTCGGCCTGGGGGAAGGTGGCAACGGAGCAACTCCAGTTCCAAAGCAACCTGCCGGCGACAATCCTGGGACTCTACCAGCCGACCCCTCACACAGCCTTACCGAGCTATGGGACAACATCAACCTTCCATCCACAGCCTTCCACCCTAGATGAGCAAATCCCTATCGACGAAGAACTCCGGAGCCAGAGTGTGTACCAGAGCAGCCTGTCCAGATCACAGAGCAGCCTCCAACCCCTCCAATCTCGCCCAGGGAGTCGACGCCAGAGTTCGAGCAGCGACCAGAGAGTTCGAGCCAGGCCAGACTCTGCCCGCCTCGCCCACCTCGAAGAAGGTACAGACGAGAGGATAGTGTCGGGTACGATCCGGACACCGGGCTCACCTCAGCCGAGAGAAACCGGATCGACGACGCATGGGCACGGTCAGACACCCCTAGGCCTAGGGCAGGAGATGTCGGGTATGACCCCTTCACCTTCCGTGGCCAGTACAACAGGGAGAGACGAGGAGCAGAGCAACTCATCGCAAGGCTCAGAACGGGCTCGGTACGAACTAGCGAGGGAGAGAGTAGCGGAACCAGTACAGAAGTACTCCCCGAGGCAGAGCATGTCAACGGGAACCCCTGGGGAAGCCCCACCGCCTCACCGACTCCCCCGCCTCCCGAGCCCCCAAGCACTCCGCCGGCCGATCACCCCGATAACCATGCCCCAGGCTCTCTATCTCCTCGCCACGGGTAAATTAATCCGAATCCCCGAAATACTCGCCTATGCCACGTTACTCGACCTATTTAATCATTTCAAAGAAGAATTATTGGCGGATCAGGACTGGGCCAGAACCCCAGCCGGAATAGATTACGCCCATTTCGGATATGACTATATCCTAAAGGAAGAAGCCAGGCACTTCGCCCACATGGCTTACAATATGATCCATCTAGATCAACCTCTCCAGGTCCCCGCCCGCTACCAACGACCCGATTACAAGTACCCTGAACCGATGCCAGACGAACCACCGGTACCGCCACGACGGGCCGAAATCCCTCTTCCCCGCTACCCGGTACCGAGCTACGCTTATCCCCGGGGATACGGACCGCCAGGCACGCAAGCACCGCCTAGGCTCTTCGCTGCCGCAGACGACAACGCCGGACCACCTGGTCCGCCGCAACAGCCGCTTCCCGGCCCTGTACAACCAGCAGCCCCACCCGTAGCACAGAGGTGGGCACCACCGCAATATCCCCCGCCACCAGGACCACCAGATCCACCCGCCCCCTGGGTTCTCGACGAAAACGCTCAAGGACCCTGGGCGTCGTTAAAGCCAGAGATGGTCAAGGTCCCTGAAAACTTTAACGGCGACTCCAACGACATCGCCCGATTCTTCTCCCAGTGCGACATGTACTTCTCCGTATTCAACCAGTACTTCCGATACCACCCGCACAAGGTTATCTTCTGTGCATCACGATTCGGAAAAGACGCTCAAGTCTGGTGGGAGTTGTGTGCCAGGGAACTCGGAAGGAACGCCAACGGAGATCAGCTGTACCCGGCGTACGAAAACTTCGTAGGCGAGGTCAGACGACGGTTCTGGAAGGATGCCAATGCGGAGATCAAGTTCGCACAGTGGGAACGACTGCGACAGAGCACCTTCCCTGACGGCGACTTGTTCTTCCAGCAGTTCGACTCGCTTGCGTTCGAAGCAGGGGTTATCGGAATCGACCAGATGATGGTGGCACAAGTAAAGAAAGCGTGCCGCTCTTCTACCAAGGACATCATCTATGCGTCGGACGCGGACCCTCCACGAACCTATCCCGAGTGGAAGCGTCGCATACTCCGCATCGATCACAACTGGAGGACAAAGAAAGCAGAGTCTAGCAGAGGGGTTAAAGTAGCAGACTGGAAGCAGCAGGCGAAGCCAAACACGCAGTGGAAAGGGAACCAACAGCAGCAGCAGCAGGCCGGCACCCCGGAAAAGAAAACCGGGACTGGCACCACATACGGAGGCGGGGGGAAGCCCATGGACGTCGACGCCCTACGCACCAAAGCGAAATGCTTTGGATGCGGAGAGCCTGGACATTTCAAGAAGGACTGCCCCAAACGCGCCAGATCGAAGGAAGAACATCTACGACGGGTCGAATATTACTGGGACCACGTCGCGACAAAGGAGAAGACGGAATCGAAGGTTGAGGAGGTAAAAGACAGCGCCGAGCAGTAAACGATTCGACTGCCTCGGCCAAGGACTTAGTTTCATCCGGTACGCATCTGTCGCCCGCTAGTCAGGCTCATTGTATTTCAGTAGTATCAAACGTGCATTCGAATATACCACCTTGCGACTTCACTACCGAGACGGAAACTAAGAAAGAATCGAAACAGGACGTCGGGATACCACCGACTAAGCGTTCGGCAAGTAGCTCACCACGAGCGAAAGCGGCGAATGAAAAGGCACCCGCCATAGTGCTACCCATCGTAACAGCGCCTAATAAGCGACTGGATGGGACAGGGGAACAAGCGCCTTCATTGAAGGGACACGCCCCCCCTGAAGCAGAGGAACCGGTTTCCCCTGAGGCGGCTCTACGGGGTCCCAGCCTCGCTGGGAGTATCGAGGAAATAGCTTCGGCGAAACCTCCCCTGGTAACAGAGAACACCGCGTGGTCTTCTACGGCCAAGGACGACCTGAACACCGTGCGCAGCGGGCGAACCCGACAAGAGGGCCCCAGGAGCGCGACCCAGCGACAAGACAAAGACTGGGACCAGGTTGGCAGAGGCCCCGGGACAGGTGAGCGGAACGTTTCGCATAGTCCCGAGGAGGAGGGTGAGGCTGTTCCGCATTCTGCTACGGTCCAAGTGCAGCCCGTCGTCGCTACTCGCGGCGACTCCTCGGTCAAGACGAACTTGCTGCTAAAAACCAACACACCACCGGGCGATCCCAACGAAAGCGCACATGTGGCAAGAACCGTTGGATGCGCAACGGCCCCGACCAAGACAGCCGAACGGAAGGAAACTGCTAGCGCCCAGGCGGTGAAAAGGGGGCCTCAGGTACAGTTAGAGGAGATTCCCGATGAGGAGGATGATACGAGTTTCCGACGAAGTCAAGAAGCTAATCGAACCCCTTCTGTAGCCCCTGAGGTGACCCAGCCGACGGTAGCCGAACCAGCAGGTTCCAGTGCGAAGGCTGAGAAGGTCCCACACGAGTGGCTGAAGCCGTTTGGAGCCGAGTGGATGCTGCGCGGAATTAAAGACGCCAGAACGGAATCGGAGGCAAAAGCGATCTTAAAGAACTGGATTCATAAGGCACGAGCGGAGGAAGTGGTGGACGGGTTGCTAGAAGGACTGAAGGGAGCCACGCGCATCAACGCGCTGGAATGGATGGAGGAACTGCGAGAGCCTAGACGCTATATCTGCCGAGTAAGCGGAAGCGAGAAAGCCCTAACGACCGACGTCCAGATCGAAATGTCCGGCCGTGTCCCCCGAATCTCTTCCTCGGCCCTAGTCGATAGTGGCTGTACTAGCAGCACCATCAGCCGAACATTCGTTGAAAAACACAACATTCCTACCCGCGCCACGGCAGCGCCCATTACCGTTTACAATGCGGACGGATCAAAAAACAGCGCGGGACGGATCACCGCCTTCGCTGAATTACGCATCACCATCGGAGACCACGCCGAATGCATAGATCTAGCCGTCACTGACTTAAAAGATCGGGACATATTCTTAGGACATGATTGGCTAATCAGGCACAACCCATTGATCAATTGGCGAACCGGAAAGATGACGTTCGCCCGTTGCCAATGCCGTCATATTCCACTCCCTTTGCCTGACGCAGATCCGTATGACAAATGGGACGAAGAGCTGGAGGAAGGTGACACTATCCTAGCGATAAGCTTTGAAGAAGCTATTCGCATTAGGGCAATGCGGCACGTGGCCAATGACCTAGTGGCCGAGGCAAACGCAAAAAAGGCAACCAAAACATTTGAAGAAATGGTTCCCGAGTGGTGTAGAGACTTCAAAGATTTATTCGATAAAGAAAACTTTGATGACCTACCAGAACCTAAACCATGGGACCACGCCATCGAACTTATTCCCAACGCGAACGCCAACCTCGACTGCAAAGTATATCCACTCAACCGAGCGGAGCAGGAAGAGCTCGACAAATTCCTTGACGAGAACTTGTCTAGTGGAAGGATACGCCCATCCAAGTCACCTATGGCCTCCCCGTTCTTCTTCGTCAAAAAGAAAGACGGCAAGCTAAGGCCTGTCCAAGACTACCGGAAGCTCAACGAGATGACGATTAAAAACCGTTATCCCCTTCCCTTAATCTCCGAACTCATGGATAAACTGCGCGGCGCCAAATACTTCTCTAAACTCGACGTGCGATGGGGATATAATAACGTCCGAATCAAAACGGGAGACGAATGGAAGGCAGCCTTCAGAACAAATCGTGGCCTGTACGAGCCAACGGTTATGTTCTTCGGGCTCACCAACTCGCCCGCCACCTTCCAATGGATGATGAATGATATCTTCAAGGATCTCATCGCATCAGGGAAGGTGACCATTTATCTGGACGACATCTTGATCATGTCCAAGACCAAAGAGGAGCATCGCCGTATCACGAGGGAAGTATTGGCGACTTTAAGGAAGCACAAGTTGTTCCTTAAAGCCGAGAAGTGCGAGTTCGAAGTCCTAGAAACGGAGTACCTAGGCGTCATTATCAGCGAAGGAAGCATTCGCATGGACCCGGTCAAAATCAAAGGCATTGCCGATTGGCCGATACCTACCAAGAAGAAGGAACTCCAATCCTTCCTGGGATTCACCAATTTCTATCGACGCTTCATCAAAGACTACAGCAAAATCATGAAACCTATGACCCAGTTGACAGGGAACGACGCGTGGAGGTGGGGCGAGGCTCAACAGGAAGCCTTTGATCAGTTAAAGAAGCAATTAGCAGAGGACGTCATACTCGCGATACCAACAAACGAAGGAAAATTCCGAGTAGAAGCCGACGCCAGCGAAGGAGCCATTGGCGCAGTCCTCTCTCAAGAACAGGATGGCAAATGGAGACCCGTATCATTCCTATCGAAATCACTCTCAGTTACGGAACGTAACTACGAAATCTACGACAAGGAACTCCTCGCAATTATGCTCGCCCTCGAGGAATGGAGACACTACCTTATGGGCGCATACCAAGACTTCGAGATCTGGACAGATCATCAAAATCTCCAGTACTTCCGAAAGCCCCAGAAAGTGAACCGACGCCAAGCCCGATGGATCACCGAGCTAGCAGAATATCATTTCACCCTCCATCATAAAGCCGGCACCGCCAACAAAAAGGCTGACCTCCTCTCGCGGCGTGCAGATCATGACCAGGGACAGGACAATAACGACCAAGTAGTAGTCCTGTCACCAGAACATTTCAGAGCAATGATCATGCCCACCGTCGAAGAGACCCATCGGGACGTACGAGTCGCCACAAAGAACAATCGCCTTTGGGATCGAGCTGTCGCTAGTTCCCTCGACCATGACCGAGGTATGAAAATGGCAGACGGGCTCATCTGGTACGACGGAAGGATCTACGTTCCCCGAGACCATACACTCCGAGGGGAAATCATCGCTCGATCCCACGACCACATCACCGCTGGACATCCCGGTATCGAAAAGACCAAAGAACTCGTCCTACGAGAGTTCTGGTGGCCAAAGATGAAGAAAGACATCGAAGCCTATGTACGAGCCTGTGAAACTTGCCAGCGAGCAAAGAGCAGTAATCAGGCCAAGGCAGCACCACTACATCCCAACGAAATACCGTCCCGCCCATGGACTCACATTTCCGTAGACATGGTTACTGGATTACCCGAGAGCAACGGACACGACGCCATCATCGTAATTGTCGACCGCTTCTTGAAGGAAATCATCCCGGTTGCATGTTCCACAGAATTATCCTCTGAAGGATGGGCAAAGATCCTACGCGATGAAGTATATGCCAAGCACGGCATGCCCCAAGTCGTCATCTCAGACCGGGGAACCGTATTCGTATCAAAATTTATGAAAGACCTCTATCATCTTCTCCAAATCAAAGGAAACGCCTCCACCGCCTATCATCCACAGACGGACGGCCAGACCGAACGCGTAAATCAGGAGGTTGAAAAATACCTTCGCATGTTCGTCAACCACCTCCAAACCGACTGGGCAGAATGGCTCTCACTCGCCGCGTTCGCGCACAATAACCGAAAACACTCTTCTACCGGTAAAAGCCCATTCGAAGTCAATTACGGTTACAATCCCGCTGTACTACCTGGAATGAAATCCACCACCCCTTTCCACACCCCCGCCTCTGACTCCTTTGTCTCCAAAATGGAAGAGATTCATGCTACCGCCCAGAAATCACTCGAAAAGGCTGCGTCACAAATGAAAGCACAGTACGATAAAAACAAACGACCAGCCGTCGAGTACAAAATAGGCGACAAAGTCTGGCTTGACACCACCAACCTCCATCTTCCCCGTCCAAAAAAGAAGCTCGACGACAAACGCACAGGTCCCTTCAAAATAAAAAACAAAAAGGGCGCCTCAGCATACACCCTAAAGTTACCAGTCAATTGGAAAATCCACCCTACCTTCAACGAATCACTACTCACCCCTTACACCCCGCCCGCATTCCCGAACCAAGAACAACCTCCGCCACCACCACCAGACCTGATCGACGGCGACGAACTCTACGAAGTCGAAAAGGTCTTAAACAGCAGGCAACGAAATGTTCGAGGGAGACAGGGAGAACCATCGAGAATCGCGACGGACTATTTCGTCAAATGGAAGGGTTATGGACCAGAATCAAATAGCTGGGTACGGGAAGGCGACATGGATGCCGACGAGTTGATCGAAGAATTCCTGGCAGAACACGTTGACGGAGTGGACACCAAAATCGTAACACCGAACAAAGCCGTCACCATGATCTTAGATCACGAATATGACAGCGACGGCAATGTTCGATACCTCGTCCAACGAACAGATGGATTCCAAAAGTGGGTCAAAGCCCTCAAAAGTTATAATTTTGAGTGGCGCAGACTCCTACAAGACTACTGGAATAACGAATCTGATGACGGAGAACCACCAATCGGAGACGAAGACCTCATCGACGACGCATATGGAGGAGAGGCTAGAGGAATGTATCAACAAGACTTCCCCAACGACTGGAGCGGACCGTAGCGGCAGTCGGGACGCCTGCCTTAAGAAGGGGGTAATGTTACGATTTAACCACTTTTATTCTTTTACTTACATAACCCGGGTCACCGGACCGTCCGGACCGCTTATCAGACAGACACCGAGCAGTGGCTTCGACACTACGCACTACATGGCGTAGTAGCCACTTCCACCTTGCACCCTATCGCATGACAGTGTGCCAGGTTGAAGTGTCTATCGCTTCGATATTGCGTGCTCAAGCCTTCCACTCTCACGAACGGTTTATATTTAGAACCTCACTTTTAGTATTTAAGTAGCTAAGCTCTCGCTAGATATACCCTAGCTTTGAGCTAACGTTTAATCTATACCGAAACTATTGTCTTATCTATCGCTAAGCGCTAGGGACTTACGCCTCTACTCTCAATCATATAAAGAACTCATCGGTGACTGCCCGAACGCGAGACAGCCGTTGTTTATCTTTGATTGAAGTTCGGGTCTAACAGCCGTTTCGGGATTGATAACGTATTTTTTTTCTTTTGGCTTCGCCTCAAGGTCCCAGAAGTCTCATACTCTCTGTAGCTTTGTATTTGAGTGCTATGAGCTGTACTGAACTTACCAAAAATTTAAAGGATATGCCACTCTCGAGTTATGAAGGAAACAATGTTATCTATCCATTCTTTGTCAGCGGACTTACCTGCCACATACCTGCCACCCCTTCGTTTTTGTCTTTGCGCCGATTCCTCACAGCTCATTTGCTCCTACAACTATTCTCTGATACATCATACATATATACTGCAGAATCCACAATTTTTTGACTTGTTTTTGAGCATCTACAATGAATATTTTGCACCTACTTTTCTCCCTTTTTTGGTTTTCCTTTCTTGTGTTTCCTGATACTCTTTTCAAGTGCACAAGCTACTTGCATCATATGTATACATCGGAACATGACTTACTGGTGCTGTATTTTCAGCAATTTGGTATAACTTGCATGCTCGACACTTGTTTCGAGCCCCTAAAATTATGAGAAATTGATACAACCTCAGGCGCGCGCAGCACGGAAAAATAACACAGAACGGTTACATGTACAAAATAGTAATAGCTTTAGCATACTGACGAAGGGGCGAGAGCCTTCCGGATTTTTCTTTTCTCCTTCTTTTTTCTTTCAAATTCGGGTGAAAACACCCAGTGTAATGGTCGGAAAACCTATAATTTTAGGATTTCTCATCAATCACCTGCGGAGAAAGATGTCATTATGAGTTACGCAGAATTGACGAGATGCTTTCTCATCTCGTACTCCCCAACGCACACTCTAGCTCGACAACCATGCTATAACAGCGTAGTTGTCCTTGGCTTGACAGGTGTAACTGCGTTTTATGGGCCCATCCATATCTAGCCAAGATCTACCCGTAAGCAAGGGCCAACTAGGTCTTTGTCACAGAAAGTAAATGCGACGCTCATCGGGATGCTTCTCAGTTCTATTGGCTCTCGTTTTCAAATGCCCGAGTCAGAGACGAACACGCAAAGGTCCTGGGTGATGACAGTATCGGTAGTCGGTATTCCACTCCATAGCTCGACGACGTCGAAATCATATTGCCAGTGTCAGAGTATATGCGAGCCAGAAGTTAGAACGGCAGGTTTTTGTTCACCTCTGTCACGTTCACGTCGATCTATCCCCAGCGGTAATCACACGCAGACTGACGCAAAAGATGCCTAGGGTGAAGGTTTGGCGGAATGGAGGGAGCGGGTGATGACGATAAGGTAAAAATTTGGGATCATTTGATGTAGACAGCACTGCTCTAGCACCGAGCCGGTCCTAACCGGTGACCATGGAAAGTGTAGGCCCACACGCTGCTTCTTTCACACCTCTGTGAGCACGGCAACACCGCGGTTTCAGAGCTCTTCTCTCGTGTGAGCTAGGCCATCACTGATGGCTGGTTCTTCGAACTGCTAGAGGGAGAAAGAACCTCATCGTTCAGTTCAACCCGCCCAATATGAGCGCGAGCGCTATTGGTCAATACGACAATTGTGCTAATAGTTCAAAGAGACACGGCAGCAGATACGGTGGGTATATCACTATCTGAAATTGTGGACCCCGTATGACGTCGCCGTGGTATGTACCGTCGTGTGCGGTGTGGCATGTCGAGGATTCGGGCTTCTGAGCTGTAGCCGGTGGGACTAGAAATGAGGATTTGGATTGGGGAGAGTTGATGAAGCTGAGAAGGAAGACGCCACAAGGATGATAGCAGAAAAACGTGTGGTGGTGGTAGAGCTGGCACTGATTGCGAGTGCGACCAGCTCCATTCATACATGGAGGCGAAAGCGACGGGGAGGTCTCATCACCTAGTTACACCTCCAACTCACAGACGGCCGCACCCAAGAACACAGAGTGGAACTTAGTGCTTGGCATATTTTGATACGATGGTACTCAGCACGGTAAATACATGAAAATATGCTATAATGTTATGTTAGAAGGAGATCAAACCATTGCGATGAAAAGGCAGACGTACGATTGCGATACTACACTTGTTTTCCAAGTCATGATGAACACCGCGATCTCATCAAAAGTTGCAATGAGCTGAATTGTCATCGTACTCCCCAACTGGTATGCGTCTATGCGGTGTTCTCCTTCGATTCTAACAACGAAGCGAAGCGTATTGCTAACGTTCGTCTCAACACTTTAGGCTGCACTCGAGACTCGTATCTATGCGTGGGTCAGCTATGCCTGTGCCAGAAGAGAAGGATGCGAACCGGAAGATTTGTCCTCTGCATGGCGTGTACGCAGCTCTTGGGTTCTCTGCGAAGCGACGTCATATTCATTGCGTGTTGCTAGCAAGGATGGGGTGGGTATGCTAAAGATGCATGAGCGAGATAAGGAGCAGGTAAGATATGACATACGAAGAGCGTGAGAATTTCTGCTGCAGAGTGGTCGTCGCGCTGTGAGTGGCGAGAATTGCCGTAAGGTACCGTGGCATGAAGTGCTACGAGGCAGGAGGTTGAGACATAGCAAGCAATGGGAGAATGTTATTGCGCGTCCGGATGAAGGGTTGTGTAGTCGTAGGAAGCACTAAAGGGGTACCAGAAGGCGAGCAAGTGTTGGATTTCAAGAAGCCGTTGTTCTGATCTCTGCACCGTCAGTTCCCAGAGCATGGGCCGTGCGTTCCCGTAAGTCGAGGATGTTGAAATGTTTCGAATATGCCCGCATTGCCAGGCCTCTCCCATGAACTGTGAGTTCCATCAGCTCTCCGTTCCAACAGCCTGACTATCACGCACCACCCAAAGTCTCCATCGCCGTTTTTCCTTTCCCTAAATCGATAGTGTCAGAATGTGAGCGAGCCATAGCTCCAGGTCTTCTGTCGCGTTCCAAGTTTATAACCAGAGGCGGGTGCTGAAGACGAAAGTTTTGGTGAAGATCGAGCAAGATCAATAAACGCAAATAATGCCACATACACGTTAGACAGGAGACCGGCCCGTCCTTCCTTGCCCCCTCGCCACAATTCTTCCATGCACTCCCATAGCTTTCTCGCGGCTTCTATTGGAGAAATATTATTGACTCTCACTGCCGGCTCACACTCTTTTGTAAAAATTCTGCCTCTCTAAATTCCGTGCTTTCGTAGTGACAATGACGACTCGTTACCGTGTACCCCGCCGCCAATATCTATACCTGCCTTCTCTTTGCACTCACGCGAAGGCGAATACCTCTCTCTCCGCTTTCGCTTGGTAGACCGACTCAAGGTTCACCAGCTGTAATTGGGCCCCGTAATCTTATCCCCACGCATGTGTCGCTCCATCCCATCGTCTTTCCGGAAACCTCTCCTTTCTCTTTGGCGGGTCTATCATCATAGCCGGATCTCTACTTTTTCCCTACAGCCATCGATCATCATCTCATGCAAACTTTGAAGTCTGCAAGTAGAAGAGAGGTCTCGCAACGATGGGATCATTCAGCCGACTGTGTTCTGGGCTTGAAGATGCCTTCTTTACAGATAGAGTTGGGCCGCGCCATCTACTCTTCCCGAGGCTCCCATGGCATTTTCTTGCCCCTCGTCTCGGCAGGCCTAGCTCGAAGAGCAATCGTTTGCCTTCAAACGCGACTACAAAAACTGAAGGTGAATGCAATTTCATTTTTCTGATATCAAACTCCAGCTATTCAGAAACAACGGAGATGTTGCTCGAGTCTTGCTTCTCAAATATACTGGAGGGTTGATGACGGTTCGTTCTCATTATCACTTTCAACAAAGACAAAGACATATATGATGTATGTAGTATTACGGTGGATTTTTCTGTTCTTTCTCCGCAATGATTTTTGGGGCATTTAATTGTGGCGGACGGCCTTGGTACGTTAACATCTACAAGAAGAATCCGAGGCCAAGCTAACATTGGAATGCAGGTACACGTCAACGCGACACGGAACCTAGGAATCAAACCGTGCCTGTCTATTACGGAATAAACGTACAGCTCTGCTCCGCCCAAGGATGTCAGTTTCTGAGCAGGTTTGGGAAGGATTCGAGGACGCCGTCAAGTTAGCTACTCGGATTCTGCGAAGAGGAGGCTGTAGCGAATGGCTGTGCCCGTTCCTGTGGTTTCTTCAAGCTGTCGTTGAAGCTACCACTTAGAAGGTAGACCGTCGTGAGAGAAGCTATTTTGGGAGACCATGCGGATTTGGGATGCCGTTCGTATTCTGTACTCATATACATGAGATCATTGATGTATGTCAAAGAACGGCAAGTGCTTCGAAAGGAACAACTTTAGATATCCATACTGTGAGTAATGAGAATATCTCGGAGCACACGGTGATGACGAGCAAAAGGGTGAGTAGGAAATGAATGACATTTTTTCGTGCAAACTCAATCATATCACATAAGTGCAATGTGTCATCAAATGAGTCTTCCGCGATCATCCTCTTGTTCGAACGCCGGGATTCGGAATTCAACATAATCTCCACGTGTCCACCATGTTCTTCCAGTACGGTCCTTTGCAGCTTCGACCACGTTGTTGGCATGCCTCACCCTCCGACACGTGCCCACCTTTACTCGACCGCTCTTCTCTACACTCCCTCAAACAGTATCCTGAAGAATTTAAAATGGGAAATAGTACGTATAGCTTAATCTACAGTCCGTCTGAGTGCGTAATTACTGCCATAACGTCAGCGCCATCCAGAATTTCTTCGAGTCTCATCGATTCGATTTGGAAACGCTTCAGCGCCATTTTCACAACGCCACAGACACCAAAGGATTGCGTTCCGAGCATCACTGCTGTTTCGGGCCAGAATGCGGACATGATTACGCCTTCAGAGCCTCAAGGGGAGATAGTACACCCTAATATCAGTTCTATCTCAGAAGAGGGGAAACCCATCCGGGAGGCGATATCTAATTCTTCGTCGGACATGCAACCAGAGTTATTGCCCAAATCATTGGTTCCAGGTTCTCATATTGACCCTATCAATGAGCAATCAACCAGTGATGGTGATAGCTTTCTCGACAACGACTATGATGACTATAATGAAAGGAAATATAGGCATAATTGGGTAAGTGAGTCAGCAAGACAAGAGGGGCAGGAATTGTTAACATATTTCCAGCGCAGGACTCTCCCCAGAATCACCATCTTTGCGTTCACTGAGACAGGCCAAGCGGAAGCATTCATCAAGGTTCCAAAGCAACGATCCTATACTGGTCACAGACCCGCTATACCATCCTCCCTTGCCGATACTCCCTGTGTTGCCCTCAGCATTCAGGGCATCCTAGATCGACTGAATGTGACCCTAAGAAAATCACACACCCTCAACACTCCATCTGTCTTATCCCTTCTTGAGGAGTACATAGAGAAGAACTATGACTTTGGCATTGTATATGGCCATCTACGCAATGTATGGACCTTAGATTGGCTAAAAAAACATGAAAGACAGGCTCCGCATAAATGAAGAGGTTGACAGGGATAGGCGAAAAAGAGCACTGGTAGGAAACGTGATCGCCGATCCATATTTGAGACCTCGACATGTATGGGACCTGTACAGCAATCATGTGGTGCCTTATTGGACCGTTTGCAGATCTCCCATTCTGATTTCGCATGCTTGGGTTGATGAGAAGGATCGCATGAATGTATGGACACCTATCAATGGGAGGGAGTGGCCTGTGCCAATCCCAAAGGATGCAAGTCTCAATCTCATCCGGATTGAGATGCTGAATCTGGGAGTGGACTATGCATGGCTGGATGTCCTCTGTTTGAGACAGAAGGAGGGGCTTAGGGAGGACCTACGTGTGGAGGAGTGGAAACTGGATGTGCCCACAATTGGATACATCTATAAGGATATCAAGGTGGTGATCTACCTGAATGGGCTGGGGCAGCAGCTGAGTTTAAGGGAAGGCAACTTAGACTGTGATCAGTGTTGGTTTTGATGTGCTTGGACAGTCCAGGAGGTCGGATCAAAGCGGAGGATCATTGCTGGGGATACACCAGATGGACCGATGCATGCTGAGCTGATAGATGACTATAGGAACTACAAGATGGATGTGTTGACCAGGTTTCACAAGCAGCTGAAGTCATTGCATACAAAGAAGGATATATTTAGTGTACTGACAGCCATGCAGGATCAGGTATCAACCAATCCGGTGGACAGAGTGGCTGGACTTGCACTCTGCATGCTTCCCAGGGTAATACCTGCCTACTATGAGAGTGGGTCTCTTGAGGATGCATGGACAGCACTGGTGAATACAGCACATGTGTGGGACCGTGCGCTCCTCCTCTTTCAGTATCCTGGGGTTGGACTTGGATGCAAGAAATGGAGGCCAACATGGGACCAGGTCATGACAGAGCCTCTGCCAGCATTTGTCAAGAATTTTGGTGAAGTTCACCATGAGGACAAGATAGATGAGGACTGGGTTGATGCATTTTGCATTGAAGACGGGCTTGTGCAGGGATTGGACATGAGTTCCACAGAAGGGGTTGATCGATGCGGAGAGCTGGTTGTAAAAGATGCAGATGGGACAGTGCACAAATTCAAAATCCATGTCACCCACCAAGTCCCAATACCTGAGGGTGTTTACACTTTATTGTGTGGTCTACCCTTGAAGGTTTATGATGATGAAGCAACATGGCCAAAATACTGGACTGTTGGAAAACGAATGCCAGGTCAAGGGTTTCAGAAAGTGTCAGTGTTTCTGATGGACAACTGGAAAGAAGTAGAGAGACCAGAAGCTCTTCAAGGCCCTGCTGTGGTAAGGTCTCGTAATGTACTTCTTTGATTGTAACCACTGGTCAGGGATAGTCATTGTGGTTTTAATTCTTGATGTTGACCATCAGATCTGGAAATTGGACAGTCGGAAGGAGCATGACCACTGTTTCATCAACAGCATGACAACTTATTGGTAGTAACACATGCTCAGAACAAAAGGTACTGGTAACAGCTTACAGCATTCACAAATATGAAGTAGTGCCCTTCAAAATGCTGTAAAGCTTTCTCTTCTTTCAGCAAAGCAGATATCTGCCTTGCACATTTACAAGTGAGCTGAGTACTGATAATGGCACATTAAATTAAACAGGTGATCACCATTCTCATCCTGTCATTTGGTTATACTTCTCAGATCTTTGGGCTCAACACCACCTTCCGAAGAGTCTGCAGAATAGAATGTTAGAAGAAGGCTTTCACAGATAGGAAAGACATACAGCATGGACTGTCCCACCCAATTCATTTCCTGGGGTGTGCCAGTATTGCACGGATGGTCACTAACAAGAATTCTATGAGTGCGGAGTGCTAGATATTCTGGCTATATACATACCACATGTGTGTCCAAGTTCGAGTTGCCTAGCCAGACTATGCAAACTCTATGAAATCCTAGAATGTATCTTGACCTGATTCATGCTCAAAGAACCTTCATAAAAGGATTTCATCCATATCTAGTGCTCTTCTGGAGCTGCTACGGCCATGCAATAGTAGTACTAGTACACTCTATGCATGATGAAAGTTGACAGCAGAAGAACGGAGGCAGACAGTCGCAATCGTACGTCAAAAGCAAATTCTTTAAATCTTGGGATGTGGATCAGATACCTCATGCTCAGTAGTAGGCAGTGAGAAGGGAAAGAATAATGTATTCCATGTATATGGGCATATTGTGTGTATGCCAAGGGAGTATGGTGAGTGGAGAAAAGAGGTCCATCGTGTTCAATAGTACCCTTCAATTTGTGCCATCCACAAACCTACTCAGTGCAAGTGATAGCTGTCCTATTCAATGATGATAGCATCTAGGAATACAGGTCGCGGCAGCCATACCTCACAAGGAAATTCGGAATCATCGACTCGTCAACGAGGAGGAAAGCGAACAGCATAGGATGGTCGCAGAAGAAGCATACACTCAGCTCATGGTAACAGCTTTGACGTGTGTGTGAGAAGATGAAGAACCAATGTTCATGGTCGGAGCCGTAAGGAAGGCTCAACTAGGGTTTGTCACAGGCCAGTAGAAGCAATGCTCACCGGGAACCTTCCCAGTTCAGGCTTTCGTTTCTAAATTCCCGTGTCGGCAACCAACACAACAATCCTCAGGGACGAAAGCATCGATATTCATTAGTCCATTCCATAGATCGATGACGTCGAAATGATCTTGCTGGTGCAATGCTGGCGTCAGGACGCATGCGAGCCAGATCGTTTTCATGTCGTTCCACCCCTTGCGGTAATTCTAGTCCTCGCACTGCCCGTAATCGCATGCAGACTGCCACAGACAGGGAGCGCGGTGACGATGACAAGAAGGAAAAAGGAAGGTCCCACCGGAAACATAGACGTTAAAGGCTCCGTACCGGCGTCAGGATGGTCCTTCCGACTGTCACTTGAACTGTGCGCCAGTCCGTATGTTGTTTGATATCCCCAACAGGGAATTTTTCACACATCCGTCTTGCTACGACATAGAACTGGAGCATAGGTTAATAACATGGTTTTCAATAAGGCAGGTCATGATGCTCTAGAATACGGCCAGTCTTGTGCAAGGTGCAGAAATCTGTTTACCGTCTAGCCGAAAGGAACAGAGAGCCTAATTCGTTCGGGACAGTTAGGGAATTAAAAAGTCCAGTATTCGCCATTATGTACCGAGTGAAGAATCGAACCCTGCTCTCTGATCTCTTCTAGAAAGAAATTACGCCGTCTGTTTGAGAGAGTCTAACGGGTCATGCGTAACGTGGTCCTCACCTTGAAAGCGGATCTTAGAAGCACGACTTGACCAAATGACCTTCATACTATTGGATTCATCGGCCATGCTTTCATCCTTGTCAGTGGTATCGAGACGGACAGAATAACATATGTACAGGGAGTGCGGTGGCGAAAGACGGGATTCATTTGAATCCTTGCCGATGTCCGTCTCTCCAGAGCATACATATTACTGGCGCGCGCGATGTGGTAGAACGTGACTGGTTCGATGGCATCATGACGAGAGATCGAGTCGTTGTCTCTAAGGACTACATCAAGATGCACAGTAGCAGTGACATTGGGATATGAGGGGGGCGCCGCATCTGACACATGTGGGGTTGATATCCTGCGAACCTGGATCGATGTGTGTCAGCGGATGTAGCAGACATTTACTGGATTTGAGGTATAGTCCTAAACGCGCGAAGGCTGTAACGACAAGAGCACAAATTGTCTTGCCGTTTTGAAGAGAGCTGGAAACCTATGTTCGTTTATCGATTGCACGGATTAGGCTCCATCACATCCTCCTCGAAACACAGCTTGGAGGGCGTCCGGGCGGTATTTCAACCACCCAGAAATACGTGTCTGACCAACAAACCAAGGTATACATGTCTCGATAAGGTGGACACTCATTCTTATTCCCTGCTGTAGTTACACGAACATACTTAGGCTATGATAAGATATCAGCAATCCGTCGACGCCGTGATAAGAAAAGGTGGACATATGATTATAATGATGTTACGATTTTGTCCTTCATCTACTGCCTGTGGAGAGAGATATCATCAGTGGTCGCACAGAGCTGACGAGGATGTTTTCTTACCTCGTACGCCGTGCCTTGTGTGTATATACGCACTTCTTTCCTCCAAAGTGCAGGTAAACGGTCACTCCAGAGTCCGGATATGCTCAAAGCCCGTAATATGCAGGGTAAAGCTATGCCGTCAATTCAGGAAATCAAAGTGACAATACGCACCTGAAGACCCCTCCTAGGTCGAGGGTAGGCATTCGTTTGTTTCGCTAACAAATAACATACAGATCATTGCGTACATCAAGATATGACTGGATGCTAAAAGGAATGTAAGCGAGATCAGGGTGTGATAAGATGCAACTTACCTAGCTGAGAGTACCGTCGTTTGATTCTTGAAGAGGCTGAAGGTCACATACCAGTATGCAGGGTGGTGAAACGGACCTATAAGTTGCGAGATAATAATAGCCTGAAGATGAGCGGCTTACGATACCTGTGAATGCGGCTCAAGAAATCGCCATTCTGCTGTTTTCTGACTACTCTTGGTCGTGCTGTGTCTCATGTTCGTGTTGCCGACGGTCGATCTCCCTTCCAAAGAGCTAACCATCATCTACGTTATGCCAAGGGTAGTAATCAGGGAAACCGCTAGCTTGGCGAAAGAGACACAAATCATTCAAGATTCAACACGGATCCTCAATGCGGAAGCCCACACTTGTTTAGACAAGGGAGGATGAATGAGACGTACTATTCCCAGATGTTCATTCCGAACTCCTGGAAGATAGCTGTGAGTGGAAGAAACGAAAATGAAATCAGCGCTCGAATGGAACGTTCGACCTAGCTTCGAATCATTGCCCTGGAAACGACGACACACCCACGAGATATTCAGATTTGACAGGATGGGGAGATTACAAAGGTAAAGATGGGCTGCAGACATCAACACTACCTGGGCATATGCGTGTTTCGTGCGGTTCTACTGTATGCTGGAAACATGCCGTAGGAGGTTTACCGATAGCCCATACAATGCATGTCATACGTAGTGTCATGTTTCAGCGGCAGATTATTCCATTAGGTATCGCACTGTAAGTTTTTAATCCATCGGATTTCTGCTTGTTCTAGGATCAGAGAAACTATAATATGTAGGAAATGATTTACGCACTACTGTGCTTGTTGATCCAGTATCTCGTTCACACGGCAAAGAAGGAACCGAAAAGTGAATCCTGTGAAGACGAATCAGCGACAGTTAAATAGAAGTTATAGGATCAAGCTTTGTAGGAATACGGGATAAATATGAGATGCAGGGACCAATACCAAGAATGGGGAAGCTTAATGTCGACCGGGTAAGGAGGTGTACAGTCGGATCACCGCAGAATCATACATCGCAGCACCCTTATCTCAACGGCCGGGCGTGGCATGTGTAACTGCATCGTTGTTTTGGGCCGCTTGATTCCCAACGAGGCTCGTGTGGAATATCATGCTCTCGCTCATCCCGATAGTTGAACAGCCGAATAAGTAGGAACGTGCGTATCCTTTGGTATTGCCTGACGTCACTCTGGGTAAAATGGAGAACCACTTGTATTCAGTAAGGTAGTTATATGTAAGTATCTAGAATCATATGTAAGAAGGAAGACTAAACATCGAGATGAAAAGGCAGACGTACAGTTATGAGATTGAGTTTCATGAATACGATGATCCCATCAGGAGCCACATGGAGCTGAAGATGCGTCGTACTCCAGAACCAGCACGCATATATGCAGTGCTTTCAAGCCCAACGTCAACGACGAAGCAATCAAAATGTCTTGACAGCGACCGACAGGGTTCGCCCCGGCAGTCCCTGCTACGCCCGAAGCAGGTATCTAATGAAGGGTCAGCTAGGCCATTGCCGGATGAAATCCAAGCAAACCATCGTCTGCGTGGAGTATACGCGTTTCTTGGGTGCTTTGTAAAACACCGTCTCATTCGTTGGAAGCTAGTATCATGGATGCGAGGACTGGATGCTAACAGGCGAGTGAGCGAGAGAAAGGCCAGGTAAGATATGGCGTACTCAGTTGGACTGTATCTCCCGAATAGGGCGAGAATGCCAGCTTTAGCATAGTGGCCGAGCTTTGAATATGAATGGCGGGAACTTAATGTATGATACAACGGCAGGAGGTGTGGCAGGAATACAGGGAGGCAGAGAGATAGTAGCCTGAGGCAATGGAAGAGGTTATCGCGCGCCACCAAGCTTAGGGTTTGGAACTGGTGTAGGGGAGACGGCTTCGGGTCTTGAGTTGGAACTGGTCTGGGGGAAATGGAAAGACTGGACTCGAGAAGCCGCTAGGTTGCGGTCCGTGAGAGCTGCAGCTCATTCTTTCCAGCGTCGCACTCCAAGAGCATCAGTGGTGCCTTGCTATAATAAGTCGATGACGTCGAGATGATACCGCCTGGCTCCTGCAGTCATCGTGCCACGCGCATCTTGCTCATGGTACTGGTGGTTTCTGTCGAACTTTTCATTCTGTCAGCTCATCGTGTGAATTATCTGACTATTACGCACCATTGGCCAAAGGTCCTTCCTAATCTGAGCCATCGGCGATCGCTGTTCTTCCTTTCCATAAAGCAATGGTGTCAGAGTAGTATGAACGGACCAGAACTACGGGTGTTCGTTGCGTTCCAGTTCTAACCCTTAGTATGGGTCCATAAAACGAGTACAACTCTATGCGAGCCGACGATATGCTAGGCGAAAGTTCTGGTGGCAAGAGGTAAGATCAAATTGATCAATAGATGCAAATTTTGCCGCATACGCGCTGGACGGAAGATCGGCCCGTCC
Organism: Armillaria altimontana; assembly: GCA_022818075.1. Taxonomy (NCBI): domain Eukaryota; kingdom Fungi; phylum Basidiomycota; class Agaricomycetes; order Agaricales; family Physalacriaceae; genus Armillaria; species Armillaria altimontana. The sequence continues at coordinate 105,554 of JAIWYR010000005.1, read as the reverse complement.
TTCCTATAGTATACCTTATTGCTTCTGACCCAAACGTAACCTCTTCGCTTAGCTGCTTGCGTATTGCGTCTCCTCACTATCAGTTATATTTTTTTGAAGTTCGATTCACCCTGAGCGACGACCGAGTCGCACCCTGTCTGCATTTGAGCCAGATGAAACACTGTCCTTCCACTGGAGACCCGAATGCAGATGAGGAGTACAAAAATCAGAAGAAATACAGGTCATAACAGCGTCGGTTTTAATTCAATTCAGTTCCACTATGTTTAAATCTGCTGCCATTCTTTCATCTTTCGATTCCACCCTGTGGAAATAGAGAAGAGGCGCTACAACATCTCCAAGGTTCAAAGGAGATGTACTCGACTCGACATACATATATTCGGTTACTAACTCATCCCTGAATAATTGCATTGTACCAATCTATTAAAGGCCGGCTATGTCCCACCCGATTGAACAGCAAACGGCGTCATCCAGTAAGCGGTGATGAATACATTGCCACTAGTCCCTTCGGATACGCGGTGGATATTCGTTAGCTGAAACCGACGCCCGCTATGACCCTAGAAAATGTTCTGCTTCATTGCGGCTAGTGGGAATGGTGACATGTATGTATTAATATCCAGCACGTACCATTCTGGCTAGTATGGTGGACGAGACTGTCACGAGGCATGAATAGGACATGCCGGTCTGTTTCAGTAAATTCCGCCTTCAAAAGACAGGCCCACTTGTCACACCGAGGTTTGGAAGAATTAATGAACGAGAAAGTGGATCCTTTGGGTTCACATATCTTTCGCGCCCATTACATATAATCCTAGGGGAATTTGGCTAGACTGCGAGATGAAGTACCTTTTACGCTGCCCCTACCTTTGAAACCTGCATTTCCGCCGGACCTAGTATTTGCCAACGCCAGACCAAGACCCTACACCCACATTATATAATCCTCCGAGTGGAGAAATACGGTAGGCAGCTCTAACGGGATGTTGAGGATAGCAGGAAAAGCATAATATTCTGTAGCCTGTTCACCTTTTCAGCCCCCGCGGCAGATTTGATCAACACGGAATGGGTTGGCTGAGATAGGTAGACCTCGAAAGGAAAGGTCGGTATGGCACTTTAGCGTAATGGCTAGAGTGGTCTATAACTCTTCGATATAGTAGTCTGTTTTCTTTTCCATGGTGGGTTCGATTCTTCTCCAATGTCCTGTATTTATTTTTGGCATTGCCATATTTATTGAGAGGAATATAAGGTGTTGCATTGAAAAAGTTTTTGAAATAGAAGGGAGACACACTGCGTCTAAATCACTGCTAGGTGATCAAATATAAGCTCGTCCGAAAGCTGAGGAGTATTTCTAGATGTCCTAGAAACTAATCGAAGCAGGTGAACACGACACTCGCAGCGAGGAGCGAAAGAATCGCGTCAAGACTCCATATGCGGTAGATTTGGCAATTCAGCAGAATCATACATCGCTACAAGATACGTTATTTGAATCCAACATCGCAACAAACTATCGACGGAAAGTCTAAAAAGGTAAGCAGATCTTTGAAAGGCAATGAGCACACAAAGGAACACTGAAGACAAAGACAACATACAATTCCAGGATGGGCGCAGACGAACAACTAAGTCCCAATTCTCACTTGAGGATTCAGTGTTCAGTCGCCAGGATGGATGTCAGTGACTATTTTCCAAGACGTGCCGGCCCCATCGACCCGTCTAGGACAAGCCGACCGAAAGCTTTGTGCAATACAGGCAACACAGAGTAATCGAGTCTCTTTGACGCAGAGGTCGCATATTCGACATGATCAATGACTAGGACGAGTCTTTCCCCTGTAATCCTGATACTGGACCAAGCTTTCAGATTTAGTTCTTTTTGAGGAACGACGACTGCTAAAGCGTTAACGCGTTAACCACCCGTCCGGTCTGAAGCAACTAATTTAGACCTAACTTACAGTATTCACGACGCAGTACCCTTCACAGGCTTGAAAGCTCCACTGCAGTGGAAGAAAACAAGGGATGTATTCTGCCAAACCATCAGCTCGTGTTCCCCAAAAGCTGGCAGACCTACCTCCCGATGACATAACATTGAATCTCTCAGAGAATGGACAGCCGGACTAGACTCCCTTCACCAAGAGTACATCCATTCAATCTTCAGGTCCGCTCAGTACAAGCTAGTGAAAGGGCTGGCTATATACGCATTGTCTAGCATTGGATGAGAAAGTCGATGGAACTAAAGATGATGGTGATCAGGCAGTACGACGGACTATACCTCGGCTATCATGTTTATGGGTCTGCCTCGTGCATTCGTATATGGGCCAAGTACTGACTCCAGCGTCAGAGCAAAGGCATATCGGATATCTAAGGTCTTCGTCTTCGATATCGAGTAGTTGGGTTAATAATTTTCCATCATGTCTCAGTTTTTGAAGAGCTTAGATAGAATATTAGTAGGAAAGCTTTCGCAGATCGGAAAGGTACACACCTCAGGTTGTCTAGACCGACTCGCGAGGATGTTATTGGAGTTACTGGTGGCTGTACGAGCCGTCAGAATCAATCGGCTCCGAACCCGTTATTTACCGTACCCGTAGCTTTTCTTTCTTTACCGTTTACCACCATGTCAACATACTAGGTCTAAACGAGTTGCTCTTTTCGTTCCCTCCTGTGCTCGAACTACAACAGATGTCTCAAAATCAAATCAGGCATAGCATTCGCTGAACGACTTGCAGTCATCGTTCCATTAGAGTTCACCGGTCAGACTGTCATTGTGATGAGCTGCAACCTAGTCTGGATGCGTGGATAATTTCTAATGAAATTTTTGTCAATCTCAAACGCTGACTATATGGGTCATGTACGCACCGCATATGCGTCCAAGTCAGAGACATCCGTCCTGAAGGCCTGACTACTCACACTGCATATCCTGTCATATGTCCAAATTCATCTCGTGAATCGCTTTGCTTGAAAGTTGTGGTCCATCCATACCTAGCGCTTGTCTCTAGCATGGTCGTGTAATTTTATTTAGTGGATAAAAATTGATGACATAAGAAAGCGTACCTCAAAACCAATGTTGGCTACAAAGAGGAAATGACAATGATGGTCGATGAGAAGCATATCCTGTCCGATTTATACCGGATCAACACACGTGATGGACGCGTCGAAAAACACATCATTGATAAGATAAATATTAAATAGCTAACTTTTACGCAGCCTTTACCTTGAATTTTAATCACTGCTTTTTTTTTCAAACATGACCTTGAGTCCCACGAGTGACATGCGACGGCTGAGCTAACGAATGACGAGACTCGACTAGAGCCGAACGACAAGTGGGGATCGAACACCTAAAGCAAGAAAAAAAAACCATTATCAGATGGAGTTCTATAGGACAGAATCGAAAGCCATTAAGCCACACAATATCTTTCTAGAGGAGTAACCTCTTATTCCTCTTTAATGCTACTGGCATGTAAATCAGGCTGTAACCCATCTCCCACTCGCTGACCTTCGAAAAATCGAAAACGGCGGTACCATCAGCACAATAAATATTACCTTGTTGGAGGCAAAATTTATTACACATTTGTTCATATCTAGACAACTATCATTAAGCTCTCCTTTCCTCATTGATATGGACGAGGAATCCGGAGGTCATGACAGCCAGGTAGGATGTTGATGAGTGCTCAAGCGCTCATTCCCAGAGTCAAAACACACAGCTGAGGAAGAGTTGTCAGGACGATGGGTCAAGTTTGCTAACTAAAAGCTGCAGAGCATACAAAATATTCGGGTTTCGTCACAGATATGCTGAAGGGCATCTAAAAGGACATTGGGCTCGATGTGTTTCGCCAAAGAGAAACTTAATGCCAACGCTCAGTCCCTGAAGAATCGCTCCATATACCGACATTGGTAAGGTGAGGTAGGACTAATGCACTGTACACGACAAGGACTCATAGATATCTCTACAGAGGCTTGATGTAGTACCTGTAGTTCAGCATCCAGGTGTTGCATAAGTACTTACCCCATCACGCCACTTTTTTGAGCCATTCGGTTCCCAGTGAGGTTCTACTTTGATTCGACCATGCTGTGATCCCAGACATCATTGCAGGGTCTTCGAACAATTATCGTTCTGGCAGGAACAGAATGGGCGTATTCCTTTGAAATAAGGACAGCATGGAATAGACAGAGCACGCTGTTTGGTTGTAATCTTCCATCCATGTAATATTGTCCCACAGAGTGCGTTTTATGACATCATCATTTTAAAACTCGTCCATATGAATATGTGAAAGCTGTGCCCTGGCTTCGAGGGACCAGGGCGGTACTTGTAGTCTCGCAATTTGCTCTGATCTACTCATTCATATGGTCCTGTACTGAGTGCGAGTGATATGAATACACGTCCTGTGTCAAAAGAGTGTATGATTCTGAGATAAGCCGTGAGGGACTTCTGCAATGAGTTTAAATCTCAGTTACACTGATGCAACACTCTGGCTTAGAGGCGGGTGGCTGCATTATTTGGGGCAGGGTGTTTTTTTTTCATCTGTTCGATCCCCTGTGGCAGAGAAGCAATTGGCCTAGCGACAGAGGATCAATTGAGAGATTCAATGTCTGTCTATATCAAGGCAATGATTATATTGAAGCAGACGACAAACCAGGCAAAAGGCCAAGAAGTATGGTATGTCGTCTGTTAGACCCGAACTCCAATCAAAGATAAACAACGGCTGTCTCGCGTTCGGGCAGTCACCGTTGAGTTCTTTTAAGTGATTGAGAGTAGAGGCTAAGTCCTTAGTCCTTAGCAATAGATAAGATAATGGTTTCGGTATAGATTAAACGTTAGCTCGAAGCTAGGGTACATCTAGTGAGAGCTGCTACTTAAATACTAAAGTGAGGGTTCTAAATATAAGTTGTTCGTGAGAGATAGAAACTCGAGCACGCAATATCGAAGCGACAGCCACTTCAACCTGGCACACTATCACACGATAGGGTGCTAGGTGGAAGTGGTTACTACGCCATGTAGTGTGTAGTGTCGAAGTCATGCTCGGTGTCTGTTATGATAAGCGGTCCGGTCAGTCCGGTGACCCGGGTTATGTAAGTAAAAAGAATAAAAGTGGTTAAATCGTAACATTACCCCCTTCTTAAGGCAGGCGTCCCGACTGCCGTTATGGTCCGGTCCAGTCGTTTGGGAAATCTTCTTGATGCATTCCTCTGGCCTCTCCTCCATATGGGTCATCGTTCTGGTCTTCATCTCCAACTGGTGGTTCTCCGTCGTCTGATTCATTATTCCAGTAGTCTTGTAGAAGTTCCCACCACTCAAAGTTATAGCGTTTGAGGGCTTTGACCCACTTCTGGAATCCGTCTTTCCGTTGGACGAGGTATCGAACATTGCCTTCCCCATTGTATTCGTGATCTAAGATCATGGTGACGGCTTTGTTTGGGGTTACGATTTCTGTGGCGTTTATCCCGTCGACGTGTTCCGCAAGGAAGTCTTCGATCAATTCGTCGGCATCCATATCATCCTCCCGTACCCAGCTGTTTGACTCTGGTCCATAACCCTTCCATTTGACAAAGTAGTCTGTCGTCATTCTCGACGGTTCCCCAAGTCGCCCTCGGACCTTTCATTGTCTGCTGTTTAGGACCTTTTCGACTTCATAGAGTTCATCGCCGTCTATTAAGTCTGGTGGTGGTGGAGGTGGTTGTTCTTGGTTGGGGAATGCTGGCGGATTGTATGGAGTGAGTAACGACTCGTTGAAGGTAGGGTGGATTTTCCAGTTGGTTGGTAGCTTTAAGGTGTATGCTGAGGCACCTTTCTTGGCCTTGATCTCGAATGGGCCTGTGCGTTTGTCGTTGAGCTTCTTTTTTGGTCTGGGAAGGTGGAGATTGGTTGTGTCGAGCCAAACTTTGTCGCCTACTTTATACTCGATGGCTGGGCGCTTGTTTTTATCATATTGCGCTTTCATCTGTGATGCGGCCTTCTCGAGTGATTTTTGGGCAGTGGCATGGATTTCTTGCATTTTCGAGACAAAGGTGTCGGAGGCTGGGGTGTGGAAAGGGGTAATGGTTTTCGTTCCTGGTAATATGTTTGGGTTAAAGCCATAGTTGACTTCAAATGGGCTTTTGCCAGTGGAAGAGTGTACGCGATTGTTGTGTGCGAATGCAGTGAGAGAAAGCCATTCCGCCCAGTCGGTTTGAAGATGATTGACAAACATGCGGAGGTATTTCTCAATTTCTTGATTTACCCGTTTGGTTTGTCCGTCTGTCTGGGGATGATAGGCGGTGGAGGCGTTTCCTTTGATTTGGAGGAGATCGTAAAGATCTTTCATGAACTTGGATACGAATACGGTTCCCCGGTCTGAGATAACAACCTGGGGCATCCCATGTTTGGCATATACTTCATCACGTAGGATCTTTGCCCATCCTTCCGAGGATAATTCCGTGGAGCATGCGACGGGGATGATTTCCTTCGAAAAGCGGTCGACGATTATGATGATGGCATCGTGACCATTGCTCTTGGGCAATCCAGTGACCATGTCTATGGAGATGTGAGTCCATGGGTGGGATGGTATTTCATTGGGGTGTAGCGGTGCTGCCTTGGCCTGGTGACTGCTTTTCGTTCGTTGGCAGGTTTCGCATGCCCGTATGTAGGTTTCGATATCTTTCTTCATTTTCGGCCACCAAAACTCTCGTAGCACGAGTTCTTTAGTCTTTTCGATGCCTGGATGTCCAGCGGTGATGTGGTCGTGGGATCAAGTGATGATTTCTCCGCGGAGGGTGTGATCTCGCAGGACATAGATCCTTCCGTCGTACCAGATGAGTCCGTCTGCCATCTTCATGCCATGGTCGTGGTCGAGGGAGCTGGCAATGGCTCGATCCCAAAGGCGATTGTTTTTTGTGGCGACTCGTACGTCTCGATGGGTTTCTTCGAAGGTTGGCATGATCATTGCTCTGAAATGTTCTGGAGACAGGACTATTACTTGACTGTTATCGTCCTGTCCCTGATCATGATCTGCGCGCCGAGAGAGAAGGTCAGCCTTTTTGTTGGCGGTGCCGGCTTTGTGATGAAGGGTGAAATGATATTCTGCCAACTCGGTGATCCATCGAGCTTGGCATCGGTTTACTTTCTGGGGTTTTCGGAAGTATTGGAGATTTTGATGGTCTGTCCAGATTTCGAAGTCTTGGTAGGCGCCCATGAGATAGTGTCTCCATTCTTCAAGGGCGAGCATGATGGCAAGGAGTTCCTTGTCGTAGATCTCATAGTTACGTTTGGTAACCGAGAGTGACTTCGACAGGAACGACATGGGTCTCCATTTTCCATCCTGTTCTTGGGAAAGGACTGCGCCAATGGCTCCCTCACTAGCATCGGCTTCTACTCGGAATTTTCCTTCATTGGTTGGTATCGTGAGTATGACGTCCTCCGCTAGTTGCTTCTTTAGTTGCTCAAAGGCCTCCTGCTGCGCCTCTCCCCACTTCCATGGATCGTTTCCCGTTAACTGAGTCATGGGTTTTACGATTTTGCTGTAGTTTTTTATGAATTGTCAGTAGAAATTGGTGAATCCTAAGAATGATTGGAGTTCCTTCTTCTTGGTAGGTATTGGCCAGTCGGCAATGCCTTTGATTTTGACCGGGTCCATGCGGATGCTCCCTTCGCTGATGATGACGCCTAGATACTCCGTTTCCAGGACCTTGAACTCGCACTTTTCAGCTTTAAGGAATAACTTGTGCTTCCTTAGAGTTGCCAAAACCTCCCTCGTGATACGGCGGTGCTCCTCTTTAGTCTTGGACATGATAAGGATGTCGTCCAGGTAAATGGTCACCTTCCCCGAGGCAATGAGATCCTTGAAGATATTGTTCATCATCCATTGAAAGGTGGCAGGCGAATTGGTAAGCCCGAAGAACATAACCGTTGGTTCGTACAAGCCACGGTTTGTCCTGAAGGCTGCCTTCCACTCATCTCCCGTTTTGATTCGGACGTTATTGTACCCCCATCGTACGTCGAGTTTGGAGAAGTATTTGGCGCCGCGTAGTTTATCCATGAGTTCGGAAATTAAGGGAAGAGGATAGCAGTTTTTAATCGTCATCTCGTTGAGCTTCCGGTAGTCTTGTATGGGCCTTAGTTTGCCGTCTTTCTTCTTAACAAAGAAGAAGGGCGACGCCATGGGTGACTTGGATGAACGTATCCTCCCACTAGACAAGTTTTCGTCAAGAAACTTGTCAAGCTCTTCCTGCTCCGCTCGGTTAAGTGGATATACCTTGCAGTTGAGATTGGCGTTCGCGTTGGGAATGAGCTCAATGGCATGGTCCCATGGCTTAGGTTCTGGCAGATCATCAAAGTTTTCTTTATCAAACAAATCTTTGAAGTCTCTGCACCACTCGGGGACCATTTCCTCAAACGTTTTGGCTTTCTTCTTCGCGTTCGCCTCAGCCGCTAGGTCATTGGCCACATGTCGCATTGCCCTGATGCGAATAGCTTCTTCAAAGCTTATCGCTAGGATAGTATCACCTTCCTCCAGCTCTTCATCCCACTTGTCATATGGGTCCGCATCTGGTAAGGGGATCGGAGTATGACAACATTGGCATCGGGCAAACGTCATCTTTCCGGTTCGCCAATTGATCAACGGGTTGTGTCTGACTAGCCAATCGTGCCCTAGGAATATGTCACGGTCTTTTAAGTCAGTGACAGCTAGATCTATGCGCTCGGCGTGATCTCCGATGATGATGCGTAGTTCAGCGAAGGCGGTGATCCGTCCCGCACTGTTTTTTGATCCGTCCGCATTATATACGGTAATGGGCGCTGCTGTCGTGCGGGTGGGAATGTTGTGCTTCTCAACGAACGCTCGGCTGATGGCACTACTGGTACAGCCACTGTCGACTAAAGCTGAGGAGGGGATTCGGGGAGTACAGCCGGGCATTTCGATCTGGACGTCGGTTGTTAGAGCTTTCTCGCTTCCGCTTACTCGGCAGATATAGCGTCTAGGCTCTCATAGTTTCCCCATCCATTCTAGTGCATTGATGCACGTGGCTCCCTTCAGTCCTTCTAGCAACTCGTCCACCACTTCCTCTGCTCGTGCTTTGTGAATCCAGTTCTTTAGGATTGCTTTTGCCTCCGATTCTGTTCTGGCGTCTTTAATTCCGCGTAATGTCCATTCAGCCCCAAATGGCTTCAACCACTCGTGCGGGACCTTCTCAGTCTTTGCACTGGAACCTGTTGGTTCGGCTACCGTCGACTGGGTCACCTCAGGGGCTACAGAAGGGGTTCGGTTAGCTTCTTGACTTCACCGGAAACTCGTGTCATCCTCCTCGTCGGGAATCTCCTCTAACTGTACCTGAGGCCCCCTTTTTACTGCCTGGGCGCTAGCAGCTTCCTTCCGTTCGGCTGCCTTGGTCGGGGCCGTTGCGCATCCAACGGTTCTTGCCACATGTGCGCCTTCGCTGGGATCGCCCGGTGGTGTGTTGGTTCCTAGCAGCAAGTTCGTCCTGACCGAGGAGCCGTCGCTAGCGACAGCGGGCTGCACTTGGACCGTAGCAGAATGCGGAACAGCCTCACCCTTCTCCTCGGGACTATGCGAATCGTTCCGCTCACCTGTCCCGGGGCCTCTGCCAACCTGGTCCCAGCTTTTGTCTTGTTGCTGGGTCGCGCTCCTGGGGCCCTCTTGTCGGGTTCGCCCGCTGCGCACGGTGTTCAGGTCGTCCTTGGCTGTTGGTAGCCATGCGGTGTTCTCTTTTACCAGGGGAGGTTTCGCCGAAGCTATTCCCTCGAAACTCCCAGCGAGGCTGGGACCCCGTAGAGCCGCCTCAGGGGAAACCGGTTCTTCTGCTTCAGGGGGGGCGTGTCCCTTCAATGAAGGCGCTTGTTCCCCTGTCCCATCCAGTCGCTTATTAGGCACTGTTATGATGGGTAGCACTATGGTGGGTGCCTTTCCGTTCACCGCTTTCGCTCGTGATGAGTTACTCGCTGAACGCTTAGTCGGTGGTGATGTCCCGATGTCCTGTTTCAATTCTTCCTTGGTTTCTGTCTCGGTAGTGAAGTCGCAAGATGGTATATTCGAATGCACGTTTGAAACTATAGAAGTACAATGAGCCTGACTAGCGGGCGACAAATGCGTACCGGATGAAACTAAGTCCTTGGCCGATGCAGTCGAATCGTTTACTGCTCGGCCCCGTCTTTTACCTCCTCAATCTTCGAGTCTGTCTTCTCCTTTGTTGCGACGTGGTCCCAGTAATATTCAACCTGTCGTAAATGTTCTTCTTTTGTCCTGGCGCGTTTGGGACAGTCCCGCTTGAAATGTCCAACCTCCCCGCATCCGAAGCATTTTGCTTTGGCGCATAGGGCGTCAATGTCCATGGGCTTCCCCATGCCTCCGTATGTGGTGCCAGTGCCGGTTTTCTTTTCCGGGGTGCTGGTCTGCTGCTGATTGTTTCCTTTCCAAGGCGTGTTTGTCTTTGCCTGTTGCTTCCAGTCCGCCAATTTAATTCCTCCGCCAGACTCTGCTTTCTTTGTCCTCCAGTTGTGATCGATGCGGAGTATGCGACGCTTCCACTCGGGATAGTTGCACGGGGGATCGGCATCCGATGCATAGATGATGTCCTTGGTGGAAGAGCGGCATGCTTTCTTTACTTGTGCCACCATCATCTGGTCGATTCCGATAACCCCTGCTTCGAATGCAAGTGAGTCGAACTGCTGGAAGAACAAGTCGCCGTCAGGGAAGGTGCTCTGTCGCAGTCGTTCCCACTGTGCGAACTTGATCTCCGCGTTGGCATCCTTCCAGAACCGTCGTCTGACTTCGCCCACAAAGTTCTCATATGCTGGATACAGCTGATCTCCGTCGGGGTTCCTCCCAAGTTCCCTTGCACATAGTTCCCACCAGACTTGAGCGTCTTTTCCAAATCGTGATGCGCAAAAGATGACCTTATGCGGATAATATCGGAAGTACTGGTTGAACACGGAGAAGTACATGTCGCACTGGGAAAAGAACCGAGCGATGTCATTGGAGTCGCCATTGAAGTTTTCGGGGACTTTGACCATTTCGGGCTTTAGCGATGCCCAGGGTCCTTGAGCATCTTCGGCGAGTACCCAGGGAGCAGGTGGCTCTGGTGGTCCTGGCAGCAGGGGATATCGTGGTGGCACCCATCTCCTTGCTACGGGTGGGGCTACCGGCTGTACGGGGCCGGGAATCGGCTGCTGTGGCGGATCTGGTGGGCCGGTGTCGTCGTTTGCAGTGGTGAAGAGTCTAGGCGGCGCTTGCATGCCTGGCGGTCCGTATCCCTGGGGATAAGCGTAACTCGGTACCGGGTATGCATAGGCTGGGTTTTCAGCTTGTCGGTACGGCACTTGTTGCGGGTGAACAGGTGCTTCGGCTCGTCGGGGTGGTACTGGCGGCTCGTCTGGCATTGGCTCGGGGTAAGTGTAATCGGGTCGTTGGTAACGAGCAGGGACCTGAATGGGTTGATCCAGATGGATCATATTGTAAGCCTGATGGGCAAAGTGCCTGGCTTCTTCCTTTAGGATATAACTATATCTGAAGTGCGCGTAATCAATTCCGGCTGGGGTTCTAGCCCAATCCTGATCCGCTAATAGCTCTTCTTGGAAATGATTAAATAAGTGGAGCAGGGGGGCATAAAAAAGTATTTCGGGAATTTGGGTCAATTTACCCACGGTGAGAAGGTAAAGAGCCCGGGGCATGGTTATCGGGGTGATCGGCCGGGGGAGTGTTTGGGATTTCTGGTTCTGGAGGCGTGGAAGCGGCGGGGCTTCCCCAATGGTTTCCGTTGACATGCTCTGCCTCGGGGAGTACCTCGGTTGCGTTGCTGTCATCATCAGGACTGATGTGTCCTGCTGCGATGTCGACTGCCCTGAACGCGGCGATTCGCTCATTCTCTTGTGCTCTCCACTCCCTGGCATGCTGGATGGCAAAGGCGGATGCTCCCTCCTCGTCTGGCCTGGATACTGGTCTGGGGATGTCAGATCGTGCCCATGCCTCGTCGATTCTGTTCCTATCGGCTGAGTTGAGACCAGTGACGGGGTCATACCCAACGCTCTCCTCTCGTCTGTACCTTCTTCGTGGTGGGCGAGGGGGGCGGAGTCTTGCCTGACTCGAGCTCTCTGGTCACTGCTCGAACTCTGGCGTCGACTCTCTGGGCGAGATCGGGGGAGTGGGAGGCTGCTCTGTGATTTGTATGGGCTGCTCTCTTGAACTCTCCGGCTCTGGAGTCCTTCGTCGATACGGATTCCCTCGTCTAGGGTAGAAGGCCATGGGTGGAAGGTTGACGTTGTCCCAAAGGGTGGCGAGGTCAAGGGTGGAGTTGGTTGATAAATCCCCAAGACGGTTGCTGGCAGATTGCTTTGAAACTGGGGTTCCTCCGTCGCCGACCTCGCCCAGGCCGAGTCGAACGAGGTATCTTGCCAGGTCTGCTGCGTCAGAGGTAGGAGCTGGTTGGGTTGGATGGGGGGTATGGCTGGCAGAGCCGGTTGGAGGATCTGGTGAAGCAAGGTGCCTTGTTCTGGAAGAGTCTCCATCGCCTCTCTCTTGAAGGCCGACCTCCACTTCTCCAAGAATGTCATTTTGTGCAGTTCGCCTGTCGACGACGCTATGGTGCTCGTCGAGCATCTCGGTTCTTCGCCTAGGTAAGGGTGGGTAGAAGTGGATCGGTGGTGGCTGCTGTGGGAAGACATGGTTTATGGCGGGTGGGGGGTAGCGTATTTGGTTTCATCGAGGGCGAGGGTATAGTCCGTACTCATGCAATACTGCTAGCACCACTGCTGCTGCAAAGAGGGCGGTTCTGATGCCGAAAAAGACTGCAATTAAGATTGCCTGGAGTGTCGTCAACATGAAGGTTCTGGTTAAGGAACCAGGGGAAGCTTCGAGCTAATTGTTAGACCTGAACTCCAATCAAAGATAAACAACGGCTGTCTCGCGTTCGGGCAGTCACCGTTGAGTTCTTTTAAGTGATTGAGAGTAGAGGCTAAGTCCTTAGTCCTTAGCGATAGATAAGATAATGGTTTCGGTATAAATTAAACGTTAGCTCGAAGCTAGGGTACATCTAGCGAGAGCTGCTACTTAAATACTAAAGTGAGGGTTCTAAATATAAGTTGTTCATGAGAGATAGAAACTCGAGCACGCAATATCGAAGCGACAGCCACTTCAACCTGGCACACTATCACACGATAGGGTGCTAGGTGGAAGTGGTTACTACGCCATGTAGTGTGTAGTGTTGAAGTCATGCTCGGTGTCTGTTATGATAAGCGGTCTGGTCGGTCTGGTGACCCAGGTTATGTAAGTAAAAAGAATAAAAGTGGTTAAATTGTAACATTGTCGTTCCGCTACAGGTAGCGGGGAGCAATTCTCTTAGGCGGCTTTCCTTCAGCAAGGTATTTGAAGCGTGTACTTCTATATTAGCTTCAGACATGACGAATAAAAGAAGATCATTCATGGCCACAGTGAAGGGCAGGTGAAGCGAAATAAGGTTTAACTGACTTTTTTCTTCAAGCAGCATGGGCTATTGGCTACTACTCGGCTACAGTCACAGTGAAACTAGGCTGTTGCGATTCCATCGCGCAAGCACTGCAAGTGTTAAGGGCAAGCATCGAAACAGACGCGGGACTTGACATGGTAGCGATGACCATATTATAGGGAAAAGGCTTCCCATCAATGTCAGTTCATGAGAACGGAAGTGACCTCCACAATTTGAGACTTAGACAAAAGTGCGACAGTGCAACTTGAAGACAAGAGGTCGCTTTGCTCTCGTTGGGTGTGCAAGGTCCGGTCATGAGTACATGTGGTCGATTCCTGCGGGGAGGATCGGAAACGGACATATCCAGCTAATAGGGTAAAAGGAAACAACACGGACTAGAGGGTATTTCCTGACGCCATGCTAGGTAAGGTTGACATCCGTTCGTATTCTGTACCTTAGTTACATGAAAGTGTCTATACTCCTATGTCAGATGGATGCCAAGCCATTCAGAAGGAAATGCTTACAAACGATTACTTTGTTGTGTCAGGAACTCCAAGGAGTCGCACAGATATCATGGTTATACTGTACAAAAAATATTGAGTACAGGTAGTGCGGAACTGACGTTACGGCAGGTACTTTTTTGCATGCACTCGGTTGTTTCACCATCTCCAGGTACCTTCTGGCATGGATATAGGTGCTACGCCGGGCACGTAGAATTTTGTGTTTTACCCTTGCGTGCTTGCGTTCTCTTGCATGCTTCCATTTGCATTTGCATTTGCGTTCATATGCATGCGTTTGATCAAATGTGTTTTGCGTTTGCAAGTGTGACATCATTTGCGAGCGTGACACAGTGATTGAGTCCGAAGTTCAACTCCTTGTCCTGACCTTTGAAAGGGTTGTAGATATATCAAGTACGTATTCTAGATAACAAAACTTTTGATTCCTTGATGAATGTGAGCATGGTACGGATTCAGGATTTTCTTGCTCTTTCTTGACTTGACTAAGTTTTTGTGTGTCCTGACTCCTCAGGCATGGTGCCGCATGGAATGACACATTCAGACTGTAGATGGCAAAACATGGTGCATTGTATTTGCTATTACTCACCGAATGGCATTGCTAAAGGAGATTACAGATGATAATCAAGTGGCGAAGACTGAACACTTCGGATCAGACCGACTTGGACTGTGGCATGTATAGATGGGCACGTCAACTCGAACCATGCCCATTTTGGAACTAAGCGGAGACGTATGATTCGGCACAACAACTGGAGAATTGTTCCCATGCTGCACTTTCTTGGACGTGTGAGCTTTTGTGGTGTGACAAAGTTGGGCAACTTGAGGCTGGAATCCCATGATCCATGCACCTGTTTAGTGTAGCCGTCGCAAATTGAGGAGTGGGGATGCTAACTCGTAGACCGTATAATCAATGTAACTGATTCTAGATTCTATAGAAGGATGTCAGAATGGTTTTGCGGAGCAAATACTTGGCAAATCTTGTGGCAAATACAAGTCCATGAGCCAGCTAAGAGCCAACCTTGAGTATTACCATGGCTAAATAAATGCACAGATAAATAAGAGGAGAGTGTGATGGGTACAAAAGCTGGCAATGCTGAGTTGAACTTGATTTAAACAAGTGTCAAACGCAAGTCAAATGCAAACGTGACAGACCTGTCACATTTGCGTTCATTTGCGTTTATCTTGTAACGCATGTGTGGGTTGTTTTATCATTTGCGTTCTCGCTTAAATGCTTGCGAGAAATATTAGAACACTTGCGTTAATATCTGAACACATGCATAGGTTAATTTAACACATGCATCTGCAATTGGAACACTTGTGTTAGCTCGATTGGTGCATGCGTTCACATACTTGACTCATGTGCAGGCTTCCAATGACTTTCTGATGGTATTATGGTGCAATCAGACCATCGGACCAGCTAAGGGGACCTCGCAGGTGGGTGATTTACTGTCTATTAGGTCTCAAACACCTACCCTGACACTGTAATCTATCAGTAACAGTGGTCAAAGCTCTTAAAGATTAAAAAAGCTTCTGGTGTGTATATTTCCCTTGCATTCATATGTACTAACATGCATTAATAATGTCATAAACATATTGATGGGAACGCAAATGATCGCCAATAAAACGCAAATGAACGCAAGCACGCAACTCGCAAACGCAAAATTCTCCTGGCCCTGCTACGCCTACGCCTAATATCTAATAGCAATCGTCGCTTTGCCACAAGGGCCGTAACAAGCCGCTCATCAGTACTTTTGAGTAAAAGGTTCCGGCAGATCCGGGAACTGCCACGGCAAATCCTAGGGCACTCTAATAAGCACAGAATTAAAGATTGTCTGTGAAAGAACTGAAAAGGAGGAGACAAGCACGAATTGAACAAGAAAAATTCGAAAATGCTTGGCTTGGTTCGTCGCCTGGGACCATGGGAAATATGAATGCAATGCGAATAAGGACAAACATGGCTAAGTCAGCTGCAATCCATGGCCCTAGAGGTGGCAGTCATCGGTCAAAGTGTCCAGTGAGGTCATCCTTGAAGTACTTGAGCATTTGAAGTAAAGTGGTAGAGGGATGTCATCAGACATCGTCAAATAGGAGTCGCAGGAACGGCCAACCCTAGTACCCGCAGAACAAACACTACATCAAAATAAGTAGTGCAGGACACCACCAGAAGTAGTGGAGTTGCACCTACGAAACCAAGGAATTTTTGTACACTATTACGCCCATACACAGAGCCAAAGGCACCTCGTACTCCCTAACTGGTACGCATATATGCAGTACTCTCCTTCAAACCCAACGACGATGCAACCAGTATACTGACGATGAGCGTCAACGTTCGCTACGCTAGTCCTCGCTACATTCAAATCTAGTATCTGGGAAAGGGTCACCTAGATCATTGCCGTATCAACGCAAACCGGAAGATCTGACCAATGTGAAATGTACGCATTCCTTGAGCCTTCCTATCATGGATGCGAAAACTGGATGATAAAAGGCGGGTGAGTCAGAGAAGGGCTGGATAAGATGTGACATACTCAGTTGAGCAGGGGATTCTCTGCTGCGGTATATTCGCTGCACTGTGAGTGGAAAGATGTCGCCAACATGATTGGGATGAAAGGATGTACAGCGGCAGGAAGCGATACAGTGCTTCCAGGAGGTTAAGAAATGGTAGGTGAGCGACGGAATTGGGAGAACTATCGTGCGTCGTCAAGCTTAGCATTGTCACTGGCTAGGTAGAAGTAGGAGGCTGGATCTGAAGAAACCGATGTTTGAGATCTCGTGAGATCGCTTGTTCTTTCGAATGTCCGTCTCGGCTTCAGTTGCTTCATTAAAATTTCAGCGAGCCTTGCCACTGCGAGGGTTATCGATGAGAGATCCTCGAGGTTCTGAAGGAGGAGGTCATCTCCAAGACCATCGGTCGGGTCCTGCCGTAAGTCGATGATCACTGACGTTGAGATGATGGCTGCCTCTTCGTGTGGTGCGCCTCTTACTAGCGGTGCTGACGACCATCTTTGAGCTCCTAGTTCCATCAGCTCTTTGTTCCAGATGTCTGACTGTCACGCACCATTGGCCTGAGGACCTCCCTAATCCGAGTCATCAGAGGTTGCTGTTCTTCCCTTGAATCCTTTCCATAGATCGATGGCATCACCAGAGTATGAGTGAGCCAGAACTGCAGGTTTTCGTCGCGTTCCCTGGTATGCTCCCATAAGACGAGTATAACTCCATGCGAACCAAAGCTAGTTGAAAGCTAGGCGAAAGTTTTGGTGACAAAAGAGTAAGGTGCACCACGATCAATACATGCAAATAGTGCCCCGTCCAGGTCGGACGCAGGGGGACCGGCCCGTTCGTCCTATTGTATGTGCTTCTTGCTTCCACACAAAATGTACCCTCTTCGCCTAACAGCTACGGTGTTGCATTCCGTGTTATATCTCATCGGTCACTTTTTGGAGTTCAATTCCCACTGAGTCAGAACTCTTCAGGATTGGAGAAAGATGAAACTTTGCTGAAAACTGAATGACAATGAGACAGCTGGTTTCACTTGATTCTGCTTCGATATTGAAGGCAGCTGCAACTGTCGATCTCTCGATTACACCCATCGGAAATAAGGAAAACATGTTCCGCCATCCACATTCAAAGATGATGCACTCGATGTGTGTATATCCAGGTACCAATTGAACCTTACAGAATCGATTTGTACCAACCTAGTGAAGGCTAGTCATGTTCCACCCGATTGAACGATGTAACGGTCTGACCAATCCAGCGCTTAGGTGCAATTCCATTAGTAGCGGCTTTCGGGCATACTGCGGATAATAATTAGTTGAAACCAACACCGGTAAAAATGGATGCATAGGCATATGATTCTGGCTAGCAGAGTGGAGAGGACTTGTTATGAGAGTATTGACTCTCTGTGTGTTTATTACCTGGCAAGTTATAATGCTAAAGTGGGAGAGATTCTCCCGTTAGAATACATGTCACTCCCTTAATGTTTCTTCCCTGAAATAAAGGACCAATGAATTTCCAATTCAAAAGAACCTGAAAAAATAATTCATGATTAATAGCGCGCTCACAGCTAGCCACAGTCAGAGTGTGCGTCTCTTTGATTCCGAAATATTCGGAATACCATACCAGTCGACTCTGATTCAGCCCCAAAAGTATAACACGATAAGGATATCATGGATGTAGTTCTAATAGGTGATACATTTTGCACTCATGGTCGATAAAAAACTGCCCACCCAGATGTGGGAGACAAGTCGTAAGGGAAACTAGCTTTGGAAGGGGAGTTATGGAAGGGTAGACTGGCACGCTCATTTCAAATGTATCTGTGCCTGGGTACCCCAGACACTTTACCATGACTACAAGTGTTTCATACATTTATGTTAATAGCATTAAGTACATTTAAGGTCATTATATGGACATTTATGTTGCATTAAGAACATTCTTTTGCATCCATATTGTAAATGGTTTATGATATAGGATTTAAATATCATTTGTTATCATGCGACATGCTCTCCTACATATCATTCACACCAGGATACTGGACAGCTCATAACTGATCTTTTCACAGATTCGGATTTTTGATATTTAATATTGACTAAAATATTTAGATACAAATAAATACAAAAATTAATCTATTTAGGCGGGATTGAGAGCAGGAGACCTAGCATACGCGGTAGTGGGCATAGCCATGCATGGAAGCCTTCACTAGGCCCCTCCTCATCTGAATGAGAAAACGGTGCCAAAATCAGGGCTGCACAACCACGCAGAACCCAAAAATGGGGAGTATGGGGGCGGGGATATCGTCGACGGCGACAAGGAGCATTGGCGGGGTCGGGCATGTATGCGGTGGGCAGCTTTGTACTCCCACACACTGGATATATGCCATTCCACAGATACGCGGCGGTGGCATGGGCTGGGGATGAGGTGGGAGGGAAGGTAGGCATTGCCGGCGCAATGGAACGTTGTGGTGGCCTCGTGAGGGTAAGCGGAGACCACCATCGGATTCTCCGCTATCAAAAATGGGGTGAGTGTTCGATGGTGGTCGTACGGTGAATAGAGGGCGCGGGATAGGGCGGGAATGAGGGTCGGGCGTCGTCATCGTCGACGGCGGTGATGACGATGTCGGGGGGGGAAACGGGCCTGATAGCCATGATCCCCCATGTCGACAATGTGGGATGACCGAAGGATGGGGGTTATTTGGGCTTGGGGCAGGCGGTAGGGATTGATGTTGGTATCGGGCGGGGGTGACAGTGGTGGGGGCATCGGTGGTCGTATAGCCATCGTCTTGGTGTTGTCTGGTGCGTAGTTTGGAGTAGAATAGATGCTGATAAAACCGTCATTGTCGCTACCGTCGTTGGATGTCGGTGGCCCAATTTCCCTCACGCCCTCCCGCTCGCACCCTCCCATCCTCCTGCACCCTCCGCAGCACATTCTCCTTCTATGGCATCCATGCCCTACCTTCTGCCATACCCTCTGTCATTCTTGGACCATCTCTGTCCATCCTGCCTTAGTCGTCGTCATCGTTCCAGTTGCTGTACGTTCCTTCCCTCCCCGTACTTGTAGATGGCACCCGATGCCAGATCTTGCGTTGCGCCCATAGTCATTGGCATGTGCGGATTCACCGTGCACAAGCGATTGGCCCTGATGTCGTTGCGGGGGATGGGAGGTAGGGGATGGGGGGGATGATACCGGTCTTGGAGGTGAAGGCTGACGGCAATTATCGTCGTCATCATCGTAGTCGACAGCATGGGTTGCGACAGTGTCGTACGGGCATCGAACGCAATGCTGCCTCGCGTGAGGGCTTACGCACGGGGTGGAGGGTAAAATGGTTGCTCTCCGGGGCTGTTGGAGCCGCCGGATGCGCCAAAAACACCTATATTTGATGTATTAGTATCATAAGTAAATAAAACATACCTTTAACCCATGAAAATGGGCAGTACAGACGAGCGAGAGGAGGGGAAACGGACGTATGGTGGTGGAAAGAAAGGAAAAAAGGTGATGCACAGCCACTCGATCGCTGTGCGGATGTACGGTCCGGAGTGATCGAGCGAGCGGAATGCATCCTCGGAATGCTTCTGCTGCTTGATGTATGCCCTCTGAGGTGCCGGAAACCATCAGGATACTTCATTACAGGCATTTATGACGCTTGTATGTAGTTTTTAGTGTATTGAAGTATCGCTATTGGACAATATTCTACATTCTATTGCCATTACCCCGCATTTTAGGTCTTTCTGAGCAATATATCACTACTACACCACTCGCTACTGTCCCAAACAATATTAAAAAAATGTGAGAGCCTAGTATACAGCTTATACTATTGCATCCATGTGTCCGATCCACCCCGATCTACCAAAATATGCCTCGACACTGAGTTCATTGGTTAAGTGAATGTGAAGTATTCAGAATGTTTCTGAACTCATTTGTACTACTGGCTATGTCCACGGTATTATTTCGTCAGGGCAGTGTTATATTTTGATTTATACTACTATATGTAAGTGTTATATGTCATTTTTTTGGAAGCCTCATTGTGTTTTCATGGTGTAGGGCGGTATCTACCCTCAAAAGACTAGGTTTAAGTGCTTTTGTCACGGAAATTGTTATTTTTCAATTTATTGGACCACAATTCTGCTCTTATACAGACTATAACGGATACGGAATGATACTGTAAGTGTTTTAGAAGAATGTTACAGCCTAGAAAAGCGCTGAGAATGAATAATTGGCAAAATATTGAGGAGAGCGGTGCTTTGAGCCTGCTCCGGCAAACTCCAAAAGTCGTCGAAATGGGACTTTCACTGTTGTCTGGGTGGTAAAATTTAAAGATAATGGTGCTGGTTAGTAGAGAAATAATCTAGTCATGTATCTCAAGGAGAATTAAATGATTTATTGTGCCCAGTATCCCAAATTTTGGCCTGCTTTTAAAAATTATGAACACTGCCGGATTGGGAATGATATTTTCCCACGGTTTGCTACATCCAAGGCAGCGACGTCGAATCCAGCCAAAATGGGCAGCATGTGGGTCAGGAAGCAGCACCAGAATGCGTAATATTATTTTTTGGGCCCATAGATTTTTTTTTGGCCCAATCAATGAGCGAGAGGGCGGGATATGCTGTGCCCAATCCCAGGGCCAATGCCCGGTGCCAATAAGGCGATCCGGCAATCCGGCAGTCATTCTGGAGGCATTTGAAGCAATTTTCCCAAAAAGGAAAATACCTGTCGAGCTCGACAGCCTCATGACTAAGCAAAACACATGAAGATACCTGTCGAGCTCTACTGCTCTATGACTCAGCAAATCATGTGAAGTACCTGTAGAGAAGCGGGTTGTCACGAGATTTCATTACATCAGACACCTGTGTGTTATCTTTATGTCAGGTTTTTACATTTTGCCCTTAGCAACACTACTAAACATTTGACACCTCCTCCCCCTTATATGGTGCTCTTACATTGCCTGCCACCCTCCTGGCTATTGCTACAATGATTCAGGCACAGCCACCACCCAAAATGGACTCCAGCATGCTTTGGCATTGGCACTCCAGCCAGATTGCCAGATTGGCTTATGGGCACTGGCTCCTGGATTGGGCACCAGATATCCCGCCCTCCCGCTCACTGTTTGGTACAGGCCCTAAAAATAATATAGTGCATTCTGGTACTGACTCCCGACCCAATTGCCACCCATTTTGGCTGTATTCGATATCACTGCCTTGGATGTAGCAAACCGTGGGAAAATATTGATCCCAATCTGGCAGACTTCAAATTTTTAAAAGCAGGCCCAAATTTGGGATCCTGGGTACAATAAATCCTTGAATTCTCATTGAGAGACATGTACATTTCACTTCTCTATGAAACAATACCATTAGCTTAAAATTTATCTCCCAGACTGTAGTGAAAATTCCATTCTGACAACTTTTGGAGTTTGCCGGAGCAGGCTCAAATCACTGCTCTCCTCAATATTTCACCAATTCTTTTATTTTCAATGCATTTCTGGGCCATAGAAATGTAATCAAGTACTTATTATATCTGTATTGACTTATACTAATAGGTATCAGGGCAGAATTGACGCTTGATAACTCAATACATAGCAATTTCATTCTCAAAGGTAGTAAAACCCATTGCTTCAATGGTAAATGCCACTATACACCATGAAATTAACATGAAGTGTCCCAAAAATCATGTGTGGCACTTACATATAGTAGTTTAGAACTAAATATAATATTGCCCTGAAGAAAAGATGGTCTACCCATAGCCAATAGTGCAACAAGTGGAGAAACATTCACATTGTATTGACTTTCACTTACGGATTGAACTCGGTATGAAGACATGTATCAGTGGATCGGGGTGGATCGGAGGCCTGGATACAATACTATGACATGTATTCTAGGATATCCCGCTGTCTTTATACTGTTCAGGACAATGGCAAGCAGTGTAGTAGCAATATATTGCTCAGAAAGACCCAAAATGCGGGGTCATGAGATTAAAATGGGAATTATTTTAAGATACAAGCACTCTAATATGCTATAAACTACATAAGAATACTATGCATACATGTATTGAGATATCCCGATGGTTTCTGGGACCTCAGATGGCATGTATCAAGCAGTAGAAGCATTCTGAGGGTGCATTCCGTTCACTCAATTGCCCCAGACCGTACATCCACAGAGCGATCGAGTGGCTGTGCAGCACCTTTTTCTGTCCCTTCCCATCACTCTCCCCTCATTTTACATCCTCTAGCTCATCTCTATTGCCTATTTCTATGGGTTTAAGGTATGTTTTATTTGATGTAACTTCTAATACATTGCTTTTAAGTCTTTTTGATGCATCCGGACCCAAGACCCCCAGATAGCAATCCTTTCACATCCTACCCCATGCACAAGCCCTCACATGAGGGGCAGCACTGTGTACAACTCTCAAACAACATCTCATTGCAAGCAAGATCAACTGGGACAATGTCAAGGCCCGTCACCACCTGCCATCAGCTCCAAACTGGTTCTATCCCCACCTATTCCCTAGCCAGCTCCTCCTGCATTGACATCGGGGTCCATCACTCACACACGGTCAATCCACAAGATCCAATGACCATGGGTGCAGTTGAGGATTGAAGATCAGGTACCATCTGCAAGTACGGGGCCAGAATGAGCAGATAACAATGGGAACGACAACAACAATGAACAGGGCGACGACAATGATGATGGGAAACATGGGGAGAGTCTAAACATAATGGAGGGGTAGGATAGAGGGTGGGATGATGCTATGGCTCAGGGAGGAGGAAGGTGGGATGCGCAATGGGGTGGAACGGTATGAACAGGAGGGCAGGGTGAGGATCAGGGCACCAATGTCCAACGGCTGCAGTGACACCAACACAACTTTGTGCGTCAATTACCCTCCTATGGATGCATCAAATGAGACAAAGACAGCGGTTACACGAGCACCGATGACACTGCTGCTGCCACCCCCACCCAATTCTAACATCAGTCCCTACTGCCCACTCCAGGCCCTGAATAGCCCCAACCTCCATGCATCCCCCATTTTTGACATGGGGGATCATGACTATCAGGCCAATTTCATCCCCAGATGTTGTCATCTCTGACAACGACGATGACCCCAGATCCCCATTCCTGCTGCATCCCCTGCCCTCTACTGACCGTACAACCACCATCAGACCACGATCCCCATTTTTGATAGTGGAGAATCCGATAGTGGTGTCCGTTTCCCCTCATGATCCCGCCCTGATGCTCAATTCTGTTGTCGATCCCTGTACACCTTCCAGCCCACCCCCAGTTTGAGCCATTGCCATGGGCTCACTCTCAACACCCAATATACTCACAGGGTAGCAAGACGCTATGACCAGTGTGCTCGCTCAACCCCATCAACAATTCCTGCTGTCGTCGACAGTGTCCCAACCTCAACACCCCCATTTTCAGGTTTTGGATTGTTGTGCATCCCCATTTCACTGCCATTCACTCACCCCAACAAATTTCAAGCCCATCAAAACTACACACACATCCTATAGTGTCTGCTAGCACATATGCTAGCCCCTGCCTGTAATCCCGCTATTTTATTAGTTTTATTTATATTTAATATTTACATGAATATATTAAATATCAAAATTCTGAATCAGTGAAAGAAAAAAGGTACATCCAAATATGTTGCACGGAATCCAGCCAATTTTGGTTTCAGGGCATGGGCATCATGTTGAGAATGTTTGAGGATATTTTTTAATGCCAGTGTGTAGGCAGCCAGAGGCAAATACCAGGTATTGAAGAACATAATCAGTGACAAATATTTAATAAAAATACTAAATTGTTATTACCCAAATAACTATTGCCAAGAATGATACATGAGTAATCAATGATCTCATAGAGGTTTTCGAGGTCTCCTTTCCATATATGGTTATATAACCACCAATTGTGACATTGACATGAGCGTTGATGAGCCTAGTCTTCCGTGGCAACAGCAACACCCAAAACTCGGTGAACGCTTAGGCAATTAACGTAGCAACACAGCGGTCAAGGCAATGTGTGTGCGAGTGGTTCGGTGCACCTCCGTGCGGTCAATTCCTCAATAACACAAGATACACTGCGACTTTTCAGTCAGCAAAGTAGTACTCTTGGTCAAGGAGTACTAATAGATGTTGGCTGTAAGCCAGAAGGGATCTCGATAAACGAGATGGGACAGAATCTGGTATGACTTGAATACCAAGAAACCGTGATAGAAACTGCGAAAACGGTCTAGAGATCATGAAAATGGATCTAGAAATCGTGGCAATGCTCTAGAAATCGTAGCAACGTGCTAGAAATCGTAGCAACGGTCGAGAAAATGTGTGGAAGGACTGGTAATCGTAGCAATGCTCTAGAAATCGTAGCAATGGCCTAGAAGACGTCGAAATAGTCTAATAAATGTGGCTTGGGATGTACCTAATATTGTGAGTCGAAACAATAGCAATAAACGTACGGAGACTGCAAGAAACTGGTAGAAATCGTAGCAACTGAGGTGCTGAGTGGGGTGCTGCAGCAATAGATGCACGGCAACTCCGAACAATGATAAAGACGAGGGTGATCCTATGGAGCTGAACTGGGCCTACACAGAGGCAATACTGAACTGGGCGATGAAAACGATGGCGATGTAGAAGGTGAAAGCGATGAAACAATCCTATGTGGTGAAAGTGAAGCGATGTTGTGGCATTAAAAGACAAAAGCAAGTTATTGACGCAAGATTTCGTGTATTGGTGCAACCAACAACGTTTAAAGAGTAAAGCAAGCGGTGAGGAATAACTTGGAGTAACCGTAGCTGACTGGTAATGCCGTAGCCTCGTCAACTGGGTAAGAACTAGCTCTAAAAATGCGGCATCTACCTAGTTTTTATACCACAAGTACGATTTTATAAATAGAATATTCTTCGAAGCCTTAGTAAGGCTGTAAGTCCTTGGCTTTTGTAATAGCCGTAGTAAACATATGGTGTCTGTGGTTCTAAAGTAACAGCAAGTCCTCGACATTGCCATGTATGGATGCGAACCGTGTGGTTTTATTGAGCGAGGAGCGGATCATAAGGTGCTGTGTAGCTGCGGATTACTGAGCTGCAGTTGCCGTGCTGAGGTGTATGCGTGGGGCAACGATAATTCGAAGTCTTGGCACTGTAACAGCCTTAGTAAACGCGGTCTATAGTTGCCGTAGCTGTAATTATCGTAGCTGGGAGGGTACTCGCGTCAATCACGTCATTTCATTAAATGATTGATGGGTGATGTAGCAACCCCGTTTTAGAATGATTGTCGATCAAAGGTGCCTTGCCATGATGGGATACGGTAATTGTGATGCGAGGCGAGCTGGGAAGGATAACGGAGTGTGTGAGGAGTAGATGTTACGGTTTTAGGATTGTATCTGGGTGTCTGTGGCCTATACTGCGAAAATCCGTGGTATTATCGAGTGTGTGAGGATTATAATGGTGCTGTTTCGAAGATATTGGGTGATGGATGGCTAAATCCGCGAATTCTGAGCGTACAGAGCCTGGAGGCTCATCAGCGTGCCAGTCTACCCTTCCATAGGGAGTGTTGAAGAAACAATGTGTCAGGTTAGATAAAACAGACCACGGCAATGAGCGGTGAGAACCCAGTCTCCGCAGTATTTGATTTTTATTTTTATTCATTTCTGGCTGCATCATTTGCCTTGTATATCCGATCCACGGTGTGGTAGGATTCGAGAATCGAAGTGAAGGCGAGTAAGGGCGTCCATACGGCCACAGTCGAGCCGAACCGTTCATAAAGTCGTGTGACACCTTAGTTCATGGGCCACAAGGGCTGCTTTGTGATGAAAGGTAAGAATTTTGACCTTTTCCGTAGGGTTCGATCCCTGTTCATGGACACCGCTCTCTATCCCTTCGACATGTCAACGTTCTGTAATGGTTACTCCAGAGATCGATTTCCTTCCTGTTCGATCCCTGCGGGATTCGTTTTTGCCGGGGAATACACGCGATCGGACAGTGGAGATGGAAAACAAACATCTGCGTGCTATAACTTGAAAACATTCACGGTTATTCAGATCTTGAAAAAACATGAACCCCTGCACCGACCTAGAAAAAGGTTGGACTGCAAAGCGAAAGATGGCAAGGGTGGAGAAAAGGTTAACAGCGATTGGTATTCGGCACGGAAGATACATGAGTACAAGATCGTCCAGAGCTTAGATAGCAAGGTGGACTTAGGATTACAATATGCGAGGCCTAGGAGTCGATGACATTCCTTCTCACTTCGCATTCTTGAACTTGCTCCCATATATGTAGAACATTATAAGACCTTGCTCAACGGCTCAGTCGTGTTGCCCTTGTGTCTTCCCGATGAACACAATATAATCCTCTAAAGCCGAAGTTGTAGGGCTGCCTATACAAGACAGCAGCTATACAACTAGGATAAGAAGATTTTCATCATCCAACCACCTGTCGAGAGGAGACGTCGTCATGAATTTGCATAGACCTGATCATCTCGTGTTCCCTTGCATAAATGTTCCACTTTGTCTTAACGGCTAAAGTGGTGCGTATCTAATTGGAAAGAAACGTTTTTGCTCAGTTCAACTCCTTATACACGACCTCATGAACGGTTCGTTTCACGTTTCACAGAACGTCAACTACAAAATTGTATTAGAAACGAGGGTTGTGAATAGAAGATCACTAACAATTTTGAGGAGCATGGGATATTATCAATGATTAGTCGAACAGAACTTATCTATCGATAAGTACATCCCCATCAGAATTTTGAACGAGAGCAGAAAATGTGTGTAGAAACCAACGCTCCATAAGCAGGTGAACGATTACATGTTTGTCGATAGCTAGATGGCAATGAGGTTATGCTCATAATTGACCGTAAATAAGGATATCATACCCGCAGAAAATGACGACCGGGTATAATATCACCGTGATACACACTGGCTAATAGAGGAGGCATGTTGACCGAATACCAGACACGGATTGGGAGCTTCTTTGATAAGCTCAAGTTGCGTCCACAGGGACGTAACACTTTAGCTTAGCAGCTAGTGTTGCACTGGCCTGTCTGAATGAAAGTTTTAGTCAGTTCAATACCGTTGGGGTGCATAGTCGCCAGTCATTTTCCAGCGACGAGCGTGTCGCGTACCAGCCATGGAGAACTCACGGCAGTGATCAGCGGAAATAGGAAATTTTCACAATGGAATGCTTCCATGTTCGTTAATGTCTAGGCAATATCAAGCTATGATCGATTTTCAGAATAGATACTAATGGGAGATTAAGGCAGCCAGATGGGATTATGTGACCGGTAGAGGGGAAGTGTCTTTGCCAGATCTATCGCATCTAAGCGAGCAGCATATGAGCTCAGGGAAGAGATGAATGGAGGAGGAACACTTACAGCGAGCGACAGGGATGTTGGTTACTGATGGGAGAAATATGAGTCCTAGTCGACGACCGACAGAAGTCACATCAGTCAGACGCGAAGCCGAATTGATGAAAATGGGAATCAAGACGAGTTATCGAAAGCCGCAGAGTTTCCTGAATTTAAGGTATCTAAACAAGCAAAGGTTGCAACGGCGAGACGACCAATAGCCCCGCCATTCTTCAGACGGGTGGAAGGTTGTGGGACCGACTTTGTACGTGGCTCAGTGACGCATAGGTTGAAAAAGTGATCCCATAGTCTTGGTACAAATCCGACAAAGAGATGTCAGAAGGTGGCGAGACTCAGGTCAAGGAAATTTCCTGACATCGCTCGAAAATGTGGATAGTCGTTGGTATTAAAAACCGCAGTTACATGGATGTATGCTGTAATCACAAGTCGTCAGATCGTCGAGTCGTTCAGAACGAAGGAAGACGTAAGATTACAGTATTACACGTTTGTGTGATATCAACCGTCTGCAGAGGGAGATGTCATCAGGAGCTGCGTCGCGCTGACAAAATCCTTTCTCACCTCAAACTCCCTGACCAGTGAGCATATACACAGTTCTGTGCTCCAAACGACGATGCTACCAAAGCGTCGGCAGCGAGCTTCCGATCGCGTGCCAGTGACCAGCACAAAAGAATCTCGGGTAATCACAGCATCATTGGTTGGTCTTTATGAGTAGATGACGTCGACGCGATGCGGCCGGCGTCTAGGAGAACGGCAGGCGTAGCGACGGTCATTTCCGTTAGGTTGGCCCCGATTTCGATCCCGATCCCCAGCTTGTCCCGTTTAGGGAGATACCATAATCGCACGATTGCCGCGAGGCTAGGCAACAATTTTTTGCAGAACAGAGGGAGCAGCGGATGATGGCAAGAAGGAAAACACGTCGAGATCAAATTGAATATAGTCTCATGGACGTCGGGTCGGCCTTCCCGCGCTACCAGGAAAGATAATCGCGTGAAGGAGTACGTGTGGTGCACGCACGAAACAGGTGTGTTCATTATCAGACCGAAATGCTCCCCGGACATGTGTTCGCATCACAGCCTTCGAACGGCTTGTTGTTCCCGCACTATCATCCTCGTCAAGAAAAGAGCCAGCCACAGCGAACTACCTCGGGGGTATTAATGCCGTACCATTGCACCGCGAAGAACTGGATGACGGCCGAAATGGCGGTCGCACTGTACTTTGTAAGGTGTCAGCCGAGACCGATATTCAGAGTAGCAATTTCGTCCGAATCGGCATCAGCATCAATCCCACAGATCCCACATACCGAATGAGAGAACCGAGCAAAATCACTGGCAGGTGGAAGTGTTTCAAGATTTCAGCCTTGTCCCTGAAGCAAAAGACTGGCCGGTAACGCAAGTCAAATAAGGAAACACCAAAGAAGCGAGCTGTATATCGCACCATGGACAAACACCCTCCAAGGGTTCATCAAACTCGTTCTCTCCCGTTGATTTCCCCTTCATGAGACTATTGGATCCCAGTGAAATCGCCCGTCGGTGACGCTCGCAGGAGCAGGAATACAATCAACTCCTGGTAAGCCGCTTTAAGGTGCGTACAAAGAACTGAAGAAACATAGTGGTATGTGCTGGGAAAGTACGAAGGCTGCTCACCAAGAAATAGGCAGCGCGATGTATCATACTCAGCTGAGAATGGCGACAGAGAAGATCTTTTCGAAAGAGGTTGTTTGCAAGTGGATAATTGCGTGTTTGGAGATATCTAGACAATGATTAGTTCAGGCTCACACTTCATCGTATATACGGAAGGCATACTCACGGAGAGAGTGACTGAAGAGGGTGTTCATGTGATGGTAGAGGGGAGCATCTTGATAGAGATATCGTGTCAACCATGGGCTGGACCTTATTTAATGAGTTTAAACAATGCGGCACTACACGAGATGACCGTCTCCGCAGAATATGGATTCCCAACGAGCTTATTCAGTGGAACGGGTTCTATCTCATCAGGCGAGTACTACGAGAGACCCTTGTTATATCCGAGAAGGCCGATGGACAAAAAGACGTGTAGGGAAAGACATAGTACCTGCTGTATCTTGATAGCGAAGCTAGCCAACGGGATATCAAAGCGGGTGAGTGAAAGTAGCAGATAATACTTGAAATTAAGGTGTAGTCATAGGCCTGAGAAGGGCTGCAACAGCTAAAGGGCAAAGCGCTTCGCTGACTGGAAGGTTCGGTCTTGAGCTTCATTGCATGGGTCGTCTGTTCCTCCATAAAGCATAGGTAGGCCGAACGACGTGCTGTCTTATCACCGCCTAGATATGACAACGACACACAAATGCCCGTCGTATTCGTCACGGTAGCTACATGAATATATGCTAATGTTAGATGTCATCAGGTCGACGAACTATTTAGATGGAAAGGCGGACGTACCCTTATAATTTTAGAGTATACACGTATCATCAATTGCCTACGGAGAAAGATGTCATCGTCGTGAGTCGCGAAGAGTTAACGAGATGCATTCTCACCAACACCCACTCTAGCTCGATGACTGTGCTAAAAAAGTGTAGTTGTTCTTAGCTTGGTAGGTTGTGTTGACGTCGTTTTTGGGGCCCGTATCTAGCTGTTGGAAAGGCTCAATTAGGCCTTCGTCACAGGAAAGTAAAAGCGATGCTTACCGGGATCTTTCCCAGTTCAGTTGGCTCCCGTTTCCAAATGTCCGCGCCAGAAACCAGCACGCAGAAGTTCTGGATGAGTACTGGTATGTGTAGTCAGTACTCGATGAGGTCGAAACGACGCTGCCGGCGTCAGAGCATATGCGAGCTGGAGCCACAGGTCTTCGTCGAAAGGTTCATATCCGTTTCGCTCGAGTCGATCTGTCGTTTTATTCCTACCGGTGATCGCAGTCTTTGCAGCGTTTGTCGCTTCAACCACACGCCAACTGTCGCAGAAGATGTATTAGGCAAAGGTGATGGCGGAAAGGACTGGGAGAGGTGAACGGCCTATTGCTTGTCGGGATCAATAGACGTAAAGAATGCCGTACCGGCATCGGGCCGTTCCTTCCGATTGTCAATTCTAGAATCCGGTTGCAACAGCAGGAATTTTCACCTGTGTATTCGCTGCAACATAGAACGGGATTACGGGCCTAGCCATGTCAAGGGAACGACCCAACCAAACGAGATCACGGCTCTTTGGCGATATAGAGCGATCGGTATGGAGGCGCGTCTAGACGTTGTGAATATCTTGGTTTTAGAAGCGTGCTTTGAAGAGCATGATTTAAACTAGTATCAGGTGAGCTTATGAACAAGACAAATAGAAGATGACATCGCAATATCAATGGTGGCGTCGGCCATAACAATGGCAGGGACACGAGTCATAGGAAACGGCTGCTTCAAAAAACGGGGGCCACCATTACGAGCGACGCTTATGGATGGGAATCCGAAGCGTCTTCGCAGGAGCGTTACAGGAGATATCGTTATGATCAAAGACGACAGACAAAAGTGACGTGATGGGGATAAAACTGGCATCGACCAGCTCGGTTCGTTGCTACATGAAGCGTGGATTGCGCAAGCGACGGGGAGGTCTCGTCAACAAGTCGCACCTTCAACGAACAGACGAGTGTACCCAAGAATTCACAGTTGAAGTTATTGCCTGACATTTCGTGATAAGATGGACGTCTGCGTATATTCAGCATGGTAATTACATGGAATTATGCTATAAAGATATGTAAGAAGGACATTAAGCCGTAGCGATGAGAAGGTAGACGTACGATTACGATATCACATTTCGTTGTCAGGTCATGAACACCGGGATCCCATCAGGAGACGCTCAGAGTTGGAGTGACATAGTACTCCCCAACTGGTACGCAAATATGTGGTGCTCTTCTTCAAGTCTGACAACGATACAGCCAAAGCGTATTCACAGAGAAATTTAACGTTAGTCTCCACAGTTCAGGCTGCGCTTGGGACTCGGATCTAAGCATGGTTCAGCTACGCCTTTGCCGTAAGAAATCAAAGCGAACCGAAAGATCTGTCCTCTGCGTTGAGGGTATGCAGTCCCTGGGTTCTCTAAGAAGCGAAGTCCTATTCGTTGTGCGTTGCTATCAAGGATGAGATGGCCTGATGCTGAAAGATGCATGAGCGAGAGAAGGGGCGAGTAAGATATAACATACGAAGATCGTGAGATTCTCCGCTACAGTGTAGTCGTCGGGCTGTGAGTGGCGGGTAACATGAGGTGCTGCTGGGATACCAGGAGGTTGAGACATAGCAGGCAGTGGGAGACGTCATCGCGTGTCCGGATGAAGGGATGTGCGGTCGCAGGAAGCACCGCAGGGTAAGAGAAGGTTGAGATAGCGGGCGAGTGTTGGACTTGAAGAAGCCATTGTTCTGGTGTCTGCACCGTCACTTCCAAGAGCATCGGCCATGCCTTTCGATCTTGAAACAATTTGAATGTGCTCGCGTTCCTGACCGTCTCCCACGAACTGTTAATTCCATCAGCCCTCCACTCCAAATGCCGGAATATCACGCACCATTGGCCAAAGATCCCGGTCGCCCAACCTCCCTGTCCATAAATCGATGGCTCCAGAGAGCGAGCCACAGCTACAGGTCTCCTGCCATTAGCAGACATGGGTCCAGCAACCATATATTCGAGTACCGGTTGGCGATACGCTAGAGGATGGTTTCGGTGACGAGCCAAGACCCGGCAAGATAAATAGATGCAAATAATGCCGCATATGCGCCAAAGTCGGGAGACCGGCCCGCTTCCACACAAAACGAAACATCTTCGCTTGACGGTTCCAGTGTTGCGCCTCTTGACTGTGAGTTACTTTCTTCGAGTACGATTCCAAGTCACAACTCTTCCGCGTTCGGGAAGGACAACCTAACATCGTCCGTTCCCTGTTGAATCAGACCACGATGCAGGCTCAGGGGTGCGAGACTCGGAATAGAGATCAAATAGATATCAGGAACGTCATTCCAGACCGAATTTAGCTCCAAGATAGCTAAGCGTCGTTAATCTTTCATTTCTACCCTTTTGAGGCGGAGAAAACTCGCCAGGATTCAAAGGTAATGTACTCGATGCATGTATTCGGGTAGCAACTGATCCTAAGGATTCATTCATACCAGTCTATTGAAAGCCGGCTAGACTCCATGAAATTGAACGCGTAATGGTGTGATCAAGGAAGCAATTGTGGGTACAACGCCACTAGTGCCTAACACGCAGTAGGTGACCCTTCGCTAAAATCAACACCTGCGCTTACTAGCGGGAATAGAAGGTGTACGAATCCGGTACATATGATCCTGACTGGTGGGATGGAGCAGACTGTCACGCTAGACCTAACTAGCTGCTTATGAGCATCAGAGACATCGCTCGAGTCTTCCTCCTTCTCTTCTTTGACGGAGAGAATGATGTTCCTGTTACGATGAGAATGCTGGATAACTACTGTCGCCTACGATCTCTGAGGATCTATTGACAGAACTGGTACGTATTCATCGTAGAATCACAGACCTGATACTTCCTATCATCCGAATTACAAGGCGTCGCCGAGATCAAGAAGCGTTGTATCACGCATTGAGTTTCTCCCAGACGTGCGCAGCTCCTAAAAGATGGGAGCTGTTCAAAATCCGTTCGCGAGCTACAACAATTTTCTCCCCAGGGTTGATAACGGTTAGTTCTCATTGTTCATTTCAACGAAGGAGAACGACAAAAATGTATTGATATGATGTGTATAGCATTTAAGGCAGATTTTCCTGTCTTGGCGTCTAATTATGATAGATGCCCTTCGTACATTAGTATCCACAGGAAAAATCCGAGGCCAGGCTAACACTAGAATGCAGGTACACGTCAACGCGACACAGCTCCTCGGAATAAGACCATGAGAGTCTACTTATTAAGGCCAGTAGCGGAATAATCAATAGTGAACGTATGGATCTGCTTGGCGCAAGGTCGTCTCGAAATTCTGAGCAGCTTTGGAAGGGTTGGCAGCTGATTCCATGTTCGTTGCTTGGATTCGGTGAAGAGGAAGCTATAGTGAACTCAATCATATCACAGATGTGTAACTTGTCGTCTAATCACTCTTCGTACACGATACACGTTCCATGCACCTCCTCGTGGTCCGATGACAGGATGAATGCAACGTAATCTCCACATGTGCGCCGTGATGATGTTCTTCCGGTGTAGTCCTTTCTAGGTTTGACCACGTTGTTGCCGTGCCTTGCATGAATTCAAACTTTACCTTCTGACACGTCGACGCCAGCAGCTCTTCTCTGCGCTCCCCTGCACAATATCTTGAAGACTTCGAAATAGAAAGTAGTGCGTGTAGTTCATCTACGGTCATTTTGAGTACTTACTTTGAGAACATTAGCGCCATCGAGTCGCATCAAGTCGATTTTGAAACGTTTGCGCTCTGTTTTCACGACACCACAGACAAGAATGGATTCCGCTCCGAGCATAGCTGCTGTTTCGGACGAGAATACAAGCATAATTGGGCCTTCAGAGTCTCGAGGGGAGATAGTACACCCGAATGTCAGTCCTACCTCAGAAGACGAGGATCATCCTGGTTCTTTGTCGGACGTGCAATCAGATTTATCCCCCGCATCCTCGGTTGCAAGTTCTCATATCGACCCTGTCGATGAGCAATCAACTAGTGATTGCGATAGCATTTCGGACGACGACGACGATTATGCTCGGAACTATAGGGATCGCTGGGTAAGTGAGTCGACAAGACAAGAGGGGCAGGAATTGATTACATATTCCAGGGCATCACTCTCCCTAGAGTCACCATCTCCGCGTTCACTGAGACCGGACAAGCGGAAGCATCCATCAAAGCTCCAAAGCAACGATCCTATACCGGTCGAAGACCCGTGATACCATCCTCCCTTGCCGATACTCCCTGTGCTACCCTCGGCGTTCAGGGTGTCCTAGATCGACTGAATGCGACGCTAGGAACACATCGCACGCTCGACAGTCCATGTGTCTTATCCCTTCTCGAGGAGTGCATAGAGCAGAAATACGACTTCGGCACTGTATATGGTCGTCTACGCACGATATGGAACACACATAGGGATGGCAACATGCAAGACGAACTCTGCAGACGTGAAGAGAAGGACAGGGAGATGCGGCAAAAAGCACTGGTAGGAAACGTGGTCGTCACTCCTCGTTTGAAACCTCGACGCGTATGGGACCTGTACAGCAATCGTGTGGTGCCATATTGGATCGCTGACACATGGCCCGATCCGATTTCACATGCTTGGGTTGATGAAAATGATCGTGTGAATGCTTTGACATTTATCAATGGAAAGGAGTGGCCTGTGCCGGTACCGAAGGATGCCAATCTTGATCTCATCCGGATCGAGATGCTGAGTCTGGGACTGGAGTACACATGGCTGGATGTCCTCTGTTTGAGACAGAAAGAGGGGCTTAGGGAGGATCTGCGGGTGGAGGAGTGGAAACTGGATGTGCCTACAATTGGATACATCTATTGGGGTATCCAGGTGGTGATCTACCTGAGTGGGCTGGGGCGGCCATTGAGTTTGAGGGAGGGTGACTTGGACAGTGATCGGTGTTGGTTTCGACGGGCTTGGACAGTCCAGGAGGTCAGAACCTCGAGGAGGATTATTGCTGGGGATACACCAGATGGACTGATGAAGGCTGAGCCAATAGACAACAATGGGAACTATGAGACAGATGTGTTGACCAGGTTTCACAAGCAGCTGATGTTATTGCATACAAGGGGGGATATATTCAGTGTATTGACAGCAATGCAGGATCGGGTATCAACCAATCCTGTTGACAGAGTGGCTGGACTTGCACTGCCCTTGGCACCCAGGGCAATACCTGCCTACTATGAGAGCAAGTCTCTTGAGGATGCATGGACAGCACTGGTGGATACAACACACAAATTTCACCGTGGACTCCTCCTCTTTCAGTATCCTAGGGTTGGACTTGGATGCAAGAAATGGAGGCCAACATGGGACCAGGTTATGACAGAGCCTCTGCCAGCATTTGTTGACTATTTTGGTGAAGTTGAGCATGATGATGAGATGGATGAGGACTGGGTTGAAGGGCTTTGCATTGAAAAGGGGCTGCTGCAAGGATTGGATATGCCATCAGATGAAGGAGTTGATCGATGGGGAGAGTTGGTTGTCACTGATGTGGAGGGGATGGCACACACATTCAAGATACATGTCACCCATCAGTTACCAATACCTGGGGACATGTATGTTTTACTTCGTAGTCAAGATCCACTTAATTACTATGAAAAAACAAAGCAAATATACTGGGCTTTTGGACAACGAATGCCAGATCAGAGGTTTGAGAAAGTGTCAGTGTTCATGATGGATGACTGGACAGAAGTAAAGAGGCTTGACAATCTCCGAGGTGTTATGGTAATGTCTCGCAATGTACTTGTTTAATTTTTAATTGTGACTACCTATCAGGTATAGTCATTGCTTTCTTGTTTCTTGGTGTCAATATCATCCATATACAACCTGTCAACTCTCTGATCCAACTTCCTGTATGTGTGACAACACTGAGAGTGAGAAAAGCATAAAGTTCTGTAACCTTTTTCACTGCTTCAGCACATGGAACAAGTTACAAGACAGCTCAGTTAGGTAGATCTGGAAAGAGCATGAGACTTAAGTGTACTGTACTATTTTGTTCAATTCGAACCATGGTGTGATGTGTGATGCATTTGCACCAATTTGAACACTCGAACAGGGATCAGGGATGTGTGATGTACAAAAAAATTCAAACCTCAAAACTGGGAGTCAGCTTCAAGTGTACAGCTTTAGGATAATGATGTGGAACATTTTTACATCAAACATCAAAAAGGGAAACATTTCTGGCCGGATTTTCAAGTTTTATCCAGTTTGGGGGTTGTTAGGGCAAATTTTTGGTTGAAGACTAGTGATGGGGTGCAAAATCAATTCAAATGAGCCTCCCATGACACATGATTAACAGTAGTTTTTCATACTTGAATGAGGCCTTCATGACATGTGATGTTCGATTTGAACAAAATAGTACAGTAGTGGCTAGAGTGTTCTATATTTCATCCAGGAGTCTCTTTTTTCACCGGTGGGTTCAATTCTTCTCCAGCATCCTGTATTTAATTTTTGGCCACTGCAAATCAAAGTTGATGTCACATTGAAAAGCTTTATGGAATAGAAGGAAGACACAGCAGGTCGAGCTCACTGGCAGACAATTAAACAAAGGTCATCTGAAATCCAGAGTGGACACAACATTGAGGGAGGAGCCTGCAGATCCCTCATAAGGTGCTGACTAAGTTCAGAGAACCAATTGTCATGCACCTGAGTGACTTGTTGTCTTGTGGGTCATTGCAGAACTTAATTGTCTGAGCTAAAATGGCCTCGGGTCAATAGCTAACAAGTAGACCCCCAGCAGAGTGCTTCTACCATGCAAAAACAGTCATCAAAATCATGTGCCATACCGTCAGATGTACGGTTACAGTGTTATCCTTTTGTCTTATATCAACCATCTGCAGAGGCAGATGTCATCAGAAGTTGCATTGAGCTGACTAAAATCTTTCTCACCTCGTACTTCCCAACTGGTGTGCATATACACAGTTGTATCCTCTAAATGATGCAGCTACCAAAGCAGATTGACAATGGGCCTCTTCCAATTGCCCCTGTTGTTGACAAACACCCAATCATCTCCAGTAACTATCACATCATTGGTTCGTTGATGAGCCTCCAGGCTCTGTACACTCAGAATTCATGGATTTTGCCTGCTAATTAACGCTATTATCCCTTCAACGGCCTTTCAGCAAACCAATGATTGCATGCACATTGATACCACTTTTATCCTATAGCAACCACTCCTTATGCACTTTGTTATCCATCTCATCTTGCCACGCATCATAATTGCTGTACTTCATCACGGCAAGGCACCTTTGATTGACCATCACCCCAATATGGAATTGACGCATCACTCAGAAGCACCCAGTTGACATGCTCATTGATCACTTAATGAAAATGATGTGATTGACGCGAGTACCCTCGCAGCTACAGCAATTGCAGCTACGGCGACTACAGACCGTGTTTACTAAGGCTGTTACTTTGCCAAGGCCTCAAGAAAATGTTGCCCCATGCGTACTCCTCAGCACGACGACTATTGCTCAGTAATCCGCAGCTAAACAGCACCTAACGATCTGTGCATCACTCAGCAAAACCATACAGTTCGCATCCATATGCGGCAACGTTGACGAGTTGCTGTTACATTAGAAGACCAAGGACCATATGTTGCCTACGATTTTTACAAAGCCAAGGCTTTATGGCCTTACTAAGTCTCACATATCTACTATATTTATAAATTCGTACTTGTAGTATAAAAACTAGCTAGAAAATGTAGTTACAGGGGAGTTCATCTCTAGTTTACCCCAGACTATGTCAATTATCATCACGCCCTAGTCTATTGCCAGTAAACCACGTCTATTCACCGTTCTATGGCAATATACAGTTTACCCCAGCATATTCTCGGTTGCACATTGACTCTTGAGCTCACCAGAGTTATTCCACAGTTCTTAACTGTGAAGAGTCTTTCACTATGCGCTCTTCGCTCTTAACACTATTGGTGCACGCTCATACTGTGCCAATACGTGATCGCCATGCCATACCTCACCCACATTATCTTTTATAGGCCGTCATCGTTTCACTTTCGCACCATTGGAGTTTTTACAGTTTCACTTTTGCCATCGTTATAGTCGCCCACTTGGGTAGTCTCAGAGCAGACTTAGGATCAGTTCAGCCAGTTTTCGTATAGTATCAGTCCCTCGAGTGGACTTGAAGGTTAGTTTGACATAGGATAGGATCGTTTCAGCACCAGACCAGTTTCGACATCGACACAGCACCCTCGCATCGTATAGGACCAGTATTGCCATCAGTTTTCGTAGTTCCACATTTTCTCTCACCAGTTCACCCTCAGTACCCCGTTCCACATTTATTTCGCCACATGCAGCCCCTACGCCGTTTTCTTATCGCCTTGCTCACTCACAGACTATTGTCGACCGTTTAGTCTATCCCCCATCATTCTCCCCGCTCAGATTACTGTCGCACGACGTTTTCTAGCCTCATCTCGCGTTTTCGCATATGGATCCATGGTATTCACGTCATACCTGCTTCCATTCCCTCTCACTTCGAGAGAACCCTACCGGCTTATAGCCTTAGCATCTAGTACTCAACTACCAAGCAGTACTACTTCGCAGACTTAAAGTCGCAGTGTATTCTTGCGTATAGAGGAATTGTTCTACTGCACGGAGGTGCCCCAAACCACTCACACACACGATCACCTTGATTGCCATGCTACTACGTTAATTACCCAATCTCATTCCGAGTTGGTGTTGCCATTGCCACAGAAGTCTAAGGCCCATCATCATCTTTCTTCCTATGAGTAGATGAGTCGACATGATGCTTGGCGTCTAGGAGAACTGCAGGTTGACAGTCACTTCCATTGGGTTCACCCCGATTTCGATCCCGATCCCAGACTTGTCCCATTTAGGGAGATACAATAATTGGATGATTGCCACAAGGCTAGACGACAGTTTTGGCAGAATGGAGGGGGCAGCTGATGGTGGCAAGAAGGAAAACACGTCCAGATCAATTTAAATACGGTCTCGCCTTGTGTACATCAGGCTGGCCATCCTATGCTATAATGGCATGAAGGCATATGCATGGTACATGCAAGAAATAGGTGTATTTGCTCTGCTCTAAGCCACAAGGCTTGAGGAATAAGATATCAGAGATTAGCAGTATAAAAGGAGAAGATAGGTACTGCCAGAAGTCAAGCATTCAGAGATAGCAGAGGCTGAAAAAGGGAGAATCCGGGGCCACTAGGTAGTGAAAGGGAAGAAAACAAAGGGAGAAAGTATCACAGAAAGAGGCGGATGTACGGACCAAGGTGGTGTCAGTTTTGAAAGGTGTAGTTGCCAAAAGGATACAGGCAAAACAACAATATTTCTTCCAAACTTCACCAACACCATCAAACCCTTTCTGCCACTCAGCAACACACAAGCCCATGCAATCACAATAACTTCTTCATCATCAGCATAGTGCAGAACTTTGTTCAGGAATTCATCTTGCAGTGCTCTTTCTTTGGACCCATGAACATGAGTCGTTGAAAAAACATAGCACTTTTAGTTTGGCATACAGTGCCAGTTCCCCTACTATGTTTCTGCAGGTACATATGATCCACAGGGAAGTTTAAGTAGAACATCAGATAAAGCATCACTTTTGGGTATTAGAACCCATGTTTATACCTGGACCTGCGTGAGACCAGGGCATTGTAGACACCCTACAACCATGGTATATAATCTTCCCACTGTAGAAGCATTGTGGGAAGCTCTGCGACATATGTGAAAGTGTGATGAGGACAAGGTTCTGCAGCCTGCTCCATGCCTTCAGAGCAGGTGCAGCAGATTTATTAAACACAGAGCATGATGGCTGGAGTAAGCATACTTCATAAGGTGAGTTCAGTGTAGCACTCGAGTCTGGTAGCTACCATATCAGTCCCGTATATGCCTGTTACAGCATGTCTGTCTTTTGTGCTGGCAGGTTTGATTCTTATCCAGCATCCTGTATCATTTTTGACCACCCTATAGTTGGTTGACACAATTCAAAGTCGAGGTCATGCCAGTCATGTCAAAATAGAAGAAAGACATGGTGTGTGTGCCTAGCCTGTGGGCAGGATCAGTGTGATTGAAACAGAGGCTTAGTCATCTGCAAGTGAAGGAGTGAACAGCTCTGATGATAGAAAGGATAGAAAACAGTGAGCAGGAGGACCACCAAGAAGGAACCAGTTCAGTTTGTGCCTACCGCTGGCTAACTTTTTATTTAGGTAGTCTTTCTGAAATACTTAGCAGAAGAGCAGAGCTCACCAGTGAAAAGATAGGGGAACACACCAAAGTAAAGATTGCATGAGAGAGGCCCTGCTTGGCGATTAGGCATTCCTTTGAGAGAGCCAGAACAGAATACTCCATGGACAATGAAATTTGAAGGTGACCATGCTATTCAAAAATTCAAGTCAAGAGTCGGTCCAAAACATGATCTGGAATCTTTTAAGTATGCCAAAGGTGAATTGAACCCTACCGCTTGCAGAAAATGAAATCAGGTGAATGAAAGGCAAGCATACTACCCATTTAGGCATTGGCATACAACAACGTACATGGTTCCGCTTGGTCAGGAGAGAATGTGGCATGTATTTTCCAGATGAGCAATCCTTGCCCTCTAAATCCCACACAACAATGGAAACACGTTCCTAGTTTCGTATTCTGAGCCTATGTTTAACTCTTGGTATTTCTAAGCAAAGTATTCCCTACTGAGTAAATTAGGTACTTACAATGTATTCAGTCTCACTTTGGTCCTGCGTTGAGGACACACATTCAAGACCTCTGATCTTGGCATACATAGGGATGTATTATGATGCCTACCTTTCATGAGGTGTTCGAAGACTGAAGTCCAAAAAATCTGACTCAGTGAGAAGGAAGCATTGATATGAGACCTTATGAGACTGAAGACAAGCGATCACACTACCTGTGGGTGCAGCTTAGGAGGCTGCCACTTGGCTGCCACTCATTGTCCTTGGTCA
Organism: Armillaria altimontana; assembly: GCA_022818075.1. Taxonomy (NCBI): domain Eukaryota; kingdom Fungi; phylum Basidiomycota; class Agaricomycetes; order Agaricales; family Physalacriaceae; genus Armillaria; species Armillaria altimontana. The sequence continues at coordinate 64,215 of JAIWYR010000005.1, read as the reverse complement.
TACTGTATGTCTCTTGTTTGTGTTGCCTCTGGTCTAGCCAGAATTGTTCAGTTTATCATACCCTTCCAGAGGACTGATCATCGCCTGTACGACAAGGTCAGTGATCAGGGAAGTGGCTATCTTGACAAAAGAAACATGAATCACCGACAATGCAGCATATATCCTCAATCTGGAAGCCCTGCCTTGTCTAGCAAAAGGAGGATGAACGACATTGATGTGCTCGGTAATGGGCAGCATGCAAATGAAACAAGTGTCTAGATCATCAATCTAGATACTAAATCACACACACACACTATCACCAATGTTTAAGTTCGAGGGTGAGTATGGTAGAAGTACTCATGGCATACTTAGATACCAATAATCAATTGGGTTTGCTTCAAAACAACTTAGATTCAAATCTAGAAGTGTTTACATGAGATACACTAATTGCAACAGTGAGGTATATGGATGTGGGGGTTTTGTAAGGTATAATTTGAGTGGTTTAGACTCAAAACAACTTTGTCTAGGTGAGCTTGTAAGGCTTTAACTAGGGGAGCTTTAACAATCAAACAATCAAAGACCTAGAGGTCTACAAAGAGCATAATTGCTCTGGAGTGCATGGACTCAATTACAACACAAGCACACGCACTTGCAACAAAGATCCAAAGTTCTACAAAGAGTACACAGACTCTATAAAGAACACACAGGTCCTGGCTTCAAGTATGAGACTTGCAAAGAGTACACAGACTCTAGAGTACACTGATTCGCTAACTGTTCGAACTTAAAGTGTTCTAGGGCTTATTTCACTTCAACTAGGCAATGTCTTTGGTCTGTGGTCGACTTAGCATGTCTAGATCACTTTAGTTGGTGAGGGAGCACAAGGCCTTTGTATGCGGAGCAGTTCAATTAACTGGCAAGGCGCAAACGGGGATGACTCTTCTTCCTACTTAGCACTTCTAGATTACTTATAGCTGCCCTTTTGGGGTTGACTTGGTAAACTTAATTCACTTCAGTCGAGGATATGCGATTAAACCAGTGATTGATTAGGTAGCTATAAGGCTACTAGCACAAACATGGGGGAATGCTTTCCTGCCGTTATGCGTCTAGTCGCTGCTAATTTATACAATTTCTAGCCTAGGTATAGGAGCTTGTATCTAAAAGTAATTATGGTACAAGCTCTGGGTATCAATACAAACGATGAGTAATTAATTTACAAGGATTGCGCCATTCTGAGGTTTCTATTCAGTTGGACAGAATGGCCAGTGGTCATTCTATTGCCGAGGAGTGCCCTAATGGTCTGTAGGAACTCCTCGCTCTTCCTTCATGCCTTGCCACGTGGATTCCTATTCAATACTACGGCTTGCACGGTATTTCGAGGATGTAACCACCAATTGTGATCAATCGTCGGACCGAGATTATATGGCTTCGATCAGTGTGTGATCTTAATTAGCTATCTCAGTGCCAAGCGTCAGTTATTCAGTTATTCCAGGTGTTAGTCGTGTCCTAGACTAAGTTCATTTCATGGTGTGAATCATTGTGGACTTAGCAATCCTTTTCTAGGGTCATTCAAGTCATTGAGATGACAAGTAATCTAGTCCTTATGTGTTCTGCTTTATGTTTGTAACTCATCTTGATGTTTCCCTTGGTTCCGACTGTAAATAGTCTTGTTTCGGGCAGGGAATAGCATTCAGTATTGAAGGCTTATAGAGTTGACTCGTCTAGATGTCGCTTCTAAGTCCATTCTGATACTGCATTGCTCACTATCTTATGTAGTATACTAGCTATCAGTGTAAAGCCTTCACTATAGCTCTCTGTACTGCTTGTAGACTGCACTATTTGATATAAAATCGCAAAATCTACAGGTAGCCTGATACCAAGCGTATCAACGTGTGCAAGTCTCTGATTTTCAATCCAAACTTCTGAAAGATAGCTGTGAGTAGAAGAAAGGAAAGGAAATCTGTGCTGGAATGAAATGTTCGACCTAGCTTTGAATTGTTGCCCTGGATATGACAACATGTGAGTATTCAGATTTGACAGAATGGGAAGATTAAAAGGGCAACAATGAGCTGCCGAGATTGATACTACCCATGCTCATGTAGGCATTTCATTCTATTGTACCGCACATTGGAATTCATTGATAGCCCATGAAACGTTCCATAAGTTTTATCCAGTATATCTTTCACGCAGCAAAGAAAGAACTGATTAAATGTGTCCTGCAAAGATGACTCAGTGTCAGTGAAATAATAGAATCAGGCCTTGTCAGAATCTGGGCGGATAAACATGAGATGCAGGGATCAATACAAAGTATGGGGAAGTTCAGCGTCTACTGGGTATGGAGGTGGATAGTCGGATCACTGTGGAATCATATATCGCAGCATCCATAGTTCAGTGGCCGGGTATTGCATGATTGATCACTGGACTGTTTTTCCTGTTCAATTCCCAACGAGGCTTGTGTGGAATATTGTGCTGTCGCTCATCCCAGCAGGGTAGTTGAACAAACGAATAAGAAGGAACGCACATATCAATTGGTAAGATGAAAATCTGTTCATATTCAGTACAGAATTTACATGAAAGTATCTAGAATCATATGTCAGAAGAAAGTCTAAATGTTGAGATGAAAAGGCAGACATACAATTATGGTGTTAGGGCTTCTTTTTCATGTCATGAACATGGTGATCCCATCAGGAGTCACATGGAGCTAAAGAGACATAACAAGTATGCATATATGCACTCCCCTTCAGCTTTAAGCCCAAAGATGAAGCAACCAAGATGTCTCAACAGCGAACTATCTTCATCCCCCAGTCCATGCTTTGCCCAAGCTTTGTATCTAAGCAAGAGTGACCTAGGTCATTGCCAGATAAAATTCAAGCAAACCATCCTCTGCATGGACTATACATGTTTCTTCGGCACTTTGAAAACCCCCTTCTCATTTCTTGGTCGCTGGTATCATGCACAAGAGGACTGGATGCTAATAGACAAGTGAGCCGGAGAGATGTCAGGTAAGATATGATGTACTCAGTTATATTGTATTTCAATTCCACAGAGGTGAATGGTGGGAGCTTGATGCAAGGCACAGTGACAGGAGGGATACCGGGGGGTTGGGAGATAACAGGCAATGAGAGATGTTTTCACATGTCCTCCTGGATGTGAGGAATGGATGCTAAAAGAAGTGAGTGAGAGAAAGACCAGGTAAGATATAGCATACTCAGCTGAACTAGATCTCTGGCATGGTACAAGAATCCCTGCTGCGGTACTGTCGTCGTTGTGAATGGTGGGAACTTGACATAAGGCAAAGTGATAGGAGATGACACAGGAAAACGAAGAGGTCAAGAAACAGCAGGTGATAGGAGAGGTTATTGCACGTCTTCAAGCTTCAAGCTTTCAAGTTTTGAGTTGGAACTGGTCTGGGAGAGATTAATAGAATGGATTTGAGAAAATGCTGTGCTGCAATTCATGAGAGCTACAGCTCCTTCTGTATAATGTCCAGCTGTGCTTAGGTAACTTTCCAAAGCATTGGTTGGGCCATGTCACAAGTTGATGACATCGAGAGGATACTGCTTCAATGCTGTAGTCACCATGCCGTGCATTGCTTGCTAGTGGTGCCGGTGGTCTCCTTTGAACTGTTCATTCCATCAGCTCCCCGTGTAAAATATCTGACTATCATGCACCATTGGCCAAAGGATCTCCTTAATCCAAGCCATCGGCAGTTGCTGTTCTTCCCTAACACAAATCGATGGTGTCCGAGTATGAGCATGCTAGAACTGCAGGTCTTTGTCGTGTTTCAACTTTGACCCTTGGTATGGGCGCATAAAACGATTATAACAGCATGTGAGTTGACGATATGCTAGGCTGAAGTTTAGATGACAGAAAGAAGAAAGAACAATAGATGCAAATAGTGCTGCATATGTGCTTGGACGGAAGACCGGCCCGTCCTTCCTATTCTTGCCAAAAGGTAACCTCTTCACTCAGCATTTTGTGTCTTGCGTCTGTAACTGGAAATTACACTTTTGAAGTTAATTGCACACTAGTCACAAACTGCTACATATTTGTGAAAGGTGCTGAGCACCTTTATAGATGCAAAGTGCTACACACTAAACACTACACTAACACTCAGTAATTGCGGTTCGAAGGGAGGTATGTTATACCAAGTGACGACACTTTGTACTGTAGTTTACTAGTTCCTGATGCAATGAATATGGTTTGTATAAAGAATATATTACGATGTCCACTCTAAGTTCAATGTGTTACTGAACACAAACTTAAACTGATACAGAATAACTTCCTGGTGCAGGTTCTGAACTCGTGCTGGCTGCCTGGTGCAGTTTCAATACTGATACTTTGCGCCTGGTTGTGACTTAAAACACACTGACTGGTTCTGAACTGTTTCTCGGGTCTGACTTTCTGTTTCTAGCTTAATACTGTTTGCTTGCTTATCAGTTCTTGCACACATGGAGTGACCAGGTCACAAACTTTCTATTCTAGGTGAGTCTATGACTCGAAGCTCTTAACCAATTAAACCCATACTATTTGCCTGGTAGCGTTCTGGGGGGTCAGAAACCTGATTCCCCACTAGATACATGCCCTGTATTTATACTGTTCTACTGATACACCTATTGCCAATCTTTTACTACTGACTAATACGCTTGCTGACCCAGCCTGGTGAGGATAAATGCTCTGCCTGGCAGATATTATCTCATCCGTGGCTACCAGGTCGATCAATCGTACTGGATCAACACCAGGTGATCAGGTAACTTCCGCTGGGATGCCGGGTGATTACACCATGCAAATCACACAGCCTGGATTCTCGGTCGACCGGGTAGAATACCCAGGCTTCTTTCCAAGCTTTAGAACAGCTCATTTCGAAGTTACCAGGTGAACTTTTTATCTTACAATGTGTTACTTTCTTTCTGTGTCTTACTTACTGATACAATGTATTCTGCTTGTATTGCCTGAAAACGTTAAATTACATGCATTTTTAAGGGTGTACGCCCAGCAGGCGTATCATTTGGAGTCCCATTATCATGAATTGTACATCACATAAACATATGGAGGTTGGTGCTCACTGCTTTCCTCCAAGGACGTTCATCGACTGATTCTCCTTGTCAGTCACACAATCCACAGCTATGTCTCAGACTCCTGGTTGCTCTCAATATCATGGAACGACCATGACCCTCTGAGAGTAACTCCCTGCCGACAGATGAATACTCAGTCAAAGACAATTGATCAAGCAAAACTCTCTTATTCTTAAATCGGATCTCATCCGCAACACCGACAATTATTCAGTAACATATCTGTCGCTTCCTCTCTCACAAACCAAATCTGCACACTCTATCAGAACAAGCTGAGGCATGGCTGACCAGATGGACCATGACTATTGCACTTGGTTCCTAGCTGTTTGTCGCAATGTCTTTGTCTCCTAGGGCCGCGTGCTAAGCAGAGGTGGACAGGCAGATGTGTTTGATGATGCTCAGAAGATCATGGATTCCCCACTGGATCGTGTCTGGAGGCCCTTCCTTCTGAAATTTTCTACACTCAGAAGAAAATTCCTCGCTGAGGGGGTTTTCGAGCATCTAGAGAACCATCTTCAAGCTTGGTTGGCTTGGCATACAGCGATGAACGAGGGGGGTGAGAGATCCATTGACATCGCCACTTTCACTCGCCACTATACAGAGGATGATAACCACATTATGCTCAGAAAGGTCATCGAGGTTATCCTCGATGATAGCTCTCCTACCCGGTCACAACAACAGCGACTCACATACTTTATGCACTTTACCAGCATGTGCCGAGCTTTCTTCAAATCCAGCTTTTTCGGAATGGCTGCTATCGTAACTTCCTTGAAGTGAAGAAGTCATTTTTCTTTCGTCAGACAGTTAGGCAGCTTGGGAGGATACAGATATACTACTACGGGGCACTCAGCTTTCCTGCTACATGGATGAAGCATTGTTGGACTATCTTTAATTTAAAGGAGCCATCATTTCTGGTGTATGCTGTGCTGAAGGCAGTAGAATTCCCAATTAGCATTCGGGAGACTCTTGCTGGTAACCTATGCTGGAGAAATGTGAGCATCTCCGAGCAGGATCTGGATTTGTGGTTCAAAAGAAAGTCCATGCCATTTGGATATTCAGCGTGGCGCGAAGGGAGACCTCAAATGCATCTTCCGCATCCTGAGATACAGATGATGCATTATCTTCATCGGTCCAGTATATCGATCATTAAGAACACGGTTGGGTTGGGCAAGACGCTGTGCAAGGTTTGTCTATGCTACAAGAAGATTTATGAGGAGCATACAAAGTGCCCATTAGTCTGGTGTTATGCCCTGGTGCTTTGGGGCACAGAAGTGTTCATTTTGAGAATGACTGGATGTCGCCGGATTCTTCGTCGTTGGACAAATCCTCTCAGAATGTTGTAAGCACTGTCGTAGATAGGATCGTTACTCATTTTTCAGCTGCTTCTCAAAATTGTTTTTCATTACTGTTTTTCGATCTTCATTCTGGATTAATTGGCTTTTAGTCTATAATATTTACTAGAGATCTTCTGGTAACACACATTTTTTGGAAGATTCATGTCATAATAACATCAATCACGAGTTATAATGCTGGCTGCCTTGAAATGGAGTTTTAAGGAACTTACGAGGAGACTGAGAATGAAATCCATACTAGAACCAAAAAATAGTCATAAGGACATACCTCCTGTAGAGGGTGTTCTTAACCTTGAGTTCAGGCTATGACATGTTTGGATGTCTTTGCAACCAGACGTATGTGTCCCCGAATTCTGCTGATGCCAATTTACCTCTAGGTGGGTAATCGTAACAACGCATGTGGCATCACATGGCATCATGACTCCTTCGCGATCCTCGATACCCTACACGATGGAACCAGTTGGTCCAAACCTGCTATAACACCAGAAAAGAATTTACAGGACCGAAATGCTCCCTGGACATGTGTTCGCATCACAGCCTTCACACGGCTTGTTGTTCCCGGACTATCATCCTCGTTAGGAAAAGGGCAAGTCATAGCGAACATAAGGAGAATCACCCGGGATATGTTAACGGCATACCATTTCACTGCAAATAACAATGGATGATGGCGGTCATGCTGTAGTTGGTAAAGTGTCAGCCGAGAACGGTATTAAGAATAGAAGGCTAGTATGCTACATGAAGAGATGCAAATCAGCAACAGAAGGATGGGTTACGGCTGTGGTGGAACTTACTAGTTAAATTTTGGCCACCAGATGAGGTACCTTTTCTTCATGAACACATTGAAGACATACTCAAGATTTGCCAACCATACAGGGCCTTTTTCTTTGCGTCGTCCGAATCAGCATCAGCATCAATCCCACAGATCCTATGTACCGAATAAGAGGACCGATGAAGAACACTGACAGGTGGAAGTACTTCAAGGCCGTCACCTTATCTCTGAAGCGAAGGGCCATGACCGATAATATGAGTCAAATCACCAAACACCAAAGCATCTGGCTGTATATCGTGCCACAACCAAACATCCCTGAAAGGTCCAAAGGACCCCACAACATCGGTGCAGTGAAGAGGGTATTCTCGCCTGGACAGGTGAGCTTATTTGGCTGTTTCTGTGCACAAGCATCTGGGATTTGCATCAGCTGAAATCTGAGCTCACCCACAGAGACAAATGTACATACAAACATCGCGACGAGCTGTACCCAGAACGTCACCCGTGGAAGGATGTGCATGTCATGAGCAAGCTTCAGGTTTGACCGAAAGTGTGACATTTGGGATGTGGTGGAAAAGCCGTAAGACTTGAAAAGGTTGAACGTGTTGACATTCCCTGGGAACCACAGTCCACCAAAATACTCGGTGAGGACATTGAGCGTGATCTCAGCATTGGTGATTGTGTTGTAGTTCGAGCACAGGAGAGAACGAAAAGAGCAACTCGTTTAGACCTAGTATGTTGACATGGTGGGTCTAAACGAGTTGCTCTTTTCATTCTCTCCCATGCTTGAACTACAACATAAATGGTCTACCTTGGTTGGTGGGAATACCGACTTGCCCGAGCAGCATTACAGCTCCCGATGTCCACCAAGACAGAAAACTGAGCACGTCCGCTAAGACAATAAACTGAGCCGTCGAAGTCAGACATTAACTGAGTCCACTGTCTAACAAGACATCAAACTCTCTGTTGCCCCGCCACGGTGCTAAACTGGTCCGACTCACCCCCATATCCACTGATTCCATATCTGAGCAGTTGCTCCCGAACCCTCGCTGTCATCATCGTTGAACCCAGAGCGTATCTCCCGAACAAATGTGCCATTGTGCACCCAAATCCCCAGTGAAGCGTGCGACGCTTTGTATTGCCCGAACCCTTTGCCCGTCGACCTTGTTCATTCATTTCTTCCCATTCTGAACACTGCCTGACACCACGCCTTGCCCATATCATCGTTGACGACCATCTTACTTCCGGCATTCATCTTCCCTGACCCCCGACAATTCTATTGTACAATGTGCATTAGTCCATAAAGGCCGGCACACTCAAGCTTTCGGCTGTATCGTATGCAAACCCGCTCATTTGGTGCAAGTGGATCCCCTGCCCTTCTAGCTGGAGGAACTGTTGAAGGAAATGGCTGTTTGAGTTTCCGAGAGAGGTTGCGATTCAAGGGGATGCTCACTCGCAAGTCTTTTTCATTTTATTTCCATTACATTATCTCTTCGTTGATTCCTGACACTCGAGGGGATGTATTGGAGTTACCGGTGGCTGTATGAGCCGTCGGAATCAACCGGCTCTGAACCTGTTATTTACCGTACCCGTAGCTTTCCTTTTCTTTACCGTTTACCACCATGTCGACATACTAGGTCTAAACGAGTTGCTCTTTTCATTCTCTCCCATGCTCGAACTACAACAGATTGAACTGATAATACCAACAGGGACACATAAAACGAGCTACAGTAGTATGAGCAAATGGTTTGTGTGTCGTAATGCAAGAGCTAGCTTACAGCAACGAGGATACCGTGCAACGCCACTGCGGATGTGGTTGATGTTGTACTGTTCCATGCCGTTATCAGTCTCCTTTGTCACATAAATACAAGAAATAAAACTTACATTGCGTACTGCCACTCTATTCATAAACGCTCATAAGTCTGCTATGCATGCCAAACTTATTCTCTCCAATTGGGTTCGCCATCATCAGACTATTGAATCCCAGTGAAATATCCTGTTGGTGACGCTTGCAGAAGAAGGAATACAATCAACCCTTCGTAAGCCACTTTGCATAGAAGAACCTGAAGAAGACAAACAGGCATGCAGGACCGGACATGGTTGCAGCCATATATTTCATAGGCGAAGCCAACCAACGGGATATTAATGCGGGTTAAAGAAAGCAGCATATATTCCTTGAAATTACGGTGTGGTCCTAGGCCTGACGAGGGTTGCAACGGCTAAAGGACAAATTGCCTCACTGACTGGAAGGTTCAGGCTTGAGATTCCGTACATGGGACTAGAATTGTCCATTCCTCTGTACAACATAGATTGGACAAACGGTGCAACTGTCACATCACCACCCAGATATGACTCGAAAAACAGATGCTCATCATATTCTCCATGGAAGTTACAAGAATATATGCTATTACTAGATGTTCAGGTTGCCGAACCATTTGGATGGAAAGGCAGACGTACGAGTATAATTTTAGGATTTCTCATTGATCACCTGCGGAGAAGATGTCATATGAATCACACAGAATTGACGAGATACTTTCTCACCTCGTACTCCCCAATGCGCACTCTAGCTCGACAACCATGCTATAACAGCGTAGTTGTCCTTGGCATGACAGGTGTAACTTCGTTTTCCGGGCCCATCCATATCTAGCCAAGATCTAGCCGTAAGCAAGGGCCAACTAGGTCTTTGCCACAGAAAATTAAAAGCGATGCTCACCAGGATGGTTCTCAGTTCTAGTGGCTCTCATTTTCAAATGCCCGAGTCAGAGATGAACACGCAAAGGTCCTGGGTGATGACAGTCTCGGGAGTCAATATTCCACTCCATAGCTCAACGACATCGAAATGATATTGCTAGTGTCAGGGTATGTGCAAGCCAGAAGTTAGAACGCCAGGTTTTCGTTCACCTCTATCACGTTTACATCGCTCTATCCCCAGCGGTAATCACACACAAACTGCCGCAGAAGATGCCTAGGGTGAAGGTTTGGCGGAATGTAGGGAGCGGGCGATGACGATAAGGTAAAAGTTGAGATCATTTGATGTAAACAGCGCTGCTCTTGCATTGGGCCGGTCCTAACTATGGAAAGTGTAGGCCCACACACTGCTTCTTTCACACCTCCATGAGCACAGCAACACCGCGGGTTGGGAGTTTAGGCACTAATGGCTGGCTCTTTGAACTGCTACATGGAGAAAGTAGCTCGTCGTTCAGTTCAACCCATCCAAGATGAGGGCACGCACTATTAGTCAATGCAACATTTGCGCTGATAGTTCAGGGAGACACAGTGATGGCAGAAGCATCTGTGGCATGAAACTGGGTATATCACTATCTCAGATTGTGGACACCATATGACGTCACCGTGGTATGTACCGCCGTGTGCGGTATGCCATGTCAAGGATTCAGGCTTCTGAGCTATAGCCGGTGGGGCTAGAAACGAGGATTTGGATTGGCAGGGGCTGATGAAGCCGAGAAGGAAGACGCCACAAGGATGATAGCTGAAAAATGTGTCATGGTGATAGAACTTGCACTGATTGCGAGTGTGATCAGCTCCGTTCCTATGTGAAGCATGGATTGCACAAGCGACGGGGAGGTCTCATCACCTAGTTTCACCTCCAACGAACAAACAGCCATACCGAAGAACTCAGAGTGGAGGTTATTGCTAGGCAAATTTTGATAAGATGGTATGCGGCATGGTAGTTACATGAAACTATGCTATAATGATGTCAGAAGGAGATCAAGCCATCCTGACAAAAATGTAAACATACGATTATGACACGACACCTCGTTTTCAGGTCATGATGAATACCACGATCCCATCAAAAATCGCACAGAGCTGAAGTGACCTGGTACTCCCCAACTGGTACACGTCTATGCGGTGTTCTCCTTCGATTCCAACAACGAAGCGAAGTGTATTGCTAACGTTCGTCTCAACACTTTGGGCTGCGCTCGAGACCCGCATCTATGCATGGTTCAGCTATGCCTGTGCCAGGAGAAGCCGATGCGAACTGGAAGATTTGTCTTCTGCATGGGGTGTACGGAGCCCTTGAGTTCTCTGCAAAGCGACGTCATATTCATTGTGCATTGCTAGCAAGGATGGGATAGCTGGATGCTAGAGATGCATGAGGCAAGAGAAGTGGCAGGTAAGATATGACATACGAAGAGCGTGAGATTGTTTGCAGCAGTATAGTCGTCGCTCAGTGAGTGGTGGGAATTGACTTAAGGTACTATAACATGAGGCGCTATGGGGAAGGGGGTTGAGACATAGCAGGCAATGGGAGAAGGCTATCGCGTGTCTGCATGAAGGGATGTGTAGTCATAGGAAGCACTAAAGGGGCACCAGAAGGTTGAGAGATGGTAGTAAGTCTTGGATTTCAAGAAGCCGTTGTTCTGGTCTCTGCACCATCAGTTCCCAGAGTATCAGCCGTGCGTTCCCATAAGTCGAGTACGTTGAAACGATTTCAGTATGCCTGCATTGCCAGTCATCTCCCATGAACTGTTAAATTCCATCAGCTCTCTGTTCCAACAGCCTAACTATCACACACCACCCCCAGTCTCCATCGCCATTCTTCCTTTCTATAAACGATCCATAGATAGACGTCTTCTATCGTGTTCAAAGTATATGGCCAGACATGGGTCCAGCAACAGTATAATTGCACACCAGTTGAAGATATGCTAGGGAAAAGTTTTGGTGATGAGAGGTAAGAGCTGGCAAGATAAATAGATGCAAATAACACCACCCTAGGCAAGACAGGAGACTGGCCCGTCCTTGCTATTTGGACAATAAGGTGCTGACTAAGCTCAGAGGAATGGATGGTCACGTGTCTGAGCGACTTATCATTGCTCCATCACTATGGATTTTCGACCCACCCACCCAGCCCATTCGAGTCCCAGTTGCCAGAGAGAAGTCAGAAGTCGGTCCTCTGGGATCCCACTCCTGAGAGGCATGCCTAAGCAGCTCTACCCCACCCATGTTGTAATATATCAATACATCGTTTTGGCTGTGATACAGTGAGCTTAGGCAGCTATCCCCTTATACAAATCAAAACCTCTTCGCATATTGCATCTCTTGACTGTGATGTATTTTCCTGCTTTGGCGCAACAAAAAGATGTACAATCCTCTTAAACAGAGTATTTTGGGAGTATACTATCTGTCACGATGAGACTCCTCGACAACTACAGGCTCTGAGGATCCATGGTCCATGTTTATCATAGAATCACACACCTGATTCTCACCATCATCAGAATTAAGAGGCAACTACAATATTAAGAAGCGCAGTATCATGCGTTGAGTTTCTCCAGATGTGCTCACACAGCGTCCAAGAGATGGTAGCTGTCCAGAATCCAAGGGGGTGGTGCAGCTAAAATCCGGCACATAGGGTAGGGGGGAGGGGGGTCTGAGCCTTAAACACAAAACTGACATGCCTTATTTAGTACTGTTAAGACCTTGCTGGAGGTCTGATTTATGTTTATTTCAACTGATTCATACAAATATACCTTTTTATGCTTAAATAGTCTTCTTAGGCAGGTTCCTAGCGAAAGTGAGGTAGGGCAGCTGACTGGCAATGCTCGCCAATGAACCGGCACAAGCCAGTACCTTCCCGGTAACTTAGAAAGCATTACTAAGCAGTCCCAATATGGATATATTATTACTGTATATGGCAGGAGAGGGGGGAGGGGGGGGATGGGCCTGACCTTAAACGCGAAAATGTATGTCATGTGCACAATTTTATTTCCACCACCCCCTTGCCAGAATTGGTTCGCCAGCTATAATGTTTTTCTCCCCAGGAAATTGGGGTCGAGGACGGTTCGTTATCACTTATTATTCAATTCAACTGAAGGCAAAGACAGATATGCTGTCTGTAGTATTATGACCGATTTTCCTGTTTTTCATCCATAACAATTTTTGGGGGGTCTAATTGTGATGGATGGCCACCTTTGTACATTGATATACACAAGTCCAGGCCAACATTGGAACGCAGATACACATCAACACAGCACAGCTACCACAGCACGGCACAGCACCTAGCAATGAGACCACGTGCGTCCATTCATGGCGGTGCAGAGAATGTATGGATCGGCTTGGCACAAGGAAGTCACTTTCTGTGCAGGTTTGCGAAGGATTAATGACCGACTTTGTGTCCATTGCTCAACGGAGTTCTGTACATTCAACGGTATGTTTGTTTCCATGGTTTTTTTTCAAGTAGTTGTTGAACCTAACACATAGAATGTCGGCCACCACGGGAGCAGATAGAGGACATTACATATTTGGGATGCTGTTGGCATTATGTACTCATATCCATGAGGAGTCATTAATGTATCTCGAAGATGGCCCGGTGCTTTGAAAGGGCAGCAATAGATATCCACACCGAGAATGAAAGTAGTATCTCGGGGTATGAGGCTATGACGAGCGAAAGGTTGACTCGGAAATGAATGGTAATCCTATCAGATGAGCGAGTTGTGGCATCGCTCTTCATACACAATACACCTTGCATGCACATACTTGTGGCCGAAAGATAGAATGAATTTAACATAATCTCCATGTGTCACCATGTTGGAAACCTCGGGCCCACCTTTTCCATGTCCCAGACCAGCAGCACCAACTCCATTGGGAGGTGCAAATAATGGTCGGTGTCATTCTGGAAGTAATTGCAATGTCGCCACTAGTCTGACCTCGCAATACATGGGACCGGAGCCATGTCATTTGTGGCTAAAAGGGATGGCGTTTATTGTAGTAGCTGTTGCGGCAAGCAGCTAACGAGCTGTAGATGATGGGGGTGGTGGTAGTTGCTGTTGTTGTCGCCGTCGGAAGTGATGGTGGTGGTGATCGGTGGCAATACTGATTTTGCGAGTTCTAACCAATCGGAGTCATCGGGCCAGAACGTCTTGCCCTCATGGTGGTTGTGTTGTACTAGTCGTCGGTAGCCAGTCAAGATGATCATCCTACAGAGCGAAAGCTAGATGTAGCACTTTTGTTTAATGGCAGGTGCTACTTTTCTAGGGCCGTTCCAACAGAGAACTTATTTTTCCTTGGTTCAATTCCTTGTGTCCATTGATCATCCTCCGCATCTAAGCATAAGTGTGGCAGCCATTTAGTGATGATTCTCTTTCATATGGGCATAATAATATACAAAAATCATAGGCACAACTTCACGACTTTTGGTGGTCTCCCGCACTACTTATTTTGATGTAGTGCTTGTTCCCCAGGTACTAGGGTTGGCTTCATGTTCCATTCCTGCGACTCCTATGTGACGATGTCTGACGACATCCCTCTACCAGTTCACTTCAAATTCTCAAGTACTTCAAGGACGACCTCAACGGACACTATTAACCGACGACTGCCACCTCTAGGGCCATGGATGGCAGGTGCCTTAACCATGTTTGTCCTTATTTGCATTGCATTAATATTTTCCATGGTGCCAGGTGACGAACCGTCACTGTCACAAGCCTAACATTTTCGAATTTTTCTTGTTCAATTCATGCTTGTCTCCTCCCTTTCGGTTCTTTCACAAATGACTCTTTGATTCCGTGCTTATTAGGGTGCCCTAATATAATCCATTTGAGCTTGATTCAAGCTATGGACTTGCCATGACAGTTTCCAGATCTGCTGGAACCTTTTACTCAAAGTACTGGTGAGAGGCTTGTTACGGCCCTTGTGGCGAAGCGACAATTGCTATTAGATATTAGATGTAGGTGTAGCACCTATATCCATGTCAGAAGGTACCTGGAGATGGTGAAACAACCAAGTGCATGCAAAAAAGTACCTGCCATAACGTCAGTTCTGGCACTACCTGTACTCAATAATTTTTGTACAGTATTACCACGATATGATACTATAGTGTGCTATCATGCAGGACATGGCCCATGCTCTTTGTATGATTGGATCATGATCACTTCTGCAGGCACAAGCACATACATGCTCGTCCAGTCCAATATTGCTAGAGTGTGTCTTTTCCTTTGACCAAGCATGCATGCAGATGTCAAATGCAGAATTCTCTTGGCCCGCCATTTCCACAAGATGATGAGAACGTGGTCACCAATTCTGCAGTATGATCTCAGACTGGCCCGCGTTTTTCTTAGTACTATCGTACGATCATCATCATCCCAAAGGTTCCAGTACGATAGAGGGACGAGTACAGCTGGGCTCGGAATCCAGAATAGACTCTCCCTTTAATGACTGTACGCATATATCCATGCTCTGCTGGCTCAAAAGGACTGGCTGGTATCCTCAGTTCTAAAGAAAGGCTGTTACCTCGGAATCTCCAACAGTTATTTTCGAAGACCGCGGAACTGCAAATGCGAGGAGTGCCCAATAGGCTTCTAATCTCTGTGACGAGGCATGCTAAACTGGAAGTTTGGCTAAAAATGGCTAACCATACCTGTGGGTGCATGTTTCACTGATTCCTGTGACTAAACGGCTTTCTCTTCCAGTGCGACACCATGTCTTATTGAAAGACTGTGCTTACAGGACATAGATGTGATGCAAGTATCAGCCATTCTCTTCTAGATAACAGTGCGCTTACAGCGTATGATTATTCTTCGCTGCTAACGTTTTGATAGGCTACTAGTTCTGGTCCCTGGTCACCTTCCTGGATACAGGATGTCTTGATCTATCTCGAGCTATATTCCCTGGGAAAGCACTATTTGGTAATGTCTATTTGCCTTCCCGGTTTGCATAGACTAATCCCAGCTTCTGCTGTCATCAGTTCGACCTTCAGCACTGGACCCTCGATCTGATCAATACAAGTTTGTATGGGGGTGATATTATGGTCCCACCGCTCGTAAATGGTAGGGATCCAGTTTCTGAGCGAGCTGTAAATGCTTTATCGAAGCTTATCTCGTCTCTTTTTCACTTCTGCCCTCTATAGAACATCAGTTGTGACTTCCCGTGCTCTTGTTATGTGATGCGAAACTGGCACCGCTGAAACATGTATCTTTATTTCTTGTCTTACATGAACGTCGAAGGCTGACATTGCCAATACTTAGGTTTTTTATTTAGTGTAATGATATAGTTTCGGTGATGCCGTCGAGTATTTGCACTTATGGGACGTACAATCACTGTACTCATATGGCTGAGCAGCTATCTCTGTGCTTACATGTTGATGAGCCCTCTATTTTGTCCGGCTGGTAGATCGAATCCCAGTGTCCCACTTACCAGTGAGCCAAAGAAAATTAAGTGCACTTCAATAATACATAGCTACGGATTTATTATAAGATTTACAGTTTGAAAGCGTGGAGCATAAAGCATAGTTGACACAGTTAATTTTAATGAGTGGAATTGGAGTGGAATGTGAAAACATACCGGCAGGGTTTCTCAGTCAGCCCAACGAACTGAACTGACAAAGTGACACAAACAGAGACACGTCTTTCCATCCAATCATCACAGATGTTTCTGGCATGTACCTTCACGCTTTCTAATTCGTGGCAATGCCGTTCTCCTCGCATCGCTTTGGAGCCTGTACCTGCCATATCTCCCAACATATCTCCTGGCTGGCCTGGCATGATGTCTGCCTCAGTTGTCCTTTCACAACCCATCATCGTATGTGATCCTGATAGTCGCCATTCTTGCTTTTTGTAGGTCTTGGTACAGAACCTGGCACTACCCTGTATGTGTCCTTGGCTTCGGCTGTCATTCAGATTACCTGATTTTTCTAGTCATCTCTTTTATGAATTCTCTGTCGCTTCATACAATGACACCAACTTGAGCTCCGCTTTGACAAAAATTCCTGCACACCTTCAAGCTTCAAGGCATGCCCATCCCTGTTTCTGTCTACAATATTTGACTCAGTCTCTGGAATCCACCCCCTCTCAAATTTTGATTTAATCCTTGAGGACTTCCAGCACGTGATATAGACAGTATCGAAGCGACTCTCGCATTCTAGGCGTTCCAGGTGAATAAGGTTGACAAGAAGGAGCGATGAGGTTCTTCAACCTTTAATCGAGCCATGTCGACTGTTGGCACAAGAGCGACCATCACCCTAGTGCGTTTCATCTGGGAGTTATGGACATGGTTGCACTGGAACAGTCTTGCGAGGGAATTTGGAAAGCAGAATGTGTATCCCGCATGTGAATTCCTATGCCCCGCAAATCATGCTCTGGTAGTTGACATTGTGCAGCAGGCTATCGTCGTTAAATGCACCTTGGCTGGCCTGTTGCCGAAGCATTGCAGAGTAACAGGCAGCTTAGCAGAGGTACGCCAGCTCTAAGTTGCCATTTCATGACTGAACTGCTTCATAGTCATACCTAATCCTTGTCGAGGAGCCTCGTTCGACTTCTATCAGGAAACTGGATCATCAGTCTCCTTGATCTTTGTTTCCGATTTCTTGCTGACGTGGAACTTTATAGTGTTGACCTGCTTACTCATCAGATGTTCTGAAATTGTTCTGTCAATACAAAACCTACACTATACATCTACCGTATTAATATCCCGAATACTATAATACCTACAGTCTCCGTAACAAACTAGTACATCTGACAAAAGTCAAGTCCATGTGAAAAGGATGACACGGAATCAGAAAACTCTTGATGCCGAAAAATAGTAAGAGAAATATAAAGGAAGAGAGATAGAAAAGCTACTAGAGACTATCAGGTCCTGTTCAGTTTATATAACATCCTATGGTTATTTGCCATCAATTAGACTTGCCTTAATCAGGCTGTAAACCCAATTATTTCATTCAACAAAGAAGTGTTATAACAGATTCTTCAAGTCCAAGATCCCCAGGCCTCACTCGTTCATCGTATGCCGAACAGAATACTGACAATTTCTCAAACTTCCCATCCCCTCTTAGCTGCCCAACTACCCAGAAATGCTCATATGAGCAGTTGCGACAGCCTAAGAGTGTATACCAGCCATCAGGTATTGCATATACATGGGTGGCCACAACATTTAATGCATAGGGTGCCCCGGTGGTGTCCTTGAAGACCAGTTCTCCTTGTCGAGGCTTTGATTCCTTTGCCACCTCACTCAAACCCCGCACTTTTCCTGACTGGATATAGTAACCCCGAAAATAGTAGCATCCTGAATGCTCCTTAGACACAGTCTCTCTCAGTGGATCACCCCACCAACCAGAATGCAGAAGATCGTGTCTCGTCATTACTTGCTCCCATGACGGTCACCATTTACTTCTAGTCCCAGGCTCAGGGTAGAAGAAGAGCAATTGCATCTGAAACGCCGCCGTCATGGTATCCATGAGGACTTCCCATGCATCAGTGTCTGACAGCTCAGTGTCGTATATTGGGATGGAGTCCGTCTCGAGAAGGTACACCAAGCCCGCAACTTTATCCAAGGGCTTTGTTGACACCCGAGTCCGCATCTCGGACACAAGGCGATGAGCCATTCCGGATCGCCGTGTCTCCCGCAAGTTTTTCAGTTCATTTTCGAACCGTCTTTGAACGTCCTGTTCCATGACATCATCCTCCGTCTCCCCACCAATGATGGCGTCCTTGGTGACCTCCTGCAGTGTCCATGCGTGCCGAAACCAACTCCAGTCACTTTCAAAGTCATGCAGTGTCAAATGCAGTGGCCGACCAAGACCATTGAAGTAGCACACCACATCTGCAGGGTAAGCATACACCGATCCGATTGTGGGCACATCCAACTTCCACTCGTCCAAGCGCAGATGCTCGTTCTTCCCACCCTCCTGCCACAAACAAAGAACATCCAACCACGCGTATGCGTATCCGAGGTTCAACATCTCGATGCGGATGAGATCAAGGCTGGCATCCTTTGGCATGGGCACGGGCCACTCTTTTCCGTTGATAAGGGTCATCACATTCGCGCGGTCCTTCTCATCCACCCACGCATGTGATATCCCTATCGGGTATATGCGCGGAACAACCCAGTATGGCACCATTCGATTAGCATACAGATCCCACACCCGCCGAGGGGGCACCTTACTCCGCTGGATCATCCTTTCATGGATGAGCGCATTTCGCATTATCCTGTCCTTCGCTTCCCAGGTGCGTAATTCGTACTCAATGTCAGGTTTATGACCATACCAATGACGGCGCGAATAAGCATAGGCAGTTCCAAAGTCGTAATTTTGCATGATATAGGAATTGAGAACAGAGATTACGGAGCCCAAAGTGTATGATGTGCCGAACGTGGTGTTGAGCTTCTTTAGCACTCCATCAGCGCCGAGAGAGGCACAAAGAGTGTTGGCCAGAGCCGACGGTATGACCCTTCCATCAGTGTAAGACCGTTGCTTCAATACTGGAATGGTCGACTCTTCTCTGTTTGCCTCAGTGAGCGAAGAGAGAGTGACCTCGGGCGGATTCCTTGACAGCTGCAATACATTATTCCTTGCTTCTACAGAACTATAACATGCTTACCTCTGCCATTGGCCTCAAAGAAGACTTCCGGTCTTCGTTATCGTGATGATTTTCGTGATCGTAAACCCCCAACGGGTTCGCTAAAGGAAAAACATCTATCTCTAGTGTTCGAGAATGAGAATATGAAGCAACAAACAAAGACGTTCGCATACCCTCGTCCATAGCTGGTGTGTGTTGCAGCCAATCGAACGTAGTAACGACCAGTTTCGGTCGTAGTGTAAAGTAAGAAGCAAAGAATTGATAGTGATAAGAGGTGAAACTCCTCACATTTAGCTGGATTCCCAGACTAACATTGTTAGCCGTGAGAATCTTATAAGCTCCACCAAAACAAAACAAAAAAGAATTGATAGTCATGGGACCTTGATACGTATCACCCATCATTGCCACTATCAAAAGAATACCGCCCAAAGATAACGTACACATATTTAAGGAGGTTCCTAGTCAGTATGCGGGCCATGGGCGGGTTTCGGAGAACTTACTCGCACCGACGATTTTGGTCCTGCCCATAGTACTAACACGCTTCGACACTGTCTTTTGTCTATTCAAAGCGGTTGCGCAAGTGTCTCTAAAGTATCGAACGAAGAAAAATACGAAAGACACAGAGATATCCTCGGTCTTCCGGTCCTCCTATATGCACCTGATCTGACTTGCAGTCGGGATATTGAGTGAATAAACGCAATGTCTTCATATCACATCGATCTGATAGCAAAATCTAGGCTACCACCCTGACTGTCGACCGTCAATATGACATGTCAAAAGGTTCCCATCGGCAAACTTACGGAATTATCACCTTTATCTTGTCCAGTACGGCACCGCTAGTATCGACTTTCAAACGCACCAAAAATTTCCCGCAACTCATGTTCGGTTTTTGGGCTAGTTCTCAGGAGACCTCCCTATTTAGGGAGCGAAGGGTCGAATATCTTCATTTGTAGCGTACGGATGTTTGTGATGAGATAAGCGCGCTTCTTTCTCGTCTTTGTACCGAATTTAATTGTTTAACGCAGGAATAGGAACAAAAGTACATTGTTTCCTCGCTATGAGCTTCCATTTGCTGGTCGTTTCCCTCACCCAACC
Source organism: Armillaria altimontana (assembly GCA_022818075.1). Lineage (NCBI taxonomy): Eukaryota > Fungi > Basidiomycota > Agaricomycetes > Agaricales > Physalacriaceae > Armillaria > Armillaria altimontana. The sequence continues at coordinate 43,655 of JAIWYR010000005.1, read as the reverse complement.
GACAAACAACATACACGTCTGCCGCACGCTCATCGTAGTATCTGAAAGGATGTCAATCAGGCCCACCTCACTCAAGAAGGATGAGCTCACCATAGCAAGAAGCGGTTCCCGCAATCTTCTCCTACTCTTGCTCGCGCCTCTCATGCGCCATCGACCAAGCTAGTCGTCAGGGTTGCAAAGCGATGGGGACACGATCTCGGCTTAACGGCGTTCCGCTCTCTGCAGAAGGACTGATTAGTGGTTGAATAGAATTCGTACTCGGTTCCGACCCTCGACAACGCTGGCCAAGATTGGGACCGGGATAGCGAGGCGACACTCGATGTTCACTTCGGTCGAGTTTGATTTGAACTCGGGCTCCACGACTCGAGTTCTGCCCTCCTTGGCTACTGAGGCGGACAGGTAGTCTCTGAGTTGACGAAACCTTCCCAAAGGAGATGACTCCTTGTCAAAAGGCGATCGCAAAGCAACAGAAGTTGGAACACGGTGAACGTCATTGAAAACAAATATGATATAAATGTCAAAGGATAGTTTACGCAATTAGATTGGTTAGTGTTAAGCGCGAATCAGTATAGACGTAGGTTCACAGGAACAAAAGCACTCGCACTGGAGACATAGTTCACAAGCGCGCGCAAATCAGGAGTGCCGCTTTCAGGCAACGAAGACCATTCAGAGCGGTGCAGGTGTGAGCAGAGTCGCCAGAGCTGCGGATACATGCGTCATGGGGGCACGGCATACAAGACTTATAGCTACGTCGAGATGAAAGGATTCGGTAATGTGGACGCATTGATGCAAGTATACATGATGGACGTACAGGAATTGTTGGGATATCCGGGATGAGAAGTGAATGGTAGTAATTAGAGTGCCGGCCCTGGGGGTTCATCATATACATGATCCCCTGAACGGACGGTCCGAGGAGACTATACAAACTTCAGAAAAAAATGCGAGAGAAAATGAAGCGACTTACTGAGCTATGATCACTCATTGCCGCTGTATACCGCTGGCGCTCACATACACCTTCCGACCGAAACACGTTTCAGAACAAAGCGAGAGTATTGAAGGAGCATGCCAACTGATAGCTTAAACATTGAACGTCACAGCTCAGGGACCTCTTAAGCTCCAGCGGACACTGTTTTATTCCGCGTCTTAGTGCTGTCGAGAGTCGGGCCAGAAATGCGGGGGCAAGGCAACAATGGGGCCACGACGGGGAGTGCAAGACGACTGCTACACTAAGGTCAGGAACTTAAGAGGATGGAAGGGAATAATGACTAACGACTACCATTGAACGCATCTGCAAGCACAACAATCAGACTAAGCCTAGTGCGAGAAAAGAGGAGCTTACCATGGCACCAAGAGCTTCGACAGACATCTCCGTTCTCCAATTCTCCTTGCAGAACAACACGTCAAGCTTCAAGCACCCAGCAAGACGCCTTGTCAATGTAGAGAGCACGAGCTAGGTTTTGAATGACTCTCCCGCTGCAACGTGCTTCTGGCGGTCAAAGAACAGGCTAGGAGACTGAGTCAGTTACATTCCCTGAATAAATGACGGCATTAAATGCACATGTAAAGGTGTCATTCGGAACCTGGAGTTTACACCGATTGCGATTGGTTGCCATATCCTTTTCCCGCTAGATGTAAGTGTGCTTATACAAAAGGACGCTCAGAAAGTGATCGCCCGAAGAGAAGGACAACTTACAGAACTTTGAAGCTCAGCCGTCTCTTCCTTCGCCCTAGTCTATACCTTCGTGTGGGCTCTTCTGCGCCGACTAGCGACAGAGTCTGGACACGCATCAGGTTCCGTCCCCAGATTTATATTGACACGAGCCATTTGTCGGACGCGACAACTCAGCATTTTGATGCCCGACATTCTTTCCATCAGTGATTCATGAACATCGAATGTAAGCTTCGAGCGAAGACCATAAGCGCGTGTCTAATAGACAAAGGACATGCTTGCCTGTTATGCCTCTGCCGCCTACATCCTCTAGCAATCGTCCTCCTCCATCATCGAGTACTTCCCCTTGTGCTTACATCGAGGACAGTTTGGCTTGAAGATGCACCCGTGAAGGATAAGAACATTTAGGCTCGCTTCAGCCGGAAACAATTTGCTACGGGGCTGTCAAAGAGGTGGTTTCGTGCGTCGAGTAGTGCCCCCTGTTAATCATTAGAGACATAGCTACAATAAATATGAGCTATACACCTGGAGAATTACAATACCCTGCCAGTGTTTCTCTATTCCGATAGCTGGAGCTCGACGGGTGTACCAGTATGGTGATTTCATTAGACGACCGACCACGCCAATTTCATGTAGATATAGGTAATTTCCTGCTCCGCCCAAAAGGCAAACTCGAAGATAGCACCATTCGTGGTCCATCTGACTAAGTCGGTTATCAATAGCAGTTGCGATATGCACTTGCTGGTAGTCGGCAGTTCAGTGACATCCGCGGGGCTGGGATTCGCACAAAGAAAAAGGCATGGAGGAAGTTAAATTTAAATTTAGTCTATCTGGGGAGAAGGGTGAGCTCGAAGGAATACAAAAAGGACGAATTGACTTACCTAGGCTGTGGTAGGCGTGAAGAAGATTGAAGTATGGAGACAAATACTCCGGATCAATGTGCCGGACGCATCCGTATCGAAGCGCTCAGCCCGGGTCCGTGCGCAGCGGGTACTGCCGAGGGTCCACGCTTCCTTCCACACTGTCACCTTCACTGTGCTCCCACTGCTTCACGTTCACTCGTCGATCTCGCTGACCCAACTTCCCAGCTCTCGTTGCCATGTTTTTCGTCAATCTAAACTCTAACACGGACTTCGACCTGGACGAGAGAGGCGAACTAAAGGCTGCTAGATGGGATTCGCGTTAGAGAGGGATAGCTCGTCTGCAGAGGCCCACATGATCGAGGGCACTATTGTTCAGTAAGGTGAGCGCTTGCTTTTGTCTGTCTCGATGCCTCCTCCTCCTCATGCTTGAGAGACCTTGAGCGGTACAGAAGCTTTATTCCTCCGGTTCCATGAACAAATGGGTCGGACCAGAGTACCCTGCCATTGTTCGATGATGCTCCTTTTCCTTTTGATGTCGCCATTCCCACAGACATCGCCTCCGACCTCGCCACGGTCCTTCCCAAAGGACTTTTACGAGGCAAATCACCTTTAATCAGATCGGTTTTCCCTTCGTTCATCCAGTTCTATATCCCACGTCTGTTGTGCAGAATAATGCACGACGACGGATTCATAACCAACGATGCCAACTCTGCTTTCTGTACTTTACTGTGCGTCGATATCCTTTCGTTGAATGTCAGGTTTTCTGATCCATTGCGCAATAGTTTCAATTGTATTTCTGTGCCTTGTAATTCAAAAGTTTTCAGGCCTTCTTTGCGCATTGTCCCTGGCCGAAATAAGGTGCACGATACCGAAGTATCTGTCACTTGACGTCGTGTGGTCGTGTTTTCATTCCACTACTCGAAGTCGTGCTTGCCGTGCGACCGATTTTTGTGTAGTCGTTGTCCGTCTGAACAAAAAAATCCGCGTCGTATAATTCTCACCATATGGACGTCCACGCCGTGCGAGTCAAGTGCGGGGCTCCAAGTTCTATTGATGACCTCGGTTCCCTGTCAAGGCGTTACACGGTGAAGCTCGAACCGAATTCACCACCGCCACAGAAATAGGAATGGGTAAACTACTGAAAGTGATGTCATGTTCCTCTTTGCAAGTTAAAATGGCTATACTTCGCGGCGAGACTATGTGCATTCCCCCTCTTGGCTGCTATCCAATGTTCGTGTACTCTCCTGGCCGTATCGACATCGAGGCTCTTCCCAAACGTCTACGCACACCGAATTTGTTCTACGGAACTCAAAACTAGGAGTCCCTGATTAGCGAAGATGTCGAGGACTATGATCGTCTCACTGCCAGCTGAAGACTGGTGTTCGAAGAAACACTCAGATAACACAGGTACGCTCATTACCTGAGCCTTCTCTTTACGCAGCTAGCTTTTATTCGTGTATAGCTGCGCACCCTTGGCGTGACCACTTTGTCATCAAACTGAAGTTTTACAAGAAGGGACAGTCCGTCTAGGTTCGCTGCACCTATGTAAATGCCGTCCTATATTCATAGTGATTCGTCGACGTCCTGAGATAAATTCTTGCCTATCCATATTCACCGTTACTCATAGTACACACCCAGCGTGGGATGTCTGCAGGGTCGAGACATCTCTTACTGCACGCGATTCCCGAAGATAGAAGCGTTTCCATCCCCATACACGCGCAGTCAAGGATACACGATATCATTCAGAAGCACTGTTTCGACTAAATACCGAGACCCTGGAGAATGACGACGACAACAGGCTGGAGTTCCGACAGGTAACCTCCTCCTTTCTTCTTTTAGACTCGCGGCTCACTGTCATTTGAACAGTGCGGTGACTCACAAAGCCTACTCCTTAGCGGTTACTACTGACTAGCTTTCAAAGTAAGGCTCCTCGAAATGTCCAAAGTAATCGGTAATAAAGCATAGCCCACAGGTCCGACCATCGTTTTGAGGCTCGGCTCGCTAATTAAGGTCCTCTTCCCACTACCACTAATCAGATTCTGATCGGCTTTCTCAGCGATACACGCTCTGTGACTATCGAGCTCCCTCCGACGTGATACAGTTCGAAAACTGGGTACCCTATTTGTAGTGTGCTGACAAGGTTGGAAGCTCTAGTTCGGGCATGATCTCGAGACATCATACTAAACAAGTTAGCGACGAAACTGATTCAGCTTTACACGTCTGGCCTTTGATTCCTTCATGATCACCGTGCTCGAAGATAACTCTGAGCAGCGACACCCGATAGTTCATGGGTAAACTCTCATCGATATAGCACATTTGCGTACAAGCAAGGGCTCTTGGTTCCACTTTACTGCTAACGCACCGCATTCTCCGTTGGACTAAAGGAGAAAATGCTGTCCTATGAAACCGTATCGTGGGCCGACTGTGCAAACTGTGTGTCCGGGTAGCTTCACCGTGATTAGGAGTTCGATCTGCGGCTGACTTTCTCAATGTTAGTAACCCAGTGCCACGAAGTGTCTTATTGCAATACGACGCCCACGGGACCTAGATGTAATTCAAGTATTAATCATTGCCTTCTAGATAAAGGTGAGGTTACAGCGTACAATTATCCTTTCCAGCTAACCTTACGATAAGCTGCTATCTCTACTCTCAGGCCGCCTTCCAGGATACAAGACATCACAGAATACATGTAAGTAAATAACATCGATAGAGCAGAATATAACGCGCATAGCACATCGTCCTATATCTTAGACTAACCCATTCCGGCTCCGATATACCCTCTGGAGGCCTCGGTAAATCAACGACATTTCCGTTCAGAGCCATTCAGAGCTTTCTACCCAGCGACAGACGCCTTGTCAAAGAGGACACCTCAGAGAGTCAGACCCCTCGTCAGACGTGCAAGGTGAAGGAAGTCAAGAGATTCCAAGTGCCCAAACATATTCAGAAAAGTGCTCTCATCCCTGTTAGCTTCAAAGAGAAAATCAGGCCCAACTCGAAATAGACGTCCTTCGACAGCATGGTGTATCTATCGACCGACCGTCGACGACTGCAGGGGGTCGCTTGCATCCATCCACGCTGAGGTGCTCTACTTTGCTGGTCGTCAGAACCGACATGTTGCTTTCGAGGCTTATATGCACTAAGATGCAAGTTGGGAGAGCGGGATTTAGAAATCGTAACGGAAAGCTTCGTTACGTGGCACGTGACTGTGACTAACGCATGTCTACCCAAAATTTGACGCGTCAAGTTTGCGCACTATCATTGCTCCGCGTCCACCGTTTCAGTCTGGAACGCGATAACCATTTGGTGGTTTTGATCTCTGCTTCGATCTATACCATTAAAGCATCTCTCCAAGTACTGGACATACTGCTTCGATCTAGATTATTATTTCCATGTGTTCCTTACTATGGCAGTCGTATTTTTGCATAGTAGCTCCATGCTTCGATGCACATATTCTTTGATAGACATGTCCCCAAATTATTAGCATGCATTCAAATGGGTTGCTATGATAAAATCTCCACCCAAACTTCGAAGCGGCTTGGACCATGATATTGATGCGATTGCGTCAGATTCCAATCAGATTCTTTGAAGGACTAACCGGGGACAGAATATGTACCGTTGCTATTAATCCGAGTTGTCACATCTCCATCGGAAAATTATATTCGTTTCATATTATCAGAAGAACAGATACAAAGGTTGTTTTACGCAATAAAGGTAGGTAGATAAGGAGGATTATACAGCACAATTCACGGCAAGGTAAAATCAAGGACATCGTGGCATCATGGAACAAATATTCTGTCTGTATCCTATGATCACAAGTGAATGAGACAAAAGACAGGGGAAAGTGGGACGGAGGCTTACAATATCTCTGGAGCAAGATATTTGCGGCATCTGCATGTGCTCGCCTATCATGATTTTCCTGAACAAAAAGGAAATAAATGAATATCATGCTCTGCAGTCTTAAAGTGAAAATTTAACCTGATCGAGTCCAAAAACTGCTTGTATGTCGGATACGCATTATGCTTGAGGGACATTATAAAGGTCTTTACAATGCTCGAGCCTTTCATGCCATATTATCATATGCGTGTGAAACTCACGTTTATTAGGGCACCTCCCTGAGGTGAATCCACACTTCTCATGCTATCTACAGAACTGGAAAGGCATATCTGCGCATTATTTAGCACCTCTTTACTTGTATATAACGAGGTGCTTGAGACTTACAACTTTGGATTCAGTGGACTTGCATTCAAACCACTCTGTCGTAACGGATGTACCTGGGACAAAGCCCTCGGCGTTATGCTATAACAATGGAAGGCCGTCAGGTGCAGCCACAAGATGTCTGGAAAATGCAGTACCCAGTCGTAAGGTAGATCTAACACAATTCAAGGAGAATTAAGAACACAGCCTACTGATATTTTCAGCTCGAAAGGCTTACCCAAGGCGCTTCCAGAATGACAGCACTGCCCCATAGATCATCAGTGTGAAAAGTAACCTGGGGTCACAAAACTCACGTCAATGAGTGCCTTAGACAATAACATGCTAGTTAGGTACATATTACTTATAATGTAAGATGCGTACCGTAAGTTGGCAGCCCAGCGGAAGTGACTTCGCCAGGAGCTCGTGCATATACTTTAAGAGAAATATTGAGCAAAGAAACGCGCATAAAAGCCCAGAGACACACGTCGTCAAGAATATAGTCACCATCGACGGTGTAGATTACTAGAGCAAGGGATATTAGATGCCGTAATGACAAATAAAAGATATCGAAGGAAGAACCTTCATCGTATCCATCTACCTCATCACCGTTCTTGTCTAGTATCTGGCCGCCATGTCCAGAAACTGGGAGTAAGAGACACTCAGATCTCAGAAAGCAGCGAAAGAGAGAAAGTAAAGATTTACAATGAAAGACCAATGAATCCTCCGGACGTGCGTCATCGACAAGCCACTGCATAGCCTTAATAATGTTGTTCGTAGTAGGGATTTCGTCGGGGTTACTATTATCGTCTCTGAGAACTTTTATCTCTATGCTCCCTTCGAAATTGAAGCGCCAGAATTCTGAAGAGCAGAGTTGGTCAGTCTTCTTCGCGACGGGTGTTCATAAACAACACTACCCGATAGGAAATTGCTGATATTCTCGGCGTCTTTGATACAACCCTTGAGTTGACCAAGCTCTTTGCAGTATCGTTGACGACTTAGATAGTCGATACCGATCTACATTAAATGTGATTAGCGCCCTAGTAACAATCGCATGGAACGGAAAGGTCCATTCACACAAAGTGCCTTCTTACGCCCAGTCCGTTCCGGATATTTTTTCGGAGGATGTTCTCGTACCGTAGGCGCGTACAGCGTTGGATCGAATGGGACATCATCCAGGCTATTCCCACCATCGAGGCCAGTGCATTTTAGAGCCAACCCGAGAAAACCGCGTTTCTGGAGTGGATGCCTTTGATAAATGGTGCGATAAATGTGACGGGGTGCGTCCTGCGAGATCGACCTGTTGCAGGATCAGGATGCGCTACGCCAGCGTCAGTCAGAAACACTCACTCGATAGAAAACAACCGATATACGAGGTCATAGTCCAAGTAATAATTTGTTGAACCAGTTCCGGAGGATGTGCTGTAGAGTTCGCTGTCATGCGAACAGCATCAGAAGGAGAGAATGTTATTTTGATGTTAACGGCTGACCCGAGAGCTAAAAATGATTCACCTTGTCTGGAGCCTGCTCAATTCGTGAGATGATACATCCACATGAAAGCAGGAACTCGCGATGGAAATGGCATTCCGAAAGATAGCTGCAAAGAAATTGACAGACGCCCTTTGATCGTCATATGAATCCAACATGTACATCATCCTTCAAGGTTTGAGCAATGAAATGGCAGAACGAGATATTTGAACTGGGATAGGAATGTATGTGGGTGCAGGATGGAACCTCGTTCTCTCAACGTTCTCCCGAACTTATAGATTTTATTGTGGCGCAAGGACAGCCTACAAACAGCCTCAAATATATATTGATTCCTATACGGGGAAGGCTTCAGGCCGGGATCGTCGGGTCGCCATACAAGGCTATGGCGATGGCTGAAGCTTTAGTAATGTTCTAGACCCATCGTCGGACTCGGACTGGTCGTACGGCCGGACTCATGGCTCTCGCCCCGTCCTCCAATTTTAAATGTTCACAGAAAACAATGTTGAAGCTGCCTGCTGCCACTGATATTTCTGGCGAATTTTGAGCTCGGTGCAGACTGAAAACTCAGAGGAAGCATTATTTGTTGTTTCTGTCGAGAAGCTGGTAGTAGGTTGGTAGTAAGTAGCGGTCGCAATATGCATTAGGTAGTACAAAGGGAACAAATGATTTACCTAGATTGTGGTAAGAGAGGGAGAATCTGCAAATTGGAGCTCTGTGATGACAGAAATTACGGATATTCCAGATGTGCTCAGTGGAAGGCTTCGCGAGAGGCCATCCAATCATTCTGAAGCTCTATATTTGGAACTTCCATGGAATCATATCGAGGGGTCGTGCGCACCGGGTACTGCCGCCGTCATTGAGATCTGAGAGTCAGACCTAGGCTTCCTTCCACGTTGTTACCTTCACTGTATTGGTCTCGCTTATGGAACTGAGTAACTCTCATTCATATACGTTTTTTAACCTAAAGTCTATCACTGATTTTGGCACCACACTTTGTCTTGCAGTGGTATCAGAGAGGGGAAATAAGTTCTGCCAGACGGAATAATTGACATTTACTCCAAGTGAACTGCATAAAACTAAGCCTCGTCAATCAATTGTGACTGTCGTACCTACTCATACTTGCACAAGATAGTCTTCGTTACCAGGTCCCTTGTACGCTTAAAGACATCGTTCGTATTGGAGATGGATAGCTCCTCATCGTCGTCGTGGGAGGCCAGCATGATTGGGTATTGACATCGGGCGGGTTAAATTCCCCAGGCAGTGCTGAGGGGGGTGAGACCCTGTCTATCTCAAAGCCTTATCGTCATACTTAACCGCCGCCAGGGTTTCCTTCCTTCGATTTAAATGAATACAATGGGTCGGACCAGAGTACCCGGCGATTTCTTGACAATGCTCCATTTTCTTTTGATGTTGCCATGCGGAGACCCACCGACGTCGCCTTCGCTGACCTCGCCACTATCCCTTCTTCCTTTAGGATCTTTAGGACCCAAATAGCCTCTATTCAGGTCGGTTTTCCCTTCCGTTCACTCAGTTCTACTTCTTATGTCTGGTATGCAGGATAATGCACGACAACGGAATCATCACCTTTGATACCAACTCGCTCTCTGTACTTTACTGTGCGTCGACATCCTTTCATTTCATGACGGGTTTCTGACGCACTGTTCGATAGTTTCAACTGTATTAAGGCACATTGTAATACAAAAGTTCTCAACCTTCATTGTACCTAGCCGAAGTAAGGTGCACGACACTAAAGGACCTGTGATTCGACGTCGTGTCGTTGTCTTTTCATTCCAATACACTTATAGACGTGCTTGCCATGCGACCAATATCTGCGTTGTCCATGACCGTTTGTACAAAGACTTGTCTTTACTGTTTTCCTCTTTGCAGACTGCACATAATGGCTTCTTACCCATGTCCAAAACTTCCATTTTCAGTGCAGTGTAACTCGATCCGTGTCGTATAAATCTCACTATACGGACGTCCACGCCATGCGAGTCAAGTGCGAGGCTCAAAGTTCCATTGGTTCCCTGTCAAGGCATTACATGTCCGGTCAAACTCGAACCGCATTCACCACCATTGCGAAAATATAAAGGGATGAACTACAGAAAGTGATGTTATTTCCTCATTGCTTGTTATGACTACACTGCGTGGTGAGACTACATGAATTCTCCCTCTTGTCATCGCCATACCCTTCGCTTCTTCAATAAGATTCAACAGCAAAACCACCGCGAACATTTTCCTACACTCTTCCATGCCATGTCCTTGTTCATCAAGGTAAGGTAACACTTTTCCTGTTACGTTCTTATACTAATTCCGTGTACTTTAAGCAGGAGTCGAAGCGCAGATACTAGTGTTGATAAATAGGCAAGCAGCTTGCATCGTGTTGGATGGCCGAGTTCTTTGCAAGGTCAGATTTTGTCTACCTTCGTCTTTCTCTCTCTATTATAGGGTACAGTCCATTGTCAGTTGCACCCTCATCTCCCGGGAATATCTTTCCTGACGATCTCAGATGCTTATTTGACGCATCCGACAATGCCAATGGACCCGTGACTCGTAAATCAACTTTCGCCGCTTTCATAAATGACTGCGTCAGCACGAACCAGCAGCCCCGGTTTCGATATAAAAGTGTTCGGCGCTGACCAGTAATCGTGCTGACTCTGGTCCTGCAGAGTACTGTACTGCCGCAATCCTTAGCCATCTAACCGCGATCATCATTGTTCCACTGCTACGGTGGGTCATTTCCGCCATCTCCTCGTCAATCCCATCTTATCTGACATTCTATCCTTAACCTTGAGCACCAAAGGCTCTACCTCTTCATCGAGGTGAGTCTCCGCTATTCCCTTTCTGTTCCACTCACGTCAGACCTGACTCCCCAATCAGGGACGTCTGAATCTCATTCAGAGCAGCTTCATTTCATGGGTTAGTCAATGACGATCGAATGAGGTAGCGACTAACGCTCCACAGTAGGCGTACTATTCCGTTTTCTGAATCGAGGCATGGCGTCAGTAGAGAAATGTCACCAAGCTGTTCTTCGTCAAGGGGACGATGGTGTTCCCTTCCCTTGGGAAACTCCCTGATTTGACTACCGGTGAATGAACGAGCATTTGCGTTCCATTGCATACGCACATCTAACACCTGTAACGACCGTAGAATACACCCTTATGTCTGCCAGGAAGGGAACACAGGGCGCGCGTATTTCAGACCTTTGCCAACTCTCTACAACGGTACGACCACAGCCATGATCTTTCGCGATGACCCGTTCTGATGGAAATTAACTCGCTGTTTATGTCTCGGTCTCACATTTTGTAAGAAACTTTGAGAAAAAACCCACGTATTCAGGAAGCTAAATCACCACTTCACAAAGTCGATCCGGAAGATGTGCAGAAGACCATAACTAGCTGGTCTACATCGGAATGAATAAGTCTCATGGTGATCGACTGTAACTGGATGAATATTAATCACCCATTTTGAATTCACCAGACATTTCTACGATCACGAATGGCTTTCTCTCGTGAGACAACAGGGTTAGAAAAAGTAATGGTAACTTTTGCTTCACTACATTGAAAAAACGTGCAGAGCTATGCTTACGGAAGTGGTCGTGGAATCGAACCACGAGTATCCTAGACGAACCAAATTCTGCAGTTCCATCAGCGCAGGATAGTAGGAGAAGACTCGGTCATGAATGCGGGTGGTACGGAATAGGGAAACGAAGTCGCGCATTCCATAAAGTACCACGAAAAATCAAACCTATATTGTCATACATGTCACCATCGTGATTGTTTAACCACTACACACATATCACAGTGCGCTATAAGTACAGACCACCATGACGTGAACTGGAACTTCCCCCAGCTGAGAACTGTGGTATTAAACTCCCCGACTTCCACGCTGGCCCGCCTGTTCGAAAAGCACCAACCATAGATATAGATTCTGTACCGGTTCAACGATCAATAGCATTTGGGCATCGAACTCCCAACAGTGGTTGGTGCTAAAAAAAAGTTATTCAAATCCTAACCATTGCATTAGGAAGACATGGATTCGAACCATTGATTCCCCGTTTCTGCCAGTAGGTTACTAGTTCCCTTGTCGAGAATAGTTCGCCTAACCTCTTGTTCTACAGACAGACAGACATATGAAAGCGAGAGTAAATGCGATCATGAGACTGCCCGCGCACAAGTTGAACCGTCTTTTCATTCCTTGTCTGCACCACATCCCTGGTGATCGGTCAATGCGAAGAACAGTGGTATTCTTGATTCATATCTCTCCATACATTCTTTTACATAGATAGAAGGACTCGTTCCCTTTCTCCCTATACAACGGTGACCAGCGGTTATCGATGTGGGCTGCAAAGAATAAATCGGTGTTCATGTCGATGATCTCTCGTCTTTGTTCTCCAAGCGCATGATAACACCTTCTGGATATTCTTCGAACGGTACTGGACCAATGGTGTAGTGCATAGTTATTTGCGTATCACGGTTCGAACCCGCGCGATGACAACGAATGTCTTGATGTGAGATTTAGAATCGATTTTTTATGGCAGTTTGTGCTGGACTTGTGCTGGACGACATTTCCCCTATTACATTGCGCTAATGTATCATACTATGTCAACAGAATCGTAGTTGTTTCACTAAGGATGTTGCAAGGATGCTCATGGCCAACTCATGGTTCAACGTCAACGTATCATTTCTATCACTTTTAATACCGGCATCTTTTATAAAAGCAATATCCCGGAGACAGTGTAGGAAGAAAAGGGAGTGAATTGGAGAGGAAACGAGGAAGGGAGCCAAAGAAGAAGGTACCTCATGCACGTGGCAAACGGTGGCTTGCCCGGTCCGATATTGACGCAAAGCGTCTTTTCCTTGTACGACGATCTCTCCGTGTCATCTCTCGGTTCTTCCGCACATGGCCTGAAGGCCTGAAGTATTGTGTTTCTTCCTCCTGGAAATAATGATCTCATTCCCTCGTCCAGGCTCTTCTTCACCCCATCGCTACAATTGAAAGGACTCGGATGATACGCGGTGCCCACTAGGACCGAGTACAACTTTGGCGCAGTCACCTAAGGTACGTTCCATTGAATTCTTGGCCGTCGACCAATACACGATTGATGGAGAACGGGGCCGCTACGACACCCTCAAATCGTCTCATACCTACCCGCCGGCCTTCTTGGACTGCTTCTCCTTGGCGTTTTGAAAAAGATCCTTTCGATGACACTGCATGGATAATCAAGGCGAAGCAGTCGTTGGTTCGTATGCGGGATCGACAGTAAGTCAACTTGCAGTACGTGGCCTATGCTGTTTTGTCTGATTGGATGATAATCGCGTCCCTAATACCTGCAGACCAATACCGTCGCGAGCCATCTTACATCATGGCGGAAATATGATCGCCTGGTCTCCTGGCTCGCCTTTTACCTTGGAGTATCGTACTACTGCGTATCATTCCAAGGACTCTTGTACCGCTAAGGCTCCCGACTCCGAGGCTCGTCTTGTACCTACCCGCCAAACTTCTCGGACCGCTTCATCCTGGCCTTCCGACTACGATGTTTGCGAGTGCGCTGCGTGGATAACCAAGGAGGGGCATTAATCGGCACATATGCGGTATTGACGTCATCAGGGAGTATGTGACCTGCGCTCTCTTGTATGATTCGATCGTGATTGTCTCTTGGCCCCTCTCGCACATACGCAGCTGCAGACGGCTACCATGACAGGACTGCGGGAATACCATCGCCCGTTTTCCGGTAGGCGCGAGGACTGGCTTGCCCTTCGCCTTCGACTATTGTTTCGTCGCCCGTCATTCCAGAGAGTCCGGTAGCACATCTGTGTGGACTACGTTCTTCCTTCAGTGACTCTATGCATATACCCAAGCTAGGTAGGCTCAACTATGCCATCTTTCATCTTCGCTCCCCACAAAAGCTGTCTACCTCAGATCATTCGGTGCTTGGTAATCTCGAAGACCACACAACTGCGCAAATGCGAGGAGGGATAAAAAGGCTTCGAACCTCGGTCGCAGCAGGCGCTACAGCGGAGACTCAGTTAAACCTGATTGACCGTATGTGACCTCTGCTTACTTGCTCCGATTATCACGATAAATCGAAATAGCAGAACACCCTTGGAACCCAAATTTACGTCGAGAACACCTTTTTGCTGATTCTTTCTCTCCCAGTGCGATGAAATGTTTTATTAAGGGACAGTGTTCAGAGGATCTGAACATGACCCCGATGCCAATGATCGCCTTATAGGTAACAGCGGCCTCACCGTGTACGATCATCTCTTCTACGCTAACGGCTTTTGATAGCATACTATTTTCGCTCTCTCAGTATACAGGACGTCATCGATTATCCTCCTTTCTGAGTAGGACCGTCTTTCAGATGTCCATGAGCATACAACAGTGTAGATCATCGAATTTGTGTCTGGGTTATCTCAACGAAGGTAAGGCTTTACTATGCGATATTTCTTCCATACTAACGTCGCTCGATAGAAGGATGGTGTCCTTGTTCCGACTGAACACCGCCTAAATCGGCAGATCAGCTCGGAGCTCACATCCTGGCCGATTCCCAGAAAGAGGGTTCTGAGGTTATAGCTTTACCACTTCGTCTGGTAGCTTTGTTATCTTCTTGTCGTTTCGACCTGTAGGGTATGTATTCGGCCCTTGTCATGGTTTCAATAAATTGCAAGTTCGGGAAGCTCGCAGTGCAGCGTAGATATCGCCCTCCTGTATGCCCGTGTTCCATCAGTACGCAAGGGTGAATGAACTATTATGGAATCTTTAAAGGAGTTCCAGACCTGGAGCGCCTCTTCTTGGAGATAAGCTTGTGAGTGCTACCCATCATCTTTTACTGGACACGCTTGTGCCGACAAAGGGACCAGGGATTTGAACAAACGGAAAACTGGAAACAAAATCTCTTCCCCGAAGAAGGGGTTGCTTTTAGAAAATACTAACTCGGAGATGAAAAATAGTTTATACGAAATATATGTGTAAGAAAAATTCGCGGTTAATCGACAGCCAGGTTACCATGCGGATTCGAACCGTGACTTCATTGTCCCCCAGTGTTGGGCCATGGCAGCTATGTAACTGTCTTTCCGCAGGCGGATGAAATAGGGGACATAATCCAATGATTAATTCTGCTCAAGAAAGAGAGAAAGCATTGCATCTTTCGCTTTCTGGATTTTTCAGCTAGAGCTGGATGCCGGAGTGAGAGTGTCTGCAGACGTGCACTGATGAGCGATGTCAGGCAGGGTCATCCTAAGAGGGCTCGTCAAAAATCGTAGTCGCAGTCGAAATCAGAAAACAGCATCATTCGGGACATCAGGCTGAGATTACCGTAGCAACGGGACTATGCTTGCCGACTTTCGGTCAAAGCCCTTATCCGGGATCTGAAAGTTCGACTGGTCTCTGTACTACCATAGGGCATCAAGAGTCGATGGTAGCCAGGTAAGCGGCACAGCTAATCACGAGCGTCTTATGAATTTCAGGTACTTCTCATGTGCGACCCTACAAACATAAAAGTTGGCTAAATCTTCAGAACGCCTCTCCTTCTGCACGACGTGTATCAAATATAACACTTGGAAATACTATGGCAAGCAGGAATAACACGGGATATTTGCACATCTATGTAAGTACACCGTTCAGGAATTATATCTGCTGTGATCATCAACAATGAAAGTCGAAGATCTTTTCATATGAGCCAGACCATCTCGTCTTCCACTCCCCGAATTCTTCAGTGCTCTGGCCGTACACAATTATCGTCAAAACTGAATCTAACACGTGAATGTCCTCCGTAATTTGCAGGATAAGCGTTGCGACGGTTGATTTGGCGATCCACCTCAGATGCAGTGACTTCCCAGCGTTTCGTAGTTTCAGGCCGAACCAAATAATTTGGACGTCGCCCGATGCTCCAAAATGAAGATATCAAAGGTGGATGTCCTCACGTAATCGAGGTGGCTCGTAAACCAGTCCGGCTTCTCCAGAAACCTTTTACAGTTATTCCGATCTTTGGAACATCTATGCACGATCTCCAAGGATTCCAACCATCTGATACTGTGCCGAGAGACTGCGGAAGATCTGAATATATGGGCTTCAACAAGGTAAGGAACACACGTACGTGAGGTCGTGGGGCAGATTTCTAGCCCCAACTCGTGCAAACTTGTAGAAGCCTGTTCAAGAGTTTCCCCAAGGTTGGATGCCGGATCTGGCGTAACTGGATTACCCTTCGGATTCTCGGCATATAAGAGCCGAGGTCCAGCGATATGAATCCGTCCGAGCGTACTGAGATTAACAGCAGACTTTATAAGGATACGGATGATACTTTTTCAATTCGTACAAGAGGAAATGCGAAGAATATTCAGACTGATTCCGAGGCGGGGCGGTTCGGAATCTGTGTTGAGTTCGATATTATCCAGTACCAACTCTTCAATTGAAAGGACTTGAAGTTCCGGCAGGTGGGCCAGCAGGTAGATCAAATCTCCGGAGGTCCCGTCAATATTGCCTTCTTCGTTTTTGATTACGAGCAGTGAAATTCTTTCGATCAACTTCCCTGTCGCAGGACGGTTTGTGGAGATGGGTGCATGTTCCTTAAACCCAACGCAATCGATGACCATCTCAGTTTCGTTGCGCGTTCTGTAAGTCTGAATAAGGTCATCAACATTGACAATCCATCGTTCTAGGACGATTATCAGTGATGATTACGGTGGGGGCTTCATAGAAGCGGATGGCGCATTTACCGGCTCCTGACTTTTACAGGGGAATTGTCGTGTAAGTTTAGATTCACTCATGGTAGAGGGATGTGTGAGGACGAAAAGGAAATGAGAATTTTGTGGGACTGTAGGCGGGATTTATAGGCATTCCAAAGCGCCACCCACACATTTGTCAATTGCAAGAACAATTGTGAACATAACAGCATGAGTATCGGGACCGATGTAACACGTTGCAACGACGCTCACCGTGAGAAGGGACATGCATAGCGTGCGACGCAGTCCATAACAACGTATCACAATCAGACAGTATACGCCTGAACGTGCACTATCCTGCAACAAAGCTTTGTCGACAACGTGAGTCCAATACGCCACTACACTGCCTAAGAGGAACAATGTCCACGATTCGTACTTATGTTATGGAAATGGTATCAGTTCTATGGCGCCACAAGGACCGTACTTCGAATACTTACGGTTGGGAAATGGATGGTAGGGGATAAAAAGTTTCATCGGTATTGCTCGGATCTGAGCTTCAAGAGATCACCTCCCCTGCTCGTGATAGTCTTGTCTACTTTCTTCATTACACGATGATCAGCTTGGGTGTCATAAATGACGAGGTAATGTACAATTGAAGTTAGCTCACCGTGGCCAACACCAGGCGAGTCCATCTAATCATCCTGGCCACTGAGTCGTCCTTCCACTACAAGTTCACGACATGGTGTCGTCGAGATATCATGAGAGAATCTCTCAATGTCACAGAACTGACAGTAGCCGTCGCCGTTGAAAGAAACAAAAAGGGCTGTTGTCGCTGATCTCTGTCAAAGCCACGACACGGAATCACAAAGAACCAAGAAGATTATCAAAATTCCCATCCAGAGCGAAATTGGAACAAAAGTCATTCCGCTCTTCGATGACACAACACGGAGTCGAACAGTGACTACCGACTCAGGATGCTGCCGTTAGACTGAAAGGTGTTGTTGGATTGAAATTTCACATCTCACACAAGAGACGTGGACCTTAGATGGCCTGCTGCGACCATGCCAACGGGATCTTAAGAAACATGTTATTCATTGGTTGGAACTTGGGATGTTGGACACAAAAGCATTGAGGTTATTGTAATGTTACTGTGCTATCGTCAATGAGAGAAGCCATCAGAGAAACGATAACGGACCTTCTTCCAGTGTCTTAGCTGGGAGCTTCCTTCGTCTACGCAAATCAGCTAGCTTTTGTTCCACAAACCATCCCGCTTGCCATGAACGTGTGCACAGAAAAGGTGAATGACGATAGGGTAACATTTCAACAAGCACCGCCAGAGGTAGGCCTCGTGGAATTGTCGCATATCTAATGTTGTCATTCAATCTTTCATTAACAGGCGTACAAGCGGTACTTCGCAATCTTCGACCAAATTAGGGAAAGATACGGATGCATTAGCAACTTTCGTCCTTAAGGAACCGAACAACCCGTTACACCACCGAAAAAGCTCTAAATCTAAGCATCAGCATTAGAGTAAATTTGGAGTACGAAGTCACTTACCCATTTACAGCTATCCGGCCGATCGAAATGATGCCCTTGATAGTCCGCAGGAGTCGTGGAGCACATCTCGCGCCAATTATCCTACGGCGGCTGATGGTTTCCTATATGCGCTTCGAAAAATATCAGTGGTTCAATTTGTATGAGCGTAAATTGGAATATACGGTACTTCGATCCTTTTGCTGTGCATCCCTGCAGAGACCGTAAGCACAGAACAAAGGAACATAGAGAGCGTTGCCACCTTATCCTGAAAATTCACCCATGTCGTCCTGCACTTCGTATCGTTCGACTCGACAATCCAATGACCGTATACCCTGGTGGTCCCCTAGATCAAGATCAGTCAATCTGGTATCTGTAAATAACGATTTCTGCACCGATTTATCCATATTGATTGTACAACATGCAGGCTTCTTGAAATCTATTCCGTAAATGGTGATCTCCATTTCCTTCTCCTTACACAACCGTATACAGTCCTGGTTGTTCAGTACGCCCCTCAGCACAGCAGAATATTCGTGGGTGTTATAGTGGAGGCATCGTTTTGACGCGGTGAGTCCAGTCCATGTGAGGCCGTCGAGGGTGAGTTAATTTTTCGTCCTTTCGTGGAGGTCAAGTGTGAGGACGATAGCCATGATAGAAAATACAAGTATGGTTCGGAGGGTTTTACTTCAAATTACAATTAGGTATTGTAAGATACAGAAGTGCTGAAACGCACCAAGATGACGACGCTGATGTTGATTGATAAGCACTAAGCGAGCGGGGATTTGGACACTGTTCAGCCTGGAAAAGAAGAATCATGGGCTCACTCCGTAATTTCCCTTCGAACTGTGTAACAAACGAGATTTGCTTTAGAACAAGATCATGGAAGGAATGCGCGAAAAAATGAAAGAATGGTAACCTACCGGGATACAAAGGACTAGTCTCGTTAGCCCCACGTTCAATGTTTTCACTGTACGGAGGCGGAGGAGCTAAAGGAGAGCTGGAAAAGATTGCGTTGGAGCTTCGCAGCAGTGGCAGTGATTTTCCGTCTGTCATGACGATGGTCGGAGGCAAAGGTGAATTTCGGACTTTCGGCCCATGCTGCCGGTGACGTCAAGTTAGGTTACCGGCCGGTCAATTTCACGCATTTCTGATTCAGGACCCAGACCACTACCATCAAATTTTCGTCATCTCCTTCTCTCGTCTGCTTTGCGACGACAGCAGTAATATCTCGGTGCTGCAAGAATTGGAAAAACCAAGAGGATTTTAACGGAGAGCCGGTAACTGGATGCGTGTCATCCGTTGATACTCGAGGGTCGCAAAACAGGAATGGCACGAACCCTAGAACACGTTCAACAGGGGTCATCGTTGTTATCATCGGTGTTGTCGTTGACCGTGGAAGAAAGTGAGCCGGGCTCCATCCGCCTTGACCCACCTGCATGCAAATCTGACGACACTAAGCCAGCTAGAAATCACTATTTCTATCCATGCCAGTCGACGGGGAACTCACCAGCGTCCCCACGCGAAGGATCCTGCCCATGCTCTTTCTTAACAGCGCTCATTCATTGTGGAGTACACAAGCCTGGGGGAATAATCCTTATCTGGCCCAGGACCCTCACATTGAGCACGTACGAGGCTTCGAAGTAGCAGGGACATACGGGAGCTCGCTTTTCCAGTTGTGACGGTACGGCAATGGACCTCAACCATACCATTTTTCTCATAAGGATAAACAGGACGTCTTGATCTCTGAGCTCGTCCACGGTGGTCGCAACATCGATATAGTTTTACGTAACGACAGGAATGAGGAAAGAGGACTTGACTTGCAGGGTGTTTATTGGAATGAGGTACGTGTCTCTATTTTCTGCCCCGCTCATTGCTTACTGAGGAACAGAGCTCTTCCGCATCCATCTTCTTTGTTGTCGTCACACGGTCTACTCTCCCCAACCTGCTTTCAATTCATACGGGGATGTTGAATAAGGCACGATGACGTCAAATCCGCTTTATCTATATACTTCATTGTACGTTAAGATCCTTTGGTAAAACGACAGCTTTTCTCACTTACCGTGCCGCATGTTATATTGTATTCCTACATCTTCAAATTTAAAACCATCATGTACTTCGCATGCCTTATGTGCGGTCCTGTAATCTGAGATCCTGTGGTCTGTGCTTGGTACCGGATGGGGTTCTTGTGATATGACTACCTCTATGACTGTCAGAGCAACAGACTCGATGTTACTTTATCCACTTTGCATGCTCCTCGCAACTCTTTTCTCCTTCTTTCGGAATCTAACCCTTTTCAGCGATGTCTGGCTTAAGCGACGCCGTTGACACCCGCCTGGTTCAGGGTGTCACATCAATGCATCAACTGAAGCAGGACTGGCCGTCTTCTCCTTACTCTTTGGTCGTTCACACAGATGACCTTGTACTATTTCAGGTGAATTCACTTCCAGCACTAATTTTCCTTCCGCAGAACAAATATTCCGTCAGATCTTCCTTCGTTCTCGCTTGTTGCGTGTGCAACATAGCACACCATCTCTCTCGAATTTTGGAGATATGTGCGGCTTTTTGTTCCAGTATGGCGAAGAGTATCACGCACTAGCTCTCCGCCATGCCCATTCCGATCTAGGTAAGGAATCCATTCTTAAGTTTTATTTTACCAAGTCCATCCATGCTAAGCTCAGAGAAGGGACATACGCTACTACTTGTCCGCCTATGATGGCTTTCCTGCTCCATCCAACCTTAAGTGAAAGTTGCGCCGCTAATCTTCAACATCGATCAGTCAAGGTACAGTCACCTTCGTCAAGCTAATTTCTCCTTGTAGATTTGCGATAATTAAATCAATAATGGCGTCCCACAGTAAACATACTCTTGCTCTTGGCCGAAGACTCTCCACCCTACAAGAGGCCCTCGTGCTTGAAGGAGCAACGGGTTTTCAGCTGACGATCAATAGCTCTATCCTCAAGCCTTTGCGTGAGCCTTGTGTCCGTTTTGTTCCACGATCGACAGATTGTCTTATTTCCCAGTATACGACTGGGCTCTTCTCGTCATCATCTCGTATCAAGGTGAGAATATCCCTACTCTCGTGGGATTATGCGTCGAAAATAACATTGATCCTCATCCAGGCAGGTTTTTACCGTCTTGATGTCGCTGTATTTCATGCTCACGTTTGACATTAACGACATCACTTTTGTCCACTGGTCAGTTCTTTAGTGTCCCTGACTTCATCGTAACAGGCCAAGTCAGTCGCTCACCATCTCCTCCTTCCGATTTGCATCTTATAAGCCTTATTTAGGATGTCGCCACAAGAGCAGTGTCTTCTGTATCTCGCCTAAGAGCTGAGCTATTCGCGAGAGTAAAGCTCTGGACTGACTTTTCCATTATCTACGTTAGATTCCCCCGGTCTCGTGAGTTTTTCCTTACAGATCGTCTTTTCTTTCCATGCGGAGCGCATCGAGCTCCTTTGGGAACCCTGGATTGTAAATGACGTCCAGTGATAAGCGGGCTACACTCTTTCTACATGAGGATTCGGCGGTTACTGTAATGTTGATCCCATTCAACGATAAATGTATATATGATCAAGGTTCAATCCTACGCGATAGCAGTGCATGGTAAGCCGGTGTCTTCTTTTTGGCGAAGGATTGGTGCTCATTACACTCCTACGTTTCATAGTGGGTACTTGATCTGCGTTCCGTTTTGTTATACTTTCAAGCGGTTTCATGTTCGTATATGTGAGTGGTAGTTCTAGAATTTTATTGTGCAGTTTGTATACACCATCGTGGATCAATGGTAGAGGGCTACTCAACGTTCTGGGTCAAGTCCAGAGGGGTATCATGCGCGGTCCTGGTGGAACAGGATAATTTTTAGTTAATATTTTCGGACGGATGCCCTGACGAAATTTCTGTGCTCATCTTCGCGCCCCTTGTTATGTCTTGTCAGTGGTGGTTCCCGGTCCGGGTGCTGATCTGTGTACATTCAAATTCCAATTGACTTTCTCTTCTTGGATGCGAGGTGACTCAAATTCAATATTCCCCATCTCTTATACCTTCGCTCTGATTTTGGATCTAGCGATGACGATGAGAGGAAGCTTAGTGTACGGATCCATTTATCCTGGTGAGTGCTTTGCTATCTGTTGCAGGGAGCGAGGCTAGGAAAGGCAGACCGGAAGGAGAAAGACAGAGAAGGAAGGAGAGAAGCTCAGACACGGACACGGACACGCAGATGATTGTTAGATTGCTACAGTACGACCGAGCTACATACTTGTGTTTGTACCTATTGACTACGGATGACTTCGGCATATCGCAACACTATCTAGCTTTTTTCACCGCTGAGGTTGAACCTCGAACATCAACCAGGTGACGGGAAAAGTACCCTGATTTTTGATTGACGGCATTCCATTCTGGTAGAGTAGTCAGTCCGTTCACGTCTTCTCTTCCTCATCGCGAACTGTCCTTGCGCTGATTAAAGCCAGATTTTTGTCGCGAAAGTAAAGATCTGCAGGGATTTTATGATCAATTTATGTGGAGGTCTTGAAATGTAGGCTAGCCAACACTGTGCATGGCGCAAGTACTACGAAAAGTAAGTCCTGGTATATCCCTTCGACAGCTACCCGCTGGCCTGAATCATAGGTAAAACATATCATTCGAAGGCATCATTATCACCCAAGTAGATCATGACACGGTACCACACTTCAGTGGTGTCGCGCATAGGGGTGCATCTCATCATCTCCTCTCCTCCTCTCAGTTCGCGTCCAACGATCACTGCTCATTGGATATAGACGCGGATAATACCTCTCTTTTTCCTTCCCTGTCATTGACTGCCAGGGTCGCGATTGGGAGTACTGAAGTAGATTGCCTGTCTGATCCTGTCCTTCGGTGAAGGACGCATTCAATGATGTACGGATTTGAGGGCCCGAATTTTCGGTGGGAATATCGTGGAGAGAGGAACAGGACGAAGATGGAACAGGGTTCGTATGGCTTCGGTAGTGCCGGAGCATATTCGACTTCACGTTGAATTCTTTGCCGCATCCAGGAAGGGAGCATCGGTACGCTTCATACGTATCTGTTAACACTGGATGCATAAAAGGTTGATAGGCTCACGTGTAGCGCCAGTATGAGTGTTGCTGTGATTATTCAAGCTACTGGGTCGGAGGAATTGTTTGTGACAGATCGCACAGATATATTTCTTGCTCTCTCCATCTTCATCATCTGGTGCGGGGTGGTGACAAAGTGATGAGGTGGACGTGTGCCTGGGATGTGAGGGGGTATCGTCGAGGAAGGATTTGCGAATTGGCTGAGGAGGTACATATAGGCGAGCCGGAATGAACGCCGGAGGCGTGCTGCCTTTCACACGAACTTCGAGTGAAACTCGTAGCATATGATCTGCAAGATAGATACCGTCAACTCAGTATCAACAGTGCAGAAGGAACAATACCGCGACTGACCTGGGAACCATTCTTGGATACTAGGGAGAGAGACCTTCGCCGTATCAGCCATTCGTAAGTGGATTCTGTGGCGACAAGCATGGATGCATCTGGTTATGTATTAGTTTAGCTCCTCTGAGGATCGTGGTTATTACACGTACAGAGCAAAAGGCTAATCCTGTGTGTGAATATCGTTCATCTGTCGTAAAGTGTACTGTACCGATGCACGCAGGGAAGTTTACGACAACACTGGAAAAACCTCAGTCTAGTCTGTTCATGGAGATACCGGCTATAAATGCAGGTACGTTCCAATATTCTTTCGATCCACATTCAGGGGTTCATTTGCTTCCAAACTGGCCACTTTTCCATGGACATCTGGTACAATCTCAGTTCCCTGTACATCATCCCATGCGCCCTACTCTAGTGAAGCGAAGATTACTATCGCTATCCATGCCACAGAACAATGACTCGAATACTCTCACAACTGTCAATACCAGATGGTGATGTCACCGTATCGCAGCCGCGGCCATATTCACAGATTTAAGGGGCGATCTCATGGCAAGCCTAGGACATTTTTGTGGCTGTGGGGAAGTTCCAGAAATCTGGCTCTGCTATGTAGGTGTTCTTATCGATGGTCACTTTAATCAAGCTCACTGATGGCCTTGGTGGTGACTGTCACGTCTGTCGTTGGAGTTGTCTTTCGAATTTCTGATGGGAGAGTATATGCCCTACTTCGATGTTGACTTGTCAACGAGATGGCTCAGGGTGCTCGCCGTCTTCAGTGTGGAGTATCTAGTCACCAATAAGAGGCGTACAAGAGTCGGTAACCATTGTAAAAGCGAACCTCATGTAAGTACTCTATGCCTGATGCCGTCTTACCAAGTGCCGACTGCACGATGGAACAAAGGCACGGCTTTCTAAGCAGGTCTGAATGAATGCACGCCCTACCCAGACTCAGCTTCAGGTAGCTATATATTGACTTTAGACAAAACGGGATAGAAGTGACGTACTTATTGCACATTGTAGTCATATGCAAAGAAAACGATTCGGAGGCACACCATGCGGCAGGCTTTTATTAAAGGCATATGTCGATGAATGTTTACCAGCCTCTCAGGTTCGAGGATGGTCAGCCCGTCCACAGCATATGTCGTATGGATGAACAGCGGTTGGTAATTCCTTCTCCCGCACGCTACTGAATGATCTCAATTTTAAGACGACGCGTTTTTGAGGTGTGGTTGCATCCTGTGAGTATCCGCAGCCTTGTGTAGTCTAATATTCTTGAACGCTTGCAGTCTTCTAGAGAATAATTGAAGATTAACTGCTCTGGTGTACGAGTTTGTCTTAAGGCTGGAACTCCGTACAAGAGAAACAAATTTTGGAAGATGTATCGTCGTTCAATCCGTCTTTCCAGGAGAAAACTGAATGGCAAGATGTTCGCTACTGATATCATGCACGGGTGTGAATTAAGGAATTACAGTGGTGTTCCTCGCACCATACATTTACCGGCAGGCCAAGGAGAAGGATCATTAAAAAGGTTCGGTCTTAGCAGGTACGTAGCTACCATGATGGTGATCCTGCTCTCATGTTCACCGCTTATCCCGCGAGACCCGCCTAGGTCTTAGCATCATGCAGGTGAAGTATGGCAGTCCGAATGACACCTAAGATTGACCCAGGCTCAAGCCCCCAACGTTCTTCATTGTTCTAAGACCCGTCCAACGATTATGTTTGAAATTTTGAATCTAAAGTACTACGAAGAATTATGGTTTGTGTTTGTTTGTTTATTCAATTACCTCCCAGCCTCCTGACATATTCACAGGACTACTTCGACGGCCCGCTATGTGTCCTGGCCAGCGCCTATGTCCGATGACTGAACTGTGAGGTTATTCACAAAAATCAATTTCGTCTTCAACCTTCCGTTCCTTCCGCGCCATCAGACTCATTAATTATGTGGAAGCAGGGAATTATTTGTATGGCCATTACGGACATGGTACTGATGCGCTCGTAGATCCCTCTCAAAATGCTTGAAGAGCTTTCGGTCCTCGTCTGCATCGTGGTAGATTCTTGTCTTTGTGTATTTATCCCTCCCTACATCGATGAACTTAACAATTGATGGAGATTTCAAGCCTCTCTAGTCACTGTACCGTTGCTAAAGAGTCATATCCCATCAACCGGGGGCCGGCATTCAAATAGAATATTCTTGCAAGTTGCCGAGCAGGAGAGGAGGTATGTAAAACGCCTCACATACAACGTAAGTTCGACGAATACTGCTAATTTTGTCCTAAGTTCCATCCAACACCTTGCTTCTATTTTTCCTAGAAGTCTCACTGAGTCAAGGTGTCACCCATCTTTGATCAACCAAGCATGCTGATAACAAACGTGGTCGAGCATTCGAATCAGACTCGAATACAGTGTACATAGAGAGGCAGTTCAATATCTGAAATAGTATTGCCATCACTTAAATTTGCGCCCGCCTTAAATCGAACGCAGTGAAAAGTGTCTCCTCCAAGACCAATTTCTGATTATGCATTCATGTACACTACTTACATTGCCCGACATTTGCTCCTCTTCGTAGATGCCAAAAACGATGTAAGGAGCCGCTGCAGCACGTATTCGAACCGCGATCATCCTACCAGATGCATGAGTCATGGGTGAGCTCGAAGGAATACAAGAGGGACGAAATGACCTACCTAGGCTGTGGTAAGAGAGACGAAAGCGACGGTTAAAAATACTCCGGATCAATGTGCCGGACGCATCCGTATCCAATCATATTGAATCCTTGACCACGGGCCCGTGCGCACCGGGTACTGCCGCAGTGATTGATGGGGGCTTACTTCTAAACTGTCACCTTCACTGTGCTCTCACTGCTTCACTTTCACTCGTCGATCTCGCTGAGCCGACTTTGAAACTCTCTTTCCCATGGATTTCTTGGATCTAAACTCTACCACGGACGTTATGTAACCTGGACGAGAGAGGCGAACTACAGGCTGATATATGGGATGATTAGGGAGAATGTTTACTACTATCTATTGATGCGACTACTGTGTTCTAGTCCATCCTTGACCAAGTTCGTCTTCGCTGTGATCCTTGTTTCGCGTTAGAAATTAATAGCTCGTCGTTAGAACTCAGGCCCACATGATCAAGGGCACTATTGGCATCGGGCGGTTGCATTCTCCAGGCTGTGCTCAGTACGGTGAGCGAGTCTCTAAGCCTCCGTATGCTTAACCGTTGCAGAAGCTTTCTTCCTCCGATTCACCCGGCCAGTTCTTGACGATGCGTTTCTACATCTATCTCCTTTTGGTGTTGCCACGTGGAGATTCATGGACGTCGCCTGCGCTGACACCTCTACTATCCGTTATTCCGAACGGATTTGAAGTGGCAAGTAGCCTCTGTTCAGGCAGGTTTACCTTTCTGTTCATCCAGTTCTATATCTCACGTCCGGTATGCAGAATAATACACGACGACGAATTCATCACCTGTGATGCCAACTCGCTTTCTGTACTTCACTGTGCGTCGATATCCTTTCCTTTAATGATAATTTTTTTTGACTAACTGTGCGATAGTGGCAATTGTACTTCTGTATATTTTGATCTACAAATCTTCTGTGTGCATTGTACCTGGCCGACTTTAGATGCACGACACTGATGGATGCGTAATTCAATGTCGTGTCGTCGTCTTGTTCACTACTACTCGATGGCGTGCTTGCGATGCGGCCGGGTTCTACGCCGTCTATCGAGCAACAGACGACGCATTCCTGTTTGTTTTTTGTAGACTCCACATAATTGATTCGATTGATTCTTCCCATTTCAAAATCTCACGATCCAACCTTTTTCGGTGGAGCGTAACTTGAGTCGCGTTATTCAAACCTCACTATGCGCACATTCACGCCGTGTGACCCGATTGCGAGGCTCTAAGTTCCATCGATGATCTCGGTCCCTATCAAGACGTTAGACATCCGCATTAATCGAGAGCCACATTGCATCGGGGGAAAATGACGAGCACTGGAAGAATAAACCATGAAAAGTCATGTTATCTTCGTCGTTGCTTATGATTGCTATACTTTGTGGCGAGACTGGCTGGGTGCGTACATTCTCCTTCTTCTCGTCGTCTTTTCTTATAATGTATGCAGGTGTTTCGATAAATTCTCCTCCAGTTATGCAGATATGATTACTCAACATATCAACCCGCAGATGGCCCGCAGCTACCGCAACGAAATAAATCTGACGCTCATCTTTCTAGGTGCTTATTCGACTTGAGCTGTTTGATCCATGCGTGAGGTATGCCCATTTCTCCTCGCTTGTCTCACCGTCGCTGATCTGTATGTAGCATGTGTCTCCTCTGCTGGCTATATTGACGTCAAGGCGGTCCCAAACTCGTACGGCATTCTGAAGTCATCCAACGGAAATCAAAACTAAGAGTCCCTGGTTCGCGATGACAAACTCTGTGAAGACATCAAGGATGACCATTCGTTTCTGCTGCGACAGTGACAGGAGAGGGTCTGGCGCAATCACCAGAACGTTTTCAAGTCGACATTCGAAGGTTTGCATTGTATACTCAATGACAATGGTACGCTCTTTACTTGAGCCTTCTCTTTGTGCGCCTAACTTTCATTCTGTGCGTAGCCGCACATGGTTCACACCCCTTAACTATTGAACTTCCTCCGACGTGATACAGTTCGAAACCGGAGGGCACGTAGAATTCTGCGTTTGCACTTGCATGCATGCGTTTGCGTCTTTACGCATGCGTTGTCACGTCTGCGAGAGCGTGACAGAGATGCGTTTATTGGGTGTCTCGCGCGGTTGTGCTTACAGACACCTGTAACATGATGTTATTAGTTAGATTGTAAGTAAGACTCACTGTGTATAACATTTATATGCAGCATAACGTCGACAACAGCCATAAGTAATTTCCCACTGTGAGTCCTGTCGTGTCAGAGTCTCTCTAAAATTGAATCCATTAATGTTCGAAGCGAAACTTCAAACATAAGAGCACACTGAGCTACTGAGAGATACTCGGGCAAACTTTGTGCTGTACGCACCAAAGACGCGAGACGCGGGCTCGTCGAGTGGACGTTAGGCTCTCCAACTAAGACGTTGTGATAAGCAACATGATTTGATGCCGAAAGATATAATCTTCTGAGAGAGGAACAACTCGAGGGTAAATGGAAAGGAATCCTAAATGACGGCCCACTAGTCTCGCGGGACGAGTAACATGTAAAGCCACGACTGTTTTGTCTATTATTAATTCGCGGGATGAACCGAATCATAATTGTGTCTAATTCTAGGTACCTTGTGTGGTATTTTTGCTCCACATCGGAAGCTTACTAAACCCCGAGTGGAGAGGATACATTGGAAGAATATACCCGTATACCAGAACCCACGAATTTTTAGTACCATCCGTGGGATTCTAGCTATGCGTCGATGTTGGAAAGGTGCGGTTCAGATTTCAGTCCTTACGAAATATACATCGAGCCTTGAAGCGGCTCAGGCAAATGGAGCCCGGGGGGCCAACAGCTTGGTGTTGCATAAGGCGCATTAGTTTCCTTGGGGTTCGCCTGCCGACGGGATCCTTCCAGCGTCGGAATATGTCTGGCCGCGAAGAAGTGCCTGTCAGAAAGTTTTTACCAGAGAATACACCCTGGAGGAGCTGGCAATAAAAGCAGTGTTTTATGTTATTCTGGCGTTATCAGAACGGCCAGACCGTTTGGATCCCAAATCAAGAGCCCTTACCCTCCGCTTCAAATGTATTACTCACCTCTCACCGTTTCAGTATCACACCCTCTTCGTTCATATAAAACGGCGAATATTATACAATATGCCACACGAACCTGATAGAAAAGACCGGTGGTGCAGAGAAATAGGCCCATGTACTGTCGCTCTAGATGGAAGACAAATATAATTGTCCCATTGCTCAATGATATTCATATTCAGAGCGGTCGGTACACGAGCATGTCCTGCAATGTGTTATTAGCCGACTCTCAAAAGATCCAGATAAAAAGGACGGACCTATCATCGCAGCGTTGGTACGTCCATCCTCCAACAACCTCCTGCATGAAATATAGCAATGCGACGCTGCGCAGATCCGTAAGATACTCGCTCACAATGCATTTCTAGCAGAGCGGCATTGAAGGCGAGTACTCATGTTTAACAGACATCTGGGTATACAGGAACGCCTGTACAGCAGAGTACGGCCGCTGCCTATCCGTCCGTTATTTGTTGAAAGGTCTCTTGATCCAGCTCGCAGTACGTGGATAGGTCGATATCATACGAGGCCTGGGGATTCGCAACGAGCCGAAAAAAAAACAGGCGGGGTCTTTGAATAAGTACGTTGTATCGAATCACCCAATCGCCTCCTCTTGGCTACCACTCCACCTTTGGAGCAATACTCTACGCTCTTCATTTCCGCGACGAAGTAAGGAGATGGCGAGGCAGCTGAAAAGGAGATGAGAGTGAACGAGAAGCTAGATCATTCAACAAATGTAAACACGGCGGACCGGACCTCGTTCCCTCAAGTTCAGCGGCTGGTGCTGCTAGTACATTGCTATGTGACTCAGCTTGGTAGAAAACTGCGTGTAAAACAAACATCATATTTCCAGAAAAAGATAGGCTTCTCCGAGTCGGAGCATCACACCACACCATATATTTAACTCGAGGCAGCGGTATGGCTACAACAATAGAGGGATTCATTGATCAGCTTCATCGGGATGTCTTGAGGAGACTGAATCGTTTGTAAAGGGTCCGGGCGAAAGCATCTGCAAGGCACAACCAATGCTAGGACCCGGTCGCCGATTTCTCCCACCAGTTCAATATCCTGAGGTTAACGTGGATCGATAGCCAGGTCGTTTTATCGGGAGCATGTGGGGCTCAGGAAACCAAATTTCCACCTACGTCGGGTGGCCCTTGATTAAGTATTGTATTTCTTTCGTAGCATGGGAGTTCAACAGCGAGTGCTACATTTATAATGTCCCAGGAACGCAAGCGGTTCCCTTAAATTCGACCCTCGTGTCCGTACATCGATCACCTAAGCTGCGGATAGGTGAATCCCATTCAGCGTAGCACTCTAGTTTTAGGCGCTAGAATATCAACATATACTGCTACGGAATAACCGTATGAGCTTTTTTCTCTCCGCCAGTTCGATTCACCCGATATGCGTGTCATACCTCTTGTTTTAGGTTACCAGCGAGTTGGCATCCCGAATTTTGAGGATGGAAGAAAGGTGCTTGTACGTAGCGCGAACGGAGATTTGAAAACCGCATCATACATGTGGGTCTCTGTAGGCAGGGTGTTACTCGAAGCGACCCTACACCTTGCAGGACTTTAATTCAACGGCTGGTGCTAGTTTGTGTCAGGAGTCATCGCGTATTTTGTTAATCAGTTCGAACCCTGTTGATGCACAGAGCACTTTCTGACACCAATTCCCCGCCCGTTCCCGCGTTTTCAACATCGCTTTCGAAATTCATTAGCCATTTAAACTCATGATGCCTCGTTGATGTCCCATGCCAGATGGAGAATAGTATGGTAGATGTACATATTATTTACCGAAGATGGGATGGGATAGCGCATCACAAGACCATTAGTAGACTCGCGCCACATTATCCGCCGAGTAGACAAGTGCGGTGAGTCTAACTCGAGGAGGAAATTCATCGATGAGAGCGGGAAAGGCATATGTTTTCTTTCACATGCGGCAGATCTGATAAATGCAGAGCGGTGAGGATTGGCCTTGAGCGGACGGTCGTATTAGGTAGCGTGAGACAAGGCCAGCGTAGTACTCAACTGCAGAGGCTAGAGCGGGCATTAGTATCATGCATAACAGGAATGGTTTTTCACCTGGCTAGATTCTGAGCAGAGGTGTGTGCTGCACTCTATTTTTGGCCGCCGGCATCAGGGATTCTAAGAAGGGGAAATATTGCTAACGAAACACGAATAAAGACTTGTAAAGGTGACCCGTACAAACTACGCAAGAGGAATTTAACTCCTACGCAGCGCTGTACCTCCAGGGTGATACGGGCAAGGGCTTGTATACAGTATGTATATACTACAACTTGAGTACAGTATTACTTCGTACAAGGTAGGTAAATAAGTATACATGAAGAAGGCTTATGATATGAAACAGGGCACGCGATTATGCGCTAAAGATGGTTACCTCCGCTCGGAGTCGCTATAGCGCCGAGGGGGCGATGGGGACGGCGGGTTTGGCGGTGGATAAGAAGACGAGGCAGTGGAGGAAGAGGGTACTCCAGACGTAGGGATCGACGATTGTGGATAAGACGAGTACGTCGGAGATGAACGGGAGTATGGATAGGGCGAATACGGGGAATACGGGGACTGGTAAGCTGGATTAAAAGCGGATCCGGGGCCGGTGTACCTCCGAGGCGGTGGCTGCGGTGGAGGCGGCGAGAACAGCGCTGACGTCCGCCCAGGACCAGGAACGTCAGCGCTTCCCAGTTTTTTGACTGCGGAGGCGGGGAGATAAACGGCGGCGGAGGTCCAGGCTGGGGCTGGGGCTGAGTCTGAGTCTGGGATTGGGTAAGTCGCTCGACGAGAGCCTCTAGTTGCTCTACGCGCGCCTTGAGCTCGTCGTACTCGGCCCGAGTCGCGTACTTTTCGGCCGGCTCGACGACATTCCAGAGACACTTGCTTTGCTCGCCCCGCCTGATGCACGGCGCACACGGCTGGTTCCTATCACATCTAATCTTGCGGCGCTTACACTCTAAATATCGCAAAATCAGTATTTCATCAAGCTATCATCTCGATAGCTACGCACCTGTGCAGCTCAGGGCTTGTCTCCTTCTCTTCTTCTTCTTTGGTTCGTCCCCTCCACTGTCACCACCCTCACCTTCACCTTCACCAGTAGAGGAAGACGGGAGATATGGATGCAACTGTCGAATCGAGGGCAGCATCTCTAGTCCACTCTACATCGTCGTAGTATAAAAGAGAAAACCTGAAACGCTAAAATAGCCTTTTGCGGCTTATCTCCGGCATGATGTAATCGTGCGGTTCTAACGGATCCTGCATCGATTATGGTCGATCGATGGTAGGTTGATGCCGAAATGGAAAGGATATTGCTTGGACCGATTCGACACGTCACGACGCCGCCCGTTGTACACAGATGGTGAAACTGTTATCATACCTGCCCTAGCATTGTGTGAGTACCTCAGCAAGCAGTAAGGGTTCAACTCCCTTTCCATGATGCTACAGCCTTTTTAGGTCTCCCTCACGGCAACTAAACCATCGTGTTCCGGCCGGAATCCGCTAACCCCTGATCCGTGCCTGGTCCACAAGACCGCTCCTTCTTTTGTACTCTTCTCTTCCTCCACCGGATTCTCTCTTGTCCCGCTTAGCAACGCCTCACCTTCTCAAAGATTGTTTCCTAAATGACTTCCGGCGGTACCTAATACTCTGCTAATCTCCGACATCTCGCTCCAGCCTCATGCCTCAGGGCAAAACGAAACACGCCTCTTTCGTGCGCGCACCACACATTCTCCTTCGCGCGAGTATCCATGCGGCTAGCACGTTCATCCCACAAGGATCCTCGCATACGCCTGTCCAGACTGCGCCTCCTTGCGATATATTTTCTATTCTCCCAGTCTTCCTACGAACAACGGATCCGAACCATCTGAAAAACAGAAAAAAACATTCGGACTTTGCCCTGAAGGTGGCTGTACCGGTGATTACGCTTCCTTGACCCTTCGCTACTCTCACTTCGCACCCTCTGGAAAATTGAATCCTCGGATCAACCCAGCCTAATTATACGCCGCCGGGGATCGCGCTTGTCATACTGCAATCTCTGGTCAGTGATTTCCAAATGACGCGGTCCGAATTCTGCGGATGGGACCTTATTCCTATCATCAATTATTGTCTACACCCACGATTAAGCCACAGTTCTCAGTCTCTTCGTCCCTGCTGCGCTTCCTTTTAATCATGCTATGGTGCTTACCGTGATGGGCTTCAAATTGCCTACTCCCTCTCGTACGAGTGCCGAGTAATCTTAAATCTTTCAGTTATTGTTTCTGACAACGCAACCGCTCCAAAGAGATATTAAAAGGACCTATTGTTATGTTCCCTCGGTTCGCACATCTCGGTGTTGAGTCCCTATTTTAATGCGCCGCTCATGACTCATGTCGATACACCCCTTCAATGTGCAGAAAACATCCAGTCATATCAATGAACCTTGTCGGTTCCCATGCCATTCTCGGTCGTTGTGTTAGAGAATCTGCGGCGCGAATCAGGGTAGGGGGGTCTTGAGATTATCCGATGTACCGAGATGGTAAGGTTCATTCATTACCGCGCACGTTTACAAAAACGCGTTCGTTCTGATTAAGTACGCCGCACCTCACCAGAATCGCTTGCTCGATAGCACCGCACCGTCCTTGAACCTGAAACTCAAGCTGTAACACCTTGACTGGCAGTATACATTCCTCGGCCAGGGATCTCGAGGAAACACGTCCAACACAGTGATCGAAGAAACAACTCCGTAACTCTGACCCTTATCTTTGGCATCAATCGTTCGGTCCGAAAAGTGGGCTATCACCACTTGCTACTTCTCCCGGTTGCAAGGTTCGTGCACATCCCCTTGCCAAGCATAACCGAGACCCTCTTGATGCTCTTGGCCCAACTCCAGATTCAATGAGTGTTTCTCACTCGAATCATTCGCGCATAGAGAACAAGACTGGATGGTTTACCTGCCGCCTGTATCGACGTGAGTAGATTTTTGGATATACAGTGCAAGTACTTATAACGTATTGGGTTTCAGCTAAGGATTATCCGCTGCACGCCCCACTCAATGAACCGATGTGACGTTCCGGCCAACGCTGTGACATAGATCATACGTCGGGAAATCATACCGCTAGTTCGGTCCACCTCTAACCCTTGCGTACGCTGGAGGCGCAGTATCCCCAGGTTGGCGTAAGAGGTGAACCCTTCAAAATTCACTGGATCTGCTAGCTCTTGTTTTCGTTCAATTACAACGACTTCTGTAAAAGAAAATGCAGCGGTTTCACTCCGTCGGGAGCGAGGTATATGAAGGATCGAAGAATGATAGCTCCCTGGACTCTGATTTAATATCCTGCAGGGGAGAGTTTATTGGCTTCTTATTCGTGCTATCGTATGTTCAGTGCTCGGGAAGCATACGAGATCGGAGATGATATTGTCGTTGCTTATACGTGAGGGAAAATCTTGTTTTTGCCTGAGTCGAACGAACAACTACGAACCCAAAGTGTCGCCCGAAATCCACCCGTAATGCCTTCGCCGTGATACCAAGCCCACGGACCTCCACCGCCATTCCAACCTGCCAAGCATTTTCTTTTTCGTTATTCCAAGGAAATACAGAATTGATCTAGCGTCTACTGCGCTGATTTCCCTTGCCATTGCGAGAGAAATCATGAGGGTTCAATCTACTGAAACATACCGTGATGATACGCCCGACACATTGATGGCTTTCCTGCATGATGTTACGTCTGCCGCAAGTCTCCACTAGGCAGATTACGTAGCGCGAGTGTGGGGTCTCGTGATATTATATGGCTTACCCTCAGAATAAGCGTTCTTGAACGTCATGTCTATGTAGCGCATTGATACAGGCCTTCATAGAGGGCAGCATCGTCGCGTTGTCACATTGCGTAGACAGACTACATGAGAACCTCAAAGTGCGAGCTGGGAATAAGCAGAAAGGAAACTTTAGTACCACGGAAATTGAACTGACGAGAAAAGCAAATGCAAAGGCTGCAATGTAGCACCAGCGGCAGAACTAAATGTGCTACACTTGCAATGGGAGCGCCCAACTAGATAGGCGTTCTCGGGGGTATCTATGGTGATTCTGCAATGGAAATCTCGGTCAAAAAACATTCAAAATGAGAGTATTTCCTTCCTCTGAATGATTATACATACTTGAATTATTTTTCTGGAATGGCGTGAAGAATTGCTCGCTTGTCCGGAGAACCGAACTTGCGGCAAAAGGTTTATAGATCAGAGGGAGATGCACGTACCACTTTAGCAACTACACTAATGTGCTACGTTCAACTAGCTAACCGAATCGTAGCTCGTGCCAGTGAGATAGAGCACCGAGGCAGTACTGAAGTATAATCATCAATAAACGGCCAGCGCACTGAGAACTGGATGTGGAGGAATCAGAATCAGGATGATGACATTACATTTACGGACACAAGCAATCGAACCAAAGAAAAATACTCCAGTCCAACACTTGGACAGTAGCAAACGCCGTTAAAGAAAGGTGCTACATGTAAGTGTCACTCCATAGGATGATGATAACGACACGCTATCGACGACCAGGGCTACGCGAGGGCATGAAGGTCCGGCCCGATTGCCTCGATCGGTTAATGGATGCGATGTTTGCATCTGTTGATAAGCGGACTTTTCCTTCCTTCCCTTCACTCTTTTGCCATCCCGCAGTCATACTTGGGCACGGATGACGGTACTCTCAAAGAGGATCGGTAATGTGATATCAGCGTCAACGTCACCCCTGACATTTCCTTTGTCGTCGGTTTTTGGACATAGCGTATGTTCTCTGCTGCAGGTGTTCATCCAAGCAGTCACCTTTTCGCCTCAGTCTGAACCAAAGGAACTTGATACTATCTGCCCTTCTACGTGACGCTTGCTCTGGGAACTGAAGCGGATATCAAAACGAATGACATATGGGCGGTAATCATATTTGTCTCTGCTGTCAGAGAGTTACTCACTTTCGCCTAGACGCAAAGGAGTGTTACATGCTAGTACCCGCGTTCAATTCATGAGAGAGCGCTTTTCTGTAACATGCCGGAGTTTCGTGGTGAGCGAAGTATCCCCATACCCTCTGCGCGCCTCCTCACGATATACCCCCCTTCAGGCGGTCCCTAGAAGATGAAAAAGTCAACCTTGCAGTGATAGCCCCGTGTCATTTATCCATCCCGTATGAACTCCGGATAACATCTCATTGTAGCGCACGGCCTTGTACCTACTGTACCGAATATGAACTTCCTCGAGTGGTTCCAGGACTATCGTTTCCGCTCTGAGGCAGTATCCCATTCGTTGAAGGTTTGCTTTTTGATACCCATTGGCATTCTTCTCGATCCTCGAGGAGAGCATATTCTTGTTGCTTGAAGGTCCGATCTACAGTTCGTACCGAACTGAAGATCCTCAAGGGTCAACGTCCACACAATCAGGGAAAAGGTCATGCTACGACTCTTGAAAGGTACACGGTCTCGTTCACGGTGGAATCAGTACTTCCCATGAATGACGTTGATTCCTCTTTGCAGGACTCACTTAATCGCTTCTCTCACTACCCGGTGAACGATATCCCGCATTACGGAACATGAAACAGTGCGTAAATCGTTTTTTACCTACTACACATTCTATAATCCAAGAATGAACAGGAACCCCATCGGTAAAACTCGCGGAATGATACTTAATGCAGCAGCCAGCGGCTGAAACACGATGCTACATTCCACCGACTATCGACCACTCTCCTACCGCAGTTTTCTAACGGGCGATAGGACGGAACGAAACACCCTAGAGATGAACCCGGGTAGTATAATATCGGCTGGTCGTTCACGTTTTAATCCTTTCATTCAGTAATATCTAAATACGTGCCTGTCTTCATTTCCAGGCACCAAGCTCGATGTGTCTTCGAAGCCATGTTTAGCTATACCGGAGTGTTTCATGGTAGCGCTCGTTTTCTGTTCGTTTTCCTTTCGCTTCCTGAATTCACATCTGTCTTCCTGAATTTCTGGCCGAAAGTCGGAAAATAGTATGCCTCGTTCATCTTTGCACCTTCGATCTATGGAGCGAGACGAAGACTGGGCTTCCGGATGGAGGATTCATACTGAATCTTGAGTGAGCCGGATTTTCTTTTCTGATGAACAGCCCTTTTGAAACGACATACAATAGAATGGACATTTCGAGCAAGATCGTTTGCAACACGAACAAGAGACGTAGCACGACAAACAGTAGTGACCGAGCAGCAGAGCGGTGGATTCTCTTGTCATACTTTCATGATGTCTTCATTTTCAGCATCTGATCCTCCCGAAACTCGCAGGGTGGTCTCGCCACCCCAGAGAGCGGCACGTAGCCTTCGGGATACTCTTCCATATCAGCCGCCAACCGTACTTCCAGTTGGGTAAGTTGTGACTCAAAAGACCCTTCTCTCGCTCACATTCGTTGTAGCATCCTGCCAGTGTTCACATTCATGATGTCAGAACGTAACGAAATAGCTCGTCGTTTGTTGGAGAACCCAAGATTAGCTAAACTCAGCGTGCGAGAAGTCTTCCGGTACGTCTCGTACTTTGATTGCTCGAGGTCAAAACGTGGCTGAGCTTTCCTTAGTGTGGGCTAAGGGCTTAGAGGGTATCCGTACCTGATAGCGTGTACGTTGTCACGTCTATGCAAGAAGAAATTTACTCTGCGTCACAGTCGTGGACTCTGGAAGAAGAACTGCATTATGGTATATGTACACACAAGTTCGGAAGTGTGAGGTGAGAAATCATCTCGCCAGCTCTGTGCGGTTAGTAATGAGAAAACTCTCTGCAGGCACTGGGTGATAGGCAACATTCCACTATATTAATCATACGTCTGTCCTCCCTTCCTAACGGTTTGACGGCTTGCTCATATCTTATCATAGCCCAAACATACTCATGTAATTATGACGCTGAATACAAACGGATGTCCACCTTACGGAGAGATATCAGGTAGTATATCTACGCTAAGCCTCCATACCTTAACAACAATCCAAAGATACAGCCCGCCTTCTCGTGGTTGGATTCGTGTATCTAGGGGGTGATAATACTACCGGGTCGAATCCGCGTATCCCGAAGGACCAGACGGAGCCTTGTCCAGACTCCCATGGCATCGAGGACCGAACCTCTACAGATGCGTGGCGTGAAGTATGGTCAGACCCTTGTAGGATTAGCCACCTTGGCCCGTACCTCAAACATGAGAGATCGTCACCGCATTCACGAATTGACTGACATTGATTCTCATTTACAGGTAGTCCAGGAGATCGATTTTGAATGTGTCAGATACGGTGATGTCTCTGCTAGTGCCTCAAGGCTTCTACATATCTTTCTGACCATCGTCCTTAGTTCTTGGATATATCATACATCGAGATATCTCGCCACGACGGTAGAGCCGGCTACGCTCCACTACATAAGAGAATAACATACGGAACGCGTATACGTACTGTGGCGAAGGACCGTCCCGATAACGGCGACAACAGACGAGAACGTTCGCGTCAAGGTATCTGATCACACCCATGATTGGTCAAATACTGACGACGACAAAGGTATTACGGTAAATTCTCAATGTCCTCGAAGGCTTCATCTTTAAACATCACCTGCTTTCCGCAGTTCTCGTTACACCTCCCAAGCTTCCGTCTCCTATCGAGGACGACACGGTTTCTAGGTTCAAAGAGTGAGTGGTGCCGGATCAATTGAGATTCTGGGCGCATATCTTATGTACTCCGATATTGAAGGAGCTATATCTGTCGTACTTGCCTTCCATTATAGATTTCTATGTTGCCGAACCACCGAAAGTGTTCCAGTCCATTCGGCCTCGTCTAGCTAATAGGTTATCTTTTTGATTTCCTCCCGACAATTAAATAAACCCTTGGAAATTCGACGCCAACTCGGAGCATATCCTGAAATCCGTCTTGTCACGGAACACTCCCTTCTACTGTCTTCTTCTATTTCACAACTTGAGTCGCACCGGATGTTCTTTTACTTCGCTCGGCGAAGTCTTGACATCTGCTAGCTCTGAATGATTGACTTCCAGCGGTACATAACAACGGAGGTCCACCTTCGATTTTGTTGATCTCCGCTCATGGCTGAGTGCTTAGGGTTCTAATAGGTCTGTCCCATTTGTCCAGCTAGTTTGAATTCAGGATAACGCCTCACTGTAGCGCACGTTCTTGTACCTACCGTACCCAATATGAACTTCATCGACCGTTATCAGGTCTGATCATACCGTACTTGCTTCCCGCCAAATGAGCTGTAAGTTGAATGCTCCTTGATTTTCCAAGACAAGACGTTCCCCGCGTGAAGGCCGATGCACATTCCATACCGAACTGAAGAACGGAAGGGCCATGTGACCAATAACGAAAGCTCTACGCAATGGGGCAAAACATTGCCATGACAATTGAAAACCAAGTCGCATTTATAGCTGTATCCACTTCTGATTCTAATGACGGACGCTAATTCAGGACCCACTCAATCGACTCTTTGGTTGACTGCTTTGTCAAATATATGCTTGATCAACGAGCATAGAATAGTGCGTAGATCGTATCTTTACCTGTTATAAGGAACAGGCAGACGTCCGACGGTTGAAACTTACGGAACCATACTTAAAGGAGCAGCTAGCCCGTGAAACACGATGCTACGTTTGACATACTTTCCAAAAGCTATCTATGAATTCTAATATGCGGTAGAACGGAACGAAAAATTCTACACATTCCCGGTATCGCTGTCGGCAGCTCATCCTTACCTTTTTAATCTTTCCATTCTGTCATATCTGATAACTCGCTTGTCGTCATTTCCAGGGCAAGTCTAACGTTTCATTTCAGCGCTCATTTTCTTTTCGTTTCTTTCCACTCACAGCTATGTTCCAGAAGTTAGGATTGAAAAGAGGAGAATAGCACGTCTCGTTTCATCCTCCCTTCGATCAAAAGCGCCAGAGGAGCTTGGGCTTCCGGATTGAGGACCCATGCTGAATCTTGAGCGAGTCAGGTTTTTTTTTGCCAAGCTAGCCATTTCCCTCATTATTGACCTTGGCGGAAGGTAGACGATGGTTAGCCCTCTGGAAGGGAGATTCAATAAAATGACACACCTACACGAGACTGTCGGCAACACGAGCAAGAGACATGCAGCACGACGAAGGGCAGTGAGCGAACAGCACATCAGCGACTTCTTGAACGGCACTCATAGGTGGCATAATCGCTCATCTTCAGTCTATGATCATCCCGCAACTTGCAACGCAGTTTTACCACGCCACACACCGGTATGCTACCTTCAAGCTCTTTCGAAAATTCAGTGACGGTACTCCTAAGTTGGTAAGTCGCATCTTACCATGCCCTTCTCTCGCTCACATTCCTCCTCCCATCCAGTCCAATTCTGCCTTCCGTGGCAGCAACACGCAACGAATGGCACGTTTTTTCTTCTAGGAACCAACGAATGCCTACTGTCAACGTAGGAAAGTCCTTCCGGTGCGTATCGTCGCCTTGATTCCCTGAAAAAACCCTGCTTAGTACGGACTCCGAGAGTATCCGTACCTGACAGTGTGAATTTTCACCGGCACTTGCTGCCACGTCTAGCCGGCAGCGAATACACGTTGTCTTCATAGACACAGACTGTGCAGGAGAGAAGTGCGAAAATGTACATAACGCGGGGAGTACGAGGTCAGAAAGCATCTCGTCCAGTCTATGCGACTACTGATGATATCTCTCGCCACAGGCACAGGGCGACAGACAACGTCCTAACATTAGAATCGTACGTCTGGCTTTTTTTCTCAACGGCGTCGATGGATTGCTGATGTCTGATCATAGCCTAAGTATGTTGTTCATGTAACTACAGCGCGGAATAACGAGTGTCCACCTTATCGCGAGATGTCAGGCATTGCATTTGCTTTGAACACCCTGACCCTGGCAACAGCCTATGGTACAGCGGTCTGTTGGTCGGACTGGAAGATCTGGGTGATCTTGGTATCACCAGGACGCTTGTCGGACTATGTTTCGCCGCTCGCGGAGGAATAGATGAAGCCTAGTCCCATCTAATTGACAACCGAATCTAGGTTTCCAGCTCTCTTCAATGCAGCGAAGGAATTCAAGTTTGTGCTCTAGTCGTTGCAAGCTTCTCGCGTTTAGGATCATACCTCAAGTTCAGTAAATATCTGCTGCATCCGCTCACATGCATTGACCCACCGTTTTGGGCAGGATATTGACTTTGCACGAGTCAGATACGGTGCTTTCTTCATATGTCAATGTCACTGCTACCGCTTCGGTTCTACGTCTATCGTCCTTAATTCTTAGTGACAACGAAATCTCTCGTTATGACGGCATTGAACCAGTGACTTATATCACTTCAACCTCGCCGGTAATACGTGGGTTCTGGAGAGACCATCGGCTAGGATTCAAATGAATCAGATCTTTCGCTGCAGTGCTCTCTGTACGTATGTCCTTCTATCCGATCTATCCGCCTGGTACCTCAGGAGATCACTGACGAAAACGAAAACTTCTAGTACGAAAGTTATTTAGTCGAGTCGTGCTTCAAAGATCCATGTTCGAGGTAATGACCCGCCTACATGTCTTGAAAATACGGCGCCGTTGCTTTCCAAAAGAGGAGAGCAGGGAGTATGGTTCGACCCCTCAGCGCCACATTAGAACGGCTACGGTTTTTGTATTTCTTAACTGCCTTTGTGATAACTGAAAGACGGGACGCTCCCTCCTCGTTCGTTTGACCTAAACAAAGAAGCTCTTTTTCCTCCTCAAGTACAACTGTACTTGATATTTTCTCAGGCCTTGTTCGCAACCATCATGCGCCTTCCTCGAAAATTGTGTTGATGTTTGGATGCTTATGAATCTTTTGACAAGAGAGCGCCTCCCATATTTACCTCCATAGACTTCGCTTCTTCTTCAAGCAGCGACCTGTGAATGAAGCTCTTATGGTACTTCTTCTAATCATATGTGATGATATTCCTCACGACAAGGACATTTGGGCGATGCGAAGTGATAAGGAATTTTGTCTTCCTAAATTATTTCTGACCGTCCATCACATGTGAAGCATCGCATCAACACCAGTTTTCATCCTGGATCGCTCCCTAATACTTATGACGTTTCCTTCCCATAGTTGGGCTCGTGCTATTGTCACGTTGTTCTATATCGCAGCAAATAAGGAGATGCGAAGATTCGCACAGTTGCGAATGGCAAACCAAGTATACGCAGTGCACGGAGTGTCGTATGAACCTCAAATGAGCTCAACAAGGGAAAGATCGGCCCGAAGCCCGGATGATACTGTTTACATCTGTTGATCTCGACACTTTTCCCTTATTGCCATCATCACCCCGCTCCCTCCATTCCGCCAAACCTTCGCCTAACACATCTTCAGTGGCAATCGGCGTTAGTACGGACAGCCATGGTACAAGGACTGTGATTACCGCTGGGAACAGAATACAAGTTCGTCGTCGGCGCAACATCCGAGTCGGCGTGAACGCAATGGAAGTGAACGAAGACTGGTTGCCATATACCCTGACACCAGCAACATCATTTCGACTGCATAGATCTATAGAAATGCATAATGTCTACCGATACTCCCGTTACCGAGGACGCTTGCGTATTGGTTACTGGCGCGGGCGTTTGGAAAGGAGAACCAGGTGACCTGGGAAGGATCTTGGTGAGCATTGTAAGTTTTACTTTCCTGTGACAAAAGACCTACTTGCACCTTGTATATAGATGGATACGGGCCCCGAGAATGATGTTAACGCACCCTATCAAGCCGGGAAAAAATATGCTGTTGTCGCACAATCGTCCAGAGCGCGTACATGCGTACCCGTGGGAGAGCATGAGGTGCGAATACCTCTTATTAACAGGCGGTACTCTTTTCGCCAGATCAGGCAGATCAGACCACCCTAACACTATTAGGCGATCTCTATGGGGGCCATAGAGACTTTTGCACTGCCGCACCAAACACGGGCACACACTTACCGCAACGGGCCCCACACCTGCCATATTGGGTCCCCCCATTGATCCCTCTGGGTGGCCAGGGAGGGTTAGGTTAGGGTTAGGGTTAGGGTTAGGGTTAGGGTTAGGGTTAGGGTTAGGGTTAGGGTTAGGGTTAGGGTTAGGGTTAGGGTTAGGGTTAGGGT